>CM073445.1:22185000-24685000 GCA_037074515.1 Mimosa bimucronata | reverse complement strand
TCTAATCGATTACATAGCTCTAATCGATTGGGCATCTTTTTCTTAATCGATTACAGGGCTCTAATCGATTGGGCGTTCTTTCTCTTAATCGATTAGATGACTCTAACCAATTGGTAATTTCACTCATCGATTATAGGGGCCTCTAATCGATTGGGCGCTATGTGATCTGAACTTGATTCATCTCTAATCGATTGGGCTTAAGTTCTTTGACTTGTAATCTATCCCTGATCGATTGGACAGGACTTAGGATTTTCTATCAGATTATCCCTAAGATATTTCTGTTCTTATCATAGCCCTTCTTTATGCCTAAGTTATGTTTAGTTATCATCAAAACTCATTATTCTAACATTCTCCCCATTTTTGATGATGACAAAACAATGGATTTAGCAAACAAATAAACAGTCCGAAAGAGACAGAAATAGGGAACTGATAATAAACATATTATAAACCATAAGTCAAATAATACAAGAGAAATATAATTGATCAGATAATAAAACAACAAAAACTAGAAAGCAAGTAAATATGCAGAGTGTGAGTGATGCATATGAGAATAGCTAAGGTGTTGTGGAGGATTTCTGGATCAGTCAGAATCAGTGTCATCCTTCCATTTTGATGTGTCCAGATCATAGTCCCCAGATTCATTGCTAATTCCTCCAGAGTCAGTTGATCGGTCTTCAAGAAACTCAGACTCAATTTCAACCTCCTTTATCTTAGCAGGAGCTTTCTTCTTCTTGGTGACTACCTTCTTCTTAGGCGGAGAGGGAGGAGCTTTCTGAACTAATTGGGCTAGAATCCTTTCCCCATAACTCAATTGCTTCTGCTTCTTCTTTGGAGGAGGCTTGACAGATTTTCCTTTCCCCTTAGGTGCAGCTTTCCTTTTTGTAGCTGGCTGCTGGGCAGGCTTAGGCTCTTCAATTACAATGCCTTTTGTTGCCCTGGTACTCCTCCTTGGAACTGCTTTGATAGCTGGCTTAGGGGCAACTTTCTTGATTCTTTTCCCTTTATCAACAGATTGAACTTCTTGCCCCTCCTCTTCCTCATCCGATTTCAGAAAGTCTGATGTAGTCTGAATGGGATCCACTACTTTCTTTTGATCGGACTTCTTGAATTTTACTTGCTTCTGGACACCCCAACTAGGAAACGTAGGATGAGGCACTTGATGTTTCTGTTCTGATTCTGCCAACTTAGCCTTTACTTCATCTCTGTCTTCACTTTCTTTTTGACTCTGAGCCAAAGTCTGGCCTAATTCTTCCACTTCTTGAATTTTACTTGCTTCTGGACACCCCAACTAGGAAACGTAGGATAAGGCACTTGATGTTTCTGTTCTGATTTTGCCAACTTAGCCTTTACTTCATCTCTATCTTCCCTTTCTTTTTGACTCTGAGCCAAAGTCTGGCCTAATTCTTCCACTTGTTGATGCAGCACATCTGCCTGATGAAGATAGTGGGGAAACAAGTCAACAGCAACAGGTTTGGGCTCCCCTTCATACAGGACCATAGCCATCTCCAAGTCTTCCTCCAGAACATTTTAAGCACAACCTCTTCTTTAGCCATGCTTAGCTTGATGGCTTCTGCAAGCTCATGAATTTCCTCAAGTGTCTGGCTCATGGTGGCTTCCTCAGGAATTTGGGGCATCTGAGGGATTTCAGAGGCAATGGTTGAGAGGATGGTGGCAGCTTCCACAGCCTTTTCTTGAATCTGACTGCTCTTTCCAGGGGTTGGAACACTGAATATCTTCTCCCTCTTTTTGGCATCATCAAAAGTGGGAGGGGAGGCTTCTAGGATAGCTTTCCCTTTTCTAATATATGTTTTGGCAAGTTCAGGTTTAGGAGAAGGTTGGGATGAAGATGTCGGTTGAGAAGGTGGTGGTGGAGTAGGTTGGTGAGGAGGTGCAGGATGAGAGGCAGGGGTAAGGATGTGATCAGGAGAGGGTGGAGGGTCTAGATTGTATGAGGAACTGGAAGAAGGTTGCTTGGAGGGAGATGAAGGTTTGGATGGTGGAGGAGTGTGTTTGGGTGAGGTTTGTGTTTGGGGAATTGGAGGAGAGGGATAAGAGTGAGAGGGTGAGTAATGAATGGGGGAAACCTGATGAGCCTCATGTCCAGCAAATGGTGATAGTGGAGAGCCTGGGAGATTGACCTGATGAGATTGCCTTAGAATGTCCTCCAGCCCAGCAAGTCTGTTGTGCAAAAACTTGTGCATATTGACCACATCATCATACCCATCGAAAATGGTCATGGTACTTTCCTTGACAGACTTCACCACAGAATCATTCAAAGCAGCCACTAATCTTTTCAGCAATCGATCCTCCATGGCTTGATGTTCTAGAGCCATTTCTTCCACAATTCTGGCTGAGACTCTCTCAACCAGGTCATCAATGATGTTGGCAGGAAGAGAGACCCCTTGATCTGGGAGAGGTGCTGCAGAATGAGGATGTGTTTGTGGTGCAGGGCCCACTGGTGAAGCATGTGTTGTTTCTTCCTGATCCATGGGATCTGGGACATGGCCCTGGTCAGGTATGTCTTCTGGTTCAAGTCCTTCTTGAGGCTGTTCCTCTTCAACATGAATGGTAGGATTAGACTGAGAAGGAATCTGACCAAATGGATTCATCCCCATCTTTTTCAGAGTGGTCAGATCAAATTTTGGGGGTTCCCTATTCTGTTCCTCTTCAAGCCAGAAAATTTTATTGTTGCAGAGAATGAAGGAAACAAGCTGAGCAAAGGAAAGAGTGATTTTTACTGTCTTGGTCTTGTGAAAACTCAGAAATTCTTCGCAGATAACTTGTTCAGGATTGATGGGGATCTTGTTGATCAGCATGGGCAGGATAGGATTATCAATATCAAGGATCAGGGAAAAGTTTCCTGCCTTGTTGACCATACATCTGGAATAGGCATAGTGAAGGATCCTATAGGCAGGAGGCAGTTGAGCAGGCGTCAGATTTCCCTTAATAGGACTTGTTGGCTGATAGATCTACTTGAGTTCCTCATCTGAAAATTTTTCCCTTATCTGCCAAGAGTTGTACTCTTCCATATTAGGCCCTTCCATATGAAGCCATTGGTTTAAAAGCTTCCAGTCGAAGGAGAAGGCCTTGCCTCTGACCTTGGAAGATATGGTAATCCCTGTGACTTTCCCTTCTGACTCAGTGACATGAATCTTCATGTTGGAATAGAAGGCCTTGATAACCCTCTCAATGTAGTGGTTCTTGATCCCTATCCAATGCTTGTAGGGCTCCAACCATTCAGACACAGGAAAGCCATTCTTCTCCAGATAGTCTATATCAACAAACCCACATCTTGGTTGCAGAAATCTCTTCTGAATATCTTCTGAGGCATCCTCAATAGGACCCTGAGCAAATGATAAATCAATGGTAACTTCTGTATCCCCAGAAATGAGTTCTCTGACTCTGACTGAAGTAGGACTTTTGGTTTGGAATTTGGATGCAGAGCCACGGGTTTTGGCCATTTGTGGTGATGGATGAGAGGTTAAGGGAGGAGGATTTGAGGGAGGTGATGAGGGTCTGTAGGTTAAAGCAGGATCACCTTCTGGCAAGGGAACTGTGTCAGGGATAATCTGGGCTCTGTAGTTTTTTGGTATGCGCATTTTGGGTGCCATGGATAGGGTTTATATAGAGAGTTTAAGGATATGTCTGGTGATTCGAAAGGTTGTAACTGGTTTGGAGGAGTTATGTATGATGATGATTCGAATAATGGCAACAGTTATGATGGTTACTAAGGGGTTTGATGATTCGAACGTTAGGGTTTAAGAGTAGATAAAGAGAGAATGCTTTAGAACGAATGCAATATGGTGCGAAATGATGCTTCAGTTACATATGTCAAGTTTATATGAGAGAAAAATCACAGAAAAGCATGTAACTGTTAGAGAAAGTGTACGTTACAAAAGTTACCGTTGACGCCTAATCGATTATGCGTGCTGAGTAATCGATTACAGGGAGTAGTCTCTGATCGATGAGATGCGTCTGATCGATTAGGGTTTGTTGTGATCGATAGGTCCACGCTGAGTAATCGATGCCCAATCGATTACTCCTTCCTTGTGATCGATCAGACAGTTCTGATCGATTATACCTTTTCCCTAATCGATCCTTCTTTTCTTCTCTAATTGATGCCTAATCGATGCCCAATCGATTACAGGGCATGCTCTGTAATCGATTAAGGTTGCCTGATCGATTGGACGCAGAACCTGCAAAATTTAAAGTGTTTATCTCCTACTTTGACTATTTATAGCAAAAAGTGTGGATAAAGTGTTTATCTCCTACTATCTATTAGATTATGTTTGCTATATGTTTACTGTGATTGAAGCATTGCATATATGATCACATAACATGTCCATAGGCTCAGATTGCATTCATAAGAGCATGTAACTTAGTCTGAAATAAACTAAGATAAAGAATCATGATGACTAGGTAGAAGTTCTATCGCTAACATGTTTATCATCGCTAATAGGAAGAAACTGAGCTAGCTAGGCAAAGAACAGATTCTCTATCGCTAAGCTAAGAGCCTATCGCTATCAAATGGAAAGCTTAGGATAATAGCTAATGAGGACTTAGCAGTAATCCATTGAAAGAGCAATATCTCTATCGCTAAGGTCTTCACTATCGCTAATAGAATGATTTGAGCTAGCCTAAGCAAATAAGAATAGATCCTATTGCTAGACTCTGTCTCTATCGCTAAGGCCCCTTAGATAACATGAATAAATACTTAAGGGGAAGAATGTTAGATCAGTTAACATAGTTAGCTAGGGATAACAGATTTAGCTATCGATAATAGGATACCTGAAATAACTTAGAATATTCAGATAGCTCAGTATCATTAAGCTAATGAGCAAACAAGTAACTAGCTACAATGGGATTAGCTATTGATAGAAGAATGCTTATTGAGATAACATAGCTAGTACGCTAATCATTGATCTAAAAGAATATGCTAGCGATAATGCTCATGTCTATCGATAGAGAATGCTTGATGAAATTCCTTAGCTGATATATTGTCTATCTTTTGAGCTAATGAACTTAAATAGCAATAGATGCTAGCGATAGCATGATTGGCTATCGATAGAGAATGCTTTGAAATTCCTTAGATGATCTATTGTCTCTATCTCTTTGAGCTAATGAAATGCACTATCGATAACATCCACTGCATGAATACTTGTTTAGCTAATAGCTCTAAGTGCAGGACTTACACTGTCAAGATAGTGATAGCCAAGGGAGCTAGCGCTAGTGAAAAAGCTGACATGCAAGTACAGTGGTAGGTAGCAGCAGGTTATCGTTACTCACAGTCTCCATCTCTCTTAGCTCATCCTCTGCAAGATAAAGTGAAGCAAGAGAAGAAAGCTGATTGTCAACGGCTAGTTCTCCAAGTCTCCAACGGACAGAAAAGTATAATACCCTATATAAAGACTTGAAGACATCTGGAGCAAAGCGACACACATACAACGCACTACACAAGATGGATCAATGACGAAAACAGAGGCTCTGTATAGAATACACAGAGTATCAGTTATATACAAGTGAGCCCAGAAATGATGAGTTGAGCGCATTAGAAAAGAAGAGCTAGAGCACACATTGTTCAGATTATTAAGCTCTAATTTGTATTTCATCATACATTCTTCTGTACTTCAGTGATTATCAAAATCCCTTCCTTGAGAGAAGTAATAAATTTCATTGTGAACATTCTGTTTTAGTGAGTGAAGCTCAAGATTAGGTAATCTTGAGTGGGAAACAGTTTGTATCCTTACAGTTGTAAGGGGGAGCATTTAGAGGGAGTCTAAAGCTTGTTAAAAGATTGGCAGGTGATCCCATATTGTAAAACCTGTGGTAAAGGCTTCATAAGTGCCCGGCTAAACTTGTGGGTTGTAAAGGCTTCTCTTGTGCCCGGTTTAAACAAGAGAGTAGTGGAAATCTCAGGTGGAACCTGAGGACTGGATGTAGGTCAGGGTTGACCGAACCAGGATAAATAATGTTTGCATTATCTCTTCCCTTAACTCTCTTAGTTTCCAGCATATCTACATTATATATCTCTTAGTGCATTTAACAGTTTTAAAATACTCTCAGTGATAGACTGTAAAGGTTTTTGAAGATTGCCTTCATTGTGTTTTTAGAAAAGAGAACATTTGAAAAGAGTTTAAGTTTTTATCCCATCACCCAATTCACCCCCCCTCTTGGGTGACAACCAGCACTAACATGTTCCACCTTACTCTAGAAGGCAAGGCTAAGCAATAGTATATGAGTTTGCCTACTTTCAATCCGGATGCCCTTGCCTCTTGGGGTAACTTGAAGCATGCTTTTCTAGAAAAGTTCTACCCGACCACTAGAACATCTACAAGAAGAAAAGAGATCAATTAATCTCTTTTTGATTATTTGTTGAGATTCCAAGACCTCTTGAAGAAATGCCCTCATCACCAAATTCCTTATGAACAATTACCCCATACCTTCTATGATGGGTTGAGAGAAAGAGACCAAGATAAGTTCAATGCGGCGCCGGAGGGTCATTCATTGACTACACTTCTGAAGAGGCATGGCCTCTAGTTCGTAAGCTCACTTTGGCCAAAGAAAAACATGGTTCAAGAAGATCAACCCGCAGCCTTCAAAGCAATCCACTCTAGATTGGACAAAATCTCCGGTCCATCTTCCCCACAAGGTCCAATTGGTAATGAGTTGGTGGGTTCATCTTGTGATTATTGTGCATCCCCTATGAACATCTCAAGTAATTGCCCTTCTAAGCCGGAAGAATGTAATGCAGTGTTCTAACCAAGGCAAGGCAACAATCTGAGATGGGATCCCTATTCTAACACATACAATGAGGGGTGAAGACACAACCCCAAATTTAGTTGGTGCCAAGATGGCAATCCCTCAAGGCAATTCTAAGGGGAGTCCTCCCAAGTACTAGCTCCTGTGAGAAGGGACAGACCCACTAATGACTTTGAGGAATTACACAAGTCCATCACTATGGGATTCTGCCATATGGAAGGTCTCATTGACTCTAGGGCGAATGAAACGAAGCAATGTATGGAGTCAAGGTCTGAGAAGGAAGACAACCGTATTATATACTAATTGTGATTATTGCTACGGAGATTTCCCCAAATCTCACCCCCTCTTTCCCTGTCCCACCCATAGGACAGAGCACTTCCAGAGGAAAGGAGAAGCCGGTGGATCATTAGCTAAGGCAAAGGAGATGAAAAGAGTACTTTTGGAATTTATGGGTTAGTTATCATATTTTGGTCTGTATGTATAGACTCTATAAGGAGCTTAAGTAGCTTAAAGACCAGCAAAGAAACCAAGAATCTGAACTCTACTTCAAGTAGAGAGTTATATCTACACATAGAAAAGTTATGAAAGCATGTGAACAAGTTTTATTGTGTAGATATTTCGTCCAGTTATTATGTGATTTTGGCCTTGATATTTTCCAGATATATAGTACACGTCCTAAGCTTTAAATCAAGTACTCATGTGTAATTTTTGGACTTGTAGATTAAGAGATATGAATTTTACAAGTTAGACGTAAAAACAGGAATTTCCTGCGAAATTCTAATATGTCTGGAAAATATAAGAAGGTTTTTCAGTAATAATGGGACCAAATTGAGCCAAGGTTTTATCATGATTATAAAGAATGTTTTAAAAGCTAAAGTATGAGCTTCAAACCACTATTCTTGAGTTTCAAAGCAATTATGAGTTTTCAAAGTTAGAAGCCCAAGTAAAATAGTTAAGAAAAGTTTATTGATATCCTTAGGTATTCTAAGAAGCTTTAGTGGTTCAAACTCAGTTAAAGGGCTCTAAAGAATGTCCCTAGAGTAAGGTGTTACATTAATTGCCTCAAATTAGGCATATGAAAATACTACAAATAAGAGATTTGTCATATGGTCTTTGAATTCTTTGATGGTAAATCCAATATGTATGATATTAATGACACTAATATTGTGCTTATTCGAAAAGTAAATAAAATTGAATATGTGTCTCATTTTCGTCCCATTAGGCTTTGCAACATTTCATATAAAATCATTTAAAAAATTCTTGATCTTCGTATGAGACCCTTCTTAGATGCCTGCATATCTCATAATTAAAGTACATTTGTTCCTAGTAGACTCATTCATTATAACATCATTATTGCTCATGAAGTAGATCACTATCTTAGAAGGAATAAAGGGGGCTTTAAATATGAATTTGCCCTTAAAATGGACATGAGTAAAGCCTATGATATAGTTGAATGTGATTTTATGAATCAAGTACTTCTAAGGCTAGGATTTTGTGATGATTGTATTTCTCTTATTATGAGATGTATAGAATCTGTGCATTTGAATTTGTGAATTTTAGGAGACAAAATAGGATCTATCACCCAGGAAGAGGCTTAAGGCAGGGTGACCTCTCTTTTCGTATTTGTTCATTCTTATGGAGGAGCTCCCTTCCAGCATGATTCACAAGAGCATTCAAGTAAAGTCCATCAAGGGGATTAAGATGAGTATTAGATGCCTAGAGCTCTCCCTCAGCTTCTTTACTAATCACACCCTTTTTTTTCATAGATGCAAGTAGGAGCAACTATATAAACTTAGAGGGGATTCTAAAACTTATTGTGGAGCATCAGGTTAATTAGCTAATCTAGAGAAGTCTAGCATTGGTTTCTCAGCCAATACTACTCATGAAGTCAAAGTCATGGTTAAGCAGATTCTTGGTATTCAACCCTCTATGGGGCAAAAATAAACATCAAGCTTTGGCTTATATAAGAGAACGGGTGAGATCTAAAGATTAAGGATGGAATCAATGTTCTACGTCTCATGCCAGAAGGGAAGTTATGATTAAACAAGTTGTTAATGCTATCCCCATTCATCCAATGAATTGCTTCAAGTTTCCCATCACAACATGTAAGGAGCTAAATAGCCTTGTTAATAATTTTAGGTGGTTTGGTAAGGCCAAAGGTGCTGGAACTCATTGGAAAGCTTGGGAATATCTTATTGAACGAATGTGGAGGTATGGGTTCCGGATGGCACATCTTAAATGATCCTAATGAATTTTGGGTTCAAGTATTGAAAAGCTTTTGTTTCCTTAAAGATGAATTTATTGGTGCTAAAAATTGATGCAAAGCTTCTTCGTGATGGGCTAGCATCATCAATAGAAGAGACTTATTTTAAAAAGGTTTGCTTTGGGACACTAGGGATGGTGCTTCAATTACAATATGGGGTGATATAAGTGGCTACCTAATGTAACACCCTTCCAAAATCAACTTTAATTTAATATATACACTACCATGGTAATAAAGAATTTAAGACCAACTAATAAAGTTTACCATGGAGAAAAGGTTAAAAGCTAATTATAACTATTCATCAAATCAATAAACCCTACTATGGTAGAAAAAGAATGGAAACAGTTGAAAAACTCTACCATAATATAAATGAATTAAACTTAAATTCTTAAGAGCTAACCATGGTAGAAAGAATACAACTACATTTGGAAGGTCTACCATGGTCATTTAGAAAACTACTATGTTCTTCAAAACTTTAATATAATACCACAGTAAAGAGAGATTTATCATGGTAAAATAGTTCCGTACGGCATTTTAGAAAGCTAATCGGGGTAAAAAAGACAAACATAATAAAAGAGCATATACCCCGACTAATATAAAACAATCACAATAATTTATTAAATTATTTACTAACTGAAAGATTTTATAATGTAAAAATATCCTAGTATCATGACAATTTAATATAAAGTGGCACAAATATGCTCAAAAAGCACAATAGAACCATTATAGCTCGCTCCTTGGTATCTGCCCTTGTTTCCTATTGATCTCTTTCATGAAAAATGTTAATATAAGGGATGATATCAACATCTTAGTGACTACTGAAATCATCTAACATACACTGGCAGACCATGTACAATTTTGTACAAACTCTTATATATATATATTTGTATATCTATACACTAAACAACTCATGGTTTTTGCATACATATTTATTATATTCTTAATTCAACACAAAAAAATATTTCTTTTGATTTAATAGATGTTTTGCTCATGAATAAGTGCAGTATACAATTTCCCTTATATCACCATCCATCCTTATTCCGTTGACAGGAGACATAGGCTAACATACAGTTCAACAGAAATAAATCCATACAACTGGATTATTCCAAGCTCACGAATATTTGACATATACCCGGCCAAAGTTATAGAGCTAAGTATAGACTATGGCTCCCCTCCTTAAAGACCAAACATAAGGAGGTGTCACATGTTCCACAACTTTCATGTAATCCCAGCCAAAGGAAAACATCGAAGAAAGTGCCTTGACAAGTGCCATCCACTGTGCACCGAGTGATGGCATACCACGCGGTAAAATTATTCATCATACATATTTCTCATCTAATTCCTATCCCATCACAAATGCACATGCCATGACAAATACATGCAATCACTAGTATTTAAAATGTAGTTTTGATTTAAAATGCCATAAACAAACTCCAAAATAATATCTTATTACACAAGTAAGCATGCTTGAAAAGAAACAAACCACTTACCAATTCTCATAACATGTAACATAATATTTGGCAACAACCATGCTTAAAAATGAACAAACTAATTAACAATTTACATTGTATTAAAATATACCGTAGTAAGCAAGTTTGAAAAGATTGAACTAGTACCCAAATCATATAAATATATTCCATACATTAGGCTCACATTTTTAAATTAAAAATAATCATTCAAATTAAAATCATACAAAATTTACAAGCATACAAAATAATCTTTCAGAATTACCCGTTACTCCTTAGCTTACAAATAATTACACAAAATTATGCGAGATTCTACAAAGTCACAACCATAAATATTTATTAATATATTATTCAATATTACTTTAGAATTACCCCAGGCATAATCTAAACCTACTTTAAAACTATTGTGGAGCCTTAAAGCTATCCTCGATTTGTAACAAATCTAAACATTTGCTATAGTATATTCACATATGCATGATTACATAAAAGGTGGGAATACAAATGGACGAAACATATGTGAGGTGTTGCAGACTTTTTCTTTTTAAAAGAGATTGGTGTGTGGAAGGAAAGGATTGATGAGGGAGGCGTGGTTTCATAGGGACGCAGAGGGAGAATATATATGTGTAAAAATATTAAAAGAGAGCGCTAAAAAAATTAAAATGGTGGACTCAATAATGGGTAAGAAGAGGATTATGGAGAACTGATACATACACCCAACTAAAACAAGTAGAAAAAGATTTGTATGTGGAATCCTGATTGTTTGTAGTAGTAGTAATAATAATAATAACAACACTAAGAGATAGAATATCAAATATGGAATTATATACAATATTTGTGCCTACTTACACACACTCACAGGCAGTCAATGATGGATTTTGAAAATATGTGTTTATATACCCTCATAACACACCATCAGATAAAATAAAAGGAGTGGGTGTGAAGAATAAATTGACGGTAAAAGGGAAAAGGGACGTGTTTGTGATTTAATCGTTGATGGTAGGTGGGATCTGTCCTCTATTCGCGCTACTACCTCAACATGTTCAAAATAAAATTATCAATCTCCCAATTCCTTTTAGCAATATGAAAGACAAGCTTATTTGGACTCCTACCCAAGATGGAGTGTCTTCAATTAAGGCAAGTTATAGACATATGAAAAGCTCCCAGAAAGATCGAAGAGATTTACCATCCTCCTCAGTATCTCTCTCAACATCTAATTGGAAGAACATATTGAAGAGTAAGGCAGTCCCTCTTGTACAACATGTTCTCCGGCGTAGCTTGACTAATTAGCTGGCAACAAAGGATGCGCTATTTAGAAGGAAAAGAGCACCGGATCAGACTCGTACCATTTGTTAAGATGGCGTTGAGACCTTAGAGCATTTTTTTTTTAGGTGCCCATGGACGAGATGTATTTGGTTTGGCTGTCATTTGGGGTTAAAAATTAATGAGCTTACCCCTGCGAATTTCTCCCAATGTTGGCTATCTATGACTGACGATTCAATGGATCTATATGCCAAAGAAATATCCTTGATCTGTTGGATTTTATGGTTCATTTGAAAGCAGAGAAATAATAAAATCTTCAACTCCATGCAATCAAACACATCTGATGTTAGCCAATCGGCCACAACATCTAATGAGAAGTTTTGGTTAACAGGAAGAAATCTCGAACGTATTTGAACACCGTACAGCAACTCTGTAATTCATGAAGGCTGGGAGGTACCTCCTGCTGGTGTCCTTAAAATTAATTATGGTAGGTCCTTCAAAGAACTTGAGGCAGACTGGCATTGTAGTAATTTGTAGGAATGATCGAGGCCTCTTTCAGTGGGATTTTATTGATAAAGTGAAGTCTAGTTCAGCTTTCATGACTGAAGCTTTGGCCTTGAAAAGAGGGTTATTGCTTGCCATCAACATGGACTATGATAAGGTGCAGTTTGAAACTGATTGCCTGTTGCTGAAAAATTGTGTGGACACTGGACAATAATCAATCTGCTTTACATGAGATGCAGTGTAAAAGAGTTAATGAAATCATCAACCTCTTGGCATCTCCAGTTGGGTTCTCGGTATGCTTTATCACGAGAAAAGGAAATGTCGCAGCTGATTTTCTAGCAGTTGAATCTTGTAAAGAAGTATGCCCAATTGGGTGGGTCTTTGAACCATCACTACCTCTGTCAAATCTTCTAACTTTTGATGATCAGGAGCCGAACAAAGTTCTTGTGTCTTCTTCTCCATGCTTGCAAAGCTTTGGTGTTAGCGAACATCAGTAATTTAGCATTGCTATCTTATATATTTGATTCTCTCTTTTTTGTTTACTACCTTTGTATTACTGAACTTGAGTATTTTTTTCATTAATATAAGGCGTATTATTCAGTAAAAAAAAAAAAAAACAGTTGTGAATGATTAGAACTTATTATAACTAAGATCCATAGTGACCTTAGTTTAATTAGAGAATTCGTGTAAACTCATTTTAATTAAATTCCTTTCATATGAACTATAACTAATTTCCCCATTTTTCCTTAGAATTAAATTTAATTTGAATATTTGTAAAAAGAAAAAAAAAAGTATTTCTTTTGAGATGTCTCAATTCTGCTCGTAATCAATAGCCCACTGAAGTTCAACACAATTATTGGCATCAATGACACATCGACAGAATTACGCTGTTAGATCCATTTGAAACTATATAGGCTTACTGTGTGAGACAGAGTATATTTAATAGATCAAAAGTCAAGACCATCCGTTTATAACTTTATGAATTTTAACCCAAAATGGGAAATCTGTAACAATATAGCGTTTTAATTAAATTACAACCACTTTTCGTTGTTAGAAGCCCAAAAATACGAAAAATTTAAAATATTCTCTTTTCAAACATTAAACTAATCTTCTTTTAGTTAGAATGAGCTTTTCTGACAAATTGGACAATTTAAAACCTTTTTTCTAAACACAGTGGTTCATAAAACAATTTAAAGTACATTTACTCTCCTAGGGTACCTATTATTCGTAGTACTTAGAGAATTTAAATCTTTTAATAAATTTATACAATTATATTTTCTAGGCTTTCTGCTATTAACTTAATAATTTAATTTTATATCATATAAAAATAACCCTACTAAAATATTCAACTTCTCAAACCATCATCTTATTCTTTTCGTCTCATCTTTATCTAGCCTTCTTGCCTTATCTCAACCATCTTACCATCTACTAGCTTCTCTGAAAACAGTAGTTCAATGCAGTTTATGTCATTAACTATAAATTTCATGCATGCATTGTCATGTATACATTTTATAAACCTTTATAAATAATGATAACATTTATCCTATTAATTTGGGTGTGATATGCACCAACCAACCACTGATAACGATATTTTTGTTAACTAGTGCAAGTTCTACCTGTAGGATTTCTCGTTATAACATTTAAAGCTATAATGTAACTGATCTGACAAAGGGGTAGTGAACCAAGCCCTGGAGTACTCCAAACATGAAAGGAATAAAAGACATACCATTTATATGCAACAAGTATTACAAAATTATACATGCAATTGAGTGTAATGAGATAAACTGTTATTTGACTTCTTTAGACCTTAGTCCTATTCTGGCTCCTTTCCTTTATCTTGCCTTGATAAATCTCATGCCATTATCTTTTCCTATATTTATACGTGATAAATAAATAATACATTAATACTAATACTTATTTATAATGATTCGGCATCTCTCACGGGTCCTAATGGAATTAATATTGCCCCATTTGATACAGTCTCAAGCTTATATCACGACTTCAAAAGTTATGCAACTATACACACATACATGCACCCTATTCACTAGAATTGAATATGAGATATAAGGAAGCAATCCAAACAATATATTATCATTAATACTTCTAAGTCTCATGCTATCCTAACTTTAAATATGAACCTAAACAATCCTCCATCATCAGGTAATCCCTTACATTATTTATACCTATCCTAAATCTGGAAATTTCTACCTTTACTTAACAAATAAACTCATCAAATGCTATATCTTCATTGCTATTCGAGTTTGTTAAAAAATATAAATGTCATATACACATTACAACCATCTCTTTGAACATCATGTACAAAATAAAACCTCAAATATAGCCAACACTCACGTGGCAGCAAAACAAATAACCGCTTAATACCTTAGATCATCCATTAGAGTGTAAACAATAACTAACTCTTATCTCTTTACCACCTTATACACCCAAATCGTATGTGTTTCAATTAAAATATGAATCAACTTCACATACATATCAACAAAAGTCTCTTTCCTAATTTAATTTAAGAGATATACCTCAATTTACTTACATCTAAGTTCAGACATTACCAATATCTTTTAATAATCTATGTGGTATCATATACATGTTTTCCTAATCATTCCAGCTATCAAGTTATCTATTTAACCCCTCATAAAAACACCTAGGCTTATCCATAGGCTTCATAAGAGGATCCTTATAATCTATAGGCTTTCAGCTTTCAGCTTGAAACCACATCCTACACTAAATTATCATTTTAGGACCTTAATAAAAACAGTAATTTAAACTTATTCCCCCTACCTGGTAACTTCTAGCTGTAAAACATCAATCAAATCCTTAGGTTAGAATACTAAAGCATACCTCCAAACAGTAATTACAATAAGGTTCCTACCCTTCATTTAAAAATTTCTAAGCATTAAGAAACATACATCAGTGAGTCATCATCCATTCCAAGTTCCAACTCCACCCACCACGCCAAATGCTTGAGCATAGATAGATCAACATCTTTGCAACCCTTAAAAATCCTTCTTTAGTATAAATACATCAAATATCAAGTTTCTTATGCATTCTTCAGCTCCAACACAATATCTAATATCCAAAGACATCAACAGCATAATCCTTCTAATTCTTTTACAACTCTAATTCCAAATCTGGAAATTATTCTCCAGCTTTACATTATCACTTTCTATCACCATTTTAGCATCCTGAAATAATCTTTCTTGCCTTTAATCACTTTATTTAAAATTTGAAGGCTTCAAAACAGAAACTATACTTTAAAGTCACATTACTACAAAAAAGGGTTTTCACGTCACATATTTTGAGGGTTTTTATGTCACTTTTTTAAGTGACGTTAATACATGTGACGTGGAAAAGAAGACTTTTAATGTCACCAAAATATGTGAAGATGAATGTCACTTTTCACGTCACATATTATCTAGACTTTTCGCGTCACATATTATATAATATGTGACGTTAAAAGTCTCCAGGCTGGACTTTCCACGTCACATATTATCTAATATGTGACGTGGAAAGTCCGGCTGAACTTTTCACGTCACATATTATGTGTAAATATGTGACATGAAAAGTTTTTCACGTCACATATTATCTAATATGTGATGTGGAAAGTCCAATTTTTTTAAAAAAAAATAGGGACATTTTTTGTATTTGAATCATTCACGACCCAAAAAATGCCCCCTACGTCAACATTTAAATTATAAAATAGGGG
Source organism: Mimosa bimucronata (assembly GCA_037074515.1). Classification (NCBI taxonomy): domain Eukaryota; kingdom Viridiplantae; phylum Streptophyta; class Magnoliopsida; order Fabales; family Fabaceae; genus Mimosa; species Mimosa bimucronata. The sequence goes on along the minus strand of CM073445.1, from coordinate 24,669,027 downwards.
CAAATTTTTGGATTGGAATCACCCACAATCCAAAAAATGCCCCTACAAGAACATTTGAATTAAAAAATAGGGGCAAAATTTTGGATCGGAATCACCCACAATCCAAAAAAAATGCCCTTATAAAAAATTTGAAGAAAAATAGGATAGTTGTTAGTCACACAACTATGAAACTACAAAATAAGAAATATATGTCCATTATAACAGTGAGAGAGCAATACAAAATCAACATGTCATATATGTCCATTACAACTGTTACAAAATCAAAACTTGTAGACAGATAAGTCACTTCAAATTCAAAATAGACAAGTAGGGTCTAAATATACAAGAGAAAAAATGAGCTCATACATACATTTTCCTCATTGTGTGTATAAGTCTCTTCCACGTTTCCACTTTCTGTAGCTACCCATACCTGCACAAACCAGGCATATATTTTTCACCTAAAACAACATAACATTGGCATACTTAAGAACAACCAAATAATAACCACACCTGCCATCAAAATACATGCATTCATCATTCAAAATAACTCTAAGTTAGATCAAATAACAAAGATACAGAATGATCTAAACCATTAGAGACTCCATTCCATCATAATACTTCCACGATTTAAATATAGATCAAGATTTCTCCATGTAGTTGTCCCCAACTGAAACAAGGCTTTCCAGATAATAGTAAATTCCACGTATAAAATCACAATCAGGACTTACAAACCTCTTTGATTCATTAGTAGTGAGATCCAACAGATAAAGAACATTTATACTGCTGGAAACAATTTCATTTCTCCAAATGGATTCTGATTCACACATGTTCCAATTATCATATCTTTTAATCCACCTCCATGTATACCCAGATTCACATGTACCCTCATCTAACACCCACAAATCAACCCATTCAGGTGCACTGCATCCCCAAATGTCAGAAAGTATGGCAAGTTTGTTCTTATAAACAACAAGGACTGCATCTCCATTAACTACTGAATTGGGCAATTCGCACTTATTGACACAAATATTTGCCTCAGTTCAACATGCTGACAATTAAGAAAAATAATGTCAATGAAATTTGGAAAGAAATATATCATATTACATGAATTAGAGGAATATGTGTGAGGAAGACAAAGATGTTGATGCATATCAAATGCTTGAAAAGTTGAAAGAATAACTGCAGACTAGACATTTTAATCTTTATGACAAATGGAATTCAAGATTTATTCAAGACTAAAATTATATATATAAAAATATATAATGGTAAACCTCTCTTGAGTAAAGGCACACGTTTACAGTATCATTACAACTATCACTCAAAGTTATTCTTATGACCCAGAGCAGTGATAAAATACTTCAAATGAGAAGAAGAGAACATAAGAGATGTCAAAAACATACAGCCCAACAATTTCCAGATTAAGGATAGGCGGTAACAAAATGGCTTAAGCCTTCAAATTTCCAAAATTAGTTTAAGCTTTCAAATCTCCAAAATTTCTCTACACATTTCATAGAACAGAGGGTAACAAAATAGTTAGAAAGTCATTTAATTAGTCATTGAATATCAAAGAAAAAGGCATTTATTAAAGAAAGAGATTTAGACAACTTCCACAGGCTTTACAATAAAAACCGTGAATAAAGTTCTTTTTAGAAGCTAATCTGATTAGTGTTTTTGGCTCTGATGAATGAAACCATTAGCCAGTTCAGGGCATTCTACGAAATCATTGAGAACAGGGGAAATCAAGGAAGTAAGCAATGGTCTCTGTACCACCAATCATGACACCTCCTAAAAAATCAACCATTGTAAAGGAGCCCTTTCTGACTTCAGAATCGGATCCTCACCATACACCATAAGAATTAAACACAGTAGCGAAATTTCACCTTAGTGCACTCTATTAATCTCTAAACACTGATTAACTTGCAATTTAAGAGAAAAAATTAAGGAATCTTGCCACAAACAGAAGCAGAAACAAAATTCAAGATTTTAGCCAATAACTCAGCTAATACCAAAATTTTCTTTAGGAAAACTTGAAGTATAAGTTCTAGCTTTGATTTAATCAAATCAAAACCCCGAAAATTTCCAAAATCAATTCGGACATACCCTCAAAAAGCCCCAATCGGACGAACTGAAGGTAGAAGGGAATGAAGAAAACTAACCAAAGCGTAGCAACGAAGCTGGACCAGCGCCATCGACAGCGAAAAATCCAGCAATCTCTCTCTCCCCCTCTCTTTCGTGCTGAATCTGCTCAACTCAAATAGGAGAAAAAGGGGGAAGCGACGGTGATGAATACACAAAGGGTGGAGGCCATGGAAATAAAGAAGGGCTAGGGAAAAATGATGAAGGGAGAATATTAGGGTTTTTTTAAGAAGAATATGATCGAGGGATAAATGGGGACGGAGGGAGTTGGGCGAGGGACACTAAATTTTTTTTATATTTCTCAGAGTTTCAACGTCACACATTTTTTAATGTGTGACATTGAAACTTTTCAATGTCACACATAGTTTATGTGTGATGTTGTTTTGAGTTTCAATGTCACACATTAAAAAATGTGTGACGTTGAAACTAACCACGTCACATATATTTCATATATGTGACGTGGTTTCTCCCTCCAGTCTAATTTAATTACGAAAATGCCACCTTCTTTTTTTTTCAACGTCAGTTTTTTAATTATTAAACGTAAATTGGTGACTTGGAAAGGGTTTTGTGTAGTAGTGTCACAAATATTTAAATCATCAAAAACCCCCACATCTATCTATATACATACAGTTTTATCTTCCAACTTCAGTTCATAAATCTTAATCATTTGATGAGTAGAAAAATTACAATAGCTATTATTTACATCCTTCAATCATATATCCTCAATCCATAAAGTCTTAACATATGGCCCAACTATATAAGCAGGTTCTAGTCCTCTTTAAAAATCTTTCCAACACAACTCTCAATCATCCCTCAACTTTATTCTGAATATTCAAACAGATATCAGAATCAGCTTTCAAATTTAAAAGTCAAGAAATATCTTCATAACCTTCGAAAATTTGGATAACCACTTATATATATATATATATCAAATTTCCCATCCCATATTCTTAATCCTTTAATTAGCCCAAAATAATAAAATTCCAGATTTGCCTAACACTAACATACCTGAACCTTTGCTAACTCTTTTAAACACTTCTTATAAAACAGAAACTTCCAAATTAATACATGTAATCAAACATATTCCAATTCCTTTAAAACTTCAAAATGCATACTAGATTAGTTAGAAAATCTCCTTTCCTGAATCTGCAAAGTCCCAGTTTCAAACACCAAATCAAACCCCTCACCTCACAGCCCTAACTTCAATTACCTTGCTAAACTCCACTATCCAACTTATACTATTTAAAGTCTCTAAATGCAACCAAGATTCAATTACCTTGCTAAACTCCACTGTCCAACTTTTAACTTCCAAAGATCCCACAGCCCTAACTTCAACTTAACTCAGACCCTTCTTAAGTATTTTGCAACTTTGTCTCATAAATTATAATTGAACTACCATTCAATAAAGAATAGAACAGAGCTAGACTTCTTCTTTTTTCAACTTTCCTTTATACTTTCGATGAACAAATCTAACTTTCACCAACTCCAATTTCTAAAATACAAATTCTAAACTTTATCATCTTATCATTAAAGGACAGAGCATAATGGACATAAACCAAACAGAGAAGAATTTCAAAAATTCCCAACTCAACCGAACATATTACTCCTTGTCAAGTTTCCAAATGACCAGCGAAATTCAACATGCCAAAATCATATATCAATTATATCCTTTTCCTATCATTATTCAATCACCATTCAAACACCCCAAGCAGAAGAATCGGACCACAGGGAGGCAAGAAATCAGAATCAGTACCAAGTCCCAAAAATCAAACATATGACTCCACATATCAACACTATTTTTCTTCTGATCATATTTAATTGAACTCTTCATCAATCACGCTCCAAGACCACCCAGATTTCATGTTGGAACAGTGACATGGTTTGGAGCTTTTGAGGGGAATCATCCAATTATTAAAACACTACTCAAAATCTTTCCTTAAACTTCAAAATGGAAGCTCAGGCTTCATCTTTAATGGTTTAAGGATCCCAAAATCCCTTACCCCCAAATTGAATCTCACCCAAGATCACTCAAATCGAAAAAACAAAGGGTAGGCATGAGAAGGGAAGAGTCACCTGAGGTCACATTTGGCTTCCACGCATCGTTGCACTACTACAGAAATAGCCTATAGTGACGCTTTTTTTGGCCCTATAGCGGCGCTTATGAAGAGCCGCTATAGCCAGCGCCGCGATAGGTCAAATGGCCTATCCCAGCGCTTTAAAAGCGCCGCAATAGGTCACCTATAGCGACGCTTATTTACTAACAAGTGCCGCTTTAGGCCCTCAACTTAAATTTTTTATTTTATTTAGAGGGCCTATAGTGGCGCTTTTTCTAAAAAGTACCGTTATAGGTTTTATTTTTTTAAAAAAAATAAATCTATATTTTTTTCTCACGCACCTACATCAGTACAAAAATTCCAGCACTGGAACTCAGAATACTCCTAATTCAGAATGGTTTTTCATGTGCTCAATGTTGTAACTTAATACAACGAGTAGTAACAAGAACTCCAAATTATTTTTCCCTTTTCCAGTTCTTGTGCTTAGTGTTGTAACTTAATACAATGAGTAGAAACAAGAAATCCAAATTACTTTTCCCTTTTCCCATTTCTATACAATGAGTAGAAACAAAAAGACCTAGGTACCGAAGAAAAAAAGAAAAAAAAAACTTATGCCATTTGAGATTCGTGAAATCATCACCTATAAACTTGGAACTCCAGAATCTGCATCTATAAGTGATTTCTCTAGAAATGGCAGCGAGAGAGAGTGCGATATGCTAAAAAAATGAGAGGTAAATGGTGAGAAGCTGAGAGAGAAGAGAGAATATTTGAGGAAAGGAAGAGAGACTTACAAGTTGTCGATCAAATCTCTTGTGAAGAAAGAAGAAAGAGTGGGACGGGAAGAGAAAGAAAGAAGAGAGAAGAAAAAATGGGAGTGGGCTGTGTTAAGAGAGAAGATATAAGAGGGAGTCACATCCACCTATACCGGCGCTTTTTTAAAAAAGCGCCGCTATAGGTTAAAAAATTCAAAATGCATGAGATAATGGAGGGAAATTTTCCCACAATTTTTAATTCAAAATACACGAAAAAATGGGGGGAAATTTTCCCACCATTTTTTTCGCCTATAGTGGTGCTTCTTTTAAAAAGCGCCACTATAGGTGAAAAATTCAAAATACACGAAAAATGGGGGGAAAGTTTCCCTCCATTTTTTGCCTATAGCGGCGCTTTTTTAAAAAAGCGCCGTTATAGGTTAAAAATTCAAAATCCACGAAATAATGGGTGGAAACTTTCCCTCCATTTTTGGCCTCTAGCGGCACTTTTTTAAAAAAGCGCCGCTATAGGTAGCCAAATTAAAAAATTAAAATACAAATTAATATTTAATTATTAATTAATTATTAAATATTTAATACTAAATTCTTATATTAATTATTAATTATTATTTTCTTTTTTAAAATTCAAAAAATATAAATTTTTATTAAAAATGAATAGGAATATTTTATTTAATATTTAAATAATTATATTAATATGTAATTTTAAATTCTTAGATTAATAACCTATCCCAGCGCTTACAGACATAAGCGTTGGGATAGGTTTTTGACGTCCAAAAAAAATTTAAAATATAAAATCTATAGCGGCGCTTAGTTGTATAAGCGCCGGTATAGTGTAAACCTATAGCGGCGCTTATTTACATAAGCGCCGATATAGGTTTTTTTACACTATAGGGGGGTGAATTGTGCTTTCGAAAAACTAACAAACTAATTAAAGCAACACATACTTTATACTGGTTCGGCCAACACTGTCTACGTCCAGTTCTCCAACACCTCGTTGGGTTTCACTAACCATAGGTTTTACAACACGGGTTCACCTGTCAACCTTTACAGAGTTTTAGAATCCCTCTAAACACTCTCCCTTACTACCTGTAAGGTAATATCCCTGTTCTAAAGCACCACGCTTTCAAAACAACCTCGAACAGTAGAGGATTTCAATAAATACGTTCACTTAATGAACTAATTGTAATAAACACTTAAGTACAGATAAAATCTCTAAACAATAAATACAGAAAACAGAGAGCAATGAATGAGTTCGTGAATATTCTCGTTTTTCGTCGCTTTTCAATAAATGCTCGAGTTCTGTATTTATATCTCTTCTCAGATTTTGCCCTAGCGTTCATCTTCAAGAAGCCGTTTGAATTTAGTCGTTGAGAGCTCATAGTCGTTGGCATTAAATGCAGTTTCTCCATCGGGGTTAACTTCCTGCTCTAGCTTCAACTGCTCTTGCGTAGGGTGAGCTAAGAGAGAGGTAGACTTAGCGTTCTGAGCATCTGTACGAATTGTACTTTTATGGCAGCTTTTTCAGAAGCGCTAGCATGATCTGCTATTGCTAACTTCATAATGTAAGTTCTGCACTTAAACTGTTAGTTGAACAAATAATCGTTTAATGCATAGAAGATGCTATCGCAAGCTTAGTCTATTAGCTCAATGAGATAGAGACAATATATCAACTAAGATTGTCTAAGTTATCAGAGCATACTTATAATGATAGATATTATTGCTAGCATATTCTCTTGGTTCAATCGTTCAGCGTACTAGCTATATCATATCAACAAACATTCTTCTATCGATAGCTAATCTCATTATCGCTAGTTACTTGATTTGCTCTTTAGCTTTAAGGATACTGAGTTATTTGGTCATTCAAAGGTAATTCCAGGTATCCCACTATCGATAGATAAATATGTTAGCGCTAGCAACTATGTTATCACTAATTTGTTCTCAGGCACTAGCTATCTGAATGTCTATTAACTTAAGCACTTTGTTATCGATAGCTTAATCTGTTATCGCTAGCTGATTCCATTAGCTCAAGGACATGGTTCATTGTTCAGCTAGTTATTCTTCCTTTTATTTATCCATGTTCTTAATGAGCTTTTAGCGATAGGGTATTCCTTTAGCGATAGTGAATGACTTAGTGATAGATATTAACCTTGTTATTTCTAAGTCTTCATTTGCTATGGCTCTGTCTATTAGCTATAGAGATACACTTGGCGATAGAGATATTTATTCTTAGTGTTCTGCTAAGTTTCCATCTGCTATAGTTGAACCTTTCAATAGTGATAGTCTTTAGCTCTAGCGATAGAGATCTGTTACCTATCAGATTTTACTTGTTTAATTCAAAGGTAACTTACGCTTATTTACTTATGTTATATATGGGGTCAGTCTTCATCAAAACTTAAGATTTTAACAGCAATAGCCCTATTCTGTAGTGGAGCCCTCTGCCGCCGGAGATCATCACCATCGCCACCGAGGTTCACTGAGATCGGAGAGAGAAGGCAGTGGGAATGAGAGACAGAGAGTGAGAGCGTGAGAGAGAGAAGTCGAAGAAGAGGGAAATGAAAGAAACACGTGGGAGTATAATAAAATAAGGAAGGAATGGATATTTTAAAGGGTTGTTTTACCATTTTTCCCATTCTTTTATAATTTTTTATAATTGAAGATATTTTCAACTAGGTGCAGATATTGTATTTTTATTTCTTCTTTCCTCTTTTCCCTTAAATGGTAATTTAATTTACCATTACCATTTTCAAATTAATCTGCATTCACTCTAAAATAATTTCTCTAGATATGCTTTAATTTTCAAATTTATTTATAAGGCTTTTTAAATATTAAACAATATCCCAAGATTCCAAATATTTCTTTATTTAAATTCATCTTCTAACTATTTTTCTTTATTTTCTAAAGAAAATATACCTTAAAATTATTAAAAATACATCTGACCACATAAATTTATTTATAAGACTTTTTAATCTCTAAATGACACCCCAAGACCTTAAATAAATTCTTATTACCTCTAATCCAAATTTTGGGGTGTTACAAAATTGCCCATTTATGTGAAAAAAATATTTTCACACAATGTATTAAATTGAATGCATGCAATAATGCTCAAATTAAAAAAAAAAAAGTTTAAAGGCTTTGAAACCTGGCTAGAAGAAGAGATTATGTGCAAATTAATCTAATAAATTCACATTATATTGCATTGACTATACTAGTTAAAGAGGAATATATTTTTCTTTATGAGGTTCACGAATCCAATAAATAATATGAGATCATTGGCAAACAATTGATTATATAATATAAGATGTCAGAAATGAGCCGTCTGAAAAGTTTCCTACCTTTCTTTTTCCTTCTTTCATCTACTAGATTTCCCCCCCCCCCCCCCCCCCCAACACTCCCAATCCTTTCTACTATTTTTTTCATCTTCATCTTCTCTGAAAAAGTTAATGAACAAATACTGTTTATACCTTCATATTTTAATTTTCTCTACTCCTTCCTTTCAACTTGTAACTAGTTGGTTTCGTTTTATAAAAAAAAATTAATTGTATATTTTTTTTACTTATTAAAATAATTTACTTTTATGTAATCTATTTAATGTAATTTTTTAATTTTGGGAATAATTCAGACATTTACCAAGATTTACCTCAATTCTATTTTGTGTTTTATATTATTGTATTTTTTATAATATTTTTGTTTCATCGTTTTCGAAAAATAATAGAGTAGATTAAAGAAAGAACGAGGGATATGGGAAGTTAGGGACGGAGGGATGGACCATAGATTTGTGACGCTAAACTCCCCAATCTAGTCATTACATATTTCAAAGCTCAGTCTCATCATATAAACAACGTTTTCTTGTTACAGTGGAGAGGGAATGGAGGTAAAATTAAGTGGAGAGGCTCTGTACCGCCAAAACACTATCACCACCACAACGTAGTACTCCCTATATATTGTACATAAGGTCATAACAATCAAATTGTGGTTTTCTAAAAAAATAGTTAAAATTAATTATAAGTTATAACACTCTTTGTTTTTTAGAGTGCCCTCATTTCATTTTTTTTGGTCCAAAGAACGCCCTCATTTATTACTGAGTAAATGAAAAAGTAATAATGATAAAAGTGATTAAAGAGAATGAGATATATAAAATAAATTGAGAGTGAAATGAGGAAATACATTTATAAGTGAGAAACCCAAATATAAGCTTAAAAGAGGGATAAACCAATTCAAATTTTAGAAGCTTATATATAGAGATAGGGTGAGTAATAACAAAATCAGGATTCAGGAATGCACATTGAATGGGGCATAGTGGAACTACTGTGAAGAATTATTTTATAATACATATTCTTTTAGCTTTTCTGTTTAATCTTTCTAATAAAATCTAACTTTATCAACATCTCATGATAATAAAGAAGCACTGTCAAAATATATGAAATTAACATCAACATGTACAGGCTTCTTTTCTTTTTTTACATGAGCTAGCAATCAACGCCTTTTCTATATTTATTACCAAGTATCTGAGTAACTGACTACTATAGTTTTAGGGCATGTGGCTTCCCTTCCCAACACAAACATCTCCTCTAAAGCTCTAACTTGAGACTTCTAAGGGATATATATTGGAGCCTTAAAACGTTAGACCAATTATATATTAGTAACATGTACAGGCTTCTTGTGCAATGCAAGAGTATAAGCTAGCTTATTGATAAATGACGACCAGATATCCTGAAAATTGGTATGAACAAATATTACATATATGTTGACAAAAAGAAAGTAGTTTCATTAAAATGGAAAATCTAACCCATTAATGTGAGAAATTAAAATACGTAGACACAAACATTTAATTGAATGCATGCACTTAAGCTCAAATTAAAAAAGGAATTCAAATGCTTGAAAAACGTTGCTAGAAGAAGAGATCATGTGCAAACTAACATAAAAAATGCGCATTGAATTGCATTGACTGTAAACAATTCAAAAGGAATAAACTTTTCTCTGTATGATTCATGAATCTTATAAAAGGAGGGGTTCCTCTCCCATAAATCACAAAAGAGACCTACCCATGCATCATCACTGTCACCACCACAGCATAGGAGTAATAATCAAATCAAGAATGGGATTACACATTGACTTCTGCTTTTGCTTCTTCTTGATGATGAACTTCATAATAATAATCAGCCAAGAAATTTGAGATCGATATGGAAAATGGGCTACCTAGTGACTAGTGTGGGCAATGAGACACTGAGTTTGTCATGCGTAGAAGAAGCTACTTTAAGAATGAAGGTAGTGGTAGGATTATGTAGACACACATATTTATAGATGAAGGTTGTTTTTCTAGCAAAATTAGTTAACTCGAATGATGATACCCTATTTCTGACTTACAAAATTTTAATATTTTCTTCGTTTATTCAAAGTATAACTTTTTTATTATTTTATATTACTATAAAAGATAGGTGACAACAAAAGGTCAGTCTCACAATATAAAATGCTATGTGGAAGCAATTCTTCACAGACTGGTGGACACTTTATAAATAGAACAGAGACACTCCTCATCTCAACATGTTCTAGTCTGTCAAGTATGACGATTTCTATCGAACTGGGATGGTTACTCTAATAATTGGCAAAAGATTGATTTCTGGTTTACTAAATAAGTTATTCTCGTTTCAGTCCAAAAATAATTGAGTAATTCTCATGTCTCTTCTTCTGATCTTTCTCTCTCTCTCTTTTTTTTTTTTTTTTTGAACTGATTCTGATCTTTCTCTTTACATTACAAAATTGCTATTATTTACTATATGTTCACTTTCCATTGCTTCTCATCTTTATTTGTGTATTTTTATTTTCGAACCGGCCAGTTATATTCATAACATTTATGACGCTTATGCATTAATAGCGCCCATGAATGTCTGTTATTCTCAATCATATACCGCTTTGGTTAATATATAAGAGCCATGGATATTTTTAAGGAGACTGAAAAAGTATAATAAACTACCTAAGTATAACATATGTTACACATCATTAGATTGTAAATCAGTTTGTAAATTAACTAATTTAATTTGAAGAAAAATGATAAGCATAAATATTTTAAGTTGATTTATTTAACTTCCTTAATTTCTTCAAATAAGTCAACTAGGTCTTATACTAGTAACATCCCAAAAATTTTATTGAGGATTAGTTATAATTTAAGATTCAATTATGAGACTTATTAATGAATTTTGGGAGCTCTATAAATAAATGTATGGGAGTTGAAGTAATTTGGGGGATTTTTAAAGGCTTAAATTCTCCCTTAATCTGAGAAAATTAGAGTTAGAAAAATTATTTTTGGACTCAAAGTAAAAAATGGTGGGAGGAAATTTCTAGCTAGATATTAAGAGAAGTTTTTGAAAGTAAACAGGGGAATTTTATCTTAAAAGAAACTATCTTATTTTGAGGATTTAAGGGTATAGTAGTGATTTTTATACTATCCATTTAGATTACTTTTATTTTTCCCTCTTTTATTTCTTTTTCTCCTCTCCCTCCTTGTGTTTCCTCATCATTATCTATCATCACTATATCTTCCTCCTTCCTCCTCCACAACATTGACTAGAGAAAAGGGGGTCGATGGAGGGTCGTCGGAAATGCCGTCCGCTGGCCGTCGATCGTCTACTCCTCCATTCCCTTTTCCTTCCTCTCTTTCTTCCCTTCTTCCTTCCTTCGTGTGTTCAAGCCAATTTCGGGGCAATTTTGAACCCAAAAAAACTTTCGGGGGAAAATTGAGACTCGGAGCATACTTCTGGGGCGGATTTGGTATTTAATCCTACTTAAATATAATGTAAGGTATATATAAGATGAAATATAATTATAATCGTGAGAGTTTAAATATTATAAATATAACAGTTTACAGATAATATCCAATGTCTTTACATCTCAACTGGTTAAGGTTTCAGCACTCGCACACGAGGTCGTGGATTCAAATCCTTACTTCCTCACAATTTCAGACAAATTGTGGAGGAGACACGTGGTGACATGTGGAATGCGTCATGTGGTAGCCACAAGGAGGGACATGTGGCTGACAATGAGTGGCCAACCGGCGGCAAGTTGTCGGCGGCAGGATGCCACATGATATTGAAAAAATATTAAAAAAATTACCCTACAATATCTGGTCATTTGTATACCAGAAGTTATATACACTCCAGCAGCATATGGTACACCAGACGCTGTATATGACATCTACAACGTCTGTTCTCAACTAACAGACATTAATTGCCTCTACTTTTTGTGGCATTTCATTCTACTTTTTTCCACATTTAGAAGTGAAATGTCATTTTTATCAGACGCCAGATGGGATATTTTACACTAGTGGGGGTTGCCCAGCAATTTCTTTTCAACTAATGAAACTTCTTTTGATTGTCAATGCTGACATGGGGGACATTCAAAATAGGCAAATATCATGTGAGTTTTTTACTTCTTTTAACCTCAATAATGAACCATATGAAAAGAAAGGAAACAGAAAAAAATGAGCTTATATTTTCACGGGAGAACACACACATGAGACGCCTTGTTATTTCATATTTGTTTGTTGCTTTTTGTTTTGGACAACTACTCAAAATGAGTTTAGCGTATTTGGGACACAACTAAATGCCAATTCAAGATTTTTATAGGAAATCCATTTGTTTAGTTGAATGTTGATATTTCCCATTGCATAGATCCAAGAAGCGGAAAAGAAACCAATGGAAAACGGGAATCTATAGAAAACGGGATCATAATATATGGTGAATTTTCCTTTAATATACTTGTTTTTTAACTGTGTCTTTTCAGGTAAAGAGGTTATATTTCCATGTTCCCCATGTGAATTCAAATAAAAATTACTCCCCTGGTCCTAATTTTAAGAGCCAATTAACTTTTTTAAAAAAATTAAGGATGTAAAATACACCACTATGAATTGTTTATATTTGTCTTTTTTCTGTACATTAGAGTTGTATTTTTTTTCAAAAACATACTAATCACTGTGTTAATTCTTCATGTTTTTTTTTTATTTAAATATGGGAAAGGAGTGCATGCAACACTCAAGAGAGTAAGAGACATTCGCCTTGTTTTCATGTTGTCATTTGTGGGTATTTACTATTTACTCCAGACACGCCACCGTGATGAAGTTTCCGAATCATAAGAAAACAAAGGCCTCATCGGTTTATGTGCACTTTTTGTTCACATCTTCACATATAATTCAACTCACTCAAATATTAATTAATCTCCGTCTGACATATATATATATATATATATTTGGTCTACTTATATATATATATATAAAGACTTTTGCTTTTTCTTCCCAAGAAAATAATCTTGTAACCCCTGCCTCAACGTAGGTACATATAATAATAAAATATTATAACATACTCATAACAACATTTAAAATATTTGTTCCACCGTCCTTTTTTAATGAATAAAGTATAAAACCTGATTAAAATCCCCAGTTACAAGCCACGGGTTTATCTACTGACATCTGAATTTTCAACAGCCTATTCCAAAGTTAATGTCTATCATCAAGAGAAGGAAAACCATAGACACAAGAAAGGTAAAAGGAGCCAGTATTAATAGTATTTACTTCAAGATGAATCCAGTGAGGATTAGAGTCGATTACAAGATTCAATTACAGCTACATATATTACAACCAAAACACAACCCACCACTCCTGCCTAAATAGTGATCGTATAGTATAACCAAAAGATGACAAAAGCAAGGAGACCTATTTACTAGCTGTTTGGTCTCGATTAAAAAAACCATAGATGCCTTATATTTATAAATTAGTTTCCTAAGACGTTGAACTGTCACAAGCTTACATGACCCACGACAGTTCCAACTCATTATATATAGTCATGGCGCCATAGCCCCAGAATGAGCATACTGGCTAACATGCTCTTCACCAGTGACAAGTAATTCACCTTCTGATTGCATACCTGCTGCAAAAGCCTTCTCACGGCCTTGGAAGATATCATCCTGATCCCTATTCTTTCGCTTGTTTCCACTACCCCCCTGAACAGTGAGGTCAAGGTCAGATTGAATCAGTGAGGGTAAATCAGAAGAAGGGAGAAGAAATTGATCCCTTTGCTGTAAATCTCCCACATCAGACCAACTACGAGTAGAAGGTGGGCCCTCATAACCCATATAAAGAGATGGGTCAGCAAAAGTTGGGTCAGGGGCTGTGATAATAAACGAACCAGAAGTATTGAGCTGCTCCATAGAAGGCCCAACAGTTGATCTCATATTCACATTCGGATTTCGCTGTCTTGAAGTTTCAGGTTCCATCAGTCTGGGACGAACACACTGAAAGCGATGAAAAGGGGGGTCAGAATTGATGTCTTCAGAGGAAAGGGATTCGTCCCTGTAATTACTTTGCTGGGACCAACCATAGCCTCTGGAGTTATCACATGAGTTGGACATTTGGGACAGAGTGAAATAGAAGACGTAACTGAGAGAGAGCAGTAGCAAACAGAAGTAATGCAACACTGATTTCAGAACAAATGTCTCCCTTTATATTGATAGACTTCTTCTTTTGCCCTCACGTAGCCCTATATTGAAATATAGGTTAAATCTATCCTTGAACAATTTTAAATTAACACACAATTTTTTCACTCCATAAACGTGTTTGACGAATGTCACATCACAAATGCAAAGTTGTTCACACACCTTGAATAATTTTAGTTTTGTCATTTAATGGTTCATTCTTTTTTTCGATCAGCACCCATATCCCACAAACAGTAGAAGTTGTTACACAAATAATGTTACTCTATGAGAGTTATTTCCTAAAATACTACACCTAAACCCTTTCACACCTTGAACAACTCTAAATTTAGACAATGAATGAGTTTGATGAATGTCACATCAAAAAATACAAAGTTGTTCACACCTTGAAGTGGGGATTTGCATTTTCAGCCGATGAAACTTCTTATGACTGTTAACGTTGACAGGGGGGAGGGGGAAACATTCAAAATAGGCAAATATATCATGTGAGTTGTTTTAAATAGGCAAAAATATCATGTGAGCTGTTTTAACTTCAGTAATGAACCATGTGAAAAGAGAGGAAACGGAAAAAAAATATGGAAAAAAATATGGGTTTGTATTTTCACGGGAGAGCACATACATGGCACGCCCATCGTTGATATTTCATATTTGTTTGTTGTTTATGGTGTTGGACAACTACTGAATTTTTTTTTTTTTTTTTGGGTAAGATACAACTACTCAGAATGAGTTTATCGTGTTTGGGACATAAGTAAATGCCAATTCAAGATTTGTTTAGGAAATCCATTTGTTTAGTTGAATGTTGATATTTCCCATTGCATAAATCCAAGAAACGGAAAAGAGACATGAAAAACGGGAATCTATAGAAAACGGGATCATAATATAAAGTGAGAGAGATTTGACCAAAAAAAATATATGGTGAGAGAGGTGGTTACATTTTCTTTAAATATACTTGTTCTTTAATTATATGTCTTTTCTTCAGTCCAAAAAAAAAATTATGTCTTTTCAGGTAGAGATGTTATTACTTAATAAGCGTTGGGATAGGCCCACTGGTTTTTAATTTTGATTGAAAAAATATTTAAAACTAATTTTAAAAAAATTGAGGTATTAAAAAAAAGGGGAAATTTTTTTAAAATAAATAAAGAGCCCTATCCCAATGCTTCTGACATCAGAAGCGTTGGGATAGGCCTGCTTTTTGATTTTTAAATTTTCTCCCTTTTTATAGTTTTTTAAAATTAGTTTTAAATATTTTTTAAATTAAAATTAAAAACCAGGGGGCCTATCCCAACGCTTATTACTCAATAAGCATTGTGATAGGCCCCCTGGTTTTTAATTTTAATTTAAAAAATATTTAAAACTAATTTTAAAAAAACTGAGGTATTAAAAAAAAGGGAGAAATTTTTTTAAAATACATAGCCTATCGCATTGCTTTTGTATTCAGAAGCGTTGGGATATGCCTGTTTTGAGTTTTTTTATTTTATTTTTTCTGCCTATCCCTACGCTTTAAATTAGTAAGTGTTGGGATAGGCTGGCGCGAAATGAAATTTATTTCCCTCCAACTAATAAATCTGAATCCTTTCATCAGCTCGTAAACCCTCAGCTCCTAAGAGACATTCGCCTCCCCAAACCCAAAGCTCATAGCTCCTTCCTAAACCCAAAGCTCGCAGCCAGATCCTTCCTAAACCAAAGCTCTCATCTCCTTGTTCACCCAAAGCTCAGCTCTCAGCCTTTCCCTCTCTCAAAGCCCAGCTTGCATTCGAAGCTCAGAAACCCAAAGCTCAACTCTCTGCCTCTTCCTCTCTTAAAGCTCAGCTCGTATTAGAAGCTCATAAACCTAAAGCTCATCAGATTTCTCAGCCTTTCCCTCTCTTAAAGCTCAGCTTGCATTCGATTCATACTAGCTCACAGCTTAACTCACATTCGACCTTTCCCTCTCTCAGCTCACAACTCGAAGCTCTCTGGTAAGGTTTTTTTTTTAAATCTGTGATTTTTTATTTTTGATTTTTTTGGGTTTAATTTAGAAAGTCAATGATTTTATTTAGAAAGTCCCAACAGGTACTGTTTGATACAATTTAGAACAAATGATAGTGTAGTTGTTCAAACAATGTTTTAGGTTGTTAGAATGATGATTTAATAAATAAGAAAGGAGTTGAAAGGTTTCAGGGATGCAATATTGTGTAGACTTAATAGTTAAGGAATTTTGAAGACTTGATTTTAATATTACCATGATTGAATTGTTGCCCAAGGAATTTTGAAGACTTAATTTTAAAATGACCAGGAGAAATTTGAAATTATTATTACAAAATGAGGAAGTTAATATATGATTTGTAGGTTTTGAAGTAAATATTCTAAAGTTATAAGAATTGATTAGAAATTATTTTTTTCTAAATCATGCTTGGAGATATGAATTTATTGTTTTGTAAATCATGCTTGGATATATGAACAAGTCCATTTGATTTTTGTCCATAATGTGTTCATTTTAATATGTTAAACACTTGTGTTTCTCTAATTATTTGAGTATACTACTTGTAGGATTTTTAGTTTGTTTATGTCAATTAATGCTGACTTGCTTGTCTAAATTTGTTTAAATGGTGTTTGTTTAGGTGGTACCTGCTAGCTTGTTGCTGATCAGTGTGTGCTATTTGCGTTACCTAGTAAGTTTTTTAATCTTTGACTCTGAAGATATCGCACTACTGCAGAAAGGGGATTCTATGTTTGTTATTTCAGGGTTTTCATGTCACTTTTTTATGTGACATAAAAAGTAGTGACTTAGAAAAAAATGGAGATTTTACGTCACTTAAAATAGGGGACGTGGAAAGTCATATTTTCCACGTCACAACTTATGAAACAATCGACGTAGATAAGTCCCTGAATAATTTTTTTTATTAAATGGCTGAGATTTCACGTCACATTTTTAGAAAACATGTGACGTGGAATGTGATGTGGAGAAACCACGTCACTTATTAGCCAAATAAGTGACGTGATTTCTTATAAACCACGTCACATTTTTTATTATATGTGACGTGGTTTTGGAGAAACCACGTCACTTATTTGGATAATAAGTGACGTGGTTTCTTGCCAGCATATTTCACGTCACATGTTTCTAAACATGTGACGTGGATTTTTTTTTTTTAAATTAAATTTTAATATTTTCGTTTGATCCCATTTTCTTTTTCTTGTTTTTGTTGTCTCAGAAAACAGATTCACCACAAATAGCAATCAACCAAGCTAACATATAAGTAATCAATCATGCATACTAACCATATATAACTTGTGTTTACTACTACTTCACAAATTAACCATTAGTGTTACACAATTTAGTATTTTGTACAATGATCAATCATCTCTACTAACCAATTTCGAAAGCAAAAATTCAACAACATTCTCACGAATTGAATCAAGATCTTCATCTGTAAATGTGTTGGTATCATAAAACTGCAACAATAAAGATGTGATTATCAATGCAAAGAAATTATATAAAACATTATATATTTATGTATTAACTGTATCAATCATACAAGAATTTAACTTATACCTGAGAGAATGATCCGGTTCGTTCACTAATAATAATGTCAAAAATATATTTCATGACGTAATATCCGCACTCCTTATTGGTCGTTTGCCTAGGGCACTTCAATCACAAGAAACGGTATAAATGAATAGCAATCAATTTAATAAATCTCAATTGACTAACGTTGAAAGAATTTAAATCAAAAGTACTTACTCTAGGTCTTTGTAGCACGACGTCTTGATGTTCTTGACCAATTTTTTCCATTGAATGCCACTGAGATATACCCCTAAAATGGAACCAAAATTAGTACATATATATGGGACTAATTTATTTGGGACACTAGTATATAATAAAGATATTAACACTACTCACATCGATAGGAGAGTTCTATGATAGGGGGTTATATTACGCCTCAACGAGTCAAACCAAACCAGACAATGATCCCTAGGGCAAACGACAGCTAGTTCCCAGTGCTTACTGAAAGACATTAAAAATAATCATAACATTTACAAATGTGTATAATGATGAAAAGTTGGCAAAAGGAAACAATCAAACTTACTCTTCAAGAATAGGTGCAAAATAGATAATTCCCCGGTTCACTGACATTTGATGGTTGACGTATGCCTGCATGTTGTCATCATAATTCCTCTTCTCCGCCGGGGTATTGAAATTATCCCTCATCACCAATGCCATTGGACTGAAGAATCTATATTGTCCCCTGCCTAATCTGTTACACAAGCTGTGGAAGTACCTATATATCATAGACAAGTTGAAATCAAAAAGGGATTTAATAAGAAATACTGCTGAGACATAAAAAGTAACGGTCATTTGTTACATAGTTGCTAACTCAAGCCATCCAAGGTCAATTTCCTGCAGCAGCAAAAACTCCCTGATATCTTGGGAACTGTGAAGCAAAAATTGGTATGTATGGTCAACCGAGTATACTTAGTACACCCCGAGAACAACGGTGCCTCTGCATCACTCCGCAACTTCTCAAACTCATCTACCACAGAAAATGACTCAGCCCTAATGTCATTGATCATCTCGTCCATTCCATCATCACAAACATCATCCATCACTGCTTCTACATTTTGTGATGTGCACTCATCTATGGTACTTCCCAATTCCCCATGCCAAAGTCATTTCTTATAACGGAGATTGATCCCATCACAAAGAAGGTGATCCCTTATATTATCAACGCTCTTACAATAAGCATTTACACACTTCACACAAGGGCAACGATACATGCCATTCTTACTAGCCACGTTTCTTTTGGCAAATTTAATAAATTCTTCCACCCCCATTTGATACTCTTTAGTGGTTCTCAATGCATGCATCCAACTACGATCCATTCTATTAAACCTATGCCATATGTCCAACAAATTAGTCAATTTTAGCTCACTACCTTGTGAAGAAATGGGCATGCCATACACTTAACTTCACTTCATGCAAATTTTTAAAAAAATTTCGCAAAGTTCCCCCTTGTAAGTGTGATATCCAAAAATTACATTTACAATCTAAGATAATCTAAAATGAAACTAGAAATCCCAATGAAATCACATATTAATTCAGGGGAATAAAGCAAACCAACAATCAGATCAATGGCTTACACAAAGCTTTAATAGAGTAACAAGCCACAGGCACAAAAATCACCACCAAACACAAACAAGCCAAGTAAAATTAGAGAAACACAAGTTGTCAATGGAAATTATCATACTAGTCACAAGAATATAAGAGCATAGTCATATTCCTTATTGTTCAATGGAGGAGATAAAATCAATAACATACCTCTAGGTGGCTTAGCAAGACAAAGATTACCCCTATGGTGATATGGGTTAGAAGAATCGATTTCTGATTTGGAACAGTTACCTGTATATATTGGAAAAGGTTAAAAATAAAATCTCCAATAAGATTCAACAGAAGAGCTAAATGGTTTTGATACTCCTCTCTACACTTCACTTGACACAACCAATAATCAACAAACCAAAGAATTAGACTTCAAAATAATACATTTAAAACCATACATGCAAAACCACGGAATCAATGTTTAAGAAGAATAAGGTAGTGAACACTTAGAAATATTAAATCAATTACTTCCATATTTCAGACAACTAATAATTAGAAACACAACCTCCTTTCTTTACAAAACCATTGATCAAGACTAAATTTCCAAGCATAATTCACAAAACACAAATCGAACACTAAATTTCCACTAAGCAAAATGTACATCATTTCTCAAACTTAAGCCTATTACTTTTTAATCCAAATTTAGTTACCAATAACAATGTCTTTTGAATTAATCTCTTAGCACATTAACCTCCATATTTGTTTTAGCTCAATAAAACCTTGATCACCCAAAGTTCTAGAAAAAATCAAATTAGCCATTCTTTTAATTCCCTTTTCTGCCTAAGAACATAAGTCATACCATTCTCTTACTAGTCCTTAATTATTTAATCAATGATTTACACTTCACTAATTAACATTTAAACATCATCACCTCTTATCAATATATTGCAGCATAATCACCCAAATAATGTATATAGAAACATATCAATCAATAAGCATTTCTAAACACCATTATACACTTGTACTATTTGTTTTCCCCCTTGTTAGATTAAACACAGAAAATCACAACTAGCAATTCAAAGAATTGCACAGCAGAAAAACGAGCAAGGAAGGAACCATGTGGCAGCATTCCAAAATCAACAAGAAATCAGAGACGAACTGGGCACTAATCAACTAAACAAAGGGAAAATGAGTTCACAGAAATTTCAACATGCAAGGAAACCAACACCCACCAGAACCCAGAAAACGAAAATGCAAGGGAAAAGAAAACCAAGAACACAGAAACGAAAATGCAAGGGGGGTGATAGGATTTGGATGAAAATGGCGAAGATTTTGCACCTGATTGCAGAGAGCTGAGGGAGAGAGCTGAGAGCTTCTTCTTCAACCGAAACTGAGGGAGAGAGCTGAGGGGTGAGAGAGAGAGGAGAGAGCTGAGGGATGAGGGAGACAAATTTTTGGAGGGAGCTGAAGGTTTCTGGCGCAAGCGAAATTTGGGCGATGAAGACGATGAGGCTTAAATCAGGTTTTGTATTTTTTTTTAATTTTAAAGAAACCACGTCACATATTTTCTATATGTGACGTGGTTTCTTTAAAATTAAAAAAAAAATTCCCAGATTATCTTTTTATCAAACTACATCACATATTTTCTATATGTGACGTGGTTTCTTAAAAATTTAAAAAAAAAAATCGAAAACCTGATTATTTTTTATCAAACCACGTCACATATTTTCTATATGTGACGTGGCTTCTTAAAAATTAAAAAAAAAAAGAAAATTTGATTATTTGCTATCAAACCACGTCACATATTTTCTATATGTGACGTGGTTTCTTATAAATTAAAAAAAATCCCTGATTATTTTCTATCAAACCACGTCACATATTTTATATATGTGACGTGGTTTCTTAAAAATTAAAAAAAAATTCGAAAACCTGATTATTTTCTATCAAACCGCGTCACATATTTTCTATATGTGATGTGGCTTCTTAAAAATTAAAAAAAATACCTTATTATTTACTATCAAACCACGTCACATATTTTCTATATGTGACGTGGTTTCTTATAAAAAAAATTAAAAACTTGAGGAAAACCACGTCACATAATTATAATATGTGATGTGGTTACTCACAGCTATAAACCACGTCACATTTCTCCCATTTTTGTGACGTGGTTTCTTCTTCAACATGATATTTAATTACAAAAATGCCACCAAGCTTTTTTCAATGTCCGTTTTATAATTGAGTGACGTGAATTAGGGACAAGAAATGGGCTTTTTGTAGTAGTGCTAGCAGAGCAAAACACTCCCAAAATGTGCCCAAAGTCGAAGAATGAAGGCTGAGATCAAAACCCTAGCTTTTATTTCCTTTCAGTCCGCCTTTTCTATCAAAATGCACAGCAGAATACGCAGTTCGCCACGGTGAGCCCACGGCAAAGTCACAAAATGTCATAAATGAATTGTGCTAACTGTGGGTTTCACCGCGGCGAGCTCACGACGAGCTAACCAAAATAGGGGCAGAGGCAATTGCTTCTCGCCGTGGGTTTCGCCGTGGCTCTCCCCTTTATTCTGATCCTTTGCTCTGGTTTCCTCTTTGCTTTATACACTTGGGAGCTTGGTGGAGGGGCTATAATCTCTTGTTTATTGCATCAAAATGTTCCTACAAGAATTACATAAAACAACATAAGAAACTAACTAGAAATATGATCAAAATCTATACAAATAAACAATGATGTGCAACCAAAAATCAAATGAGCATTTTCCTATCTTGAGTATCCAAAATTTATCAATGATTGAATAAAACTCAAGGAAAATATGCTAACATTACATGAATTCTCGGAAGTTGTTAGTAACCTAAAGCGGTGCTTATAATCTTAAAAGCGCAGCTTTAGGTTATACCAATTGGAATTATTTTTTTAAAAAATAAAAAATAATACCTATAGCAGCGCTTATTACGTAATAAGCGCTGCTATAGGTCTTATTTTTTTAACAAAAATTCGGCAGCATAACGGCTAAAAAATGAACGTTCCCAGGCTCAAGGCCCTCTCTTTTAATATAAAAATGGATAGCCCACCACAACAGAATTCATCATAGAGCATATATTCACAGGCAGAAAAACTCAATTACAGCTCACAAAATGCAGTTCCACAAGGTAATCATTTCATAAAAGTACATTAAACGACTACATAGTAGTCTTAGCACCTAACATAACATATAATGTACCTGATTGAATTCTCTGACTTGTCTTTTGGTGGAGGATGAAAATGTGGACCAGGAAAATGCTTATTCAAATTCCTACAACATATAAATAACATAATTAGATCAACCTAACAATTAAAATAAAATAAAGTTAATGAACATTAATTCTTTTAGTTGTAACCCAACACTTCTCTCGCCAAAGGAAATTTTAAATTTTATACAAACCTTACTTAAGCATCATTCTAACTCCCCCAACCATGTAATAGCCATCTACTACCTACTTAACATTTCGAGACAGAATTATGGACTTTGAACTAATGCGACCTTCCAAACTTAAGGGAAGCATAATTTCTAGCATAAACCTTGAATTTCCCCTAACTGAACATAACTCAAATTTCTCTCATCATCCAAATAGATAAAAAATAAAATAACAATAGGAGAAGAAAATTAAAGCATCAACACAGGAATCACAAACCAAGTTACACTGAAATCGATATGATTAATTAGCAATGGATAATATTGGGATATTATATGTAATATTCCCATTAAATTTAAATTGTTTGTGTCTAAATGATAAAGAAGCATATGTCTAATAGAAATCTCAGCACATCAAGAATTTCAATGATCATTCAAAGTATACATGAAGAAGACTAAAAGAATGCTTCTCCAACATGATAACATCTCCATGCAGTCAAGCAAAGATCAAATAGTAATTATTATCACAGTAAAAATAAAAATAAGAGAAAAATTCTAAAGCATCAAATTAATCCAATATTTCAGGATAATAGCAAGCATCTCCACATGCACAAACATCCCAACATCACAACTAGAGGAAAGAAACACTCGTCAGCATAAGGCCATGCTCATCAGACATATAAGCATAGTTTATAATTTTTTTATTTTAAATAACTTGTTTAGTTGACCTGTGAATTGATGCCAGCAGAATAAAAATTGTCAATGAACTTTGGAAGTAATAAACTTACGATTTAAAAACACTGCTAAAAGTGCTTCACATAACAAGACTGATCTAAAAGTCAAGCTGTGAAATACAGGAATAACTGAACATGGATACATTACTTACTTTAGAATCAGAATCAACTTTAATATCAGTGGTGAAGTTTCCACGTTTCAATTGGGTATTAACATCGGCCAAGAACACCTCACCTTTCTTAGTTCCTGAGGATGTTATAACCTATAATAGCAAACATCAGTTACTCCACAGAGGTAGAACTAGAACTAGAAATGACACTGAAACCGAGTAAGGATGTAAATAACATTATATATGTTGCAAAGGTGAATTATTCAGTCAGCATTAAACCACATCTTCCATAAACTAAAGGCTGGAGTGTTTAATAGTAGTCCACAGGAACTAATCCCTTCACCTCTGAAGGATCATTTCAAAGTCTAAACCCTTACCTGCGAAGAAGACGAAGTAAGAAGACTGAGATGAGGTTGAGATGAATGAACCAAAATTCAAAATCTGTCGAGCTAACCCAAAAAATTAGAATGAAAAAAGCAACGTAAGATCAACAACAAGAAAGTGGAATGAAAAAAAAAGGATCGGCTTACCCAAATGGAGGATGGACGAACGAAAGGAACGGACTAAGGAACCACGATCTTGGTAGGGAAATGGGGAAAGAATGAAGTACACGGAGGAGGAGTTTTCGAAGAGGGGAAATGGGGAAGGATGGTGACCTTGGGAGGATTAATGGTGACCTTGGGAAGAAACACGGGTGCGGCGGCAACTAAAGAGGAAGAAGGGTTTCTGAAGTGTGGGAGGGAAATGGGGAAGACAACGTGGGTAATGAATTTTGTAAAAGGGAAATACCTATCCCGGCACTTATTGCGCTTATTATAAAATAAGCACTAGGATAGGTCCATAAATTTAAAAAAAATTCTGAAATAAATTAGAAAAAAATATTACAAAAATGGAAACATAAAATAATAATTTACAACACCTATACCAGCGTTTTATTTGTAAAAAGCGCTAGGATAGGACATGAAAAATAAAAAAAAATTCAAAAACATATTCTAAAATAATTAGATAAGTAAAAAGAAAACAAATAAAAATTTACATTAAAAAATTGTTTTATGAGGCCTATCTGAAAAATAAAAAAAAATTGAAAAACATATTCTAAAATAATCAGATAAGTACAAAGAGCACAAATAAAAATTTACATTAAAAAATTGTTTAT
The DNA here is from genome assembly GCA_037074515.1 of Mimosa bimucronata. Classification (NCBI taxonomy): domain Eukaryota; kingdom Viridiplantae; phylum Streptophyta; class Magnoliopsida; order Fabales; family Fabaceae; genus Mimosa; species Mimosa bimucronata. The sequence goes on along the minus strand of CM073445.1, from coordinate 24,644,151 downwards.
GAAGCCTATCCCAATGCTTTATACTTAAAAAGTGCTGGGATAGCCCATGAAAAATAAATAGAAAATTCAAAAACATATTCTAAGATAATCAGATAAGTAAAAAGAGAACAAATAAAAATTTAAATTAAAAAATTGTTTAATGAGGCCTATCCCATCGCTTTATCCTTAAAAAGCACTGGGATAAGTCATGAAAAATAAAAAAAATTGAAAAACAAATTCTAAAATAATTAGATAAGTAAAAAGATATCTGAATTAGTTTGAAAAATTAGAAAATTAAGAGAAAAGGTTTAATAATTCAAAACGTGAAAGAAAAGTTAGAAGAAAAAATAAATTCAACCCAAAATCAAGCCTTACATAAAACAAATTTTAATAGATGAAATTTAAGTTTATCCCAGTGCTTTATACAAGATCTAAATGTTGGGATAGGGTTCACCTATACCAGCGCTTAGTTTTATAAAGCGCTGGGATAGGCTTTCAAGTATCAATAGCAGCGCTTGTAGTTATTGAGCGTTGCTATTATTGTGCTGCAATAGGGCATTTCTGTAGTAGTGTTTGTTCCTTACAGCCATCAAAAGCCGCCTCACCCGAATCACACATATCCTTCAGGTCTTCAATCAAATGATCTAAGTACACGTCTATATCGTTGCCGGGCTCTCTAGGCCCGGAAATAAGCATGGAAAGCATCATAAACTTGCGTTTCATGATCAAATTTGGGGGGAGGTTGTATATCATCAGAATCACCGGCCATGTGCTATGAGTACTACTCTGAACTCCATGCGGATTGATTCCATCGGTTGCCAATACAAGCCGTAGGTTTCTTGGTTCTTCACCGAACTCAGGGTACTCGTAATCAACTTTTTCTTCCATTGGGGGACATCTGCAGGGTGCCTAAGTTTGATGTCTTTAATCCTCTCATCAACGTGCCATGTCAAAAGTCTTGCAACATCCGCATTACTGTACATGCGCATGAATCTTGGAATGATCAGAAAGTACCACAACACTTTAGAAGGACTCTTACCTTTATTTCCATACCGAGATGTGCTGCATTTAGGACACTTCTCCAACGACGCATCCTGGTTCCGGAATAAAATACAATCGTTGGGACATGCATGTATTTTCTCATATTTCATACCGGTCGACCGGAGAATTTGCTTTTCCTCGTATGTTTTCAAGGGGAGTACATTCGCTTCTGGGAGTATATCTCGCAGAGCGGACAACAGCACAGTAAAACTTGCATAACTCTAACCGTATCGCGCCTTCAGGTTATACAATTTAAGCACCGCACTCAATCTTGTGTATTTGCTACATCCCACATACAAAGGTGTCTCAGCATCGTTCTTCAGTGCCTCAAACATTTCAGGATTCTCCTCACCCACCACATTCAACATTTCTTCAAGATCATCGCTCTCATCACACATGTTTGTGTCAAGTACATTTGAAGCGTTACTAACATCAGGTACCCGGTCTCCGCATTCATCTTCATTGGTCTCACCATGCTTTGTCCATCGTGTATAAGACGGATCGATTCCATGACAAATTAAATGACCCAACAAGTCAAGAGGACGAAGACGCTTTCCATACAAACACGACATACAGGGGCATACAATTATGTTAGCATTCTCTGCATGCTCAGCAGCAAATTCAATGAACTCTTTTGCTCCATCTATATATTCCCTTGAACGCCTATCACAAGACATCCATTTCCGATCCAACATTGTAACCTACTAAAAGAAAGTGGCGGTAAGATGTACATCATGACTTACTCATTAAGTAGCCAACTTACGATGTTACCTTATTTTTTTAACAAAAATTCGGCAGCATAACAGCTATAAAATGACCGTTCCCAGGCTCAAGGCCCTCTCTTTTTAACATAGAAATGGATAATCCACAAAATACTAATCATCAACTCAATAGATTTACACAGCCCAGCCACCACAACAAAATTCACAAAGCATATATATAGCATTAATTGGAACAAAAACAATAATTTGTAAACCACACAGTTTTATCACAAATAAAAAAACCGATATCTTTAGAGTCAAAGATTAAAAAACTTACTAGGTAACGCAAATAGCACACACTGATCAGCAACAAGCTAGCAGGTACCACCTAAACAAACACCATTTAAACAAATTTAGACAAGCAAATCAGCATTAATTGACATAAACAAAATAAAAATCCTACAAGCAGTATACTCAAATAATTAGAGAAACACAAGTGTTTAACATATTAAAATGAACACATTATGGACAAAAATCAAATGGACTTGTTCATATATCCAAGCATGATTTACGAAACAATAAGTTCATATCTCCAAGCATGATTTAGAAAACAATAATTTCTAATCAATTCTTATAACTTTAGAATATTTACTTCAAAACCTACAAATCAAATATTAGCTTCCTCATTTTGTAATAATAATTTCAAATTTCTCCTGGTCATTTTAAAATCAAGTCTTCAAAATTCCTTGGGCAACAATTCAATCATGGTCATATTAAAATCAAGTCTTCAAAATTCCTTAACTATTAAGTCTACACAATATTGCATCCCTAAAACCTTTCAGCTCCTTTCTTTTTTATTAAATCATCATTCTAACAACCTAAAACATTGTTTGAACAACTACACTATCATTTGTTCTAAATTGCATCAAACAGTACCTGTTGGGACTTTCTAAATAAAATCATTGACTTTCTAAATTAAACCCAAAAAATAAAAAATAAAAAATCACAGATTTAAAAAAAAAACTTACCAGAGAGCTTCGAGTTGTGAGCTGAGAGAGGGAAAGGCCGAATGCAAGCTGAGCTGAGAGCTACTAGCTGTGAGCTAGTATGAATAGAATGCAAGCTGAGCTTTGAGAGAGGGAATGGCTGAGAGAGCTGATGAGCTTTGGGTTTCTGAGCTTCGAATACGAGCTGAGCTTTGAGAGAGGAAAAGGCTGAGAGCTGAGCTTTGGGTGAACAAGGAGATGTGAGCTTTGGTTTAGGAAGGATCTAGTGGGTTTGGGGAGGCGGATGTCTCTTAGGAGCTGAGGGTTTACGAGCTGATGAGAGGATTCAGATTTATTAGCTGGAGGGAAATAAATTTCATTTCGCGTCAACCTATCCCAATGCTCACTAATTTAAAGCGTAGGGATAGGCAGAAAAAAAAAACTCAAAACAGGCCTATCCCAACACTTCTGAATATTGAAGCTTTGGGATCGGCTATGTATTTTAAAAAAATTTCCCCTTTTTTTTAATACCTCAGTGTTTTTAAAATTAGTTTTAAATATTTTTTAAATAAAAATTAAAAACCAGGGGGCCTATCCCAACGCTTATTAAGTAATAAGCGTTGGGATAGGCCCCTGGTTTTTAATTTTTATTTAAAAAATATTTAAAACTAATTTAAAAAAAACTATAAAAAGGGAGAAAATTTAAAAATAAAAAACAGGCCTATCCCAATGCTTCTGACGTCAGAAGTGTTGGGATAGGCCTCTTTATTTATTTTAAAAAATTTCCCCCCTTTTTTAAATACCTCAGTTTTTTTAAAATTAGTTTGAAATATTTTTTAAATAAAAACTAAAAACCAGTAGGCCTGTCCCAACGCTTATTATGTAATAAGCGTTGGGATAGGCCTCCTAGTTTTTAATTTTAATTTAAAAAATATTCAAAACTAATTTTAAAAAAACTATAAAAAGGGAGAAAATTTAAAAATAAAAAACAGGCCTATTCCAACACTTTTGACTTTAGAAGCGTTGGGATAGGCCTCTTTATTTATTTTAAAAAAAGTTCCCCTTTTTTTTAATACCTCGGTTATTTTAAAATTATTTTTAAATATTTTTTAAATAAAAATTAAAAACCAGGGGGCCTATCCTAACGTTTATTAAGTAATAAGCGTTGGGATAGGCCCCCTGGTTTTTAATTTTAATTTAAAAAATATTCAAAACTAATTTTTAAAAAACTATAAAAAGGGAGAATTTTTTTTTTAAAAAAACAGGCCTATCCCAACGCTTCTGACGTCAGAAGCGTAGGGATAGGCCTCTTTATTTATTTTATAAATTTTCCCCCTTTTTTTAATACCTCAGTTTTTTTAAAATTAGTTCTAAATATTTTTTAAATAAAATTAAATATAGGCCCCCTGGTTTTTAATTTTAATTTAAAAAATATTTAAAACTAATTTTAAAAAAACTATAAAAAATGAGAAAATTTAAAAATAAAAAAGCATTGGGATAGGCCTCTTTCTTTATTTTAAAAATTTCCCCCTTTTTTTAATACCTCAGTTTTTTTATAATTAGTTTTAAATATTTTTTAACTTCAAATTAAATACCAGGGGGCCTATCCCAACGCTTATTACTTAATAAGTGCTGGGATAGGCTTATACCTATACCATCACTTTTATTTCTAAAACGCTGGTATAAGTCATCTTATACCTATCCCATCACTTGTTTTTTGTAAGCATTGCTATTGTTACGCTGATATAGACATTTTCTGTAGTAGTGGTGATTATTAAATTTTTCTTTTAGTCTCATAAAAGGTAGAGTGTGATTCTTCGTTGCTAGGGGTTAATCGCCCCTCATCTTATTTTAGGATCCCGTTTTCCATATTCTATTTCTTATCCGTTTCCTATACTTCTGCAATGGGCAATATTAACAATTTACCATTAAACTAAACAGATGGATTTCCAAAAAAAGAAAAAGAAAAAGAAAAAAAATCTTGCATCGGCATTTAATTATGCCCCGAATACTCTAAGCTCATTTTCAGTATGTGCCCAATACTAAAAACAACCACAAATAAAAATAACGGCTGTGTCATGTGTGCTGTGTTGCAACTCATGGATACAAATTTTGAGTATTTAACGACAACCGTTGAACTAGATGCACCTAAAAGAGAACTCATGCTGTTGAATACACCACAAAAATTTAAGATGTTAGATGCATATGCATAAATAGTGCAGGGAATTCAAACAGAGCCCTTCAGGCCGGCCTGTTTAAACCCGTTAAAGGGAAGGGCAAACCTTTATTTTAAGGGAAAAAGACAGATAAATCCCTTTGAAATGACTAAAGGACAAATCAGTCCCTAAAGAAATAAAAATCCCATATCAGTCCCTAGGGAGCAATTTGGGATTTCAATATCTTTGTAAAAGACAATGCTACCCCTCCTTGTGACTTAATCCCCAGATACTTTTCGATGTGCCCTAGACCCATCCCTTCCATCCCTTAGCAGAGACCCCCCATCCCTTGGCAGAGACCTCATCGAACCATCACCCTCCACACCCGTCACAAACCTTCGATCCAGACCAGACCCACCATCGATCAGTGAGCAGCCAAAGAGAGGGTGGGCGGTGAACGACAAAGTTAAGGTGTGAGAATATTGCGAATCATCCACCATCACCTTTCCTCTTTACTCTTCTTTCTCTGTTTGTTTTGGCTGAGAAAATGGGAGAGTCACGCCAAAAATTTGAGGCTTAGGCAGTAATGATAAATAAGAAGCTTGACAGTAAACGCCTTGCTGTAGCTCTCAAAAAGGTTACTTTTTTTGTTCATTGTGTATGTTTTAGTCTTCTTGGAAACTTTCATTTTCAAAATCTGTTACTGGGTTATGATTCTTGATGCATTATGTGCGAAGTATTTATATAATGGTTTGTTCGTTCTGAGTTTTTGGGAGCTATTGGATTTTATGGAACATGATCAGATATCTTACATAGGTTTTGGGCTGTTCATTTTTCACTATGACTTAGTTTGAGGTAGAATTGGCCCCCACCCCCTACCCCAAATAAGATCCAGGATGCTTATTATTAATTGTTTTGGCTTTCACATTATCAATTGGGTGAACATTAATGGAAGGGACCTACTTTTCAGGCTAGTTTTAAATTTAGATGGATAAAACTGAACTTGTCTCTATCTCTGTTTAGTGTAGATCTATGCTTTTAGGTGTTCTGTTAGGAATTGTATGCTAAGTTGCTAGCAAGCACATGATCTTGTTGTTCATTTCTATTGGCAAACAAAAGATTGTTTCTTTCTGTTTGGTTGGGTAAGTTTTTTGTTGGTAATATTTGGGCAGGACAGTGCATAAGCTTGTATTAATCACTTAGGGGATTCACACACTCTGAAACTCAGTAGGGCGTTGAAGCAGGGTTCTGTATGTGGTTTCATATTTAATTGGAAAGTCCATTAACCTGGAAGATTTTAACTAAAAGGTAAAGTATCGTTTTTAGGTTTGGCCCTTCTCTGGTCCCTTTTGGATGAGTTTTTTATTGTAAAGCATGGAAATTTGTTTATAGGGGTAACGTATAATTTAAACTTTTCCAGTGAACATTAAGTACGGAAGAAACTTGAATGACCCAAAAATACTTTATGCTTTTGACCATTAGTACATTCACGTGATTCTGTAGATGCTTCTGGTGATATTGAGAATCTTACTTGTTCCTCATGTCATTACTTGAGCACCAATGTTGCTATGCTAACTGTGGTTATACCTTTACGCTTCCTATTACTTACACAACTTGCTCATCTCATTACGGGCGCGTTTAATGAATACTAGTAACATGTTTCACTTTTCAAGATGGGATCTTTTAACAACTAATAATAAGCATAGTAGTGGTTGAGTGGCCCATTTGTTGTACAAATTGATACAGATGGGTCCTTTTATCTTATTCTCCATTTGTTCATCTCCAAATTTGCATTGTGGAACTAGATAAATCACTTGTTGGAATTCTACTAGTTTTAGCATTGAGTATTTGCTATCCTTGGGGGACCATTTGAGGTCAGCTTCCTTAACTAAATGTCTTTGGATGTAATTCATGATGCAAATTTCCTGGTCTTTTTCCAGGAGTTCGATTCTTCTTACGGTCCAGCTTGGCATTGCATCGTGGGCACTAGCTTTGGTTCGTACGTTACACATTCTCTTGGCGGTTTCTTGTATTTTTCCATCAACAAGGTTTATATCCTTCTCTTCAAGACAGCTGTTGAACCGTTACATCATTGATGAATTCTAATTGTTTTTTTGCATTTGGAGTCACATGCTTGTTTCTTTGCAAGATTAAAACTTTATAAATATCTACCAACATATAAAATCACAAAATGGAAAAGCTCAAGAGTTCTGTATTCTGTGATGTATTGTAACTGGTTCTTTTTTCTTGGGTTTGGTTTATGGGAAAGGGTTGAGTGTAAAATTTTGGGTGACAAGTCACAGGACTCTGGTTCACTACAGAACAATATTTAATGAATTTTCTTGGACTGATCACAAAATACTGTTGCTTGCTGCTCCTCATCCGTACATTACTTATGTTTTATAAATCATTTGATTATCAACCATGGCTAAGGCTTAGCCTACAGTAACAGTTAAATATGATGAAGACTGATATGGATACGGGTAATAACACGAAAATAAACTGCAGTGATCACGAAAGATCTTGTAAGCGGTATGTTTAAAGTGTTGTGTTTAATGTAATAAAACCATAATGGCTTGAGGGCATGAGCATGGCTCATACCTAATTATATAATTATAATATCAGTTGACATTTTTATTAGCTTTTGCTATTAGGTTTGATTGAGTTTTTCCAAATTCGAATGTTTTTCAAGTTTGCCTATTGCATTTTTTTATTTACTTTTGGCAGGTAGAAGAATTTTATTGCATTTTGAAGCTGTTGATTCTGCGTTTTGTGCTTGGATATAGGTACTCAATTAATTTTATTTGATGATTGTATGCATTCTCTCTTTTTTGTTGGAATTCCTCCCTTCATTTTCAATTTTGTTCTTACTATCTCAGAAGGCAAGATCAAAAGCTGTTTACTTCTTTCCATCAAATTCCTTATTCCGTTTTTTTTCTACTTAGAAGGAAGATCGCTGAGAATTGGCCCGCAGGTTGTTTGGCGTGATAATACTGAATAGAAAAAGAATATTTGCTAATTCGGTGCCATGAAGATGGGAATTTTGCTATTTTAAATGTGACCAATTTTTTTCTTATGTAGTGGCATTTATACTTTCTTTTCAACTATTGAATTGAACAGAAAACATGGTTGTATTCTTTGAATTCAATCCTTTTACTGAGAATGGATGGTAATCTCTCTTTAGGGAAAAATAGCCTTTCTCTTAGTTGACTATGGTTATGCATTTGACTTTGAACTGAGTATTTACATTGAACCTCAAACATTGGCTTTTGAGGTTGATCTTATCATTGAAGGACTTCCTCTGAGGTTGATCTTATCAATTATTCTTAAGGTTAACTCATGAGCTTTTCAAGCAACATACTTTGGTGGTTATTGTTTACTGTTTTATAGTTTCTTACTAGGTTTTCTACTGGTTGGATTTTTAATATTGTGGAAATTGAAGTGAACAAAGCTTGAATTATGTGCTACAAGAATGTAATGGATTATCATGCTTTTATGGAAGTTAGACTGAATTGGTGTGATATGATATCTTCATTCCAGGATAGACTATGGGGGACGAAAAAGGGGATTGTTCTAAAAGAGTATCGGATGAAGAAGAAACTAGTACTTCTACCACTGAAGAGATCAGTCCAAATCCTCGGCAAACTGGGTTGAATTTATATAGAAAGCGATGGTTTAAGAAGCATGGAACGGAGAAAGCAGAATCAATGTTAGCTAACAATGAGGAGGTCCTAAGAGGATGGAAAACATTGCCGGAGTCCAAGAGGATGAAGTACCGTGAAAAAGCTAAGAGAGCAAGGCCGGAGAAAAAGCTGGGGAAGAGGACAATATTTTTCTACACACGTTGTTCACCCCGAAAGTTCAAAGAATTGGCTGACTTTGTTGGTGAAGATGAGGGTTTGAAGGAGCGTGTGAGGAAGTTAGGATTTTCCAATCTCTTGAACGTGAACTGCATGAGTCTTCCTCGTGACTTGCTTGCGATTATCCTTCAGGCATACGATCCACCAACTAAAGAATTCCGAATCAGGGGCAAGTCCAATAAAATAACGGTGGATGATGTGAAGGAGTTTCTTTGTGTGCCATGTGGTGGGAAGGAGGTCAGTTGCAATGTTGATGAAGCGGACCCGATTTATCAAAGGCTGAAAAAGGACTTCTACAATGTCAAATACAAGAATATATTGGATCTGATAAAAAAGGGAAAGAATAATGAGAATTTTGAGTTCCTATTTATGTTATACACATTTGGAACTTTTGTATGTCCAACCGCTAGTGCAAAAGTCAGTGACCACCTCCTCAGACTGATTTGTTCCACCATGAAAGGATTCAATCGTTTTGATTGGGCAAGTTACATAATGCAAGACCTTCGGCAAGAGATGGAAGCATATGTGCAATCATCTAGGAAAAAGAAGAGCGCACACTGCTATGTGGGAGGATGTATTTATCTAGTTCTGGTATGTAAATTGTTTTCTTCCAAAGTTTTACTGTTGTCATTTAAATGGAAATGTGTAATTTGACATGTACTTACCGGTGATGCAGATATATTTTTGTGAGCGCTTCCCGTTAAAAGTGGTTGAAGACCATGCAAATGCAATTGAATTCTGGACTGCAAAAAGGATAAAGGAGGTGGTGAAGGATGAGAAAGACAGCTACAAGGGCATATTACGCGAAGGAGTAGACGCTGGTCCCCTTCGTGGTGGTGAGGGGACAAATGTAGAAGCTAAACTGGACCCGGTATGTGTTTTGTACATTGTATATCTTTGGTAAAGGAAGTAGAATTCCTAATAATGTGAGCATTTTGTTCATGCAGGACCTGAGGGACTTGCGTCATCGCTTGATGAGCGTTATTGACGCCGAGTTGTTGAAGTTCCAGGTCACGAGAGATGGAGCAAATGAGCCTACAGTTGGTGAAGCAAGCGATGTTGATGGGAAGGCAGATGAGCCTGTAGTGGGTAAAGGAAGTGACGTTGATGGGAAGACAGACGACCCTGCAGTAGGACTTGACGATGATTTTGGGGGAGATGACAAAGAAACTAGTGATGGTTTTGGGAGCAAAAGTGATGGTGACGGTGATGATGATGACAAGGAAGGAGATACCACTTCCCAAAGCGATACACCATGTATGACCCCTTTACATGTACCCGACAATGACAGTGACTATGATACCGACGTACGAGAAGGAGGAGATGATTATGGTCATGATGAACATGTTGAAAAGGAAATGGAGCCGAGAAGATCTCATAGGATGAGGTTTGCAAGATATAATTCTCCATGGATTTTGTTGAATTATGCGAAGAAGAGAAAACGAACTGTTCCGGAGAAGGAAGCATTCTTTAAAATTCTTTCAAGGCTGCCTCCAAAAAAAGATGGCGGAATGTAAGTGTTATTGCTTCGTTGAATTTATTACACATGCACTTCAACGGTCAATAATAAGTTCATGCATTTTCCAGGTATGTCGTTCTGATCCACAATGAGCACGTAACTCGGGAAGAGCTATACAGTTTGGGTGGGATTCAAAGAGTCAACACTCGGGTTAGTTGTGCTAGCTAAACAAGATAATGAATTTTTAATGTATGGTTTAGGTGATGAATCTTGATGTTGTGGTTTGCAGGTCATGTCCCTTGTTGCTAAGACCCTAATGGCTGATTTGAGAGATGAGGGAGGAGAGAAGATGAGGCACATTTTTTATACTGATTTCATGGTTGGCAACCAGACCTTTTTGTAGAATAGTTTATTTTTTTATTTATACACTGATTTGGGGTCATCCAATCATCTTTCAGATAAAGATGACCGAAAAAAGGTGGCACGTATCTACCCACAAGAAGCAAATTTTGCCAGGATACGTAGGTTATGACATATAAAAATGTGATTTGATTGTGGGCCCAACGCTTGTAGGAGACCATTGGATTTGGTTGGTTTTGGAGACAAAATCATTGAACTTGTACTTGTTGGACTCCATGAACGGTGATGTGATGAAGACGCGTGGGAAGAAGAAGGAGGAGGATAATCCCCGTATGGATGCTGCAAAAAAATGTGTATGATTTACAGAACAGTGACAATCGTTATCCATATGTGCAAATTAATAAAAAAATGATGACACTTTAATGAAAGGATTGTGTTTTCTCTCAGTTGGACAGGTTTCATGATATGTTGGCACGTATCAATCCTGAGGAATTCTCCAACAAGGCAGTTGGTAAAGTTACTAGGGTTCCTGTGCCTCAACAAAACAATCTGTATGTGTCTATCTCGTAAACTATTAAACTGTATGAAAGTTTACTTATTTTCCTTTTGTCAATGAATTGACACTTGCTTTTCATTATAGGCATGATTGTGGGGTCCATGTGATGATTTGGTTGACCAAATGGAGTCCTGGTGTGAAGCTTGATTATACAAATGTTTGTAACTCTGATTTCTTGCATATATGTTTTTGTTTAAGTAAGTTGGATATTACATTAACTTGGGTTTTTCATGTATTTAGGAGGATGTAGCAAATTTTAGGCGAGATGTCATGTGGTGGCTTGTTACTCATCATCGGAATCAAGTGAAGGATAAAGCATTGGCCCTTCTTCAACAGCCAACCAATTAAACCAATTCAAAGCGATATACAGGACAGGGAAATTAACAAGTTGCTCTATGACTTGTGTTAATGTAAAGTGAACAGGGAAATTAACAAGTTGCATTTGTTGAAATTAACAAGTTTGCCTTTTGATATGTTGTATGGAAAATTGAATATGTATGTTTCATGTAGTATGGGACAAAGTTCCTTTTTCTCTATGTTTCTTGATGGCATATTCACAGGTCTATTTGCACACATTTATTACAAAAGAAACAAGTTTAACCATTTCTCTGGTCAGCCATTAACAACTTCATCTTCGTAATTAACAACTCAATCGTAGGAATTAACAACACTGGAATAGCAATTAACAACTTAGACCCTTATTGCAATGTGAGCATTTTTTGCCTCAGCCGTTAACAACTTCATCTTTAGTATTAACAACTTCATCTTCGTAATTAACAACTCTATCGTAGGAATTAACAACACTGGAATAGCAATTAACAACTTAGACCCTTATTGCAATGTGAGGATTTTTTGCCTCAGCCGTTAACAACTTCATCTTTAGTATTAACAACTTCATCTTCGTAATTAACAACTCCATCGTAGGAATTAACAACACTGGAATAGCAATTAACAACTTAGACCCTTATTGCAATGTGAGCATTTTTTGCCTCAGCCGTTAACAACTTCATCTTTAGTATTAACAACTTCATCTTCGTAATTAACAACTCTTTCGTAGGAATTAACAACACTGGAATAGCAATTAACAACTTAGACCCTTATTGCAATGTGAGCATTTTTTGCCTCAGCCGTTAACAACTTCATCTTTAGTATTAACAACTTCATCTTCGTAATTAAAAACTCTATCGTAGGAATTAACAACACTGGAATAGCAATTAACAACTTAGACCCTTATTGCAATGTGAGCATTTTTTGCCTCAGTCGTTAACAACTTCATCTTTAGTATTAACAACTTCATCTTCGTAATTAACAACTCTATCGTAGGAATTAACAACACTGGAATAGCAATTAACAACTTAGACCCTTATTGCAATGTGAGCATTTTTTGCCTCAGCCGTTAACAACTTCATCTTTAGTATTAACAACTTCATCTTCGTAATTAACAACTCTATCGTAGGAATTAACAACACTGGAATAGCAATTAACAACTTAGACCCTTATTGCAATGTGAGCATTTTTTGCCTCAGCCGTTAACAACTTCATCTTCAGTATTAACAACTTCATCTTCGTAATTAACAACTCTATCGTAGGAATTAACAACACTGGAATAGCAATTAACAACTTAGACCCTTATTGCAATGTGAGCATTTTTTGCCTCAGTCGTTAACAACTTCATCTTCAGTATTAACAACTTCATCTTCGTAATTAACAACTCCATCGTAGGAATTAACAACTCCAAGTGAAACTAAACTTGTTGATAATACAGTAAAGTAGCAACATGAAACGACATTCTTCATTCACAATTGACATAGAGTTTTTTTACATATTCAATGACAATTTAACATTAAGATGATCATGCCACTTAATGTTTCCTTGTCACTAAACCAAAAAACATCATTTAAAACATCATTTACAATTTGCTGTCAGCGTTAACAACTTCAGCGTAGGAATTAACAACGTTTTCGTAGGCATTAACAACAGTGTCATACATATTAACAATCTGTAATGCTGACAGCAACTGTCATTTTTGCAGTTGCCCGTGTCCAAGTGAAACTAAACTTGTTTGTTGATAATACAGTGAAGTAGCAACATGAAACGACATTCTTCATTGACATAGAGTTTTTTTACATATTCAATGACAATTTAACATTAAGATGATCATGCCACTTAATGTTTCCTTGTCACTAAACCAAAAAACATCATTTAAAACATCATTTACAATTCGCTGCCATGGTATTCACAAAAAGGCCAGCACAGTGACAAACCGAACTCCCAAAAATATATGAGTCGGTTTTTCAAAAACAAAATACTTCGCTACTTTGTGACAAACTACTTAGCTTGGGTTGGGATTTTTGCAGGTCCTTCTTGTGTGACCGGCTTGATGGCATCTTGTACAATGATAAATCTTCTTATCTTGAAATTGTGACTCCCGCCTTTTACTTTTCGGCCTACCAGCTGGTCGGGTGGTGATAGGTGGGTGCAGCAACATTTCTGACAGTATGTTAGGCAACATGTAGTTGTTCACATCTGGCTTATCTATGGTGACAACTGGAATCATGCTACGGCTATAGATCTTTTGTTGGGACGTTATTTTGTAGCATTCATGTACAAAATCATATACATTTGCATGCAAAAACTTGATTGCAGTACAAGCGTGTGGACAAGGAATCCCCGACATTTGCCAAGCTGCACAAGTACATTGATGTGACCGTACATCCACCATTAAAGAACCATTCACTGTATGGATGCCGAACCTGTCACCTCCATATGGTTCAGCCATCATATTTTCAGTTTTCCCAACATGTTCCTTCACCTTTGCTTCTATTTTTGGACCGACCCCATTTTTCCATTTAGTCATTGCTAAACTTGCAGCATACATCTTCTTCGCAACCTTCTCACGATGCTCATGGATAAGCTGACAAACATTATGCTTTCTCTCCTTCACCATCCAAGCATTGAAGGATTCCGCAATGTTTGTGGTTATGTTGTCCCAACGTTGGTATGGAAACTTGCTTCTGGCCCACTTTTCAACCTCCCCATGATTGATCAACCACTCATACATCTCTGGAAAGGAACTTTGCATGTGTTCCATTGCCCTTTCAAAACCAATTTCAACCCTTGCATATGCAATGTTGTCTAGCAACGTTAGCACGTCTTCCTTCACTGCTTGAGTGCACCGCTTACCTCTGTTTAATCTTAGCATCTCTGAACTGAAATTCTCTTTGACATGCCTATAACAATACGCATGCCTCTCACTTCCAAAAATATCCCCAACAGCTCCTTTGATTGCTAGGTGACGGTCTGACACAATTGTCAATTCAATTGACCCAACTATCCTTTTTATCATGTCTAAAAACCAAGCCCAATCGTCTCTTGTCTCCCCCTTCACAATTGCTATTGCAAATGGCAACAAATCATTGTTTGCATCATAAGCGGAGGCTGACAGCAACGTTCCCCTATAGGGTCCACTTAAGTGTGTTCCGTCTATATACAACACATATCTAGCACCAGCCAAGAAGCCCTCTATACAACTTCCATATGCGATAAATACCCGCTCAAATATGTGTTTTCCTTCTTCGGTCGTACTATGAACCCACTCAGCCACAGTTTTGTCATCAGTTTCCTTCAACCTTTCACATATCCAAGGTATTAACTTATAAGAGTCTTCTGGTCTACCTTGTATGTCTTCCATTGCTTTTTCCTTTGCACGATAAGCTTGCTTGTATGTCAGCCGCACACCATATTCTGTAAGCAAGGTCTTCCTAATTTCATTTGGCCTCTTGTCAATGTGATTCTTAATTTCACCAATTATAATCGATGATGTCAAGTTAGATGTCCCACTATTTGTCACTTGCAGATGGTCTTAGGCACTATGAATGTGTTCATTTTGAAATGTTGTCACACGTAGCAACGGAGTTGTCTTTCCCACCGCATTCGCCGTTATCTTCCAAGGACAACCATCAATTTTACATTTCACCGACATCTTGTCCTTACTATTTTTTGAATATCTGTACTCAAACTTGTTCGCAACACTATACTTGTACAATGCAGCCTTGAAAGCATCTACATGTGGAAACACCTGTGATGAACCTGAAAATAACTCCCTCCATTTCATTGAGTTCAGCTCTGGATTCGGTGTCGGTGCTATGTCAACTCCACATATCAAGCTATTAAGGCTGCCACTAACTTCAAGCGCCACGCCTTCTCTAGCATCTTCAATTGATACATGTTGATAATCACTTTCCATAACCCTTGAAACCAAACTTTGTTCATACTCACCTTCCATAACCCTTTGAACCAAATTTGACCTTAGTTGTGAGAGTCCCAAACATCTGTCAACAATATATTAACAACTTCAGTTACCACATTAACAACTTTAATTACCAAATTAACAAAAATACTATAACAAATAACAATTAACATACAAAATAAATTCTTACTTTCATGTCCACATCATCCATTATGTCTGATGAATTATCATTCACTTTTGATGCTACATAGATATGCCCAACCTTATCATTATAATCAAACATGTTCCCAACCTCACCATCATCATTTAGATCTATCAACATCTTCTCATCAAAGCTTACAGTATATTTAATATCACACATATTAGAATCCATCCCAAGCCATGATGATATCATCAACCTTAAATCTTCAAATGTTATCCCCTCTTTTATGGCTTTCATCTTCACACCACCTCCCTTATATTCAGATTTACCTTCAGAATTACATACAAACTTGCCTCCAACATGGAAATAACAACATAATACTTTTAGTTCTCTTGAATTACCATCAAGTGCCATTTTTTCATTCCTCCCTGCAAAAAATGATTAATTTATCAATATATCACTTTCCATCTAAATTTTAATGTCATTACCTACTTTCTGAACAACAATAACTGAGCCCTTCGATTAACAACTTCATATTTCGTTTTAACATTTATATCATAGCAATTAACATTTATGTCATAGCGATTAACAACTCAGTAACTCTGTAATTACAGTTAAACCATATTTTTGCTGACAGAACAAAGCATAACTCCATAAGCATCCCAAAATCCATTATCTTCCTCTCTTTAGGTTTAAGATACAATCTTAATTCCATCTCAATCTACAAACCACACACCCATTGAAAAAAACCATGAGAAGAAACACCTTTCAACTCATGAATCGAATTGAAAAAAAATGGAGATGAACTTATTTATGTCTTTTAACAAACAAAAAAAGACACTATATATGTACACAATATATATATATATATATGTTATTCCATAAAAACCTGTGAGTAAAAACATGTTATTCCACATAAACTAAGCATGTGCAGAACGTGATCAATAGATATATGGATGAAGGTGCATGATGGACTTCATCTTGGGGAAAGAACATGTGCAGAACGTGATCTAGCATTTATGTCTTTTATCATAGCTGTTTTATAAGGATGAAGGTGCATGATGGGTCCACCACACAGCTATTTTTTGGTCATAATCTTTTGATACATCTAACTCCTTTAAGTGATTTTTACGTTTTCATCATAAATGTACAAACTGATTTTTAGGTTTTCACCATAAATGCAGCTAGAGGAGAGAATAAGAACAAGATTTGGATTAAATAATGGATGAATACACAAGCCACCCTTACCCCGTCAACGCCGTATGCCGTCACCTCCGTTTGTCGTCAACGCTGCAACTCCGTTATCCTACACACCCCAGCTGCGTTTAAGATTCTAGGAGGGTGCCATTCTGCGTTTTGGCCAGAGGGGGGGGGCTGATTCATTTGCTCATTCAATGCCTTTATTTGCTTTAATTTTAAGGGTCAATTTAGTCATATTACCAACATTTACTAATCCCAAATTGCTCCCTAGGACTGATTTGGGATTTTCATTTCTTTAGGGACTGATTTGTCCTTTAGTATATTGGAGGGGATTTATATGTCTTTTTCCCTTATTTTAAAGCCCCAAAATTGACGCATGAGGTTGAATACACCACAAAAATTTAAGATATTGGATGCATATGCATAAACACCTAAAATGTTGTATGTAACTTAACCCTACATTGTTTAAAGGATTTATTAACAAAAAGTCATTGAATTATTTACATAGAAATTAGAATTCATTTACAAATAGTTCAGTACTAGTCTAAGGAAAATAACCAATAGGAATATATTTATACTAAGGCTAATTTTTTTTTCTGAATAAGATGACAATAGATTCTATATTGAGGTTCCACTTACAACGCAAACTACCTAAATATTTCTACATCAAAAACCCCATAAGGCAGTCCTAATGTAAACCATATCAGTAACCATTTGAGGTATACAATAGTATAATAGTATACTAAGGCTAAATTATATAAAACATTAATGAAATTTGGATTAGCAGCACATCACTTCTTTTACTCAAAAGTTTAAATCAATGTTCCTAATGTTTAATATTTTAACTGTCAACCCTCCTATAAAACAATTGCTATTAAACTTAACTGTTTTTGTCATTGTCAGATTTTTACATTTTTTAATATATATGATATCATTTAAGAAATAACACTTAGAATTTGAAATATAATGTTAAGTATATTATACTTTCTTCATTTATTAAAAAGGGACGGTGGAATATTTTAAATGTTGTCATGAGTATGTTATAGTATTTTATTATTATGTAACTACGTTGAGGCAGGCGTTACAAGATTATTTTCTGGGAAAGAAAAGGCAAATTTCTTTATATATATATATATATATATATATATCTCTTCAGATGGCGATCAATTAATATTTGATTCAATTGAATTATATGTGAAGTTGTGAACCGATGAGGCCTTTGTTTTTCTATGATTCGGAAACTTCATCATGGTAGCGTGTCTGGAGTAAATAGTAAATACCCTCATATGACAACATGATAACACGGAGAATATGTTTCTTGAGGATTGCATGCACCCCTTTCCATATTAAAAGAAGAAAGCACCATGAAGAATTAACGCAATGCTTAGTGTTTATTTTTTTAAAAACAACTCAATGTACATGACGAGAAAAGAAATGTTATTTATTTGAATTCACATAGGGAACATGGAAATATAACCTCTCTACCTGAAAAGACATAAGTTTTTTTTTTTTGGACTGAAGAAAAGACATATAATTAAAGAACAAGTATATTTAAAGAAAATGTAACCACCTCTCTCACCTTATATTTTTTTTGGTCAAATCTCTCTCACTTTATATTATGATCCCGTTTTCTATAGATTTCCGTTTTTCATATGTCTCTTTTCCGTTTCTTGGATTTATGCAATGGGAAATATCAACATTCAACTAAACAAATGGATTTCCTAAACAAATCTTGAATTGGCATTTACTTATGTCCCAAACACGATAAACTCATTCTGAGTAGTTGTATCATACCCAAAAAAAAAAAAAAAAAAAAATTTCAGTAGTTGTCCAACACCAAAAATAACAAACAAATATGAAATATCAACGATGGGCGTGCCATGTGTGTGCTCTCCCGTGAAAATATAAACCCATATTTTTTTCTGTTTCCTCTCTTTTCACATGGTTAATTATTGAAGTTAAAACAACTCACATGATATATTTACCTATTTTGAATGTTCCCCCATGTCAGCGTTAACAGTCATAAGAAGTTTCATCGGCTGAAAATGCAAATCCCCACTTCAAGGTGTGAACAACTTTGTATTTTTTGATGTGACATTCATCAAACTCATTCATTGTCTAAATTTAGAGTTGTTCAAGGTGTGAAAGGGTTTAGGTGTAGTATTTTAGGAAATAACTCTCATAGAGTAACATTATTTGTGTAACAACTTCTACTGTTTGTGGGATATGGGTGCTGATCGAAAAAAAGAATGAACCATTAAATGACAAAACTAAAATTATTCAAGGTGTGTGAACAACTTTGCATTTGTGATGTGACATTCGTCAAACACGTTTATGGAGTGAAAAAATTGTGTGTTAATTTAAAATTGTTCAAGGATAGATTTAACCTATATTTCAATATAGGGCTACGTGAGGGCAAAAGAAGAAGTCTATCAATATAAAGGGAGACATTTGTTCTGAAATCAGTGTTGCATTACTTCTGTTTGCTACTGCTCTCTCTCAGTTACGTCTTCTATTTCACTCTGTCCCAAATGTCCAACTCATGTGATAACTCCAGAGGCTATGGTTGGTCCCAGCAAAGTAATTACAGGGACGAATCCCTTTCCTCTGAAGACATCAATTCTGACCCCCCTTTTCATCGCTTTCAGTGTGTTCGTCCCAGACTGATGGAACCTGAAACTTCAAGACAGCGAAATCCGAATGTGAATATGAGATCAACTGTTGGGCCTTCTATGGAGCAGCTCAATACTTCTGGTTCGTTTATTCTCACAGCCCCTGACCCAACTTTTGCTGACCCATCTCTTTATATGGGTTATGAGGGCCCACCTTCTACTCGTAGTTGGTCTGATGTGGGAGATTTACAGCAAAGGGATCAATTTCTTCTCCCTTCTTCTGATTTACCCTCACTGATTCAATCTGACCTTGACCTCACTGTTCAGGGGGGTAGTGGAAACAAGCGAAAGAATAGGGATCAGGATGATATCTTCCAAGGCCGTGAGAAGGCTTTTGCAGCAGGTATGCAATCAGAAGGTGAATTACTTGTCACTGGTGAAGAGCATGTTAGCCAGTATGCTCATTCTGGGGCTATGGCGCCATGACTATATATAATGAGTTGGAACTGTCGTGGGTCATGTAAGCTTGTGACAGTTCAACGTCTTAGGAAACTAATTTATAAATATAAGGCATCTATGGTTTTTTTAATCGAGACCAAACAGCTAGTAAATAGGTCTCCTTGCTTTTGTCATCTTTTGGTTATACTATACGATCACTATTTAGGCAGGAGTGGTGGGTTGTGTTTTGGTTGTAATATATGTAGCTGTAATTGAATCTTGTAATCGACTCTAATCCTCACTGGATTCATCTTGAAGTAAATACTATTAATACTGGCTCCTTTTACCTTTCTTGTGTCTATGGTTTTCCTTCTCTTGATGATAGACATTAACTTTGGAATAGGCTGTTGAAAATTCAGATGTCAGTAGATAAACCCGTGGCTTGTAACTGGGGATTTTAATCAGGTTTTATACTTTATTCATTAAAAAAGGACGGTGGAACAAATATTTTAAATGTTGTTATGAGTATGTTATAATATTTTATTATTATATGTACCTACGTTGAGGCAGGGGTTACAAGATTATTTTCTTGGGAAGAAAAAGCAAAAGTCTTTATATATATATATATAAGTAGACCAAATATATATATATATATATATGTCAGACGGAGATTAATTAATATTTGAGTGAGTTGAATTATATGTGAAGATGTGAACAAAAAGTGCACATAAACCGATGAGGCCTTTGTTTTCTTATGATTCGGAAACTTCATCACGGTGGCGTGTCTGGAGTAAATAGTAAATACCCACAAATGACAACATGAAAACAAGGCGAATGTCTCTTACTCTCTTGAGTGTTGCATGCACTCCTTTCCCATATTTAAATAAAAAAAAAACATGAAGAATTAACACAGTGATTAGTATGTTTTTGAAAAAAAATACAACTCTAATGTACAGAAAAAAGACAAATATAAACAATTCATAGTGGTGTATTTTACATCCTTAATTTTTTTAAAAAAGTTAATTGGCTCTTAAAATTAGGACCAGGGGAGTAATTTTTATTTGAATTCACATGGGGAACATGGAAATATAACCTCTTTACCTGAAAAGACACAGTTAAAAAACAAGTATATTAAAGGAAAATTCACCATATATTATGATCCCGTTTTCTATAGATTCCCGTTTTCCATTGGTTTCTTTTCCGCTTCTTGGATCTATGCAATGGGAAATATCAACATTCAACTAAACAAATGGATTTCCTATAAAAATCTTGAATTGGCATTTAGTTGTGTCCCAAATACGCTAAACTCATTTTGAGTAGTTGTCCAAAACAAAAAGCAACAAACAAATATGAAATAACAAGGCGTCTCATGTGTGTGTTCTCCCGTGAAAATATAAGCTCATTTTTTTCTGTTTCCTTTCTTTTCATATGGTTCATTATTGAGGTTAAAAGAAGTAAAAAACTCACATGATATTTGCCTATTTTGAATGTCCCCCATGTCAGCATTGACAATCAAAAGAAGTTTCATTAGTTGAAAAGAAATTGCTGGGCAACCCCCACTAGTGTAAAATATCCCATCTGGCGTCTGATAAAAATGACATTTCACTTCTAAATGTGGAAAAAAGTAGAATGAAATGCCACAAAAAGTAGAGGCAATTAATGTCTGTTAGTTGAGAACAGACGTTGTAGATGTCATATACAGCGTCTGGTGTACCATATGCTGCCTGAGTGTATATAACTTCTGGTATACAAATGACCAGATATCGTAGGGTAATTTTTTTAATATTTTTTCAATATCATGTGGCATCCTACCGCCGACAACTTGCCACCGGTTGGCCACTCGTTGTCAGCCACATGTCCTTCATTGTGGCTACACTACTACAAAAAGCCCTTTTTATGTCACCAATTAACGTCACTTATTTAAAAATGTGACATTGAAAACAAAAAAGAAAGAAACAACATCACACTTAAAATTAAGTGTGATGTTGAAACTTTTCAATGTCACACTTAAATTAAGTGTGACATTGAAAAGCACTTTCCATGTCACACCAAATTTTGGTGTGACATGGAAAAGGTTTCAACGTCACACCAAAATTTGGTGTGACGTTGAAACCACTTTCAACGTCACACCAAAATGTGGTGTGACGTTGAAAGTTGTTTTCCACGTCACACCAAAATTTTGGTGTGACGTGGAAAACCCGTCCCTCTTTTTTTTTTTCTTTTGCCGCCCCCCTCCCACTTGAAACCACTTTCAACGTCACACCAAAATGTGGTGTGACGTTGAAAGTTGTTTTCCACGTCACACCAAAATTTTGGTGTGACGTGGAAAACCCGTCCCTCTTTTTTTTTTTCTTTTGCCGCCCCCCCTCCCACATTGAAACCACTTTCAACGTCACACCAAAATGTGGTGTGACGTTGAAAGTTGTTTTCCACGTCACACCAAAATTTTGGTGTGACGTGGAAAACCCGTCCCTCTTTTTTTTTTTCATTTCCCGCCCCCCCTCCCACATTGAAACCACTTTCAACGTCACACCAAAATGTGGTGTGACGTTGAAAGTTGTTTTCCACGTCACACCAAAATTTTGGTGTGACGTGGAAAACCCGTCCCCTCCTTTTTTTTTAATTACCGCTCCCCCACTTTAATTTTTTCATTTCGCGCCCCCCAAAATAAAAACCATCAACTCCAGCTGTCTCCCACCCCCACCCCCCCCAAAACAAAAACATCAACTCTAACTCTCCCTCATCCACACCCCCGTGTCCTCAGCTTCCCTACCCCCCAACGCCCACAGCTCCCCCCTCCAACACCCCTAGCTCCCCCTGGTGCCCACAGCTCCCCCACCCCCTAACCCACAGCTCCCCCTTCCCTCCCCCCACAACTCCCCCCAGACGCCCCCCATCCCCCTCACCCTCCACCTGCAGGTTCATTTATTCTTTTCTTTTTTCTTTTTTTTTTCTGGTAATTAAATATGCAATTTCTATAGGGTTCTTTTTTTTTACTTGTTCAAGGTTTTTTTTCAGCTCTGTTTTCCTCCTATCGGGTTCAACAATTTCAATCGTGCCTCCGTTCGCAGCTTCACTTCATCCAGGTTCCTTCTTTTCCTTTTTTTTCCTGATAATTAAATCTGCTGCCTTTTTTTCTC
Organism: Mimosa bimucronata; assembly: GCA_037074515.1. NCBI lineage: Eukaryota > Viridiplantae > Streptophyta > Magnoliopsida > Fabales > Fabaceae > Mimosa > Mimosa bimucronata. Next base: position 24,621,272 of record CM073445.1, on the reverse strand, counting down.
AATTGTAAATTGCAAAAAATGCCATAGAATATTTAATGGTTTTGTAAGTCTTGTAAATTGGTCTGCCATAGAATGTTTAATGTTCAATTGTAAATTGGTTTGCAAATGCTGTTACGTTGTAATTGCTGCAAATATTGCATACTTGCCAAAATGTTTTATAAGTCTTGTAAATTGGTTTGAATAGGTTTTTGTTCTCAAATTGCTGAATATCAACGGGGAATAGAAAAATTAAAAACATTTTTTTTTTTTTAAAAAAAAAAGAAACCACGTCACAAATAATATCTTGTGTGACGTGGTTTCCTGGAAACCACGTCACACATAATTTATGTGTGACATGGTTTCCAGGAAACCATGTCACACAAGATTCTTGTGTGACGTGGTTTCCTGGAAACCACGTCACACATAATTTATGTGTGACGTGGTTTCCAGGAAACCACGTCACACAAGATATCTTGTGTGACATGGTTTCCTGGAAACCACGTCACACATAAATATTATGTGTGACGTGGTTTCTCCGAGCAACTTACAACGTCACACATAATATTATGTGTGACGTTGTTTCTCTAACTTTCTATGTCACTTGTTTATGTGACGTTAAAAGTCCATTTTTCATGTCACTTGATTCAATGTCCCCTGAAAAAGTGACGTGAAAACCCCCAAAATTTGTGACGTTAAAAGTACTTTTTGTAGTAGGGCTACCACATGACTCATTCCACATGTCACCACGTGTCTCCTCTACAATTTGTCTGAAATGTGACGAAGTAAGGATTTGAATCCATGACCTCGTACACGAGTACTGAAACCTTAACTAGTTGAGCTGTGAAGACCTTTGTGATATTATCTATAAACTTTTATATTTATAATATTTAAACTCTCACAATTATAATTATATTTCATCTTATATATACCTTACATCATATTTAAGTAGGGTTAAATACCAAATCTGCCCCGGAAGTATGCTCCGAGTCTCAATTTTTCCCCGAAAGTTTTTTTGGGTTCAAAATTGCCCTGAATGTTCCAAAACGTAGCAATTTTGTCCTTTTCTGTCAAAAAATTAACAGTCAACGTCAATTTATGATATATATTAATTACATATTTTTTTATAAATTATTTTTTATATTCATATACTTTACCTTCTATTTAGCATTTGAATTTTATATTTATAGTAATTATTTTTTAATTACTTTTATTATGTGAATTTTTTTAATTCTTATTTTATGATATATATTATTAAAATGAAATTATTTTTCATTTTCCTTACTAATATCTATTAACAAATAACATATTATTTATTAAAATATTTACAATTAAATTTGTAATAAATTTATATGTATGTATGTATTAATTTTTGTTAATCACTACTACAGAAATACCCTATAGCTAGTGCTGGAATAGGTCATTTGACCTATCGCGACGCTTATAAGCGCTACTATATGTACTTATAGCGGCGCTTTTTAAGTTATAAGTGCCACTATAGGTTAACCTAAAACGACGCTTTTTAATTTATAAGTGCTGCTAGATGCCTTATTTTTTTTTAAGAAAATGCCTATAGCGACACTTTTTTATTCCTAAGTAGATACCCTATAGCGGTGCTTATTGCGAATTAAGCACCGCTATAGGGTATGTTTTTTAAAAAAATATTTCATTTTTTTTGTTTCACACCCTCCTGCATCAATGTAAAAAAACCAGCAGTTCTATACCATTCCAGCCAATCCATATATATATATATATACACCAGTAACTCATCAAGAGAACAATGTACAATTAAACCAACCATTCTAATTTGAAAACAAAAGCATGCTAATGAAGGGATAATCTAATTTGGGAGAAAAGAGGGTATACATAAGTGCACCATTCTTCAATTAGTGGATTAATTTTTTCCCTTGACAACATGAAGCAACGAGCGTCTGGGTAATAGTGCACTAACACATTTAAATGACAAGTAAATTTACTTGAAGTCTAACAAGTACAAACACAATTAGAGTTAGAAAAATATAAAACTTACTGTCAGTAGGATGCCGAGTCAGTCATGTGTGACGATATCCCGTATGTACTGCATCACATAGTTCCCACAGTGGTTGTTATTGTGTTGGTAGAGGCACTATAACAAAAAATACCAAATATATCATACAAGAAACATTTACGTTATGGTTTAACTAGATATATTGTTTTGAAAATTGAACAACTTTATAAAACCTAGATTGTTTACCACTTATAAGAATCTTTCGGGTCAGGGGCTCTGGAATACTTCAACGTAACAAACGACCGAAAACCAGTCAATACTCTAAAAAAACAAATTAAATTAATTTTATTAGCTAGGATTGGTCATAAAATGACAAATAATACAACACATTCAAATAATATTGACATTCACTTACTCATTGAAGAGACGCATCGAATCTGGGCAATTATCTTGGAGAGCAGATTCCACAGGATCCAAATAGTAAATTATGGGATCCTCTTGTGCCATCGGAATGATGACAAGCAAAATCAAATGTAGCCTAAAATGTTTTATAACGTTATGTCAGTATATATATCTATAATGCTTGGAGCTAAAAATACTATGAAAGCTATAATACGTATAGACTTACCCTGTATTAATCGGAGCTAAGAATAAAGTTTTGGCTGCTGCCTTTAAATTGAAACGCCTTTGAATCGCTTTGAACCGGTCCTCACATTTTGAGCCTGCAATTTGTGCTATTGAATAAGGGCTTATGAATTCGAATGAAACGTGCTCCCCAGTGATCATGACATCTTCATGCAGATGCTTTCATAGAAACCATACCAATTCCCATTTAGTGTAAAACTTATGACACTGAACAAAACCAGAATGGAAACACATATATACCTTATCAATAAATTGATAACTGTATCACCGACCCATCTTTGGTTAAGCATCTCTATTACCTGATCCTTAGATAGAATGTCATTAAAATTTGCCTCGTCAAATATATGCCTGTTAAATGGAATCGAGGCAATAACATCGCAAGGTATGGCAGCTGCAAATGCATGCAACCGAGCATGATTTGGCGTTTCAGTACTTGTATCTTCAATGACAAGATCAGGCACTTGAACTTTTTTCTTACCCTTCTCTATTGTGGGCTATAAACCGTGTAAATAGAAAGTTTGAAAATTCCTTCCAATAATTAAGAAGAGTACTAGTTTACATTAATTAGAAAATAATCACCTGTGACAATGAATCGGTACGTAAACTCTTTTTCTTAATTTGAGTAGCTGAAACACCAGTACCTTTGACATTAGCAACTTGTGCTTCTTTCCCATAAATTGTGTACCCTGTCAAAACATGTAAATAAAAGAGCGTTATTCCAACACAATGAATGCTAGTGTAAATGTTATTGGTAAATAATTACCTGTGGTGTTGGCACAATCAAACAAATCAGCCAAGCAACGAATGCACCGACAACCTCTCCGACCCTAGTCATCTCATCAGGAGTAGGGAATGATAATGGTGCCCAATCGTTGTAAAAGTATTCAATCAATACCCTCAGTGCATTTTCAGGCAACATCAAGTTGTGCAGGGTCATGTTTGAAGTGTTGCAGACCTTGCCGATCACAACTACTTCACTGAAAGATTGATCCGTATACAGCCTACACTTTGACTCGCCCTACAAAAGAGTTGTCAACATTAGGTTACAATCGATAATATAACCAAATCACTGTAAGTTTGTAAGTAGAAAATTTATGAACTACCTGAGGAATGTGGACCCTGGGCATTGACTTATCGGCCATTTGCGGTCTTTACCGTAAGCGTACGGGTCGTCAAATTTAAGAAAATAGTATAGGAAAAAGTGTCGTTCCACAAGGATTGAAATTTGAACACGTCGATTAATACTAATTGGGCAATTAATTAGAAATGAGTAGGAAATGATGTAAGTTGAAATTGGATAGAAATAGTTTGCAATAAGTTATAAATATAGGAGAATAATAAAAACACTTGTTCAAGAAAATAAAAGCCTAAGGTTAGTTATCCCCATTTTTATTTCATGACCTAAATAAATCCCTTCCTCTTAATACCTTAATGAATTAAAGTATGAGCCCAAGGGTTAAATACATTTGAAAGAGCTTTCTCAAGTCAAAATCAAATTTATGCATGCATTAATGTCACAATCTATTGGTACCATTAATGCAAGCCTTTATTTTCAACCACCCTCATAATGACAATGTTAGGTTAGTAACTATATCTCTATGTTACCAACTAACCATCCATTTAAAACCATAAATTTCAAGCCCAACATGATCCCATCCAAGTTCTAAAACAAAATACACTTTCTTAAGCCATATCTCATTTAACTAATGCAAGTGGTGATCAAGCACTTGTAAAATAAAGAGCAAGATGGAAATCCATACATGTAAACTCATTAAATGCATTAAAGGAAAGGAAATACAAAGTCAATCCATAAAAATGGTTCAAAGTAACCATAGAATAGAGTTTTAGCTACACATAAATGTATCTAAACCTAAAACAAGAACTGAAATGGAGTTCATAGTACAAAAGAAGAGAAGAAGGAAGAGAAAAGGAAACCAAGAATGTAAGAATCTTCAATCTCTCCAAGCTCCTCTAGGTTTCCAAGCACTTCCCAAGCTCTCTCTTGCAACTCTTAGCTCCCAAAAATCGTGCCCAAGTTTGTTCTCTCGGTGTTTCTTCGAAACCCTAGCTTAAAAATGATTTCTGTCAGCTTCAGTTTACTCAAAACGTGCAGCATAAGCCTTCGCTCGTAGTCACCTCGCCGCAGCGAGGCCACGGCGAGCTATCATGGGATCAGAGGCAGAGTAGGTGCTTCCTCGCTGTGGGCTCACCGCGGCGATCTCCTGTCTTTTCTGGCTCTTTGTTTACTTTGTTCCACTGGTTTCCTTTCAGGTTTTTCCACTTGTCCACCTCTTCCTACATAAGAAAGAGAAAGAGGGTTGATGAGTTCTACAAATAACTCAAGTTTAAATCTATTAAGCTCCACATTTCATTCACATGTAAAATTCCCCTTTCTTTCTTTATTTTTACTGACTTTTAGTTTCTTTCAACCTTTTGTTCACAAAATTATTTACAAGAGTGAGGAAAAATGCTAGGAAATGGATGAAATATAGGAGCTTATCACTCCCCCAAACTTAAATTTTTGCTTGTCCTCAAGCAAAGCAAGCGACATGAGAATTAGATTCAATAATTATTCCCTTAGAATCTGTGCAAGATGATTTCCTCACTGGTTGCTCACGATTTTATATTTAGCAGGAAAGAAGCGGAATAGATGTAAATGCTAGATTCACAGATCAAAAATGAAGTTCCTACCAATTTTAAGAGTGTGTGTGTGAAGAGTCATAGAGAAATTATCCTGCAGTTGTCATGTTCAAATGCAACATCTCAACATGTATAAAACAATTTCAACATCAGAGCTTTATAAGCTCTAAATTTCCTTCCTCTCTTTAGCACAATGATTCCATACATATTCAAAATTAATGGGACTTTCTAGGCTTGTAATGGGGTCTTGGGGTTAGGCTAAATGAAAGAAGGGTCAAAAGAGGGATTCAAATATCTTGAGATAAGTGACTAGTTTCATCTTCCCCAATTTCTCTCACTTCTCAGTTTCATCATAGGATAAATTCACTCTCCCAAACTTCTTCCAAATTGACTTTTGTACTCAACCTTATTGAGGTCTTTGGATCACCCCTTCTTCTTCTTCTTCTTCTTTTATGTAGAGTACACTTGTTTGATGATCCCCATACCCTTTATGTCCCCTCACCACTTTTGTATAATGTACATCTAACAACCTTCCAATTTTTGTCAATTATCTCAAGATTTGGGTCGTTCATGGTTTTTCAGGTTGTTAGGGCTAAGGTATACTGTGGATTCAAAAATAATAACTCATGGTTTTTCATTGTAAGGCTCAAAAAGGGTGCAAATGGATTCTAATCAAAGGTTAGCTTGAAAGGCCCAATCTCGTTGAAATGAATGCCCAAATCATTTTTCAAAAGTGTATGAAAACATTATTCTGCTTCAAGAAATTCCAAACGAGTTCTAAAGCTTTTAAATTGATAACTGAACATACATGCCAATTTGCTACAAAATCCTATAACAAAAGAATTTGAATTAATCCACAATCTCTTGTGCATTAATTTTGTTTCCAAAAATTGCTAGGAATTAAGTTTTAAACTGCAATTCAATCATCCACACATATTGACCAAAATTTCCTATCAAACATACTACCAAAGCAACTCTTCTATCATTGGATCATGCCTTTATCACATGGAATAATTAATCAATCTAACTAAACCGTCAACCAACAAAACTTTCTTCAGCCATAGAATAGTTTGAAAAGTGTATCAAATCAAAAATACTAGAAAGTATCAAAAGTGTACCCTCACCCCCAAACTTAAATTTGACAGTGTCCTCACTTGTCAAAAAGGGGAAAAATAAGGGCCTTCTTTCATGCCAAATTGGGGCCTGAAAGGATATCTATACGACATGTAATATGTACCATGTATCACCAAAAGCAACAGTGTGAAAGTTGTTAGAATCTTAAGTTTTGATGAAGACTGACTCATAGAAAACATAAGTAAGTTACCTCTGAATTAAACAAGTAAAATCTGATAGGTAACAGATCACCATTGCAAGGATAAAAGATATATTGCTAGATAAAAGATTCAAATATAGCAGAATGGTAACTTAGCAAAATAATAAGAATGAATATCTCTATAGCTAAGTTTATCACTACAGCTAGTAGTCAGAGCCACAGCAAGTGAAGACTAAGAAATAACAAAGCCAATATATGTATCGCTAAGTCATTCACTATCGCTAAAGGAAATTCTATCGCTAGAAGTTCATTGAACGTATGAGTAAATGAAACCAGCAGATAAATGAACTAAGTCTCTAATATAATGAAATCAGCTAGCGATAACAGGTTAAGCTATCGATAACAAAAGTGCTTCAGATAAAAAAAAATCATTCAGATAGCTAGTGCCTGAGATCAAATAAGTCAAATGAGCTAACATGGTTGCTAGCGCTAACAAATTTAGCTATCGATAATAGGATACCTTGAAACACCCTTTAGTAATCATCTCAGTACCCTTAAAGCTAATAAGCAATCAAGTATCTAGCGATAAGGTATTAGCAATCGATAGAAGAATGTATGCTGATACAGCTAGTTCTCTGAACATTGAGCTAAAAGAATATGCTATCGATAATACACTTTCCTATCAATATAAAAAGCTCTGAAATACCTTATATTGTCTTTATCTCATTTGAGCAAATAGACTACACTACTACAAAACAGGGTTTTCACGTCACAAATTTTGGACTTTTCACGTCACTTTTTGGTGTGACATAAATTCAAGTGACGTGGAAAACTTGACTTTTAACGTCACACCAAAAAGTGACGTTAAAAGTCATATTTTTCACGTCACAAATTACAAAACTTGTGACGTTGTTTGTCCAAAACTAGATTAAATTGACGTTGGTGTGGCAGAGAAACCACGTCACAAATTGTTAATGTGTGACGTGGTTTCAGGAAACCAAGTCACACATTAAAAAAATGTGACGTGGTTGCAAGAAACCACGTCACAAATTAGTAGTGTGTGACGTGGTTTCTTGATAAACCACGTCACAATTTAAAAATTTGTGACGTGGTTTCTCCACAAACCACGTCACAAATTAATAGTTTGTGACGTGGTTTCCTGAAACCACGTCACAAATTTTTAAATTGTGACGTGGTTAATTTTTTTTTTTTTAAAATGATGGTTAATTTATCTTTTGGTTTCCCAATCTGTATTAATTGCAAATGTCACAGAAATAGATATAATGCAGATCAACAACAGTATACATTATTCATACAACATGTATACATAGCTATATTATAACTAAATCAAATTAAACATATATATAGACACACAAAATTCCATGTTTAGACAACAAAGTATTTTCTGCAATGATCACTTTTTAACCAACCACAAATGAAAGAAAAAATTGAGCAATACGGTCACGAAGTGAATCAAGGTCTTTGTCTTCAAATGAGTTGTTTCCATCATAAAACTGCAAAAATAATGGATGCTGTGATTACTGCAAAGTTAGATAAATAAATCATATAATTATATAATGATTGTATCAAGCTATAGATAAGAATTTAATTTATACCTGTGTAAAGGATCCGGTACGATCACTCTCAATAATGTCACACATATACTTCATGACGTAATACCCGCACTCCTTATTCGTCGGTTGCTAGGGGCACTTTATAAATCACAAGAAATAGTATAAATTAATAACAAAATAAATAATATCTCAATTGACTAACATTGAATGAATTTAAATTAAAGGTAGTTACTCTAAGTCTTTGTGTCACGATGGGATCATCCATTTCACCGGTTTCTGATGCAAAATGCCATTGTTGAATGCCCCTAAAATAGAACTAAAATTAGCACGTATCCATGAAAATAATTTATGTAGCCCAAAGTAAAAAGTCATTAAAAGTACTTACTTAGATAAGAGGGTTTTATAATATGAGGTTATATTATATCGCAATGGGTCAAACCAAACCAGACGATGTTGTATGGGGCAAACGACAGCTAATGACCAGTGTTTACTGAAAAACATTAAGAATATTATGTCCACACATAAACATAACATTTGTAAATGTGCAAATAATGAAAAGTTGGCAAAAGGTAATAATCACACTTACTCTTGAAGAATAGGCGCAAAATAGACAGATCCCCGATTCGCTGACATTTGATGTGTGACATAAGCCCGCATCTCGTCCTCATACTCCAGTTTAGCCTTGTCGTTTTTAAAATCATCTCGCCTCACCAAGGCCATTGGACTAAGGAATCTGTATTGTTCCCTGCCTAATTGGTTGCACAGCTGGTGGAAGTACCTATCGTAAAATGATTGAAATTATAAAAGGATAGATGTAAAAATATTGCACAGACATAAAAAGTAACAGTCATTTACAAAGTCGCTAATTCGAGCCAGGCGAGGTCAATTTCTTCCATCGTCAAAAACTCCACGATATCTCTGTCACCATCAACTAGAAAATCATATGAACGATACGGACTGACTACTCCTGGAGGCATCTTAATGGTTATGGAGTGCAAAGTTGGCTGCATCTCCCGCAGGAGTTGGAGAGAAGGATATTCATCTGAAAAGAACTGCGGGCGATGAAAAAACCAATGTTATATATTTTTACAAACTATAATCATGTAAAACAAGGAGTCTCAAAAATTAAGTGTACATACCGCATCAATCGGCGCCTTTTGTGGAGTGCTGTGTACAAGTCTTCTAGGCCACAGGATGAATGTCCCGATCGCCTCATATAGTTTGGTGACTTCATTATGGGGAATGGGTACATCTGTCCCCCCCTCATCATTTAAGATATTTGTAACAGACACCTTCACTTGGTCCTCCCCAATAAGCTTATTATGTATGAAGGAGGCGTTCGGGAACTGGCGAGCTTCTGCGACCGGGTGCAGGCGAGGGAAATCGAGATGGAGATAGCACTCTACTCCAACTTCAGGGTCATTATCTGGAGTGGGATTTGATTCATTCTCACGAATTGATCCTAACGGCACAGTCTGATTGCAGCTGTCTTTGCCGCTTGGACCGCAGGTAGCAGGGGACTCCTACAGGAGATGGGAATATACAGAGTGAGCCTAATTGATAAACCCATAATTCAGTAATTAACATATATAGGAGATGGTCACACCTGCTGTCTTTGTTGAGAAGAATGTGATGACAGTCCAAGCTGCATGGTAGACGCTCTAACTTGTGCCTCAATCTGCGCTCGGATCTGCTCCCCCATATAACCCGACAGAGCCTCCTGGACCTTCGCGGCCACCTGCCCATCGAACTGTGCTTTAATCTGCTGCTCGGATAAAGCAACCCGCTCCTCTAACTGGGCCTCTATCTCTGCCCGAGCCTTAGCCAATATCTCCTCAGTAGAATCTGTGCTAGTGGCTCGGGATCTACGGCCGAAATACTTGATAAACCCTAGAGTCCTGGGCTCCCCTAGTACCCGGCCGGGGCGATCGGGCTTCCCAATTGCCGTGGCCAGGATGTCCATCCTATCAGAAGGTGTGAAGGACCCTTGGGTGGTCTGCTGCTCAAGTTCTTCCTCCAATAACCGAAAAAATCTTAAGTTGTAATGTGCTATAAAACCACAAGTTAAAGGAATAAACAACCAAGTAAAATACTTACAATCCTCTTTGCAACTGTTTCAGCCTCCAGATTAACAAATTTTCCTTCTTTAGACTTCCTTCCCTCAGCCCATTTCGTATGACGTGAGATGGGCGGCGGAGGCTGTAGAACAGCGGTAGGATCGGTCCGTGCCGCTTCCTCCATTTCTGCAATTTGTTTCTTAATCAACTTTTTCTCGACCCACTTGTAACCCCCCCGAGACATTATATGCTTGTAAATATTTTTTTCTTGTCTCTCCTTTTGTTTTTGGCTATTCTCCTATGAAAATAAAACTAAGTTAGTTAATTAATATAATGTGCTCAAAATTCATTTTTGAAGCAAAGTTAAAGAACTATTTATAACCTATACACACCTGGAACTTTTGGTCGAGCCGTTTCTTAACAAAGGTCTTCCAAGTCTCTGGGTCAATAGAGGGATAGGTCTGACAGGGATGTAGTCTCTGGTTAGGTTATTCTTAAAACCCTTCCACATCTTGCGCGATTCATTCAACAAAAAATCCTTGAACGCCTTGGTGTTTGGAACGTCGAAGTTTTGCTACAAGGAAAAATAAGAATAAAAGACACATTAGTTGAGTTAACTAAAAAAAACAAATACATGCATATTAGGAACAAATAGATAAATAATGATAAAACATACCAAGATATCTGACCAACATTGATCCTTAATGTCTTTATCAACTTCCCTCCAATCGTCATCCAAGATGCTTACTCGGTTCCTTGCTACAAAACCGACGTAGCTCACGAATTGGGCTCCAATCTCTCCAATAGGATTCATGTCCTCGTCAAATTCCACACGGATAGGCTGAACATTTGTCCCTTGACGGACAATAATGTCTTTGAGCTTCGTCGGACCTCTTCCCTTTTTTCGAAGGGGATTGTTTTGTTGTTGATTGTTAGAATCATCCGCCATGATGTACCTGTTAACAAATCAAATATGTGATTGAGTCATTACAAGGCAACAACTTTCACAAAACCAAAACAATAACAATAATACTTAATACATTATAATTCAAAAAGATTCTCACTTTAGGTGTTATCCCATATCCCCTCACAATGATCATTTCTAGAGGCAAATAGGTCGTCATCATCTATCAATTCCGGTTCCCTTGGTTCAGGTGGAATTACACACAAAGGTGGTATCTCATCAAGATCTAAAGTGGGAGCACGATCTTTTTGCTTTTTACTTTTCAAGACTATGGACAAGTGCTTATTTGCGGGATCCGTTACATAGAACACTTGTTTCGCATGACTTGCTAAGATAAATGGCTCATCTTTGTACCCAACCTTGTGAAGATCAATTGAGATCATACCAGTGTGGGGTTCAATCACAATTGCGCTATTGTTAACCCACTTGCATTTGAAGATTGGAACCTTGAACTTGGTGTAACTAACTTCCCAAATTTCTTCAATTACCCCATAATATGCCATGGAAGCCAATCTTGGGTTTTTATCTTTTGAACTGGAGAAGTGCATCGCTTCGGCTACCACCATCACGCCACTGTTTTGCATGGTGCTGTTGTTGTCCTGAGCCTTAGTGTAGAAAGAATAACCATTTATGTCAAAAGAGCCCCACGTAACAACCTCAAAACGCGGCCCTCCGGCTAACCATCTTATTATATCCAGGCCACCGGTCTCCTTTTCAACATTCTCCTTGAACCACCCAATGAATGTCCTATTATGCTCGTTAGAAATCTGCATGTCACTCTTTTTCGGGTTCTTTTCTTTTAGGATCCTCTTATGCTCATCCAAATAAGGCTGCATTTCTTCCATATTATTCAAGATATATAGGTGTGCTTGTAACACCTCTTCACGGCACATAGTCTTTACTTTGACGCCACGTACCCCCTTACCGATTCCATCTTCATGTCGTGGGTTTTCCTCAACCCCTTTTAGATACGATTTGCAAAAATCCATTGCCTCCTCAACTAAGTATCTTTCAACAATTGATGCCTCAGGTCGGTGTGGGTTCTTGGAATACCCTTTCAAGACTTTCATGAATTGCTCGAAAGGGTACATCCACCTTAGATAAACAGGGCCACAGAGCCTTATCTCCCTTACCAAATGAACAATCAAGTGCACCATAATATCAAAAAAGGCTGGAGCAAAGTGCATCTCTAATTGGCACAATATAATGTAACCCTCATTTTCCAACTCGTCTAGCTTTTCAGTGTCGATGACTTTGCTGCATATCGCATTGAAAAACATACACAGTCTTCCTATAGTCTTCCTGACATCATCTTGCATAATGCCTCTTATGGCAATTGGTAAGAATTGTTGCATCAATACATGGTAATCATGTGACTTCATTCCCACCAACTTCAAATCATTCATTGACACAAGTCTGCTAACATTAGAAGAATAACCCTGTGGAACCTTGATCCCACTCAAACACTCACACAGACTTTTTTTCTCCTGTTTCGAAAGTGTATGAGCAGCAGGTTCCATATAAGCCCTCTTGCCATTTTCACTGACTATAGGATGCAACCGTTGTCTTATACCCATTTCAACCAAGTCTAACCGTGCACTGAGTCCGTCCTTAGTCTTCCCTTGTATATACAACAACGTTCCAACAAGACTATCACCGACGTTTTTCTCCACATGCATCACGTCTATACTGTGCCTCACATCGAGATATCGCCAATAAGGTAGATCAAAGAAGATTGACCTTTTCTTTCAAATGATCTTTTCAAAACCGGTCTTTGGCTTCTGTTTCTTACCGAATACCATACTGACATTCTCAACACGGCGGTAAACTTCATCCCCGGTTAAGGGGGTAGGAGCAGATCGGTACTCAGATGAGCCATTAAAACACTTCTTTAGTCTACGGTAAGGATGGAACCGATCAAGAAACCTCCTGTGACCGAGGTAGACGGTTTTTCGTCCGTGTTTGAGATGGTGGCAGTGTGTGTCAGACTCACATATAGGGCATGCCATATAACCCTTCACACTGTAACCAGAAAGATTGCCATATGCAGGGAAGTTATTTATTGTGGTAAACAACATAGCTCGCAACTTGAATGTCTCCTGCCTGTACGCATCAAACACATCTACGCCTTCCTCCCACAACATCTTCAAGTCCTCAATCAAAGGTGCCAAGTAGACATCGATATCGTTACTAGGCTGTTTCGGACCCGAAATCATCATTGACATCATCACATACTTGCGCTTCGTGAACAACCAAGGCGGCATGTTGTAAATGACCAGCAACACAGGCCAAGCACTATGTGTGCTACTGAGACTCCCGAAAGGGTTGAAACCATCCGTACACAGTCCGAGACGAAGGTTCCTCAGCTCACCACCAAATTCAGGAAACATGGAATCTATCTTCTTCCATTGAGGAGAATCAGCAGGGTGCCGGAGATATCTTCCATCTGAGATTTTCTCATCACAATGCCACCTCAGTTTCTTTGCTTCTGCCTCATTTGCAAACAAGCGTTTAAACTGTGGCACAATTGGAAGGTACCACATTACCTTCAAAGGTACCCCTTTCTTTGATCCATCATCATCACCAACGGCATCCTTCCTCGGCTTGTACCTTGGAGTATTACATTTTGGACACTCTTTTAGGCTTTCATACTCTTTCCTGTATAACACGCAATCATTAGGGCAAGCGTGTATCTTCTTATACTCCATGCCCATCTTGCTTAGAACTTTTTTAGCCTCGTACATACGCTTCGGAAGCACATTGCCTGCTGGGAACATATCACTCAAAGCTTCAAGCATCTGCGAGAAACCCGCGTCTGCCCACCCATTTTTTGTCTTTATTTTCAACAATTTCAGGACGCCAGTCAACCGAGTATACTTAGTACACCCCGGGAACAACGGTGTCTCTGCATCACTCCGCAACTTGTCAAACTCTTGTACCACAGAAAATGACTCCGCCCTAATATCATTGATCATGTCGTCCATTCCATCATCACAAACATCATCCACCGTTGCTTCTACATTTTGTGACGGGCACGCATGTACGGTACTTCCCAATTCCCCATGCCAAAGCCACTTCTTATAACGGAGATTGATCCCATCACAAAGAAGGTGATCCCTTATATCATCAACGCTCTTACGATAAGCATTTGCACAATTCACACAAGGGCAAAGATACATGTCATTCTTACTAGGCACGTTTCTCTTGGCAAATTCAATAAATTCTTCCACACCCATCTTATACTCTTTAGTGGTTCTCAATGTATGCATCCAACTACGATCCATTCTATTAAACCTATGCCATTTCCAACAAGCTAGTCAAGTTTATCTAACTGTTTAAGCTATTGAGTTATACTGTTTTAGGATAAAACAACAAATTCAATAATAGTACTAATAGTAATAAAATTCAAGATAACCAAAATGGAGTGGAGGAATTGCTTACTCAAATGAAGTCAGACCCAACACTGAAATCGCAGCACCAAGATGAAGTAGAGAAATTACTCAACTTCTACTTATAATGTTTCTGGAAAAGCAGGGGTTTTGTTTATGGTCCTCAGAATTTAAATGAGTAGATGATAAGCTAGAACATGAGCACTAAAGTCACCCATCCTACAAACAATAGTGTAATAATATGAGGGAGATTAAGAAATGAGAATGAAGGCTCAAAATAAAGAAACCAAGTCAATAAATTTGACCACAATAAGTATCATGTTCATACAACTCAATTTGACATATCTTTATGCTTATACTTCGTAATTCACAAACTTCCTTTCTAGTCTCAATTAATTCTATCACAAACTACATGTAACTACTTTAACCACTCTTTATAGTTTCTTCTCTTTCAATCACCATTGTTCCTCAAAGTTTAGCTACCATTTACTCCGTCCCATAACATCAAGATATAAATTCTATTTATTTTGCTATTTAACAGCAAAATTCCAAAACAATTAGTAAACTTTGTCTCTATATACACTTAACACCTAAAATACTTGCATTAGCCTCAAAAAAACTAAATACTAATCAAATATCACAAACAACACTTTATAACTAGTTCTTAAATTTAAACAATCCAAATCAGTTTTTAAACTCACTTCAATTGCCCAATATCCCTTGCAAACTTCCTTTACAACAAACTCCAATTTAGTAAAATGAATGCAAAGAGAAGGTAGGCCTTTTGCCTAAAGCAGCTGCACAAAGAGCATCAATGATCTGAACAAGTTTGAACATTGGTCCGTGATTCCTTGCAAAGAGAAGGTAGCCTTATAGATTACTACCTTTAACTATTGGTCTTAATCAGTTAAAGGAGTTTTGGATGCTTAAACATAAGATTTTTAGTTCAAAACATGTGTAAATGCAAAAATAAAAATAAAAATTGAGTTCATTCTTTCTAATTGAATATGTGATGAAAGCGTTGGATCTAACCCAATTAAATAATAATATATAAAGGGGTGGAATTGAATTAAATTGTATGGTAGTTTGTAAGAATAAATATCAGGAGAATTAGATGATAAGCATACAAGGAACATTCAAATTATACCAAATCAGAGCAACAATCGGCTTATGCAGAGCAAGGAATCGCATATGAGCATAGGAGAATCTGAATCAACATGCAGTGACAAAAATCATCTCACAACTACAACAAGAACAACATCATAACAACACTTTCTGTCCCTATACACCACCCAAACAGAGTAGAGTTCCAGATAAAGAAAAATTCAACATGCATAGGAAGCAAAGTCACTTACATTACAAAAATTCTTTCTCCTTCATCACTGAATCAGAGCAGAAAACAGAGGGAAATAAAGAAACTGAACGGAACATAGGAAGCAAAGGAAGAACAGGAAAATCAGAAATCTTCAAAGTCACTTACCACCCAAAATTTCAACATGCAAAACACAAATCATTGCTTTCTACTCTTAAACTTATCACCCCCAAAATTTTAGTCCCTCCGGCCCGCCAGATTCGAACGAAACAGAGAAGGAATAAGAAAATAAACAGAAATTTCACAGTGGTTGAAGAATAATGGGACATACATTTCTTCACGGATTCCATATCGGCACCGGAGCAACGAGCGGCGTTAACACCTTTATCATTAACAAAATGGGATTTTGGTGATTTTGAGATCTGAAGTTAGAAAGACTTCATAAAAATCAAAACTTGAAGAGGATGAAGGAAGAGGATGCTCACCTGACCTCGGATCAGAGATTGCATGCGTTGGCCGGAGCTGTGGAAGGAAGGAGGTATGAGATTTGCAGAGCTGTGGGGCGCGGGACGGAGCTGGGGGAAGTACGAGAGTTTCGTTTTTGTGTTAAGAAATTGGAGGGAGCTGGGGGAAATATTTGGAGGGAGCTAGGGGGACTTTCAACGTCACAATTATCTTATTTGTGACGTTGAAAGTCCCAGATATATTTTTTTTAAAATTTTTTTTAAAATTTCTGTGACTTTCAACGTCACAATTAGTATAATTGTGACGTTGAAAGTCACGGATAATTTTTTTTAAATTTTTTTTAAAATTACTGTGACATTCAACGTCACAATTAGTATAATTGTGACGTTGAAAGTCAACAGAAAATAATTTTAATTTTTTTAAAAAAAATTAGTAACTTTCAACGTCACAATTAGTATATTTGTGACGTTGAAAGTCACGGACAATTTTTTTTAAATCTTTTTTAAAATTTCTGTGACTTTCAACGTCACAATTTGTATAATTGTGACGTTGAAAGTCACGGATAATTTTTTTTAAATTTTTTTTCTGTGACTTTCAACGTCACAATTAGTATAATTGTGACGTTGAAAGTCACGGACAATTTTTTTAAATTTATTTTAAATTTTCTGTGACTTTCAACGTCACAATTAATTTAATTGTGACGTTGAAAGTTACTATTTTTTTAAAAAAATTTAAAATTATTTTCTGTTGACTTTCAACGTCACACTTAGATTAAGTGTGACGTTGAAAGTTAAAGTAAATTTTTTTATTTTTTCATTTCAAACATACAACGTCACAAATGCTTAAAGTGTGACGTTGAAACTTTCAACGTCACAATTTAAGGTTTGTGTGACGTTGTAACTCCCTCCACCTGCAACTTAATTACAAAAATGCCACCGCGTTTTTTTTCCATGTCACATTTATAATTATGTGACGTTAATTGGTGACGTGAAAAGCCTATTTTGTAGTAGTGCTAAATTTGCGATAGCATTCTCTGTACATTAAATGATTATTTGTTCAGCTAACAGCTTAAGTGCAGAACTCTCACTAGTAAGTTAGTGATAGCAGATCAAGCTAGCGCTAATGAAAAAGCTGCCAGAAAGTACATTTTGTACGGATGCTCAAAACGCTGAGTCTGTCTCTCTCCTAGCTCACCCTACGCAAGAAGTAGTTGAAGCTAGAGCAGAAAGTTAAGCCTGAAGAAGAAGCTGCATTAAATGCCAACGGCTATGAGCTCCCAACGACAAAATTCAAATGGCTTCTTGAAGATTGAATGCTAGGGCAAAATCTGAGAAGAGATATAAATACAGAACTTGAGCATTTATTGAAGTAGAGATGAAATATGAGAATATTCACATACTCATTCATTGCTCTCTGTATTTCTGTATTTATAGTTTAGAGATTTTATCTGTACTTAAGTGTTTATCAAAATCAGTTCATTAAGTGAACGTATTTATTGAAATCCTCTACTGTTTGAGGTTGTTCTAAAAGCTTGGTGCTTTAGAACAGGGATATTGCCTTACAGGTAGTAAGGGGGAGTGTTTAGAGAGATTCTAAAACTCTGTAAAGGTTGACAGGTGAACCTGTGCTCGTAAAACCTGTGGTTAGTGGAACCCAACAAGGTGTTGGAGAACTGGAAGTAGGCAGTGTTGGCCGAACCAGTATAAAGTTTTAGAGTTGCTTTTATTTTTCATCATTTTAATTTTTAGAAGCACAATTCACCCCCCTCTTGTGCGATTGCCTCTTTCAAAAGTTAGCGTAATCATGTGCAAAGGGAGCTAACTAGATTAACAGTTCACAAGGTGTCAACAAATAAAAGTGATTATCAATGAAAATAATCCGGAGCACAAGTAGCAATGTAGTCAACCACCTGCATATATCTACACAGTAAGCACGAGTCCAATTAACAGGCATCCAAAAGAGAGAATGTAAGACAGCGCAAAATAGATTGTTGAGCTAGCAGTAGCTCACAAAGAAAGAGTTTGAAACGAAAAGCACACAACAACGAAAAACACAATCAAATGGGAAGCTAGCAAACAAAAGAACACAAATCATGGCTCGTTAGAAGATCCATCTTCGTCATAATCCGACTCTTCTTCTTCTTCATCATTCACAGTCATAGGCGCTTTGTTGCGCTCAGTCCTCTGCCTCACTTCCTCAGATCCTTTCTTCCTAACTTCATCATTGTCATCTTGCATCCCAAATTTCTTGGACCATTTCCTTACTTTCTAAGCTATGTAGTTCTGAACCAATCAAGCTTGTACCACCTACGGTTTTGCTCAGCCTCAAACTCCCTCCTCTCTCTAGCAAATTCTTGAAATTCAGCATAAAAGGTCTAGAGGTCAACAGGAGGCCCCTTAGGCATGATAGCATCATGCGGTGCAGCAGGGGGTGGCATGGGGGGTATATGAAGTGTCTTCAATGACTCATAGCTGAAAGCAGATAGGGGATAGAAGGACGGATCAGTTGAAAGAGCTCCCTCCCCGTGTAGTGTGAGCAGGTCAGAGATTAAATGCGGGAAAACGAGGACGGTTCCATCTCTGTGGGCTTGGCGCAGCCAATGATACTACTAAGGATAATGCTTTCAAGTCTGACAAGCTGACCCTTGATAAGCAAGCAGATGAGTAGGCCCATGTCCTTAGGAAAATCACTGCGGTGCTTAGATGGTTGGACATTGTAGGTGATAAAATGCCACCAAGCGTTAGCATCAGAAGTAAGAGCAGATCGAAGCAGGTATATCTGGGCACCTTGCTTTTGGAACCAACCAGGTTCACCAGGCCTAAAGAGTGTGCTCTCAATCTCATTCAGGGGATAATCATTGACGTATCCTTTGATATGCTGAAAGGCACACTCGGGAACCTCATGCAAATTGTAATAGTTACGGATGACATCAGGAGTGAGGAATTTGTACAACAGATGTCCGGTAGCACGGATTGGTACTCTCTCAACCAATCCATTGGAGACCTTATCATAGTAATAGCGCACCAACGCCTCGTTGCCTGCTTGCCTTGGACCAAGTAACCCTTGAAAGTGATATTGCTCTATGGCTTGGTTGTTGAAGGGAACCAGGTCTATCTTAGGGAATTCCCTTTCTTGTAACAGGGACCGATCTTTTTGTCAGTATGGGGACCCTTCCCCTTTTCTTTGTTGGAGCGGGGGGTTCCTTCCTCTTTCCCTTTGGATTCCTATGAGAAGGGCCTGCAACCATCTTATGACGAGGTATGATCTGTGAAACCACACAATAAAGGAACACATACAGAAGCATGAAAAACACTTAGCACAACAACATAACAACAATGCTTTCTAATTGAAACTAAAAGATGAAAGAAAAGAAATAAAATCCTACGAGAAATTAAGTCCTAGGGAAATAACTCCTAGAAGAAATATGGCTACCCCCAAACTTGAACCAAATTAGACCTCAAGATAGTATCAAAGAATTCCAAGCTTAAGCCTAGTCTAAAATGTTCTACTCTCCGGCCCAACAAATTAGAACATAAAAAATAAGGCCCAATCATTAATGAATATTGGTAGTTGTCTGAGGGTCCCATTTGGCAAAGCATGGCCAAATGTTTCGATGCGTAAAATACACATGAACAATTTCAATGCCAGCACATCAACTTGGCCAAGAAAAAGGGGAAAAGTCAAAGCAACGTGGGTCCTGTCTCACAATAAGCATTTAAATATGACAATTTCTAACCATTTAACATGATAACTCCCCTGTTCAATCTTAAGATAACCAGTAACCCATAGAGTCGCCAATCGTCCCAAAATTGTACAAATTCTTGGTGAACTCCAACCAAGTTAACTCAACAACAAGGGAATGCAAAATCATTGTCAAAATGGCGAACAATGAGCAATAGACCATAAAAAATTCTCCTATTCAAACCTAGAGTACATCAAACCCTAAATCCCAAAAAATGCCATTAGGCTAACTATCGAATCTACCAGATTAAAATGAATAAGAAAACACAAGAAAGTATAGAAAATTACCAAAATGAGTGGATTTTGGGGATGAATTCGAAGGAGGAGGAATATTGAGCCCAAAAATTGTTGCTTAGGGCTCCGATGGGAGAGAAAAGGAAGGATGGAGGGCGTTCTGGGAGCTTCGAACTAGGAAGAGAAGATGAGGAACGAGGGAAATGTGGTGGGGGGTATTGGAAAAGAAAGAAGACTAGATGGGGAGTGGGATTTTCGAAAGGAAGAGAAAGAGAGGAGGCGAGGAAGACGGCGACAAGAGAGATGGGAGTTCGAATGGTGAAGAAGATGAATAGAGGACATTGAAAATGGAATGGGTTAGGGTTGAGAAGGTGAAAAGACAAGGAGGTGCATGGTAAATGTAGAGAAAGAGTGAATTTGGATGGAAATGAGGCTAGGTTCAAAAGGTTATGAGAGAAGTATGCCTTTTAGGTGGGGGTAAACACGTCCTTTCATATGCCCTAATTGTTATTTATTGATTAATTTTAATTTTTTTATGATCTGCAGAATATATGCTTCCTCACCGTTGGCTCGCCGCGGCGAGCTCATGGTGAGGAGCTTCAAAAATTGGACAAAAAGGTTGTGAGCTGGCCGTTACCTCACTGCGGCGAGCTCATGGCGAGCAACCCAAATCTTTTGGCAGAGAGCATGTTACCTCGCCGTGGCGAGCTGGAGGCGAGGTAATTTCAATTCTGACTGGACAAGCATCAAAAAGCCAGACATACAACCCAGAATGTATCAAAAATAAGATCTCAAAATTCATAGAACTACCAACAACATCATTGACATCCAAATTCAACAAAATAGCTTCCAAAAGGCAACAACTTACATCAATTCATCATATTAAGCACTGCATACCATCTAGAAACAAATTCACTACCAAAAATTTCTTATTGAACATCAAATTTCACACCATAATTGCAGACTTCAAATTCCATGCTACTCAAAATATAGTTCTATTTGGATTTGGAATTGGACTTCCCTTTGTAGCCCACTTCTTGTCTTCCACGTCTCATAATGTATTCTTTCCATCTTCCATGAGCAATCCAAGCACTAGGGGGAAAACCTTTCTTCCTACATAAAGGAAAATCAAGGATAAATCTACCAAAGCTAAAATAAATGACTTAAAAAAAAAAAAAGAGAATTGGTTAAAGAACTTGGGTTACCTCCCAAGAAGCGCATAATTTATAGTCTTTAGCTAGACTCTTCTCAGCTTCATGTGGACTCTACTAATGATATTGAAGTGGTTTGATGATCAACCTCTCCACCCCAATAATGCTTGATTCTTTGTCCATTGACTTTGAACCGCTCTCCATTGTTGCTTTCTAACTTCACTTGGCCTTTGTCAAATGATTGTATCACTGTGAATGGTCCTGACCACTTAGACTTGAGTTTGCCTAGAAAGAGCTTTAACTTGGAGTTGTACAACAAGACTTGTTGGCCTGGTTCAAAAGTCTTGGCTTTGATATGCTTGTCATGCCATTTCTTGGTTCTTTCTTTGTAGATCATGGCATTTTCATAGGCGTGGAGTCTGAACTCTTCAAGTTCATTCAATTGTAACAGACGTTTCTTCCCAGCTATAGTCTCATCAAAATTGAGCTTTTTGATAGCCTACATTGCACCGTGCTCTATTTCCACCGGAAGATGGCAGGCTTTACCAAAGACCAACCGATAGGGTGACATACCAATCGGAGTCTTATAAGCAGTGCGGTAAGCCCACAAGGCATCATCTAACTTTGTTGCCTAATCTTTCCGTGTAGTACAAACTGTTTTCTCTAGAATCTTCTTGATTTCCTGGTTAGATACTTCTGCTTGTCCATTGGTTTGAGGATGGTAAGCTAGAGCTACCTTGTGACTAACCCCATACTTCTTCAAGAGTGAGCGAAATTGCTGGTTGCAAAAATGAGTTCTACCATCACTTATAATGGCCCTTGGTGCCCCAAAACGGTTGAATATATTCTTCTTTATGAAATTCACTACCACCTTGGCATCATTCGATGGAGTAGCAATTGCTTCAACCCACTTTGAAACATAATCAACAGCTACAAGGATGTACTGGTTGTTAAAGGAGTTGGGTAATGGCCCCATGAAGTCAATATCCCAAACATCGAAGATCTCCACCTCTAACATGTTTTTGAGTGGCATTTCATCGCGCATGGAGATGCTCCCAAGGCGTTGGCATCAATCACACTTCGTGGCAAAGGTTTGCGCATCCTTAACCAAGGATGGCCAGAAAAATCCAGATTACAAGACTTTAGCAGCAGTCTTATTTCCGCCAAAATGGCCTCCATAATCCGAAGCATGGCAACAGGTGAGGATCTCCAACTGTTCACATTCCGGTACACAATGGCGTATCATTTGGTCAGCACAATAATGAAACAAAAAGGGTTCCTCCCAATGGTAAAACTTGACATCATGTAGGAACTTCTTCTTTTGATGATGGTTCATTTCTTCAGGTACAATTCCGCAAACCAGGAAATTAACAATATCCGCATACCAAGGGGCTTCAGAAGCTATCACCATAAATAACTGCTCATCTGGGAATACCTTATGGATCACAGAATTCTCATCCACTTAAGCATCAGTGCTTAATCTCGAAAGATGATCGGCAACTTGGTTTTCACATCCCTTTCTATCAACAATTTCCAAATTGAATTCTTGGAGAAGCAAGACCCATCTAATTAACCTTGCCTTAGAATCTTTCTTGCTAAACAAATAGCACAAGGCAGAATGATCTATGTGGACAATGACTTTAGAATCGATCAAGTATGGCCTAAACTTGCCAAATGCATACACCACTGCTAAAAGTTCCTTCTCAGTGGTGGTGTAGTTCTCTTGAGCACTGTCAAGCGTCTTGCTTGCATAATAAATGGGGTGGAAGAGTTTCTCCTTTTTCTGACCCAATACTGCACCTACGACATAGTCACTTGCATCACACATGAGAATGAATGGTAAACTCCAATCCGGAGCTACAATAATAGGAGTGGCGACCAATTTCCTCTTAAACTCCTCAAATGCCTTAAGGCAAGCATCATTGAAATAAAAATCATCATCTTTCTCAAGTAGAGCACAGAGGGGCTTTGTAATCTTTGAGAAATCCTCGATAAAGCGACGGTAGAACCCCGCATGTCCCAAAAAGCTTCTCATACCTTTGACATTGGTGTGTGGAGGAAGTTGCTCAATCACTGAGATTTTGGCCTTGTCCACCTCTAAGCCATCCTTAGACACTCTATGGCCTAGCACAATACCCTCTTTCACCATGAAGTGGCATTTTTCCCAAAGCACAAGATTGGTTTCTTCACATCGTTGCAAGACTTGGGCCAAATTTGACAAGCACTCATCATAAGAATCACTAAATACCGTGAAGTCATCCATGAAAACCTCCATGGTGTGCTTGATCATATCAGCAAAAATGGCCATCATACACCGCTGAAATGTAGCCGGTGCATTGCAAAGTCTGAATGGCATGCGCTTGAAGGCAAAGGTACCGTATGGACAAGTAAAGGTCATCTTTTCTTGGTCTTCTGCGGCTATAACAATCTGATTGTAGCGCGAATAACCATCAAGGAAGCAAAAGAACTCCCTACCCGCTAGCTTGTCAAGCATCTGGTCAATAAATGGGAGAGGGAAGTGATCCTTCCGAGTTGTAGAATTCAACTTGCGGTAATCCATACATACTCTCCACCCGGTGACAGTTCGAGTGGGTATGAGCTCATTTTGGGTGTTAGCCACTACAGTCATGCCACCCTTTTTAGGCACACATTGGACTGGGCTCACCCATGAGCTATCAGAAATAGGATAGATGATACCCGCATCAAGCCATTTCAGAATCTCCTTTTTCACCACCTCCTTCATGTTGGGATTTAGCCTTTGGTGTTCAATGGAGGTCTTATGATTGTCTTCAAGAAAAATCTTGTGCATACACATAGAAGGGTTAATACCCTTGATATCTGCAATTGTCCAACCAATGGCCTTTTTGTGAGCCTTAAGCACTTCTACAAGTTGGTCTTTCTGTTGAGATGTCAAATCAAAGGCAATAATGACAGGAAGAGTTTCTTTGGCACCCAAATATGCATATTGCAAATGAGATGGAAAAGGTTTCAACTAAAGAGAGGGTGATACTTCCAAGGAAGGTTGCAACTTAGGTCGCTCAGTGGATGTAAGATCTAGAGTCTCAAATGATGGACGAGACTTGGGAAATGAAAATGATGCATTCATTAGAGCCATACACTCCTCAACGTTCTCTTGTTCCAAATTAGCCTCGACTAAAGCGGCTTCAATTGGATCTTTTACACAAGACACATCAAATTCTTCTTGAACCACACAGTTTAGCACATCAAAGTCAATTCTCCCTTTTCTACATCAATTAAAGTTCTTGCAGTTGCCAAGAAGGGTCTACCAAGCAGCATAAGCATGTCCTTATCCGCCTCAATTTTTAAGACAATGAAGTCTGCGGGGAAAATAAATTTGTCCACCTTGACCAATACATCCTCAATGATACCCCTAGGGTATGAAATACTCCTGTTAGCTAGTTGAAGGGTGACAGTTGTAGGCCGAGCTTCTCCCAATCCCATAGTGTTGAAAATGGAGATAGGCATGAGATTGACACTTACACCCAAATCACATAATCCTTTACCCAAAAACTTATCCCCAATATGACAAGGGATAGAAAAGCTTCTAGGATCCTTCAACTTAGGAGGAATCTGCTTAATTACATCAGTAAAGCTCTTACTTACTGCAACAGTTTCAAATTCACTAAACCGCCTCTTTTTGGTCAACACATCCTTCATAAACTTAGCATATTTAGGCATCTGTTCAAGAGCTTCAGTAAAAGGAATGTTCACATGTAATTGCTTGAACATATCAATGAATTGCCATAATTGCTTGTCTTCGACATTCTTTTTAAGTCTTTGAGGAAACGGCGGTGGAGGTGCATACTTGGGTGGTGAGACATGGGTCTTTCTTTTCTTATCTTCAAGATCGTCCCGAGATGCTCCTTGTCTTATCAATACATCATCTACAGACTCATTAGCTTGCTTTCTCTTCTTACTCTCTTCTTCCTTATCAATAATAGCATTTTTGCTAACTTCCTCAACCTCTTCTTCAATGAGTACCTCTTTGGCTTTTGGAGGCATTGTGCTAGAGCTAGGAGTATCATTACTCTTTTTACCACTCCTCAAAGTGATCACCTTGAGCTCTTCCTTCCCATCATTCTTAAGGTTTGGAACAGTGTCACTAGGTAAGCCTTGTCGAGCAAGAATGTTCATTTGGGCGGCAAGTTGGCCCATTTGTGTTAGAATAATGAGTTTTGATGATAACTAAACATAACTTAGGCATAAAGAAGGGCTATGATAAGAACAGAAATATCTTAGGGATAATCTGATAGAAAATCCTAAGTCCTGTCCAATCGATCTGGGATAGATTACAAGTCAAAGAATTTAAGCCCAATCGATTAGAGATGAATCAAGTTCAGATCACATAGCGCCCAATCGATTAGAGGCCCCTATAATCGATGAGTGAAATTAGACCAATCGATTAGAGTCATCTAATCGATTAAGAGAAAGAACGCCCAATCAATTTGAGCCCTGTAATCGATTAAGAAAAAGATGCCCAATCGATTAGAGCTATGTAATCGATTAGAGAAGATTAAGTAATCTGAATCTAATCTGTTTGTAATCGATTAGAGAAATATGTAATCTATGTGTAATCGATTAAACCTGCCTAATCGATCAGGCTTCCCCTGTAATCGATTAGGCGCATGAATTTCTAATCTGATGTTCAGTTATGCAGGCTATAATCTATAGGTAATCGATATGTAATCGATTAGACATCAGACCATGTGATCGATCAGAGGCATGTAATCTGAGTGGCGATGAGAAATATTCAAAATCAATGACAAGCCTATTTTTTAGCTTTCCAAGTATAGAGTTGTTTAGACCTACTTAAGGAAGTTTACGTTAAGACACAATTTGATCAAAAGAGCCGTTGGAACTCACCTACTCTGTCAGCGATAGAAGAAGAGAGATGAGCTAAAGCAAAATCAAGTACAATGGAGTAAATGCATAGCAGATTACATCTTCCATACTTCACCAGATCACTCAACTCTCTTGACATGTTCAATGGCCATATTATCAACGGATATATTTCTAAGAGAAACTATAAATGCTTCAGAAGGGAAGTTAGTTGTAAGAATTAATTGCCACATTGATTATCTGTATCTACTACATTCAATACTCTCAACACTTACTGTTCTCATAATCTTCAGCGTGTAGCACAATCTGTTCAATTGAGTGAACAATTATTCTGTATTCATTATCAAAGTGAGAATTACTCTTAAGATAGAGGGATCTTAAGAGTAGGGTGTAAACTTACAAAGTGTAGGGGGGAGTGATCAGTAAATAGGAGAGTTCTTGCTGTCACTTGTAAAGGCCATCAAGAGCCTGATTTAATCTTGAGGAATAGTGGAACCCAACTGAAGGGTGGAGAACTGGACGTAGGCCAAGTTTGGGCTGAACCAGTATAAATTGTTTTGTTTTCTCAGAATTAAATTTTAAAAGCACAATTCACCCCCTCTTGTACATTCCTGCCTGTTACATTTGGTATCAGAGCCTGGTCTTCTCAGATTCCACTGATCCCACGATCAGGAGAAGAAAAGATCTGTCATGGCAGGATATGATAACGTGCTCCTAGAAGGCAGCTCAATCAACAAACCTCCTGGATTCAATGGTGAACATTATACCTTTTGGAAGATGAAAATGAAAGTGTTCATCAAATCTTCCGGGTATGATCTTTGGAGGATAGTTGAAGAAGGGAATCTTGTTCCTATGAAAACTGAAAATGGAGTTCAAGTGCCAAAGCTCCCTCAGGAGTTGACGGATGATGACAAAGGAGATCTGGAACTAAACAGCAGAGCAGTTTTGATTCTTCAGAATGCCCTAAGCCGAAAAGAATACTTTAGAGTATGTCATCTGGAGACTACAAAAGAAATGTGGGATACCCTAGGAGTTGCTCATGAAGGAACCAGTGGTGTAAAGACTAGAAGAGTTGAGCAACTAATTACTGACTTTAGAGTATGTCATCTGGAACTAAACAGCAGAGCAGTTTTGATTCTTCAGAATGCCCTAAGCCGAAAAGAATACTTTAGAGTATGTCATCTTGAGACTACAAAAGAAATGTGGGATACCCTAGCAGTTGCTCATGAAGGAACCAGTGGTGTAAAGACTAGAAGAGTTGAGCAACTAATTACTGACTTTCATTTATTCAAAATGGAAGAAGGAGAACCAATTAGGGAGCTGGAAATCAGATTCACTCACTTGATCAATAATCTTACAGCTCTCGGAAGAAGGATCTCAGAGGCAGAACCAGTATCCAAAATCCTAAAGATTCTGACTCCTGAATGGCAAATGAAAGCTACTGCAATCCAAGAAATGAGAGGAGAATTTATGAGTTCCATCACTTCATTATTTGGAAGTCTGGCTGAGTATGAAACAACCATTAAAGTGCAAAGAGAACTCTATGGAGATAAAAAGAAAAAGAATCTTGCACTAACAGCCTCCACAAAGGATGATGAGGATGAGGAAGATGAAGAGGAACTGGATGATGATGAGATGGCCTTTATGGTCAGAAAATTTAGAAAGTTTTTCAGAAACAGAGGGAGATACCAGAGAGGTGGCTCAAGCAACATCAGAAAGGACTCCCAGAAAAATGCTCCTGTGTGCTATGAATGTAAGAAGCCTGGACACTTCAAGGCTGAATGTCCAAGTTTTCAAAGATTTAAAGAGAAAGAGAAAAAGAAGGAGAAGTTCCAAGGCAGGAAGAAAGCCTATGTTTCATCTATATGGGGAGACAGTTCAGATGAGGAGACTAGTGATGTTGAGGAAGCAGCCAACCTCTTCCTGGTGGCTCAAGAGGAATCATCTGATAGTGAGGTATATTCTACTAACCCATCTTTTCAAGAGCTTCAAGATGCTTATGGTGATATACATATTGAATTTGAAAAGCTAGCAAAGGAAGTATCTATTTTGAGAAAGGAAAACAAAGAACTTGAAAAGAAAGCTGAAAAATTTGATTGTGAAAAATGTAAACAGATTTCAGAGAAGGTTTTTCAAGAGGATTTTGATTGCAAAAACTTTGAAACACTTCGGGAAGAAAATGAGAAAATTTCTGAAATTCTAAAGAAGTTCACCAAGAGCACAGAAACACTTGATATTATTCTAATGAATCAAAAGGCATATAGAGATAAAAATGGAATAGGGTATGACCTAACTCCCAAAAATTTGAAAGAAAACAAATCTGTGCCAAAAGAGAAATCATATTTGAAATTTTTCAGAAAAGCTTTAGACTATTCATCACCTTTCTCTTTTTGCAATTACTGTAATAGAAACGGTCATTCTGAATCAACTTGTTATCATAAGAAACATGGATTATCAAAATCATACAAGTGGGTCCCTAAAGGAACACATCAGCCTAAAGTCCACTTAGATCAAGGGCAGCAAACTAATCCCAAAGGACCCAAGAAAATCTGGGTACCTAAAACTGTTTAGTTTGTGCAGGTATGTCTCAAAGCATCCAACAACACAAAATGGTATATAGACAGTGGGTGCTCTAGACACATGACAGGAGATAAAGAGAAATTGGAAAACCTGATTTTGAAGGATGGTGCCAAAAGAGTTTTGGAGGAAATCAATCTGGTAAAATCGCTGGAAAAGGAGACATTGGTCCAGTTAAATATATCTATCTTGTGGAAGGTCTTTGTCACAATTTGCTGAGTGTCAGTCAAAGTATTGACAGAGGTAACTGGGTAATCTTTGACTCAAATGAATGCCTCATAGTAGATAAGAATGAATTAGCTATAGACAAATCAAATATAAATTACAGATTGAAAGCCAACAGGAATGGAAATCTGTATGTAGTAGATTTAAATCAGCATCTCTCTGAAAAATGTTTTATTAGCAATTTTGATAATTGTTGGCTATGGCATAAAAGATTGGCTCATGTTAATATGTCTCAACTAGAGAAATTAATCAAAAAGGATTTGGTTATTGGGATACCAAATATGAAAGTAAAATCTGATTTGGTGTGTGAAGCATGTCAAAAGGGTAAACAAACAAAGTCCTCTTTTAGACCTAAGAAGGAAGTTACCACTACTAGACCTCTGGAACTAATTCATATGGATTTGGTTGGTCCAGCAAGAGTGAAGAGTCTTGGAGGAAGTCTGTACACTCTTGTGATTGTGGATTACTATTCTAGGTTCACTTGGACTATGTTTCTTTCCTCCAAACATGAAACTTTTGATGCCTTTTATGTGTTTGCTAAGAAAGTGCAGAATGAAAAAGACAAGAAAATCAGCTCAATCAGGACAGATCATGGAGGAGGATTTGAGAATCAAGACTTTCTAGATCTATGCAAAGAAAATGGCATCAATCACAATTTCTCAGCCCCAAGAACTCCTCAACAGAATGGAGTGGTTGAAAGGAAGAACAGAGTACTCACTGAGATGGCCAGAACAATGCTCAATGAAAAAGAAGTATCTCAAGTGTTCTGGGCAGATGCAATGAATACTGCATGTTACATTTCAAATAGAGACTACATTCGAAAGGGAATGGACAAGACTCCATATGAGCTTTACAAAGGAAGAAAGCCAAATGTAAGCCATCTCAAGGTTTTTGGTTCCAAATGCTTCATTCACAACAATGGGAAGGTAAACCTAGGTAAATTCGACCCTAAGTCTGATTCTGGAATTTTCATTGGCTATTCTAGTAGAAGTAAGGCTTATAGAGTATTCAATAAAAGAACTTCTACTGTTGAAGAGTCAGTCCATGTAGTCTTTGATGAAACTGACTCTGAGCAGAATATTACAGCAGAAGATGAATCAGTTTTTCAAAAGAGGATTAAAAACACTCTACACAATTATTATCTCCACTAGATGAATCCCATGAGGAGGGACAAGAGGATGATCCTCATGATACACCAGCTGGAGCCTCAGCATGGAAACATCACAGGGATCATCCACCTGAGCAAATCATTGGTGGGGTTAATGAAGGAGTTAAAACCAGAAATCAAATTCAAAATGAAATGCACTTCTCTGCATTTATTTCTGAAATTGAATCTACTTGCATTGAAGAAGCTCTAAAAGACTGTGATTGGATAGTTGCAATGCAAGAAGAGCTCAATCAGTTTGAAAGAAGTCAAGTTTGAGATTTAGTTCCTAGACCTTCAAATTATCCTATTATTGGAACTAAATGGGTTTTCAAAAACGAACTTGATAAATATGGATCTGTGGTCAGAAATAAGGCAAGACTTGTAGCTAAAGAATATGACCAAGAAGAAGGTATTGATTATGAGGAGACTTTTGCCCCAGTTGCAAGATTGGAAGCAATAAGACTTTTATTAGCCTTTGCATCTCTCAAAAATTTTAAACTTTACCAAATGGATGTAAAGAGTGTCTTTCTTAATGGTTATATCATAGAGGAGGTATATGTTGAACAACCTCTTGGTTTTGAAATCTCTACTAAACTAGATCATGTCTTTAGCTTAAAAAGGCCTTATATGGACTTAAACAGGCACCAAGACCCTGGTATGAAAGACTAAGTAATTTCCTATTAGAAAAAGGTTTTTCAAGAGGAAAAGTAGACACCACTCTATTTATTTTACATAAGAAGAAAAACATGCTTGTTGTACAAATTTATGTAGATGATATTATTTTTGGTGCTACTGATGAATCTCTCTGTGAGGAATTTTCTAAGACTATGCAGGGAGAATTCGAGATGTCCATGATGGGAGAACTCAACTTCTTTCTAGGTCTTCAGATTAAACAAAGAAAGGATGGAATCTTTATTTCCCAATCCAAGTATGTAAAGGAGATCTTGAAGAAATTTGGAATGGACCTGTCCAAGGAAGAAGATACCCCTATGAGCTCTACAGTGGTAATGGATGCTGATCTAGAGGGGAAGGACTTCAATAAATCAATATATAGAGGTCTAATTGGTTCTCTCCTATATCTAACTGCCAGCAGACCATATATTCAATTTAGTGTGGGACTATGTGCCAGATATCAAGCTAATCCAAAAGAAACACATCACACATGTGTTAAAAGAATCTTAAGATATCTGGTAGGAACTCAGGAGTTGGGGTTGGGGTATCCAAAGGGAACTTAGGAGTATCTCATTGCTTACTCAGACTCAGACCATGCTGGGTACAAAACTGACAGAAAGAGTACCAGTGGTCAATGTGAATATCTTGGAGGATCCTTAGTTTCATGGGCAAGCAAGAAGCAGACATGTGTCTCTCTATCATCAACTGAAGCTGAATATATAGCTGTTGCAAGCTGTTGTACTCAAGTTCTATGGCTCAAGCATCAATTAAGGGATTTGGGGATAGAGTTTCCAGAAGTTCCAATCCTCTGTGACAACACAAGCACTATTAGTTTGGCCAAAAATCCTGTGCATCACACAAGAACAAAGCACATTGATGTAAGGCATCATTTCATCAGAGACCATGTGCAAAAGAAGGATGTCAGAGTGGAATTTATTTCAACACACTTGCAACTAGCTGATATCTTCACTAAGCCCTTAGCAACTGAACAATTCATGTTCATCAGAAGAGAATTGGGAATGGTAAATCCCAATGAGTTGTAAGTCTGTGTAGAATTCTTTAATTTTCTAAAATTTATCTGAATTATTTCATGTTTTGATGATCCAGTACTAACTTAGGCATCAGAGTGTCAAAATAAAACTTTATACATACTTTTTGCTTCCTACATTTAACTCTATATTTGACATCATCAAAACTAAGCATATCCAACAGAATACTCTCCACATGACATCCTCCACTTGTGCTCTCATTGGTTTCATGGTGTCGCAATGTATGAAGATTCATCCAAGTGATCATGTGCCTCATCTTTCTGCAGACCATAAAACATAGGTAAGGATTGTATCAATAAGCCTTTAATTTCATAATCAGTGTTAATAGTGGAGAATGCATTCATGAATGGGTTATGGTTAATGTTGGTTATGGTGGCTTCCCTAATGGTTCTTCTTCTAGGTTGCTCACCATCATTAAACACTTGTCCTCCCCTATTAGCACCTAGATTTGTCTCTACTTGGACTTCAAGAATATGGTGATCCCCCTCCATGTCTCTGTTCTCACTTTCAGTTTCTAGTTCACTCTCAATGCTTATCTCACAAGACGATGGGTGTTCAACTATCAAGGATGTAAATAAGGTTCCCTCTCTGTGTCTTTCTTAATATAGTAAGGTGTCTCTCAATTTTTGGGTATTCAGGGTAAAGCTCTTGGTCTCTAGTGTTTCCTCGAGTCATACACAAGGCGCAGACAACATGTGTAGACTAAGGTTCAGACAAAAATTGCACTTGCACAAATTCAAGGAAAAATGGATGAATGAGGATGCAGGTGAGTATGGTGTGAAGTGTATATGAAATGTGTATGATATGTATGAAGTGTAATGTAAAGAGTATGTGTAGGAAGTGTGTGGTATGTATGTAAGTATAGAAGTATGGTAAGTCAAGTAATTACAAGTCAATCAAGAACAAAGAGCCAGCAAATTTTTTGCTAGTTTTAAGAAAAATTGGATGCAAAACAAAACAAGCAAATGTAAACTAACCTAAGGATGTAAATGACCTAAACCTAATCCTAATGACTCCTACCCCTAGTCAATAGTTTCAATTGACACTTAGCTAACCTAGGGAGTCAAAAATGACTCCCCGGCAACGGCGCCATTGATTTAACCTTTGCTTAATGCGTCTTGGGGGTTAAAATCAAAAGTAACCTAAGGATTGCAATATAGGTTGCAACCTCAAGCCGTTTCACTTGAGGAGTCTTTTAACTTACCTAAACTAGCTAAATGCAATCAAAACAATAAAAGGTATATGGGTTTTGGTTTGAAAATTCATTTAATAAAACTATTGACAAGTGTAGTTACTTGTTTTTGGTATTTTAGATTAATGAGTGAAAAGAGTTTGGATTAAGGTAAATTTATAAAATGACCTTTGGTAGTTTTACGGTGGCTGACTTATCGGCCATTTGCGGTCATCACCGTAAGCGTATGGGTCGTCAAATTTAAGAAAATAGTATAGGAAAAAGTGTCGTTCCACAAGGATTGAGATTTGAGTAAGTCAATTAGTACTAATTGGGCAATCAATTAAAATTGAGTAGGCAATGATAAGAAATTGAAGTTTGAGAACAATTGTTGCAAGAAGTTATGAAATATATTTAGGAAATTAATAAACACACTTGTTCAAGGAAATGAAAACCTAAGGTTACTTATCCCTATTTTACTTCATGACCTAAATAAATCCCTTCCTTTTTAATACCTTAATGAATTAATGTATGAGCCGAAGGGTTAAATACATTTGATAGAGCTTTCTCAAGTCAAAATCAAATTTATGCTTGCATTAATGTCACAATCTCTTGCCACCATTAATGCAAGCCCTAGTTCTCAACCACCCTCATAATGACAATGTTAGGTTAGTAACTATATCTCTATGTTAGCAACTAACCATCAATTTAAAACCATAAATTTCAAGCCAAACATGATCCCATCCTAGTTCTAAAACAAAACACACTTTCTCAAGCCATATTTCATTTAACTAAAGCAAGTGGTGATCAAGCACTTGTAAAATAAAGACAAGATGGAAATCCATACATGTAAACTCATTAATAGCATTAAAGGAAAGGAAATACAAATTTCAATCCATAAAAATGGTTCAAAGTAACCCTAGAAAAGGTTTTAGTTACACATAAATGTTTTTAAGCTAAAAACAAGAACTGGAATGGAGTTCATAGTACAAAAGAAGAGAAGAAGGAAGAAGAAAGGAAACCAAGATTTAAGAATCTTCAATCTCTCTAAGCTCCTCTAGGTTTCCAAGTACTTCCCAAGCTCTCTCTTACAACTCTTAGCTCCCCGAAATTCGTACCCAAGCGCAACAGAGGCTTCCGCTGGCCGTCACCTCGCCGCGGCGAGGAATCAGGTGAAAAATGGCAGAATGAGTGCTTCCTCGCCGTGGGCTCGGTGCGGCAAGCTCACTGTGAGCTCCCCTTTTTTTTGGTTCCTTTGCCTCTATTCTTCTGTTTCTCTGGTTGCTTCTCAGCTTTTCCATTTATCCACATCTTCCTACATAAGAAATAGAAAGAGGGTTGATGAGTTCTACAACTAACTCAAGTTTATATCCATTAAGCTTCACATTTCATTCACATATAAAATTCCTCTTTTCTTTCTTTCTTTTTATTGACTTTTAGTTTCTTTAACCTTTTATTCACAAAATTATTTACAAGAGTAAGGGAAAATGTGTTGAAATGAATGAAATATAGGAGCTTATCAGTCCCCAAAACTTAAGTTTTTGCTTGTCCTCAAGCAAAGCAAGCAGTATGAGAATTAGATCCAATAATTATCACCTTAGAATCTGTGCAAGATGATTTCCTCACTTGTTGCTCATGATCTTATATTCAGCAGGAAAGAGGTGGAATAGATGTAAGTGCTAGATTCACATATCAAAAACAAAGTTCCTACCAATTTTTAAGAGTATGTGTGTGAAAAGTCATAGAGCAATTATCCTGCAGTTGTTAGGTTTAAATGCAACACCTCAACATGTATAAAACAGTTTCAACATCAAAACTTTAGAAGCTCAAAATTTCCTTTCTCTCCACAGCACAATGATTCCATACATATTCAAAATCAATGGGACTTAATAGGCTTGTAATGGGGTCTTAAGGTTAGGTTAAATGAAAGAAGGGTCAAAAGAGGGATTCAAATATCTTGAGATAAGTGGCTAATTTCATCTTCCTCAATTCCTCTCACTTCCCGATTTCATCATAGGAAGCAATTACTCCCCCAAACTTCTTTCAAATCGAACTTTTTGTACTCTAAATCTTATTTGGGTATTGGGACTACCCCCTTTTTTACATGTATATATAGAGTACAATTGTTTAAGAGCCCTCATACCATTTATGTTCCCTCTCCACTTTTGTATAATGCACACCTACCAACCGTCCAATTCTAGTCAATTATCTCAAGACTTGGGTAGTTCATGGTTTTTCAGGTTGTTATGGTTAAGATATATCGTGGTTCCAAAAATAATAACTCGTATGGTTTTTCATTATAAGGCTCAAAAAAGGGTGCAAATGGATTTATATCAAGGGTTAGCTTCAAAGGCCCAATCTTGTTGAAATGAATGCCCAAATCATTTTTCAAAAGTGAATGAAAAGCATTAATTTGCTTCAAGAAATTCCAAACGAGTTCTAAAGCTTTTAAATTGATAAAGGAACATACATGCCAATTTGCTACAAACTCCCCTAACAAAAGCATTTGAATTATTCCATGATCTCTTGTGCATTAATTTTGTTTCCAAAAATTGGTAGGAATTAAGTTTTAAAATGCAATTCAATCATCCACACATATTGACCATGATTTTCTATCAAACATACTACCAGAGCAACTCTTCTATCATTGGATCATGCCTTCATCACATGGAATAATTAATCAATCTAACTAAACCGTTAACCAGCAAAAATCAAATTTTCCAGCAAAAAAAATGTAAAAGTGTATCCTCAAAAATAAATAATACCAGAAAGTATCAAAAGTGTACCCTCACCCCCAAACTTAAAATTGACAGTATCGTCACTTGTCAAAAAAAGGTAAAATAAGGGCCTTCTTTCATGCCAAATTGTGACATGAAAGGCTTAAGGATATCTGTATGACATGTAATATGTACCATGTAGAACTAAAAGCAACAATGTGAAAGTTAGCTAAATCATGTGCAAAAGAAGCTAACTAGAATAACAGTTCACAAGGTGCCAGTAAAGAAAATTGAGTAACAATTAAAAAATTCAGATCTCAAGCAACAATGTTATCAACCACCGACATATATAGACAAAGTAAGCACTAGTCCAATCAACAGGCATCCAAAAGAGAGAATGTAAGACATCCAAAAAGAAATTGTTGAGCTAACAGCAGCTCACACAGACATAGTTTGAAATGAAAAACACACCACAAATAAAGAACACAAACAAACAGGAAGCTAGCAACCAAAATAACGCAGATCATGGCTCATCATCCTCCTCTGAAGATCCCTCTTCGTCATAATCCGATTCCTCCTCCTCATCATCCACCACAGTCATAGGCGCCTTACTGCGTGCGGTCCTCTACCTCGCCTCCTCAGATCCTTTCTTCCTAAGTTGATCACTTGAATCTTGCATCCCAAATTTATTGGACCATTTTCTCACTTTCTTGACGATGTAGTTCTAAAACCAATCAAGTTTATTCCACCGACGGTTTTGCTCAGCCTCAAACTCCCTCTGCTCCCTAGCAAATTCTTGAAATTCAGCATAAAAGGTCGGGAGTGCAACCAGAGGCCCGTCAGGCATGTCATCATCATGTGGTGCAGCAGGTGGTGGCACGGGAGGGGTGTGAAGTCCTTAAGCGACTCATAGTTGAAAATGGATGTGGGATAGAAGGGGGGTCAGTTGTTAGAGCAGCCTTCC
Organism: Mimosa bimucronata; assembly: GCA_037074515.1. Lineage (NCBI taxonomy): Eukaryota > Viridiplantae > Streptophyta > Magnoliopsida > Fabales > Fabaceae > Mimosa > Mimosa bimucronata. The sequence goes on along the minus strand of CM073445.1, from coordinate 24,584,482 downwards.
CTTGCAGTGTGAACAGGTCAGATATCAGGTGTGGGAAAACAAGGATAGTTCCTTCCCTGGTCGGGGTGGCACAACTAATGATACTGTTGAGGATAATGGTTTCCACTCGGACAGGTTGACCTGTAATAAACAAGTAGATGAGGAGTCCCATGTCCTTAGGGAAGTCGCTGCGGTGCTTAGTAGGTTTGACATTATAAGTGATAAAATGCAACCATGCATGAGCATCAGGAGTAAGGGCAGATCTGCGCAAATACATCTGGGCACCTTGCTTTTGGAACCAACCAAGTTGATCGGGTCTAATGAGTTTGCGCTCAATCTCTCTAAGAGGATAATCTTGGACGTATCCTTTGATATGCTGAAATGCACATTCGGGAACTTAAGAGAAGGTGTAGTGTTCCCAGATAACCGATGGAGTGAGGAATTTGTACAGGAGATGTCCAGTAGCTCAACTTGGTACGCTCTCAACCAACCCGTTGGAAACCTTGTCATAATAATAGCGCACCAACACCTCGTTGCCTGCTCGCCTTGGACGAAGTAATAGTGCTCTGTGGCTTGTTTGTAGAAGGGAACCAGGTCTGTCTTAGGGAATTCCCTTTCCTGTAATAGCGACCGAATCTTTTTTGTAAATGCTGATTGACACCCAAGAGGGGGGTGAATTGGGTGATAAGATAAAAGCTTAGAAAATCTTTTCTTTTCTACTTTACAAAATCCCAATGAAGTGGATTAAGGAGTATACAAGATGGATATGCAGGAAATTAAGAGAGTAAAGGGAAGAGATAATGCAAACTCAGATTATCCTGGTTCGGTCAACCCAGACCTACATCCAGTCCTCAGGCTCCACCTGAGATTTCCACTACCCTCTTGTTTAAACCGGGCATAAGAGAAGCCTACCACAGGTTTTACGAACACAGGTTCACCTACCAACCTTTACAGAGTTTTAGGATCTCTCTAAACACTCCCCCTTACAACCTGTAAGGTTACAACCTAGTTCTCAAAGCACCAAGCTTTGGAACTACCTCAACCAGTGGAGGATTTTGACAATAAGGTTCACTCAATGAACAGATTTTGATAAACACTTAAGTACAGAGTAATGTATGATGAAATACAACTAGAGCTAAATAATCTGAACAGTGTATTGCTCTAGCTCTTCTTTTTCTAACACTCTCAATCAGAGTAATTTGCAATTCTGTATAATGCTCTGTTCATTGCTCGTTATATTCGTTCGTTGATTGTCATCATCATCTTCTGGAAGCAGATCTTGGTCTATTTGTATCTTCACAGATTGTCTTTTTGATTCAGCTTCATATGACCGTTAGAATATAGTCTTTGGAAGTTCACAGCCGTTGGGGATAGATACTATTCTTTAGTTAATTCAAACTTCTGATCTAGCTTCAACTGTTCATGTGTAGAGTGAGCTAGGAGAGAGATAGACTTAGCGTTCTAAGCGTCTGTATGAATTGTACTTTCTGGCAGCTTTTTCAGTAGCGCTAGGTTGATCTGCTATCGCTAACTTCATAGAGTGAGTTCTACACTTAAGCTGTTAGCTGAACAAATAATCATTTAAAGTATAGAGAATGCTATCGCAAATTTAGTCTATTAGCTCAAGTGAGATAAAGACAATATAAGGTATTTCAAAGCATTTTATATCGATAGGCAGGAGTATTATCGATAGCATATTCTTTTAGCTCAATGATCAAAGTACTAGCTATATCATATCAGCATACATTCTTTTATCGATTGCTAATCCCTTATCGCTAGATACTTGATTGCTTATTAGATTTAAGGATACTGAAATGTTTATTAAAGGGTGTTTCAAGGTATCCTATTATCGATAGCGAAACGAGTTAGCGCTAGCAACTATGTTAGCTAATTTGACTCATTTGCACTAGCTATCTGAATGATCATTATCTGAAGCACTTTTGTTATCGATAGCTTACTCTGTTATCGCTAGCTGATTCCATTAGCTCAAGGACATGGTTCATTGTTCAGCTGGTTATACTTCCTTTTATTTTTCATGTTCTTAATGAACTACTAACGATAGGATATTTCTTAGCAATAGTGCTAGACTTAGCGATAGATATTAACTTTGTTATTTCTAAGTCTTCACTTGCTATTGCTCTTTGTCTACTAGCTGTAGGGATACACTTAGCGATAGAGATATTGATTCTTGTTGTTCTGCTAAGTTTCCATCTGCTATCTTTTACTCTTGCAATGATGATCTGTTACCTATCAGATTTAACTTGTTTAATTCAGAGGTAACTTACACTTATGTTTTCTATAGGTCAGTCTTCATCAAAACTTAAGATTCTAACATTTTTATCAGTAGGAGGTCCCTTCCCCTTTTTCTTTGTGGGCACTAGAGGATTCTTATGGGGTTCCTTCCCCTTTCTCTTAGGGTTCCTTTGAAAAGGCCCTGCAACCATCTGATGACGAGGCATGATCTACGAAATTACACACAACAGCAACACATACAAAAACAAGAAAATCACTTAGTACAAGAGCATAGCAACAATGTTTTCTAATTGAATCTAAAAGATGAAAGAGAAAAAATCCTACAAAAATTAAGTCCTAAAGAAACAAATCCTAAAAGAAAGATTTCTAGCCCCAAACTTGAACTAAACTAGCCCTCAAGATATTCTCAAATAATTCCAAGCTTAGGCCTAGTCCATAATGCTCTGCTTCCCAGCCTAAAAAATTAGAACATGAAAAACGAGGCCCAAAAATTAATGAACATCAGCAGTGCTCTAAAAATCCCACAGTGCTAAGCATGGCTCAATCTTTCCATTCTTTAAGTACACATGTATTGTAACGTCCCAATTTTTATTAGCTTGGAAATTACATTTTATAGGAATTAGTTTAAAGCATGAGGAAGTATGAGTATTATTAATAATATCCCATAAGAATTCTCATAAAACATTAAGAAGAATTCATAATAATTAAGTAGAATTTTTGCATGATAATATGATATTATTTGCTAGAAACCCATCTAGTTTAGGGTTGGGCTTGGAAAATGGACTAGAGAAAGATCTTAGCCCATAAGAAGTGATAATCCCCCTTGAAAGAGCTTAGGGTGGTGCCACATGTCATGAAAAAAGGAGGAATTATGTTGCATATAATAAATATAAAAGGAATTGCAATATGTGTAAGCATGAAATTATATTAGAAAGAAAAAGATTATTAATGACGAATTGAAATGCATGCAAAGGAAAAGAAGAAGGGGTCACATAACAAGATAGCCAATAAGAAGACATGCAAGGAAGAAAATCAAAATAGCAAATAAAATAAAATGAGAAAGCCAATAGAATTGCATGCAAGAGGTAAAAGAAAAAGAAATAAGAGAATAATTAACCAATGAAAAGACATGCAAGAGGAGATGCATGTGAGGGATGTCATTGTGTCTCATTAGAGAAGTCTCTCTTCATTCCCCAAGTGGCCAAAGGTGGCGTATGGAGGGATAGAAGAAAAGGAAAAGAGCTTAAAATAATAACCATCCAATGAGCTAAAAGGGAATTTGCATAAAATGAGATAATAGGCTTTAGGGTTCAAATAGGTTAAGGGAGCCTCTTGCTAAGGATAAAATGATCATTTTTAAGAAGATAAGAAATAATATAAAAGACAAGAAAAGAAAAGAAAAATGCATGAGTGGTGCAATATTGGAGGCTAGTCTAAAATAGGATAAGTGTGCAAGAGCAATCTCAAAACTATTTGGCAATGAATGATGTGGCTTAAGAGTGATCCAAGCCTCATTTCCCTTATAAATAAGACCTCTTCCATCCCATTCTTCACACCAAAATTCGTAGCCCCAAAGAGAGTGAGAGAAAAAGGAGTGTTCTTGAGGAGCCTTGAAGGTTGGGACTCCAAGAGAAGTTGTAAAGCTCTAAGGTAGTACTTACTCTCTTACATTTCCAGCATTGTTTCAATATTGTGATGTGGTATTTGGCTGCCTTGATGAATCATGTTTGAAGTGATTATGTGTTTCTTATAATGCTATGGCCATATGTTATTATTCAAGAACATAAATGCTCACATGTATAAGTTATTGGTATTGCCATATCTTGTCCAATGTTAAACTTGCATGGTTGTATATTGAGTATTGTGCTGATGAGATTTTCCCCAAAATCTCACCCCCAAATCTAAACCATTTTAGGTGCAAGTTCATCCAAGGAGAAAGAGAAGAAGATAGCTTAGTCAAGATGAAGATTATGCTCTTTGTTTTTGTTGTGCATCCTTGAATTCATGATAAATATGTAATATTGTTGAGATGCCTTGGATTATGTTGCTATTATGTTTCTCTTTTGAATTTATGTATGTATATGGTCATTCTTGGCCATTAAGAACAAGTTTTAATTCATGCAAATGAAATGCTGTTTTCTGGGTTCCATTCTGTGCAATGTTTATTGATGATATTATTCGAGATAGCAAATGAATGCCTTTAGATTTGTAATGTTTATGTAAAATACTAGAAATATAGGGCTTTCTGGAAACCAAAAAAAGAAGTAGATTGGAGTTATGTAGCTTAAACTAAAAATCACACAAGAAGGCCAATTGTTTTGGGCGTGAAATGAAGGTAGGTTGGGAAAATCAAATATCTGTATCACCTGGGTTGATGCATGTTACATTTGATATTTTTCCCAGAACGAGAACTCTTCAAGCTTTAATTTGAGACTTGAACCAAGTCAAAACCATTTTTCTACAATCAGTTATGATTTTTCAAAGTTGCTGGAAAAGTTCCGCATTTTCAGCATTTTTCCATAAATAAAGAAAAGTTTTAAAAGTTTGTGGTTTTGATGTTCTAAGTCCCATATGAGCTTGAATATGATTCCCAATGATTATTAAGCTTGGGAATGAGTCCTAGAAGTAGGTGTTACACTTTTTAGTATCAGAGCAATGGTTCTGGATTAGAACCCTTAATAAGTGACTTAGTCATATTATCCTCTAAAGTTCATAGCAAGCTTTGGGGTTATACTTTCAGAATTATCAAAGATGTCATCGGAAAGTGATATTGGCTCAACCCAAGGATATGGATCAAAAAATGACTCGGTAGAAAGTGTTGGCTACCTAGAGCAATTCCGACCATCCATAAAAAGGGCAATAAGAGTGTCGACGCATAGGACATTGCCGGAAGGAGTTGGAAGACATAACCAAACTAGAGCTAGGCAAGGTTTAGGTGGTTGGATAATTGAGGATGAGGAGACGATGCAGCCTCAAGAGTTTCACCAAGAAGAATCAAGGGAGAGCATTAGAAGAAATGATGAAGTGGATGACGAATGGGCGTATGCAAAGTCTTTAATTGAACAAGGACACATGATTCCTAGAGCAACTCAAGAAGCCATAATAAGGGCAGGTTATGGGCAGTGGCTTGACCCATTAAGCGGAGAAGCAAGCTCTCAAGAAGCAAGAGGCCCGAACCTATCTCTAAGAGGAGGATCGCCCATAGTAGCTCTCAATGAAAGGAGGGAAGCACTCCCAACTGCCGAAGAATGGACAAGGATGAATGCTGGACTTGGTTATATGCTTCCAAAAGAAGAAGAAGAGGACCCAGAAGAGCCAGAAGAAGAAAGAGAAGAGGACCCCATAGAGTATGATCTCGAAGAGGAGGAAGAAGAGATTAATGTAGAAGAGTTTCTTCCAAATGAAGAAGAAAGTATTGAAGAAGGATTTCTTCAAGGAGAGGAGGAAGAAGTAGAGCAAGAAGAGGCTTTCCAAGGGGAAGAAGAAGAGGTTGACTCCATCTACATCAAAGAAGATGATGAAGAGGAAGGAATAATGGCGTTATCCATAAGATTGAGGCTGTTGTATACTTCAGTAGTAGTTACAATCTCAAATTATGATGAGGAAGACATCCGAGAGAGCTTCAAGACGCTACTTGACTTCAGCTTGAAGAATGATCGAGATCTTTGTGGACTCATCGAGTTCTTCATAAGAGCAGTCAACTTACGGGATGACACTGAGTGGTATGGCTTGGAAGTCGACGAAATGGCATGGAGTCGGATGTTAATCTCAGTTCTTCCTGAAGACCCTTTTTGGAAGCCAATCAAAGTCAAGGTTTATGACCACATAAATATCCTACTCTTTGATAGGGTTGTGATAGAGTTAATATTGCAAGAAGAGAGAAGGATGATAGAGAATTGCTTAAGGACTGCAACACTGACTCATGGAAACGTTGGTACAAAGACAAGGAGCAAGGTATTTGGCACAACCAACGTAATGGTCAAAACCGTGAAGAAGGGAATGCTTGACGAGTTACCAGAAAAGCTTAGGAAGGAGCCTATAGTGGTTAAAGCACGACGCTATAAGTCAAAACTTTTTGGTCATGCACCTAAGTTGGAAACCCCATTAGGAAAAGAGAGGAAGAAAGGGGAAAAGCCAATGCCGATGGGAGTTGAGATGCTAGCTTATAAGTTAAAGAATTTTTGGAAAGTCCCCTCATTGGAGAATGATAAGGAGGCATCATCTTCAAAGCCGATCAAAGAATGTGATCCAGGAGAGGATAGTGTCCACTTTGATATGGTAGTACCAAGCTAGTTAGTCTTAGTCTTAGGTAGTGATTTGACCTTTGTCGAATTGGTACACCTCGAGGTCAAATGCAAGAAAATTCGTAAAACCAAGGCTTGAGCAAAGTGGCTTAACCTCGGGTCGTCTCTCAAAGGAGTCAACTTATTTTGATACCTAGACTAACCTAAATGTATTGAAGAGCAAATAAACTGGGGGTTTAGTCATTAAAAAGTCTTTTTAGTATTTTTCAATTGTAGGAATGCAAAGAACACTTGTTTTTGGCTTTTTAGATTATAGAAAGCAAATAAATGGTTTGAAAACTCTTTTAATGGAGGTAGGGCTTCTAGGTGGAAATCATGCAACCTTCCTAGCCTCTTTAAATATGTGGGAGTGAAAAATCCATGTCAAAGTGTAAAAACCAAAGGCAATCACCTAAGTCCAATTGACTTAGTCACCAATTGATTCGGTGCATTGCTTGCACAATTAGTCATCTAAGCAATTGTTAGAAAACCGCTTGGTAGTGAAAATCCTTGACAACACACAATGAGTCTCCTCTTGAAGGTATAATTTGACCCTTCATGAATGGATTTAGTGTCTAATGCTAGTTGTAACAAACAAATGCATTAATCCAAACTAAGAATCCAAAGTAGATGACCAATGCTACACATTAATTGTATTATGCCAAGCAATTAACACTAAGGTTTATGCACATAAAAGCAATCGCTTAATTACATACATAACCTAAAGGAAAACTAGTACAAATAATAGAAATCCTTAGTGTATCATGTTCCAAAATCACATACACAAACAAATTACAAGAATCTTGAACATGTAAGTGAAATTAGACATAGAAGGACACTAATTAACTCCCCTAGATGAATCCTTGAGGCTCCGGTTGCATAATCCACCAAGAATCCCCAATTGCTTTAGCCAATCATCCTCTTGAGCTGACAATCAATAATTGAACCTTCTTGCTCCATGAAAAATGAGTGAAAAATGGGGTGAATGGGTGATTAATATCAAGATTGTGATGATGGGTTTATGTGTGGATGATGGGGTGCTTAAGGGTGGATAAATGTGAGGCTATGGGAGTGTGAATGATTGAATGAAAGGAGAAGGGTGCTTTTGTGCCAAAATGGTGTGAGGAGATGAAGGTGTGAATATGTTGCTGTGCGTGTGGTGGAGCTTGAGCCGAATGGAGAAGGAGATAATGGTGGTGGTGGCGTGAAGAAATGGAATGGAGAAGAATCAATGATGTGTGTGTGTGTATACGTGAATGAAGAAGATGGGATGAAGGTGTGTTTATGAAATGTAGATGAAGGTGCTGTGAGATGGGTGCTGTGCCAAACTAAAGATGAAGAAAATGTGGTGGTGGTGTGAATGAGATGGAGGAATGGTGAGAAAATTGGCGTGAGGAGATGAAGGGAAAAAATGACGTGTAGAAGCAAGAGGAATGATGGTGAAGCTTGTGTCAATGGTGGCTGTTCGTGTAGTCAGTTCAGATCTGGGCAATATTTAGGTAAAGGAAAGGCTTAGGGGCTGTTTGGCTTAAGTAAATTAAGCCCAAAATCTAAGGGTTTTTGCTAGATACCCAAATAAGCTTCCAAACGGGACCCTTACTCATTTAGTCTCTATTTAAAAAAATAAAGAAATGAACCCAACAATTTTTATTCCATCTTTGCCCTCCTTTAATCTCCCAAATTACCCAACTTGTCCTTGCCCAATTGAGATATGCAGTGCAGTGGGACCTAGGTGTAATTTCTGAAATTCGATCACTAAACTGTAATTTCTGGAATTCAGGCCCATCTTTATCAAGACTTCCTACAATGACAAATTCAACCACAAATTGTAATATCCCAAGTCCAAAAATAAGAAATACAAGAGTTTAAACCTTAAAATTCTCATTTAAGCACTAAAATGCAATTAACTCAATGTATTGGAATTCTAAGTGTAAAAGTGCCTGAATTGCCATGTATTAGCCTAGAACAAGTGCTAATTTACTATAATTAGTGGGTAAAAATACAAAATAATCAGGTGCAATCAGGTAGTATGATGTAATGTTAAAAAGACCAGTTGTATTTTCCTTATATATGTCAAGAATTTCCTTATGATGCAATGGAAAGTTCCTTTCTTATTTGCCAAAAGTTATATTTAAAGAATATGTTTAAGATTTGCGCTAAGAAAAATAATTCCTCTAAGCAGATAACAAATCCCTTAAGAGTTAAGAGATGGTGAATACTAGGAGAACACTGAATCATAGGGATCATGGAAACGATGAGAGGCCTCCAAATGACCCTATGGGAGTAATGTTGAATCGCTTAGATCAACAACAGAGATTGATTGAGCAGCTGCAAGAGGACCTGGCAAGAGAAAGGCAAGAGCGAGAGCAAGGCGCCAATGGAATTCAATAGCTTGAGATCGTAGTTAATCAAGAGGGCTAGCTTATTGCAAAGTTTTGCAAGCATCATCCACCATCATTTGACGGAACATTCAATGTTCAAAATGCTAAAGACTAGGTCATGAGACTTGAAAAGATCTTCAAGGTCTTAAACTGCAGTTCAGAGATGAGAGCTCAAATGGCAATTTTCAAGTTGGAAAAAGAAGCTGATCGCTGGTGGAGGAATATGAAGATGATCCTGAGAGTAAGAGGAATTGCCATCACTTGGGAAGTGTTCATGGAGCAGTTCAATGAGAATTATTTTCCAAGGTCTGTTCTGGATCAAAAGGAAGCAGAGTTCCTCACGCTTTGTCAAGGAAATAGCGAGCCATTTGATGAGTACTTAGCCAATCATATTAGGCTGTCAAGGTATTCAACTTATCTGCAGCAAGTTGATGATGAAAGGTGGAATACAAAGAAGCTGGAAAGAGGATTACCTTTGGTTATGAGAGAGAGAATCGCCCCAATGCAGATACGAACCTTTAACAAGCTAGTTGAGGTTTGTAGGATTACTGAGTATAGCTTGAATCGTTGAGGAGCAAGTCAGGAGCACTCAAAGATAGGCAAGCAAGCTGAGGAGGGAACTTCCTACTGGAAGAAAGGAAAGAAGTCCTGGAATAAGAAGTTCAAGAAGTCAGGCCATCAAGGAGGAACTAATGGACACAAGGGTCCAATAGTTTCGGGATGTAGTCAGTGTGGCAAGAACCATGGTGACAGACCATGTTTAGCTGGGAAGAATGTTTGCTACAAGTGTGGTAAGCCTGGACATTATGCAAGGGAGTGCAATCAGGAGGAAGGCAACTCTAGACCTTAAGTTCAAGGAAGGGTTTATGCGTTCACCCATAATGAAGCTCTCCAGTCGCTAGAGATGATACAAGGTATGATCAAGATCAATCAATTCCTTGTAAATGCGTTGTTTGATTCGGGTGCTAGTCATTCGTTCATATCATATGATTGTGCCTGAAGACTAGGTCTAGAAATTTGTAGACTTCCTTATGACTTAAATGTTACCACACCAACAGGAGCAAAGGTTAGGACCTCCTGTGTTTTCTTAGGATGCATAGTACAGTACAAACACTACAGTAGCACACTAGACATAATATACCTGCCATTCCCTGACATAGATGTAGTCATTGGATTGAACAGGATAGCTACCAATAGTATACTCCTTGATTGTAAGAATAAGACAATCATCACTCCCCCTCATAAGATAGGGAATCCTAGCAAGATTAAGTTAAATTTCATAACTACCTCAAGGACAAAGGAATGATTAGAAGGACGATGCCAAGGATTCATAGTGTTTTTCTCAATACAAGTATATGAAGAAGAGAAGATTGAAGATGTCCCTGTGATAAGGGAATTTCCTGACATTTTCCCTAAGGAGATAAGCAGAATGCCGCCTCAACAGGAATTAGAGTTCACAATCAGTATTGTGCCAGGACCAAGGCCAATATCAAAGGCACCATATCGAATGGCTCCAAGCGAGATGGCCGAGTTAAAAGCGCAAATCGAAGAGCTGCTGGATAGGGGTTTGATCAGGCCAAGCGTATCCCCTTGGGGTGCTCCAGTGCTATTTGTTAAGAAGTAAGAAGGGAGCCTTAGATTGTGCATAGATTATAGGGAGCTTAACAAAGTGAAAACTAAGAATAAGTATCCCTTGCCAAGAATAGATGATTTATTGGATCAATTAGCTGGTGCTAAGATTTTCTCCAAGATAGATCTTAGATCAGGATATCATTAGTTAAGAGTGAAAGCTGAAGATATTCCTAAGACGGCATTCAGGATGAGATATGGGCATTATGAGTTCTTAGTAATGTCGTTTGGGTTGACCAACGCACCTGCTATATTCATGGATTACATGAATAGGATCTTCAGGCAGCATTTGGATCAGTTTGTTGTAGTCTTCATTGACGATATCCTAGTCTACTCCAAATCAGCCGAGGAGCACAAAAGGCACTTGAGAATTGTCTTAAGCATTCTGAGAGAGAAGAAGTTGTTCGCTAAACTTAGTAAATGTGATTTTTGGCTCACAGAGGTCAGATTCTTAGGACATGTGATCTCTCAAGATGGAGTCACAGTAGATCCTAGTAAGGTAGAAGAAGTCCTAGAATGGGAGAGATCGAAGACAGTGACAGAGATCAGAAGTTTCCTTGGTTTAGCGGGTTACTACAGAAGATTTATTCAAGACATTTCTCGAATTTCCTTGCTAATGACGAAGCTTACAAGAAAGAACCAGCCATTCTTGTGGGACGAGAAGTATGAGCAGAGCTTTCAAGAGCTAAAAAGAAGGCTAATATCAACACCCGTACTCACTATCCCAGATCCATCTCAGTCCTATGTGATCTACAGTGATGCTAGCAAGCACGGATTGGATTGTGTATTGATGCAGCAAGGAAAGGTTGTAGCATATGCCTCTCGACAACTGAAGACTCATGAGGAGAACTACCCTACGCATGACTTGGAGTTAGCAGCAGTAGTGTATGCTCTCAAAATATGGAGGCATTATCTATACGGAGTTCCCGTAGAGATATTCTGTGACCACAAGAGTCTCAAGTATCTATCCGATCAAAAGGAGTTGAACATGAGAAAAAGAAGATGGATGGAGCTTCTCAAGGATTATGAGTATACGTTGAAGTATCATCCAGGGAAAGCAAATGTAGTAGGTGATGCCCTTAGTAGGAAGGTTATCAAGCTTCCAGCTTGATAATCAAAGAGCAAGAGTTGCTAGAGAAGTTTAGAGATTTAAACCTAACCTATACCGTGCAAGTTAAGAGTATGAGAATAGTGGAAACACGCATAGGATGGGAGTTAGGAGATCAAATCAAGGAAGCGCAACTTCAAGACCCTTATGGGGGGAATACCTTTCTTCCTACAAAAAGGAAAATCAAGGATAAACCTACTAAAACTAAAACAAAATAACTTAAAAGTTAAAAGAAAGATAATTGGTTTAAGAACTTGGGTTGTCTACCAAGAAGCGCTTAATTTATAGTCTTTAGCTAGACTCTTATCAGCTTCAAGTGGACTCTACTAATGAGATTGAGGCGGTTTGATGATCAACCTCTCCGCCCCAATAATGCTGTATTCTCATCCATTGACTTTAAACCGCTCTCCATCCTTGCTTTCTAACTCCACTTGGCCTTTGTCAAATGATTGTATCACTGTGAATGGTCCTGTCCACTTTGACTTGAGTTTTCCCGGAAAGAGCTTTAACTTGGAGTTGTATAATAAGACTTGCTGTCCTTATTCAAAAGTCTTGGCCTTGATGTGCTTGTCATGCCATTTCTTGGTTCTATCTTTGTAGATCATGGCATTTTCATAGGCGTGGAATCGGAACTCTTCAAGTTCATTCAATTGCAATAGATGTTTCTCCCCAATTGCTGTCTCATCAAAGTTGATCCTTTTGATAGCCCACATTGCACCATGCTCAATTTCCACCGGAAGATGGCAAGATTTACCAAAGACCAACCGATAGGGTGACATACCAATTGGAGTCTTGTAAGCAGTATGGTAGGCCCACAAGGCATCATCTAACTTTAATGCCTAATCTTTCCTTGTAGTACCAACCATTTTCTCTAGAATCTTCTTGATTTCCTGATTCGAAGCTTCGGCTTGTCCATTGGTCTGAGGATGGTAGGCTAGAGCTACCCTGTGACTAACCCCATATTTCTTTAGAAGAGAGCGAAAATGTTGGTTGCAGAAATGAGTGCCACCATCACTTATAATGGCTCTCGGTGCTCCAAAGCAGTTGAATATGTTCTTCTTGATAAACTTTACCACCACCTTGGCATCACTAGTGGGGGTAGCAATTGCCTCAACCCATTTTGACACATAGTCAATTGCTACAAGGATGTACTGGTTGTTGAAGGAGTTGGGAAATGGTCCCATGAAATCAATCCCCCAAACATCAAAAATCTCAACCTCTAACATGTTGTTGAGGGGCATTTCATCTCGCATGGATATGTTACCAAGTCGTTGGCATCGGTCACAAGTCATGGCAAAAGCTTGTGCATCCTTGAACAAAGATGGCCAGAAAAACCCAGATTGTAAGACCTTAGCAGTAGCCTTGTTTCCACCAAAATGGCGCCCATAATCTGAATCATGGCAACAAGTAAGAATATCCAGGTGCTCACATTCTGGCACACAACGGCGTATCATCTGGTCAGCACAATAATGGAACAAGAAGGGCTCCTCCTAATGGTAATGCTTGACATCATGTAAGAATTTCTTCTTTTGATGATGATTCATATCCTCAGGTACAATCCCACAAACCAAAAAGTTGACAATATCCGCATACCAAGGGGCTTCAGAAGCTACCACCATAAATAACTGCTCATCTAAGAATACCTTAACGATCATATAATTCTCATCCATTTGAGCGCCAGTACTCAATCGCGAAAGATGGTCGGTGACTTGGTTTTCACAACCCTTTCTGTCAACAATTTCCAAATTAAATTCCTGAAGAAGTAACACCCAACATATCAATCTTGCTTTAGAATCCTTTTTGCTAAACAAATAACGCAAAGCAGAATGATCAGTGTGGACAATCACTTTAGAATAGATCAAGTAAGTCTGGAACTTGCCAAATGCATACACAATCGCTAAAAGCTCTTTCTCTGTGGTAGTGTAATTCTCTTGCGCACTATCCAGTGTTTTGCTGGCATAATAAATGGGGTGAAAGATCTTCTCTCTTTTCTGACCCAGTACTGCACCCACAGCATAATCGCTAGCATCACACATGAGAATAAAGGAGAGACCCCAATCTGGTGCTACAATGATAGGAGCTTCAACCAATTTCTTCTTTAACTCCTCAAATGCCTTAAGGCAAGCATCATTGAAGTCAAATATCACTTCCTTTTCAAGCAAAGCACAAAGCGGCTTCGTGATTTTAGAGAAATCCTTGATGAAGCGGCGGTAAAATCCTGCATGACCCAGAAAACTCCTCACACCTTTGACATTGGTGGGTGGAAGTAGTTGCTCAATCATAGAAATCTTGGCTTTATCCACCTCCAAGCCATCCTTAAAAACTCTATGGCCCAACACAATACCTTCTTTGACCATAAATGGCATTTCTCCCAATTAAGAACTAAGTTGGTTTCTTCACATCTTTCCAAGACTTGTGCCAAGTTAGCCAAGAATTCATCATAAGAATCTCCAAACATTGTAAAATTGTCCATAAAGACTTCCATAGTCTGCTCAATCATGTCAGCAAAAATGGCCATCATACACCTCTTAAATGTTGTCGGTGCATTACAAAGACCAAATGGCATGCGTTTGAAAGCAAAATTACCATACGGACAAGTGAAGGTAGTCTTCTCTTAGTCTTCTAGAGCTATGGCAATTTGATTATACCCAGAGTAACCATCTAATAAGCAAAAGAACTCTCTCCCAGCTAGCTTATCGAGTATCTGGTTAATGAATGGAAAAGGAAAATGATCTTTTCTGGTTGCAAAATTCAACTTGCGGTAATCCACGCATACTCTCCACCCGGTGACAGTTCAAGTGGGTATGAGCTCATTTTGGGTGTTAACTACTACAGTCATGCCACCCTTTTTAGGCACACATTGGACTGGGCTAACCCATGAGCTATCAGAAATAGGGTAGATAATACCCGCATCAAGCCATTTCAGTATCTCCTTCTTCACTACCTCCTTCATGTTAGGATTTAGCCTTCTTTGGTGTTCAATGGAGATCTTATGATTGTCTTCAAGAAAAATCTTGTGCATACACATAGAAGGGCTAATACCCTTTATATCTGTAATTGTCCACCTAATGGTCTTTTTGTGAGCCTTAAGCACTTCTACAAGTTGGTCCTCCTGTTGAGATGTTAAATCAGAGGCAATAATGACAGCAAGAGTTTCTTTGGGACCCAAATATGCATATTGCAGGTGAGATGGCAAAGGTTTCAACTCAAGAGAGGGTGGTGCTTCTAAAGAAGGTTGCAACTTAGGTCTCTCAATGGATGTAAGATCTAGAGTCTCAAATGATGGATGAGACTTGTGAAACAAAAATGATGCATTCATTATAGCCATACACTTCTCAACCTTCTCTTGTTCCAAATTAACCCCGACTAAGGCAGCTTCAATTGGATCTTTTACACAAGACATATCAAATTCTTCTTGAACCATACAGTTTATCATATCTATGAAGCAACAATCATCGTGTACTACTGAGGTTCGCAGCAATTGGTTCATATTGAAGGTGACTTCTGTAAGTGTCAAAACCCACAAGATGGGGGTGAATTGTGATTTTCAAAAAAAAATTAAACTTTAAACACAAAGACAATCCTTTATACTGGTTCGGCAAAACACTGCCTATGTCCAGTTCTCCAACTCCTCGTTGGGTTCCTCTAAACCATAGGTTTTACAATACGGGTTCACCTGCCAACCTTTACAAAACAGAGCTTTAGACTTCCTCTAAATGCTCCCCCTTACAAGTTGTAAGACTATAACCCTGTTCTAAGGTCCCAGACTTTAGAACAACCTCAAACAGTAGAGGGTTTCAATAAATGAGTTCACTTAATGAACAGATTTTGATAATCACTGAAGTACAAATAAACTCACTAAAAGTAATAAAGCTTTGAGCAGAGAGTAGATAAGAATAATGAATGTAAGTTCGTCAGTTTGTTCTCTTCTTCATAAATGCTCAACTTTTGGTATTTATATCTCTTCTCTGTTTTGCCTTTTACTTTCGGCTTTATGAATCCGTTTGAATATGTCCGTTGGAAGCTCCTAGCCGTTAGCACTTAATGCTGGTCTTCATTTTAGTCATCTTTCTTCTCTTGCTTCATTTAATTCTTGCAGAAGATGAGCTATGAGAGATAGGGACTGTGACTAACAACTACCTGCAACATTGTACTTACGTAGCAGCTTTTTCAGTAGCGCTAGCATCTCAAGCTATCGCTAGCTTCATAGAGTGAGTCCTGCACTTAGCCATTAGCTAAACAAATATTTGAGTGAAGCATAGAAGGTGTTATTGCTAGTGAAATTCATTAGCTCTGTGTACAAACAATATATTAGCTATCAGAATGTCTAGGTTATTTCAACAAGTGATTTCCTATCGATAGCTGATCTCCTTATCGTTAGTGACCATGTTATCGATAGTTCAATTTATTAGTTCAATGTATTAGCTATCTGTAAGTTAACTCAAGTGTTCTACTTTCGATAGTTGATCCTATTATCGCTAGTTCTCTTTGCTAGCTGTTCTAATATTTTCCCTTGTGATATCCATGTTGTTTATGGAACTTTAGCGATAGAGGCATATTTTAGCGATAGTGATCTATTGTTCTTTGCTTAGGCTAGCTCAATTCTTTATATTAGCTAATGATCCTTATCTTCCCATTTGTTAGCGATAGGCTTTTAGCTTAGTTGCTTAGATTCTTATCTCAATTTACTCCAGACTAAGTTATATACTATCTGTTCATTTTACTTATGTTTTTTATGGGGTCCATTCCTCATCAAAACTTAAGATTCTAACATTCCCCCTCTTTTTGATGATGACAAAACATAAGTAAAAACACATATCAGATAAGGTATGTTCAGAGCATAAAATAGTATACACAGGAAAAAAATTTGTGAGTATAAGTTGAAGCAAACACATGTTATATCAGCTTTGCAAAAGGAAGTACATCAGTTTTAGCCATATATGATGCTGATTTAACCTTTTCCTTACGCTTTGGGGTTAAAATCACAATAATTACCAAGTATTGTGTAAAGTGGCACAATCCCGTATCGTTTCACTTGAGGAGTCCTTCTAAACAACCTAAGCTAACTAAATGCAATTAAAACAATAAAAAGGTATGGGGGTTTTGGTTTGGAGATTCATTTACTAAAGCTATTAACAAAAGCAGTTACTTGTTTTTGGTGTTTTAGATTAATAAGTGAAAAGTGGAAAGAGTTTGGATTAGGGGTGATTTTATAAAATGGGCTTTGGTAGTGTTTCAGTGACTCAAGTGCTTCTTTCAAAATGATAAGTGGGAGTTTAATTTACCAAGTCTAATTGAAAGATCCCCAAGCAACCACTAGGGGTCCACTAGCCCTAATTAATGAGTAATCTAGCAACCACTTTCACAGCCATTACTTAGGGTTAGTGTTAAAATCCACTTGGTTTGTGAAATGCCTTGAAACAAATGCAATTTAACTCTCATGAAGTGCAACCACAACATTCATGCATGGAAGAAATTGACTATAACCACTAGCAACCACTAAAATGGCTACAACCAAGAATGCAACCACAAGTAGATAGGAAATTATATCTCAATCACATTAAATTCAAAGCATACACAATATAGTTCACAAACATGGATAGCAATCACATATCCCAAGTCTTAAATCCAATACAAGACCAATACAAAAGAGTAGAAGCCAAATACAAAGGAAATAAGAAATTGTAAACTAGAAACTCCCCTATGTTGGTCCATGAAGCTAGAGCCACCTTCACGCCACCAAAGCACCAAGAACTTAGCCTCTCATATCTTCAAATTCGAGCCAAGGATGGCCCATGACCACAGCCTCCATGGATGAGGAAGGTAGAAGGAGAAAAATGGTGGAAATGGAAGGTGAAGCAAGGAAGAACAAGAAAACCGGCAAGAATGGAGGTGAGAATGAGTGGGAAGATGAGGATTGGGAGTGAGGAATGGAGGAAATGAGATAAACCCTAGGAGAGGGGCTGTTTTTCGGGCAGAGAAGGCTTAGCAAACGAAGATAGGGGTGTTAGGATCCATTTATACTCCTTTAGAAACCCTAAAATCGCGTCAGTTTAATGCAGAATTTCGTGACTTCGTCATGGGCTCGCCTCGGCGAGAGCCACGGCGAGCTCATGTTGGTTCTGGAACTTGCTGGGAGTTCGCCGTGAGTTCACCACGGCGAAACCCACGGCGGCCTCATGTTGCTTCTGCCTCATTGGTCTTTCTCGCCGCCAATTCGCCGCGGCGAAGAGGCATTGATTCTGTTTCTCTCTTCACTCCCTTCTTCGGCTCCGTCCAGAATTTTTCACTGCAACTTGGCTTCTTAGTTTAGGCATGCTTCTTCTATGACCTGCATATAAAGTGGACCTAAGGTAGCATCAAAATGTTCTTGAAAATGGGTTAAACAATAATTCATACTAATCATTCCCAAATTGCCCTTGTCTAGAACAAATTCCAACAAAGTGTGCACAAGTTAGAAATTACCCTAATTAGATGCAATTACCCCCAAGAACATGTAATAATCTAATGATTTTATCAATGAAAAGTGTATAAAAATATGGTGCAATCATTTCCCTCACACTTATACCTTTGTACTCCTGGACAAAGGGTACAATGCAAAGAAGAATGGTTTTAACCAATCAATAATTTCAAGCTAGCATGAATCATGATCAAGGATATGCAAAGGGAGAATTGGCAAAGCAATTGGATCAAGCACTGGTGAAGACGACTCTCAAGATAATAGTGTTTCCCTCTACTCACCTCATGTGGGATCTTTTCACACTTAACTTGCTCAAACAACAATTTTCCATAAGCTTGTAACTACCCTAACATCTCCACACATGCATACAATCACGTATGAATCAAAAGGACTTGTATGGTTGAAATGATGGAAAAGGCAAGATGGATTGCATGTTATGGAAAAGGAAAGGTTGCAATGCAATTCAAATTCACAATGAGGGCATAATTTCAACAATAATGATGCCACACCCAGAAATGCCTTATTCTTCAAAGTTTCTTTTTCTTCTTCCCTTTTTTTTTCTTTCTTTATTTTTATGCACACTTTTCTATTTTCTCTTTTTTTTTTCTTTCAACACATACATGGCATTAACAACAAACAAAAGTGGCTCAGATTCAATGCTTCATCACAAAATTCACATTAATGCATTACAACCAAGGAATAGCTCAAAATGGGTGAACAATGGAAAGTGAAATGTTGTGGGTTTGTGTTTGGGAAGATGGGGTGTTGAAATGAATGCCTAAATCATCTTCATGCATGAATGCAATTATAGCTTTGACAAAGAGTAAAGACAAGTTCTAGAAATTGAACGATCAAGCAAGTATACACTCTTGGAATGAAAATAGGCCCAAAAATCTCACAACAAGGTTAACCTCAATTGCCAATTAAAATCCAATTGCAAGGCCAATTAACACAATGCATATGCTTGAAAATAACTCATCACTAGCTCTTGAAAATTGAAAGGCTAAAATGCATAGTTCTTTGAATTCTTCCCATTGCTTATGAAGTTCATTGATCAAAAGGTAAGGTTCACTCTTGCTCCATGGTTTTCAAAAATAGTTGCCACACTAGGTTTTCACAAACAAATTTTAAAATGGGTAGAAAAATGCAACTAAGTCCTCCATTGTAATGATTGCGACCCTTTATCACAATGAAAAACTAAGGAGCACAATCTACCTTGGTTTTGAAAAAAAATTTGACAAAGAATTTTAAAAAATTTCTCTAATGTGACATAACATGATAAAATCAATGGATCAAGCAAGGCTACCTAAACAACACAACCCTTCCCCCACACTTAAATCTTGCATTGTCCCCAATGCAAAATCAAAATGTAAGGTGCAGTAAGCAAGAGAACACAATGGGGATTTATTGACTCAACTAACACTAAGTCTACCTTTTACTAATGGTGCAGTCCCTCCCCCACACTTATCATCCATCATAATCTTAAAAGAGCATGCAATAATTAAAAGCAATGAAAATACAAGAGAGGAGAGGGACAACCTTGCGTTTAAAACGCTTCAAACTATTGTAGGAGAAGTTCTCATCTCGAATGAGAAACATGCATGTGTTCATGTAGGCCACTTCTCCCACATGTTCCTTCCTTGGTGTGAAGTGTTGCGTTTCCTGCAAAAAGAATTCAACAAACACAGCAGTATCTAATTCTAGGCAAGGAAACGATTTTTCTAAATAGGTATGACAACCAAGGAAGTCAATCAAACTCCCATCAGTAGGAGTAAAACAAGAAAATTTATTTTGAAAACACTCAAGTGTGTGTGTAGCGGAATCATTGCATTCACATACACAAGAGGTAGTGGAGAGAGGGGGAAAAGTAAATTGAACGTTGGGAGTGGCATAACAAATACTTTCATTTTTAGATATGCTAGGTGGAAGATCAAAAGAAAGTATTTGTTGGAAGGATTCCTTATTGTCAAAAATATCAAAATGCAAAGTTTGGAGAATCCTTCCTATGCACACTCTCAACATCATGCAATTCAATGGAAACAATATTACATTCTCAAGCACAATGTAACTCTCATTCTCAATTATCACATGCTTAGAAATTGAAGCACTCCTAGCACTAGTAGATGCATCATGATCAATAGTAGAGTTGCTCAATGTGGCACAGTCATGCTTTGGATATTCAACAACAAAATGACTTTTCCCTTCATAACAATGCACACAAATTTCAAACTCCACACTTGAACAAGATTTAGTCACATGTAATTCAACAACATCATCATGACTAGTACTAAGGAGAGAAGCATGGTTATCACAAGAAGAATCCATGACAGTGCAAGCAATATTCTCAATTGAGCTACTACTCCTTGAGGCACTAAGTTGAGCATATTCATCAATAAATCGATGAGGGAATTCACAAATGATTTCCTCATCCACCTCATCTTCACTCATATGATTAGTAGTTTGTTCAATCAAGGGATCAACCAAACAAGGAATAATCTCCTCAAGGATATGAGTATTACCTAGTGGGGAGTGCATTTCCTCTTGAGGTTGTGGAGTAGCTTGCTTTATTTCTTCGACTTGTGTAAGGTCATTAAAGGTAACCACTGGAGGTTGGGTATTCTCCACAAGAGATGTGGGATGTTGCGCTTCATTAAATGTCCCCGGCTCCTCTTCAGCATTATTGGCATAAGGCCATAAGGTTCCTTCTTCTCCTCCCGTTCTTTTCCAAAGCACATGTAGGTAGAATGCATTGAGGTACTCCCCTAGCTCATTCAATTCATCTTCCGATTTCTTGGAGAGTCCAATTGTGGTCTTCTTTCTATACAACTCCATGGAACGAGCCTTATGGACCTCATACATCCTCTTGAGCTCCTTTGTACGATCATCCATGTCAGGATAAGCAAAGAAAGCGTCAAGCCCCGTTGGTTTAGGTGTGATGGGTTTGGGTGGAGGTGAGGGATCACGTGGTGGTGGTTGGTATGTGCTTTGGTAGGAATGGTGAGATAGGGGTGGACAAGGTAGGAATGGAGAAGATGGCTCGAATTGGAGGGGAGATTCATGATATGGCTTATATGGTGGAAGTGAAGGCTCATATGGTGAGGATTGGTATGGTGAAGGATATGGCTCATGGTGTGGAGGAAAATATGGTGAGTAAGGATCATCGAAGTATGAATGTGGTGTGGATGAAGGTGGGTCCCTACATTGTGTGTCATAGGATTTGAAGAAAGAATTTAGATTGGCCATCATTTTATCTCTTTCTTTACGAAACTCATCCATGCTTGAAGAAGGTGCTTCTTCCGTCCTAGTGGTATTTCCTGCAAAAGAATGAGAATCCCCAAGTGGATCATGATTGTAACCAAAGTTTTTGTAATTCCAAGACATGAGGATTCAATGATTTAGTCCCAAAGAATCACAAGCAATTAATCTATGTACAACCAAATATAAGAATTAAAAAGAAGAAAAAGAATGCAAAATGCAATGCATCTAAGCTAATCCTAAATAATGAAATGATGCAAATATGATCTAAAGGCTCCTACCCCTTGTCAATAGTTTCAATTGACACTTAGCTAACCTAGGGAGTCAAAAATGACTCCCCGGCAACGGCGCCATTGATTTAACCTTTTCCTTACGCCTTGGGGTTAAAATCACAATAATTACCAAGGATTGTGTAAAGTGGCACAATCCCGGATCGTTTCACTTGAGGAGTCCTTCTAAACAACCCAAGCTAACTAAATGCAATTAAAACAATAAAAAGGTATGGGGGTTTTGGTTTGGAGATTCATTTACTAAAGCTATTAACAAAAGCAGTTACTTGTTTTTGGTGTTTTAGATTAATAAGTGAAAAGTGGAAAGAGTTTGGATTAGGGGTGATTTTATAAAATGGGCTTTGGTAGTGTTTCAGTGACTCAAATGCTTCTTTCAAAATGATAAGTGGGAGTTTAATTTACCAAGTCTAATTGAAAGATCCCCAAGCAACCACTAGGGGTCCACTAGCCCTAATTAATGACTAATCTAGCAACAACTTTCATAGCCATTACTTAGGGTTAGTGTTAAGATCCACTTGGTTTGTGAAATGCCTTGAAACAAATGCAATTTAACTCTCATGAAGTGCAACCACAACATTCATGCATGGAAGAAATTGACTATAACCACTAACAACCACTAAAATGGCTACAACCAAGAATGCAACCACAAGTAGATAGGAAATTATATCTCAATCACATTAAATTCAAAGCATACACAATATAGTTCACAAACATGGATAGCAATCACATATCCCAAGTCTTAAATCCAATACAAGACCAATACAAAAGAGTAGAAGCCAAATACAAAGGAAATAAGAAATTGTAAACTAGAAACTCCCCTATGTTGGTCCATGAAGCTAGAGCCACCTTCACGCCACCAAAGCACCAAGAACTTAGCCTCTCATATCTTCAAATTCGAGCCAAGGATGGCCCATGACCACAGCCTCCATGGATGAGGAAGGTAGAAGGAGAAAAATGGTGGAAATGGAAGGTGAAGCAAGGAAGAAAAAGAAAACCTGCAAGAATGGAGGTGAGAATGAGTGGGAAGATGAGGATTGGGAGTGAGGAATGGAGGAAATGAGATAAACCCTAGGAGAGGGGCTTTTTTTCGGGCAGAGAAGGCTTAGCAAACGAAGATAGGGGTGTTAGGATCCATTTATACTCCTTCAGAAACCCTAAAATCGCGTCAGTTTATTGCAGAATTTCGTGACTTCGCCGTGGGCTCGCCGCGGCGAGAGCCACGGCGAGCTCATGTTGGTTCTGGAACTTGTTGGGAGTTCGCCATGAGTTCGCCGCGGTGAAACCCACGGCGACCTCATGTTGCTTCTGCCTCATTGGTCTTTCTCACCGCCAGTTCGCCGCTGCGAAGAGGCATTGATTCTGTTTCTCTCTTCACTCCCTTCTTCGGCTCCGTCCAGAATTTTTCACTGCAACTTGGCTTCTTAGTTTAGGCATGCTTCTTCTATGACCTGCATATAAAGTGGACCTAAGGTATCATCAAAATGTTCTTGAAAATGGGTTAAACAATAATTCATACTAATCATTCCCAAATTGCCCTTGTCTAGAACAAATTCTAACAAAGTGTGCACAAGTTAGAAATTACCCTAATTAGACGCAATTACCCCCAAGAACATGCAATAATCTAATGATTTTATCAATGAAAAGTGTATAAAAATATGGTGCAATCAGATGCATATGTAGAATAATTTTTGAAGATTAAAGCTCTCTCGTTGTCGAATTTGGCACTGGAGGGTGTGGTCATGAATTCCTCATCAGGATAGTCAGAAATAGAGGAATCTGAGTAGAAGAAACTGTCTTGCTCGAGTTTGTCTCGCTTAGCTTTTTCTTTCTTAGCTCTTACTAGCTCAGACTTGGCTTGTTCAGGATTCTCAGAAGGTTTAGTAATGGAGATAGCTGTAGCATCTTTAGCCTTGGATGTATGAAACCTTCTTTTATATACCCATGCCTTTTTCCCTCGAGCAATTTCCTTTTTCTTCTTGATTGCCGCCTTCTCTGCCGCTCTTTCTGCTTCCTCCTTTGCTTTAGCAGCCTCTTTTTCTGCTTTCTTCTTTGCCTCAGCAGCCTCTTTTTCTGCTCTCTTCTTTGTCTCAGCAACCTTCCTGCCCTTTTTCTTAACCTCCTCTGCTTCCTTCTTGGACTTAGTAAAATTCTCCTTCTTTTGTCTCAAGATTTCTGCAAGAGCTTTCTTTTCTTCTCTTGATAGCCTGGGAGGACGAGTTGGAGCTACTTTCTTCATCCTTTGAGCTTTAGGAGCCTCACAGGTAGTCTTTGGGATGACTTTGAAAGAGACTTCTTCTCTGGCTTTCCTCTTGCTCCTTTCTTTGCTCTTATTTTTCTTAGCCTCAGACACTAGTAATTTCTGAATTTTATCTTGAACCTCATTTCCGGTGCTGGGCTTGTCCTGGATTGTTATTTTCATATCAGCTCCAGAAGGTAGTACATAAACTAGGATTAGCTTGGTAGTCAAGACACTTGGAGGAATCCCATACTTGTCTGCTATCACAAATGCTTTTGTAAGCATGTATACTTCTAGGGCTTTAGCAACTTGAGCTTGAGGCTTATTGGAGGTTTGAGGAGGAGATATGTGATCCTCAGATGCCATGTAGCTGCGAGCTATTCCTCTAACAACTTTCTCAACTTCTTCAGTAATCATGGAGGCATCAATATTGTTCTCCCCCTTTTTGTCATCATCATGGCCAGGGGAAAGTGTTGGGTCAAGGTTGGGAGAGGAGAGAGAAGTTGTGGTAGGGGCAGGTTTTGGAATGCTATCGCTAATAAGGGAATTAGCGATAGGAGTTGGGTTAGTTAGGAGGATTGGTGAATGGTGGCTAGCGCTGGGAGAGGTATGAGCGATAGGAGAGGTGGGGATTTGTGTGTGGTGGCCAGCGCTAGGAGATGGGTTAGCAATAGGAGCTTGAGTTTCAGGAGGTGTTGGGACTTGGGTGGTTTTTGGGGTTGGTGAGTGGTGAGTTTAGAGATGAGAGTTCGGTGGACTATTTTGAGAGGGAGTAGAGGAGCTATTTGGGGAGTGTAGAGGTGCGAAAGAATGGTGAATAGGGGAGTGAGAGTGGTGAGAAGGGGAGAGGTTTGGTGATGATGATGTACCTTTGTGAGGAGATGCTTCCTTGTGCAGGATATCTTTAGGAACAAGACACAGGGAATCTTTCAAATTCTTGACCTGAGCCTTAAGCTCCATTATTGGCTTCATGAGCTCTGCTTTCTGGGCTTCCAAGGCCATGTTGAACTCAGCAGAGAGTCTGAAGACAATTTCTTCAATGGCATCGCTGGAGAAGGCAGATGTTTTGATTGAAGCAGGAGGAGGAGGAGCTCTTCTTGATTGAGCCTCTTTTTCAACTGATTCAGGCTGAGCTTGGGAAGAGGGAGCATGAGAGGCCTGGGATTGAGAAGCAGAGCCACCCCCATTGATGTTCACAAGAATCCCCATTTTCTTGAGAGTGGTGGTTGTCAGTTGCTTGCATTTCTTGTTCTCACTTTTCCTTAATGATTTAATATTTGAGTACTCCATATGATGTTAGATATGAGATGAGGGTATGGGAGAGGAGCCTTGGGAGATTTATCAGATAGAAACCTGTGCAACTCAATACATACCATATGTCCCAGATTGAGGGGAACTTTATTGATCAGATTAGGCAGCCAAGGATTGTCAATCTTTGGGAAACTACTGAAGTTCCCTGACTTGTGAGTCATGATCCTAGTGTACACGTAGTGAAGGATCCTATTGATGACTGGCATGTCTGCTGGCTTATTTGTGTTTGTCTCATATATTTCTTCCAGTTGATCATCAGAGAACTTCTCAGGCAGGTACCACTTGTTGTATTCTTCCCCAAAGATCCCCAAGATTTTGTTGATTGCCAACCAACCAAAAATGATGCCTCTTCCTCTTACAGTGGCTTCAAAAGAGACGTTTACCATATTCCCTTTCTTGTACTCTGGAATGGCTTTTAGATTGGAGTAAAATAACCTCAGCACTTCTTCATTGTAGTCATTCTTCACATTTAGCCAGTTTTTGTAGGGAAGCAACCAGGCATCAAGATCAAAACCCTGCTGCTTGAAGTATTCCAAGTCTACCCATACAATAGCCCTGTCTAGGGTTCCCTTCTCTGCGAAGAATGTGCTTGGAGCTCTCAGAGGGTCTTTAGCATAAGATAGGTCAGATGCAGTTACTTTCAGACATTTCGGGCTGTCTTCATTCACTTCTTTGGAGAATGAAACAGTTTTATGGACACGTGCCCTTTTGCTCGCGGATTTGGAGGATGGGTTAGCGCTAGAAGTTGTTGGGACATTAGAAACTTTGGTTCTGGCCATTTTAGGGTTTTGAAAACAGAGTGTTTTGAGAATGTGTGCTTGGATGCTCAGAGAGGTTTTGGAGTAAAAGAGAAAATGAGTGTTCAAGAATGAATGCAAATGTAGATGACCTGTCTTTATAGGTTGAGGCTTTAGAGTTTACCATCAGTGAAGTACATCAGCTAACGTTTCGCATTCTGACCTGTTAAGTGACTTGCTATCGCTAATACGAGCTGCTATCGCTATCAGGCATGATCCCACGCTGAGCAAGTGACTTAGACTTATCAATCACTCCTTCCAGGTATCGATGGCTGACTTTGCTATCGATAATATGTTTAACTAGCGATGGCAATCTTTGCTCATCCTTAGCTTTGCCCTGCATATGCTAGCGATAGTGACCCTCACTATCGATAGGTCAGTCCTGCAAAACTTAAGATTTGGCACTCCGATGCTTAATTTAGTGATTGATCTATATGAATAATATGACATTTTAAAAAAAAAATCAGAGATATTTACAGCTCATTTGGATTCACCATTCCAAATTCCCTTCTGATGAAAATAAATTGAGCTAGCTCAAGAGGTTTGGTGAAGATATCAGCAAGTTGCAAGTTCGTTGAGATGAATTCCACCTTGACATCTTTCTTCTGAACATGATCTCTCAGAAAGTGATGTATCACATCAATATACTTGGTTCTGGAATGATGAACTGGATTATTGGCTAAGCTTATTGTGCTGGTATTGTCACAGAGAATAGGTACTTTTGGGAATTCCAAGCCCAGATCCCTTAGTTGATGCTTAAGCCACAAGACTTGAGCACAACAACTTGCTGCTACAATATATTTAGTCTCTGTAGATGAAAGGGAGACACAATTTTGCTTCTTGCTAGCCCAAGATACTAAACACCCACCAATGAATTGACATTGACCACTTGTACTTTTTCTATCTATCTTATAACCTGCATGGTCCAGAATAAGCAAGAAGGTACTCTTGAGTTCCCTTGGGATACCACAGCCTAAGCTCTTGAGTTCCTTGCAAATATCGCAAAATTCTTTTTACATTGGTTAAGTGGGATTCTTTAGGATTTGCTTGATATCTAGCACACATTCCTACACTAAATTGGATATCAGGCCTACTAGCAGTTAGATAAAGTAAAGATCCTATAACTCCTCTATAATGAGATTGGCTAACTAGTTTCCCTTTGACATCTGCATCTAAGCTGGCAGAGGTACTCATGGGAGTGTCCTCATCTTTAGATTGCTCCATCCCAAACTTATTGAGAATCTCCTTACAATACTTGGTTTGGGAGATGAAGATGCCATCTTTCTTTTGCTTTATCTGTAGGCCTTGAAAGAATGTTAATTCTCCCATCATTGACATTTCAAATTCACCCTGCATCATTTTAGCAAACTCTTCACAGAGCTTTTCATTAGTAGCACCAAAAATAATATCATCAACATATATTTGAACTATAAGCATGTGTTTATCTTTATGCATGATGAAAAGGTAGTATCTAATTTTCCTCTAGAAAAACCTTTTTCAATGAGAAATGCGCTAAGCCTCTCATACCAAGCTCTAGGTGCTTGTTTGAGACCATAAAGAGCCTTTTTAAGTTTGTAAACATGGTTTGGTTTAGAGTTTTCTTCAAAACCAGGAGGTTGCTCAACATATACCTCTTCTTTGATATACCCATTAAGAAAGGCACTCTTAACATCCATCTGATAAAGTTTAATATTTTTTATGGATGCAAAAGCTAGTAGAATCCTTATTGCTTCAATTCTTGCAACTGGAGCAAAAGTTTCTTCATAATCAATGCCTTCTTCTTGGTTATATCCTTTGGCAACTAATCTGGCTTTATTTTTGACAATTTGACCAGATTCATCAAGTTTGTTTTTGAAAACCCATTTAGTACCAATAATAGGATGATTTCTTGGTCTAGGTACTAAATCCCAAACTTGATTCCTTTTAAATTGATTAAGTTCTTCTTGCATTGCAACTATCCAGTCACAATCAACAAGAGCTTCATCACACAGGTTGGTTCAATTTCAGAAATAAAGGCAGAAAATTATATTTCATTTTGTAGTTGCCTTCTAGTTCTAACTCCTTTTGACATTTCTCCAATTATTTGTTCAGGAGGATGGTGCTTAAGATGTCTTATGGAAGATTAAAGCTCATTGGCTTCATCTTGATCATCTTAAGCATTTTCCACAGAGCTCACTATCGATGGCTTTCGTGCTATCGATAGGGGAGGTTTTGAAATGTTTGAAGAAACTTGATTTTCAGCGTTTGCTATTGATGGCTCAGGGGTTATCGATAGTGGATGTTTTAACACCTTTGAGGAATCTTCATCCTCTTCAACACAGTGTTGTTTTTCTCGAGGAGATTCATTAAATACTACATGCATTGATTCTTCAACAGTTTGAGTTCTTTTGTTATATATTTTATATGCTTTACTCCTATTTGAATACCCTATAAATATGCCAATGTCAGATTTAGGATCAAATTTACCTAAGTTTATCTTCCCCTTGTTGTGAATGTAGCACTTGGATCCAAAAATTATTAGGTGACTGATGTTGGGCTTCCTTCCTTTGTAGAGCTCATATGGAGCCTTCTCCATCCCCTTTTTATATACGCTCTTGAATTGTAGCATGCTGTGCTCATTGCATCTGCCCAAAACATTTGAGGCACTTGTTTCTCATTTAGCATGCTTCTTGCCATTTCTGTGAGCACTCTATTTTTCCTCTCAACAACACCATTTTTTTAGGAGTACGTGGGGCAGAGAAGTTGTGTTCAATACCACTTTCATCACACAACTCCATGAAATCTTTGTTTTCAAACTCTCCTCCATAATCAGTCCTTATTGCAACAATCTTGGTACCTTTTTCATTCTGCAATTTCTTAGCAAGCACACAAAAGGCATCAAAAGTTTCATGTTTAGAGGAAAGAAACATAGTCAAAGTAAACCTTGAATAGTCATCCACGACTACAAGGGTGTATAGACTTCCACCTAGACTTTTCACTCTTGCTGACCCAACTAAATCCATGTGGATTAGTTCCAATGGCCTGCTTGTGGAGACTGCCTTCTTAATTTTAAAAGAGGACTTTGTTTGTTTACCTCTTTGACAAGATTCACAGATCAAATCATGTTTAGTCCTAAAGCTAGGAATTCCTATTACTAGCTTTCTTTTGACTAGCTTATCTAGTATAGACTTTGTTTACTTCTTAAATCATGTATAGACTTTGTTTGTTTACTTCTTAACTAGCTTATCAAGTTAAGTAAAATTCACATGAGCTAGTCTCTTATGTCATAGCCAGCAAGTTTCATCATTTGAAATAAAACATTTTTCTTCAAGTTGTTGGCATAAATCTAAAGTGTATAAGTTACCATTTCTATTTGCTTTTAGTTTACACTTAAGATTAGTTTTATTTAACTCTAAATCCCTTTTATCAACAAAAAGGCATTCATTGGAATAAAAAATTACCCAGTTACCATGGTCAGTGCTTTGGCTCACTAGATTGTTGAACTTGTCTTTGTCACTAGTCATATGCCTTAAGCATCCACTCTCAATATACCATTTTTCTTTGCTGGATGCTTTAAGACACACCTGCATAAATTTAGACAGATTTAGGTACCCAAACTTTCTTGGGTCCTTTAGGATTAGTTTTGGGCTCTTGATTTGTAAAGACCTTAGGAGCATGAGTTCCTTTAGGAACCCACTTATAAGAGCCACTAATTCCATACTTCCTTGGATTGCAGGTAGACTGAGTATGGCCCTTTTTATTACAATAATTGCAAAAACTATAAGGTGAAGAATATTCTGAAGATTTTCTAAAATATTTCAAATATGATTTCACCTTGGGTTCTTCCCATTTTTTCGAAGCTTTCTTTTGCTCATAACCAATGCCAGTTTTGTTTCTAAATGCATTTTGATTTTTTAAAATTATGTTTAGCATTTCTGAGCCTTTTGTAAATTTTTGTAAAGCATTTAAAAGCTTCTCTTTCTCCTTCAACAACTTTTCACAGTGAGTACAGCTGTCAAACTTTGTTGGAGGATGATTTGCTATTGATGGAGGAGTAGCTATCGATAGTGAGGCTTTGGGAGATTGCGATATTTTCTCTTCTATCGATAGTGCAGAGGGAACTTTTGGTGTAGAATTGGAAATATTTTTCTTAAGTTCCTTGTTTTCTTTTCTCAAACCTACAACTTCTTTAGCAAGCTTAGTTAACTCAGTATGCATCTATTATACATGCTTTGAAGTTCAGAGAAAGTAGGTTCAGAATCATATACCTCAGTGTCGCTTAGCTCCTCTTGAGCAAGAAGACAGATATTTGCACTTTCTTCATTATCGCTAGCTTCCTCATCTAAGCTATCACCCCAGATGGATGATACATATGCTTTCTTCCTTCCAAAGGACTTCTCCTTCTTCGTCTCCTTTTCCTTGAATATTTGGAGACTTGGGCACTCTGCTTTGAATTTTCTGACCATGAGAGCCATATCCTCATCATCAAGATCTTCATCATCACTATCATCTTCATCTCTTTCAGATACAGCAAGGGAAAGAGACTTCTTCTTAGGAATTCCTTGAGCTTCCCTTTGAGCTATCAGAGTTGGCTCATATTCAGCAAGACTCCCAAACAAGGCAGTGATGGATTTGGTTGATTCACCTTGCATTTCTTGAATGGCAGTGACCTTCATAAGCCAATCACCCTTTAATACTTTCAGAATCTTGTTGACTTGTTCCTTCTCTGGAATTTTTGTTCCTAGTGCAGCAAGATTATTGATGAGACGAGTGAATTTGATCTCCAAATCTCTTATCTTTTCTCTATTAGTCATTTCAAACTTGTGGAATTCTTCAACAAGCATTTCTACGCTTCTGTCTTTTACTCCTGAGGTTCCTTCATGAGCAATCTGCAAAGCATCCCACATTTCCTTAGCTGTGTTTAAGTGGCTAATTCTAAAGAACTCAGTTTGACTAAGGGCACTTTGGATCATGAGGATTGCCTTGCTATTCAACTCAAGATCTGTAATGTCTTCATAAGTATATTCATTTTCACTCTTTGGATTGCCTAGAATACTTGTAGGCACAATGTCCCCTTCTTCTATAATCTTCCATAGCCTATACCCATTTGCCTTGATGTATATCTTCATTTTGAATTTCCAGAAGGTATAATGCTTTCCATCAAAGCCAGGGGGTTTGTTGATTAAACTTCCTTCAGGCAAGATATTCTTGTACGATGCCATTTTTGATCTTTGCTTCTCAGACTCGTTGGAATCAAAGAGAGAAGACCTGCTCTGATACCAAATGTAAGTGGCAAAACACACAAGAGAAGGGGTGAATTGTGCTTTTAAAAAAAAAGTTAAACTTTAAACACAAAGACAATCCTTTATACTGGTTCAGCCAAACACTGCCTACGTCTAGTTCTCCAACTCCTCGTTGGGTTCCTCTAAACCACAGGTTTTACAATACGGGTTCACCTGCCAACCTTTACAAAACAGAGCTTTAGACTTCCTCTAAACGCTCCCCTTACAAGTTGTAAGACTACAACCCTGTTCTAAGGTCCCAGACTTTAAAACAACCTCAAACAGTAGAGGGTTTCAATAAATGAGTTCACTTAATGAACAGATTTTGATAATCACTGAAGTACAAATAAACTCACCAAAAGTAATAAAGCTTTGAGAAGAGAGTAGATAAGAATAATAAATGTAAGTTCGTCAGTTTGTTCTCTTCTTCATAAATGCTCAACTCTTGGTATTTATTTTTCTTCTCTGTTTTGCCTTTTTCTTTCAGCTTTATGAATCCGTTTGAATATGTCCGTTGGAAGCTCCTAACCGTTGGCACTTAATGCTGGTCTTCATTTTAGTCATCTTTCTTCTCTTGCTTCATTTAATTCTTGCAGAAGATGAGCTATGAGAGATAGGGACTGTGACTAACAACTACCTGCAACATTGTACTTGCGTAGCAACTTTTTCAGTAGTGCTAGCATCCTAAGCTATCGCTAGCTTCATAGAGTGAGTCCTGCACTTAGCCATTAGCTAAACAAATATTTGAGTGAAGCACAGAAGGTGTTATCGCTAGTGAAATTCATTAGCTCTGTGTACAAACAATATATTAGCTATCAGAATATCTAGGTTATTTCAACAAGTGATTTCCTATTGATAGCTGATCTCCTTATCGCTAGTGACCATGTTATCGCTAGTTCAATTTATTAGCTCAATGTATTAGCTATCTGTAAGTTAACTCAAGTGTTCTACTATCGATAGCTGATCCTGTTATCACTAGTTCTCTTTGCTAGCTGTTCTAATATTTTCCCTTGTGATATCCATGTTGTTTATTAAACCTTAGCGATAGAGGCATATTTTAGCGATAGTGATCTATTGTTCTTTGCTTAGGCTAGCTCAATTCTTTATATTAGCTAATGATCCTTATCTTCCCATTTGTTAGCGATAGGCTTTTAGCTTAGTTGCTTAGATTATTATCTCAATTTACTCCAGACTAAGTTATATACTATCTGTTCATTTTACTTTTGTTTTTTTATGGGGTCCAGTCCTCATCAAAATTTAAGATTCTAACAACTTCTTCATCCGCTACTCTCAAAGTCAATTCTCCCTTTTCTACATCAATTTAAGTCTGTGAGGTTGCTAAGAACGGTCTGCCTAAAAGCATTAGCATATCCTTGTCTCCTTCAAAATCCAAAACAATGAAGTCGGCATGGAAAATAAACTTGTCTACCTTGACCAATACATCTTCAATAAAACCCCTGGGGTAAGTAATACTCCTATCAACTAGTTGAAAAGTGACGGTAGTAGGTCGGGCCTCTCCCAATCCCAAAGTGTTGAAAATAGATAGAGGCATCAAGTTGACACTAGCACCCAAATCACACAAACCCTTACCCAAAAACTTATCCCCAATATGGCAAGGGATAGAGAAGCTTCCAGGATCCTTCAACTTAGGAGGAATATGCTTAATCACATCAGTAAAGCTCTTAGTTACTGCAACTGTTTCAAATTCATTAAACCGCCTCTTTTTGGTCAACACATCCTTCATAAACTTAGCATATTTAGGCATATGTTCAAGAGCTTTAGCAAAATGAATATTCACATGTAATTGCTTGAACATATCAATGAACTGCCGAAATTGCTTGTCTTCTACATTCTTTTTAAGTCTTTGAGGAAATAGCGGTGGAGGTGCATACTTGGGTGGTGAGACATGGGTCTTTCTTTTCTTATCATCAAGACCTTCCCGAGATGCTCCTTTTGTTTATCAATACATTATCTACAAACTCATTAGCTTGCTTTCTTTTCTTGCTCTCCTCTTCTTCATCAATAACAGCTTCTTTGCTAACCTCCTCAACATTCTTTTCTTCAATGAGTACCTCTTTGGTTTTTGGAGGCATTTTGCTAGAGCTAGGAGTATCATCAGTCTTTTTACCACTCCTCAAAGTGATCACCTTGAGCTCTTCCTTCCCATCGTTCTTAGGATTTGGAACAGTGTCACTAGGTAAGCCTTGTCGAGCAAGAATATCCATTTGGGCGGCAAGTTGACCCATTTGAACCTCAAGATTCTTAATAGCTGTATCTTGCAGGGAAGACTTGGCATTTGCTACTTCTTGGTTAGCCATGAGTTGGCCAAACATCTTCTCAATCCTGGATTCGTCAATGAGCTTTGGCTGTGGTTGTTGCCAAAAATCGGGTGGAGTATTAGGTCTACTTGAAGATGGACCTTAAGTTGAATTAAGACTCGGGCCATTCTTCCATGAAAAACTTGGATGGTCTCTCCAACCTCGGTTGTAAGTGTTTCCATAGGGATTGCCTTGAGGAAAGCGATTCTTGTTGCCCATATAATTAATTATGTCAAGAGTATAAGGGCAATCCTCTGCTCTGTGATCTTCTCCACAACTACTACAAATGGGTATGGGAGCTTGCAATGCATGTACACCCCTAGGCAAATTATGGTCAAACTTCATTTTTAACTTGTTAAACCTCTTGTTTATCGCCTCAAGCTGAGAAAAAAAGTCACTATAGCCACTGGATGATCCTCTGAATTGCATAGTGTTAGTAGCAATATCCTCAAACAATTGTTGTAGCTCAGAACACTTCATTTTTCCTATTTCTCCTTTGGAAGCTGTATACAGCATCTCCTTGTTAGCTTCATTTAACCCTTTCTGGAAAGCCACGAGAAGAACAAATGTCTGTTGGCCATGGATAGGGTAATTTCTCCACATATCCTTAAATCTCTCCCATGCCTCATAAAAAGTTTCTCCAGGCTCTTGTTTGAAATTGAGAAGATCTCCCCTTTGGGTTGCTCTCAGATCAGTAGGGAGGAACCTTGCTTTGAATTTAGAAGCTAGTGTATCCCAGGTTGTAATAAAGATAGCTGGCTGAGAATTATGACACGCTAAGGCCTTATCCCCCAATGACAGTGGGAATAGCGAAGTCTCAATCCGTCATCAGATACCCCAGCATTCTTAAAATTTCCACATAGCTGCACAAACTTTGTGAGATGCTCAACCGGATCGTCTCCCTTTAAGCCCTTGAATTGACCCATCAACTGAAGCATTTGGAGCATCATCGGTTTCACTTCAAAATTTCTTGCAGTGATAACTGGGTATTGTATACTCGAGGAGTAAGTGAACTCCTCCCGCTCAAGAAATTCCTCCATGGAAAGATCTTCTTCATCATTGTGGTTGGCCATATCGTTCTATGGACCGGGTTGCAATTGAGGGATTAGTTGGCCAAATGGTTGTCCGGGCTCCCAGTCAAGAAACTCTTGAAGATCTCCTTGCATTCAGCGGGCACCAAGACCTACACTTCCACCAAAATCCAACAAGTATCAACCTTATCAAAAGAAACAAACAAAGCAACTTAGGTAATGCTATCTCTAAAACACTCAAATTAGATAGAAAAAACACACCAAAAAGTCACCAAAATAAATTGGTACTCAATTATAATTAAACACACAATTAGACTAATCAACTAGAAAAATGGCTTAATTCACAATCCTCGGCAGCAGCGCCATTGACTTATAGGCCATTTGCGGTCATCACTGTAAGCGTATGGGGTCGTCAAATTTAAGAAAATAGTATAGGAAAACGTGTCGTTCCACAAGGATTGAGATTTGAGTAAGTCAATTAGTACTAATTGGGCAATCAATTAAAATTGAGTAGGTAATGATAAGAAATTGAAGTTTGAGAACAATTGTTGCAAGAAGTTATGTAATATATTTAGGAAATTAATAAACACACTTGTTCAAGGAAATGAAAACCTAAGGTTACTTATCCCCATTTTACTTCATGACCTAAATAAATCCCTTCCTTTTTAATACCTTAATGAATTAATGTATGAGCCCAAGGGTTAAATACATTTGAAAGAGCTTTCTCAAGTCAAAATCAAATTTATGCTTGCATTAATGTCACAATCTCTTGCCACCATTAATGTAAGCCCTAATTCTCAACCACCCTCATAATGACAATGTTAGTTTAGTAACTATATCTCTATGTTACCAACTAACCATTCATTTAAAACCATAAATTTCAAGCCCAACATGATTCCATCCAAGTTCTAAAACAAAACACACTTTCTCAAGCCATATTTCATTTAACTAAAGCAAGTGGTGATCAAGCACTTGTAAAATAAAGAGCAAGATGGAAATCCATACATGTAAACTCATTAATAGCATTAAAGGAAAGGAAATACAAAGTTCAATCCATAAAAATGGTTCACAGTAACCCTAGAAAAGGTTTTAGTTACACATAAATATTTCTAAGCTAAAAACAAGAACTGGAACGGAGTTCATAGTACAAAAGAAGAGAAGAAGGAAGAAGAAAGAAGAAAGAAGAAAGGAAACCATGATTTAAGAATCTTCAATCTCTCCAAGCTCCTCTAGGTTTCCAAGCACTTCCCAAGCTCTCTCTTGCAACTCTTAGCTCCCCAAAATTCGTGCCCAAGCGTGTCTCCCTGTCTCTCTCCAGAAACCCTAACTTAAATGATTTTTGTCAGCTTCAGTTTACTCAAATCGTGCAGCAGAGGCTTCCGCTTACCGTCACCTCGCCATGGCAAGGAATCAGGTAAAAAGTGGCAGAATGAGTGCTTCCTCGCCCAGTTGAGATATGCAGTGCCACGGGACTTAGCTGTCATTTTTGATATTCGAGCACTAAACTGTAATTTCTGGAATTCAGGGACATCTTCATCAAGACTTCCTACAATGACAAATTTAAGCACAAATTGTAATATTCCAAGTCCACAAATCATAAATGCATGATTTTAAACCTTAAAATGTTCAATTTAGCACTAAAACGCAAATAACTCAATGCATTGGAACTTTAAGCATAAAAGTGCCTAAATAGCCATGTATTAGCCTAAGATAAATGCTAATTTCCCAAAATTAGTGGTTAGAAACATAAAATAATGAGGTGCAATCATTCCCCCACACTTAGATCTTTGTACTCCTAGACAAAGTATAGATAAGCAATGACAATGGCCTAATCTAATCAATGAAAGTTGGAATTAGAAATGCTTAAGACATGCAAAGGAAAAATTGACAATGTAATTAGAAGCAAATGGCAATATGTGAGAACTCTCAAGGATTGTAGTGTTTAACTCATCTCACCGTATGGGTTCTTTCGCTCAAATTGCTCAATATGCAACTTACCATAAGCTTGTGACAAATCTAAGATCTCTATTAATGAAGCTAGTATGAAATGAATCATGAGGACTTTGAGGTTCTAATGTTGGGAGAAAGCTATATGGATAAAAGAAATGAGATATGAAATGGAAATGATTGAAATGCATGACCAACATTCAAAAATGCATTGTAGCAATTGAATTCACATATTTGAGTTCAAACTAGCCACACATTTCAGTATGCCCTATTCTTGTAATCATTTTGCTATTTTGGCATCATACATATTTGCACAAGCGGCTTTTACAATTCAACTCAACAAAATGCTACATTCAACAACTCAATTCAATGCAGATCAACCAATGAATGGCTTAAAGGGGGAACAATGGATGAATAATTATGGCTTGTATTTGGGATAAAGAGGTGATAAAATAAATGCCTCAATCACTTTCAAAACACATATGCTAATGTAATTTACCTCACGGCAAGGCTAATCTCACATATCATCATTTAACAACCAATTACAAAGCAATTTTCACAACGCATGCCTTAAACAAGTCTCATATCCAACCGTCAAAAATTGAAAAGCAAAGGCTAAGGTCATTGCAAACTCTACCCAAAGTCCAAGATAACAAACAATAAAAGGAGGGGCTTCTTGCACAGGTTTTTTTAAAAAGTAGGGCAATCTAGGTTTTTACCAAAAACAAGTTAAGAAAGCACTTGAATTTGCTCATAACAAGTCTATCATGGCAAATGTGACTCTTTGCACACAAAAGTCAAGATAAAAGCAAAAACAAGCCAAATTTTGAAATTTTTTTTTGAAAATAATCAAAGATTGCCCAAAGTTACCACTAATCATAGCAAATCATGCAAAGACCCCGAAAATGCCAACAGACTACACAGCTACCCTCACACTTAAACAAAACATTGTCCTCAATGTTTAAAATGACCAAATATCAATTGACCAAACTCTAGGTGTAGTGGAAAGTATGAAGTCCAATTCTAGATTAGAGCATACACGTCGCCTACACAAAGAGGGAGAAGAATAGAGAATGGTACAATTAACATGAGGTGATGATTGAGAATCAGAGAGGAACAATGGATGCAAGTATAGTGCAATCATCACAACAATGCCTAGGGATTTTATTGAATTGTAAAATCTACCTTTTACCTACTAGGATGTCTCTTCCCCCACACTTGTTCAATACAATATATCAATTTAATCAAGGAACAAGGAAAGGAGAGAGACAACCTTATGATCATGGCGGCTTGTAACTAGAGAGGAGAATCAAGAGGAGGGTTGATTTCGTCCTTCTAAATGGTGGTCTAGACTCCGTCAGTAGGGGATCCAAAAGTGAATATGTTTGATTGGTATGATGAAATACTCCCAAATGATAGGCCTAAAAAGAGTCAGCCAACACAAAAGCAGCAGTGAAATGTGAGAAGTCTAGAATTAGCACATTCGATGACAATTGCTTCTCACAACCAATGAAATCAGCCAGAGTCATACAGCTATCAAAACTAGGTACTACAAAGTCAATGTGATTTGCAACAATGGTAGTATCACAAGCAAGTGCTACCCTCTCATCAACAACATCAATCAAATCCACACAATTTATATCACAATCAAGTTCAAGTATGTCAGGAGGTAAATCACATGATAAGATTTGAGAATAGGAATACTCATGAAAGCACTTCTCAACCAGAGGACTAGTGATCAAATTCAAGTCATCATTGTTATCTTCACTTTTGTGTGAAGTAGATAAAAGAGAAGGGTGTATCTCTACATCATGTAACACATGCATATCACTAAGTCCTAGAGAATGGTCATTCTCAAACTTATCATCAACATTGGAACTCAAACTAGACTCACATTTTCCAAAGGATCCATACTCAATCACAACAGTAATCATAGTATCATGTAATGCATGCTCATAAAATTCACCAAGAAAGTGGCACTTTTGATCAATACAATTCATATAGCTCATATGTTCATCACAAGTGCATGGCAAACAATCAATTTTTTCAGTATCCTTAGCATTGCTATCACTAGGAAGAGTAACATGATCATCACAAGAAGAATCAATCTGGCAATTGGCATGCTCAAGTATAGTACTATTATTGATGGCATCATGGTAAGCATGTTTAATTTTAGTTGTGTGAGGGGATTCAACAATAATTTCCTCATCTACCTCACTATCATTCTCACTAGCCAAAACAGGAGTAAGAGGAGGATAAACCTCTTCTAAAAGAGGAGGGATATTGCTTATGCTTTAAAGTACATCCTCTTGCACTTGAGGTACCACTTGCTCAATCTCTTCACTCTTAGGACTATATGGCCAAGGGGTTCCCTCATTTCCTTCCGTTCTTTTCCAAAGCACATGCATATAAAATGCATTGAGGTATGCCCCTAAATCTTCCAATTCTTCTTCCAATTGCTTGGAGAGTCTGAATGCGATTTTCTTCCTATACAATTCTAGGGATCGGGCTTTATGTACCGCATATATCCTCTTAAGCTCTTTTGTGTGATCATCCATGTCAGGGTAGTCAAAGAAAGCGTTAAGCCCAGTTGGTTTAGGGGTGATGGGTTTAGGTGGAGGTGAGGGCTCAAGTGGTGGTGGGTGGTATGTAGTTTGGTATGAGTGGTGAAATGATGGTGGGTAAGGTTGGGATGGAGGATATGGTTTGAATCAAAGCGGTGGTGGCCATTGGAATTGGGGAGATGATTCATGATATGACCTATATGGTGGGGCTTGATATGATGAAGGACACTGTTGAGAGTATGGTTCATGGTATGAATGGTAATTTGTGGCATGGGATCTTTGAAGTATGGATGATGGTTTGGTGAAGATGAAGGTGGGTCCCTACATGGTGATTCATAGGATTTGGAGAAGGAATTGAGAGAGGCCTGTTAGTGCTGGCTATCACCCAAGACGGGGGGTGAATTAGGTGACTGAATAAAAACTTTTGATTCTTTCAATAAAATACAAGAGATGTTAATCTTTGAAATCTTTTTAAGATTTATCACAGAGAATATTTCAAAACATGAAATGCACTGAAATTAGTTTTGGTATGCTGGAAACTAAGAGAGTTAAAGGAAGAGATATTGCACACAGAGTTTATCCTGGTTCGGTCAAACCAGACCTACATCTAGTCCTCAGGCTCCACCTGAGATTTCAACTACCCTCTTGTTTAAACCTGGCAGAAGAGAAGCCTACCACAGGTTTTACGAACACAGGTTCACCTGCGAACCTTTACAGAGTTTTAGAATCTCTCTAAACACTTCCCCTTACTACCTGTAAGGCAATATCCCTGTTCTAAAGCACCAAGCTTTCAAAACAACCTCAAACAGTAGATGATTTCAATAAGTACGTTCACTTAATGAACTGATTTTGATAAACACTTAAGTACAAATAAATGTATGATGGAATACAACTTAGAGCTTAATAATCTGAATAATGTATTTCTCTATCTCTCCTTTTATACTCCACTCAACTCATCATTTCTGGGCTTACTAAAATATATCTAATACTCTGAGCAGAGCCTCTTGTTTTCATCTCGCATCATCTCGTCATGAAAATTCCTTAGTATATTCGCGCGCACTAATTCCGAAATCTTTTAGTCTTTATATATGGTGATATACTTTTCTATCCGTTGGAGAATTGAAGAACTAGCCATTGGCACCTTTTCTATCTTTTCATGCTTCAACTGATTTTGCAGAGGATGAGATAAGATAGACAGAGACTGTGAGTAACGTTATCCTGCTGCTACCTGCCATTGTACTTTCATGTCAGCTTTTTCATTAGCGCTAGCATGATTTGCTATTGCTATCTTGACAGTGAGTCCTGCACTTAAACTGTTAGTTGAAACAAATACTCAAGCAGAGAATGTTATCGATAGGGTATTTCATTAGCTTCACAAGATAGAGACAATATATTAGCTAAGGTATTCTCAAACACATTCTCT
The DNA here is from genome assembly GCA_037074515.1 of Mimosa bimucronata. Taxonomy (NCBI): domain Eukaryota; kingdom Viridiplantae; phylum Streptophyta; class Magnoliopsida; order Fabales; family Fabaceae; genus Mimosa; species Mimosa bimucronata. The sequence continues at coordinate 24,543,956 of CM073445.1, read as the reverse complement.
GTCGATAGTTAATTCTATTTTCGCTAGTTACTTGATTGCTCATTAGCTCCAAGGTATCCTTCTATAGATAGCTAACCGTGTTAGCGCTCATTTGATTCATTTGTTCTCAGGCACTAGCTATCTGAATGTTTATTATCTGAAGCACTTTTGTTATCGATAGCTTAACCTATTATCGCTAGCTGATTCTATAGCTCAAGGACTTTGATTTATATTCCTGTTATTTGTATTTCCTTTCATTTATCCATGTTATCTATGAACTTCTAGCGATAGAATCTTTCTTAGCGATAGTAACAGACTTAGCGATAGATATTAACTTTGTTATTTCTAAGTCTTCACTTGCTATGGCTCTACCTATTAGCTATAGAGATACACTTAGCGATAGAGATATTTATTCTTAGAGATCTACTAAGTTTCCATCTGTTATAGTTGATTTCATCATCTAGCAATATATCCTTATTCTTGCAATGGTGATCTGTTACCTATCAGATTTTACTCGTTTAATTCAGAGGTAACTTACACTTATGTTTTCTATGAGTCAGTCTTCATCAAAACTTAAGATTCTAACAAGGCCATTATGTTGTTGATCTCTTTAGAAAACTCATTCCTAAATGAAGAAAGTGCATCTTCCATGGTTAAAGCCTATTGATCTTGTCTAAGGACAATCCTACACATAATGTCCAAAAGACAATGCACACAAGCTAGTTTCTTTGATGTAAAATCTCAAGTTCAATTAGCAAACATCTCACATCAACACTTAGCAAATGAGAGCAATTCAATCAAAACACAAGGTGTGTAGTAATCCCATAATCTAATTAGCAATCCTATCTAAATGAAGCTCAAACAACCTACAAAACAAGGAAAAAAAAATCAAAAAGAAGAATAAAACCTCAACTACCCTAAGTTATGGAAAAATAACAGAAAATAAAGAAAAATTGGAAAAGTGCCTTAAACGATGAAATTTGGTCAACATCACCTACACCCAATAGCATAGCTATTGAACTTGCTTAGAATGGCCCAAAACATTAGGATACCCAAACTAAAAATTTTCTGGGAAAAAATTTCAAAACTGGACAGCAAGCTCAGTGAGGATAGATCACTAAAGTCAAGCATAACATGAGTCTGGCAATGAATAAGCATTTAGAAATTTGATTCAAGTGATGAAAAGCAAAGTTTGGCAAACAATCAAGTTGTCTATATGATGCCCCTGGATCCAAAGTGATGAAAAATACAAGCTCAAACAATTCCACTCAAATCTAGACAAGAAATCATGAATCTCCAGCAAGTGCAAATTGGTGTTCACAGTTGCCAAATTCAGTGTTTACAAAATCAGTGTTCGCAAAAGGAATTTTACAGTTGACCTGCAAATTCTACTCTAATTTGTGCACTAAAAAAATGAAGAAGACCCAAACAAATAAGCTAAACTGAATGCAATAGCACAATTGACTATAATTCAGCAAGACACCATTCAATAACACAACCAAAATTGAATTGAATGCAGCACCGAATTTCAGCAATTTATCACAGCAAAATTTAGAGCACATATGCTGCAGCAATTCAGTGGCAATTGGTAACAAAATTCTGCTGCAAAAATACAGCAAATCTGCAGCAACAAATTTGCAAAGTGGCAGTGAAAAAAAAATAGCAGCAAACTCTCAGCAACAACACAGTGCAAAACAGCAACAATATGCAGCAAAACGTGGTGAAAATCAACAATTATTTGCAGCAAAAATTCAGCAGCGATTTGCAGCAAAATGGAATCAGATTCAGATACAATTTTGGCCAGAAATCAGCAACATTACAGCCAGATCAGATCAGAACCAATGAGCAACGAAACAGCAGCAAAATAGTGATAGAAGTTGCAGCAAATGAAGGCAAAATGAGGGAGCAATTAGTACAAAATTTTGATAGCAAGGGAGTACAAATTATCACAGCAAACAAGCTCAATTTGTGACAAAAAATCAGTTGCAATTTTCTGCACAAACCACAAACCAACAACTGAACACAGTTCCGGCACCAATTGCTGCTGAAATTGCGGCAGAATCAGCTGCTGTAATGCAGCAGAAAAGCTGCAGAAATGGCTGCTGTAATTGCAGTAGAGTGGGGTTAATTTGAGCAGCAAAAGGTAGGCTACTTTGAGCACAAATATTGCACAAATGCGGCTGCAAAAATACAGCAATGTGGCTGCACAAGTTGCAGCAAAGTTCAGAAAAATATGCAACAAAATGTGCAGTAATTCTAGCAAAAAGTCCTCAATTAATTCTAAGCCATTTTAATCTTTCCCAATGACCAAAACAAGTTTAAATGAGTTAGGGGGACTTAGGAAAAATGCTAGACCACTTGAAAAATGCTTAGAATCAAATATGGCAACTTGGGTTGCAAAAATGCACAAAGTAGTTCTTGAAAATGGGCTAAAGTTGCAAAAGTGAGAATTTGGCTTTAAAAACTTGCAAAAATGATCCAAACAAGTTCAAAACACTAAAAATGATTTGGAGAAATGGTTTTGGAAGCAAAGTGGGCTAAAATGCAAAATTTGACCGTTTAAGGTACAAATAACCACTAAATTTGACTCCAAACTACAAAATTGAGCAACCAAACCAATCAAATAAGTTTAGGTGCAATAATAGCAGCAATAGACCTAATCAAACAAGTCCAAAATAGTAGGAATTGAGAGAACACGAAATTTTTTTTTTTTGGGATTTTTTTTTCAAAATTTTCAATTCAACGCTATCTCAAACTGGTCGAACTACCTAAATGCAACTATAGGACCTAAAACTATCCTAAAATACTAAAAAACCCCTTGTCAATGCTCAATTGACACTTAGTTAGCCTAGGTAGTCAAAATTGACTCCCCAGCAATGGCACCATTGTTTGGTTTTTGTCGGAATGGTGTGCCTCGGGGTCAAATGCAAGAAAATATGTGAAACTAAGGCTTGAGTAAAGTGGCTCAACCTCGGGTCGTCTCTCAAAGGAGTCAACTTATTTTGATGCCTAGACTAACCTAAATGCATGAAGAAAGCGATTAAACCAGGGTTTTTCATTAAGAAAAATCTTTTTGGTATTTTTGCCTTAAAGAAATGTAAAGGGACTTGTTTTTGGCTTTTTAGATTTACGAAAGCAAAGAAAAGTGGTTTGAAAAAATCTTTAATAGAATGGATTCTTGGTGAAAACTTTTCAATCTTCATAGCTTCTCAAATGAATTGGGAGTTCAAAATCCAAGACCAAATGTTAAAAACCAAAGACAATCGCCTAAGTCCAATTAACCTAGTTACTAATTGATTCGGCGCATCGCTTGCACAATTAACAACTAGGCAATTGTTAAAAAACCGCTTGTTAGTGAGAGTCCTTGACAAAGAAACAATGAGTCTCTTCTTGAAGGTGTAATTTGACCCTTCAAGAATGGATCTAGTGTCTAGTGCTAAATGCGATGAACAAATGCACTAATCCAAGCTAGCAATCCAAAGGAGATAAGCAATTCTACCACATCAATTGAATAATGCCAAGATACAAACACTAAGGTTCATACAAGTAAAAGCAATCGCTTAATTACAAGTAAGACCCAATAGAAATCTACCTATAAGCATAGAAATTATAGCATCATGTTCTAATCAACACACATACATACAAAGGCATAAGAATCTGAACACATGTGAAATTAGCCATGAAAATAAGCTGAAGAACTCCCCTAGTTAAGCATTGAAACTTCAATTGCATTGTTGCCACCAAGAAACCCGCAACTCAGCTACTCATCATGACAAAAACTACTTCAAACACCCCTGTGAATCCGTCGGCAATGGGAAAGAGGAAGGAAATGGTGGTGGCTAAAGGCTTAAATTGGAGGAGAAGGGGTGAAGGTGAATGAATGGGTGGATAAACCGAGAGGGATTTAGATGAATGTGAAGAATGGGTGATGGTTCAATGGATGAGTGTGTGCTTGTGTGTGAAAATTGTTGGTGGCTGAATGTGATGGTGGAGTTGGAGCCGTGAATCAATGGTGAAAAATAGAGAGGGATATGCGTTAGAGGAGATGAAAATTTGATGGCCGAATATGGTGATTTTTAGAAGGAAAATGAAGATGATGATGGCGTGAAATGTAGAGGGAGGAATGAAGGTGTGTGGGACCCGTCGGCCTTGATGGAAGGAATGAGGTGGGAAGAAGTGAGGGGCCGACGGTGGTGGAAGTGGTGGCCGATGGTGATGGGATGAAGATGATTGTGTGCAAATGCAAATTCTTGATGCGATGAAGATGGTGGCTGTGATCGTGTCTCTGTGGTTTTCATGTCTGGGCACTCTTTTAGGGATTAAAGGAGGTAAGGGGCTATTTGGTTTATGAAATTCAAGCTCTATATCCAAAGGTCTAGGCCAAATTCCCAAATAAGTTTCCAAATGGGACCCTTACTCATTTAATCTCTATTTAGAAAAATATAAAAATGAACCTAGCAATTTTTATGCCATATTTGCCCTCCTTTAAGCTCCCAAATTACTCAACTTGTCCTTGCTCAGTTGAGATATGCAGTATCACGGGACTTAGCTGTCATTTCTGAAATTCGAGCACTAAACTGTAATTTCTGGAATTCGGGCACATCTTCATCAAGACTTCCTACAATGACAAATTTAAGCACAAATTGTAATATCCCAAGTCCACAAATCATAAATGCATGATTTTAAACCTTAAAATGTTCAATTTAGCACTAAAATGCAAATAACTCAATGCATTGGAACATTAAGCATAAAAGTGCCTAAATAGCCATGTATTAGCCTAAGATAAATGCTAATTTCCTAAAATTAGTGGTTAGAAACATAAAATAATGAGGTGCAATCAACAGACTAAAGGATGCGACCTTGGTCTTATGCCCATTTCAACCAAGTCTAATCGAGCATTGAGTCCGTCCTTTGTCTTCCCCTGTATGTGCAACAGTATCCCAACAAGACTATCACTAACAATTTTCTCCACATGCATCACATCAATGATGTGCCTCACATCGAGATATCACCAATAAGGTAGATCAAAGAAGATTGACCTCTTCTTCCAAATGATCTTCTTAGAACTGGTCTTCGTCTTCTGTTTCTTATAGAATACCATATTGACATTATGAACACGGCAATACACTTCCTCCCCGGTTAACAGGGTCAGAGCAGATCAGTACTCAGATGAGCCATTAACACACTTCTTTAGTCTACGGTAAGGATGGAACCTGTAACGTCCCAATTTTTATTAGCTTGGAAATTACATTTCATAGGCATTAGTTTAAAGCATGATGAAGTTTTAATATTTGTTGATAATCTTCCCTAAAGAATTCTCATAAAACATTGAGAAGAATTTATAATAATTTAGTAGAATTTTGCATGGTATTATTTGCTTAGAAGGAGTGTTACACCTTAGCCCATGAGAAGTAGTAACTTTTCCTTGTGGAGCTTATGTTGGGCTTAGAAAATGGACTAGATAAAGACCTTAGCCCATGAAAAAGGGAGGAATTATGTTGCAAATAATAAATAAAAAGGAATTGTATATGTGTAAGCATAAAATTATATTAGAAAGAAATAAGAAAATCAGAAGTGGAAATTCTTGTGAGTAATGTCATCATGACTCATGCATGATAGGAGAAAGAAGTCTCTCTTCCTTTCCCAATTAGCCACAAGTGGACCATTAGGTAAAGAAAGGAAGGTATGAACATTAGGTAAAGAAAGGAAGGTATGAACATTAGGTAAAGAAAGGAAGGTAAGAGCATTAGGTAAAGAAAGGAAGGTATGAACATTAGGTAAAGAAAGGAAGGTAAGAGCATTAGGTAAAGAAAGGAAGGTATGAACATTAGGTAAAGAATGGAAGGTAAGAGCATTAGGTAAAGAAAGGAAGGTATGAGCATTAGGTAAAGAAAGGAAGGTATAGAAAGGAAGGTATGAGCATTAGGTAAAGAAAGGAAGGCATGAGCATTAGGTAAAGAAAGGAAGGCATGAGCATTAGGTAAAGAAATTAGGTGGAGCATTAGGTGAAGTGGTTTGATCCTTGCCCTAATTTCCCCTATAAATAAGACCTCTTCCATTCCATTCTACACACCAAAATTAGTAGCCCCAAAGAAAGTGAGAGAAAGAGGAGTGTTCTTAAGTGTTCTTGAGTATTTTTGAGTCTTCTTGAGTGTTCTTGAGAAGCCTTGAAGGCTAGGACTCCAAGAGAAGTTGTAAAGCTTTAAGGTAGTACTTACTCTCTTACATTTCCAGCATTGTTTCAATATTGTGATGTGGTATTTGGCTGCCTTGATGAATCATGTTTGAAGTGATTATGTGTTTCTTATAATGCTATGGCCATATGTTATTATTTAAGAACATAAATGCTCACATGTATAAGTTATTGGTATTGCCATATCTTGTCCAATGTTAAACTTGCATGGTTGTTTGTTGAGTATTGTGCTGTTGAGATTTTCCCCAAAATCTCACCCCCCCCCCAAATCTAAACCATTTTAGGAGCAAGTTCATCAAAGGAGAAAGAGAAGAAGCTAGCCTAGTCAAGATGAAGAATTCAATGTTCTTGTTTTTGTTATGCATCTTTGAACTCATGATAAATCTGTAATATTGTTGGGATGCTTTTGATTATGCTGTTATTATGTTATCCTTTTGGATTTATGTATGTATATGGTCATTCTTGGCCATTAAGAACAAGTTTTAATTCATGCAAATGAAATGCTGTTTTCTGGGTTCCATTCTGTGCAATGTCTATTGTTGAAATTATTCGAGATAGAAGATGAATTCCTTTGGCTTTGTAAATTTTATGTAAAATAATAGACATGTAGGGCTTTTTGGAAACCCAAACACTAAGTAAATTGGAGTTATGTAGCTTAAGCTAAAAATCACGCAAGAAGGCCAATATTTCTGGGCGTGAAAACGAAGGCAGGTTGGGAAAATCAAATATTTGTATCACCTGGGTTGATACATATTATGTTTGATATTTTTCCCAGAAAGAGGACTCTTCAAGCTTTAATTTGAGACTTGAACTAAGTCAAAACCATTTTTCTACAATTAGTTATGATGTTTCAAAGTTGCTGGAAAAGTTCCGCATTTTCAGCATTTTTCCAGAAATAAAGAAAAGTTTTAAAAGTTGTGGTTTTGATGTTCTAAGTCCCATAGGAGCTTGAATATGATTCCCAAAGATTATTAGGCTTGGGAATGAGTCCTAGAAGTAGGTGTTACAGAACCGATCAAAAAACCTCCTATGACCGAGGTAGATGGTCTTTATTCTGTATCTGAGATGGTGGCAATGTGTGTCAGACTCACATATAGGATATGCCATATAACCCTTCACACTGTAACCAAAAAGATTGCCATATGCAGGGAAGATATTTATTGTGGTAAACAACATAGCTCACAACTTGAATGTCTCGTACCTGTACGCATCAAACACATCTACGCCTTCCTCCCACAATATCTTCAAGTCCTCAATCAAAGGTGCCAGGTAGACATCGATATCGTTACCAGGCTATTTCAGCCTCGAAATCATCATTGACATCATCACATACTTACGCTTCGTGCACAACCAAGGCTGTAGGTTGTAAATAACTAGCAAAACTGGCCAAGCACTATATGTGCTACTGAGACACCTGAAAGGGTTGAAACATTCCATACACAGTCCGAGACGAAGGTTCCTCGACTCACCACCAAATTCAGGAAACATGGAATCTATCTTCTTCCATTGAGGAGAAACAGTAGGGTGCTAGAGACATCTTCCATCGGAGATTTTCTCATCATAATGCCATCTCAGTTTCTTTGCTTCTGCCTTATTTGCAAACAAGGGTTTAAACCGTGGCACAATTGGAAGGTACCACATTACCTTTAAAGGTACCCCTTTCTTTGATCCATCATCATCACTAACGGCATCCTTCCTTAGCATGTACCTCGGAGTATTACATTTTGGACACTCTTTTAGGCCTTCATACTCTTTCTTGTATAACACGCAATCATTACGGCAAGCATGTATCTCCTTATACTCCATGCCCATCTTGCTTAGAATTTTTTTAGCCTCATACATACGCTTCGGAAGCACATTACCCGCCGAGAACATATCACTCAAATCTTCAAGCATCTGTGAGAAACCCCCGTCCGCCTACCCATTTTCTGTCTTTATTTTCAACAATTTCAGGATCTCGGTCAATCGAATATACTTAGTACACCCCGGGAACAACGGTGTCTCTGTATCACTCCGTAACTTGTCAAACTTATGTACCAAAGAAAAGGACTCCGCCCCAATGTCATTGATCATGTCGTCCATTCCATCACCACAAACATCATCCACCGCTGCTTCTACATTTTGTGACAGGCACGCATGTACGGTACTTCCCAATTCCCCATGCCAAAGGTGCTTCTTATAATGGAGATTGATTCCATCACAAATAAGGTGATCCCTTATATCATCAATGCTCTTACGATAAGCATTTGCATACTTCACATAAGGGCAAAGATATATGCCATTCTTAATAGGCACGTTTCTTTTGGCAAATTCAATAAATTATTCCACACCCATCTGATACTCTTTAGTGGTTCTCAATGCATGCATCCAACTACAATCCATTCTATTAAACCTATGCCATTTCCAACAAATTAGTCAAGTTTATCTCACTACATTGTGAAGAAATGGGCATGCTATGCATTTAACTTCACTTCATACAATTTTTTTAAAAAAATTTGGCAGAGTTTCCCCTTGTAAATGTGACATCCAAAAATTACATTTACAATCCAATTTCAGACCACAATAATTCCTCTTGCTCAAGGCCTCCATATTCTAAGAGAACATCAATTCTCAATTTAGAAAACCACAACTCAAACCAACGTAACCACAACAAGTAGCTCTAATGCCTTCTCAATCACTACTCTAGTTCATTTAAATCATAAAATAACCTTTTAGAATACATTTTTCAAATCTTACAAACAAGTAGAGACCAGTAGGGGTGTACTTCCCTCTAAATAACATTAGTCCTTATAGGCCAACAAGGTACATCATCACGTGATAGTAAATAAAAAATGCACTTGTGTCAAGCACACATAATCCAAACATCAATCATAATACAACATAGTTCAAAAGGCACTTGGTCTAACCAATATTACAAAGATGTAATTCATGCCATTTTCCAAACCTGTTATATGTAGCTTTTAGGATATGACAATCCACATAAATCATGAAATTTGATAAAATAATACCCCATATGACTAATTATATAACAAAATATCAATTCATTTGTATTTCCAAATTAGTTCAAGATAGTAATAATATAAAACAAATAGAAATTGTGACATCTCAGGTTTTAGGTAATTAATTAGTTGCTAATTAAATGAAATTTTGAGAATTTTCAATAATTGTAGTGGCTTAATTATGGGACTTAAGGTGGATCTTATGAATAAAATCAGGGAATTCTTAAGAATTCTTAGGCGAAAATCCCTTTAGAGCAATTTTTGTTATCTTAAAATAGGCTTAAAACCAGAAATTTTAAAGAGGGTTTTGAGTGGTTCAGCATGGGAGGCTGAAAGGGGAGTAAGAAGGCTCTGTTAGGGTTTACTCTTGAGGGGATTTTCAAGAGAATTTGAGTCCCTAATCTCTTAGGTAACAATTCCCCCTCTTTTCTCTTCCTTTTCCTTCCCTTTTCATCATTATACATTGTGGAGATGTTGGGTTTTTGTGGGGAATCTGAAAATTTGAGTATAGGTAGTGTTTTAATTGTTTCCTATGCTTCTTTTCAACCTTCTTGAACTTTGTTTATGACCCATCTTGGTTGGAAAACAATTAAACATTAGTTTTTTAGTTTCAAGCCTATTTTGCCTAAGGCTCTATGGGAATACAAAAATTTCACCTTTGTGATTTGATTTTCTTGTTCCAGTGATCTTATTTCTAAGTAATAATGGCTTTGGATCTTGTGGGTACTTGAATTTTGATCTAGATTAAGTTTTGATAAGACAAAGTTTGAAAAACCTTAGAGTTTATGATGGATTTCAAAAATTTATGTTGTGAAATGTATTTGATATTTCCAAGGAGTTTATTGGTGATATTTGATGAGTTCTAAAATTTGAAATCATTAAGCTTTAGCTTAGGCTTGTTAAAGTTTTAAGAACCTTGAGGTTTTGATGATGAATTTTGTTAAATGGTTCTATGATTTGAAAGAGTTTATTGAAGTTAAAATGAATGTTTATAATGCCTTGAAATCTTGATTGGTGGTTCAACTTGGATTTTTGGGTATTGTAAGCTTTGAAAATCCAATTATGGAAAATGATTTTTGAGGTGTGATCTTATCTTTTGGAACCTCATGTTTCTGGTAATTTGATAGGGATAAATGATTATATTTGGATGTTGGTAATCTTGGGTTATGGTACAATTGGTACAAGTGGCCTAGTGATGAATGATGGTTAGATAATTGTTGAGGATTAGATTGGAGGGGTAATGATTGTCAAAGTTTTGTTTGATTATAGTAAATTACATTAATGACGACTTGAGGATAAATGATTCGATTAGAGAGTAATAATGGTTATGGCAAATCGGGTCAAGTGCGACATTGGCCTTTGCCATTAGAAATTGAGCCTTAGATAGCTTGTTATGCGAGTCTTTGACATGGGTTTTTTTCAAATAACCCATTGGGAGTGATTAAATCATTGATATGGTATGTTTGCTTGTGGAACATCAGGATAACGCTTTGTGTGGTAACACTTTATTGGTAACGTTATATTGCATCAAAAGTTAACCACTTGCTTGTCTTACAATGTATGTATGTGTGTGGTGGGTAAGATTTTTGCATGCACACTTTTGGTACATTGGTTTTGTGGGACTGTTATTGCAATTAAACAATTATTATGGAATGGTTTTGATAAATTTTGTGGAATTCATATGTAAATCTGATTATTGAGGAAAATGAATATGTTTTGAAAAGATTTTGAAATTGTTGTTGCAATTGAGCTATTATTAGGGTATGCTTTTGATAAGTTATGTGGAATTTATATGTTGATCTAATTATTGAGGAAAATGAGTAGGCGTTGAAAAGCTGTTGAAATTGCTATTGCAATTGAGCCATTATTGTGACATGCTATCTATAAAATCATTGTGATTTAAATTGCCAGTTTTAACGAAAAACATGTATGTGCATATTATTATATCTAATTGGTTTGTTGGTTCTTGCACATCTGAGTTGTGACTCACCCCCTTCAAGTGATGAGGTCACCCGATTGCCATCGAGTGAACCTTTTGGGTTATTCCGACATTTGAAACTTGTTCTTGGTGGTTCTGTTGGGTATTTGGTGGTCTGTCTCTTCAGAGGTGTTTGAATCCCTTATAACTTATCTCTGCAGACGTTTGGATCACATTTTGAAATGATTTGTCTCTCTGGAGGTGTTTGAATCACATCTTTGAAAATAATTTCTTTTCAAACCCATATTACTTTGGCATATATGATATTATTTGTTGAACCTTACGTACATTTTATTGTAGAATTATTGTGCTGAATACCAGATTATTGTTGTTGGCACACATAACTGTACACTTGCACATAATAGCGCACACATATTGTAGAAAAGGAGGAATAAGTGTTACTACGACCCTGTATCACCTTGCTATTCATTTTTCAGGTTCTAGTACCTATGCTAGATGGGAGGGCAAGGAGCTAGACAATACTTGCTGGCAGTACGGTCTCTTGGTTATTTCTTTTATCATGTATATTGTCAAACACTAGGCTAGGAATGCATACACATTTGCTTCCACATTTCTCTTTATATCGTGGATTATTGTATGGTGTTAACCTTGAGACTGGTCTCCTTCCAGTAAATCGTGGACTAGGGCCTTGCATCTAATTTATGTTTTGGGTTTGTTTCTGCGTTGCATGCTGTTAATCATTAGGCATCGTGGGATCTCGTTTGGCTTCTTGGCCTTGAGCCATAATTATTGAGTTATGGCTCCTTTATAATGATATTTTGTCTTGGGCCCAATCCTTTTTTGGGAATTGGGTAGTTGTGGATATTAGGACTATTATATCTGCTTAATTGCTTACTTATTTAGTTGTAGATATTAGAAATGTCATTGTCTATTTAGACTATTTCACATGCATGTGACCCCTAGATTTCGAGAGGCATCATTCGATGTGTTGTGGATCTTGGGATGCTCTTGGTACTTTAATTGCTAAGGTATAATTGTGGATTATGGCTACGACTAATTTGCATAATATGTGTTGGTGTTATTATTCATTGTTACTTTTTGGTTTTGTATCATCAAACGATCTTAGAAAGACGAGTTAATAACATTGTGGCGAATCTTAAATTATTTTAAGTTATGCCTTTTCTAACAATATAATTTTAAAATATGTTTTCTAAATAATTAAGGTCATTTCTTTTCTAACTATGTTAATGTTTTCTCAACATAGTTAAGGCAAGCTTTTGTGGTTGTTGCATGCTCGAACTCACGGTTCAAGAGATGAAAGGAAAACAATCTCACGAATCACCATCAAGCTATGGGTTTGCTTGGCAGTTAGGGCAAGCTTTGTATACAATAAAGTCTTAATGACCATGTTAGTACATGCCTTTTCTAACATTGTTAAGTACATGCCTTTACTAACATTGTTAATGTTTTCAAATTATCATATTCTTTTGTTATCCATGATAGTAATTTAAATAATTGGGAAATTCTTTTTCTATCATGGATAAATCATTCAAGTATTATCTAAATTTCTAATAACTATGTTAGATCATTTTCTATCATAGTTAGGTTTTGCAAGTGACAAGTCTTTCAATTAACTACGATAGATAATTTCAGTTTACCATTCTCCTTTTCCTATAATGGTTAAGACTGAATTATTTAGCTAAATTCTACAATAACTATGATAGCCCCTTTCTTTCATAGTTGGCTTTCAAAGGTAGTTAAATACTTTTCTAACTAAGATAGGCATGTTTATTTGAGTGCTTTCCTTTTCTATTATAGTTAGCTGAGCAAAAGGATTGTAAATTGGAAATTGAAATGTAAATGGGATTAGGAGATGGATGGACGCAGGAATACCTTACTAACTCAACACCCACACATAAATGAGTAGAAAACAGTTACCTAGTAGCTAGCACCCCTCTCACAATACCCCATGCGGGACTCAGCAACACTTGACTCTATACAATCATACATGCTAAATGATTAACTATCTATCCAAAACAAATTACAATTTTGGAATGTAATTCCTAAAGTAACACTCTTACTTCTCCATTGACTGATCATGCAGCCTACATGACATCCTAAAGCCTCCAAATCACGTTCTAAATTCCTCCAATTCAACTTCATCAATATTACCATTGGACCTAGTCAGATCCATAGAATCCATACATCAACCTCAAATATTCTAAATCAAAGTTTTTCTTGATCAGATCAAGCTTATTCCTACTTGAAATCAAAAGAAGCCCCCTCATAAGATCAAGCCTATCCAACAATACCTATTTAATTCATCTTAATCAACTTAGATAAGCTAAACAGCATACCAAAATTTGTTACCCAATCTGTAATTTTCAGAATCTTTCATAAATCCTAAGTTTCCAAGCTTATGATAAACCCATATCAACATCTAATCCATTTTTCATCAATCTAAATCCATTGGTATATCAAGAAAGGTCTTAGGGAACAATAGGAATTACGTAAAAGCCATAAAGATCAAGATCAACATTAGGCTCTCAAGAATACGATGAAAAATTTAAAAGAAAACAAGAGAGAAGAGTAAGAAGGGCTTAGAGATGATAACCTACTAATAGGAAGAAATGATCCAATGATGGAAACTTCCTTAACCTCTGGTTTAATGCTTAGGGCTTTGTTTGCAAACCAGAAACAACATGCACTCTATGACTGATTAATCCCATACTGAAGCTTTAATTCAAAATCTAACCTTTATAATTACGAATATGATGTTTTTAGCTAGCTGACCAAATTTGAAGACGATCTGACGGTGGAAACTTTCATAATTTTTGATTTAATAATTAGGGTATTATTTCCATTGAACCAGAAATATCTTGTACTTTATCCCTAATTAATTCAATGCTAAAGCTCCGTTTCATAATCTAACAGTTCATAATTATGAATAGGATGTTTCTAGCTAGCTAACCAAATTTGAAGACGATCCAGCGGTATACCAATTAGTTAACATCAATTTACCGCAACTATTCTCAGTTTAAGTAAAAAATAGTTCTCTCTCTCTCTATCTCTGACCATTGAATGAAAGAAGGAATGAAAGTGGCACCATATTTTGGAGAAGGAGAAGAACAAGGCTACAATGGTGATGGTGACTGTGGATTACGATGATGAAGATAAAGAGGGCAAAGGAGGCACATGATTTGTAGGGAGAGAAGGGGAAGGTGATGGTGAATGAGGCTGCTAGAGAATAGATAAAATGTTGATGGTGTTGAAGCATGATAATGAAGATAGAGAGGAATGGAGGTAGCAGCTTTAAAGAGGAAGAAGGAAGGGAAATTAGGGTTTTAAGGGGGGAAAGACAACAATACCCTACATTTAAGAACAGACAACATTTTTCTACTTTGGGCGCAATGTTGTTTTTAAGGCAACTAGATATTTCATAAGAGAAGAAAACCAAACATCTGATCGGCCTAGAGACATAAAAAGAGTCTTGGCACCAAGACATATTTCGTAATTAACTTAGTGCATGTAAGGCTTGGAAAAAATGAAATATGAACACCTGTGCAGGTCATACCAAAGTTTGAGCGAATAAGATGGGGTCATGACTCTCGTTCACACTAGTCATTTTACAATTAAACTTTTCTATTTTCTCTTTAAATTCTTATAAATAAAACCCCCATTCATTTTCAGCTTACTTTTTCTTCTTCAATTAGTTCCTAGAAATAGATCCTTAAGTCAACATAGTAATTTTCTTTCACCATAAATCCCTTTAAGTCCTAAACTAATTTCCATAAAATCCTCAAATTCAAAATGAATATTTCATTATTTTTTCTTAAAATAAGGAAGGTCCTAGGCACCAAAAAATCCCCAACAACACCTTAAAATACCATCAAATCACCATAATTGATCAAATTGCATTACTACAATCCTATATAAATTCACTAACCCTTAAATAATTCTTCTTGATGTTATAGCTTTGCCCTCTTTGTACCTTTGTGCTTCTGACCATCGGTCCATGGATTCCGGCTCACAACGTCGGGGTAGATAAAAGGATTTCTCTTGCTTACCCATCGAGCATTAGTGTTGTCTTCCTCCCACTTGATTTGCGCACAGGTTCTCGCTTGGATGTCAACATAGGTTTTGTAGGAGTACTTCGTCGGTTTCTTATACAGATCAAAATCTAGCAATAGGCACCTTTGGAACACTACTACAGCAGTCTGTGGATCATAGTAGCAGATATTAACCACTATTTAGAGAATCTAGCCAGTATCTCCCTGGTTAATTCTCCTAATCGCTAAAGGATCTTATATAGATCATCCAAGGTTTTCTGAAATTTCCCACTGTTTGCGAACTGATGCATAAAAGGTCAGTCAGTTGTGCAAACGAGGTTATAAATCCTGGAGAGATATTTATCCTCCAGAATAGTGGGGCCCAGCCACCAAACTAATTCCAAACGTCAACATGTGCAGGCTTCCCTTTTACCTTGGGGGACTACAGCTGCCATTAGGATTTTCTTGTAATAAGCCATGTGTTCGTCGGGGTCAGTTGTGGCATCATATTTGGACAAGACGAGGTAATTGAACCTCTCGGGCATTTCCTTGGTTGTTATCTTCTCAATGAATGGTGAGTCAATAAACTTGTTGGGTTGATTCTGATCAGAGGTTGAGGGACTTCAGACATCTACAACACCACCTCCTTGAGTGCCTTGCTCTACTAATTCAGTAGTCGTCATGAAAAGATATTTGTATTGTAACCCTGGATGATGCTCAGTCTCCATTTCATTTAGGAGGGGTGCCTCTGTTTCGGAGTGTAATCCTACATCAGAATTACAATGTTAGATTCGGAGGTAATAGGCCTCTTACATGTGTCCCTACTGGAGACTGATCGCTCTGGAGTTGCGAAGGGTGGCACATCCTCCATGTTAAACGGTCGACAAGAGTCTGGACGGTTCATGCACATTCCAATTATTTGGGACTGAATGCCCCAGTGTTTGCTTTCAAGTCGCTTCATGAGGCAGTAGTGTTCTTCAACTATTTCCTCCTGTTACTTTATCCTTTCGGATTGTTCAATGGGGAGGCGAAGAGTCTCCAGTAGTTGATTAGCTAGAGACAGCTTTTCAAGGGATTCAGCCATGATTGTTCAATGACAAGGTTATGAGTAGGTTTTGTAAAAGGTGTTGCTGGTCCTTACGGTTGGTGCCAAAATGTTGATGCTAATTTTATGTCGAGGTTAAAGAAACCGCCAAACAAAAGTATTCACACTGATGTATACTATATATTTTGTAAGATTGTGAATTATATGGTAACCATGTTTAATAAGTACTCCCTCTGATCCTAAATATAAGATATATTTACCTAATTTGATTATATTAAGAATGTTAGTTAATTTACTTAAAATCATATTGGGTTAAAGATCATATTTACCCTGGAAGTGTGCAAGATGTATCATACCTGCCCTGAAAGTATATTTTGGTCCAAATTTTTCCCCGGAAGTATGAAAATGAGTCAGTTTCGCCCTTTACCGTTAAAATATTAATGATCAATGTTCATTATTTAACAGTCAACGAGAGTTTTTTTAACGGTTAAGGGCAAAATTGATCTATTTTCATACTTCCAAGGCAAATTTGGACCCAAAAATATTTCCAAGGTAGATATAATACATCTTGCACACTTCCAAGGCAAATATGACCTTTAACCCTATAATATTACTAAAACATCATAACCATTTACCTTTATTTTTACCATCTCTCTCTTGTTTGTTTATTATTTAATAGCATCAAGAGGTTAGAGAAAAGCTGAGAAAACCTAAAAACATGTGTTATATGTATTTAAAACCAAACTCACATTCCCAAATATGTCTTATATTTAAGACCTAATGAAGTAATAAATAAAAAACTAGTCAATAATCTAAACGGTTACTCAACCATATAAAAACCTTTTCTTTATCAGCAACCATATAAAGAATTGAAGGGTTCAATATTAAATAATTCCCTCAAATAAAAAAATATTAAATAATTACAATTTTCAAAGTCAAACATATATTGTAATAACTTCCGGGAACCATCAAACAAATACCTACACGCTTATATAATTCCACAAGTTAGACAATTACTTGGGAGACCATGTGCTTTAACCTTTTCCTTATGCCTTGGGGTTAAAATCACAATAATTACCAAGGATTGTGTAAAGTGGCACAATCCCGGGTCGTTTCACTTGAGGAGTCCTTCTAAACTACCTAAGCTAACTAAATGTAATTGAAACAATAAAAGGTATGGGTGTTTGATTTTGAAAATTCATTAAATAAAACTATTGACAATTGCTATTACTTGTTTTTGTGATTTTCTTCTGATTAAAAGGGAGAAAAGGGTTTGGATTAAGGGAATTTATAAAATGGGCTTTGGTAGTGATTCGGTGGCTCTCACGCTTCATTAAAATTGATATTGGGAGTTAAAAGATGCACCAAATATAATTGAAAAATCCCCAAGCAACCACTAGGGGTCCACTAGCCCTAATTAATGACTAATTAAGCAACCACTTTCTTAACCATTACTTAGGGTTAGTGTTAAGCTCCACTTGGTGTGTGTTGGAACATGAGTTTTGAAAACTGATTCCTCTCGAGAATGTGCAACCACAACATTCAATTGGATAAATTAAGCTACACAATCTAGCAACCACTAAAAATCATATAGCATCACAAACCCAATAGGAAAGTCAAACATAGACATCATTCAATTAACATAACTCAATATCCAACACAAATATTCCAATTCAAAGACAATGAAAGAGGAAAAACATGTCTCCAATCCAAATATACAAGAGAAATGCAACCACAAAACTCAATACATAAGGAAAAGAGTATGAGGAAACAAATAACTCCACTATTTCGCCCATTGAAGCTCAAGCCACCTTCACACCACCAAAGCACCAAGATTCTAGCCTCTCATGTCTTTAAACTCGAGCCCAAGAGGACCCATGATGACAGCCTCCATGAGTGAGGAAGATAGAAGGAAAATTGGAGTGGAAATGGAAGTTAGAAAGGGAAAGAACAAGAAAATATGTGGAATTTGAGGTGGAGATGAGTAGGGATGAGAGGATTTGAGTGGAGAATGAGGGAAATGAGTGAAACCCTAGGAGAACTCTTCAATTTCGTGCTTAGGAGGCTTAGATTCTAAAGGTGGGGGTGTTTGGATCTATTTATACTGCCCTAGAAACCCTAAAAACGCGTCAGATTTTTGCAGATTCTGGGGACTTCACCGTGGACTTGCCGTGGCGAGAGCCACGGCGAGCTCATATTGGTTCTGGAACTTGCTGGGAGTTCACCGTGAGTTCGCCACGGTGAAACCCACGGCAAACTCACATTGGTTCTGCCTCTTCCTGTCTTTCTCGCCGTCAGTTCGCCGGGTGAAGAGACATTGATTCTGTTTCTCTCTTCACTTTCTTCTTCCACTTCGTCCAGAATTCTTCACTGCAACTTGGATTCTTATTTTGGGCATGTTTCTTCTATGACCTGTGTATAAAATGGACCTAAGGTAGCATCAAAATGTTCTTGAAAATGGGTTAAACAACAATTCATACTAATCATTCCCAAATTGCCCTTGTCGAAAACAAATTCCAATAATGTGTGCACAAGTTAGAAATTACCCTAATTAGGCGCAATTACCCCAAGAACATGCAATAATCTAATGATTATATCAATGAAAAGTGTATAAAAATATGGTGCAATCACCATGTTATAAAAGTATACATAAGCAATGATAAAAAACCCGGACCGGCCCGGTTAGTTGAATCAAGAACCTAGTGACCCGATGGAGAGAACGGCCCAATTTGCGTATCACCATCTAGAGGAATCAACCTAGGAATATGTGGATTGATTCAGCCAGTTTGATGTGACCTGGCGGGTGACATGGGCTAGGCAATTTTTTAAAAAAATTGTTCTTGTGACTGAAACAATACTGTTTGGTGCAAGGAAAAAAATGAATTCCACTGATTGAAGTGCAGAATCAACTCAAGGGGCCAGTGGCTTCTCATTTTTCTTTCAAGGTTTTTGGGTACTACTTGCCCTAATTGAGGGACGACGGCAGCTGAGTGTGCTCGGTGAGAAGGGTGTCACCGTGTGCTCGGTGAGAAGGGTTGCGGAGGCAACTCTAAAGAACGCAAAACGACAGAAGGACGGTGAGTGTACATCATTCTTGAATTTAGAAGGTTCTTGGCTTTCAAGTTAATTTTGTTTATCTTCTTTTTCTACTTAATTTTGTCTCTCATTTTTTATTTCCCTTGCTTCTTTCTTTCTTTCTTGAATCATTCAGGCCAACGAAGCTAGTACCTCTAAAGATGGAAATGGCCTCGTATCATTGTAAAGGTATCTAGAAAACGTTTTTGCAAGTTTATTTAAGATACTTCAAGAGTTGGATTTCTAGCTCAAGATATTCATTGTAGATTTTTTTAGTGCTAATTGAACTTGGAAGCTGTGTATTGATTTCAGTTGCAATATTCATTCAATAATGGCCAAGAACCTGGATACTAATTTCAGTTGAACTTGAAAGCTGTGTATTGATTTTAGTTCCACTGAATGCCATGGTTCAAAAACCCGTGTAAATACTGGCTGTCACCCAAGAGGGGGGTGAATTGGGTGATAGAATAATTCTTTATCAACTCTTCGCAGAGTCACAATGAGAACAACAATTAATATTTAAAATCCTTTTCTATTTATCATGAGAGTATTTTAAACTGTGAAATGCATTAAGATATATGCAAGTGAGATATACTGAAAAATATGAGTTAAGGTGAGAAGAGATGTAATCAGAGATTTATCCTAGTTCGGTCTATTCTTTGACCTACATCCAGTCCCCAGGCTCCACCTGAGATTTTCAATCCACTGCCCTCTTGTTTAAAATCGGGCACAAGAGAAGCCTTTACAAACCCACAAGTTTAGCCGGGCACTTGTGAAGCCTTTTCTCCCTCAAGTTTAATCTGGGCACTTGAGAACCACTATACCACAGGTTTTACAATACGGGTTCACCTGCCAACCTTTACAACAGAGCTTTAGACTTTCCTCTAAACGCTCCCCATTACAAGTTGTAAGAACACAAACCTGTTCTAAAGCCCCAAACTTTAGAACAGCCTCAAACAGTAGAGGATTTCAATAAATGAGTTCACTCAATGAACAGATTTTGATAAACACTTAAGTACCGATAAATATATGATGAAATAACAATTCTAGAGCTTAAGAATTTGAACAATGTGTGCTCTAGCTTTTCTCTTCTAATTCACTCGACTCATCATTATTCCTTCATTTCTGGGCTCACTTGTGTTTTGTTCTCAGTCTGTGTAATCTGCGTAGAGCCCCCTGTTCCATCATTTGTTCCTGATGTCTTCAGGTCTTTATATAGGGTCTGATAAATTTCTGTCCGTTGGAAACTTGGAACTAGCCGTTGATAGTATATGATGTTCTTCATCTTCGTCAACTTTCTTCTCTTGCTTAAATTAATATTGCAGCGGATGAGCTAAGAGAAAAAGAGACTGAGAGTAACGATAATCTGCAACAATTGTACTTGCATAGCAGCTTTTTCAGTAGCGCTAGCATCCTTTGCTATCGCTAGCTTCATAGTGTGAGTCCTGCACTTAGCCGTTAGCTAAACAAGTATTCAAGTGAAGCACAGAAGGTGTTATCGCTAGAGGGTTTCATTAGGTCAATGTTTAGAGATAATGTATTAGCTATCTGATTATCTAAGTTATATCAGCAAGTATATCTCTATCGATAGCTAATCATGTTATAGCTAGTAACTAGACTATCGTTGGTTACTACGTTATCGCTAGTTACTATGTTATCGCTAGCTCAACTTATTAGCTTATTAGCTCAAGGTGTATTAGCTATCTGAATGTCTAAGTTATTTCAATAGGTGTTTGTTTATCGATAGCTGTTCGTGTTATCGCTAGCCATTATGTTATCGCTAGCTTAACTTAGTTCATTTTCTGCTAGCTGTTCTAACATTCTTCGCTTTGTGTTATTCATGTTATCTATGGGGCCTTAGCGATAGTACAGAGCTTTAGCGATAGTGATCTATTTGTTCTTTGCTTGCTTAGGCTAGCTCAACTCTTTGTATTAGTGATAGTGAAGGTCTTAGCGATAGTGATATTGACTTTTCTTCAGATTTTGCTAAGTTTTCATTAGCTAATGTTATCCTAAGCTTACCATTCATTAGCAATAGGTTCTAGCTTAGCGATAATGCATCTGTTATCTATAGGATTTTACTTATTCAATGTTCAGATAACCTACACTCTTTTACTTAGCCATTTAACGTGATTCTTATCTCAATTTATTCCAAACTAAGTTGTATGCCATTTGTTTATTTTACTTATGATATCCATGGGTCCAGTCTTCATCAAAACTTAAGATTCTAACAACCTGAACCTGCCCGACCGTTTAAACCGGAAACCCACTAACCCAGGCTAGAGAATAGGCATACTTAAGCATTACATGGGAAGGAATCAAACTGGGAATATTCAGTTTGACCCTCTCGGGTCCCTTAAAAACTGGCTAACCCTTCAGGAGGGCTGGGTTGGCCGGGTTAAAATTTTTTCCCTGACTCTCCTAAAACGGAATCATTTTGGGAGAAATAAAATAAAAATAATCAATCACCATTCAGTCCTTCACCAAACCCCAGAATCGCAACTTCCTTCCTATTTCCTTCACAGCTTTAACTCTTTAATCCATCACCCACTGGTAAGATCTATAGAATAGAAGAAGAAAAATAGAGGGGATGAAGAAAGAACACGATAAGCTGTCATTCATGAGTCTGAGAAGAAGAATACAAAGAAGCTAAACAGAGAAGGGAGAGAAGAAGACAATGGAAATCCTTAAAATTCTGATATAATTCAATCATGATTTTCTTTCCTATTTTCTTTTCCTTTTACAATGAAAGATGATAACAAAAAAAACACTGATCAATTAAGCAATTACAATATAGAAAGACTAAAAGCCCCTTACCTATTATACTAAATCCCATAAATACCTTTCAACATAAAACACACAAACGAGAATTTGTTTTGATCTCTAGGCATGAAATAATTAATTTTTTTCAATTATTGAAGCTCTTTTAGTAAGTACATATATAAATATTGCTTTCACTTTTTGGCATAATATATTTTGGTTACAAGGTATTAACTATTAAATTATATTATTTTAATGATGCCGGTTCGACCCCGAGTCAATTCTAGGTTAAACCCTTAATCCTTGACCTAGAGCCTCGGCCAGGTCGATGTTCGGTTCAGGTTTTTAAATCTTGCTGAATATTGATTCATTGTTTTGTTGGTGTTGGTATGTATGTTTATCTACCTCTACCTCTTTTTTTAGTTTTTGTCATACATTAATCCCAAGATTTAATCTCTGCCTCTTTCTCTTTTTTATGAATATATGAGTATGTCAGTTATCTAAATGTTTTGATTTCAGACTTTCAGTTAGTTTTCCTTATATTTTGACATTAATGTTACTGTGCATTGTTATTAATTATTAAATTATATTATTTCAATGTGGCCGGTTTGACCCTAAGTCGACTCAGTGTTAAACCCCTCACCCTTGACTCAGTGCCTCGGCTGAGTCGATCCCCAGTCCATATTTTTGGACCTTGCGCACAAGTTACATATGGATAAATCAATAATTAATCAATGGTATATTTTCCAAATTCTTAATTTTGTTACCAGCCATTTAGGTCAAGAAGAAGAAATTGTGACCCACCCATGTTCACTAGCATTAATCACATCTGGTCACATGTTTTTTTATTTTTATTTTTTCTTTTGTGTCTTCCCGATGATCATCATCACCATCACCATCACCACCACTTGTTGAAGAAAGGTAAGATAACCACTACATCACTCGAACAAGGAACACTCTAAAAGAATTGACCACATGCGATAAATTCCCCATAAGAAATAAACCAAATATAACAACAAAAACATTCAAGAAGAGAGGTAGTTGTACATTACTATGGTATGGTCAGAAACGTTACACCACAAATTCCAACTCGAGTAGGCCCCACCTTATAGGCTCTCAAATCAGTCTAATTTTTCGCGTATGCTGACTTATCCACCCCTCTGTTTTAAAACTGGTCCTAATTATAAAATCAAGTTGACTTTTTTTTGAGGTTAAAGAAGCAAATTAGACCACTAAATTATAACATATGCTACATATAATTAGATTATAGGTTAATTTATAAGTAAAATAAATTACTTTTGAGGGAAAAAATAAACATAAACATTATAAGGTGGTTTATTTTGTATCTTAATTTGTCCAAAAAAAATCAACTTAATCTTATAATTAAGAGAATACTTCCAATCTTCCCTCCAAGGAAAAGAAAAGATAGCTTCCTATCTCTTTCCCCCTTTCACCCCTTATGTGGCTCCAATATTCTGCCCCCACCTACCAATCGTTATCCTCCACGTCATCCCCTCCCACCTTGCTTTACCTTTCTCCTTCTCCTTCTTTCTCTAATAGTGATACCCTTCCTTCCCAAAATCCCACAGCATTGTTCTTTTGGCCATGGAAGTTCCTATGATAAACAAATTTAAAGATGTTCATGTGGGTTTAGCATCCCTACAAAACCCACATTTTTCCATTGTGCTACCTTTTGTTTCCCTTGCTCTCTCTTTCTGTAAATGGAGTGCTTTAATTCTATCATGGTGCTTATTTTAGCTTAATCACAGCGCTTCGATAGCCAGTGCCGTGATAGGCCTTAAGAAAAATCACGGCACTTATAGGTAGGCCTATTGCAGCGCTTTTTATTAAAAAAAACCGCTTAATATACTAAGTGCCGCTTTATGATGAACCTAACATGGCAATTATTCAAAAATGCGCCACGTTAGGCTACGTATCGCGATGCTTATTTTAATAAGCGCCGCGATGGTCTTTTTTTAATAAAATAAATCGTTTGTTTTTTATACAGGCCGACCTGTATCAGTTCTAAAATTCTAGCCATACCATATACACTAATAACTCATCCAGAGTACAATATATAATTAAATTCAATTTTCCAACAAGCTAAGCTATCTAAATTTATCTACATATGTACAAATTGAGAGAAAGTGGGTCTACATAACAGCACAATTTTTCAATTAGCTCATTCATTTTTTTCCCTGGACAACATGGAGCAACGCGCATATGTGTAATATTGCACAAAAAAATTTACATGACAATTAAAATAACTTGAAACCTAATAGGTATAAACACAATTAGAATTGAAAAAATATAAAACTTATGTTCAATGGAATGTCATTTTGATCGTGTTACAACATCCCTCATGAGCTGCATGATGTAGTACATACAATCATTATCATTTAGTTGGAAGGGGCACTGTAACAGAAAACACCAAATATCATATAAAAAACATTTACGTTATAATTTAACTAGATTATTTTAAAAACTTGAATAACTTATAAAACCTGAACTTTCTTCCACTCATAGGTATCTTTTTGGTCAATGGTTTGTCTGCATCATATTTTTCTGTATCAAAGTCTTCCAAGAGTAATGTCTCGAAGGAAGGATCGTCTTCTATCATATTCATATCTTTATTACTACTTTCATCATCAACTTGTTCAGCATAATTTTTGTTCGACTGCATGACAATTGACCAATTATTCTTGGAAGCATCTGCAATGTAAAATACTTGTGTTTCCTGAGAAGATAGAATGCAAGGATCATCCTTATATCCAACTATAGAAAGATCAACCAATATAAACATAAATTCATCTAACCTTCGTTCACTATGGTTATTAACCCACTAACATCGAAAGACAAAAACTCTGAACATGATGTAATCTAACTCCCAAATGCAATCAATCACACCAAGTATGACATCTGCGCATAGATAGGATTTGTATCTCTTGCACTAGATTTTAGATATACTCCATGGGCATTGTGCTCCTTTCATCCTGGCCTTTTGTATAGAATGTGTAATCATTGATTCCATAGCCAGTGTAAGAAAATGCATGTAAACCCAGTCCTTTCGATAGCCAGAACAATCTTTCACAAACTGATTCAGCATTAAGCTCAACCTATTGACAAATGCATATATTGAACCATCTAATGAAATAATCAAACTCTCATTTCTATCATTGCGTATGTCCGAAGAAGCTCTTTATGTTCTTCAATGAATGGTTCAACCTCAGAAGTATTGTGAAAAATATATAAGTGAGTCAGCTCTCTTCAACATTCAAAAATAAATTAAACCCACTTATTCCTTTCCCCATTAATCACCCATCTTGATAAGACTTTGAAAAACCAACAGGTTCAACATTTGATAAGTAATCAATACACAAATCACTTGCTTCTTCAATGATGTATCGTTCAACAATACATCCCTGTGGTCGATATCTATTTTTAACATACCCATTTAAAACTTTCATGAACAGCTCAATTGGGTACATTCATCTCAAATAGACTGGGCCATATAGTTGTACCTCTTTGACCAAATATACTGTAAAATGAACCATAATGTCAAAGAATGAAGGAGGCAAATACATTTTATGTTCGCACAGGATACAAATGATCTGCCTCTATAAATCCGACAACTTTATTACATCAACCACTTTACTACATATGAGCTTAAAGAACATTCATAGTCTAGTGATCATGCTCTGCACTTTCTTGGGTAAAATGCTTCGTATGCCAACCGGTAAGAAATTTTACATTAGAATGTGACAATCACAAGATTTCAGGTTCTTCAACTTCAACTCTTTCATGGATACAAGTTCTTTACATTTGAGGAGTAGCCTTTTGGAACTTTGATCCTATTTAGAAACTCACAGAATGATCTTTCCTCGTTCCTTGAAAGGGTGTAAGCTACTGAAGGTAAATAAGTACGGTATCCTCTCTCGGTTAGTGCTAACTCTTATCTTATTCCTAACTTGATATCTAACCTTAAATTGGCACTATGTTTACTTTTTCCCTGCATATTTAGCAATGTACCAATTAAGTTATCACATATGTGTTTTTTCAATATGCATCACATCAAGAAAGTGTCTAAGGACTTCCAATACGGGAGTTCAAAGAATATAGACCTCTTCTTCCAACCACTTGTCAACACATTTTTAGCAAAAGGCTTGCCAAAATCATTCTCCAATGCTTTCACCTTTTTAAAAACATTAACCCTAGTCAGAATCCTTGGTGGCCTACCTTCTTCTTAGTTCCCGTTAAAATTGAGATGTGTCGCATTTAGGACACTCTCCAATGACGTATACTGGTTTCAAAATAAAGTACAGTCATTGGGACATGCATGTATTTTCTCATATTTCATACTAGTGGAGCAGAGAATTTTCTTTGCCTTGTATGTTTTCAAAGGGAGTACATTTTCTTTTGGAAGTATATCTCAGAGTGGAAAGTAGTGCAGTGAAACTTGCATTAGTCCAACTGTATCATGTTTTCAAGTTATACAATTTCAGCACCACATGCAATCTTGTGTATTTGGTGCATTCGACATACAACGATGTCTCTATATCACTCTTCAGTGTCTAAAATATTTTAGGATTCTCCTCACCCACCACGTTCACCATTTCCTCAAGGTCATCGCTCTCATCACACATGTCTGTGTCAAGCACATTTGAATTGCTACTAACATCATGTACCCGGTCTCCACATTCATCGTCATAGATCTCACCATGCTTTGTCCATCGTGTATAAGATGGGTTGATTCCATGACAAATTAAATGACCCAATAAGTCAAGAGGATGAAGACCCTTTCCATAAAAACAAGACATACAAGGGCATACAATTACGTTAGCATCTCTGTATGATTAGTTGCAAATTCAATGAACTCTTTTGCTCCATCTATATATTCCCTTGAACATCGATCACAAGATATCCATTTCCGATCCAACATTGTAACCTACTAAAGGAAAGTGGCGTTAAGATGTATATGACTTACTCATTAGGTAGCTACCTTACATATTTTTCTAAAGCATTAATTGAAACAAAAACATAGTAATTTACAAACCACACAGTTTTATCACAAAGCAAAGAAACCAATCTGTTGAGAGCTAAAGATTAAAAACTTACCAGTTAATGAAAATAGAAGACATTGATCAGCAATTAACTAGCAGCTACCACTTAAACAAAAACCATTACAACAAATTTAGAAATGGAAATCAAGATTCATTGACATAAAAAAAAATAAAAATCCTACAAACAGTATACTCAAAAAATGAGAGAAACACAAGCATTTAAAATAATCATTCATAATAGTACTTCAATCCTTTTAGAAATCTTAAGTTTTGATTAAGACTGGACCCTATAGATAACATAAGTAAAATGAATAGATAAGAATATTACTTAGTCAGAAAAGAATTAAGGGAAGTGACTAAGGAAAAATATAAGTTATCTAAACGTTAATCAGGTTCTATGGATAATAGATATACTATTACTAGACTAAGAGCCTATCGCTAACAAGTAAAGAGATGAGAATAATAATAGCTAATGAAGTCTTGGAAATAAACTTAGACAAAAATTTCTATCGCTAAGAACTTCACTATCACAAATGTAATAGTCTGGGTTAGTCTAAAGCAAGAACAAAAGACCACTATCTCTAGAACATATCTCTATCGCTAGGGACTCATAACAAGATATAGGCACTAGCGATAGCATGAATAGATAGCGATAGCAGAACACTTGGATATTCAGATAAGTTTCCTTTCAACATAGCTGCTAGCGATAATGAGTTTAGCTATCGATAGTGAAATCCTTGCTGAAATAACTTAGACATTCAAATAGCAAATATACTAT
Organism: Mimosa bimucronata; assembly: GCA_037074515.1. Taxonomy (NCBI): domain Eukaryota; kingdom Viridiplantae; phylum Streptophyta; class Magnoliopsida; order Fabales; family Fabaceae; genus Mimosa; species Mimosa bimucronata. The sequence goes on along the minus strand of CM073445.1, from coordinate 24,516,079 downwards.
CTGTATACACTAAGATAATGAATCCTACTAGCGATAACACCTACTGTGTTTCACATGAATACTTGTTTAGCTAACAAGCTAAGTGCAGGACTCACTCTTTGAAGCTAGCGATAGCATGAGATACTAGCGCTACTGAAAAAGCTACAACACAAGTACAATGTTGCATATAGTTAGTAGTCTCTGTCCCTATCTCTCATAGCTCATCTTCTGCAAGAATTAAATGAAGTAAGAGAAGATAGATGACTAAGATGAAGACCAGCATTTAATGCCAACGGCTAGGAGCTTAAAACGAACATATTCAAACGGTCTCATGAAGCTGAAAGAGAAAGGCGAATCTGAGAAGAGATATAAAAACCAAGACTTGAGCATTTATGAAGAGTGAACAAAAACTGTCGAACATTCATTCATTATCTTTACCTACTCTCAGCTCAAAGTTTTACTACTCTTAGAGAGTTTATTTGTACTTCAGTGATTAACAAAATCTGTTCATTTAAGTGAACTCATTTATTGAAATCCTCTACTGTTTGAGGTTGTTCTTAAGTATAGGAGTTTAGAACAGGGTTGTAGTCTTACAACTTGTAAGGGGGAGCGTTTAGAGGAAGTCTAAAGCTCTGTGATTGAAAAGGTTGGCAGGTGAACCTGTTTTGTAAAACCTGTGGTTAGTGGAACCCAACGAGGAGTTGGAGAACTGGATGTAGGCAGTGTTTGGCCGAACCAGTATAAAGGATTGTCTTTGTGTTTCTAGTTTAATTTTTGAAACGCACAATTCACCCCCCCTCTTGTGCATTTTGCCATTTACATTTGGTATCAGAGCAGGTCTTCTCATTTTGATTCCAACGAATCTGAGAAGCAAAGATCAGAAATCGCATCGTATGAGAATATATTGCCTGAAGGAAGTTCTATCAAAAAACCCCCTGGCTTTGATGGAAAGCATTTACCTTCTGGAAACTCAAGATGAAGATCTACATTAAGGCAAATGGATATAGGTTGTGGAAAATCATAGAAGAAGGTGACATTGTGCCTAAAGACAGTCTGGGCATTCCAAAAAGTGAAGATGAATTCACTCCTGATGATATTGCAGATCTTGAATTAAACAGCAAGGCTATTCTTATGATCCAGAGGGCACTTAGTCAAACAGAATTCTTCAGAATCAGCCACCTCGACACTGCTAAGGATATGTGGGAGGCTCTACAAAATTGCTCATGAAGGAACCTCTGGAGTGAAAGACAGAAGAGTGGAAATGCTGGTTGAAGAATTCGACAAGTTCAAAATGATTGAAGGAGAAAAGATCAGAGATCTAGAAATCAGATTTACTCATCTCATCAACAATTTGACTGCTCTTGGAAGAAAAATCACAGAAAAGGAGCAAGTTAGCAAGATACTGAAGGTACTAAAGGGAGATTGGCTCATGAAGGTGACAGCCATTCAGGAAATGCAGGAAGAATCAACAAAGTCAATCACAGCCTTTTTTGGTAGCCTTGCTGAATATGAACCAACTTTGATAGCTCAAAGGGAAGCTCAGAGTAATCCTAAAATGAAGTCTCTTGCTCTTGCTGCATCTGAAAGAGATGAAGATGATGATGATGAGGAAGAAGATCTTGATGATGAAGATATGGCACTCATGGTCAGAAAATTCAAGAAATTCTTCAGGAAAAGAGGAAGATTTCAGAGAGGTGGTTCTAGCTTCAGGAAGGACTCACAAAAGGATAAAACTCCTGTGTGTTTCGAATGCAAGAAGCCCGGTCACTTCAAAGCTGAGTGTCTGAGTCTTCAAAGATTCAGAGAAAAGGAGAAGAAGTCTTACAGCAAAAAGAAAGCATATGTATCATCCATCTGGGGTGATAGCTCAGATGAGGAAGCTAGCGATCATGAAGAGAGTGCCAATCTCTGTCTTGTTACTCAAGAGGAACTAAGTGATACGGAGGTATATGATTCTAAACCTACTTACTCTGAACATCAGGATATGTATAATGAGATGCATACTGAACTAACTAAACTTGCTAAGGAAGTTGTAGGTTTGAGAAAAGAAAACAAAGAACTCAAGAAAAATATTTCCTTTTCTGTATCAAGAGTTCTTCCTTCACTATTGATAGAAGAGCCACTATCGCAAGCCAACATAGCTGAGCTATCGATAGTGAATCCTCCATCGATAGCTAGTCCTTCAACAATAAATACTAGTGATCGTTCCAGTTGTAAAACTCTGTTGAAGGAAAAAAAAGCTTTCAAATGCCCTTGAAAAGTTTACAAAAGGTTCTGAAATGCTAAATATAATTTTAAAGGATCAAAAGGCTTTCAGAAACAAAACTGGTATAGGATATGAACAAAAACAAAGAAGTTCAAAGTAATGGGAAGAACCCAAAGTCAAACCTTATATGAAATATTTTAGAAAGTCTTCTGAATATTCTTCAAAACCCTGTTGTTTGAAATACTCCAAATCTACCCATACAGCAGCTCTATCTAGGGTTCCTTTCTCTGCGAAGAAGGCGTTTGGAACTGAGAGAGAATTTGTCAGATAGGAAACTTCAGAATGGGTTACTTTTTGACGCTTGGGGTGATTCTCAGTAACTTCTTTAGAAAAGGAGACACTCTTCTGGGTACGAGACCTTTTGCTAGCTGATTTGGGAGATGAATTAGCACTAGGACTCTTTGAAACTTAGGGAACTTTGGTTTTGGCCATTTTAGGGTTTTGAGAATAGAGAGATTTGGAGATGAATACTTGAATGCTCAAAGAGTGTTTAGAGTAGAAGAGAAAGTGATTATTCGTGAGTGAATGCAAATGCAAGTGATCTAGCTTTATAAGTTTAGGGTTTAGGGTTTACCATCAGTGAAGTACTTCAGCTAACGTTTCGCATTCTGACCTATTAAGTGACTTGCTATCGCTAATAAAAGCTGCTATCGCTAGTAGGCATGATCCCACTCTGAGCAAGCGACTTAGACTTATCACTCACTCCTTCCAGCTATAGATAGCTGACTTTGCTATCGATAATGTTTGTGGCTAGCGATGGCAATCTTTGCTCATCTTTAGCTTTTGCCCTGCATATGCTAGCGATAGTGAACCTCACTATCAATAGGTCAGTCCTGCAAAACTTAAGATTTTGGCACTCCGATGCCTAAGTTAATGATTAATCTGTATGAATAAAATGAAGTAAGATTAAGAGTAAGTCAGAGACATTTACAATTCGCTTGGATTTACCATTCGTAATTCCCTTCTGATGAAGTTAAATTGATCTGTCTCAATAGGCTTGGTGAATATATCAGCAAGTTGCAGATGTGTTGAAATAAACACCACCTTGACATCCTTCTTTTGAACATGATCTCTTAAGAAGTGATGTCTCACATCAATATGCTTGGTTATGGAATGATGAACTGGATTTTTGACCAAGCTTATTGTGCTGGTGTTGTCACAAAGAATAGGCACTTCTGGGAATTCCAAACCAAGATCTCTTAGTTGATGCTTAAGCCATAGGACTAGAGCACAACAACTTGCTACTGCAATATATTCAGCCTCTGTAGATGAAAGGGAGACACAATTTTGCTTCTTGCTGGCCTATGAGACTAAGCACCCACCTATGAATTGGCATTGACCACTTGTGCTTTTTCTATCTGTCTTATAACCTACATGGTTAGAGTCAAAATAAGCAAGAAGGTACTTTTGAGTTCCCTTGGGATACCATAGCCCAAGCTCTTGAGTTCCTTACAGATGACGCAAAATTCGTTTTACATTGGTTAAGTGGGATTCTTTAGGATTTGCTTGATATCTAGCACACATTCCCACACTAAATTGAATATCAGGTCTACTAGCTGTTAAAAAAAGTAGTGATCCAATAATTCCTCTATAATGAGATTGATTAACTACTTTCTCTTTGACATCTGCATCTAAACTGGCAGAGGTACTCATGGAAGTATCCTCATCCTTAGATTGCTCCATCCAAAATTTGTTGAGAATTTCCTTACAATACTTGGTTTGGGAGATGAAGATGCCATCTTTCCTTTGCTTTATTTACAGGCCTAGGAAGAATGTTAATTCTCCCATCATTGACATTTCAAATTCTCCCTGCATCATCTTAGCAAACTCTTCACAGAGCTTTTCATTAGTAGCACCAAAAATAATATCATCAACATAAATTTGAACTATAAGCATGTGTTTATCTTTATGCATGATGAATAAGGTAGTATCTAATTTTCCTCTAGAAAAACCCTTTTCAATGAGAAATGTGCTAAGCCTCTCATACCAAGCTCTAGGTGCTTGTTTGAGACCATAAAGAGCCTTTTTAAGTTTGTAAACATGATCAAGCTTAGAGTTTTCTTTAAAACCAGGAGGTTGCTCAACATATACCTCTTCTTTAATATATCCATTAAGAAAAGCACTCTTAACATCCATTTGATAAAGTTTAACATTTTTTATGGATGCAAAAGATAGTAGAATCCTTATTGCTTCAATTCTTGCAACTGGAGCAAAAATTTCTTCATAATCAATGCCTTCTTCTTGGTTATATCCTTTGGCAACTAATTTGGCTTTATTTTTGACAATTTGACCAGATTCATCAAGTTTGTTTTTGAAAACCCATTTAGTACCAATAATAGGATGATTTCTTATTCTAGGTACTAAATCCCAAACTTGATTCCTTTTAAATTGATTAAGTTCTTCCTGTATTGCAACTATCCAGTCACAATCAACAAGAGCTTCATCAACACAGGTTGGTTCAATTTCAGAAATAAAGGCAGAAAATTCTATTTCATTTTGTAGTTGCCTTCTGGTTCTAATTCCTTTTGACATTTCTCCAATTACTTGTTCAGGAGGATGGTGCCTAAGATGTCTTATGGAAGATTGAGGCTCATTAGCTTCATCTTGATCATCTTCAGTATTTTCTTCAGAACTCACTATCGATGGCTTGGGTGCTATCGATAGGGGAGGTTTTGAAAGGTTTGAAGAATTTTGATTTTCAACGTTTGCTATCGATGGCTCTGGGGCTATCGATAGTTAACGTTTTATGACTTGAGAAAAATCTTCATCCTCATTAACACAGTGTTGTTTTTCTTGAGGAGTTTCATCAAATACTACATGCATTGATTCTTCAACAGTTTGGGTTCTTTTGTTATAAACTCTATATGCTTTACTCCTATTTGAATATCCTATGAATATGCCAATGTCAGATTTAGGATCGAATTTACCTAAGTTTATCTTCCCATTGTTGTGAATATAGCACTTGGATCCAAAAATTCTTAGGTGACTGATGTTGGGCTTCCTTCCTTTGTAGAGCTCATATTGAGTCTTCTCCATCCCCTTTCTGATGTATGCTCTATTTGAGATGTAACATGCTGTGTTCATTGCATCTGCCAAAATGTTTGGGGTACTTGTTTCTCATTCAGCATGCTTCTTGCCATTTCTGTGAGCACTCTATTCTTCCTTTCCATAACACCATTTTGTTGAGGAGTACGAGGGGTAGAGAAGTTGTGTTCAATACCATTTTCATCACATAACTCCATAAATTCCTTGTTCTCAAATTCTCCTCCATGATCAGTTCTGATTGCTACAATCCTTGTGCCTTTTTCATTCTACAATTTCTTAGCAAGCACACAAAAGGCATCAAAAGTTTCATGTTTTGAGGAAAGAAACATAGTCCATGTAAATCTTGAATAGCCATCCACAACTACAAGAGTGTATAGACTTCCACCTAGACTTTTCACTCTTGCAGGCCCAACTAAATCCATATGGATCAGTTCCAGTGGCCCATTTGTGGAAATTGTCTTCTTAATTTTAAATGAAGACTTTGTTTGTTTACCTCTTTGGCGAGATTCGCAAATTAAATCATGCTTATTTCTAAAGCTAGGAATGCCTATGACTAGATCTTTCTTAACCAGCTTATCAAGTTTAATGAAATTTACATGAGCTAGTCTCTTATGCCATAGCCAACAAGTTTCATCATTTGAAATAAAACATTTTTCTTCAAGTTGTTGGCATAAATCTAAAGTGTATAGATTACCATTTCTATTTGCTTTTAATTTACACTTAAGATTTGTTTTATTTAATTCTAAATCTTTCTTATCAACAATAAGACATTCATTAAAGTCAAAAATAACCCAGTTACCGTGGTCAGTGCTTTGGCTAACACTTAGTAGGTTGTGGCAGAGACCATCCACTAGGTACACATCCTTGACAGGACCATCTTCACCAATTCCAGTGATCTTCCCACTCTGGTTTCCACCAAAGCTGACTTTGGCTCCTTCTTTTGTCACTAGATTGTTGAATTTGTTCTTGTCACCTGTCATATGCCTTGAGCATCCACTATCAATATACCATTTTCCTTTGTTGGATGCTTTGAGGCACACCTGCACAAATCAACCAGATTTAGGTACCCAAACTTGTTAGAATCTTAAGTTTTGATAAAGACTAACCCTGAGAAAACATAAGTGAAAGTTACCTCTGAATTGAACGTGTAAAATCTGCCAGGTAACAGATCACCATTGCAAGAATAAAGATCCATCACTAATGAAAAATGATAACTTAGCAAGATCAATAAAGAATGAATATCTCTATCGCTAAGTGAATCTCAATAGCTAATAGACAGAAAAGAATAGCAAGTGAAGACTTAGCAAAACAAGGTTGATATCAAATCACTAAGTCATTCTCTATCGATAAAGAAAGAATCTATCGCTAAGAAGCTCATTGATAACTCAGCTAGCAGAAAAATAAACCAAGTCCTTGGACTAATGAAATCAGCTAGCGATAATAGGATAAGCTATCGATAACAAAAGGGCTTTAGATAATAAATCATTTAGATAGCTAATGCCTCAGTGTAAATGAGTCAAATGAGCTAACATAATAGCTAGCGCTAACATGCTTGTCCATCAATAATAGGATACCTGGAAATATCTCTGATTACTTAGATAATTGTATCCTTAAAGATAATAGCGATAATGGATTAAGCAATCGATAGAAAAGTTTATGCTGATATGATGCTTTCTGATCTAAGAGAATATGCTATCGATAATACATCTTCTTTTCAATATGAAAAGCTCTGATATACCTTATATTGTCTTTATCTCATTGAGCTAACAGATTAAGCTTGCGATAGGAACTTCTGTGCAATATATGATTATTTGTTTAGCTAACAGCTTAAGTGCAGAATTCACTCTGTCGAGTTAGCGATAGCAGATCAAGCTAGCGCAAATGAAAAAGCTGCCAGAAAGTACATCTTGTACGGATGCACAGAATGCTGAGTCTATCTCTCTCCTAGCTCACCCTACGCAAGAAGTAGTTGAAGCTAGAGCAGATAGTTAAGCCCGATGAAGAAGCTGCATTAAATGCCAACGGCTATGAGCTCCCAACGACTAAATTCAAACGGCTTCTTGAAGATTGAATGCTAGGGCAAAATCTGAGAAGAGATATAAATACAGAACTTGAGCATTTATGTATGAGACAACGAAAAACGAGAATATTTACAAGTTCATTCATTGCTCTCTGTTTTCTGTATTTATTGTTTAGAGATTTTATCTGTACTTAAGTGTTTATCAAAATCTGTTCATTAAGTGAACACATTTATTGAAATCCTCTACTGTTTGAGGTTGTTCTGAAAGCATGGTGCTTTAGAACAGGGATATTGCCTTACAGGTAGTAAGGGGGAGTGTTTAGAGAGATTCTAAAACTCTGTAAAGGTTGACAGGTGAACCTGTGTTCGTAAAACCTGTGGTTAGTGGAACCCAACTGAGTGTTGGAGAACTGGACGTAGGCAGTGTTGGCCGAACCAGTATAAAGGCTGTGTTATTTTAATTATTTCTAGATTTTTAAATCACACAATTCACCCCCCCTCTTGTGCGATTGCCACTTTCAAAACTTTCTTGGGTCCTTTAGGATTAGTCTTTGCCTCTGAGTTTGTGAAAACTTTAGGCACATAAGTTCCTTTAGGAACCCACTTATATGACCCATTAATTCCATACTTCCTAGGATTGCAGGTAGATTGAGTGTGTCCCTTCTGATTACAATAATTCCAAAAACTATAAGGTGAGGAATATTCTGAAGATTTCCTGAAATATTTTAAATATGATTTCACTTTGGGTTCTTCCCATTTCCTTGAAGCTTTCTTTGGCTCATAGCCTATTCTTGTTTTGTTTCTAAAAGCTTTTTGATCCTTCAAAATTATGTTTAGCATTTCTGAGCCTCTTGTAAATTTTTCTAAAGCATTTGAAAGCTTCTCTTTGTCCTTCAACAAATTTTCACAGTTAGAACAACTGTCAATCTTTGTTGGAGAATGATTTGTTATCGATGGAGGAGTGGCTATCGATAGCTCAATTCTGGGAGCTTGCGCTAGCTGCTCTTCTATCGATAGTGCAGAAGGGATTTTTGATGCAGAAGAGGAAATATTTTTCTTGAGTTCTTTGTTCTCTTTTCTCAAACCTACAACTTTCTTAGCAAGCTTAGTTAGTTCAGTATGCATCTCATTATACATATTTTGAAGTTCGAAGTAAGTAGGTTCAGAATCATATACCTCAGTATCACTTAGTTCCTCTTGAGCAACAAGACAAAGATTTGCATTTTCTTCATGATCGCTAGCTTCCTCATCTGAGCTATCACCCCAAATGGATGATACATATGCCTTCTTCCTTCCAAAGGACTTCTCCTTCTTTTTCTCCTTTTCTTTGAATCTTTGGAGATTTGGACACTCTGCTTTGAAGTGGCCAGGCTTCTTGCATTCAAAGCATACATGAGCTTTCTCTTTCTGAGAATCCTTTCTGAAGCTAGGACCACCCCTCTGGAAACTTTTTCTTCTTTTGAAGAATTTCTTAAATTTTCTGACCATGAGAGCCATATCTTCATCATAAAGGTCTTCATTATCACTATCCTCTTCATCTCTTTTAGATACAGCAGGGGCAAGAGATTTCTTCTTAGGATATTCTTGAGCTTCCCTTTGGGCTATCAGAGTTGGCTCATATTCAGCAAGACTGCCAAACAAGGCAGTGATGGATTTGGTTGATTCACCTTGCATCTCTTGGATGGCAGTGACCTTCATAAGCCAATCACCCTTTAATACTTTCAGAATCTTGCTGACTTATTCCTTCTCTAGAATTTTTCTTCCTAGTGCAGCAAGATTATTGATGAGATGAGTGAATCTGATCTCCAGATCTCTTATCTTTTCTCCATCAATCATTTCAAACTTGTGGAATTCTTCAATAAGCATTTCCACTCTTCTATCTTTTACTCCTGAGGTTCCTTCAGGAGTAATCTGTAAGGCTTCCCACATTTCCTTTGCCGTATTTAAGTGGCTAATTCTGAAGAACTCAGTTTGGCTAAGGGCACTTTTGGATCATGAGGATTGCCTTGCTATTTAACTCAACATCTGCAATGTCTTCAGGAGTATATTCGTTTTCACTCTTTGGGTTGCCTAGAATACTGGTAGGCACAATATCCCCTTCTTCTATGATCTTCCATAGCCTATACCCATTATCTTTAATGTATATCTTCATTTTGAGTTTCCAGAAGGTATAATGATTTCCATCAACGCCAGGAGGTTTGTTGATGGAACTTCCTTTAGGCAAGATATTCTCGTACGATGCCATTTTTTATCTTTACTTCTCAGATTCGTTGGAATCAAAAAGGGAGAAGACCTGCTCTGATACCAAATGAAAGTGGCAAAACGCACAAGAGAGGGGGTGAATTGTGCTTTTCAGAAATTGAAACTTTAAATACAAAGACAAGCCTTTATACTGGTTCGGCCAAACACTGCCTACATCCAGTTCTCCAACTCCTTGTTGGGTTCCACTAAGCCACAAGTTTTACACACCAGGTTCACCTGCCAACCTTTACAAGACAGAGTTTTAGACTTCCTCTAAACACTCCCCCTTTCAAGTTGTAAGACTACAACCCTGTTCTAAAGTCCCAGACTTAAGAACAACCTCAAAAAGTAGAGGATTTCAATAAATGAGTTCACTTAATGAACAGATTTTGTTAATCACTGAAGTATAGAATAATCTCACTAAAAGTAATAAAGCTTCAACCAGTGAGTAGATGAGAAAATAATGAATGCTAGTTCGTCAGTTTGTTCTCTACTTCATAAATGCTCAGGGCTTGGTTTTTATATCTCTTCACAGTTTCGCCTTTTTCTTTCAGCTTCATGAGTCCGTTTGAATATGTCTGTTGGAAGCTCCTATCCGTTGGCATTTAATGCTGGTCTTCATTTTAGTCATCTTTCTTCTCTTACTTCATTTAATTCTTGCAGAAGATGAGCTATGAGAGATAGAGACTGTGACCAACAACTACCTGCAATATTGTACTTGTGTAGCAGCTTTTTTAGTAGCGCTAGCATCCCAAGCTATCGCTAGCTTCATAGTATTAATCATGCACTTAGACTGTTAGCTAAACAAGTATTCATGTGAAGCACAGTTGGTGTTATCGCTAGTGAAATTCATTAGCTCAATGTTTACAAATAATGTATTAGCTATCAGAATGTCTGTAAGTTATTTCAACAAGTATTTTCCTATCGATAGCCAACCATGTTATCGCTAGTGACTAAGTTATCGCTAGTTCATTTCATTAGCTCTACATAGCAACTTATCTGAATGTCTAAGAGTTTTGCTATTTCTAGCTATTCATGCTATCGCTAGTGACTATGTTTTAATACAGTTGTTCTAATCAGTCTTAGCGATAGAGGCATGTCTTAGAAATAGTAAACTATTGTTCTTTGCTTAGACTAGATCAAACCATTTCATTTGTGATAGTGAAGTTCTTAGCGATAGGAATACTTACTTTCAGTTTATTGCCAAGACTTCATTAGCCAATATTACCCTTATCTCTTCATTTATTAGCGATAGGCTCTCAGTCTAGCGATAGTTAACTGTTATCTATAGGACTTGTTCAACGTTTAGATACCTTAAACTTTTCCTTAGTCATATATCTTGATTCTTATCTCAATTCTTTTCAGAATAAGTTATATGCTATCTGTTCATTTTACTTATGTTATCTATAGGATCCAGTCCTCATCAAAACTTAAGATTCTAACATTTCACTCATTTCAAACTAGCTTCCAACATCAAATTTCAATCGATTGTGTTCGAGAGCACGAGCAGCTAAACTTCTTGTGGAGATCTTGATGGAGAAAAGCAAATGGAGCTTCAACGTTTCTAATGGGGAGTTAACTAGTTTCTCTTGTCTAAGTTCTTCTTATGTATTGCAATTACTTGTAGTTGTGAATGTTTTTGGTCTTAGAAAAAGAGTGCTTAATGTTTAATCTTTTGCTCAATGGTCATGCATGTAATTAAGCGATGTTCTTTTATACATATGAACTTAAGTGTTGTTTTATGATATCATGCAATAGATGTGTTTCATTTATATCTCCTTTGGATTTCTAGAATACATTGAATGCATGTGCGATTGTATGTGTATTTAGACACTAGGTCCAACGTTAGATGGTTTTATATACTTCTAACAAGAGTCTCTTTGCATGTTTGTCATAATGCTTCACTACAGAGTTGGGGATTAAGGATTATTTGATTAATTAATTGAATGAGCGATGTGCCACGTTAGTTAATTAGGTGATTGGATTAAGAGCGATTGCCTTAGATTTTATTATTAGAACTCAGATTAATACTCCCATATCTTTTAGAAGCTAGGAAAGTTGCCCAATTCATCAAGAGACCCATATTCATCATATAGTTTTCATAAATCCATTTTAATTGCTTTCTCATAAATCAAAAATAACAAAAAGAATTTAGTCTAGTTTCAATAACCAAATCACAAACCCCCAAATTTTTATAGCTGTTCATGCATATAGTTAGCTTAGGTTAGTTCATTAGGCTCCTTGAGAGACGATCAGGGAAAGCACCACTAGTGCAATCCTTAGTTAGAAATATTTTGCATTTGCACCCCAAGGCGTTTAGGAAGTTAACAAATCAATGGCGCCATTGCCGAGGAGTCATGTTTGACTCCTAGGTTAGCTAAGTGTCAATTGCTTATTGACAAGGGGTTAGTAGCATTTTAGGTTAGTTTTAGCCATATAGTTGCATTTAGGTTTTAGTTTAGTTCTAGGTTGCATTTCCATTGATAAAATTGAAAAATATAAAAAAATATTGTGTTCTTGGTCTTGCGCTTGATATTTACTACTATACTTGAGGTGTATTGCTGGTTTCTTGCACCATTTGAGTGAAATTTGATTGACTAGTTGCTGCTGGTGGTGTTAGCTTTGATTTATTGAGGTTGTATTTGTGCATCACATACTCATATTTGGCATTACACTCAATTTTTCAACCAAAACCACTCAACTAAGTCATTTTCTGTCATTTGGACTTGTTGAGGCCATTTGCACCAAATTTTAAGCTCAAATTCTTGAACTTGTGCATTTGGTAAATTTTCAAAGGCATTTTCTTGCAAATTTGGCAACTTAGGGGGTGAATTTTGGTTCTAGGTAATTTTTAAGTGTTTTATAATTTTTCTCAAGTCCCCTTACCCTATTTAAACTTGTTTCAACCATTGGGGTGAACTAAAATTGATTAGAATCACTCTTGGACTTAATCCCCTCTTTGCTGTCAAATTGCAGGACTTTATTGTCACTGATTTATGCTTCTTGCCTAGCCCCCACAGTGAAGGCCACAGCGAATGTAACACCTAATTTTCGTTTTACCTTTTTGATAAAACCTTGCCTATTCGGTAGCCTTTCTTAACGTTTAGCCAAATAATTAGCTAACTGGAACTGATAGAAAACCTTTTTATTGGAACCTTAATGTGTCAAATTAACTTATCATTTCATTTTTTTTTTTATTTGGTACTTGATCATTAAACTTCACTAACATATATATTAAACTATCATTTACATATCGATCCAGACATCACACCCTTGCCTACGATAGGTACTTCAGAGTAATATATATATATCAAGGTTCATACCCCTGTTGATATTTACTACAAACTTTACCCCATATTTACTTACATGTGCCCACTTCTTCCCACCATAGTGTTTACAAAATATACATATGCAGCAAGTATTCACCATAGCTTAATAATAACATACTCAAAAATATATACAAATTGCCTAAGCAATCTTATACAGCATCTTCAGGCTACATATACTTTCACTAAATCCAGCCTTACCAAAAGCAGTCCAGCCTATCTTTCCCTGCAACCAAAATTTTCTCAGGTTTACCTCATACACTCTAAATTCATACAGTCACACCATCACAATTTATTTAAGCTGTACAAATAATGATAAGTTATTCTCATATTTCGCGTCTCTGACGCCGGTCATCAGAGTAATGATATATTCATTCACTTGGAGACTAATTAATTATCTCAATGTGCATATAGCACCTGCCACCTATTAATAAGGATACATACCCTATTAGTAGTGACTATACCTGCAGGATTTTAATAATATAATACAGATATATCATGTGGATAGAAAATCTGACATAGGGGGAGCGACCCACCGTATGCCTAGGAGTACTCCGAAATTAAAAATAATAAGAACATACGAGCAATAATCATTTATCAAGTATCTATAACAGCAATCATGTTTAATTATCATACAATCCAATCATGCATTGTTCTAGGTGTGTATGAAGTAAACCCTCACCTGCGACAACCACGTACTACTTCGCTGGAGCCTTTCCTTCTCGCTGCCTATCAGATTTATCACCACTTGGTCCTCCTATTATTACATCATGTAATAATAGAGGTCAATACTCATATTATATATATTAAATATCTCGCTCCCGGTCCTAGTATACTACCCACCCCTTAGTGATAGTTCTTACTAGGTGAAACACATTCACATCTCTAATTAGAACAACAAGTCTCATTTTCCAACTCTAAAAGTTGGTATTTTTATTGAAGAAAGAAATTCCACAATCAATGTTTAATATAGCATTACTTATGGCTGGATTTAATTGCCAATTCAACAACAATAATCAAGTTCATTTATGTACAAGAAACATCACACTTAAAACACTTGTTATAGCACAATTGTCCACAACTTTTGAACCTAATTTAATTAAAACCACTTACAATAAGGCAGCAGCAACTTGTACTCAAAATTATCAAACATCTTGTAATGTAATACAAGAAAAGTATATGTCACATTATCTTTATTTGAATTACAATTGTGCAGCAGTAAAATTGGGCACATTATAATGCCTTTCACATTGTTTTTAGTCAAAACAAGTCATCCCTTATTAACTCCATTAGTCCCATTTGTTCTAGGCCAAAACAGAACCAATTTTCATCTACTATTAATTCAAGCACAACCTTATCAAATTAATTTAAATTGCTGTCACAAATTGCAGCAATATGCACAAACCATAACTTCATATTTCTTCACTACTTTGCAGCGACTTGAATCATTAATAAGGTAACTAAGTTATGCTAATCTTGTGTGAATTATAAAAGAAAATCTGCACACACACAAGTAAGTTAATGGCTGAACCGAATTGCCCTTCATACAAAAATACTACATTCTTTTAGACACATGAAGAATCACAAATTTAACACCTATAACAGCGCACAAATGGACAGCAATTTTCAGCACAAACTTGCATCCATTTGTAGCCAATTCTTCACAAGATACCTTCCCAATTTTAGTTGTAACTTTCATAGATAAAAGAGGAAAAAGTTAGAGCCAATTCTCTTCCTTTAATCGGTCAAGGAAAACTGACCACAATCACCCAAATTTTGGATAGATTTCATAGCTCCTTTGGTTTAATAAAAACAGAGCATCAAAGTTAAGTAAATACACATGCAGCTCGAAATTTTCACCCACATAAACACCTTTAACAATCTCCCATTTAGCTACAGAAGATCAGATTCGAACAGCTCCCAAATCCCCCCTCAAACCCGACATGCATCTCCCTTAAATCCTCTCTTAATTGCAGAAAATTTGGCATAGATTGGTAGAGAATCTTCACCTAGAGTTTGAATCTTGTTTTGCATGTGGATTCCACCTCAATCTTCCTCCAAATTCGTCCAAGGAAGTTGCTGGAATTTGGGCAGAAGTTTGAGCATTTGGAGAGCAAGAGAGAGAGAGACGAAATGGAAGAAGAGGAAAAATGAATGAATGTGTGTGTGGGTGTGTGTTTCGGCTGACATAAGGGAGTAAATAATAATAAATTATTTAGTATTTAGGTGGGGTAATTTAATCATCTCCTTATTTTACTTAATTGGCTCTTTTACACTTACCTTTGATTTTTATCAACAATATTACATATTGTTCTTATTTGGTAAAAGACATTTCTTATCTTCCTTGAGTAATTTTATTTACTAATTGGATTTTTGGGATGTTACATCGAAATCTGTGTTTTGAGACCTATGAAGGCTGCATTTTGGTTCCTGCGCCGTAGCCCTCGCCATACTTCCCTACAGCAAGATACTAAAACCAGAACTTCTCTGGTTTTCTGCATACTTGTCATCTTGCACCACTTTTTCCCCAATTCAATTCCAATTGATTCCAACTTTTGCACACACATTCTAACCATTATTTGTGACTTGTTTCCATTGGTTTCACTCATCTTTCATATTCCTATAATTAATTTGACCTGTGAGTGCTATTTTGGTCAATTTTGGGATGTTGGTAGCTATCTTTGTGCATATTTTGCATTTCTTGCATACACTTACTGTCTATTCCTTGTGTATGACTAGAAGCACCACTAGTGAGTCTGACTTGTTACCTGAAAACCATGAGATTGAGCGTCACCTTACCCGGTTGAGGAGAGCTAATAGATCCATTATTCCTGACACCGAGGTAGTTGTAAGGAAGCATTTTATAGTGACTCTAGTGACCAGGAAACCAACACCGAGTTTGACCTAGATTTCCCAGCTATGGATCCACCCAATAACCAAATCAACCCAATTGTGCTTGGAATGCTTGATTGATAATTCATTAATTCAAGTGATTAAAGTGTGCATATTTGAGCTTAAACTAGTGAATTAAATGGTAAAATTTTCCTTATAGTATAATTAATTTGAATGCACACTTAATTAGGAAAATTTGTGTTTAAATATGTTTTTCAATGCTTTAATAATGAAATTACAGAATTGCCCTTAAGTCACTTGCCATGTTCACTTTTTATAGTTTAAAAAAAATTAAAAAAGAAGTGCATAATCTTATTTTAAAAAATAATAAAAGAAGCCTATCCCGGCACTTCCTGGAATAAGCGCCAGGATAGGCCATAAGTTTAAGAAAAAAAATTAAAAAAGAATTGGCCTAACCCGGTGCTTTTTATAATAAGCACCGGGTTAGCCCTTTAATTTTTTTTTAGAAAAAAGTACCTAAGCGCTGGGATAGGCGATATAGTTTTTTAAAAAAATATTAATAAAGGAGAAGCCTAACCCAATGCTTATCATGAAAAGTGCCGGGTTAGGCCTTTAAGTTAAAAAAAAAAAAAGATACCTATCCTAGTGCTTATGGCCTATCCGGGCACTCATAGTAATAAGCTCTGCCTTTGTGACACCACAGTAGGCCTTTCTTGTATTAATGAACTTAGTTTAGAAAAAAAAATCTGGGTAAATCAATTTATAAGTAACTCATTTGGCTTTCCAAAAAAACCAACTAGGTTCTTATTTAACATGGAAGGGAGTAGGAATGGTAATGATGATAACTAAAAGTGGCACAATAAAGTTGTTTTGTAATAACTGAATTTATAATTGAATTGATATATAATTGAACTTATGCATCTTATATGGCTAAAAAGTTATTTGCATATAAAAAAATTTCAATTTTATTTGAAGCTTGATATAACAGGAATTTTTTTAGTAATATTGAATAATAAATGATTTTTTGTTGCAATCAAAAACTCAATTTTTAAAATGATTACAGGTGAAAATGAGAATTTTTTCCCTTGCATATTAAATATAAAGAGAGGAGATAGTGTGAGTCTCTAATAAGATATATAGGTAAAATTTAAAAACCACATTAATTTTATCCATAATAAATGACTCTACTATGTCTCCTTAATTTATGTAAAATAGTTGACTATTTCTTGCAATGTGGACCGAAGGAACTATAATATAGTGGTATGAAATTGACATTAATTACAAAATGTGGCAATATTGCGGACGCGAGTTAAACTTAATTGTGAATCTCAGTTGAAAACATTAATTAGGGAGGAAGAGACTATAGTTAAGGGTGTCTTACTTGTAATGGATTGATTGAAAGATAAGGTTGGTAGATTGGATGTGAACAATTCTTGGGCCACATAAATTAATTATAAAGAGCTGTTGGTGAGACAAATTGAAGAAAGTCATGACGCCAATATTGACTGTTTTTGCTTTTCGAAGGCAATATTTTCCCCCTTTTAATACCTTGAAGAATTTGGCTTATCAAACAAAAAACAATTCAAGAAAAAGGGGAAACTTGAAAGCATCCATACTTTGGTTCTTAAATATTTTGTGCAATAATCTCTTTTAATACTGCTACAAACTAATGATCAAACTCTTGGTAAAGGTCCAATTTTGCCCCAGAAGTAATCCAATAACAGCGTTCAGTGTCTGGAAGTAACAAAGGGACCATATTTACCATGAAAGTAGCCAAAGCGGCTCATTTTGACCCATAGTAGACATACTTCAGGGTAAATACGCTCCCTTTGTGGACCAAAATGCACCACTTTTGCTACCTCAGCTCCAGAGTAAATATGCTCCATTTGTTACTTCCGAACACTGAATGCTCCTATTAGGTTACTTCCAGGACGAAATTGGACCTTTGCCTATCAAACTCTAGATTATTAATTTATGATTTGCTTGGAATGACTATTAGAACATTTAACAGCTTTACAATCATGATTTACAAAATATTCCCTGGTCTTATTTATAATTTATAAAGCACTTCCAACATATTTCATACAAACCAAATAAAATATTAAACCTTGTTAATTTTGCATTTAAATTTGTCTTCCAATTTTACCCCTATTTATTACTCCATTCGTCCCTAATTATAAGCTTCAAATAACTAATTTGTGTTTATCAAGAAAACTACTTAAGTTAGTTAAAAGCAATAATCATGTAAGGAATCTAATTTATTTTTCAAGTTTTCTCTTATTATTAAAGATGAAAGAGAATGAAAAATAAGAGATAATAAAGATGAAAGAGAATGTATAGGGAAAAGATAAACAATGGATAAAATTGGGGGAAAAGCAATAAATGCTTAGACAACCCCAAAATGAAACTTATATTTTGAAATAAGCCCAATCACAAATATGAAACTTATAATTAGGGACGGAGGGAGTATCTACAACTCATGAAAATAAAATCAACAAATAATAAATTAAAGATAAAATTGTACATTCATACATTAAATTTCAGGGTTTAGATGCATTTTGGCATATAAACTATTGGCCTAAGAGTAGCTGGCACAATTATGTTTTGAATTGTTCTTGTATGCCAATCAAGTTTTAAGATAGACCATATTGGCCAACGTAGGTAGGGACACATTAACAGTTGCCTTTAGCGGCTATGTGGCGCTCGCACACAAAGGCATCTTTTGGCCACATGGCAAGTAACATGTGCCAATATGGATTATAAAATCTAGAAGGAGATATCTGACTTGGAACATATTAAAATCATTTAAAAATATGTTTTTTAACAAAAGTGGAAGAAGAAGGTCAAAACTGAAGAACCCTCGAAGAAGAAGACTCGAAGGAACCCTAGCCGTAGCCAATGAACCCTAACCCTAACCACAGATGTCTTTATCTTCATCATTGACGACAAGCAGATGTAGAAGAAAGGTTGTGGTGCTTTGACAGCCCAATCGCGAGGATGAGGATGAAGAGCCTAAGAGATTTTGCCACCATGGATTGGCGGCTCCCCGATGGACTTCATGGAGTGACAGCAACCTAGGGAGGAGGTACTATGGATGTGGATTCTACAACCAGGTAAGCTCATAGTGTTCTGATATGCTTGAAAAAGCTTATTTTTGTTTGTTTAAAAGGGTGAAGGAGCTCAACATTCGGGTTTGAGAATGAATGTTTGTGCTTGGGTGTTGTTTCTATTCTTCCTTTCTTTTTCCTGTTCTTTCTGAAAGCTAATTGTTGTTTTGACACAAAACAATTATTGTAGTTACTTTTCTTGGCATGATAGTGTGTTTGGGGAATGGCCAAATATAGTGATCAAGGAGCTCTTAGACGACATTGATAGACTATATGATGAAACTGGCAAGCTTCAAAGAGAAGAGAATGTGGAACTGAAAGAACTTCTTGATGAAATAGGTGTGGAAATGAAGAATATAAAGCAGAAGATTGATGGAACAAGAGAAGAAGCATGAAATGAAGCTTAAAATAGCTATGTGTCTTGTGTTTGTCCTTTGTATTTGACTACTGTTAATGTATATTTAAGGATGTCATTTTGGATGGGATCAGTGGTCTAAAGTTTGTAATTGACATATATTTGGTTAAGAAGAGAACTATGTTAGATCTTAGTGATTTGAGCCTTTCCTAATATTCCTTGGGGTTCAAATGCAAAATTTAATTAACCATGGATTGCACTAGTGGTGCTTTCCCAGGTCGTCTCTCAAGGAGCCTAATAAACTAACCTAGAAAACTAAATGCATGAAAAGCTATAAAGTTGGGGTTTTTGAGATTTTGATTAAGGAAACTAAACTAGATTCTTTTTGGGATTTTTGTTATTAAAGAAAGCAATTAAAATGGATTTGTGAAAACTATTAAGATGAACATGGGTCTCTTGATGAATTGGGCAACCTTCCTAGCTTCTAAAATGATATGGGAGTTTTTAAACCAAGTTCTAGTGCAAAACCTAAGGCAATCGCTCTTAGTCCAATTAACCTACTTAATCAACTAACGTGGCACATTGCTCATTCAATTAATCAAATAGGCAATCGTTAAGTTTCAACTTGGTAGTGAAGATTCATGATAAACATGCAAGGAGACTCTCGTTAGAAGTAAATCGAACCATCTAACGTTGGACCTAGTGTCTAAACACACATACAATCGCACATGCATTCAACATATTCTAGAAATCCAAAGGGAATATAAATGAAGCATATCCATTGCATAATATCAAGAAAACAACACTTAGGTTCATACATATAAAAGACATCTCTTAATTACATGCATGGCCATTTAAACAAAAGATCAAACAATGAAGCACACTTGTTTGAAGACCCATTACATATAACAAAAGGGATTGAAATATATAATACGAATTAGACAAGAGAAACTAAATAAATCCCCATTAGAAACGTTGAAGCTCTGGTTGCCGTCATCCATCAAGATCCCCACGAAGAACTTAGCCACTCATGCTCTTGAACACGATCGAATGGAATTTGGAGTTGGAAGCCATGGGATTAAGGTGGGATGAGTGAGATTGGTGGAGATGAGTGAATTGAAGAGTGGAATTCGTGCAAAGGCTTGAGGGTAAGAGAATGGAAGGGATTGTGGTGAGTGGTGGTGGAATGGAAGATAGAATTGGAGTGTTCTTGGGTGGCAATTTTCGTGCTAGGTGGAGAGGAAAGGAAATGAGTATGAAAATTTTAGAGAAGAGTGAGAGAGGAGATAAATTTTCGTTGGTTACCTATATATAGCACAAGAGGCAATCCAAAAACCTTCCAAATTGACCTAGGTGTCCTATTCTTACTAGGATTAACAAATAGGAAAGGTTTGGGGAAAGAATTAAGAGAGAATGGTTGATTAAATATGGAAATTTGGATTCCCCTCTCTATGGCACAAGAAACCACTCAAAAACTATCCAAAATGGCCTCCGGTTGCCTAATTTGGCCACCCATACCATATAGGAAAGATTTGGGGAAGATCCAAACACTTTCTCCCAAGAAATCTAGCCAAAATAGGAAGTTTTAATTAGAATAATCAATTAGGAAACTTCTTAACATCAATCAAGCCTAGGGTTTCCTATTCTTACTAGGATTAACAAAAAGGAAATATTTTAGGCAAACCCAATCAACCAATCCCATAGGGAATTTCCTATTCTTCTTGATTTTACCAATTAGGAAAGTCTAGAGGCCAATCCATTAGGCTCAATCAATCAATCCAGTTTCCTAATAAGTATTTTTTGTAGAAGTTTCCTTTTCTATAGAAGTTTCCTATTTTGCAGAAGTTTCCTATTTTGATTTGTTCTTGCTTTGACCTTTATTCTTTGCACCTATAATGGAAATTTTAAGCACATGTGAAGTATTTCAAGTCCCAAAACAATAAATGCATGAGTTAAATGCCTAATATGCTCAAATTATAATGAAAATGCAATTAACTCTCTAATCTTGGACCCTAAGTATAAAAGTGCCTAAATCCCCATTTAATAGCCTAGAACAAATGCTAATTTCCTATAATTAGTGGATAAAAATATGTAATAATCAAGTGCAATCACTTAGTGTTTGACTGAAATGGTGTTTGTTGCCTCTATCCAATATGAAGCATTTCATTAAAGTGACAAAATTATATAACGATGTTTGTTGGCTGGTGTTAAATTGTTTGTTGTCTCTATCCAATATGGCCTTGTTGAATGATATAATGATATAACTTTTGCGAATGAAATTTCTTGAAGTTAAGCCAAGTGTAGTGCTACCTAACTAACCTGTAAATCACCTTGACTTGGAAGGGAAACCCACTGTTTAAGACAACTCATTTCATATATGACATGAAAATCAATGTCATTCATTGACCATAAATAAAGAAGCACAAGTAACCACCACAAGTTGTGATCCTTGTCAGTATGATGAGGACAAAGATTGTGAACAAAGCACACCCAAAATATAAAAGCATAAGCAAAAGACCAAAGCACATGTGTCCAACATATTGTGAACATGGCATAATCAAAATTAAAAGCAAAACTTTCAGTGATAAGTTTACAATAAAACATAACACATATTCAACCTATTTTCCTACAATGAAGGCTTCTTTACATTTTCCGTTGCCTTGCTTCTTGTGAGGACCTTATCCCTTTGGACTTGTAGTTGTGAGTGATTTAACCTTTGCCTAAAAAGGTATGGGGGTTTTGGTTTGAAGATTCATTTACTAAAGCTATTAACAAAAGCAGTTACTTGTTTTTGGTGTTTTAGATTGATAAGTGAAAAGTGAAGAGAGTTTGGATTAGGGCTGATTTTATAAAATGGGCTTTGGTAGTGTTCCGGTGACTCAAACGCTTCTTTCAAAATGATAAGTGGGAGTTTAATTTACCAAGTCTAATTGAAAAATCCCTAAGCAACCACTAGGGGTCCACTAGCCCTAATTAATGACTAATCTAGCAATCACTTTCATAGACATTACTTAGGGTTAGTGTGAAGATCCACTTGGTTTATGAAATGCCTTAAAACAAATGCAATTTAACTCTCATGAAGTGCAACCACATCATCATGCATGGAGGAAATTGACTATAACCACTAGCAACCACTAAAATGGCTATAACCAAAAATACAATCACAAGTAAATAGGAAATTGTATCTCAATCACATTCAATTCAAAGCATACACAATATAGTTCACAAACATAGATAGCAACCACATATCCCAAGTCTTAAATCCAAATACAAGACCAATACAAAAGAGTATAAGCCAAATACAAAGGAAATAAGGAATTGTAAACTAGAAACTCCCCTATGTTGGTACATGAAGCTAGAGCCACCTTCACACCACCAAAGCACCAAGAACTTAGCCTCTCATCTCTTCAAATTCGAGCCAAGGATGGCCCATGACCACAGCCTCCATGGATGAGGAAGGTAGAAGAAGAAAAATTGTGGAAATGGAAGGTGAAACAAGGAAGAACAGAAAAACCAGCAAGAATGGGTGTGAATTCGAGTGGGAAGATGAGGATTTGGAGTGGGGAATGGAGGAAATGAGATAAACCCTAAGAGAGGGGCTGTACTTTCGTGTTTTGAGGCTTAGATTCACATTTTCGGGTGTTAGAAACTATTTATAATCCCTCAGAGACCCTAAAATCGCGTCAGATTTCGTAGATACTGGGCACTTCGCCGTGGGCTCGCCGCGGCGAGAGCCACGGCGAGCTACCACTCATTCTAGAACTTGCTGGGGAGTTCGCCGTGAGTTCGCCGCGGCAAGACCCACGGCGAGCTCACGTTGCTTCTGCCTCCCTGGTCTTTCTCGCCGCCAGGTCGCCGCGGCATTGATTCTGTTTCTCTCTTCGCTTCCTTCTTCTTCCCCGTCCAGAATTCTTCGCTGCAACTTGTCTCCTTAATTTGGGCATGTTTCTTCTATGACCTACAAATAAAATCAAGCCAGAGGTAGCATCAAATGTCCTTGAAAATGGGTTAAACAATAATTTATGCTAATTATGCCCAAATTGCCCTTGACTAGAACAAATTCCAACAAAGTGTGCAAAAGTCAGAAATTACTCGAATTAGGTGCAAATACCCCAAGAACATGCAATGATCCAATGATTTTATCAATGAAAAGTGTATAAAAATATGGTGCAATCAGTGAGCTAGATACACTTGGATTGCCCTTCCATATTAATCCTGGTGGTCTAATTACGAGCAATTGAGTTGTGAAGGGCTTGAGAACTGGATCCTCCTAGAACACTCTGGACCAGTGGAGGTTAGTTTGCGAAAAAGTATTACATCCATCTCATTAGGGATAGGAAACTTCTTTCAAGGGTAAGCATGTTGGTTCATATAATCTTCTGCCTTTCCCTCATGAAGAACTATCTCTGAACTCTGTCCAGGCTAAAACAAAAGTAAGAGTGAAATTAGTGCATGGACAAAGAAAATTGGATTTGCCAGTGTAAACAAAATGTAAACATACTTACATTGTAAACGATTTTGCCAGTGTTCTCATCTATCATAATACCCATGCCCAAAGTAAATTTTCTCTTGTACACACATTTGCGTAATTATGTCTGGTCTAAAGCATTGGCTATGTTTTGTGATTGTTTTGAAGAAGTCCCAGCTCTTTGTGACTGAGTTGAAGGTCTAGCAACTCTTTGTGACTAGGCTAAAGGTCTAGAAGCTCTTTGTGACTAGGTTGAAGGTGTTGCAGATGGTGCTTCTGGTGTGTTTGCTTGAGTGGAAGTTGGATTTGCGTGGAAAGCTTCTTGTGTGGCTTGAGTGGAAGGTGGAGTTGCTTGATTGGCATCTTCTGGTGTTTCTTGAGTGGAAGGTGGAGCTGCTTGATTGGCAGCTTCTAGTGTTTTCCTTTTCCTTCCTAGATGGGGATTGTTAGAAGGAAAAATCATATATATTTGATTTATAATCTGCAATAAATTTTTTTCTTTAGACATTTACAAAAAAATCAATCATTTAGGCAAAAAAGGGTTAATTTTTTTGGATTTGAATTTTGGATTCCATTGTTAACAATAAATTTTTGGCTTTTCAAATTTAACAATAATTTAGAAAAGAAAGCATTAAGTATTTTCATATGGAAAGATTGGAACTTGAATTTTGATGAATTCCATTATGCACAATAGATTTTTGCATTTTGACATTTACCAGATAATTGCTTTATTTAAGTGATTTTGTTACCTTTCCTAATCGCCTTAGGATGCAAATGCAAAATTAATTGAACTAAGGATTGCACAAGTGGTGCTCTCCCAAATCGTCTCACGTAGAGTCGATTAAGTAACTACCTAAACTAACTAAATGCATGCAAAAGCTTTAAAATTGGGCTTTTTGAGATTTTGGTTAAAGAAGCTAAACTAAATTCCTTTTGAGATTTTTGTTTACAAAGAAAGCAAGTAAATTGGTTGTAAAATTTATGAGATAAACATTGGTCTCTTGATAAATTGGGCAACCTTCCTAGCTTCTAGGTGATATGGGAGTATTAATCTGAGTTCTATTGATAAAAACCTAAGGCAATCGCTCTTAGTTTAATTACCTAATTAACTAATTAACGTGGCACATCACTCATTCAATTAATTAATCAAATAACCGTTAATTCCGAACTTGATAGTGAAGAATTATGATAAACATGCAAAGAGACTCTCGTTAGAAGTAGATCAAACCACCTAACGTTCGACTTAATGTCTCAACACACATGTAATCGCATATGCATTTCACATATTCTAGAAATCTAAATGAGATATAAATGAAGCATATCTATTGCATGATATCATAAAAACAACACTAGGTTCATACATATAAAAGAACATGGCTTGATTACATGCATGACCATTAAACAAAAGGTTGAGGCATCAAAGCAAACTTGTTCTAAGACCAAATACATATAACAAAACACAAGGAATTGCAATACATAAATAGAACTTAGACAAGAGAAACTAATAAACTACCCATTGAAGAACATTGAAGCTCCAGTTGCCTTCCTCTATCGATATTCCCACAAGGAGTTTAGCCGCATGCTCTCGAACATGATCGATTGAAATTTGGAGTAGGAAGCCATGGAATTGATGTGGAAGGAGTGAAATTTGTGTAGATGGATGTATGGGAGAAAGAATGGAATGAATGAGAGTGAATTGTGGTGAATGGTGGTAGTGAGAAAGAAAATTTAGGTATCTATTTAATTAGCAAAAGAGACAATCCAAAAACTCTAAATTACTTGGGGAGGTCGAATTCATTGATTAGGAAACAATGGAAGAAGACCAAATCACTTAAATCACAAGTTGGAGCAAAATAAAAAATTTCCGATTTATGCCCGATTCACGCCCTCGCCGTGGTTTGCAACGGCGAGGCAACTTGTATTCTGTCTCCTCTCTGTCTCTCGCTGTGGCGAACCATGGCGAGGCAACTTTTTTTTCTTCTTTGTTTATCTCACATCTTCTTCAATCAAAGCCTCATCCTTTGCACATATAATGGAAAATTAAAGTACATATGAGGTATTTTAAGTCCATGATCGTGGAATATGAGTTAAAAGTCTAATATGCTTGAATCACCATCAAAATGAAATTAACTCCTTAAGTATGGACCATACATGTAATTGTATCTAATTCCCATAGAATACTCCTAAATCAAATGCTAATTTCCCATTATTGGTGGTTAAAATCATATAATAATCATGCACAATCATTAAGTAGGTCAATAATTTCCGTAATGAAGTATTAATTATTTTACTGTTTAGGAAGTTTTACTTTTGAAATTTGAATCACATTGTTAACTGATTGCTTTAGTCTTTTTTTTAAGAAAAAATTCCCTTTAGTCTATCATAAGAGACCGTCCAAAATATTATTTCTTCATAAACCCACAATTCTATATTGATTCTCTACATTCTAGCAAACAAGGATACTTATTCTCTTTGCATACATCTCTATGAGGTCCCATACAAATATACAAAGTGCATGCTGGGTAACCACAAGACGGTTCAAGATAGCATGCTTGATGAAAGTTAGGACACATGACAAATCGATGATCTCATATTCCAAAAGTGGGTTGTATGAAAAATCACTCATCCCCTTCCTTTTTTGAAAGGTTGTCATGATATTGGTTGATGAGCATGTATCTCTTCACTCTAGCTATCTTTATTGTTTCTAAAACTTTGAACATGAAACTTTCATATTTCTTATCATTTTCATACTTGTACATTCTCTCTTATCAAAGTATATTTATGATGTTTTCAACATATTCACGGAACTAGGATTGAGGGGTACATTAATTAGAAATCGTTGGTCACCATTTACCAATAAGATCCAATTGGAGGCCTAACTTTCATTCCATAATCCATTTTTATGAATTTCTTGCATTTAATCCTGTTTAAAATTTCAATTTTTTTCTTATCAATGTGATTGCAGTCGGCTCAACAACTAATAAAGTAAAATATTTAATTTTTGGTTTATTTTCTTCTATTTTAGCTTTTATCTTTAAAATTGTATATGAAATTTAAATCTACCTATATATAATCGTTCCTTGCATTGCTTGGGGAGGAAAATCTATTTAGGAAACCGCAATTTGATTAAAAAACCTTATATATTGAGACAGAAGGAGTGTAGGAATTTAATGTATGTTACATCATTAATCTTCATGTCATTCTTTTAAATTTCTTAGTTATGAAATTAGAAAGTTTAAAGAAAGCTCTTCATGAAACGGCTTGGTCATTAATGAAAAAAAATGGGATGAAGACATTCCATCCTCACCCTCCATCATACCAGGGATTAGGAAAAAAAATGTGGGTTTATTGCAAGTGTGTGGTTCAACGAAAATTTTTAACTTTACTGAAATACATAATAATGTTTTCATTGCAAGTGATGTCTTTATGTATTTTAATAAGATTGAAAAGGGTCAATGTAATTTATACATAATATAGTTTTTTCCCCATAAAGGGTTTTTTCAACAAAACAGGGCGCAAAACGAACTTTGGACTCTCTGGGACTTGAGTTATTATCTCAGGCCCATCATAGAGCGGCCCTTAATGGTTTTTTGGTCCAACAGCATCCCCTCTAAACCATCAAAGAGCACAGGTCAAGTTTCATTTATCTAGTACTTAAATTCCCTCACGTTAATTGTCTTTTTTACTGCCAATGAGGTTTGAGGTTTGAGTTAAGCAAAGTTACTTTCTCACAACATGACAAATCAAAGTTTAAATCCTTATTGATTGAGACCGTATTTAGTCTTTTATTTGGTTATCGTAATTTTTTATTTTCAAAATATAAAAAGATAAAAAAAAATTAATATATGTTCTGGCTGTGTTTTATAAAATAAAATTTTATTTTGTAAATAAAAAATCAGAACATCTTTTTGATATTTTGTTACTTTTTATTCTTAAAAATTATAGAAGAGGCACGGAACATTCTGGCCTTGTTTGATTATATTTTACTTTTTATATTTTTAAAATTTTTATAAGTTGTTTTTCTTAATATGCTTTGGGGACAAAAAAATTGTTTGGATGATTGTTTAAATAATCATTTTTTAGATGACTTATTTTGGAGAGTGGAACTCCTATGGCTATGATTAGGGGTGAGCAATGGGCGGGCTGGGTAATCCAACCCCTATCCCATTGCCCACCCATTTAACATTAGATGGGTCTGGGCTAGCCTCAACCCATTTAAGCCCAAACTAAATGGGTTTTGGTTAAATGGGCGGGTTAAATGGGTTACGGGTAAACTCATTAATCCCTTCATCTATTTTTCTATTATTATAAATTTTTAAATTTCTTATCAAAGTTAAAAATTCAAGCATCATATTTACATATTAAAAGTGACAGCAAGATCCACAACTCCACATCCATGTGTATATCATAGTTTGTTGCACAAAAGAACTTAAATTTAGACAAGTACCATAATAACAACTTTTTTTAATGTTTAAACTTCAAACTAAAATATTACAACCACAAGTTCAAAAGGATTAATATCATGCTTCCAAATCTTCATCAATTATCATCTTCTTCAGGTTTACTTGACGATGGGGTTGAATCTACAACACATGCTAGATCTTCCTCTACAAAATAAATTAAGCAAAATCTGATTCAATATTATGTAATAAATAGATGAAATAAAACATAATATGAACTATGTTGAGGGAAATGCAAACTACTTTCCTACATTGCCGGAGAGAAAGTGATTTGTCGCCGACGGAGAGAGATCGAAGAGAAAGCAAACACAAATTATGAAACCACTTACCTACGTTCTGTGTCGTGCAAAAGAGAGGGCAGAGATATAAGAAGATAATGAAGAAGAGAATGGCATTAGATGGAGGCTAGGGTTCGTGTTTAGTCATCTCACATCTGTGCCAGTGCCGCTGTATGTGTTCTGAGAAAAGAGAGGAGTCAGGGTTTTTACTTTTTGCCATTTTACAATTTTACATTTTTACTTAGTAAAATTTACAGGAATGCTGATGGTCACTAACTCACTCTCATTAGACAAAATTAAAACAAATTAAAAAAATATATATAAATGGGCGGGTATGGGCAGCCCGAGGGTGTGCCCATCGCCTGCCCATCATGGGCTTTAATTGGGCGGGTATTAAATAAGTAAAAATTGCTTGTAGCCGGCAACCCCATCGGGTTTCGGGCATTTTGCTCAGCCCTAGCTATGATTGAGTTCAAAAAACTAAAACTTATGCAGTCAAGCAACTAAACAAAGATATGATTGTTCTCCAATTATTGTCCAAATTTAGAGAACAAAAAATAATTATGCAGAATAAAAAATAAGAAAACATTATTATTATAAATATGTTATGGATGGTTTCGGAGTCGGGTCCAGGTCAATGTGAAGTACATTAATAATAAATAAAAAATATTAATATAAACAAAATTATAGTATTACAAAAATAATTTAAATAAAAAGTACATTAATAAAAATATTCTTTTAAATAAAATCCATAGATTATTATAAAATTAACTTAAAATGAAATTATAATGTTATAAATAAAGACAACTTATTAGAAATAAAATCTGTTAATATAATTTAAAATATATGACTATAATATTAATGTGAATGTAAATATATAAAATCGGAAATTTTTTTAAGCATTTTCAAGGTTTATATTTTTGGACATTGAAGAAAGATCAGTTGGGAGCTGATTTTTAATTTGGAAATTTTAGAGTATTAAATTGAGATATAAAGAAATTTATGATGCAAGAAATCCCTATGTTAATATAATGATTTATTTTTAGATACTTTCAGAGTTAGAGTAATTGAACAAGTTTATGGAGGGAAAAAACTAATTTTCCCTCATCATAAATGAAATCTCTGTAAAGTGAGATAAATGGTTATTTAATCTACCATTAACCATTTAACACTGCATTCATCCCTCTCCTCTTCAACTATCTGAAGCTTCTTCTTCTAACGACGTCTCCGACACCATATGCAATATTCCTTACTATTCTTCAGTGATGAAGCCCTCTCTTTATAAGATATATCCCTTTCCCTCCAATGATTTTTGCATACATCTATGCAATCACTGTTTCATTATAAGCTTTTAATTGTGCCTCACATCACACAGATCTTTAGTGTCTGACTTAAGATTTGATTTTTAAGGTAACAATGTATGCGACTAGCGTATGCCTTTTTTAATGTTTAATTAGTTGTGATGCTTATGGTTCTTATAGTTAACACTTATTGATTGTTTAATAGTAATACCTCTTGTCTTTCGATATTTTGACACATTTGGTATCTCTATATTCTCATATTCTTATGTATCTGATGTAATGATAGGAGGGGGGTTTTACATGGAGTTAGAGCATGCTTGTGTTGTGGCTTTAAATTAGGTCGCCTAAACCTTACCCAAGCCTTACACCAATCTTACACAAAGTTTACTCGAATATTACACAAAGGGCAATAAGTGAAGATGAACTGAGCCACCACCAATTAATCTAGCCATATGAGAAGATGAAGAAAAGATGAATTGTGCTTCAGTTTGTGTGGTATAGGCACATATGTGTCTATATAATTGATATTAGCTTTGCTAGTTTTGACATATAAATTAGTGACCTTAATAGTTTGGGTAAAGGTGCACCCATAGGCACAAACTAATTTATGAGGAGCATTTAACATCCTATACTATTTAGGGGTGCAATTAACACCCTAAACTATGTAAATTGGTGCAATTTCATCATTCGCAGACTCATTACCTCCAATTTTATCCACTGCCATGTCAGTATTAAACACTACAAGTAAACATTTAATATGCCACCTAATTTATAAGATGCACTTGATTATTTGAAAAAAAAAAACGGTATTTCGTTCATTAAACTAAACTTCTTACCCAAATCCCTTCCTCTCTCACTATCTATGACTTTTCAATTTCCTTCCTCAGTTCTTCGTCATATTTCCTTCTCTCAACTTCATCTATTTCAGTAATTTCACTGGCAATATCAATCTCATGCTTGTTCAAGTTTCTATATCCTGATTGGCTCTCGATTTCCTCAATATTTCAAATCAGAAATCCGTTTCCGTCGATGGAGTGTGAAGATTGGGTTCGAAGATGACAAATAATCAACTTCTCATCCTCTATTTCTGGTCACTGGGAAATATTGAGAGAGAGAGAGAGAGAACAAAATCACAAACTTGGTTGCATCTCGTCATGTGAAGGAATTCTAAGGAGGCAATGCTTCTGTCCGCCACCGGTGAGATTAGGAAATCCGCATCGCCGGAGGAGGAGGACTAGTAAACAAGAGGCTCAGTAAGAGGTGACAATGACGATAAGTTTTCTGGGCACAGGAAAAATGGTGAGGATCGGAGATGTGGCCCCCACTATCGAGTAAAGGGAAACAAGAGGCCTTCCTAGCCATGAAAGGCTACAAACCACCTCATATCATACTGAAAGGGAAACAAGAGGCCTTCCTAGCCATGAAAGTCAAAAAGAAAACTTGAGATCAAAACAAAAGCATCATCAATAAGAACAAAAGTTAACTAAAATTGGGGAGTTAAGGAATAATGAATGGCTTACCAGGATCAGTAAGCCATTCATTATTAAAAATTCTAAATTATGATAATTATTTTCCTCATGGTGTAAATTGTGAATTATAATCATAACTATTTAGCACTTTTAACAAGAAATACCAGGTCAAGAATAAATTAATACCTTTTCTTTTATATAAACCAAAATAGCCATAAAATCAATGATAAATTGTGGTTAACACTGACCCTATTTAGACTATATTTTATTTTATTAGCCATTCAAAATTTTATACGAATTAATTGCTTCTATCTTGGATATTTCTAATTAAATCATTTAATATTATTTTTCATATGTGATTATTTTGATATAATTTTATTTCGTGCATATTTTTAGAGATTAATTGAATATCGATTGTGCTTAAATAGATGTATCTCTATCATCTCAAATTTTGTTCTTGGATGAACTTGTTTAAATAAAAGTTGGTGAGCATTTTTTTGGGCATAAATTTTGTACACTGTTTCATTGCTTTAAAGATGAAACATTACAGATATCATAAGATCCACATAAGCTCCACTCGAGAGCAACCAAAACCGGAAAATTCTCAAATCTGAATTAGAAACCAGAAACTATAAGAGAAACAAAAGTATAAACCAACATTCAAAAGAGTTAGGGAGCTTAGGGGTAGTTTTTTCTCACTAGGATATAGGAGTAGACTGTAGAAGAGTCAGATATTGGCGAAATGGGTACGGCATTGACAGTAATGGTTGAGTTTGAATAACTAGGCCGAGATGAAGAGATAGAAGAGTTGGGCTGAGAAGATTTAAAATTAGGCACTTGTATTATTTCTAATTGATGGATTTTTTTTTTTTATGGATACATGTTAATTGGGCCCAGATGAAGAGATAGAAGAGTTGGGCTGAAAAGATTTAAAATTAGGCACGTGTATTATTTGCAATAAAATTATTTAT
Source organism: Mimosa bimucronata (assembly GCA_037074515.1). Lineage (NCBI taxonomy): Eukaryota > Viridiplantae > Streptophyta > Magnoliopsida > Fabales > Fabaceae > Mimosa > Mimosa bimucronata. The sequence goes on along the minus strand of CM073445.1, from coordinate 24,483,940 downwards.
TATAAAAACTACTCCATCCGTTTTTAAACATATGACCTATTTGGGGAAGGGAGCTTATCACTAAATATAAGACATCTTTATATTTTTCTCACGTTTTTCTTAAATTTTCTCTATTGATGCTATTCAATAATAAATAAGCAAGAGACGGATGGTGAGAATCAAGTTGGGTGGTTGGAATGTTTTGATAATATCATATGATTTTAAGTAACTTAACTAACATTTTTAATCTAATTGAATTATATAAATAGGCCTTATGCTTAAGAACAAAGGGAGTAATAAATATTGATGAATTTAATATATTTTACTTCTTCTTGATCTTCACTTGGTTTCAGTTACAAAAAAAGCTTTGAACATAGAGGAATGTTGACCCATTCAATTTCCACAAACCTACTCGGATCCCATTTTGGTGCTAAGCATCTTGATGAGTGTTCCGTGCTAGCATGATATGCACCATTTATTCAAGAGTAAAATCATCATAGCGGTTTAATGAAATTTAATTTCAGCATTCAAACTTTCTTTTACCACCTCTTACTCTTAATATAATGTCTGATTGATTAATTTAGGAAGATCTAAACAGCCAAATAACCCACTTGATTAAATTTAGTTCATATGTCATACAAATAATTAGAGAAAAATAATAAATATAAAGTAAAAAATGTCTTATATTTAGGACTAAAAGTCAAGCACAACTAGTTTTGAAAAATTGAAGAGGTGAAGATATAAATTTTTTTGAAGATAAATGTCAGATAAAAAGGTAAAAAAAATTAAAACCCCAATTATATAATTCATAGGTTTTTATTATTTCTTACGTTTTTATTTTTCTTAAATATAAAATATAAATATACAGTTAACACATATAAATCTTATAATTAAAATGCAATGAATGAACAGTCATGATGGTCTTTCTATTAAATAAATGTTGCAGATCATGCTTAGAGCCAATCACTAATCGAGGCGCTTAGCACCGAATGGGATCCCACTTTCACCACCACAAAATAGTAATCTTCAAATCAAGAATGGGATTATGCAATGACTTCTGCTTCTGCTTCTTGTTGATGATGAGCTTCATAATAATAAGAACATCATCAGCGAAGGAATTTGAGATCGATATAGAAAATGAGCTACCTAGTAAGGGCAGTGTGCCGCTGATAATCCATTTATTGAAGTGATTAAAGTGTGTATTTTGAGCTGAAAACTAGTGGATTAATTCGATAAATTTGCATTATAGTATAATTAATTTGAATGTGCACTTGATTAGGGAAATTTGGTTTAAAATGTGTGATTCTTTGTCTTAATTGTGAAATTACAGATTAGCCCTTGTTATTATTTCTTTTTAATAGGGGCAAAATCGCAATTTTGGCAATTGAAGAGGCAAGAAATGGAATTTGCACAAAATGAAATTGAAAATTAAAAAAAAAAGAAAAAAAAAGAAAAAAAGAAAGAAAAGCTTCAGAATTGAAGTCGTGAACTACGAAGCAGAGATGGAAACACGCTAGGGCAAGAGAGGGAGCAAGTTCTTCGATGTTGAGAGTTCGTGAGAGGCAGAGAGTTGTTCTTGGCGCCGGCAAGTAAGCAAGAACGGAGGAGGAAAATGATTCGGTTAGGGATTGGTGCCAGCGTGGCAAGTGAATCGTGAGGGAAATTGAAGGGAAGAAGGAAAGGCGTCTAGGTTCATCCGGAGGGAAGTTTATGGTTTGATATATATTCATTTGTTGACGAAGAACCAGGGGGGATTCGGTTTTTTTCAATTCTTCTCTTCCTCTCTTCAATTTCTCTCACTCGATTTCACAGATTTCTACATTCTTCGGGCCTTCGTTCTTCATTGTAATTGCTCAGACATGAGGATCCGATTGACAGAGCATTGTGGAGCTGGATTTCCAGAAATACAAAGCTAATTCTTCTGATTTCCCTTGAGAGGAAGCCTAATCCTGAGCCAGAGTTCTTCAATTAGGGAGTTTCACATCTTTCTACTTTGTTCTTTAAAGATTCTTGAATCTGTGTGGCTTCTTGAATTTCATACGTAGTAGAAGATGAATGTGCAGTATTGTGTACTTTGACCGAGTTGTTTCTGGACTTCACTCTCTGTAATTCAATTAATGATTTTCATCTAGTTGCATGATTCTCATTGATCGGATGAATGATTTGATAGCATTTCTAGTTGAAATGTTCAACGCCCGGATTGTTAAAATTACAAGTTCTGTACATTGATTTTTGGTTAGTATGATTTCTGTGATGGTCCGTCCTTAGTTAGGAATGTGATTATTGTAGAGATTGTGATTGAAATCAAGATAAACTCTAATATTTTTACTGGCCAGGAAGGATTAGGAAGAATCTCAAGAGAAATCAATTTCTGTCTTCAATTTTTCATCACCTTTCATTTTCGGTTTTGTTCATTAACTTCTATAGAAAATTTTAAAAAATAGATTAGGATTAGTATAGTTTCTTGAATGAAAATTGTGGTAATTTGTCAAAGCTTAGCATTTCAATCATACATATTGCCAAGAAACGAGCAAATGACTTAGGGTTAGCTCCACTGCACTATAGGAGTTTATTCTAGTATTTTGAGACCTATACGACTAGGTTAATCAAGTGGCGCGTTGCCGTTTTCTTGGCTTATGTGTGATTGGTTTGTGGAGTTTAACTTGTTTCTTTCACTATTGGTTCTGCACTGATCTTGCTTTGCAATCTGTTGGTTCAAATCTGGTGTGTTGGGAATCTGGTTTGCTGCACTGAGAATCTGTATTCTGTGTTTTGTTACTGCACTAAGTCTGGAAATATTCTGGTGTGTGTTTTTCACCTCTGACTTAAATTGTTCTGACTTAAATTGTTTCTGAAGGTATGCGAAATTCTGAACTGGTTGGTATTTCACTGAGATTCTGTTTGGTGCTATTTCCCTGTGTAATCTGCAGTTTTAGAAGAACCATTTGTTTCTGGTTTACTTGCGATTTGCTATCATTAACTACTGCTTTTAGGTGCATTAAATTCGAACATCTTGCTGTGATTTTTTTTGGAACTTTGTTGGTCTTAAGTTGATTTCGTTTGAATCTTGGTGCTGTCCTATTGTGTGTTTTGCATCTAAAAAATCTTTTCAAATCTGAAGCTTTGGCTGTGGGATATGTTTTCCTTGTTTTTCCAAGTATAAGTCACTGGTTCTTTGCTGAGTTGTTGTGTCAGATTTTTGATGTTCTGAACCATTTGCTGTGTGGTTTCTGTATTTTGTTGTCCAGATTGGGTTTAATTTGGTCTCTTTTGAATTAATCCATTTCTTGCTATAGCAACTTCCTTCATTTTGTTCCTATGGAACTTGGTTTTATTGCTAAAGGGATCTAGTTTTGAGCATGCTGTTCGACAATTGATTTGGTTCGCTGGATCTGTTATTGAATTCGTGTGCCTATTGGTTTGTTTTTCGTCTAGTACATGCTCCACAGCTGTCTACTTGGATCTGTTTCACAGCTTTCAGGCATTTGAAAATTTCAGGTTGTTTGTTTCCAGGATTTCACTATTTTGCTGTCTGTGCTTGCTGTTGTATTCATGTATATTTGCACCAGTTCCTGAGTTTCTACTTGAATCTGAATGTATCTGTTACCATCACTGTCACTCATTGGATACTTAATTGCATTTTGGATCTGATTTGTGGAGTTCATTTACTCTCCTTGTGCACATCATTTTTTTTCCATTGCACATGATACTGGGCTAGTGGTAGAACCAAAAATGAACTGCTGAAATTAAATGTAGAACAGTAGCAAGAATAATAAAAACAACTCTATTTGTAAAGATTAGCAAGAATCTCGCTTAATCTCCCACAAATAGCCAAAGAGAATCTCCATGACAATAGGTTTGCTCTGTAAAATTCTGTTCTCCTTGCACAGGGCCAAAAGGCCTATTTATACAAAATATTACAGAGGCTATTTTTTTGATATTTTCTGTTTTATGTGAAAATAAATAACTGACACCACAAACTGCCACATACTACATAACTGACTCCCACTACTACGGATCATGGCACAGCATGATTTATTACAAATAAATAAAAACATAAGAGCAACACATAATTAATAAAACAAATAACATAAACAGACTCCTAATGCTTAGGCTGACTTCTTCTTCTTCCTAGAATAAATCAGAAACGGTTTTGGGACTCTATCATTACTTCCCCCCCTTGAAGTGCAACTTGTCCTCAAGTTGAAATAGTGGAAATTGAGCTGCAAGTTTGTCATATTCTTCCCAAGTTGCATCTTCTACTGGACGGTCCCTCCATTGAATGAGCAACTCCAATGTATTAGTAGTTGTCCAGTGATGTTGCAGAACCTTGAGGGGAGTAACCAGGAATTCCAAATCTGCTGAAAGAGGTAAATGAGCTAGGGGCATGCTTGGTGATTGATCTGGTGCAGGACAAAGCAGTGAGACATGGAACACCGGATGGACTTTGGATGATGAAGGAAGCTCTAGCTCATAAGCAACCTGTCCAACACGTTTCAGCACCTTATAAGGTCCAAAAAATCGTGGAGATAACTTCTCAAATTGTTTCTTGGCCAAAGATTTCTGACGATATGGTTGCAGTCTCAGCCATACTACATCCCCAACTTGAAATTGCACATCTCTACGATGTTGGTCAGCATGTTGTTTCATACGATTCTGCGCTTTAATTAAATTATTCTTTAGGACCTTCAGCATGTCATCTCTCATTTGTAGTTGATCATCTAATTCTGCCACTAACGTTTCACCATGGACATAAGGAATGAGAGAAGGTGGATCTCTTCCATACACCAATTTAAATGGTGTCTCTTGTGTAGAAACATGGAAACCTGTGTTGAAAGAGTATTCCGCCCAACATAAAAAATCACTCCACTTTTTGGGTTGTTCATGGGTAAAACAACGTAGATACTTCTCCAAACACCGGTTGACAACTTCAGTTTGTCCATCGGATTGTGGGTGATAAGATGTGCTCATATTCAAGCGCGTTTGACTTAAGCGGAAAAGCTCTTGCCAAAACGTGCTGAGAAAAAGAGAATCCCTATCTGAGACAATTGATCTGGGCATGCCATGTAGTCTGATTACTTCTTTGCAGAATAATTCAGCTACCAGCTTTGCACTATAAGGGTGAGAAAGTGCAATAAAATGGCAATACTTGCTAAGTCTGTCCACCACCACTAAAATTACATTGAATCCTCTAGATTTTGGAAGACCATAAATGAAATCCAGGGATATGTCTTCCCAAATGCGTTGTGGAATAGGAAGTGGCTGTAAAAGACCAGCTGGAGACAATGTCTGATATTTGTTTTGCTGGCAAGTTGAGCATGCTTGGATAAACTTCTTGACATCATGTTTCATGCCTTTCCAATACAAATGAGCACTTACCCTCTTCAAAGTCTTTAGATAGCCCCCATGACCACCAATAGGAGTACTATGAGCCTCTTCCAACAACTTAGCACGCAAATTAGATTTGTTTGGAATCACCAGACGATTCTTATAATACAATCTGCCATTAGTGTAGTGGTAAGGTGAAAAGGGATCTGATTTTTGCTGCAACTTATCAATAATACCTCTTGTTACTTCATCCTCTAATAAAGCTTGAGAAAGTTGCTGTAAGTCATCACTCAAAGGAATAACAATTTGAAAGAAATCAGCATATTGAGGTCTGCGTGACAATGAATCAGCTGCAGTATTATTTTTTCCAGGTCTATATTGGATGGAGAAATCAAACGGTAGTAACTTAGACATAAGATGCTGCTGTGTTGGAGTTAAAACCGCTTGTGCCAACAAATATTTCAAGCTGTAATGATCTGTTTGAATGCAAAAGGGATGGCCAAGGAGGTAATGGCGCCATTTTTGCACTGCAAGTACTAATGCCAACAATTCCCGGTCATAAGTGGACTTGTATCTGTTAGAAAAAGAGAACCCTTTGCTGAAATAAGCAATAGGATGGCCATTTTGCATGAGAACAGCACCTATACCACTGGTTGAGGCATCACATTCAACCACAAAAGGCTCATTGAAGTTTGGTAATTTTAGGACAGGAGTGGAGGTAAGTGCTGATTTGAGTTGTTCAAATGCGTCTTGTGCTTGAGGAGTCCACATAAAAGCATTTTTCTTTGTCAACTCAGTCAATGGTCTTGCTAGAATACCATAGTTTTTCACAAACCTTCTGTAGTAACCTGTAAGACCAAGGAATCCTCGAAGCTCCTTCACATTTTGTGGAACTGGCCAATTCACAACTGCAATTATTTTGTCAGGGACAACTTCCACACCAGCTGCAGAAACTAGATGGCCAATATACTCCACTTTGGTATGCCCAAATAAGCATTTCTTGGCATTGGCAAAGAAAGAGTGCTGCTGCATAATTTGAAAAACAGTCTTGAGGTGTGCAATATGTTCCTGGGCTGTTTTACTGTAAACCAGGATGTCATCAAAAAATACAAGCACAAATTTTCTCAAATATGGGTGGAACAAGTCATTCATGATAGCTTGAAAAGTGGCAGGTGCATTGGTCAATCCAAATGGCATGACAATAAATTCATAATGACCCGAATGAGTACGAAATGCAGTCTTAGGAATATCAGATGGTAGCACCCTAATTTGATGATATCCCGAACGAAGATCAATTTTTGAGAAAAATGTGGCACCATTTAATTCATCCAAAAGTTCATCTATGTTTGGAATGGGGTACTTATCTGGAATTGTGATTTTGTTCAGCCGGCGGTAGTCCACACAAAGTTTCCAAGATCCATCCTTTTTGCTTACCAATAAGATTGGGCTTGCAAAAGGACTGTAACTCGGCCTAATAAATCCCTGTTGCAACAGCTTCTCTATTTGAGCTTCAATTTCATTTTTCTGATGGTGCGTATATCGATATGGCCTAAGCTTGGGAGGAACTGAATTGGGCAGCAATGAAATTGAATGATAATGATTCCGGTGAGGAGGCAAACTGGTTGGTTCCATAAAAACATCAGAAAATTCTTCATAAAGACCATCAACATTCACAGCAGAAGCCTTCTGATTGAAGTCTTCATTGACTATCATACTTTGGAGGCACACTGGAGCATTAGGTTCAGACACCACTCCTTGCAGCTTATATTTTTTTCCGTCAACCCAAAATACCATGAACATCTTGTTCCAATTTGCTTCCACCGTATTTAAAGAAGCCAGCCATTTAATTCCCAGAACTAAATCAGTGCTTCCTAAAGCAAAAGGAAAGAAGTCTTGGGAAATTTTTAAATCAGATACCTTGACCTCCAATTTCAGGCAGACCTTGTGACACTTCACCAGGCTTCCATTCCCAATTTGTACTCCAAAAACACGAACGTTTTGTACTGGCAATTTTAATTCCTCCACTAATGTTTCGGAAATAAAATTGTGGGTAGAACCACTGTCCACCAAAATCAACACGTTCCTGCCATTTAAGGTCCCCTGAAGCTTCATTGTTGAAGATGAAGTTTTACCCAGGAAAGCATTGAACGATATCTCTGCTTCTCCCTCAACCAAATCGGCTTCTCCTTCATCAATTAAAGGCAATACAGTTTCTTCACCTTCTTCGGTTATCTCCATCAGAGAAAATGAGTTGCTGCAGCGATGCCCAGTCCTAAAAGGATCACCACACTTGTAACACAACCCCTTATCTCTCCTTTTCTGTTTCTCAGCATCCCAGAAATTAGCAACAGAGGGAGTCGAATTCGCAAGGCGCCGTTGGTGGACGGAAGAAGAAGCTTCGAAGTGGTCCGCTTTTGGCGTCGAAGTCATCGTGGAATTAGTTCTGCTATCACGTGCAGAACTTAATAGCGAATTGGGCCGGTTCGGGTTGCTCCAAGATCCGGTTCGTGGCCCACGAGATGTTAACTTCCCCTGTTTTTCAAACTCTAAAGCCAAGCTTGCTGCACGATACACCGAACGGGGCTTACGGATCCTAATTTCAGCACGCAACTCCTCTTTCAATCCACTCATAAAACACCCAATTGACAATGCTCTAGCCAATTAGAAACACGTGCAATCCTCCGTGCCCACTCCCTGCGATATTCATCAACAGATCCGGTTTGCTTGATATCACACAAATATTCATCAGGATTTGCATACTCGGGTGGTCCAAAGTGTTGCTCCAAAGCTTTTACTAATTCTTCCCAATAAAGCACCGTATGATCAGCATTTACCCAAGAAAAAAGATCTAAGGCATCCCCTTCTAAATACATAGAAGCTATATCCACCTTATCATCTTCTTTTATGCCATAGTATCTGAAAAATTTCTCTGCCTGTAATATCCACCCTCTAGGATCTCCCCCACTAAACTTGGGAAATTCAATTTTTGCTTGAGGGAATCTGATTTTAGAATGAGGCCTGACAAATTCTTCTTCACTTTCATCAGCCCAACTGCCAATTTTTGCCTTCTGTTTTTCTTGCCTCTTTGATTGAACCTCTAAGGCAGCCACCTTGTCTCTTAATTCATCTAAAGTATCCAACCGAGAAGCAATTGCAGCCAAGGGATCAGGACCAAGAGGATTTTCCCCTTCTATATTAGCCTGTGAAGAACGAGTAGTGACCATTGGGATTGAACGTGGCTCTGATGCCAATTTGGTAGAACCAAAAATGAACTGCTGAAATTAAATGTAGAACAGTAGCAAGAATAATAAAAACAACTCTATTTGTAAAGATTAGCAAGAATCTCGCTTAATCTCCCACAAATAGCCAAAGAGAATCTCCATGACAATAGGTTTGCTCTGTAAAATTCTGTTCTCCTTGCACAGGGCCAAAAGGCCTATTTATACAAAATATTACAGAGGCTATTTTTTTGATATTTTCTGTTTTATGTGAAAATAAATAACTGACACCACAAACTGCCACATACTACATAACTGACTCCCACTACTACGGATCATGGCACATCATGATTTATTACAAATAAATAAAAACATAACAGCAACACATAATTAATAAAACAAATAACATAAACAGACTCCTAATGCTTAGGCTGACTTCTTCTTCTTCCTAGAATAAATCAGAAACGGTTTTGGGACTCTATCAGCTAGTTTGAACTGTCAATCTGTTCTTGCAATATTGCTGATTTAATTTACACCATTTGTCATCCTACTGCAATTTTTGTTCTGTGGTGCAATATTTGCCATTGTTTTGTTGCTGGCTTATTGTGTTATTTTGAACTACCTGAGTGTTTTGTACCTGCCAATGCCTTCAATGATTTGATTGGCAAATTCTGAAATTTTATTTGGCATTAGTTGGTGCTTTGTTTTAACTCTAGTGCTTTGTAGAATATGATTTTTGAATTATTAATTGTGCTATTTCTGGAGCATGACAGAGTGTGCTTGATGTGATTGTTGCCTGAGATTTGAGAATCTGTGTTTTTGCAACTTTTGGAATTTTTCTGGATGAACTCGTACTGATCTGAATCTGTCATCATTGATTTCTGAGCTTTTTGTCCAATCTGGTTTGCTATGTATTTGTTGACAGAATTGGTGCTCTATTGAACCTGCCTATTTTTCTTGCCGTGACTGATTTGCTTTTGTTCTAAGGTGTTACTGTGGCTACTTTCCAAGTGTTTTTTTTGCTGTCCACAAATTTGTTACTCTGCATTTTGATGGTTCTGTGCAAATTGAATCTGATTTAGCAATTCTATAAAGCTGCTAGATGATTTAAAGCTGCAATTGCTGACACTGAACCTTCCGTGCTTAATGTCATCAGTTTGTTGTTGAGTTTTGCTGGTGTTCTGTTACGCTGTTCATTTTGTTGTCACATTTTATGTTCATTTGCTGTCACAGTTTTGGAGATTAGGCACTTTTGGCTGGTTTTCTTGCTTAAACCTAGTCTCAAATCCAACAGTAAACCGGTTTAACCATATTTCCACTCAAATAACACTGCTTTGCACAAATTGACCTATTGAGCTACTCAATTTTGCATTTTTGTGGCTGTTTGTGCATTTCATTGTCATTTGCACTTGAACTTGTTTTACCACTTTTGACTTGAATCATAGGTTGTCAAGATTAGCTCTTTGCTAATTCTTGCTGTGAGCAACCTAAGTGGTTGGGGAACATTTTTGCTGCTTTATAGCTTGTATCAAATCTGATCGCTTTGTGCATGTTTGCTGGTTCATTGGTGTTTGGCATAGTGGTGCATGTTTAACGATTCTCCCTTGCATCCTTTTGATCTCGAAATTGAAAGGACATTTCGTACACGCCGACTTGCTCAGAAAAAGAATAAAATTGCTCTTGCACCACATTCTCCTTCTTCTTGTGCTCCTAATTTCACTGCATTTTCTACCTCTTCCATTGCTACTTGTGCTTTGCTTGATCATCATTTTATAATGGCTGAAGAGGTAATTAGGAATAATGGAGATGAGATACCTGAAGTTTTACATAGGGATTTACCTAATGATGATGATACTAGGACCATGCAAGAAATTAATAATGACTTTGCTACTTTTGCTCCTAGGGGATTCTATGCTAATGCTGCAAATTTTGAACTTAAAGGTGCTTTGTTGAGTCATTTACCAAAATTTTTTGGTTTTGTAGGTGATGATGCTCACAAGCATTTGGAGGCTCTTTATTCTACATGTTCCTCCATGAAGCCTCCAGAAGCTCAATTAGATGAAGTCCTATTGAGAGTATTCCATTTCCCTTTGGAGGGCGGTGCTAAGGAGTGGCTTTTGAACCTTCCTACCCACTATGCCACTCTCACTTGGGTTGAAATTGAAGAAAGCTTTCTTGGACCGTTATTTTCCGGCTTCTAAGGTTTCAAAGTTGAGAAAAGCTATTTCGGGTGTTTTCCAATTAAATCAAGAGACTCTTTATAAGTATTGGACAAGATTCAACACCCTTGTGAATAGTTGTCCCAATCACAATTGTAGTCGGACAAGTTTGGTCCAATACCTCTATGATGGCTTGATTCCCTCTCTCAAGTTGAGTATGGATGCGACGGCAAATGGTTCTATCTTTTCCCTTACTTCGAATCTAGGTTGGAAGTTGCTTGAGACTATGGCCAACAATAACCAACAATTTTATACTAGAGATTCTTCAAGCCTCAATGAAGTTGGTATTCGTTCCGGCCAAGATCAAATCTATAACTTGCTGCACAAATTAAATGATAGGCTTGATCGATTGGAGATTGGCAAGTCTCTTCAACCTTGTAATGTTATGGAGATGTCCAAAGCTTTGGTGCCCTCTAGTTGCAATTTTTGTGCCTCCCCAATGCATATTTGCTCTAATTGTCCCTCAAGATATGAGGAAGTGGCTGCATTCTATCAACAAAAGCCTAACCAATTCCCCAAGAGAGATCCTTTCTCTAATACGTACAATGAAGGATGGAGGGACCATCCTAATTTCAAGTGGGGGGGAGGAGGCAACAATTATCCTAACCGGTTTCAAGGCAATAATGGTGGTCCTTCTAACTTTAATCAAAACCACCAACCTTCTCAAGAGCCTTCAAGAGTCCCGGTTCCTATTCAAGACTCAAGCAACAATGAGGCTTTGTTAAAGATGATGGGAAAGCTTTGTGAGAAGATTGAGCAAATGGAGGTTAAGCATGATAACCTCACATCTTTTGTGACTCAATTAGCTAACTCCAAGAATGAGGAAGAAGCTAAAAAGGGTGTTCTACCATCCAACACTGTTATGAATCCCAAAGGCCTCAATGCAATTACTTTGAAATGTTGCAAGAAGGTGGGATTTATGGATGGCAATGATGAGGAAGTTGCTGAAATTGCTGGAGGTCACATTGAAAACCAAGCTGGAAATGTAGTTGAGCACCAATCCGAGAGCATAAATGAACAAACATTGCTCCAATCAACATGTGAACCTGCTGTACATGTTGATAACGATGCTGGAAAGCTAGCTGGACATGGTGATCAACATGGAACATCTTGCATTAAAGAGGGTTCAAAGGTGCTGCCACCTTCTACACTTGATGGTGCATCACAAGAGGAGGGGAGAACCCTACAACATGGAGGAAATTATGTCTCCAATGCTCAATCAACATCTCGGACAGCTTGCTCCAAGGAAGAAGAGGAGAGAAATTCTAGCAATTCCAAATCTGTTTTGGAAGAAGATGACTCCAAAGGTAAAAATCTCTCTCTTAAGGACATTCCTTTTCCAAATTCATATCTCTTAGGTAAGAAAAAGATGAATGAAAACCTAGAGAAAGAAATGATGGACTTGTTTTCTAAATTGGAAGTGAATGTTCCTATGCTTGTGTTGATTAAGCAAATGCCTAGTTATGCTAAGTTCTTGAAAGACTTGTGCACACATAAGAGAAATTGCAAACCTAACAAGAAAATTCAATTGGGACCTAATGTTTCTTCATTGTTCAAAAGTAAGTTGCCTATTAAATGTGATGATCCCGGTTCATTCACTATTCCATGTCAAATAGGTAATCAAAAGTTTGGTCATGCATTGTTAGACTTAGGTGCTGCAATAAATGTGATGCCATGTTCTGTTTTTTAACTCATTGGGCATTAGAAATGTGAAGAACACGAGTGTAATTCTTCAATTGGCCGATAGGACTACTAGGAAACCCTATGGAGAGGAGATACCTGAAGTGTTACATAGGGATTTACCAAATGATGATGATACTAGGACCATGCAAGAAATTAATAATGACTTTACTACTTTTGCTCCTAGTGGTTTTTATGCCAATGCAGCAAATTTTGAACTTAAAAGTGCCTTGTTGAGTCATTTATCCAAATTTTTTGGATTTGTAGGTGATGACGCTCACAAGTATTTGGAGGCTCTCTATTCTACATGTTCCTCCATAAAGCCTCCGAAAGCTCAATTAGATGAAGTGCTATTGAGAGTGTTCCATTTTTCTTTGGAGGGTGGTGCTAAGGAGTCCCTCCACACTATGCCACTCTCACTTGGGCTATGTTAGAGAATATTAGGAAATATTACTATAATCATATTAGGAAATATATTTGAATTCTCAAGCAATCCCTTTGATTGAGGGATATTATTCATATGTAATTAATACTATGATTTCTCTCTTCTTGTATAAATGTAACCCTCTCATATATGAATAGATTAACTCTTTCAGACAATTAGCTATCTTTACTACATGGTATCAGAGCTAAGAATTTTTTAGGGTTCCTTGTTTCTGGCGGCTAGTACTGTTCACGTAAACAGTAACGCGTGAATAGTACGTGATTTTCACTTGTTGATCTTTGAGTTTCTGTTCGAGATCTCCGTTCACGTTACCACCTACACAGACGTCTTCCTGTTTCTCCGATCGCGTATCCCAGTCATCACTGGCGATTTCTGGCGGTTGATTCACAGTAACGGCGTGTAGAGGCATTTTCCGATGCGTTTTTTGGTGTTTTTAGCGTCAACGTGTTATTTCCAGCGGATCCCTGGTGTGATCGCATATAGGTCTAAAATCTTTGGTCTTTTCCAGCGATATTTTCTAATTTCCGGCAAAAATTTCCAAAATCCGGCGACTTCTTCCAAAATCCGGCGAAAATTCCCAGATTCCGGCGACTTTGTTTTGTCTGTTTTTCCAAGCCTTCTTTGGTTCAGATATGAATTTTGTGGCTTTTGGTTTTTTTTGATATTTGAAAATTTGGCTATTGTATTATTCTTTCCATGGCTGAAGGTGAGAATAAGGCTGTTCATGTGTCTGAGGTGGTTGTTGTTCTAAATAAAATTACTGATCGTAAGCTTACATGGACTAATTACCATGATTGGATTAAATCTATTCGGTGGTATTTGTTGTGTATGGAGAAGGAGCGTCATTTAACTGAAGACCTCCTACGAATGATACCAAGTTGGCTTGGGCTCGAGCAGATGCTAGGTTGATGTTGCAGATTCGGAAATTCAACTGGGGATGATATAATTCCTTCTATTAACCATTGTGTGACAATTAAGGAGCTCATGAACTATCTGAATTTTATGTATTCTGGAAAGGGAAATATTACTCGTATGCATGAAGTATGCAAAGGCTTTTATCGTGCTGAGCAGAAGGATTGCCTTTGAAGGCCTTCTTCTTTGAGTTTAAAAGCATGTATGAAGAAATGAAGGTGTTAATGCCATCGCGGATCTCCCTACCCGCATAGATAACATGGAGAAATTGGCGATCCTCAGTTTTTTGACTGCTCTTAATCCCTCCTATGAGATAGTTCAGCCTCAAATATTATCTTGTTCTGAGCTTCCTTCCCTTGAAGATGTTTATTCTCACGTTTTCCGTGCTGAGAGCCTATCTCAACCAGTCACTATTTCTCAGATTCCTCATTCAAGTGCTTTACCTCAAGGTCCTCCCAAGCAAGGGACTAGCTGTCCTAACTCTGGTGGAATCACTTGTTATTATTGTAAGGAACCTGGTCACACTAAACGTAACTGTCGCAAGTTACAGAATAAATTGTAGCGCGAGAATTCTACTCATGTGGTGCAATCCTCATATGCCTCTGATGATGCTCCAGCCACCTCCAATGCTCTTGTTACAGGTAACCGTGATTTTTGTTTGGTTACTTCCTCCTCACAGTGGATCATAGATTCTGGTGCCACTGACCACATGAGAGGTAACCATCATTTATTTTCTACGTATGCACCTTATGCCAACCCTTCCTTGATCACAATTGCAAATGGCTCTTCTTCCCGTGTTTTTGGATCTGGCACTGTTAAACCCACTACCAATATTTCTGTCTTCTATCCTTAATGTTCTCGATTTAGCATTTAATCTTCTGTCTCCAAGTAAACTTACTCACCACTTAAATTGCTTTATCTCACTTTTCCCTGACCATTGTTTGATTCAGGATCTCACGACGAAGCAAATTATCGGTAGGGGATATGAGTCTGGCAGTCATTATTTTCTTGAGGATTGGGTGCCGCATTCAGTTGCATGCTCTGGTGGTGCATCTTCATTTGAAGTCCATTGTCGGTTTGGTCATATGTATGTGTCATCGTTAAAGAAGTTGTATTCGCATTTTTCTACTTTGTCATCTTTAGATTGTGAGTCGTGTGAGTTTGCCAAACATCATCATGTGCATTTGGCACCTCGCGTCAATAAACGGGCTGCGTCCCCTTTCGATTTAGTTCATACTGATGTTTGGGGTCCTTGTCGTGTTGAGTCTCAGACTGGTTTCAGGATTTTGTTACTTTTGTGGATGATCATTCTCGTATAACTTGGCTTTATTTAATGAAATCTTGTTCTAAATTATTCTCCATATTTAGCAATTTTTGTGCCGAAATTCAAACTCAATTTGGTATAACTGTGAAAATCTTGAGAAGTGATAATGCTAAAGAATATTTCTTTGCTCAGTTTGAATCTTTTATGCTTCAGCAGGGCATGGTTCACCAGTCTTCTTGTCCAGATACACCAGCTCAAAATGGGGTCGCAGAAAGAAAGGACCAACACTCATTAGAAGTCGCCAGGGTTCTCATGTTTCAGACACATGTTCCAAAATCATTCTGGGAAGATGCTATTTCAACATCATGTTTTCTTATCAACCGTATGCCTTCTCCTGTTCTCAGTGGATCAATTATGTACAAAATATTGTTCCCTTCTAGTCCTTTATTCCCCATTGATCCCAAAATATTTGGGTGTGTCTGTTTTGTTCGAGATGTCCGTCCCATAGTCACAAAACTTGATCCTAAGTCACTAAAGTGTGTCTTTCTTGGGTATTCTAGGGTACAAAAGGGTTATCGTTGTTATTCTCCTAGTTTACGTCGGTATCTGGTTTCTATAGATATCACATTCCATGAATCTACTCCGTTCTTCTCTTCTTCTCCGCCATCCCCGTCTACTGACACATCTGATGTTCTAGATGATCTTTTGGTATATCAGGTTCGTTCATGACCAGTGCAACCAACTGTACCGGCATCAGCCAAAGGTTTTCCATTTTATCCTCATGTTTATCGCAAGCGACCTAAGGGTCATAATGAAGTTGCTTAGTCTCATGATCCTCCAGTAACTGCTTCGGCTTCAGATCCTGAACCCCCTCTTCCTGAGCCTACTCCTGATTCTGATGCAGTGCCAGATACTCTTGATCCTTTCGCTGACTTGCCCATTGCCTTAAGCAAAGGTAAACATACTTATGCCTATCCTATTTCTTCTTTTGTTTCCTATAACCATCTGTCTACTCCATTGTGTTCCTTTATAGCTTCCATAAATTCCATCTCTGTCCCTACTTCCCTCCACCAAGCCTTATCTCACCCTGGTTAGCATGCTGCGATGGAAGATGAAATGACGGCTCTTGATAAAGCACGTACATGGCATCTTGTAGACCTACCTCTTGATAGGAAGGCGATTGGGTGCAAATGGGTCTTCACGGTTAAGACCAATGCTGATGGGACTTTGGAGCGCTTGAAAGCTCGTCTAGTTGCCAAGGGATATGCTCAGACTTATGGTGTTGATTATTCAGAGACTTTCTCCCCTGTTGCCAAGTTATCTTCGGTTCATCTATTTATCTCCATGGCAGCCACATATGGTTGGGATCTTCATCAGTTAGATGTGAAGAATGCCTTCTTGAATGGTAATCTTCTTGAAGAAGTCTATATGGAGCAACCACCTGGTTTTGTTGCTCAGGAGGAGCGTGGATGGGTTTGTTACCTTCAGAATTCTTTATATGGCTTAAAATAGAGCCCCCGTGCTTGGTTTGATAGATTCAGCTTAGTTGTTAAGAAGTTTGGGTTGCAACAGAGCAAATGTGATCATTCTGTATTTTATCAAAACAAAGATAGGGCATGATCCTTCTAGTGGTCTATGTTGATGACATTGTAATTACGAGTAGTGACACATCCGGTATTTCATCTCTTAAGGCCTTTCTTAATTCTCACTTCCAGACAAAGGATCTGGGCTCATTGAAGTATTTTCTTGGAATTGAAGTTATGAGAAGTAAGAAGGGTATCTTGCTAACACAGAGGAAATATGTACTTGATCTTCTAGAAGAAATCGGGAAGTTGGGGGCAGCACTGAGTAGCGTTCCTATGGTTCCACATCCTTTCTTGGAGCTTGATGATCGAATACCATATGATGAGCTACCTGAGGAGGTGAGGATGAGAGTTGATCCTGAGAAGATAAAGCCTTTTGAGTTCCCTGAGAGATATCACAGGTTGATTGGAAAATTAAATTATCTCACGGTTACCCATCATAATGTGACTTTTCCTGTTAGTGTACTTAGCCAGTTCATGGCAGCTCCCACTGTGGGCCAATGGGAAGCATTAGAGCACGTATTGCATTACTTGAAGGGATCTCCTGGTCGTGGTATCCTCTATACGAATCATGGCCACATTGAGATCGAATGTTTCTGTGATGCAGACCATGCAGGGTCGAAATCTACAAGGAGATCTACCACAGGTTATTGTGTGTTCATAGATAGGAACTTGGTATCTTGGAAGAGCAAGAAACAGGATGTGGTATCTCAGTCTAGTGCAGAAGCTGAATATAGAGCCATGGCCCAGTCAGTTCAGGAGATAGTGTGGATTCACCAATTAATGAAAGAAGTTGGATTTGCTACATCGTTACCTGCTAAGTTGTGGTGTGATAATAAAGCTTCTTTGCACATAGCTTCTAATTCGGTGTTTCACGAGCGCACAAAACACATCAAGATTGACTATCATTTTATGCGTGATAAGATCAAGGAAAACTTTATCTCTACAGGACATGTGAGGTCCAATGACCAATTGAGTGATGTATTGACTAAGGCATTGAGTGGGACACGGGTTGATTATCTTTGTAACAAGTTGGGCATGATTAACATCTATGCTCCAACTTGAGTGGGAGTGTTAGAGAATATTAGGAAATATTACTATAATCAGATTAGGAAATATATTTGAATTCTCAATCAATCCCTTTGATTGAGGGATATTATTCATATGTAATTAATACTATGATTCCTCTCCTCTTGTATAAATGTAACCCTCTCATATATGAATAGATTAACTCTTTCAGACAATTAGCTCTCTTTACTACAGGCTAAATTGAAGAAGGCTTTCTTGGATAGTTATTTTCCAACTTCTAAGGTTTCAAAGTTGAGGAAAGCTATTTCAGGTGCCTTTCAACAAATTCAAGAGACTCTTTATGAGTATTGGACAAGATTCAACACCCTTGTGAATAGTTATCCCAATCACAATTGTAGCTAAACAAGTTTGGTCCAATACTTCTATGATAGTTTATAACATTGTTTGAAGTTGAGTATGGATGCAGCAGCAAATGGTTCTATCTTTTCTCTTACTCCAAATTTAGGTTGGAAGTTGCTTGAGACTATAGCCAACAATAACCAACAATTTTATACTAGAGATTCTTCAAGCCTTAATGAAGTTGGTATTCGTTCCGACTAAGATCAAATCTATAACTTGCTGAACAAATTGAATGATAGGCTTGATTGATTGGAGATTGACAAGTCTCCTCAACCTTGTAATTCTATGGAGATGTCCAAAGCTTTGGCGCCTTTTAGTTGCAATTTTTGTGCCTCCCCAATGCATATTTCCTCTAATTGTCCCTCAAGAAATGAGGAAGTGGCTGCCTTCTATCAACAAAAGCCAAACCAATTCCCTAAGAGAAATCCTTTCTCTAATACTTACAATGAGGGATAAAAGGACCATCCAAATTTCAAGTGGGGGGAGGAGGCAACAACAACTATCCTAACTAGTTTCAAGGCAATAATGGTGGTCCTTCTAACTTTAATCAAAATCACCAACCTTCTCAAGAGCCTTCAAGAGTACCGGTTCCTATTCAAGACTCAAGCAACAATGAGGCTTTATTAAAGATGATGGGAAAGCTTTGTGAGAAGATTGAGCAAATGGAGGTTAAGCATGATAACCTCACATCTTTTGTGACTCAATTAGCTAACTCTAAGAGTGAGGAAGAAGACAAAAAGGGTGTTCTACCATCCAATACTATTATGAATCCCAAAGGCCTCAATGCTATTACATTGAAATGTGCAAGAAAGTGGGATTTATGGATGGAAATGATGAAGAAGTTGCTGAAATTGCTGGAAATCACATTGAGAGCCAAGCTGGAAGTGCAGTTGAGCACCAATCCGAGAGCATAAATGAAAAGATATTGCTTAAACCAACATGTGAACCTAATGTAAATGTTGATAAAGATGTTGGACAGCTTGCTAGACATTCAGAAAAAGTTGCAAAATCAGCTCAAAACAAGCAAAGTGATCAACATAGAGCCTCTTGCACTAAAGGTAAGGAGGTAAGTATCAAAGACCTTCCTTTTCCTCATTCATATTTGCAAGGCAGAAAAAGTTGCAAAATTAGCTCAAAACAAGTAAAGTGATCAACATGGAGACTCTTGCACTAAAGGTAAGGAGGTAAGTATCAAAGACCTTCATTTTCCTCATTCATATTTGTAAGGCATGAGTAAGAAAACTGAAAATCATGATAATGAGTTGTATGATTTGTTTAGCAAAATTGAAGTTAACATTTCATTGCTTGAACTTGTCAAACAACCCAAGTATGCTAAGCCTAATGAGATGGTACAAATTCCCTCTAATGTGAGTGCATTGTTTAAGCCCCAATTTCCGGTTAAGTGTTAAGATCCGGGGAGTTTCACTATACCTTACACAATAGGGAAATACACCATTCCTAGGGGTTGCCTGACCTTGGGGCTGCAATAAACATGATGCCTAAATCTATCTATAAATCTTTAGGCACTACATTACTTAAGCCCGCTAGTGTGATCTTGCAATTAGCCGACCAAACAGTGATGTATCCACATGGGGTGCTTGAGGAGGTCTTAGTTAAGGTCAATGATTTGCTAATCCTTACAGACTTTTATGTCTTAGATATGTCTAAGGAGAGTATAAGTGAAGGTGCATTGATTTTGGGAAGACCTTTCATGCGAACTGCAAATACTAAAATTAAAATGAAAGAAGGGTCCATAACAATGTCTGTTGGTGATCACTTTGTGCATTTTAACATGTATAAGACAACGAAGCATCTGCATGAAGATCATTCCTTGCTTGATGTACATCTTATTGATGAGTTACATGATATTGATAGTGTTGAGCTTGGTTTAATTTCTAGTGGTTATAAGACACATGTTGATGCATGTTCGATTCATTCTACCCCTTCTCCACCTCATTCTTCTATCTCCCCCTTACATGGTAGTGACGTGATGTGTTCTAGTGCTAGTTCATTGGATTACACTCTTTCCACTCCATGTGCTTTTCTTTCTAAAGATTATATGATTGGTGAGTCTTCCACTAACTAAATATACTTGAGAGAGGTGTTTGTTGTAATGAAAGTGCATGGTTAAGTAGGGTTGCAAAGACTCCTACAAAGAGGCTTTTCAATGTTGCTCTTACCATGAAGGACCATAACGATACGGTCAAGGTGATGTGTCAAATGCCTCAACCTCCATTACCTAAGAAAAGGAGCTCCTATAATGACACAAAGAAGGGAAGGATCAAGAGTGAAGGACTTTCACCTCATCTACTACCATTACATGCTATCTCTCTTGATCCAAGCAAGGAGGACCTACAAGTATAAAGGTCTCTAATTGATATAGGCAAGCGTGTCATGGCATTTGTTCCTCACAACATGAAGAATTCAAGGACACTTGGATTGGACCTTTTGAAGTGGTGGGGAAAAGTGACAAACAGAATTATCAATTAAAGGATGGTTTTGGCAAGATTCATCACACTCGGAGCAACCGCCTTCGCCTCTATCACTCAAGCCATAGACCTCCTTAAAAATTAGGTTGTTTCTCTTCGTTTGTTCACTTATCTTATGTTTCAACTTGCTGTTTGGTTTGTCCAATTGTTAAAATGCATGTGGGGGAAGAGAAATTTCAGTAGGGCTGTAGGTAGTTTGTTTGTTTTTCTTGGTATGAATAAAGTGGTTGGATGAACACCTTGCATTTGATGATCATTTTACTTAGCTGGCTGGATACTTTGCACACAATTTGAGCACTTAGAAACTTTATGCACTTACTGTTTGACATGTATTTTTCCTTTGTGCATGCTAATTCTTTGTTGCATTGAGGTCAATGCATTGTTCAAGTGTGTGGGAGGTTTTATGGTGCATTTCTTGCTTTGTTCTGCTGAGATTTTGGTGTTGTGAGCTGTTATTCTATTTAATCTATAGCTGTTTCATTGTGGATTAATGTCATTTCATGCTCTAACTTGCTGTAATATGATTTTTGTTGAAAAAATCTTCTACTTCCTTGCTGTAATTTGGGCTGAATTGTGGGATTAGTTGCTGGAATTTGTTAAGTAGTGATGAAAACTGAGCTTGAACTTAATGGTTAATAAATTTGCATGATTCTCAAATTACCTTGCTCTTTCTTGTGCATAACTACTTATCTGTTATTGAAGTGACAATTGTATAATTGAATTTGATTAGGTAAGATTGAATCAAGGCCTTTTTGGTCAAAAAAAAAATCAAGGCCTTAATCAGAGCTCATGCTAGCCAAATGGTCTAATATCTGAAAAATTAGTGTCACATATAGAAGTATCTCTTGCATTGATATGATCATGTACCTTGCTTAGTTTAGGAGGGTTAGCTAGAAAGCACAAAGCCCTCTCACGAGAATTTGAGCTTCAACCTCATTCAAATTGATGTGAGCATTCTCCACTATAGTTTCATTTTCCTCTAGAACTTGTCTTGCTACTTGTTGAGGCCACATAATTACATGAGGAATGGTGGAAATGATAGAGGCATTCTATTTCTAAACCCTTTTATCCCATACATAAGTCGCTCAAATAATCCTTTGCTAAGCCCTTTAAGCCCATCATTTTCATTTTTCTTGGCATAAGCACATAGTCTAAATTTACGTATGAGAATTGATTGTGAATAATTAGAAAGCATGGCTGTTTGTATGTGGATATATCTTTCCATTTCAGTTAATTCAAGGAAGTCCAGATGCAATGTAATGGACATTTATTGTATAACAATGAGTGAAGAGCATGTGTGCAGAATTTGTAAGATCCGTTTGTATGTGAGAGATATTGGACAGTTGAAAAAAAAGTGTGAAAAGCCAAATGATGAAAAAGAAGAAAAAAAGATGAAAACAAAGAAAGAAAGAAGAAGAAAAAATCTGTCTAGTATATCTCTTATTTGAATTGATGAATTCAGTCTTGTTTTGTTTGTCAAACAACCTAGAGGAAGCCATGGCCATTGACTTGATAAAGGACAATCTCTAATTTTAGACATTGAGTTTTGTTTATGTGCTACACATTCCTTCCATTATCATCTAAACCTCTCCAACATTACAACCCAAAATAAAGTCCTCTTGATTCGCTAATCCCATGTATGAAAAGTGGTGGAGATTCTAGTAGAACTACAATCCTATGGTAGGGATTGGACTAGGGGATAGGAGTGAAATGACCCTAAAGAGTGAGGGAAAGAAGAGTGAAACAGTTTCCTAGTTGCTTTCTATGCATTACTCAACTTTGCTAAGCTTGGTACATTGGTTATTGATTTTGCAATCATGCATTTTATTTGTGACATTGTTTGAAGGATTGAAAATTACTAAGCCTGTATACTTTGAGTCAAGGACTTGCATCATTCTTACTTTCTCTATTCGATTTTGCATTTGGAACTTTATAATGGATACTTTGCCTGAGAGTGCAAAGAGTAAGTATGGGGGAATTTGATAATTAATAAATTCTTCTAATTAAAATGTGCATTTTTGGGTTAAAGATAGTGAATTATTTGGGCAAAAATTTGCATTATAGTATAATTAATTGGAATGTGCACTTAGTTTGTGAAATTGAGAATTAAATGTGGTTTTGGTGTATTAATTGTTTAATTCCAGAATTGCCCTCGGTTTCATTTGTGGTTTTCATTTTTCTATATTTAGGGATAGAGTTGGAATTAAAGAAAAGAAATGAAAGAAATGCTGATGTAAAGAATGAGAATCTTCGACATTCAAAGGCTGTGGTGTGAGGCTAGCAAGACAAGATTTTTGTTACAAAACTAGTGAGGAAATCAGAGGCTATGAATGAACAGGGGAAGGAAAGAAGAACCGGAAGAAACAAAGCTGAACAGAGTAGAGTTTTATGTCCAGATTCAAAGTAGAGATATAAGAGGGTCCAGGTGCATTCGGGTGAGGAGTCTTTGATTCTGATTTTGGGGTGAATCGACAGCTATATATTGAGGAGACGGTTATTTTTCCGGGGGGTTCGGTTTCTCATTTTTAGATTTCCATATTCTCCTTCTTCTTTTCAATTTCTCTCTCGGTCTCCACCATTTCTTCATCATTCCATCACTATTTCGGAGCTCCAGATCACTCGTGCTTCACCATCTTTGTCTCAACCATGTTCCAGTCTTCTTTAGGAGCAAATTGAAGTTGAAATTACAGCTATGAGTGGCTAAAACGTGTGATTTCTCTTGAGATGAAGACCTATCCAGAGCCGATTTCTTCATTACAGGGAGTTCTCTCATCTTCCTCTATAGTTTGCAAGATTCTTGATCTAGTTGCTTAAGGATTTTACATGTTGTAGAGGATAATTGTGTAATTGATTCGTGTCTCAACCAAGTTGATTCTGAACTAATTACTTTGTAGTTTAATTTGTGATTTTTCATCTAGTTGTATGGATTTCATTAGTTGAATGAATGAGATTGAAGTATCTCTAGTTGAGATATTAATTGTTCAGATTGTTGATTTACAAATTAATGCACATAACTCAAGTTCTAATTAGTAAGGAAGAACAGGGATGAATCTTAAGGGAAATTGTCTTCACTGTCATATTTTTTTCCATATCTCATCACTTACTTTTTTGGTTCTCACTTGCTCCTTTCACAGAAAATTATAAAAAAAATATAGGTTAGGATTAGAGTTAGTTCTTACACTGAAAATTGGTTTTAATTTGTGTTCACTTTGCATTTTAAATCACACAATTTGCCAAGGTAATGAGGAATTCAACCTAGGTTAGCTCCATTGCACTATAGGAGTTATTCTAGTAATTTTGGTGGCCTAACGACGAGGCTAATCAATCAAGTAGTGCACAACAGCCACTGAAGGTTTGAGATGTTGTCACAGATGGAGTAGAGGAGCTTCATCGGAGCTTATAAGAATCATATGCATCATAGCTAATTAAATATAAAAATCAAAGGCATATGAAGTACATGTTGTCTATTTGTCTATTTGATAGTCGTATGCATGATTTCTTAAAAAATCAAATCTTAAGTCAAATACTACACACATATATTGCAGGTGGTGGCTAAAAAGTTAGAATTAGACGCCATTAATGATGCTATCATCGGGAAGATCGAAGAAAGCAGTTTAGAATAAGAAGGTTTAGTTGCCATTAATGATATTATCACAATAAAGATTGAAGAAAGTACAAGCATAAAGAGAGAGGTATTCCTGATTGCCATGACATCTATTTCCCATAGTGTGGCCGTTGCACGCTTCCTGGATGAGGGTGGCAGAAGGACTGTCTGAGAGGGGGGGAGATAGGATAGATATTTCACAAATTCATCCACATCTACAATACTAGCTACGAGGATCCTTTAAACTGTATATCACAAATTTCGCTTCCGCTCCAATTCATTTTGGAGATAAATGGGCAATTCTTCTGTAATTGCAAAAAAAGGAAAATTTAAAACGCGTGTAAAAGAAATTCGATTGGAACGGTCAACGTACAATCACACACAAAGAAGAATATATCAAAAGCCAATTATGAGTTTCAATGCATTTTGTGTGCAATAACATTGACATTTCATTATGATTACTTTAAAATGTTACTAGCTAGTTCTCTTTTTGCAACATGCATAAACTTGCGAATTAAAAGTAGCAACATCCCAATGATCAGTTCTTTAACACTAAGGGTTAGTTCTAATCTCTCTTTGCTCTAAGGAGAAGCTATTTTGCTTGGAGCTAACTTATGGTTAGCTGTTTTGCTCGGAGCTAACTTATGGTTAAGTATGATACTTTTTATTGCTTATCCTTCCCAAGACTTAGCTAGTAGGGCCTTGCCGTCCTACTTCAAGAATTCATAGGGAGTGGATACTGCTATAACCTATAACTTTATTACTTGAAACTTCTTAAAATCACAGTAAATGAATTTTCTACTTTTCTTCTTTTTCCTTGAAGATCTACATCTTTTGGGAAATAAATAAGTAGAATACTGGTATATTATCTATAATTCGGTGGTGGTTGTTATATGTGTATGTATGTCTTAATGAATTAACTATATTTAGTTTAAGATGGCTTGTCCCAACCACCCTACATAACTAGCTCTGAACTTTGGTATCACTCTGTCGTTTGTGTCCAATTAAGAAAAGTCAGCCAATATTCCCTATATGGCAAACAACTATTTACGGGTATTACGTTATTAAAACATAACAACACTATGATGGCTATTAAAGTGATGTGATGGAGACGTTATAGAATCGGAGTTGTCATTTGTATTTGAAGGAAGAACTAGAATTTAAATGAGGGAGATAAACAACATACCAAACGAATCCATGTTCAGATCTGGGTCAATCCTCCGGAGCTCCATGATTGGTTCTTGAAGAACCCATGCAAAATTCGGACTACTGGAAAAACAAGAGTCCAAACATGTGGCACAGCAGAGCACCACACAAGAAAGAATATAGAGAGAATGAGAGAGTCGGAAAACTCAACGACTGGTGTATTTAGAACTGAATGGGAGGCTTCTATTTATAGAAGAAGGCTGGAGATATTTTGGGAATACAAAATATCCACTACCATTACTCATAGCTTAGTCAGCAATCATCGCCTCTCTTATCTGACCAATCAGATAATTGAATAATTAATTGACTAATTAATTAATCAGTTAATTACTCATGGCTGAGTCAGCAATCCAAACCTTATCCATTTGACCAATCATATTAATTAAACAATTAATTAATAAATCAATTGGGAAAATACTCATATTTCCCAATTAATTAATCCAGCCCATCAAGGGCGGATTTAGGCCCAAAATTCCAACATCTCCCAATTGCACTTAATGGACTGACCATCTTGTGGGTATCATATCTTTCTTGCTTCATACTTGGTGTCTGCCATGTCCGCGTGGGCACGACATCCTCGATTCGAGTTCTTGTGTACTAGAAGTCATTTATACAAGATCAGCACACATGGATACCCTAGTTGTACCTGCAAGTAATATGCAAATTGCCTCAAATGCCCCAGATTTACCCATACACATTACACTTGGCATATCTAATCCCTCACGAGTTAATTCTAGGTTAACTCAGATTGCCTCTTTTTGTGCTTAGTATCCACACTTACAAGTTACTCAGCTAACAAGTAAGGGATCGATCACAGACACTAGCACAAATGCGTACTTCAGGGTAAATCTTCCTTCCCACTAGACATCAGTCAGGGCTGGCTTGGTCGCTTTCCCAGTATTTGACCTAGTAGGTCGAATCATTCATGACCATAAGGTGCAAACTAAAGTAGCTGTCGCCAAGTTAGTCCTTAATGATGTTGTCAAAGTCATAAGGGCATCGTGAAAGGTTTGTCTCCTTTCTGGGACTCACACCGTAATGGAACAGGGATTTTCCATCTACGTCCCCTTTTGCGGATCTAATTATTCATAAGCACATGCAGTATGAATTGCATATTACGGTGTTCATCTTAGCTTGTAAGAGTGCGTGTCGATTTTAATCTAATAACACCGTATAGACTTAAGTTCCAGGTATGCACAATACCTGAACTAAAACTCTTCAACTCAAAATTCATCATGACGTCTTTGTAGAGGAGTTTTATGCCTGGCTACAGGTTTCATGGGTCACACATGTCCATGATTCAATCTATTTCATGTATAGATTTTATCTCAAACTCTTTTGAGACGACATTTATGCAGTAATACTTATTGACCATCTCAAGGTGATCACTTGATGTCATACCTTCTATGTCCTTTGAACATAAAGACGACTATCCGTGTGAGTGGGTTAGCTTTAACCTGTACGACACACTAGTCATTGTATATCTTACACATATATGTATGTATCTATACATACATAATAGGAATGCATCTCTTTTACTTTCATATAAAAGAAGTTCAAAACCTTATGTTATACACGTGCCCAAGTCTTAGCTCGTCTCTAAAATGAACATTTAGCAGTGGGCATCATAAGGGGGTTTGTCAACATTTTTGTAAACAGAAAGGTGTTGAACTGTTGCTTGCTCCTTAGCAACCATGCTTCTCACAAAGAGGTATCATGTGTCTATGTATTTGGTCTTGCTGTATTAGGGAGGGTCTTTATCATAAGTTGTTGCCACTTGCTATTGTGACATACCTTGGTCCTTCACCATTCATTCCTAATTGCTTTAGGAATTCCAAGCCACTCAACTTCTTGAGTAGTTGCTGAACACTTTGTGTTCTAATTCCATGGAAGATAAAGACACACTTGTCTATTTCTTACATCACAGCTTTATCAATAAGCAAGAACACTTTTCTTTTTAAGTTGAATGTTGCTAGCTTAGGCCTCCAAAACAAATTGTGTTAGAGTATCCTCTTTAGTGTAAGTCATTGCTTGATGACATGACTTACACTCCATGGTTCTTCTAAGGTATCTTATCATCCCTTTTACAGCATCCTAATACCTCGTAACTAGGATGAACCAAAAAGATTTACAAGTCCAACCACATACCATGTATTTGGTCTTGTACATTATGATATATACAACAATCTACCAAGTGTGCTTGAGTATGGGACTCTTTCTCATATTCTATATTAGATTCTTTTGCAGGGTGCATGCTCTCACATAGATCACATACTTGGATTAAGAGGGCGATGTTGGGTTTATAGACTTTCATGTTGAGATGCTCAAAGAGTATACTTGTGTGTGTGTTCTCTGTGACAAACACATCATTCTCCTTGTTCAATCTCTTTTCATCTTGTCTCTCAAGATATAGTTTGTCTTGCCCATGTTCTCTCAAGGGTAAATAATCCCTAAGTGTTTTAACTTCCTTAACACTTATTTAGGCTAATGATGTGTTACAGACATAGGACAATATCACAAATTATCCTAAGATCCATAAACATGCAAGCAGTGGTCTTCTTTGATCATTTCAAAGCTGACAAAGTTATCACTGTGTGAAACTTCATACACTACTACTTCATACACTATTAGTGTTTCTCATACGCTTTTTTAGGGTCACTATTGTTTTCTTTTAAACAATGACTAGAGCATCTAGCCTATCAGGGGTGTTAGCCCTTACATTTTTCCGTGATGGATTTCACAAAATTCTCTTCCTGTGTTGGGGTGGATGAGGTCTTCTTCTGGTATCAACTTGTGAATGACTATTACCTGTTTTTTGTCATGTCTTCTATTGTAAAAATGGCTCATCCCTCCTACTAGGATTAATGTGCTAGGGAATACACGCTTATTCCTCATTACTGTCATTCTCACAAAGAGATTCAGTGTGGTCAATGCTCATACTGCTAGGAAGTTTAGTTCTATGAAAGTTGTGTCCTTTGATTCTTTTTCAGTCACTGGGCCGTCATCATTTTCACTTAACGAAGACGTGCTTCTCAGGATATCTCGTACCCTTTATATATTGACCCTATTATTCCTTACTTAAAGGAAGAGTTACAAATAAAGCTATTGACCCTCATGGTCATTGGACATTTAAGTCCAATCTGTACTATATCTATTACTCATAAGGTGTCATTGTGACTTTCTTGGAGGGCATTCGGTTAACTATAAAGACAATTAATTTGACATCAACTTCCAACACGAGGTTGGAAGTTTCACTTGTACTTACTTAACCATGTCAAGGAGAGTTCTATCTCTCCCTTTTGACAACTTCATTAAGAGTGTTAGGCATTGTTAGTCTTTTAACAATTCCTTTCTTAATTACACATCACTTTGAACTAATCATACAGGTATTTTCAGCCTTTGCTAGATTTCAAGACCTTAACTCCGATTGATTCTCAACTAGTTGAAGGCGTTGTCTGAAATATTTCAAAGCCTTTTATTAGTATGAGATTTCACAGACATGGTCATTACACATTAAATCAAAGATAAAGACTATACCTAGCTCTGTGTTTTGCCCTCTTGCTTATTTGGTTCACAAATTTATAGTATACCAATTGCAAAGGATATTTGTCATGGTTGTCTAAAGGTTACTTTATTGTCTTGCCATATGATTGTGCTCACTTAGGAACTTTTTCTTTTGAGCTTATTACTTGGCAAAAACTCTTTTGCTCCTTTTTGATCATTTCTCTTGATCAACTTGTATATGGCAAAGTGGAGTCATTATCTCCAATATAAATGAACCATTTGAGAAAATATTATATTTAAGAGATTCTGTCCCATTGATGCTTAACTAAAGGGCTGATTGACACAATGTTTTATCGGTTGTTTAGAGCATAGAGTGTATCTTTTGGTACTGGGGTGGTCTGCTATACAGAGTTAACGTGTATGCTCCAATCCCCTTGACTTGTATTCTTATGCTGCTTCCTTCTTGAAGCCGTATGCTTCTAGATGGCAACCGCTAAAATCAGTGATGTCATGTGACCTCTCACATGTTTCGTTATACCCAAGTCTATCATCCACATAGGATATATTTCAGTCATAAAAGTAGTGCTTGATGCACATGTGAAACAACTTTGAAGCCTCTCACTTGATATGATGTTTCTCAAAACAACCTTCATCAGGTTTAGTTTTTCTTCAAGGTTTCTCACCTTATTAGACATAGGTTTTAGGAACAAATCCTTAGACTCTTTAGTTAAGAATGTTAAGCTAATGGATCTCGTATCTTTAAGCTTTTATCTCTCAAGCTTAATGTGGCGAACCACATTACCGAAGGTTATAAATGTACTCCTTGTGAGTTCAGCTTGCTTTCATGTGCTCCCACTCAATAAGAGAGTCCTAAATGTAACATACACTGGCTATTGACTAGAAAGAACATTGTTTGCCTACCTTAATTCCCTAATCTTGTTTGACATCACTTTCAAGTGTTGCCTAATTCCTGCATTAGGTCTTAGTACTTGAGTGTCCAAACATGACAGAGTTCTTTCATCCTAATGGCATGAATGCCTTCATATTTGTTTCTCAAGGCTATCCTTATAGCCTAAGATGTATCGCACTATTCGAACTGACACTTTTGTCAACAGTCATAGCATAAAGCATGATGATTCGAGCTACATTGTTCTTTCTTCATCAATTAGCTTCTTTGTTACCTTCGGGTATTTCAACATCTAAATGTTGAAAGTTAGTTGGTAGGACATACACAACATATCATCCCTTAAGGATGTAAAAGATCTTACGAAATTCAATTCCGTAGTCATCTATATTGAGCTTGTCTCATAAGCTCAGTGAAGGTGGACTTGTTTATCATAACTTGATCACATAGACGATTATGCATTTCATCAGATATACTATTCATATTTTGTTCAAGGTAGACAAAGGTTAATTGGATGATAAATTTACTAGTTTTGTGTTTAAGAGACAACTAGGTTGGCTCCCATCGCACCCATACTAGTTAGGTTATCACCTTTTTGACCATAATCTTACTTGAACATGTCCCCTTTTAGGGCCTCTGGATTTCACATTCAAGAAGCTCCCACTCAAATAAAGCAGTTATAACTCAAAATAATAATTCACAATTATAAAATAAATAACTGCATGAATGTTCAAAGAGAATTCAATTATTGAGAAAGAATTTAACACAATATTCAATCAAATAAAGAACATTCACATGTCAAATCATACTTTATTATATTTGTTTTATGTTGTGGGCTTAGACCCTCTCAAAGCCCTTAGCCATCTGAACCCACCAAGCACGTTCTCATGTGCTTGAAGCTTTCATAGTAATTTTATACCATGTTAGTGTAAGGCTCAATGTCCACTCATCTGGAACTAAGTTACATCATACCTCCCAATGGATGAGATGATACGAATATCTCATATTGGTTACATCACTTGTCACAGTGATCGCCAAGAAGTTGACTCATAAGTCACCACTTTAGTTTTAAATCACCTCAATGTGTTTGAAGGTTTGGAAGGATTTATTAACAATTAATAAGTTTTATTTGCTACAAGTAGGAGTTTAAGGCTTATCTGAATATCCTTTAATGCAAAACTCTTATGTATGTTCCATGACATGCTAAATTAATAAGTACATAACAAAAATATTATATTCATTTAATATAATATTTAAGGAAAAAATAAAATATTATATTCACTTAATATAATATTCAAAGAAAAAAATGTTTTAATTTTTTTAGCTTTTTTCGGTCAACGGTCAACCTTTGACCATTGACCGGTTAGCCTAGACTTGGACTGCCACGTCATCTGATGATGTGGCAGCTTCTTCAACCTCCAGCCGGGTCTGTTTCTGATTCGGTTAGAGCCCCGATGGGCATGCCGACCCGCCAACTTTGAGAGACCATATCTCTCTCGTTTTAGCTCCGATTTTCACGTTCTTGGAGTCGTTGGAATCCTTGCAACAAGATCTACACATCCATCTCATTGGATGCGTCAAAATCCATGGTTTTTGAATTCCAAATCACGTGTTTTTCGGTGGCGGTGGTAAAGCTATCCGAAACTTCCAGTATTCCGTTCTCCCTCATACGGACTCCGTTTGACACGTTCTTTACGTCTCTGGAATCGTATCGATGAGCTCTACATGAGAATGTTTCTGGGTTGATCCAAAAACCTCATTTTCAAAGACCCAAATTCAAGCTTGACGGAACGGAAAAAACGGATCTGAAACTTTCGTCCTTCCGTTCTCCCTCATACGAACTCTGTTTGACGTGTTCTTAGCGTCGTTGGAATCGTCTTGCAGAGCTCTACATGACCATTGCCTCGGATGGACCTAAATCTCCAAATTTCGGAGATCCCATTTTCTTCGAACTCCAACACCGCGACGATACTACGTAATGGAGTTTTGATGTGTCTTCTCCTTATATTTGCTTATGGTTTTATGATTCTTGTCCAGATTAAATCTTCCTCTTATGTTTTTCAATTCACAGAGATTACTAAAACACAAGCGAAACCAGATCTGGGCAGATACGTAAATTAAAACAAAGGCAGCAAATATTCACGAAGACATATTTCACATAAGCTATATTATACATAGAAGCATGTATTTAATCGCATAGTGAGCAATGAATATTTAAGTTTATAGGCATGCGATTTGAAAACACAAAGTAGGTGCAGCTCTGGGCATATTTTCAACGGAAGAAAATATTTATGCAATATATAACTTAATAAATAATGCGCAGCGAAAAATATTTATGCATACTCATAAAACATATAAACACAGCCTTAGGATCAACATAAGCTCTGATGCCAATGAAGGAATAATTAGGAATTAAATGAGGGAGATAAACAACATACCAAACGGATCCATGTTCGGATCCTGGTCAATCATCCGGAGCTCCATGATTGGTTCTTGAAGAACCCACGCAAAATTCGGACTACTGGAAAAACAAGAGTCCAAACATGTGGCACAGCAGAGCATCACACAAGAAAGAATATAGAGAGAATGAGAGAGTCGGAAAACTCAACGACTGGTGTATTTAAAACTGAAGGGGAGGCTTTTGTTTATAGAAGAAGGCTGCGGATATTTTGGGAATACAAAATATCCATTACCATTACTCATAGCTTAGTCAGCAATCCTCGCCTCTCTTATCTGACCAATCAGATAATTAAATAATTAATTAATCAATTAATTACTCATGGCTGAGTCAGCAATCCAAACCTTATCCATTTGACCAATCATATTAATTAAAAAATTAATTAATAAATCAATTAGGAAAATATTCATATTTCCCAATTAATTAATCAAGCCCATCAAGGGCGGATTTAGGCCCAAAATTCCAACAGTATTTATTTACATTGACATTGAAATCATTTCTCATTGGAACTTAGTCAATTATTTTATTTGACTGTATAGTGTGAGGATTGTGCTATTTCTAGGTTGGATAAAATGATAAAATCCCTCTTATACTTTAATTTTCACTTGCATGTTTTATGTTATGATGCTCTATTGTATTAAAAAATCATATAAGAAAATTACCTTTGTAATCCTTTGTCCCTCTTCTTGTTCAGCCTTCGTCTTCCACTGCGGTTTAGGGATTTGATTATTTGCTGCTGTTGAATTTGGAAAATGCCTCATTCATCGTTCTCTTCTCAATATGCCCATACAAGAAACTTTTGTGGGAGCTATCTCATAAAATTACGCAAAAATAATATTAGTTTTACAAAGGTTTTGAAATGGTGAAAAACAAAATGATAATGTGAAGTCTATCGCAAAAAAAGTGAGAAGTCCGTCAAAATTTTCAATTATAAATGTATGATTTAAGAACTACTGTAAATATTTTTAAATCAAAGGAAAAACCTAATGATAGGTTTGTGGGTGCTCCGGTACTCTGGAAAAGTGACTTATATATAAGTCAAACTGAAAATAAGTTAGATTGTGTAATGAGATTTATGTTTGGATGGGCTGTTAAAAATATGACTTATAAGTACTTATAAGTCATAAGTGATATTGTGTAATGAGATGTATGTCTAGATTGATTTTTGGAAAAGTGATTTATGTTTGGGTTAGTTGTAATTGGATGTGTAAAATAAATTAGAATTGTGGGGTCCACCTCCGTAAGTGACTTATAAGTCATAAGTTAAAAAAAGAATTTATACTTATTTTGAATTATAAGCTATAAGTTACTATTTTTATAATTCCAGCCAAACATGCTCAATTTAAATTTTCTAAAAATAAGTCATTTTTTGTGAAAATAAGGACTTATTTGGCTGATATAAGTCCAGCCAAACACCGCCATAAAAAGTTTGGTTCTCTGATTTATAAAATCCTACGAATAGATCAGATCAGAACATCATATAAAGAACCAAGTTCTCTATAAATAATAATAAACGTAACCAATATTAGAATAAGATTTGAAAATTATATATTCTCAGTTTTTATTACTAGTTTCAAGTACATTTTGTATAATATAGAATCCTTGTCTAATTTCAGTTGAAATTTAAGCTTTTTTAAGAACAAATATTGTCCCATTGAAAATAATATTGTTCAAGCTTCGAGGTAACATATGACTTGCATAATGCGTTGAACACTCCTATAGAGCTGTAGGTGATGTGGAACCTCATTTGTAATATATTATATATGTATACTTCATCCGGTCTTAAATATAATATTAAGTAGACTTTTTTCTCAAAGATTAATGATGCAAAATAAATTACTTTAAATTATGATACAATCTTGGCAAAAAAAAATTAATATGCAATCTAATTACATGTAACTATTATACTCCATTCGGATCTTAATATAAGATTTAATCGATTTTTTGTTTTGTAAATCATAAGAAAACTAAATAAGTCACCTATAAATTACTTCCTCTGGAGATTGTCCCAAATGTAAGATGTAGCTGACTTTTATAGAAAAGTTACTTATAATTGACTTACCCGAATTTTTTTTCCAAACTAGTTTGTTTGACTTATAAGCTAATACATAATCTAATATATATAATATTATGATTAATTAACTTATTTTGTTTCCTAAATTGCTCCAGAATAAAGTTTACCAGATCCTTATATTAAGGACTGGAGTATTTAATAATATACCGCATATGATAAGATTAACTAATTTATTTAACTTTATTAATCTCTCGAAAATATGTCAATTATGTCTTATATTAAAGATTGGACAAAGTAATTCAGTGATCTATTTGACTTCTTTAATCTCTATAAAAAAAGTCAACTTCAACTTATATTTAGAATTAAATAGAGTTTGTCTGTGTATGTGTGTGTATATATATATAAGCACTCCTTACTAAACCAGAGACCAAGAACGTTGCATCTGTATTTATATACCCATATGCAAGGTAATTAAACTCGGACCAGACCGGCCGAGTTGACTCGGAACCCGGCGACCCGATCACCTTGCTGGTCCGGTCGAGTCACTAGCTCGGGGGTTCCCTGACTTGGCTTCATCCGTCTGACTCGGGGGGTGACCAGGACTAACTCGGGTGACTCGCCGAGTAGGGTGAGTCAACCGAGCTAGATATTTTCCTTCCAGATCTGATCAACAAGATGATAAAGAGATGGAGGAGGAGAGATGAAGAAGAAGACATGCAGAGATAAACAAGACAGAGAGGAGAACAGTAGCAAAATGATGATGTATGAAACTCAAAGTCATACTTTTTTTGAAACATGGACATTGCTACTTCCTTCTTGCCTTCAACGCTCGTTGAAGAAGCCATGGATTTTGGATCTCGGTTGAACTATGGTAGAAGAAAGAAGAAATAAGAAGCCCTTGTGAGAGAGGCTTGTTGATGGCGTGTTGATCTTTGGGAGGAAAAGTGAAAAAGTTCTTATGGGAGGAAGAGTGAAAAGCCTAAGCCTAAGGTATGGTGGCTTGTTAGCCTTGTACCGCTACTTCGTGATACGTGCATTTGCCTTGTGATATGTGATTGCAAGCTATCTCAACTCACGTGACCAGAGAAGAAAAAAGGGAAGGGACAAAAGTTTGAAATAAAAGAGAAATTTGTTAAATATATTATAAAACATGGTTAGTTATTAAAAATATATTTTTCTAATTGAAATGTAACTTTTTAAAATCTATTTTAATTAAATTATGTTATTTTAATTATTACCGGGTCAGACTCCGAGTTGATTACGGTCTAACCCACTGACCCTTGACCCACTAATTCGACCGGTCTAACACCCAGTCCGGGTTTAATTACCTTGCCCATATGACTTGTTCCAAGCAACATATGAGAATTCATATTAAGATTACAAACCATCGCATACAGATCTTAGGGCGTTTAACAAAATCGCTCAAAAATACTTGCCTCTTCAAAAAAGTCAAAGCCGCCCAATTATTACAAGGTCAAAAAAAAGCAATCGTGGTTTCTTTTTTCCCATGTATGAAATAAGATAAACAAAATTCCCCTAGTAATAAACACATTAGCCCTAATTTTTATTAATTAAACTAAAAGTATTAATATAAGTTATCTACTTTTAGCTACTTTCAATTATTCTTTTCAAGTACATTGGGGCATTCTAGTCTTTTGGAAATATTTGAAAATTCCTAACTCCACCTCTTAATTTAATTAGAAGTTTGTTAATATTATAGGTCTAAATATTAATTTCCGCATTTCACCTAAACCTTTTGGTTTTTTTTAGTAATTAATAATTAAAATTAATTAATCATAATTTGACAATCAGAATATGTAGAGGCATGATTTTAGATAATTTGATTTTATAATTAATCAAGACGATAATATTATAACAAAATTTTTGTTCCATCCAAAGCATCCCTACTCCCTTTATTCCCTAAACTTCCCCTTAAGATTCAAATCGGGAGTATACTTTTGTCCCAAATTTATAATAAACAAGAATATTTTGTCATGAAAACTTGCAATCCCAAAGTGAGAGGTAGGTTTGGACAGATATGAGGGGGAGGGGACTCAGAAACGAAGAAGGAAGAGAATCCTCAAATGAAGAAACTAGAAAGGCTTCATACTTCAAATTCCACAAACCTCCTTCAACCTACTAACTAAAAACCTCTTAAGACTCAATCAAAGTGGTCCATGCCATATGTGTTGCTTCTTGGTCTAGCCCATTATAAAAATAAAGCCCAGTCCTTACATTACCTCCCCCATAAAAATGGCCCTTGTTCTCAAGGTCCAAGTTTGAAAAAATATTTTGCGAAGCCCCCCAAGGCACATATGTAGGTGGATCAAAACCACCCCAAATTCCTACTAATTAATTGACAATGATATTACTTTACAATCCATAGCCATACATTATTTCATATGTCCGCATAAATTAGTGATTATAGTAACTTTTATCTTTCAATCAACTAACTTCCATTCATTTTTCAAAACAACATATTTATTAAAACAGGGCATTAGAATTCCCACAATCACTATCATAACAGTGAAAATCCACAGGAAAATTATACACAAGATGATCAATAGATATCTCTTCCAAACTTTTTATCCATGTTGTGCTAACCCATTTTAATTCCAAACTGTTTCATGCAATAACATCTCACATTTATTTCAATCCAATAATTTCTAAATCTTAAATTTAGACCTCTATCATCCTTTTCTTTTAAATTTTGAACCTCTATGCAAGAATATATTCAAACAACTTATTTAGCACTTTTAAAACTAAAACAGAATAAATCATGAGCAACACAACATGAGGAGGAAATCTAAGCATAGAGCCAAAGAGGCAAACCTCCATCGATTTTAATAATCAAAACTGCAACTTAAACAGTAAGCATTGCTTTACTTTCCAATTTATATTAAGGACATTAACCACCAACATACTCAAATCAGTTTTCTTTAAAAAAAATCAGAATGCAAAGCCTCAAGCATCCAAAACAAGCTTATTGTTACACTTTCAGTTTCATTACTCGATATACCATCAACTTAGGGAGCTATCTATTTCAAGAACATTGATTTAAATATCTTTAGGCATTTCTTAAGCTTATACAATTTAACCATTCCTTAATTGTTCTTCCTTTAACTTAGAACCTGAATCCATGTATATAAGATTGAAACAACAACCTCCCTATATTCCGATTGACTCCAAAAAGAAGAGCCCAATCACATGCAACATCAATCTATGTTAAGCATATTTTCCCCTGTTTCGGTAATACTAGAGCAACAATCAACAAGCAATATCTTTAGAAAATTCTGATTTAGATATTTATAAGCTCAAAAATATCACCTTGCAACTGGTTTAATTCATATTATCATTACAGAATACAGAGCCAATATATCAGAGGCTCGAATATGACAGGGAAAAGGAACCAGAAAATTCAAAATTCCAAAATCCTACAAAATTTAACATGCAATCAATTCTATTAACTCAATCTTTCTTCCAATTAAGTTTAATCAGATTTTAGCTCAGTTCCCACACGAAGCTCTACCCAAATCGGCGCCGGAACAGTGATGGTAAGAGCCAGATACAGAGCAAACACAAGCATTTCGAAATCCATACACAAAGACCGATTAACCTCTTACATTCTACTTTAAACTAAGTGTTACTCAGCTTTAATTCAGTTTCAATCCAAAATCCCAGCCAAAAACCGCCGGTGAACAGTGACAGAGAAGAAGAAATTTGGGGAAAACTTATAAATCCCACTTCCCTACTCGAATTCGTTCCCAAAAGTAATTAATCGAAGCTTAAGCTTCGATTTCATCAGCCCATCGGTCCTAAAAAAAAACCCCAAACCCGAAATTGCTCCCTCATTTAATCTCACTCGAATCAGGCAGCAATTAGTAGCAATGGGAAGAGAAGAATCACCTGAGCTCAAATCCATGCTTGCATGCACCATTGGAGCTCCAAGCCGCCGTGAATCCGTCGTCGATTCCGCCGCTCTGCTGCACGAGAGAGAGAGAGCCCAAGAGAGATGAGAGAAAGCGAAGAAGGAAGAGAGAGAGAGAGGGAAGACGGAATGGAGAAGGAAGGAGGGAGTATTATATAAGAGATGAGGGGGAAATTCAAGTTCAGACTCCTAAAACTTTCGTCTTTTCGATTTAATCCCTAAAATCCAGTTTTTGCTATTTTCAGTTTAGTCCCTTCTTGAAAATAATTTCTAGATTTAAATCCTTGTATCTAATTAGATATTTTCTTCCACCATAATTTACTTTAAGTCTCAAAATAATTTACCTAAAATTCTTATATTAAAATTTGTCTCCTTATTTCTTCTTTTGAAAATTTAATTTTATCTTCTAATTATTTTTTCCTCAATTAATGAAGAAAATAAGCCTTGAAATTATTAAAAATATGCCTGACCTCATAAATTATTTATAAGGCTTTTTAATTTCTAAATGACACCCAAAAACCTTCAATAAATCCCTATTATCTCTAATCCAAATTTTGGGGTGTTACATTCTCCAGTTAAGGTGTCTTACCATTATGCAACATAAGGTTGTGTTTCATCCAAATATCATTTAGAATGGTGATTATGCCTTTTACCAAGGCGTCATTTGTCATAACTAATAATTTGACGGGGAGTCTGACAACAAGTTGGGGAAAAAGTAGTTCGCCAATGCCTATGGTGAGATTTGCAAACAGAATGAGGAGGACGAGAAAGGATGTAGGCGAGATAGAAAGAGGTGTCCAAAAACGAGGAAGGTATGGTGTTATTAACAGCGATTGTGGGAATGTTAACATAAAGGTGAAATTGACCATATTTAATACATGAGGGAAAAAATTGCTGTTAATTTTTTTTGGATGCTAATTAACCCGTCAAAAAATATTGTAGGGTGCTGCACCTTATCCTGCGATTATTTAACCAATGAAAATACAATGCATAAGGATTGTTATATGAAATTTCAGAAATGAATGTGTACGTTATTATGTCTTTTTTTTTTATACAAATGTAAATTCAACGGAAGAAATGTGCGTACTATTGCTGAAAAAGGTACGTGCAAAATCATGAAACTTAGGATTACCACTGTTATCCCTCGGCCCAAAAAAAATTAAGTAAGAAAAATTTGCAGTTGGGCATTGATTAATGGGTTCTTGATATTGGCAATAAAAACGATCCTTTATAAGTCATTTTTCTTGTCATTAACCTAACCAGCTAAATAAAAAAGAAGTTTGTTCCCACTTCTCTAACTTCATTTCCCCTTCATTATTTAATAGTCTACTATAAGAAAAATGTTAAAATATTTCGTTGCAAGATGTTCTTTAAAGTTTGGAACATAACTCAAAAGAGACCAAATGCAAGAGAGTTTAGTGAAGTGTGTAACTCAAATTATCATAATGGAATGAAATACTCCTTTGGTGCTATATATATATATAATATATATTTGGGAAGTTGATATTAATCTTAAATCTAAGATTTCCTTCTTATTTTTCTCAAAGTTTCTGCGAATCATACATATGGTCCCCCAATAATAAAAAGTAAGAGATGAATGGGGAATAATGGTTGATGGTTTGCAAGTTTTATTTATGCTTTGACTTGAAATCTGCTCTTGGGTTTTCTATCCCTCGTTTGTCTCCTCATTGGCCAAATTCTGTATGTGCCATCTTGGCTTTTTGGCGATAAAGTGGTGTGGAACAAGTTTGCACCTTTTTGTTTGGATAAACCTTCCACGCTGCAGTTAGTTTTATATTTTCTTTGTTCTTGTGCGCTTGTTATTCGAACTAAAGGTTTTTTAGGCCAGTCGCTTGAACCATCGATAGAACAAGCATCTTTATGTATTCTGGTTTTATTTTGAATAATAAATGTCCTTCTTTTTATTCTGTTTTATATTTCTTTATCGGCTATTTCGTTTGAACATTTGACTTTATTATATAAATTATTTAAATAGTTATAGTCTTTCGAAATTTATGTTGCAGTAATTTATTCATTTGTTTTATCATTGTCATGTTTCGTTTTAATAAATTGCCAATCTTAGTATAATGAAGTTCAATTTTTCTAAATGAAAAACTCCAATGCTAATTAATTCTTCTTAGTCATTTATAAGCGAAGCAATTCAAATGCTGCAATTCCTCAAAAAAAAAAAAAATCATATGATTTGCTATTAATTCAAAAACAATGTATCAACACAATAGCTTAAAAAAAGTCTCATGTGGATATGTTAAAAATTAGAAATTTTTCCATGTCATTACTAATTATTTTTTGGGAGCTCGACAGCAAGCTGGGGGAGGGAAGTAGGGAGGGGGGGTGTTCGCTAGATTGGGAATTTGTAATGCATCATAAACCAAATTTTGTTTTCGTTTTGGAATATTACTTGTTCTGCAAATTGGATTGCTTATTTATAATTAAAATTGAAAATATTGCTGAAATAGCATATATAAAGGAGATGGGGACATGTTGTCATGCCAGTTAATCTTATTTTCATGGTATTATGCTCAATTTTAATGATTCCTTGAGTTTTTGGATGAGTTGGACATATTAAATTTGTTTTTCTCATAATCCTGAAAAATAACATTTTTAAAAAAAATAAATATCTTTTACTTTTTTTATTGACTCTATTTATTTGTTTGATTATATGTAGATTATGGATGAATTGTTTATTTACTTCTAAACTAATGGCATTTATATTCAAATGCTATTTTTTTAAGTTAAATATAATATTTGTTAATTTTTTTATTAACTATATTAATTTAATTGTGAATCATCTACCCTTGGTTTGACCCCAATTGTCTAACCCACTCACCCTTTATTTACCAATAACTTTTATACAAACAAAATGAACCAAGTTGAACTTTTATGATGGAACATTAAATAACGTTTTCATCAAATTTTTAATAAGTTGTGTTTTTCATGTTACTATGATACTATTTTTAGCATTTGTTTTGTATTATTTTGTGTTTACCTAAAAACTTTATGCTTTGTGTATGGAGAGGAGCAGAATATGCCTTTGTTATTTGTTTGCCTTGCCTTCCCACGTACTCTAGGAGTAATATAATTGCAATGTGTGATCCGTCTTACATGTCTAGGCTGATTTCTCTTATTATATAATAACTTAAGTACAGAGGGAATTACTAAGGACAATAAATACAAGAAATAGAGAGCAATGAATGTGTTCGTGAATATTCTCTGTTTTCCCGTCAGTTCTTCATAAATGCTCAGGTTCTGTATTTATATCCCTTCTCAGATTTGTCATTGCGTTCATCTTTATGAGGCCGTTTGAATATGGTCGTTGGGAGCTCATAGCCGTTGGCATTTAATGCAGTTTCTTCATTGAAGTTAACTTTCTGCTCTAGCTTCAACTACTCTTGCGTAGGGTGATCTAAGAGAGATGTAGACTGAGCGTTCTGAGCATCTGTACCAACTGTACTTGCATAGCAGCTTTTTCAGTAGAGCTAGCATGCTTTGTTATCGCTAACTACGTAGTATAATTCCTGCACTTGAACTGTTAGCTAAACAAGTATTCATGCAGTGGATGTTATCGATAGTGCATTTCATTTGCTTAAAGAGATAGAGACAATATATCAGCTAAGGAATTTCAAGGCATCCTCTATCGATAGCCAATCATGCTATCGCTAGCATCTATTGCTAGTTAAGTTCATTAGCTCAAAAGATAAACAATATTTCAGCTAAGGATTTTCATCAAGCATTCTCTATCGATAGCTAATCTTATTATCGTTAGTTACTTGATTGCTGTAACATCCTGAATTTTAAATTACCAATGAATGTGTATAGTTCCAAAATTTA
Source organism: Mimosa bimucronata (assembly GCA_037074515.1). Taxonomy (NCBI): domain Eukaryota; kingdom Viridiplantae; phylum Streptophyta; class Magnoliopsida; order Fabales; family Fabaceae; genus Mimosa; species Mimosa bimucronata. The sequence continues at coordinate 24,441,928 of CM073445.1, read as the reverse complement.
GGAAAAGGCAATAAGGAGTCATTTAAAGTTCTCAGGTGTCTCTAGAAAAATATATTAACTTTATAAACAAATTCACAAGTTTAAAGTATTTTTGGAGGATTTTAAAACTGATTTCCAATATAAATTAAGAAGGAATGATTGGGAATTTATTTCTAATTTACAAAATTAGGGAAATTATTTTTAAAGCTTGAAGGAACTTTAGGAGAGATAAAATTTCCCAATCTAACATAAGGGTGAATTTTAAGAAAATAATAGAATCTTAGGGCCTTAATTGTAAACTATTTTAAATTAGAGGGTCGTTTAGTAATTTTTCCCACCTAACAACCCTAATTTTCCCTTTCTTTATATATATACCTATTCTTCCTTCTTCCTCATGCACGCCGCACGCACACACACACTGTACATGTTCTTTCTTCTTCCTCGCGCAACACACACACACTCACTTTTCTTCTTCAAGGTTCGCCGCCTCTCTCCCATCAAATCCCTGAACCTTATATCGATAGCCAATCATGCTATCGCTAGCATCTATTGCTAGTTAAGTTCATTAGCTCAAAAGGTAGACAATATTTCAGCTAAGGATTTTCATCAAGCATTCTCTATCGATAGCTAATCATATTATCGCTAGTTACTTGATTGCTCATCAGCTTAAGGATACTGACTTATCTGAATGTTCTTCATTATTTCAGGTATCCTATTATTGATAGCTAAATCTGTTATCGCTAGCTAATTATGTTAACTGATCTAACATTCTTCCCCTTAAGCATTTATTTATGTCATCTGAGGGGCCTTAGCGACAGAGTCTAGCGACAGGATATTTCTTAGCTATAGATAAAGACTTTAGCGATAGATATTAACTTCTCATTTCTAAGTCTTCATTTGCTATTCATTTCTATCTATTAGCGATAGGGATAAACATAGCAATAGAGATGTTTATCTTAGTGTTCTGTTAAGTTTCTATCTGCTATAGTTGAGCTTTTCATTTGCGATAGTCTTTAGCTCTAGCGATAGTAATCTGTTACCTATCAGATTTTACTTGTTTAATTCATAGGTAACTTACACTCTATTTACTTATGTTATCTATGAAGCCAGTCCTCATCAAAACTTAAGATTCTAACAATTTTTATGTCTGGACAAAATAGGGTATTTACAGTTGCCTCTATTTACTTGTTCATAGTTAAGAGAAGTGAGTTTTTCACTTATGATGAAAGTAAAGATAAAAACACATATTTTGTTCAGTCAATCACATTTTTATTGCCCTCTTTTTTTAAAAAAAAATGCTGCCGATATTGGCTTGAAGGGTTGCTAGCTGTTACTAGGCTTTGAGAGAGTACCTGCCAATACAGGGCTTTAAGAGATGCCATTCATTACTAGGCTTTAAGGGTGCTTGCCGATACATGGTTTTATAGGGTACCTGTGGTTATCATGCTTTGAGGGTACCTACCGATACAGGACCTTAAGGAATACCAGTCGTTATTGGGTTTTGGGAGTGCTTGCCAATATAGGGCTTTATAGGGTAGCTGTTGATACACGGTTTTATAGGTTATCAGCTATTACAGTGCTTTAAGGTACCTGTTGATATAGGGCTTTATAAGGTGCCAGCCATTATGTTCTTTGAGGGTGCCTACCGATATAGGGCCTTATAGGATGCCAACTATTACTAAGCTTAGAGAGTGCTTGCTGATATAGGGCCTAAGGTGCCAGCCATTATTGGGCTTTAAGAGTGCCTATCAATAAAGGGCCTTATAGGGTGCCAACCGTTACTGGGCTTTGAGGGTGCCTGCCGATACAAGGGTTTAAAGGGTACTAGCATTACTGGGCTTTGTGAGTGCCTATAGATACATGGCTTTATAGGTTGCCAACCATTATTGGGCTTTGATGGTTACTATCGATACAAGGCTTTAAAGGGTGCCAGCCGTTATTGAGCTTTGTGTGTTTACAGTAAATTTATGATCCCCACATGTTAGTGCTTATGATATTGATGTTGATTATAGAATGTCAATGAAGATTATGATGAGATGAAATATTGATAAGGATGGCGTTAGTGATGATTAAATGCTTATGAAATTGATGAAGAGCATAAGTAATAAGTTGATAGGTGTTATCATGTCTTCTTTATCCAATAGTCTAACCAGGACCCCCTTTTACTTGCGCTATCTAGTGATATGTCAGGAGATGCAGTATAAGATCCATAAAGTAACCATACTCTTGGGAATCTTGTCCAAATTTTGCTAACTTCTCATTGCTCTTCTAAGCATTATATCAGAGTTCAAACAGAGGCCCCATTACCAGTCCTGAAATTACACAAGTTAGTTATATGGAGCATAAGGTATATTACCATGAGTGTTTTGTCTAGAAAAAAGTTGAATTTTTATTGAAAAACTTTCTCTTATACAAATCATGAAGTAAGTCTAGTATGCAAATGAGAAGAAGGAGAGAGAGTAGAGATGAGGATCCATTTGAAAGAAATAATCCTTCTAGATTAATAACTAAATGAAGTTGGTCGTATGACAACAAAAGAAGAGAAGCTTATGAGAAGTCCTTCGCTTTCGATTCTTTGCAGCCCCCTTTAGGTGTCTTGCTTAGTTACCAAGAGATATGCACTTTCACCGAGTGATAAAGGACCCAACAAAAGTAAAACTTGTCCAATATAAGGCAGGGCTACCAATCTGATGGCATTCTATCTATGTAGGCCGCCCTTATGGGTTTTTAACAAAAGGAAGTCCCTTTTTTTTGCTATAATTTTTTCCCGAGCCACCCTTTCGGTTTTTTAACTCAACGAGCTCTTTTTATTTTTTTTCTTTCGTCACTATAATTTTTGCCTGAGCCACCCTTTTAAGTTTTCAACTCAGTGAGCTTTTTTCTTTTTCATTTTTCTCTTTTTCTTCTTTTCTCTAATTTTTTCTTGAGCTGCCCTTTTAGGTTTCCAACTCAGCTAGCTTTTTTTCTTCTTTATTTTTTCTTTCTTTTTTTAAGCTGCTCTTTCAGGTCTTTAACTTAGCAGACACAATTTCAGGCCTAATATTTCTTGACCACATCTGCATTGAGGGGCTTTGGCAATTCTTGGCCTTCAAGGTCTACCAAGATCATTGCTCCTCCAGAGAAAGCATTCTTAACAATATATGGGCCTTCATAGTTTAGGGCCTACTTGCCTCTATTGTCGTCTTGATGAGGCAAGATTTTCTTTAGAATCAAGTCCCATACTTTGAATTCCCTAGGCCACATCCTTTTGTTGAAAGCTTTTTCCATCCAACCTGATATAGTTGTCCATGGTACATCGTAGTAAGCTTTTTTTCTTCAATCATGTTTAATTTTTCAAATCGAGAGCATATCCATTCACTTTCATCTAAGTCTGATTCAATCAGTATCCTTAACGATGGAATATCTATTTCAATTGGAGTGACAACTTCCATCCCATAAACTAAGGAATACGGTGTTGCCCCAGTTGAGGTACGTATGGTGGTATGATATCCATGTAATGCATATAGAAGCATTTCATGCCAATCTTTATAAGTGACAGTTATCTTCCCAATTATCCTCTTAATGTTCTTATTAGCAGCCTCTACTGCGCCATTCATTGGCGGCTTGTATGGTGCTGAATTGTGGTGTTTGATCTTAAATTGATCACATAAATCTTTTAATATTGTCTTATTGAGGTTTGGTGCATTGTTAGTGATGATTCTTTCTGGCAACCCATATCAACAAATGATATTAGTCTTCAAGAATTTGATAAAGACTTTTTGAGTTATACTAGCAAAGGAATTGGCTCTTACCTACTTAGTGAAATAATCAATAGCAACCAAAATAAATCAATGCCCATTTGAAGCTTTAGGGTTAATTGGCCCAATAACATCAATGCCCCACATGGAGAATTGCCACTGAGATATGAGACTATGCATTTAAGTTGGGGAGCATTAGCCTTGTTCAAGTAAATTTGGCATTTATGGCATCTTCAAACTTAGTTGATGCAATTTTTCTCCATCATCATCCAATAATAACCGCATCTTCGTACTTGTCTGATCAAAGTGTGTCCATTTGCATGTGTACCACATATGTCCTAATGGATTTTAGCCATAGCCTCACGTGTTTCATTATCACCTAGATAACGCAATATAAGGTCCCATCAAAACTCCTTTTATATAGGATGTCATTACTATCAAAGAAACCTAATTCCATTCAGCATAAGGTCTTCTTCTCATTTGTGTGGCATCATGCTTATAAATACCATTTTCCATATATGACTTGATATCTGGTACCAAGAATATTTGTCAGCTTCGTTATTAACACTAAATCAAAATGCTTGAACCCTTCTAGTTTCAATCTGAATAGGTTGAACACGAACTCCGCAATCTAGTTAGACCGTGGCAGCTAAAGTAGCTAAAGCATTAGCGAAGCAATTTGTGGATTTGTGTCTCTTGACATATGATTAAAGCCAATAGTTTCAAATTTTTTAATCAATTTTGTTAGGCATTCTTGGTATGGGATCAACTTTGGAACTTTAGTTCACTATTCTCTAGTCACTTAATATATAGTAAGAGCTGAGTCACCAAAGACCCCATGATTTTTTATGCCAAGATCAACAGTGCATTGAAGGCCGTTAATACAAGCTTTGTATTCTACCATGTTGTTAGCGCAATCAAATGCTAACTTCACAGCAATTAAGATTGTTTTCCATATGAGAATATGATTACCGCCCCAACACCATTCCCATGCATGTTTGCCCCACCATCAAAATACATTTCCCATTAATCTTAATTGCTTACTTCACCTCAATTCTCTTTCGTAGCACATATGTTTTCATCTGGGAATTGAAAGTTAAATGCCTTATACAATAGCTTCTTCCATCTCCTCTCATTACGACATTGGCACCTTCACTTCATATCTCGAAGTCTCCTTGCCAAGCCCAAATGCATTGCCATGCTCCACCATCGTTAAGTTGCTAAGTCATCCTTATTCTAAGGTTTTCTCCCATTTTCCTCGTGTAATCCAATCAACATCCTCTCTTCTTCTTCATCTTTTATCCTCATCTTGATCTTTGGCCATGCCTTTATTTGAAAGTTTGAGAAAAAATACATCGAGTAACTTGTCCAACCCAGTACTTCACTCGGTTTTAAAAATCTTTTGACAAATCAACCCATCACTTTCTAGGTCACAAGTGGCACGGTCCAAATGGTGAACTAGAACATACAAGATAGCAGTTCATTGATATCCTAGTTGAACCGTCCAGTCCATTTCTGCTTTTTGGACTCTTTTGTTAAGGGTATTTTGGTATTTTTATAAAAATAGTGTCGGCCCAACTATTGAAACTAATGGTGTTAGGTCAATTTAACTGTTATGGTATTTTTGCTCCTATTTTAAATGTTTTTCTGATAAATGTTCATGGGTTTTTACACCTTAACCCTTTTTTTAAATGTTCACCCTCGTTTTGAGAAAAGGAAGGTAGTAAACTCTGTCGAATATTATAATTTGGTAACAGAGGCTGTGGATTTTTGCATCATCCATGGACAATTGGCAATATTGCAATTAAAGTCGAGAAACCAAATGAGATTTCATTCTAATGATTGCAATTGTGCATTTCGGTTTTGTTGACAAAGCTATTCTCCCATGTCTCACTCTAATTGATTTTTCCGTGATATATTAGATAGTGGAACTTTGGAGTGGTTTTGATTCACCTACATGTGTGGCCTAATGGGCTTTGCAAAGGTCATTTTTCAAATGTAGACCTTCAAGACAAGGTCCATTGTAATGATGATGTAACGTCATGAATAAGTTTTTTTAAAGAATGGGCTCAGAAGCAGCTCATATGAAATGGCCTACTTTGATTGGGCCTGAGAGGTTTACAGTTAGTAGTTGACGTAGGTTTGTGGAATTATTAGTATGAAGCCTTTTTGATTTCTTCATTTACACATTCTCTTTCTTCTTCATTTTTTGGGTTCCCTCGCCCTAATATCTATCCAAACCTACCTCTCTCTAGTATTATTTTTTATTGCAAATTTTAGAACATATTCTTGTTTATAATAAATTTGGGACAAAACTTGTACTCCCAATTTGAACCTAAATTATGAATCATCCCTTTGTATCATTGCTCATTATTGCCATTATATCTATCATTGCTGCTCTCAATGTTGCTCTAGATAGCCCTTAAGCTTGGTGAATATTCTATCCCAAACATAAGCTTTAAGAGATAGAAGTTATTCTGGAAAAAAGTAGAGATGCTTGGGTAACTTAAACAAAACCATGGTTTTGAGGATAAAAAGCTATTCTAAAAAAATTTGGAGTGTTTGTCTACCCTGATTTTGAAAGTTGAGTTTGGGGCCAAAACTAAAACTAAAACTAAAACCAAGCAAACACCAAAAATATCTACCTTAAAGATATAAAAATAGTAATATGGTACTCATTGATTTGTGATGTAGAGATTAGATTAAGATCATGGATTACATTTGGGGAAAATGACTGAAATCTCTTTGACTCCATGAAGATCCTTCAGAATCTTTTCAATCAGAGCCACCTCCGAATTACAACACATTCCCAGCACTTCATAGTTTCTTTTCTTCAAACCTTTAGCCATTTTGCTCTCCATATTCCCCTGAAGGAAGAAAAACAATAACAAACAATAGATAGTTAAACAAAAACCCAGAAGATAGAAGAAACTAAGAAACTGAAGGTTGAATATAATGCTATCCATAAACCTCAAAAGATTTTTTTGGTAATATTTTAGTTCTTATTTTTGCCTTTCACAAATTGCTCTGATTCAATCAATTACTAAGGTTTGAATTTTTGTTTCAATTCTTGTTTTCTACACTTCATTTTCTAGGAATATCTTTGTGGATAGAATAGATTAATGCATAATTAACATATGACAAAGTCAATTATGTGAAATCCAATATCTTTGACTAGTCTAGGGAAAAAACAAGGTCAGATCTATAACTACTTTTCTAAAATATTTTATGAAGAAATATGTAAATCAATAAGCACTATGAACTTTGTTAAGATGTATGAGTGGAGAGAATTAGTGTTCCTTTCTTCACCGATTGAATTGTTTGAACAAGGCTAGGTGAATTCACTAGGAAGAACATAATGCGAAAATTTACATAGCCCATAACAAGCCTTATATCAATATATGGGATCGATAACATGGATCACACACTGTCACTATTCTATATAAGAAACCAAATCTTTGGACAAATTTTCTAATCAAAAGATCTTGCTAAACAACTTCACTAGATGTTTTCTTTAGTTTTCTTCCACCTCTTTCATATGACTCTAGATTATTAAATCAATCCTTACTAGCGTGTCTACTTGTTTTGAATGTGCTCGAACCACTATAAAGCTAAGTGCTCTCATTTAAAGACATTGTGCGATAATCTATCATGAGTTTAAGTAGCATAAAACAATAGGTCATCAAATTAGAGAAGTACGAGAATAATAGCAGATGGAACGCGTAAATTAATGTAAGCCGGCTCACATGCATCTTTTCTTGGTTTCTCATGGATAAACAAGGAGCTTTATTTATATAAACTACAAAGTTAAATAGCAACGTAACCACCACGATTGACGATAACAAAGTCTTATTTTGTTAGTTAAAGTAGACCCTATGGATTGAATGAGTTTATTATACTCTGCCTCTTTCTAGAGAACTTCATAATCTAGCATTCAAATTGTTTTTGTATGTGTTTGAATAATCTAACACAATTTAATATATATTTATATATCTTCAATAGATACCATCTAACTTTTTCTGTATTTGATAATTACAAATTTAACATTTTTTTTTATTACACATCCATTTCAATATTCTCCTATGCTAGTACGAAGAAAGTTCAAATTATAATGTTGCTTTGTTATCATTATAAAATTAATAATTTGCCATTAGTTCCTTGCCTGCTTGGTTGGTATCAACATCATTATCATCGCTTCACATAAGGTCATACACAGATGAAGTTGACGACGCATAAGGTTGCTTTTTCAAATATAGATAAAAATTTATGTGCTTCCTCTGTTTTTTTTGTTTTGTCCTTTACGGTACAATATTATTATCTTGTATTTGTATGATGGTCAAAAAAATTAACCAAGTTCATTAGGCTATTTTTCTTAAAAAAATATTTGATATTTAATATATAATACCATTAAGTCAAATTTAAACATTGACAAATCTAAATATAAGTAACTTCATTAATATTATTTTCTTAATAAAAAATTTTGAATCCTTCACTTTAAAAAATGAATTTCTTTGAATCTCATTTAAAGTGTGTTGAAGATAAATGGTCACAGTATAATGTCAACCAAAAAATATTTGAGAAAAGGAAACTAATCACATATTTGACCCTTGAGGGTTTCTTTCCCTTTTTTTGTTTTGTTTTGTTGAGAGGGGAGATCTCTCATTATTTGGGAATTTGTTTTAAAGGGAGAAAACTTATCATGGGAAATTAAAAGACACATTTGCAAGCACATTTGTAAGATTAAGAACAACATATCGCAACATGATAAAAATTACACCAGAATTCAGCAGAAATTTCCCTATATGTATGTTAACTTTCTTCATCAACAAGGATAATTGATTCATGGCCAATTCCAAGGTCAAAGAAAGATGCCATGTCATTTTCAAGTAAAAGAGGCATAGGATAGCCCTGTAAATCAAGATACCCATCCATGTGACTAAATCAATAAATAATTTTTTTTGTCCAGTAGAGAACCACACTACCTCTAACCACTAAAGATATTCTGTGATAACCAAACAGCCATAATCATACTAGATATGAGATAACAGACCGACATTTCATTGAAGATAAAAAAACAGAGGTATTATCAACATTTTTTACATCTATTCCAATCGATAAACTAAGTCTGCTTATATTATATTTATAAAGCACTACAAAGGACAAACTTAAACAATTAAGTATCCAAGCCGAGAATGATGACATTTATACTAATCTACAGGGGGCATGTTAAATATGCTATGATTTTGATTTCAAATTCAAATCAGTGGCTATTGTATAGTACATGATATATTAAGTGTAACTACAAACTATCCAAAATCTTAAGGCATCCATTTAAGTTCGATAAAAGAAACTCATACTAACATTAACATCCATCATACACAAGAATCCTGAGCCATTGGTTGTGGGTCTAAAGTTCTAGTTGAAATCCGTTCCTCTTCAATTCCAAAAAATTTCTTGAGTTAACAAAACCTATTATCAAGTCATCAGTACCTCACAAAACAACTCAATGTTGGAGATGGCAGGAAATACACAAGAGGGGATGAGTGTATTTCAAATTTTTGAACTTAAAGAAAAACAATAACACAGAATTTATATTGGTTCGGTCTAAATATTACCTACATCCAGTTCTCTAACTTTGTTGGGTTCTACTAGTGACTCAGGATTGAAACAGGTTCTTGAATACCTTTATAACTCAGAGGATTTTCTCAGTACGATCTCACTATCTCACCAAATTCTCTCCTACTTACACTTTGAAAGATTACACCCTTTCCTCTAGGATCCCACCATCCCTAAAAAATCACTCAGTAAAAAAAGGAATATAGGTTTACAGCTTGCTCACATAGTTGAGCTGATAAGTTGCAGATTGAAGAACAAATGAGAGAACTCAGAAAACTTGGATTGAATGCTGTTTGAGTATGTCGTTGGATTGCACTTAATTCTCTACCTTCCAAGTCTGAGCTTCAAATGCCTTTATAGTCTATTAAAAAAATTTGTCTGTTGAAGCTTCTGAGTTGCCTGTTGTGAGAGTGAACTAATATGGAGTGTTAGAGTGGATTTATTCGTTAAACTTGTAATTAATGGTCCAGAGTTGTTTATCTGTTGTATTGCTTCTCTCTCTTTCTCTCTTTTTGGGCTAAGTCATCATCTATTGCCTTATAAGTTTGTGTATCTCTGTGTTTCTGAGTTTTACTTGGCTTTTGTGTCCAACAAAACTTTCCTTACAATTAAGCATGAGAAGAGTAATTGATTTTGAAATTGTTTATTCAACAATTGTTGGCCTTACGAGTAATAGAACGTTTCTTATGCCTAGCAATCAATTGCATTGAGATTGTTGGATATCAGTCGATTGTTTATTGTGCTATCGATGGCTTTCAAGTTTATTTCAAGTAAAGTAACAATCAATTAGATACAATGTTTATCGATTGGTGATGATCAATCAATTGTACTCTGCCCAATTCATTTTGAAAAATCAAGATGACACTCGATTAGAAGTGATGTCAATCGATTATAGCAAGTAACATTCGATTGAAACTTTGTCAATTGATAGGCAATCGATACCCAATCAGTTGTAAGTGTAGAAGTTCAATCGATTGATAAATGACTATTGACTATTCTTAACTCAGTTCTTAAAATTCATTCCAAAACATTTTCTAAGTTAACGTATTCTTAATTCATACCCTAAGTCATGTTTGGTTATCATCAAAATCATGAGGTTCAACAAATGTGAGACAAATATATTGATGGAGAGTCCTTAATGTTCAACGAACATCAGACTAACATAAAGAGCAATTATAAATATAAACATTTCATGTAAACCAAGACAAGTGAAGATGTTGCAAGAATTTTTTTTTGGGGGGGTCTTTAAGTTATGAAACCTTGAATCTTTTCAACATATTTAGTGTGATAAGCTATGGACACTGTAGAACCAGAAGTTGAGCACAACATTGTTTAAAGAAATACTAAAAGTAAATCATAACTAATCACTAATAATCAATTAATTGAGATGTGAAAGAGGAAGAAGACATTAACTGAGGGCATAAGACTTGTTGTTGCTATTGTTGTATGTGTATTAAAAAATCCATCCACAATTACAAAATAAATATTTTCTGAAACATAATAAACACTTCTTGGTATGAACTTCATCAACAATTTAGGCAACAAAATCAATGAATCCATAGAAGCCAATCTCCAATGTTTTTACCACCTGAAAGATGAATTCAAAATACTTATAGGCATTCAATATAAATTTAGCAGTAGGAAGGATGATTTATAAGGAAATAGTACCACATTAACTAATAGAAAAATGTGCAAATTTTGAAAAGGCTTATGGTATGAAACTTCCGATTCATACTTCCCAGCGTGATCGGGATAATGGATGGAAAATTAGCAAATTAAATCACTAGACTTGAAACTATTCTAGACAAAAGAATGATTTTAGGGAAAAAAAAAAGAACAAAAGAAATGAAAAGGAACGAATTATACATGAACTTTTTGTTTTACCAACCTTCTTAGATGAGAGAGCTTCATGTTTTCTTCCCTTCAGCTAGACAGTTACCATCCAAATTCAATCTGAATAAAATCCTTGAGCCACAGTGGAAGACTTAAGCTGAACATGAATGGGGAAGAGGATTAGAAAGGTAATTTTTTTACACAATTTTTTATGCGGTAGAGCATCATCATAACATGAAATTGAAAATTAAAATATAAATGAAACTTTATCCATCTGCCCAACCTAGAATAGCACAATCCCTCATAATGTACAGTCAGATTAAATAATTGACTAAGTTCCAATAAGTACTTATTTCAATGTCAATGTAAATAAAAACATATAAGGAAATTAAAAAGTTAATTATAGAAAGGTAATGACTAAATGTTTTCTAATAAAATGTTACAATCAAACCAAATAGGAAAAAAGGAATATTTTCTAATGATAACTAAATGTTTGAAATATTGATTAGTATCAGCCTCTCAAAACTAAACTGATCTGTTTAAGCATCTTTTCTTTTCTTCTTCTTCACCCATAAGGCATGCTGATCACTAAGCAGAGAAAAAAACATCATACTCGTACAAAGAAAAAAAAATTATTAAAGCTGGTATTACCTCAAACGAATAAAATTATAACACACAGATTCAAACCTCCTTGTCATTTGTTATTGCCTGATTTAGTATAGGGAAACATGTTATGTGATATTCACTGTACAACAGAGTTAGTAAGACGTCAAATGAAAAACTTCCACATGAAGCTTAATGGGTAGCTTCACCCTGCTATCATCTACAAACTACCATAAACATTGGTTTCTTCTTTGAAAGTGATAGGCGGTTACAATCCAACCCTTTATTAACGAAGAATTACACTTTAGCCTTTTTTGAACTAATTGACAAAAATAATTAACGTGGTAATTTAATATATTTTGTATCATATACAGGAAATGAATGCATGCAATAATCAAGAGACGTATTTTTTTTTGTTGGAATATAATTTGTGGGTATTTACTCATTATATACATGCTCCCTCCCAATCTTAATATCTATATATCTATATATAAAATAATCATGAGATTGTCTTGATGGTTATGATAAGAGAAAGCAACCACTGACGATTAATGGTTAGTTGACCTACAAATGCTTACAAGGCAGCTACATGCATCTTCACATCATATTTGCCTCATCATCTCTCCCTTTCTTTCTCCCTCATTCACCTTGAGCTTTTCTTCCCACATCACTTCCGTCTCTCCTTACAACAACAATATAGGCACTCTTTACAAATATACATTCTTCTCTACACTTATCCATTATCTTCTTCTTCATAGCTCCAAACTCGGAAGGATCAGAAAGATAAATTTGTTAAAAAAATGACTTGTGAATAGAACAACCCACTTACTACCGTACCATTCAGCTACTCAAAACAATAATATGGTAAAATTAGGGGTAAGGTGCAGAAATACCCATGAGATTTTTCCAAAAATGTGTCCATCACCATATACTTTTTGTAGCTACAAAAGTAACTATAAACTTTTAAAACGAGAGAAAAATTACCATCACCACTAATATCTATTTAAATTGAATGTTAGTTGACTCAAATTGCTTACTTGAAAGCTGATGAAACACATGTTGGTAGGGGTGCCAAATCACGTAAACTCTTCCCAATGAAAGAAGCACCTAATCCAACTTTTATTTATACCAAGGTTATCAAATCAGGAACGATATCTAGATAGGTAGAGACAATGGGTCAAGGGTTAGTGAGTCAACTCAGAGTCAACTCGGGAGTCAGACCAATGAGAAATAAAATAATTTAAATTTTAAATTTACCATCATACCATACAAATATTAAATACCAATTCAATACCATGAACTACTAACAAAATAGTCATATATTTATCCAATATTCTTTACGATTTCTTCGACATATTAACTAAATAGTGTCAATCTATTATTCATTGATATTATAGACAATAATCACTAAATATTCTTCTTAATAAAATTTAAAATAGATAAATGTCAACATAATATTCTTACAAATAATCTTTTGGTAAATAAACTATTAGTCATTAATATTAAAATTATCATTAAAATTAACAAACACAAATTATTTTATTTTCAACACTATTTTTTAAAATGCAACCCAGATCAACCCATTAATTCGCCAGGTTTCCCGGGTTAATAGCAAGACAGTTTGTTGCTAGGTAAGCATACCTAGATCGGACCGGCCGGGTCAGCAACTGATCCTACGACCTGGTTCAGGTTTGATTACTTGGGTCTAACTAAAACTAAATAAAAAAATAGGAGATTAGGAAATAACCAATAATATAATGTAATAGTGTGTCCATGGAGATGGACTCAATTTCACCTGTCTTATTTTAAATTTGGTATCACAAGTTTTTATAAGTGAAATAGATTTTTTTTGTCAACTATAAGTGAAATAGATATTGATGATTGATTTATGCTAATAAAAATGATATAAATTAAATAAAAATGACTGATAATTTATATTCATAAATATAATTATATTCAGAGCAATAACTAGAGTAGCATCTCGGTGAATGAAATTCACAAAAAAGTTCCATTTTAAAAAGTAGTGGTGGATTGGTGGTAAAGAAACGTTGCAAAAAACATATCAAAAAGACACGATTATTTTAATAAATGAATGAGTCGTCAAAAAAGTTACTAATAAGAAGTTATTTTGATTTTATATAAGATATTGGTTCTATATTCTAAACAAAGAAAAAAGACATGTGTATATCATGTAGAATTCGGAAAAAACAATTGCTTTATAAATTTTTTTGACGAATAATCATGTTTGAAATTTTGTCTGAGAAAATTAATTAGAAGTCTCTTGAAGCCTAAATTATATTTATTCTATAACACAAAGACTCTTTTACCCTTTTTGATTAAATTAAAACTGGTTTAAAAATAATCCATAAAATACCCTTAGGACCCACTTGGACTGACTTTTACGATAACTACTATCATATTTCATTTAAATTAAATGGGACAAGATTGTAAATTGACATTTTGATTAATACAATCCAAGTTCTAAGGGAATGCAATATAATTTGGTGATTTCAAGGGATATAGTTTCAATTAACATCTAGCATTAATTTTCCATTTTTCTTTGACTGTATTTTTTCCATAATTTTCATTGATATGACCTAATATTTAGGAAATTATATATAACTATTTTCACTAATATTGGTAGACATATATAAACGTTAATTTGTACAAATCCCGAGTACATTACATTAGAATATATATACACCCAAAGAGGTTAAATAATAATATAACTTAAGAGGAACCCGTGCAGAGCACAAAAATCATCAAAGCAACATTATTGGCAATAGTCCATATAAAACCAAAACAGATATCAAAATTATTATTTACATACCTTTGGCTTGTCTTGAAGCTCACTACTCTTTAGCTTGCATCATTATTTACATACATGAAGCCTGTATATAAATAATCAAACACATAAACCTCACTCATACTTCAAATGCACAATCTAATAAATACAATTGGAGAGATTAAAGAAGCAAAGACAAACTTGCACGCTCAAAATACTTATATTGATCTTTTTTCCTTTAAAATATTGACTTGTCCAACTTACAAACTACACTATAATTAAATGAGATACATAAAAATATAAGAATATAGATATACAAAATGGGTGAAATATCAAGCACAAAAGCTATTACTATTAAACAATCAGTCGCCAATAACGTAAAAGCATTAATTATCAAAATCATAAGCATCACAGCTGATTAAATATAAAAAACAAATGCATATGAATTACATGTTGTCTATAAGCTAGTGGTATGCATGGTTTCTTTAAAAATCCAATCTTAAGTCAAATATTATACATATGTTGCAGATGGTGGCAGAAAAGTTAGAATAACAAACTTTAGACGTCATTAATGATGCTATCACCATGAAAATCGAAGAAAGCAATTTAGAATAAGAAGGTCCAGTCGCCATTAATTAATGATGCTCTCATCACGAAGACTGAAGAAATCAGCAGCACGAGGAGGGAGGTATTCTTGATTGTCATTGGGCCTATTATCCATAGTGTGAGTGCCTTAAAAAGATATAATACTATAAGAGCTTATATAGAGACGTTAAGACCAAAAGAATAGAGAGTAGGAACGGGTAGGGAAGACTCACTAGTGTGCTCCTCTCCTTTGCAGGCGACGTCTCAAACCCACGGTGGCCGTTGCGCTCTCCTTTGGTGAAGAGTACAAGTTTAAATTATACAATGAAGTTGTAGGGTGACCAAGTGCATAAAACTCGTAATAGATGAAGTCTGGGAAAGGATGAAGGTACTGATATTTTTCATATCCTCCACCCTACAAAAGGAACTTACAACTTATCATATCCATACCCATGAAAGATCAGACTCATTACATTTTCCTTAACTCATCATATTCTCGGATCTCGTCCTAGAAAGAGGCTGGGACAGGGAATTCCCAAAAAAAGTTGTGTTTCTAACCCCCCTTAAAGCAAAACTTGCATAACTAGATGAATATACTCTTAAGCTCTTATTTAATTCCATAGGTGTAAATGCTCTTTTATTGGTTCTTCTGCGTAAATTGAGATTGCATTACAATGGTGAGGGGAAATGGATGGGCAACATGCAGAGGTTGAATTAAACTTCCAGAACTAAACTATAAAAAAAACAGAGAAAGAAGCTCTTCTTCACCTGTGATAATGGAAACCTATTTTGAACGGTGCCGTCGAAGAGGGATTCAGCTGGCGCGAAGCCGAATATTTGGGTTATTGGTCTTGGTCTCTACAGAGAGGGTTCTCTGTGTGAAATTAATTTTGAATTTCAAATATTAAAATTGAAATAAAACCCATATGTTTATATGATTAAAAAGGTCATAAAATTTAATCAAATACAACACAAGTTTATTTTTATAGACTTTTAAAATATAAAGCTATATTAAAGTTTGAGAATTTGCATTGATTTATTTTTAGTTATTTTAAATTGTTTTCATTTTGATCAACTAAAAATATAGCGAGCATTCTCATTAATCGAAACACGACGCAATAGAGAACAAATAGTCTATCTGACTGAAATTGTTGTTTGGATTCAATGTTGCAAAGTTGAATACTAATTTAAAGATGACATGAGAATGTAAGAATAAAAACAAAACAAATAAGGAGTAAAGAAGGAAATAGATGTATCTTGATGACACACAATATAAATTCAATAAGCATAGTTGGTTAGTGCTCTTCATGGCTTTGAATTAGGTCGTCCAAACCTTGCCTAAGCCTTGCACCAACCTTACACAAAGTTTACTCGAACCTTACACAAAGGGCAAGAAGTAAGAGGAAATGAAGATAAAGAGATCCACCATAAGTTGATTTAGCCATTTAAGAAGACGAAGAAAAGATGAATTGTAAAGTTTTTGTGGTATAGGCACATGTGTCTACATAAATGATATTAGCTTGCTAGTTTTGACATATAAATTAGTTACCTTAATATTTTTAACAAAATTGAATTTTTTTTTTGGGAAAGATGATAAATTGTGTGATTCTTATCCTCACTACTACAAAACAGGGTTTTCACGTCACAAATTTTGGACTTTTCACGTCACTTTTTGGTGTGACATAAATTCAAGTGACGTGGAAAACTGGACTTTTAACGTCACACCAAAAAGTGACGTGAAAAGTCATCTTTTTCACGTTACAAATTACAAAAATTGTGACGTTATTTGTCCAAAATTAAATTATATTGATAAAGATATGACGGAGAAACCGTGTCACATTTTACAAATTTATGACGTGGTTTCAAGAAACCATGTCACACATTACACAATATGTGACGTGTGTGTGACGTGGTTTTTGGAGAAACCATGTCACACATTACCAATTTGTGACGTGGTTTCTTGAAACCACGTCACATATTTTGTAATGTGTGACATGGTTTCTTGAAACCACGTCACAAATTTGTAAAATGTGATGTGGTTAGTTTTTTTTTTTTAAAAACGATGGTTTAATTTAACTTCTTTTGGTTTCCCAATCTGTATTCATTGTAAATGTCATAGAAATAGATATAATGCAGATCAACAGTATACATTATTCACACAACATGTATACATAGCTATATTATAACTAAATCAAACTAAACATATATATATACACACACAAAATCCCATGTTTACACAGCAAAGTATTTTATGCAATGATCAATTTTTAACCAACCACAAATGAAAGAAAAAATTGAGCAATAAGGTCACGAAGTGAATCAAGGTCTTTGTCTTCAAATGAGTTGTTTCCATCATAAAACTGCAACAATAATGGATGCTATGATTACTGCAAAGTTAGATAAATAAATCATATATTTATGTACTGATTGTATTAAGCTATAGATAAGAATTTAATTTATACCTGTGTAAAGGATCTGGTACGATCACTCTCAATAATGTCACACATATACTTCATGACGTAATACCCACACTTCTTATTCGTCGGTTGCTGGGGGCACTTTATAAATCACAAGAAATAGTATAAATTAATAACAAAATAAATAATATCTCAATTGACTAACATTGAAGGAATTTAAATTAAAGGTAGTTACTTTAGGTCTTTGTGTCACGATGGCATCATCCATTTCACCGGTTTCTGCTGCAAAATGCCATTGTTGAATGCCCCTAAAATAGAACTAAAATTAGCACATATACATGAAAATAATTTATGTAGCCCAAAGTAAAAAGCCATTAAAAGTACTTACTTAGATAAGAGGGTTTTATAATATGAGGTTATATTATATCTCAAGGGGTCAAACCAAACCAGACGATGTTGTATGGGGCAAACGACAGCTAATGACCAGTGTTTACTGAAAGACAAGAACAAGTTTTGATTAAACTTAAAACCAATAACATAGTAGTCATTACTTCACACCAAAATAACATTTATATCACAAAAGTCAATTTGACAGCAAAATTACTTCTTTCCAATGCTTAATAAGCAACTTCTAAAGCTCAACATATTGAATTTATATATTCAAAACAACACTGCCAAAGTCTTTGCTAAATAATAATTTTCTAAAAAAAAACTAAAGTATAATTATTATTATCACTATGAATAAATCATTAAGCACTATACCACACGATGAAACATAAAATGAGCAAATTAACACTAAGACAGACGAAGTCAAAACCAAGTGCCAAAACCACTTATACATAAACCTCCGTGTAATAGCCATGATACTAATAAAACTCAGTTCACAACAGATGGCACGCAAAATGGCCAGTCTGTGATGAATTGTAATAACATCATTGACGTTACTGTTTTAGCAAGCAAAATTTTCTTAGGAAACAAACAGAACATAAAAGAAGGCATAATTCTATATCAAAATTACTTGAGAGACTGTCGATTTTGGAGGACAAACGACTGAGACAAATGAAACTAAAATCCGTGTGATAGCCATGAAACTCATAAAACTCACAACAGTTCACAACGGATGGAAAGCAAAATGGCCATTCCGTGATGAATTGTAATAACATCATTGATGTTACTGTTTTAGCACGCAAATTTTCTCAGGAACCGAACAGAACATAAAATAAGGCATAATTCTATATCAAAATTACTTAAGAGACTGTCGATTTTGGAGGACAAACCACTGAGACAAATGAAACTAAATAAATCCGAACCAAATCAACCCTCATCCACAAATTCACTTCTGAAAAGCTTTAAATCAAAGCCGAAGCTTCATTTTGATTAGGTTGAAGTTCTTGAAATCCCCAAATCCCTTCGACCCAAACTCTCAAACATACCTAATCGAGAAAACAAAGGATAGGAATGGATAGAGGAAGCTTACCTGACCTCGGATCAGGTATTGCATGCGTTGTTTCGAGATGGGGGAGGTGGGGGAAGCTAGGGTCCGGGGGGAGCTGTGGGGCTGCGCGGGGGGGAAGCTGGGGGCCGGGAGGGGGAGCTTGAGGGATTTGGAGGGAGCTGATGGCGCGGGATCTGAAATATTGGGGGTGGGTGTTTCAACGTCACACTTTACCAAAGTGTGACGTTGAAAGTCACAAATATTTTTTAAAAAATGAAAAAAAAAATTCTGTGACTTTCAACGTCACACTTAAAATTAAGTGTGACGTTGAAAGTCACGAATTTTTTTTAAAAAAATTTAAAAAAAAATTGCTGTGACTTTCAACGTCACACCTAAATTAAGTGTGACGTTGAAAGTCACCAATTTTTTTTTTTAAAAATGAAAAAAAAAATTCTGTGACTTTCAACGTCACACTTAAATTAAGTGTGACGTTGAAAGTCACCAATTTTTTTAAAAAAAATGAAAAAAAAATTCTGTGACTTTCAACGTCACACTTAAATTAAGTGTGACGTTGAAAGTCACAGCAATTTTTTTTTTTCGTTTTTTAACATGCAACGTCACACATATTTAAAGTGTGACGTTGAAACTTTCAATGTCACACTTTAAATTATGTGTGACATTGTATCTCCCTCCACCTCCAACTTAATTACAAAAATGCCACCGTGTTTTTTTTCCATGTCACTTTTATAATTATATGACGTTAATTGGTGACGTGAAAAGCCTGTTTTGTAGTAGTGCCTAAACTACAACAGAGATTTCCTTTGTGATGTTGATGGAATTTTCAAACATGAGTTGATGATGTTAACTCAGCCCCCACTAACATACTTTACCTAGTTGCATATAAAATGTTTTTGTACGAAGTAATCCACGTATTTAAAGTGATCGGTTCACATTCTTTTCTCAACAAATAAGAACTAACACATGAGTGACACTTTTTTCCACCAATTTCTTTTCTTTGGATAATTTCATTTAAATAACCATCAAAACCAATTTTAACTAGAAGGGAATTAAAGGGAGATATTGTTTTTTTTAAAAAAAATCCTAATTTAGTAATATAGGGCTTAGTGAGATCTGTAAGCTATTCACTACTATAAAGTAAATAAAGTAAAAAAGAAAACATTCGCTCAAAGCAAAAGCATCATCAATAATAACAAAAGTTAAATAAAATTGAAAAGTCAAGGAATAATGGATGGCTTACTGATCCAGTAAGGCATTCATTATTGAAAATTGTAAACTATAATAATTATTTTCCTCATGCAGTAAATTGCGAATTATAATCAAAACTATATTGCAAAACAGCAGGTCAAAATTAAATTAATAACTTTTCTTCCATATAAACCAAAATAGCCGTAAAATCAATGATAAATTGTTGTTAACTGAGCCTATTTAGACTATATTTTATTCTATTAGACATTTAATATTTTATGGGAATTATTTGATATAATTTATTTGGTGCGTATTTTTAGAGATCAATTGAATATCAATTGTGCTTAACTAGATGTATTTTTATAATCTCAATCTTTGTTCTTGGATAAACTTGTGTAAATAAGAGTTAGGGAACTTAAGGGTAGTTTTATCTCATAAGTGTAAATAAATATATATAATAAAATAGGGACATATTAGTAATGCAGTAGAAGGATATATCTGCATGAAAGGCCCAACAAGGGAGCGCTGAAACGAACCTGATTACAAGGGTGCCATTGGATTGCTTAAACTGGTACCTTGAGGACAAGCAACACTGTGCAGGAGCAAACTAGGGAATGCCCTAGTATACCATGTTATTCAAGCGAAAGCTTGCTATCCTATCACAATAAAAAAAAAGGAAGGATATATCAATAGGAGTATAAGACAATGTTGGGTCAGAGAATGGTGAAATGGGTACGACATTATCGGTCATAGTTTAGTTGGGCAAACTTGGCCAAGACGAAGAAATTTGATAATTGGGCTGAGAAGAAGAGATAGAATTGGGACGAGAAGATTTAAAATTTGGCAAGTGCTTTGTTTTTATTGATGGACTTGATTATTGGACTTTGACCACAAAATAGTTACAGGAAATTGATCTTCAGCAAAAACCCACGTATCGGCGGACAAAAAAACTGGCTTGACTTGGGCTCAAAACACTGATATCCATGATGATGATTAGCATAGCCAAGAAATCTACACAAAGTGGTCATGGGCTCTCACTTATTTTTATTAAAAGCACATATATAAGGCTAGCATGCATATCCATATACTTCTAAAAATGAGTAATCTGGCTTATGATCAAAGAGAAGCTGAAATGTAGAGAGAGAGGGGGGAGGCTGAAATAGTTACCGAGGGGATTGAGATGGTAATCAATTAATAAGATAAGGAGTAGTGGGAAAAGTCAAAAAACGGGTATACAAAATTTAGAAGGCAAGGATGTATAATTAAGAATAACAAGACTAGTTTCAATAATATGGCGATGTTTGTATTCAATGGATCCATTTTTTTTAGATACATGATTATTACCAAGTTGATAGATCTATTTTGTTGATAAGAATTAGTAAAAGTTAGATGATCACTAATGTTATTTGTTTAAAATTTTCCACCCGATCCCAATTTTCAAGCTCATTTATCACACAGAGACCAGCCATTGAATTAGCTTACATGATGTACTAATCTATTATACATGTCTATATTCACATATTTCATTGTCTTACATCGTCGTTTCTATTTCAAATTAGGAGTCATATTAGTATAAAAATTATGTAATCATCTGGCATTTTAAAATATCAATCATCAAACTCATTTTATTGTTCATTCATGTTATTTCCTAATGTATGAAAGACACTTTTAATTTTTAAAGTTCACCATCATGCCCTGTCAAAATTCAAAACAGAGCCCATCAGTATTTTGTATCCAATGCTTAGGAGGTCATATCTTATATTAACAAACCATGCATTTTATTCATTCATAAAGCACTGGAGAATATGAATATATACATATATAATATTCCTTCTTATTCTAAATATATCATAAAGTTAACTTTTTAGGAGAGATTAAATATGCAAAATAAATCACATGTAACACATGTTAAAATTAAGTGGTCTATTTGACTTTCTTAATCTCTACAAAAAAATCAACTTAATCTTATAACTCTAATGTGAGGGAGTATTAATATAAATTTTTTTTATACAAGGGGAAAAAATGTACTCAAAGACCAATACTGCTAAAAACTAAGTAATCCCCTTTTCATGTGAGAAGAGGGGGTTCCCATTCCCTGCGCAGCACCCACCTTCTCATCACCTTTTCATCACCCAAAACTGTGCCGTTTTGGGTGATGAAACCCCTCTTTTTTTAAAAAAAAACAGTAATATTTTATAAAAATAAATATAATTATAATAATACTTTTAAATCTCATAAATAAATTTAATTTGTCATTATTTGGTCTGAACAGTTCACAACTGGGTCCAGTTGTGAACTGTTCAGACCAAATAATGACAGATTAAATTTATTTATGAGATTTAAAAGTATTATACTAATATTTTATAAAAGTAAATATAATTATAATAATACTTTTAAATCTCATAAATAAATTTAATCTGTCATTATTTGGTCTGAACAGTTCATAACTGGACCCAGTTGTGAACTGTTCAGACCAAATAATGACAGATTAAATTTATTTATGAGATTTAAAAGTATTATTATAATTATATTTACTTTTATAAAATATTACTTTTTTTTTAAAAAAAAAAGAGGGGTTTCATCACCCAAAACGGCACAGTTTTGGTTGATGAGAAGGTGATGAGAAGGTGGGTGCTGCGCAGGGAATGGGAACCCAGAGCAGGATGGAATTGGTTTCAGTGCTCGTCGCAAAGATAAGTAGAGAGCGCTCATCTACTCTGGACCGTCTAGATTGGATTTGGACGGTCCAGATTTAATATTTTTAAGTTTGTGATTTTAAAAAAACAATTATTTTTTTAGTTACAAAATCTAAAATGAAGATAATATCTTAACTATCATTTTGTCAAAAAACATATTATTCATTTAAAAATTACATACTTAAAAATATTAAATTTGGACCGTCAAGATTTAAATCTGAACGGTCTAGAGTAGATGAGCGCCCTCTACCTATCTTTGCGACGAGCACCGAAACCGGACCCAGCAAGCCCAATCCCATGTTGAGACCTTCCCTCGCTAAACTTTCCGCCACCTCCTTTTGGTCTCTATTTATCATAAGGAAATCAAGGTCTCAGCTTCTTTCTAACGTTAGCTTCAGCTCAAGTAATTGTGACATGTCCTCATGCCTCTGACAAAAAAAAAAAAAAAAGACATGTCCTCATGCAGATCCGGAATGTCGTTATTTACTAAATTCACAATATCCTATGAGTCGCATGACAATCTTAACTTCTGGAAACCCCCGTGGCTCGACGGATACTCCACAAACACCCCCAAGCCTCGACTGACAAAGGATCAGTGAAATCTAGTCTATAGTAGAAAGATTCAACTATTTTCCCATCTTGCCATCGCAGAACTCCTCCACACACACCCCGCCGTTCTATGCAAAGAGAAAAAGCTCCATCTACACATATAAATAGAACATTACTACTCGACGGCCCACTCGTTGGTGATGGTTACTTTCCCATATTCTCTAAGCATGAAACCCTTCGTGAGGACTTCATGGCTCTCTCATACAGCGTACTATTCCATCAATCTCTTCAACCCCTTCATGAAAGGTTGGTCTCATGTTCCAGTGTATGACCTCATTGCGGTGTCACCAAATCAGCCATCTTGCCACCGAGAACACCTCTTTCCAATACAAGTCGTCATCCCTTTCTCTACTTTGGATGTTTGAAGCCACCTAATTCTCTAGCTCTTTACTCCAGAACCCAATATTCTCGCTACTACAAAAAAACCCTTTTCATGTCACCAATTTATGTCTGATAATTAAAAAACTGATGTTGAAAACAAAACACGGTGACATTTTCGTAATTAACTCAGACACGGAGGAAGAAACGACGTCTCATATATCAAATATATGTGACGTCGTTAGTTTCAACGTCAAACATAACAAATGTGTGACGTTGTTTCCCCAAAACGGCGTCACACATTACACACATTTGTTATGTGTGACGTTGAAACTAACGACATCACATATATTTGATATATATGACGTCGTTTATCTCCAACTAAACCCTCCCAAAAAAATTTCAGAGCCCGTGCCCTCAGTTCTCCCCCTCTCTCCCCATCCATCAGCTCCCACCTCCCCAACTCTCAGCTCCCCCAAAACCTCGCCCTCAGCTCTCAGATTCGCCCTAAGCTCTCTTCCTCCCCTGCCTCCAGCTTTGTCCCTCAGCTTCATGTCAGGTATTAAAGATTGACTCTATTTTTTTATACAGATTTCCATTTTCTTTTTTTAAACTGATTTTTCATTTCCATTTTTGAGTCCTCAGCTCCAGATTCGTCCCTCAGCTTCGCAGCAGGTATTAAAGATTCATGACTCTGCATCTTTTTTTTATACATATTTCCATTTCCTTTTTTTGAACTGATTTTTCATTTCCATTTTCGAGCCCTTAGCTCTATCTTCGTCCCTCAGCTTCACGTCAGGTATTAAAGATTCATGACTCTGCATCTTTTTTTTATATAGATTTCCATTTTCATTTTTGGAACTGATTTATCATTTCCATTTTTAAGTAGTAGTAATTTCTGCCCCTTATCATCCTGCTTTACAACCCATTGCTCGTAATTCCTTCTTTTTTTTAATTTCCATTACTTTGCTGTCTGTACTTGACTGATTTATTCAATGGCTCTGGACTTGATTCTATTATATGCTCTGTTACTATTTTTGTATACTATATACTTGGAATTGTGGGATTAGAATTTGAACTAATAAATAAAATCTTGTAGTACGTACAAGAAGTTGGAACTCTACATTTTGATGACAACTAAACATGACTTAGGCAATAGGATCATGAGAACTTAACTTAGAAAAATACTTCGAAAAATTATTTCTTGAAATCTAAATTAAGCAATCGATTGATAGAACAGGCAATCGATTGGAGAATATATCCTGCAATCGATGGGATATCGATTGCAAATAGAGTGCAGGATGTCAATCGATGTAAAACTAAGCAATCGATTGTTGCTTGGAATTACACTAAGTAATCAAAGTTCAATCAATCGATTGATTAGAATGGCGATCGATTGAGATAGCAATCGATAAGCAATCTGTTGGCAATCGATTGAAGCCTACTTTAAAACAATGAAATATGCAATTAATTGGAGCTTAATCAATCGATTGACAAGAGGCAATCGAATGAGAAATCATGCAATCGATTGACACCCACAGTTTCTATTCGATAGCTAACACTTCAATCGAGTGATGCAGGTGAAAATCTGAAGCAATCTGAAGGTAATTGATTGACAGCCAGAGACATCAATCGATTGACACCATTTGCAATCGATTGAAAACTGAAGATTTTCAAATTTGTTTCTTTTCTCATGTCTAACCATCTTTATAGTGCAAAATGTACTTGTTGCTATTTTGAGCAGTTTACGTTAGACTCAAAGAAACTCAACCAAAGAGCCGTTAGCTACTTGTACTTGTCTCTGCAAGCACCATACTTCGCAGAATAACCAAGAGAGGAGAAAGTCAGAGAAATAAAACTGATTAGCTTAGCTGGAGCATTAATTGCAACTCAGAATCATCATCAATCTCCAGAATTCCATCTCCTTCTCTCAGCTTCACAACTGATGCACAGAGACTCAGACTTTACTCCAACAGGCAGAAATTTCCAAGTGCTATAAAAGCGTTAAAGAAGAAATTGGTTCGTAGAGAGCATTAAGTGATATCCAACTACAATTTCCTACTGTAATCAATACTATCTGAGTTCTCTCATTTGTTCTTCAGTTTGTAATACTACCAGCTCAAGTGTGTGAGCAATCTCTGTATTTTCCTGATATATTTCCTGTTTGAGTAATTTCCTTGGGATAGTGGGATCCCAGTGGAAAGGTTGTATTCTTACAAGTTGTAAGGGGGGAGTGATCTGTAAGGGGAAGTTCTTACTATGATAGATCAAGTTTAAAGGCACTCAAGAGCCTGATTTGAATCTTGGGGATTAGTGGAACCCAACTGAAAGTTGGAGAACTGGATGTAGGCCAAGAGTTTGGGTTGAACCAGTGTAAACCCTATTCTTTCTAAGCTTAAATTTTTATAAAGCACAATTCACCCCCGCCTCTTCTGTATTCCTGTCATTTACATTTGGTATCAGAGCTTGGTCTTCTCAGAATTTGCTGATCCAACGATCAAGAGAAGTATAGATCCATCATGGCAGGATATGATAATCTTCTCCCAGAAGGAAGCTCAATCAACAGACCTCCAGGTTTCAATGGTAAACACTACACTTTCTGGAAGATGAAAATGAGAATATTCATAAAGGTAAATGGATACATGCTCTAGAAGATCATAGAAGAAGGAGACATTGTGCCAATGAAAACTGAAAACAGAACCCAGGTTCCCAAGCTGCCTTCAGAATTCACTAATGATGATCAAGACAACATGGAGCTGAACAGCAAAGCATTTCTGATGATTCAAAGAGCACTCAGCCAAAAGGAGTACTTTAGAGTGAGCCACCTAGAAACTGCTAAAGAAATGTGGGATGCGTTAGAAGTTGCTCATGAAGGAACCTCAGGAGTTAAAGCAAGAAGATCTGAGCAACTAATCTCAGAATTTCATCTTTTCAAGATGGAAGAAGGAGAGCCTATTAGAGAACTAGAAATCAGATTCAAACACTTGATAAACAATCTTACAGTTCTTAGGAAGAAAATCTCTAAAGCTGAGCACGTCTCCAAAATCCTTAAGATTCTCACCCCAGAATGGAAAATGAAAGCTACTGCAATTCAAGAAATGAGAGGAGAGTCTATGGGATCTATCACTACTCTATTTGGGAGTCTGGCTGAATATGAAACCACAATTAGAACCCAAAGAGAGCTATATGGAGAAAAAAAGAAGAAAAATCTAGCACTCTCAGCTCCCATAAAAGAAGATAAGGATGAGGAAGATGAAGAAGATCTGGATGATGATGATGAAATGGCTTTTATGCTTAGAAAATTCAAGAAGTTCTTCAGGAATTGAAGAAGATTTCAGAAAGGTGGCAGCTCTAGAAGGAATCCTCAGAAAAATGCTCCTGTCTGTTATGAATGCAAGAAGCCAGGACACTTAAAGTCAGAGTGCCCAAGTCTTTAAAGATTTAAGGAAAAGGGGAAAAAAAGTTTCAGGGCAAAAAAAAGGCTTATGTTTCCTCCATATGGGGAGATAGTTTAGATGAGGAAGGTAGTGATGCTGAGGATGCAGTCAATCTCTGCCTGGTAGCCCCGGAGGAGTCTGATAATGAGGTATATCATACTTACTCATCTTTTTATGAACTCCAAGACGCATATAATGATCTGCATATAGGGTTTATGAAACTAGTAAAGGAAGTAACTGTTTTGAGAAAGAAAAACAAAATACTTGAAAAGAAAACTGAGGAATGAAATTGCTAACAGTCTTTAACAGAAGATACCACTCAAAGAAATGAAAATTTTGCATGCAATAACTGTGAAAATCTTTTGAAAGAAAATGAAAAGATTTATGGTATTTTGAAGAAATTCACTAAAAGCACTGAGGCGCTATATATTATGTTGATGAATCAAAGAGCCTATAGAAACAAAGCTGGCTTAGGTTATACTTCAACATCCAATCCTTTGACAGAAAAGAAATTAGTAGAAAAACCATATATGAAATTTTTCAGAAAGGCTTCAAATTATTCATCACCATTTAGTTTCTGCAATTTCTGCAACAGAAAGGGACACACTGATTCAACGTGTTATCCCAAGAAACATGGTGTGTCTGGACACTATAAGTGGGTCCCCAAAGGAACACATCAGCCTAAAGTCCATCTAGATCAAAGGCAACAAACTAATCCCAAAGGACCCAAGAAAATTTGGATACCTAAATCTGCTTAGTTTGTGCAGGTCTGCCTTAAAGCATCCAACAATAACAAGTGGTATGTAGATAGTTGATGCTCAAGCCACATGACTGGGGACAAAGAAAAATTTGATAGTCTGATCATGAAGAATGGAGCCAAAGTTAGCTTTGGTGGAAACCAGTCAGGAAAAATCACTGGAGTAGGAGAAATTGGTGCATTAAAAGATATCTATCTTGTGGAAGGTCTTTGCCACAATTTGTTAAGTGTCACTAAGAGCACAGACAAAGGTAACTGGGTAATTTTTTATTCAAATGAATGTCTTATAGTAAATAAGGAAGACCTGACCATAGATAAATCTAATCTTAAATGTCAATTAAAGGCTAATAGAAATGGAAATTTATACACTGTTGATCTAAGCCAACAATTTTTTGAAAATGCCTCATAAGTAATTCTGATAACTGCTAGCTATGGCATAAAAGATTAGCTCATGTGAACATTACCCAATTGAATAAGCTAGTAAAAAAGGATCTGGTCATTGGTATTCCCAATATGAAAATAAAAACTGACTTGATATGTGAAGCATGCCAAAAGGGAAAACAAACAAAGTCTTCTTTTAAACCTAAGAAGGAAGTCTCCACTACTAGACCTCTAGAACTGATTCACATGGATTTAGTTGGTCCAGCAAGAGTGAAAAGTCTAGGAGGAAGTCTATACACTCTTGTAATTGTGGATGACTATTCTAGGTTCACTTGGACTATGTTTCTTTCTTCCAAGCATGATACTTTTGATGCTTTCTACCTGTTTGCTAAGAAAGTGCAGAATGGAAAAGGACAGAAGATCAGTTCAATCAGGATAGATCATGGAGGAGAATTTCAAAATCAAGACTTCTTGGAGCTATGTGGAGAGAATGGAATAAGTCATAACTTCTCAGCTCCTAGAACTCCTCAACAAAACGGAGTGGTTGAAAGGAAGAACAGAGTACTCAATGAAATGGCCAGAACCATGCTTAATGAAAGGGGAGTATCTCAAGTTTCTGGGCAGATGCAATGAGCACAACTTGTTATATATCCAACAGAGCCTACATACGAAAAGGAATGGATAAAACTCCATATGAGCTTTACAAAGGAAGAAAGCCGAATGTAAGTCACCTTAAGGTCTTTGGATCCAAATGCTTCATCCACAACAATGGAAAGGTAAACCTAGGTAAATTCAATCCTAAAGCTGATTGTGGGATTTTTATTGGCTATTCTAACAGAAGTAAAGCTTATAGAGTATTCAATAAAAGAACTTCTTCTGTTGAAGAGTCAGTGCATGTAGTATTTGATGAAAATGACTCTGAACGAAAGCCACTAGTAGAAGATGAACCAGAATTTTTAAACTTAACCAAAGTGTCAACTCATCAGAACTTATCATCAGATGAAGAAGGCCAAGAGAATGGTTCTCATGATGAGCCAGCTGGTCCTTCAGCCTAGAGGCATCATAGGGATCATCCTCCTGAGCAAATAATTGGTGATGTTAGTGGAGGTGTCAAAACCAAAAACCAGATTCAAAATGAAATGCAATTCATTGCTTTTATTTCTGAAATTGAACCCTCTTGCATTGAAGAAGCACTAACAGATTGTGACTAGATAGTTGCTATGCAAGAAGAGCTCAATCAATTTGAAAGAAATCAAGTTTGGGACTTGGTTCCAAGACCTTCAAACTATCCCATCATTGGAACCAAGTGGGTTTTCAAAAACAAACTTGATGAATCTGGTGCTGTAGTCAGAAACAAGGCAAGACTTGTTGCCAAAGGGTATAACCAAGAAGAAGGCATAGATTATGAAGAGACTTTTGCTCCAGTAGCAAGGTTGGAAGCAATAAGGCTCTTATTAGCTTTTGCATCCCTCAAAATTTTCAAACTTTACCAAATGGATGTAAAAAGTGCCTTCTTAATGGTTATATTATGAAGGAAGTATATGTTGAACAACCATCTGGTTTTGAAGACTCTTATAAGCCTGATCATGTTTTCAAACTTAAAAAGGCCTTTTATGGACTTAAGCAGGCTCCTAGATTATGGTATGAAAGATTAAGCAATTTCTTGTTAGATATAGGATTTACAAAAGGAAAGGTAGACACCACCTTTTTTATACTGCATAAAAATAAAAGCATGCTTATAGTCCAAATCTATGTAGATGATATCATTTTTGGTGCTACTGATGAAACTCTTTGTGAAGAATTTTCTAAGACCATGCAGGGAGAATTCGAAATGTCTATGATGGGAGAACTGAACTTCTTCCTAGGTCTTCAAATCAAGCAGAGAAAAGATGGAATATTTATCTCACAAACTAAGTATGTGAAGGAGATCTTGAAGAAGTTTGGTATGTATCTATCCAAGGAACAAGAGACTCCCATGAGTTCCACGGCTTTGCTAGATGCGGATGTAGAAGGGAAGGATTTCAATCAGCCTACATATAGAGGTCTGATTGGTTCTCTCTTGTACTTAACTGCAAGTAGACCAGATATTTAGTTTAGTGTGGGAATATGTGCCAGATATCAAGCCAATCCTAAGGAATCCCTTCACAAATATATTAAAAGAATTTTGAGGTATATGGTTGGAACTTAGGAATTGGGATTGTGGTATCCAAAGAGAGCCCAGGAGTATCTCATGGCCTATTCAGACTCAGACCATGCTGGCTACAAAACTGACAGAAAAAGAACCAGTGGTTAGTGTGAGTTTCTTGGAGGATCCTTAGTCTCTTGGGCAAGCAAGAAACAGACCTGTGTTTCCCTTTCATCTACAGAAGCTGAATATATAGCTGTTGCAAGTTGTTGTGCTCAAGTTCTATGGCTCAAGCATCAATTGAAAGATTTGGGGATGGAGTTTCCAGAAGTTCCAATCCTTTGTGACAATACAAGCACAATTAGTTTGGTCAAGAATCCAGTGCATCACACAAGAACAAAGCACATTGATGTTAGACATCACTTCATTAGAGACCATGTGCAGAAGAAGGATGTCAAGGTGGAGTTTATTTCTACTCACTTGCAACTAGCAGATATCTTCAATTGAATTTTATTTGCTTTCAATTGAATTTTGATGATAGAATACTGACTTAGGCATCGGAGGATCTTAAAAATTCTCTTTGCAGGTCCTGTAGCAGAAAATGGCAATGCAATCGATTGCAACTTGTTGCCATCAATTGCAAATTATGTCTATCAATCGATGGGACTTTGATTGCATATCGATCGTCAATTGCAAGGTGAAAAACTTCAAGTAAAAAGTGAAAAGGCCCAATCGATTGCACCATGGGCCAATCGATTGCAAACATCAACAATCGGAAGCTTGGGAAGGAGCAATCGATAGTCAATCGATTGCTCAGCATGGGATTCATTCAAGCACAGCACATTTCAATTGATGGCTAGGCCATCAATCGATTGCAAAACCTTGCCATTGATAGAAGAAAGGTTCTCACAATCGATTGCAGTCATCCTCAATCGATTGCAACCCCAACGGTAACATTACAACGGTAACTTTTCTCCTTCCAAAATCTCATATAAATGTAAACTTTTAACCGTTGCATCATTTTGCATTTACTATTCATCATCATTCTCACCTTCTCGAACCAGAAAGCACAGCCCTAAGCGAAGATTTCGCTCTCTCTCAATCATTACAAATTTTTGCCCTAATCCACCTGATACAAATTCACACTTGCATATTTCCTTTTTCTGCAAAACCAAAATGCCTCCCAAGATTATTCTACCTGGCTCGAAATCACCCAAATCATCCTTTACAAGCAAGAAAAAGAATACCCATAGTACTCTCTCAACTAAGCCTTCTTCGCTCATCTCGAGAGTTCAGAAATACAAGTTTCCTCCTCCTTCTGATGATCCGACTATTCAGAGATTAGATTCAAGCAGAATTGAGAATCAGAATATGGCAGAGTTAGCCAAATCTTCCTCCCAGGCCAAGTCTTCCTCCAAGAAGCAGGTTACATTCGCAGACTCAGTAAATACTTCCCATAAACAATTTGATAAGGGGGAGGTCCAGTCTAAATCTTCTCCTTTTCTATCTGGCAAAACCAAAGGCAAATCCAAGGTCAACAATGTTGACGAAGCAGTAGTTCCCCCAGAAGATTTTGTTACAGATGAGAATCTATCAGTCAGTGATGTATATAAGCATGGAGGGGTCAACAAAAGGACTTGTTGTTTCGACCTAGACTATCTCCAGAAATTGGGAGTGGACTTATCTCCATGGCTGTTAGAGTACAAGGAGTTTCTGAGAATAAATCTTCCCTACAGCGAGCAAGTGGTGAGAAGCTTTTACTCAACAATGGAGATCAACAGCACTCATACCACCATAAATGAAGTGGTTAATATTGAAGTATCATCCACAGTCAGAGGGAAATCCTTCTCTTTCACCTGGAAGAACCTAACGAGTGGTTCAAGATCACAAATCCACTCTGCAATCAATGGCAGAAGAAGGAGAAATATCTGGATCAGGAGCTCCTCAATATCTACCAGCTTTCTCCAGAAGCCAAAGATCCTTACAGTGTAAAGCCAGCAGACATGACCACCTACAGTAGACTTATCCACTATGCCTACTCTCGCTATATGGTCAACAAAGCAAGGAATCTGAGTCAACTGAACAAGATTGACAATCCAATTCTTCCTGCTTTGATCAAAGGGGAGCCTCTCAATCTTGGACAAATTATAACAGAGGAGTTCATGAGCTTCAAAGAAACAACCAGTGACAAGACTCCTCTGCCATTTCCTCAACTGATATCATTCATTCTTCAAAAGAATGGTATCTGGTATCTAGAGGAGAATGATGTGCATAAGGTCTCTCTCTTTACTAGTACCCACTTGAATAAGATGAAACTTGAAATTACTAGTGCTACTCAAGTCATATCTGCTCCACTTGGCAATTCTTCAGTCCCTCAAGCTCCCTCAACCTCTGCCAATCCATCCAAGGGAAAAACTGTTCAAGCAGAAGCTTCTAAGGAAGGACAAGATGAAGCTCATTCCTTAGCCCCATCTCAGGCTCCTTCCATGTTTGGGTCAGCAATGAGGACTATGATATCAGATGAAGTGATCAACCAGATTGCTACCAAGGTGACTGCAAATCTGTAAGGCATGATTCCTCAACTAGTTGAGCAAAGCAACACCAACCTGATAGAGGAAGTCTCCCTTCAGATTCAAGGAGTAGAGGATAGATTATTGAAAAGACTGGTTGAAGGCTTGAACTCATCCCTGATTCAGTCAGTTGACAGTTGTGGCAAATTTGTGTACGAGGGTTATCAGGTTGTGGTAGACATGGTTGCTCATCTGGAGGCAAGAGTGAGCAACATTGAGAAAATGCTTGGGTATATCCATCCAAGTGAAAGAGGAGCAGCAGGAACTCAGTTCATGGCCTCAGATGGAGCTGGACCATCCACTCAACCTGGTGCAACCCCTTCACCAGCCACCTCTCCTCACCACTCACCTATCTAACATACCTGTTCCCTTGTCCAACAGACCACTTCACCTCATCCCACCTCTCAAACATAAACTACACCTCACTCTTCCCCCCATCTCTCCCCTTCCAAATCCCCTCCACAGAAAACTTCACCTCCATCTCTTTCACTTCACACAGATCCTTCCCCTCCCCTTCCCTCTCAGCCACCCTCTCAACCTCCCCTTCATTCCATCATCCATACTCCCAGATACACCAAACATCCCTCTCATACATTTGCCAGAAGAAAATCCAAAGCTCCCATCACCTCTCCCAACCTTCCATCCCCTTCTCCTGCCAATACCTCCTGTTCTCTCTCATCAGAGCCCTCTCCCTCCATCCAATGCACCCTCTTTGATGATGGCAAAAAGGGGGAGAAAGATGCGGAAAAAGAGCAGGCCACCTTGAGACAGATTTTGCTAGAAATTCATCAGCTAGCTGAAGGCCTCATAGAAGAAGAACAAATTGAGATTGAGGACCTGACTCATGAGAAACCTGGCCCTTCTAATGTACCTCCCTTAAACGCTAGCCTAGTTCTGGAAAGAGAAGGAACTGAAGAAGAAGAAGAAGATTTAGGCTTGGCTATGGTACTCTATCAGGAGCCTAAGCCAGTATCAGTTGATATAATCCCTCACCTTTACCAGCAGGCATATGAACTTCATCATCAGGTGAAAGAGTTCATTGAGAAGCTGTCTCAAGAGTATCAAGAGAGGGAAGCCAGGGATATGGCAAGAGCAGAGGTTGTAATACCCAGTTGGGGTGGCACGAAGCAAGCTTCATACAGAGGCAAGCCTTCTTGGAAAGATCAAATATAGACCACTTCTCAGTTCATAGAGTCTAGAAAAGAAGAAGAAGGTCAGGAGGTTCATTCTGCACTTAAAGCCAAAAGAATCAAGAAGACTGCTGCCATACCTCCTTCAAAGGTCTCAACCAGAACAGGTACAAAATCAAAGGGCATAGTGATTTAGTGATTGAAGAGCCCAAACCTGCTCCTAAAAGGAAGGTTGTGCCAAAAGGAAAGGGAAGTCAGTCAAGCCTCCTCCCAAGAAGATGCAGAAACAATTGAGTTATGGGGAAAGGGTTCTAGCACAACTTAAACTCCATCTCCTCATAAGAAGAAAGCTTATCCCAAGAAAAGGAAAGCTCCTGCTAAGAAGAAGGCTAAACAAGAAGTTGTGATTCATTATGAAGATCCTTCAACTGATTCAGGTAAAATTAACAGTGAGGAAGGAGACTATGATTAACAAGTTGGGCATGATTAACATCTATGCTCCAACTTGAGGGGGAGTGTTAGAGAATATTAGGAAATATTACTATAATCAGATTAGGAAATATATTTGAATTCTCAATCAATCCCTTTGATTGAGGGATATTATTCATATGTAATTAATACTATGATTCCTCTCCTCTTGTATAAATGTAACCCTCTCATATATGAATAGATTAACTCTTTCAGACAATTAGCTCTCTTTACTATAGGCTAAATTGAAGAAGGCTTTCTTGGATAGTTATTTTCCAGCTTCTAAGGTTTCAAAGTTGAGGAAAGCTATTTTAGGTGACTTTCAACAAATTCAAGAGACTCTTTATGAGTATTGGACAAGATTCAACACCCTTGTGAATAGTTATCCCAATCACAATTGTAGCTAAACAAGTTTGGTCTAATACTTCTATGATGGTTTATTTCATTCTTTGAAGTTGAGTATGGATGCAGAGGCAAATGGTTCTATCTTTTCTCTTACTCCAAATTTAGGTTGGAAGTTGCTTGAGACTATGGCCAACAATAACCAACAATTTTATACTAGAAATTCTTCAAGCCTTAATGAAGTTGGTGTTCATTCTGACTAAGATCAAATCTATAACTTGCTGAACAAATTGAATGATAGGCTTGATCGATTGGAGATTGACAAGTCTCCTCAACCTTGTAATGCTATAGAGATGTCCAAAGCTCTGGTGCCTTCTAGTTGCAATTTTTGTGCCTCCCCAATGCATATTTCCTCTAATTGTCCCTCAAGACATGAGGAAGTGGCTGTCTTCTATCAACAAAAGCCAAACCAATTCCCTAAGAGAAATCCTTTCTCTAATACTTACAATGAGGGATGAAAGGACAATCCGAATTTCAAGTGGGGGTAGGAGGCAACAACAACTATCCTAACTAGTTTCAAGGCAATAATGATGGTCCTTCTAACTTTAATCAAAATCACCAACCTTCTCAAGAGCCTTCAAGAGTACCGGTTCCTATTCAAGACTCAAGCAACAATGAGGCTTTATTAAAGATGATGGGAAAGCTTTGTGAGAAGATTGAGCAAATGGAGGTTAAGCATGATAACCTCACATCTTTTGTGACTCAATTAGCTAACTCTAAGAGTGAGGAAGAAGACAAAAAGGGTGTTCTACCATCCAATACTATTATGAATCCCAAAGGCCTCAATGCTATTACGTTGAAATGTGGCAAGAAAGTGGGATTTATGGATGGAAATGATGAAGAAGTTGCTGAAATTGCTGGAAATCACATTGAGCGCCAAGCTGGAAGTGCAATTGAGCACCAATCCGAGAGCATAAATGAAAAGATATTGCTTAAACCAACATGTGAACCTACTGTAAATGTTGATGAAGATGTTGGACAGCTTGCTAGACATTCAGAAAAAGTTGCAAAATCAGCTCAAAACAAGCAAAGTGATCAACATAGAGCCTCTTGAACTAAAGGTAAGGAGGTAACTATCAAAGACCTTCCTTTTCCTCATTCATATTTGCAAGGCAGAAAAAGTTGCAAAATTAGCTCAAAACAAGTAAAGTGATCAACATGGAGATTCTTGCACTAAAGGTAAGGAGGTAAGTATCAAAGACCTTCCTTTTCCTCATTCATATTTGCAAGGCATGAGTAAGAAAACTGAAAATCATGATAATGAGTTGTATGATTTGTTTAGCAAAATTGAAGTTAACATTCCATTGCTTGAACTTGTCAAACAACCCAAGTATGCCAAGCCTAATGAGATGGTACAAATTCCCTCTAATGTGAGTGCATTGTTTAAGCCCTAATTTCCGGTTAAGTGTTAAGATCCGGGGAGTTTCACTATACCTTACACAATAGGGAAATACACCATTCTTAGGGGTTTCCTTGACCTTGAGGCTACAATAAACATGATGCCTAAATCTATCTATGAATCTTTAGGCACTACATTACTTAAGCCCGCTAGTGTGATCTTGCAATTAGCCGACCAAATAGTGATGTATCCACATGGGGTGCTTGAGGAGGTCTTAGTTAAGGTCAATGATTTGCTAATCCTTGCAGACTTTTATGTCTTAGATATGTCTAAGGAGAGTATGAGTGAAGGTGCATTGATTTTGGGAAGACCTTTCATGTGAACTGCAAATACTGATATTAAAATGAAAGAAGGGTCCATAACAATGTCTGTTGGTGATCACTTTGTGCATTTTAAAATGTATAAGACAATGAAGCATCTGCATGAAGATCATTCCTTGCTTGATGTACATCTCATTGATGAGTTACATGATATTGATAGTGTTGAGCTTGGTTTAATTTCTAGTGGTTATAAGACACATGTTGATGCATGTTCGATTCATTCTACCCCTTCTCCACCCCATTCTTCTATCTCCCCCTTACATGGTAGTGACGTGATGTGTTCTAGTGCTAGTTCATTGGATTACACTCTTTCCACTCCATGTGCTTTTCTTTCTAAAGATTATATGATTGGTGAGTCTTCCACTAACCAAATAAACTTGAGAGAGGTGTTTGTTGTAATGAAAGTGCAGGGTTAAGTAGGGCTGCAAAGACTCCTACAAAGAGGCTTTTCAATGTTGCTCTTACCATGAAGGACCATAACGATACGGTCAAGGTGATGTGTCAAATGCCTCAACCTCCATTACCTAAGAAAAGGAGCTCCTATAATGACACAAAGAAGGGAAGGATCAAGAGTGAAGGACTTTCACCTCATCTACTACCATTACATGCTATCTCTCTTGA
This sequence comes from Mimosa bimucronata, assembly GCA_037074515.1. Lineage (NCBI taxonomy): Eukaryota > Viridiplantae > Streptophyta > Magnoliopsida > Fabales > Fabaceae > Mimosa > Mimosa bimucronata. Next base: position 24,404,499 of record CM073445.1, on the reverse strand, counting down.
TCCAAGCAAGAAGGACCTACAAGTACAAAGGTCTCCAATTGATATAGGCAAGCGTGTCATGGCATTTGTTCCTCACAACATGAAGAATTCAAGGACACTTGGATTGGACCTTTTGAAGTGGTGGGGAAAAGTTACAAACAGAATTATCAATTAAAGGATGGTTTTGGCAAGATTCATCATACTCGGAGCAACCGCCTGCGCCTCTATCACTCTAGCCACAGACCTCCATAAAAATTAGGTTGTTTTTCTTCGTTTCTTTACTTATCTTATGTTTCAACTTGCTGTTTGGTTTGTCCAATTGTTAAAATGCATGTGGGGGAAGAGAAATTTCAGTAGGGCTGTAGGTAGTTTGTTTGTTTTTCTTGTTATGAATGAAGTAGTTGGATGAATACCTTGCATTTGATAATCATTTTACTTAGCTAGCTGGATACTTTGCACACAATTTGAGCTTAGAAACTTTATGCACTTGCTGTTTGACATGTATTTTTCCTTTGTGCATGCTAATTCTTAGTTGCATTGACGTCAATGCATTGTTCAAGTGTGTGGGAGATTTTATGGTGCATTTCTTGCTTTGTTCTGCTGAGATTTTGGTGTTGTGAGCTGTGATTCTGTTTAATCTATAGTTGTTTCATTGTGGATTAATGTCATTTCATGCTCTAATTTGCTGTAATATGATTTTTGTTGAAAAATCTTCTGCTTCCTTGCTGTAATTTGGGCTGAATTGTGGGATTAGTTGCTGGAATTTGTTAAGTATTGATGAAAACTGAGCATTGAACTTAATGGTTAATAAATTAGCATGATTCTTAAATTACCTTGCACTTTCTTGTGCATAACTACTTATCTGTTATTGGAGTGACAATTGTATAATTGAATTTGATTAGGTAAGACTGAATCAAGGCCTTTTTGGTCAAAAAAAAAATCAAGGCCTTAATCAGAGCTCATGCTAGCCAAATGGTCTAATATCTGAAAAATTAGTGTCACATATAGAAGTATCTCTTGCATTGATATGATCATGTACCTTGCTTAGCATAAGAGGGTTAGCTAGAAAGCACAAAGCCCTCTCACGAGAATTTGAGCTTCAACCTCATTCAAATTGATGTGAGCATTCTCCACTATAGTTTCATTTTCCTCTAGAACTTGTCTTGCTACTTGGTTGAGGCCACATAATTACATGAGGAATGGTGGAAATGATAGAGGCATTCTATTTCTAAACCCTTTTATCCCATACATAAGTCGCTCAAATAATCCTTTGCTAAGCCCTTAGGCCCATCATTTTCATTTTTCTTGGCATAAGCACATAGTCTAAAGTTACGTATGAGAATTGATTGTGAATAATTAGAAAGCATGGCTGTTTGTATGTGGATATATCTTTCCATTTCAGTTAATTCAAGGAAGACCAGATGCAATGTAATGGACATTTATTGTATAACAATGAGTGAAGAGCATGTGTGCAGAATTTGTAAGATCCGTTTGTATGTGGGAGATATTGGACAGTTGAAAAAAAGTGTGAAAAGCCAAATGATGAAAAAGAAGAAAAAAAGATGAAAACAAAGAAAGAAAGAAGAAGAAAAAATCTGTCTAGTATATCTCTTGTTTGAATTGAGGAATTCAGTCTTGTTTTGTTTGTCAAACAACCTAGAGGAAGCCATGGCCATTGACTTGATAAAGGACAATCTCTAATTTTAGACATTGAGTTTTGTTTATGTGCTATACATTCCTTCCATTATCATCTAAACCTCTCCAACATTACAACCAAAAATAAAGTCCTCTTGATTCACTAATCCCATGTATGAAAAGTGGTGGAGATTCTTGTAGAACTACAGTCCTATGGTAGGGATTGGACTAGGGGAGAGGAGTGAAATGTGAAGGAAAGAAGAGTGAAACAGTTTCCTAGTTGCTTTTTATGCATTACTCAACTTTGCTAAGCTTGGTACATTGGTTATTGATTTGCAATCATGCATTTTATTTGTGACATTGTTTGAAGGATTGAAAATTACTACGCCTGTATACTTTGAGTCAAGGACTTGCATCATTCTTACTTTCTCTATTCGATTTTGCATTTGGAACTCTATAATGGATACTTTGCCCGGGAGTGCAAAGAGTAAGTGTGGGGGAATTCGATAATTAATAAATTCTTCTAATTAAAATGTGCATTTTTGGGTTAAAGATAGTGAATTATTTGGGCAAAAATTTGCATTATAGTATAATTAATTGGAATGTGCACTTAGTTTGTGAAATTGAGAATTAAATGTGGTTTTGGTGTATTAATTGTTTAATTCCAGAATTGCCCTCGGTTTCATTTGTGGTTTTCATTTTTCTATATTTAGGGATAGAGTTGGAATTAAAGAAAAGAAATGAAAGAAATGCTGATGCAAAGAATGAGAATCTTTGACATTCAAAGGCTGTGGTGTGAGGCTAGCAAGACAAGATTTTTGATACAAAACTAGTGAGGAAATCAGAGGCTATGAATGAACAGGGGAAGGAAAGGAGAACCGAAAGAAACAAAGCTGAACAGAGTAGAGTTTTATGTCCAGATTCAAAGTAGAGATATAAGAGGGTCCAGGTGCATTCGGGTGAGGAGTCTTTGATTCTGATTTGGGGGAGAATCGACAGCTATATATTGAGGAGACGGTTATTTTTTCGGGGGGTTCGGTTTCTCATTTTTAGATTTCCATATTCTCCTTCCTCTTTCAATTTCTCTCTCGGTCTCCACCATTTCTTCACCATTCCATCACTATTTCGGAGCTCCAGATCACTCGTGCTTCACCATCTCTGTCTCAACCATGTTCCAGTCTTCTTTAGGAGCAAATTGAAGTTGAAATTACAGCTATGAGTGGCTAAAATGTGTGATTTCTCTTGAGATGAAGACCTATCCAGAGCCGATTTCTTCATTACATGGAGTTCTCTCATCTTCCTCTATAGTTTGCAAGATTCTTGATCTAGTTGCTTAAGGATTTTACATGTTGTAGAGGATAATTGTGTAATTGATTTGTGTCTCAACCGAGTTGATTCTGAACTAATTACTTTGTAGTTTAATTTGTGATTTCCCATCTAGTTGTATGGATTTCATTAGTTGAATGAATGAGATTGAAGTATCTCTAGTTGAGATATTAATTGTTCAGATTGTTGATTTACAAATTAATGCACATAACTCAAGTTCTAATCAGTAAGGAAGGACAGGGATGAATCTTAAGGGAAATTGTCTTCACTGTCATATTTTTCTCCATATCTCATCACTTGCTTTTTCGGTTCTCATTTGCTCCTTTCACAGAAAATTATAAAAAAAATATAGGTTAGGATTAGAGTTAGTTCTTACACTGAAAATTGGTTTTAATTTGTGTTCACTTTGCATTTTTAATCACACAATTTGCCAAGGTAATGAGGAATTCAACCTAGGTTAGCTCCATTGCACTATAGGAGTTATTCTAGTAATTTTGGTGGCCTAATGGCGAGGCTAATCAATTAAGTAGCGCACAACAGCCACCGAAGGTAATGAGGAATTCAACCTAGGTTAGCTCCATTGCACTATAGGAGTTATTCTAGTAATTTTGGTGGCCTAACGACAAGGCTAATCAATCAAGTAGCGAACAATAGCCACCGAAGGTTTGAGATGTTGTCACAGATGGAGTAGAGGAGCTTCATCGGAGCTTATAAGAATCATATGCATCATAGCTAATTAAATATAAAAATCAAAGGCATATGAAGTACATGTTGTCTATTTGTCTATTTGATAGTGGTATGCATGATTTCTTAAAAAATCAAATCTTAAGTCAAATACTATACACATATATTGCAGGTAGTGGCTAAAAAGTTAGAATTAGACGCCATTAATGATGCTATCACCGGGAAGATCAAAGAAAGCAGTTTAGAATAAGAAGGTTTAGTTGCCATTAATGATATTATCACAATAAAGATCAAAGAAAGTAGGAGCACAAAGAGAGAGGTATTCTTGATTGCCATGACATCTATTTCCCGCAGTGTGGCCGTTGCGCGCTTCCTGGATGAGGGTGGCAGAAGGACTGTCTGAGAGGGGGGAGAGAGATAGGATAGATATTTCACAAATTCATCCACATCTACAATACTAGCTACGAGGATCCTTTAAACTGTATATCACAAATTTCGCTTCCGCTCCAATGCATTTTGGAGATAAATGGGTTATTCTTTTGTAATTGCAAAAAAAGGAAAATTTAAAACGCGTGTAAAAGAAATTCGATTGGAACGGTCAACCTACAATCACACACAAAGAAGAATACATCAAAAGCCAATTATGAGTTTCAATGCATTTTGTATGCAATAACATTGACATTTCATTATGATTACTTTAAAATGTTACTAGCTAGTTCTCTTTTTGCAACATGCATAAACTTGCGAATTAAAAGTATCAACATCCCAATGATCAGTTCTTTAACACTAAGGGTTAGTTCTAATCTCTCTTTGCTCTAAGGAGAAGCTATTTTGCTCGGAGCTAACTTATGGTTAGCTGTTTTGCTCGGAGCTAACTTATGGTTAAGTATGATACTTTTTATTGCTTATCCTTCCCAAGACTTAGCTAGTAGGGCCTTGCTGTCCTACTTCAAGGATTCATAGGGAGTGGATACTGCTATAACCTATAACTTTCTTCCTTGAACCTTCTTTCTTAAAATCACATTAAATGAATTTTCTACTTTTCTTCTTTTTCCTCGAAGATCTACATCTTTTGGGAAATAAATAAGTAGAATACTGGTATATTATCTATAATTCGGTGGTGGTTGTTATATGTGTATGTATGTCTTAATGGATTAACTATATTTAGTTTAAGATGGTTTGTCCCAACCACCCTACATAACTAGCTCTCAACTTTGGTATCACTCTGTCGTTTGTGTCCAATTAAGAAAAGTCAGCCAATATTCCCTATATTGCAAACAACTATTTACTGGTGTTACATTATTAAAACATAACAACACTATGATGGCTATTAAAGTGATGTGATGGAGACGTTATAGAATCGGAGTTGTCATTTGTATTTGAAGGAAGAACTAGAATTTAAATGAGGGAGATAAACAACATACCAAACGGATCCATGTTCAGATCCGGGTCAATCCTTCGGAGCTCCATGATTGGTTCTTGAAGAACCCATGCAAAATTCGGACTACTAGAAAAACAATAGTCCAAACATGTGGCACAGCAGAGCACCACACAAGAAAGAATATAGAGAGAATGAGAGAGTCAGAAAACTCAACGACTGGTGTATTTAGAACTGAATGGGAGGCTTCTATTTATAGAAGAAGGCTGGGGATATTTTGGGAATACAAAATATCTACCGTGCCTGCGTGGGCACGACGTCCTCGATTCGGGTTCTTGTGTACTAGAAGTCCTTTATACAAGATCAGCACACATGGATACCCTAGTTGTACCTGCAAGTAATATGCAAATTGCCTCAAATGCCCCAGATTTACCCATACACATTACACTTGGCATATATAATCCCTCACGAGTTAATTCTAGGTTAACTCAGATTGCCTCTTTTTGTGCTTAGTATCCGCACTTACAAGTTACTCAGCTAACAAGTAAGGGATCGATCACAAACACTAGCACAAATGCGTACTTCAGGGTAAGTCTTCCTTCCCACTAGACATCAGTTAAGGCTGGCTTGATCGCTTTCCTAGTATTTGACCTAGTAGGTCGAATCATTCATGACCATAAGGTGCAAACTAAAGTAGCTGTCGCCAAGTTAGTCCTTAATGATGTTGTCAAAGTCATAAGGGCATCGTGAAAGGTTTGTCTCCTTTCTGGGTCTCACACCATAATGGAACAGGGATTTTCCATCTACGTCCCCTTTTGCGGATCTAATTATTCATAAGCACATGCAGTATGAATTGCATATTACGGTGTTCATCTTAGCTTGTAAGAGTGCGTGTCGATTTTAATCTAATAACACCGTATAGACTTAAGTTCCAGGTATGCACAATACCTGAACTAAAACTCTTCAACTCAAAATTCATCATGACGTCTTTGTAGAGGGGTTTTATGCTTGGCTATAGGTTTCATGGGTCACACATGTCCATGATTCAATCTATTTCATGTATAGATTTGATCTCAAACTCTTTTGAGACGACATTTATGCAGTAATACTTATTAACCATCTCAAGGTGATCACTTGATGTCATACCTTCTATGTCCTTTGAACATAAAGGCGACTACCCGTGTGAGTGGGTTAGCCTTAACCTGTACGACACACTAGTCATTGTATATCTTACACATATATGTATGTATCTATACATACATAATAGGAATGCATCTCTTTTACTTTCATATAAAAGAAGTTCAAAACCTTATGTTATACACGTGCCCAAGTCTTAGTTTGCCTCTAAAATGAACATTTAGCAGTGGGCATCATAAGGGGGTTTGTCAACATTTTTGTAAACAGAAAGGTGTTGAACTGTTGCTTGCTCCTTAGCAACCATGCTTCTCACAAAGAGGTATCATGTGTCTATGTATTTGGTCTTGCTGTATTAGGGAGGGTCTTTATCATAAGTTGTTGCCACTTGCTATTGTGACATACCTTAGTCCTTCACCATTCATTCCTAATTGCTTTAGGAATTCCAAGCCACTCAACTTCTTGAGTAGTTGCTGAACCTTTGTGTTCTAATTCCATGGAAGATAAAGACACACTTGTCTATTTCTTACATCACAGCTTTATCAATCAGCAAGAACACTTTTCTTTTTAAGTTGAATGTTGCTAGCTTAGGCCTCCAAAACAAATTGTGTTAGAGTATCCTCTTTAGTGTAAGTCGTTGCTTGATGACATGACTTACACTCCATAGTTCTTCTAAGGTATCTTAATATCCCTTTTACAGCATCCTAGTACCTTGTAACTAGGATGAACCAAAAAGATTTACAAGTCCGACCACATACCATGTATTTGGTCTTATACATTATGATATATACAACAATCTACCAAGTGTGCTTGAGTATGGGACTCTTTCTCATATTCTATATTTGATTCCTTTGCAGGGTGCATGCTCTCACATAGATCACATACTTTGATTAAGAGGGTGCTGTTGGGTTTATATACTTTCATGTTGAGATGCTCAAAGAGTATACTTGTGTGTGTGTTCTCTGTGACAAACACATCATTCTCCTTGTTCAATCTCTGTTCATCTTGTCTCTCAAGATATATTTTGTCTTGCCCATGTTCTCTCAAGGGTAAATAATCCCTAAGTGTTTTAACTTCCTTAACACTTATTTAGGCTAATGATGTGTTACAGACATAGGACAATATCACAAATTATCCTAAGATCCATAAACATGCAAGCAGTGGTCTTCTTTGATCATTTCAAAGCTGACAAAGTTATCACTGTGTGAAACTTCATACACTACTGCCTAGATGATTGATTCTCTGTCGCCCACAAGTTGCTTCAGGTTGAATTATTCATCTAGTCTCCTAAATGGAAAATGTTTATTACATCCGATTGATGTAATTGCAAGCCTAAGCTTGTCATCATGGCTGAAATTAGCTTTTACGTGTTAAAACACACAATGCCTCTTGTTGTGTACCCCTTAACCACCAAGTGTGCTTTAGGTTTTTCAATTGATCAGTTCACCAATGTATTTGGGAATCCTAATTGTCCCCAATTGCCTTTCGGCTAGGTGGTAGACCAACCATTTGCCACTATTAGCTGATTTTCAAAGGAATCCATATCCTCTTGCTTGGCCTTTTGCTACTTTTCTTAGCATGTCCTATTAGTGTTTCTCATACACTTTTTTAGGGTCACCATTGTTTTCTTTTAAACAATGACTAGAGCATCTAGCCTATCAGGGGTGTTAGCCCTTACATTTTTCCGTGATGGATTTCACAAGATTCTCTTCTTGTGTTGGGGTGGATGAGGTCTTCTTCTGGTATCGACTTGTGAATGACTATTACCTGTTGTTTGTCATGTCTTCTATTGTAAAAATGGCTCATCCCTCCCACTCGGATTAATGTGCTGGGGAATACACGCTTATTCCTTATTACTGTCATTCTCACAAAGTGATTCAGTGTGGTCAATGCTCGTACTGCTAGGAAGTTTAGTTCTATGAAAGTTGTGTCCTTTGATTCTTTTTCAGTCACTGGGCCGTCATCATTTTCACTTAACGAAGACGTGCTTCTCAGGATATCTCGTACCCTTTATATATTGACCCTATTATTCCTTACTTAAAGGAAGAGTTACAGATAAAGCTATTGACCCTCATGGTCATTGGACATTTAAGTCCAATCTGTACTATATCTATTACTCATAAGGTGTCGTTGTGACTTTCTTGGAGGGCATTCGGTTAACTATAAAGACAATTAATTTGACATCAACTTCCAACACGAGGTTGGAAGTTTCACTTGTACTTACTTAACCATGTCAAGGAGAGTTCTATCTCTCCCTTTTGACAACTCCATTAAGAGTGTTAGGCATTGTTAGTCTTTTAACAATTCCTTTCTTAATTACAAGCACTTTGAACTAATCATACAGGTATTTTCAGCCTTTGCTAGATTTCAAGACCTTAACTGCGATTGATTCTCAACTAGTTGAAGGCGTTGTCTGAAATATTTCAGAGCCTTTTATTAGTATGAGATTTCACAGACATGGTCATTACACATTAAATCAGAGATAAAGACTATACCTAGCTCTGTGTTTTGCCCTCTTGCTTATTTGGTTCACAAATTCATAGTATACCAATTGCAAAGGATATTTGTCATGGTTGTCTAAAGGTTACTTATTGTCTTGCCATATGATTGTGCTCACTTAGGAACTTTTTCTTTTGAGCTTATCACTTGGCAAAAACTCTTTTGCTCCTTTTTGATCATTTCTCTTGATCAACTTGTTGTATATGGCAAAGTGGAGTCATTATCTCCAATATAAATGAACCATTTGAGACAATATTATATTTAAGAGATTTTGTCCCATTGATGCTTAACTAAAGGGCTGATTGACACAATGTTTTATCGGTTGTTAGAGCATAGAGTGTATCTTTTGGTACTGGGTGGTCTGCTATACAGAGTTAACGTGTATGCTCCAATCCCCTTGACTTGTACTCTTATGCTGCTTCCTTCTTGAAGCCGTATGCTTCTAGATGGCAACCGCTAAAATCAGTGATGTCATGTGACCTCTCACATGTTTCGTTATACCCAAGTCTATCATCCACATAGGATATATTTCAGCCATAAAAGTAGTGCTTGATGCACATGTGAAACAACTTTGAAGCCTCTCACTTGATATGATGTTTCTCAAAACAACCTTCATCAGGTTTAGTTTTTCTTCAAGGTTTCTCACCTTATTAGACATAGGTTTTAGGAACAAATCCTTTGACTCTTTAGTTAAGCATGTTAAGCTAATGGATCTCGTATCTTTAAGCTTTTATCTCTCAAGCTTAATGTGGCGAACCACATTACCGAAGGTTATAAATGTACTCCTTGTGAGTTCAGCTTGATTTCATGTGCTCCCACTCAATAAGAGAGTCCTAAATGTAACATACACTGGCTATTGACTAGAAAGAACATTGTTTGCCTACCTTAATTCCCTAGTCTTGTTTGACATCACTTTCAAGTGTTGCCTAATTCCTGCATTAGGTCTTAGTACTTGAGTGTCCAAACATGATAGAGTTCTTTCAGCCTAGTGGCATGAATGCCTTCATATTTGTTTCTCAAGGCTATCCTTATAGCCTAAGATGTATCGCACTATTCGAACTGACACTTTTGTCAACAGTCATAACATAAAGCATGATGATTCGAGCTACATTGTTCTTTCTTCATCAATTAGCTTCTTTGTTACCTTCGGGTATTTCAACATCTAAATGTTGAAAGTTAGTAGGTAGGACATACACAACATATCATCCCTTAAGGATGTAAAAGATCTTACGAAATTCAATTCCGTAGTCATCTATATTGAGTTTGTCTCATAATCTCAGTGAAGGTGGACTTGTTTATCATAACTCGATCACATAGACGATTATGCATTTCATCAGATATACTATTCATATTTTGTTCAAGGTAGACAAAGGTTAATTGGATGATAAATTTACTAGTTTTGTGTTCAAGAGACAACTAGGTTGGCTCCCATCGCACCCATGCTAGTTAGGTTATCACCTTTTTGACCATAATCTTACTTGAACATGTCCCCTTTTAGGGCCTCTGGATTTCACATTCCAGAAGCTCCCACTCAAATAAAGCAGTTATAACTCAAAATAATAATTCATAATTATAAAATAAATAATTGCATGAATGTTCAAAGAGAATTCAATTATTGAGAAAGAATTTAACACAATATTCAATCAAATAAAGAACATTCGCATGTCAAATCATACTTTATTATATTTGTTTTATGTTGTGGGCTTAGACCCTCTCAAAGCCCTTAGCCATCTGAACCCACCAAGCACGTTCTCATGTGCTTGAAGCTTTCATAGTAATTTTATACCATGTTAGTGTAAGGCTCAATGTCCACTCATCTGGAACTAAGTTACAGAATACCTCCCAATGGATGAGATGATACGAATATCTCATATTGGTTACATCACTTGTCACAGTGATTGCCAAGAAGTTGACTCATAAGTCACCACTTTAGTTTCAAATCACCTCAATGCGTTTGAAGGTTTGGAAGGATTTATTAACAATTAATAAGTTTTATTTGCTACAAGTAGGAGTTTAAGGCTTATCTGAATATCCTTTATTGCAAAACTCTTATGTATGTTCCATGACATGCTAAATTAATAAGTACATAACAAAAATATTATATTCATTTAATATAATATTTAAGGAAAAAATAAAATATTATATTCACTTAATATAATATTCAAAGAAAAAAAAATTTAATTTCTTTTTAGCTTTTTTCGATCAACGGTCAACCTTTGACCATTGACCGGTTAGCCCAGACCTGGACTGCCACGTCATCTGATGACGTGGCAGCTTCTTCAACCTCCAGCCGGGTCTGTTTTTGACCCGGTTAGAGCCCCGATGGGCATGCCGACCCGCCAACTTTGAGAGACCATATCTCTCTCGTTTTGGAATCCTTGCAACAAGATCTACGCATCCATCAAATTGGATGCGTCAAAATCCATGGTTTTCGAATTCCAAATCATGCGTTTTTCGGTGGTGGCGGCAAAGCTATCCAAAATTTCCGGTATTCCGTTCTCCCTCATACGGACTCCGTTTGACACGTTCTTTACGTCTCTGGAATCGTATCGATGAGCTCTACATGAGAATGTTTCTGGGTTGATCCAAAAACCTCATTTTCGAAGACCCAAATTCGAGCTTGACGGAGACAGAAAAAACAAATCTGAAACTTTCATCCTTTTGTTCTCCCTCATACGAACTCTGTTTGACGTGTTCTTAGCGTCGTTGGAATCGTCTTGCAGAGCTCTACATGACCATTGCCTCGGATGGACCTAAATCTCCAAATTTCGGAGATCCCATTTTCTTCGAACTCCAACACCGCGACGATACTACGTAATGGAGTTTTGATGTGTCTTCTCCTTATATTTGCTTATGGTTTTATGATTCTTGTCCAGATTAAATCTTCCTCTTATGTTTTTCAATTCACAGATATTACTAAAACACAAGCGAAACCAGATCTGGGCAGATACGTAAATTAAAACAAAGGCAGCAAATATTCACGAAGACATATTTCACATAAGCTATATTATACATAGAAGCATGTATTTAATCGCATAGTGAGCAATGAATATTTAAGTTTATAGGCATGCGATTTGAAAACACAAAGTAGGTGCAGCTCTGGGCATATTTTCAACGGAAGAAAATATTTATGCAATATATAACTTAATAAATAATGCACAGCGGAAAATATTTATGCATACTCATAAAACATATAAACACAGCCTTAGGATCAACATAGGCTCTGATGCCAATGAAGGAATAATTAGGAATTAAATGAGGGAGATAAACAACATACCAAATGGATCCATGTTCGGATCCAGGTCAATCATCCGGAGCTCCATGATTGGTTCTTGAAGAACCCACGCAAAATTCAGACTACTGGAAAAACAAGAGTCCAAACATGTGGCACAGCAGAGCATCACACAAGAAAGAATATAGAGAGAATGAGAGAGTCAGAAAACTCAACGACTGGTGTATTTAGAACTAAAGGGGAGGCTTTTGTTTAGAGAAGAAGGCTGCGGATATTTTGGGAATACAAAATATCCACTACCATTACTCATAGCTTAGTCAGCAATCCTCGCCTCTCTTATCTGACCAATCAGATAATTGAATAATTAATTAATCAATTAATTACTCATGGTTGAGTCAGCAATCCAAACCTTATCCATTTGACCAATCATATTAATTAAACAATTAATTAATAAATCAATTAGGAAAATACTCATATTTCCCAATTAATTAATCAAGCCCATCAAGGGCGGATTTAGGCCCAAAATTCCAACAGTATTTATTTACATTGACATTGAAATCATTTCTCATTGGAACTTAGTCAATTATTTTATTTGACTGTATAGTGTGAGGATTGTGCTATTTCTAGGTTGGATAAAATGATAAAATCCCACTTATACTTTAATTTTCACTTTCATGTTTTATGTTATGATGCTCTATTGTATTAAAAAATCATATAAGAAAATTGCCTTTGTAATCCTTTGTCCCTCTTCTTGTTCAGCCTTCGTCTTCCACTGCGGTTTAGGGATTTGATTATTTGCTGCTGTTGAATTTGGAAAATGCCTCATTCATCGTTCTCTTCTCAATATGCCCGTACAAGAAACTTTTGTGGGAGCTTTCTCATAAAATTACGCAAAAATAATATTAGTTTTAAAAAGGTTTTAAAATGGTGAAAAACAAAATGATAATGTGAAGTCTATCGCAAAAAAAGTGAGAAGTCCGTCAAAATTTTCAATTATAAATGTATGATTTAAGAACTACTGTAAATATTTTTAAATCAAAGGAAAAACCTAATGATAGGTTTGTGGGTGCTCCCGTACTCTGGAAAAGTGACTTATATATAAGTCAAAATAAAAATAAGTCAGATTGTGTAATGAGATTTATGTTTAGATGGGCTGTTAAAAATATGACTTATAAGTACTTATAAGTCATAAGTGATATTGTGTAATGAGATGTATGTCTAGATTGATTTTTGGAAAAGTAATTTATGTTTGGGTTAGTTGTGATTGGATGTGTAAAATAAATTAGAATTGTGGGGTCCACCTCCGTAAGTGACTTATAAGTCATAAGTTAAAAAAAGAATTTATACTTATTTTGACTTATAAGCTATAAGTTACTATTTTTATAAATCCAGCCAAACATGCTCAATTTAAATTTTCTGAAAATAAGTCATTTTTTGTGAAAATAAGGACTTATTTGGCTAATATAAGTCCAGCCAAACACCGCCATAAAAAGTTTGGTTCTCTGATTTATAAAATCCTACGAATAGATCAGATCAGAACATCATCATATAAAGAACCAAGTTCTCTATAATTAATAATAAACGTAACCAATATTAGAATAAGATTTGAAAATTATATATTCTCAGTTTTTATTACTAGTTTCAAGTACATTTTGTATAATATAGAATCCTTGTCTAATTTCAGTTGAAATTTAAGCTTTTTTAAGAACAAATATTGTCCCATTGAAAATAATATTGTTCAAGCTTCGAGGTAACATATGACTTGCATAATGGGTTGAACACTCCTATAGAGCTGTAGGTGATGTGGAACCTCATTTGTAATATATTATATATGTATACTTCATCCGGTATTAAATATAATATTAAGTAGACTTTTTTCTCAAAGATTAATGATGCAAAATAAATTACTTTAAATTATGATACAATCTTGGCAAAAAAAAAATTAATATGCAATCTAATTACATGTAACTATTATACTCCATTCGGATCTTAATATAAGATTTAATCGATTCTTTGTTTTGTAAAATCCTAAGAAAACTAAATAAGTCACCTATAAATTACTTCCTCTGGAGATTGTCCCAAATGTAAGACGTAGCTGACTTTTCTAGAAAAGTCACTTATAATTGACTTACCCGAATTTTTTTTTTAAACTAGTTTGTTTGACTTATAAGCTAATACATAATCTAATATATATAATATTATGATTAATTAACTTATTTTGTTTCCTAAATTGCTCCAGAATAAAGTTTACCAGATCCTTATATTAAGGACTGAAGTATTTAATAATATACCGCATATGATAAGATTAACTAATTTATTTAACTTTATTAATCTCTCGAAAATATGTCAATTATGTCTTATATTAAAGATTGGACAAAGTAATTCAGTGATCTATTTGACTTCTTTAATCTCTATAAAAAAAGTCAACTTCAACTTATATTTAGAATTAAATAGAGTGTGTCTGTGTATGTGTGTATATATATATATAAGCACTCCTTACTAAACCAGAGACCAAGAACGTTGCATCTGTATTTATATACCCATATGCAAGGTAATTAAACTCGGACCGGACCGGCCGAGTTGACTGGGAACCCAGGACCTTGTCACCTTGCCGGTCCGGTCGAGTCACTAGCTCGGGGGTTCCCTGACTCGGCTTCACCCGTCTGACTCGGGGGGTAACCCGGACTAACTCGGGTGACTCGCCGAGTAGGATGAGTCAACCGAGCTGGATATTTTCCTTCCATATCTGATCAACAAGATGATAAAAAGACGGAGGAGGAGAGATGAAGAAGAAGACATGCAGAGATAAACAAGACAGAGAGGAGAACAGTAGCAAAATGATGATGTATGAAACTCAAAGTCATACTTTTTTTGAAACATGGACATTGCTACTTCCTTCTTGCCTTCAATGCTCGTTGAAGAAGCCATGGATTTTGGATCTCGGTTGAACTATGGTAGAAGAAATAGGAAATAAGAAGCCCTTGTGAGAGAGGCTTGTTGATGGCGTGTTGATCTTTGGGAGGAAGAGTGAAAAAGTTCTGATGGGAGGAAGAGTGAAAAGCCTAAGCCTAAGGTATGGTGGCTTGTCAGCCTTGTACCGCTGCTTCGTGATACGTGCATTTGCCTTGTGATATGTGATTGCAAGCTATCTCAACTCACGTGACCAGAGAAGAAAAAAGGGAAGGGACAAAAGTTTGAAATAAAAGAGAAATTTGTTAAATATATTATAAAACATGGTTAGTTATTAAAAATATTTTTTCTAATTGAAATGTAACTTTTTAAAATCTATTTTAATTAAATTATGTTATTTTAATTATTACTGGGTCAGACTCCGAGTTGATTACGGTCTAACCCACTGACCCTTGACCCACTAATTCGACTGGTCTAGCAGCCGGTCCGGGTTTAATTACCTTGCCCATATGACTTGTTCCAAGCAACATATGAGAATTCATATTAAGATTACAAACCATCGCATACAGATCTTAGGGCGTTTAACAAAATCGCTCAAAAATACTTGCCTCTTCAAAAAAGTCAAAGCCCCCCAATTATTACAAGGTCAAAAAAAAGCAATCGTGGTTTCTTTTTTCCCATGTATGAAATAAGATAAACAAAATTCCCCTAGTAATAAACACATTAGCCCTAATTTTTATTAATTAAACTAAAAGTATTAATATAAGTTATCTACTTTTAGCTACTTTCAATTATTCTTTTCAAGTACATTGGGGCATTTTAGTCTTTTGGAAATATTTGAAAATTCCTAACTCCACCTCTTAATTTAATTAGAAGTTTGTTAATATTATAGGTCTAAATATTAATTTCCGCATTTCACCTAAACCTTTTGGTTTTTTTTAGTAATTAATAATTAAAATTAATTAATCATAATTTGACAATCAGAATATGTAGAGGCATGATTTTAGATAATTTGATTTTATAATTAGTCAAGACGATAATATTATAACAAAAATTTTGTTCCATCCAAAGCGTCCCTACTCCCTTTATTCCCTAAACTTCCCCTTAAGATTCAAATCGGGAGTATACTTTTGTCCCAAATTTATAATAAACAAGAATATTTTGTCATGAAAACTTGCAATCCCAAAGTGAGAGGTAGGTTTGGACAGATATGAGGGGGAGGGGACTCAGAAACGAAGAAGGAAGAGAATCCTCAAATGAAGAAACTAGAAAGGCTTCATACTTCAAATTCCACAAACCTCCTTCAACCTACTAACTAAAAACCTCTTAAGACTCAATCAAAGTGGTCCATGCCATATGTGTTGCTTCTTGGTCTAGCCCATTATAAAAATAAAGCCCAGTCCTTACATTACCTCCCCCATAAAAATGGCCCTTGTTCTCAAGGTCCAAGTTTGAAAAAATATTTTGCGAAGCCCCCCAAGGCACATATGTAGGTGGATCAAAACCACCCCAAATTCCTACTAATTAATAGACCAAAGATAAGCCCATTAAAGTCTTTTTTTTTTAATTGCAAGCCTCCCAAGCCACATATGTATGTGGATCAAAACCACGCCAAATTGCCACTAACTAATAGACCAAAGAGAAGCCCTTTAAATTTTTTTTGGGGGTTGGAGAGAGGGTTCATCGGCGAGTAGCCCTGTGAACACAACCGAAATGCAAAATAGCATATTAACAATCATTAGAATGAAATCCCATCTGGTTTCTCGACTCTAATTGCAACAATGCCAAGCGTCTCCACATGATGCAGAAATCCACAGCCTCCATTACACAAAATCCCAAATTATAATCTTCAAAACCACATCGTTTGGTGTTTGGTTGCAAAATGAGGGGTTGGACATTTTCTTTAAAAAATAATATATAATTTCTTGTTGAATTTTTTAAATAGTGTTACTGCTCAAAGACACTCCCATATTTAGTACATCTTGTAGATCTTCGGGTAAGTCCAAAATTAACAAGAAGTTTGTGCCCATAGTACTCATCAGGGCCTTTGCAGCCATTCGAATCTTTATAGTACAAATTAATTGTCGTAATCAAAAGAGAGTAAAGTCTGAATCTCCTCAATAATTGTCAAGGTAGGAATAATATCATCCACTCCCACTAGTGTTGCATTGACCACCTAAGTGTAGTTACACTTCATTTCGACTTTCCTTTGATCCGGATCCTATGTCTTCCTCAAAAATCAAAATCCAAAAAGATCCAACATCCATTCCATGCATATTACTATAAATTATTTTAGAATATAGGATATCACTGAAAAATATTTTAACATGTTGAATGCTCCAAAATTGTTTTTAATTTTTGACACACAATGAGTGGGTTGAACATTTTTTCTCTAAAAAAAAATATCACACAATTTTTAAGTTTTTTTTAGTATATTTTAATGTCAGTGCTATCAACACTTTAAAATATTTTTGGGTATCATCAGTTTAGAGTACTAATTTTTCTTTTTTTGGTGTAAAGTTCAGGGTACTAATTATTTAAAAAAAATACATAAAAGGTAAAATTGCATTTAATATCCTACGAAATTGGGTACAACTAAAAAAATATTTTAAGGAATTAAGGGGAATAAAAATAGTAACTAAAAAAAATATTTTAATACTTTAATATGGGTGAAGGTGCAAAAATACCTATGATAAATTAGCAAATGTGCATATGATATTATAATAAAACCTTGAGTACATAAATACTTATCATAAATTTAAAAGGGTGCAATTTTTTTCTTTTTTCTTAAAAATGAGTTGATGGTTAACTTGAGTTGTGGGTCCCACAACATTTTCCCACAAAGTTAACTCATTTTAACGAAAAATATTTTACATTCTTTTAAATTATGATGAGTATTTATGCACCTGAGATTTTATTGTGGTATTAGATCAACATTTACCAATTTATCATAAGGATTTTTGCACATTCACCCTTTAAGATACTGAAACATAATATCTCCCCATTATCAATAGACATTATGTTACAAAATATTTTACTGAAAAGTATATATTAATCATAATCAAGAGTTGGTTCTTACATTAAAAATTAGAATCTTAAAACGGAAAATGAATAGATAAGAAGGGGAGGGGACTCTTAGAAATAAAGAAGGAAAATAATCTTTTAAGGGAGAAACCAGAAAGACTACACTTCACAGTAAGATTTAACACACCTCCCTCAACCCTGAAGTTCAACTTATATTAACACAAAAATTCTCATAGGCCTAATTGAAGTGGTCCATTTTACATGAGTTGTTCCTTTGTCTAGCCCATTAACAAAAATAAAACCCAACCATGACACTTTCCCAAAACCAGATTTTGGTCGCACCATTCAATAAGCAACCCCTTGCAAAATTCTCAGTAAAAATTAATATTTTTATATTCTTCATCATGTTTATAAAAACTTGGTTATTTAGGCTTTTTATCAATCGTAAACAAAATATTTCAAATATTTATTTTATCATATGGTATATATTAATTGATTCGTAATTGGGAACTTTTAAGTACATATTTTTGTTAAAAAATTAATATATTTATTGATACATTCAATTAAGTTTTAATCATTTTTTTTAAATATAAATTAGCTAAATTAATTAAATTTTCGGTAATGTTATAAAAATATTAAATAAATATATTTGTAGAAATAAATTCAGATAACTTTTAAATCAAAATTAACAATTTTACCTAAAATGAAATATTTACTATTATAAGGGTAAATTAGTAAAAAAAATTAGAATTTTTTTTTCAATTTATTTTCAAAATATTTTGATCGCTGTTAACGGTTTGAATATTATTTTAAAATAAAACCCTACTATTTTCATACTAAAATAGGGTTGGTAATCAACTGACTCATTAAACAGATATGATTTTCCCTTCCCCTATGAAGTTGGGAAGCAATTAGTGATTATTTGTAAATGGGAAAAAATACTGTTAATAAAAAAATAATAGTACGGCTTTTCATATCTAGGAAATAAGGGCTTTTTAACATCAATAAGAATTTTGCAACTTTAACATATGTTTTAATGAAGAGAGTTTAATTAATATAATTTTCCATAAGTCAGAAAATTATTCCGTTAATGGACCTGTCAGGACGCTCCATACTAAAATGGGGAAAACGATCAAAATAGGAAAACGAAACATGTAACTATTTTTTAACCATAATAATAATAAACAATATATAAGTTAATACTTTTAGGGAGAACACGCATAGGACACAGTCATTTTTTTATTTGTTGTTTTTGGTAACGGACCAATTCTCAAAATGAGTTTAGTGTATTTTGCACAAGTGTCAGTTCATCGTTTTGATAGCAAATCTATCATAGTTGAACATATGAATGTTGATATTTCCCATTGTGAAAACTAAAAAGGAGTCAGGAAAAAAAAAAAAGGAAAACGATAGAAAACTAAAAAGGAATCAAGGGAAAAAAAAAAAAGGAAAACGATAACCTAAAATAAGATAAGAGGCGGTTGCACTGTTTTCCTTTCATATAGTTGTTCTTTTAAGTATGTGTCCTTTGCAGTTAGAGAAGTTATATTCCTATGTTCCCCCATGTGAAATAAGAACATTTTTCTCTTGTCATGTATTATCAAGTTATTTTTTAAAAACATATTAATCTATCATCAATTCACTAATTAACTATTATCTCTATAAAAATTTACCAACTTAAGGGATGGTCAGACGCGGTAATTTCGAAATTTGTAATGTAGAATGAGCAAGCTAAATTTCTGTTCAGGAATATTACTTGTTCTGAATATTGCATTGGTTATTTATAGTTAAAGTTAAAAAAAGTATTGATGAAAAACCATATAAAGGAAATGGCAACATGTTGTGTATACATCTATTTCTATCGTTCTAGACTTCTAGTAATTAAGTCACATAAGAACTATGAATTGGGTACAATATATTAAGGGTTAATTATTTTCTGAAAAATTATATATGTATCTCTTATTCTCACCCTTATTTATAATGACTGCATGGAGCAGAATTCGTTGCAGGGTAACACCAATTTCGTCTCGAATGCGTTGGCGAATAGTCGAATACCACAAGGCTTCTTTCGTGTCCAATTTGGATAGGTAGTGGATGAAGATTTTTAGCTGCACTCAATGTTTCATTTCGTGCTATGCAATGCGACTGCCTGTTATCTTTCATTTTATGTTTAATAATATATTGTCTTCCATTATATTTTGTTTGTATGTTTATATTTATTGTTAAAAAATTCGTAAATAGTTATAGCCTTTTTTTTTAATATATAACCTTTTCAAAAACTATGATGAAGTTGATTTCTTCGATTATTTTTTCATTATCACATTCACATTTCGTTTTAAAAAATTGCTGATCTTAATATAATGAAGTTAATTTTTTTTAAAGAAACTAAGTTGGTCAATTCTTCTTAGTCATTTATAAGAGAAGCAATTCAAACGGCGTAATTATTGAAAAAAATTAAAATCATATTACGTGCTATTTAATTTTTTAAAAAATATCAATATATTAGCTTAAAAAATGTCTCATGTGGACATGTTAAAAAAATTAGAAATTTTGCCATGTCATAACTAATAATTTTTTTTCATATAAAGGCAAAATGATATTAATAGCCAAAAAAATTACAGAAGTTTCATTACAGGCAGATCAGGAAAAGTAAAGATGAAAGCATTAAATTGTGCAACTGATAACGATCTTATAGTAATTAAGTTGAAAGCCTTGAGTAATGCATTGATGTCTCTGGCAATGATGTGATGCATTGTTAAACCGTAGCACGAGAAGTCAATCAGTTGTTTATGGACATTCCAGACCGTAAGATGACGTTCCTTAGGGTATTCAAAAAAATAAATACAGTTCAAAGCCAACCTGAAATAAGCAAGAGTGAAGAGAGTGCTTTCTGTGGAGTGTTGTTGCCAGGTGAAAGTCTGGAGTATACTCCCATCAAAACAGATGAATATGTGACAGTATGAGGCATCGTTAATCTTCCACTTTCTATTAACAAGCAAGTGCCATTGAGTGGAGTGAGACAGAGAGATAAGATCTAGATTGGTCAATGTCTTGGGATTTGGCTTAGGGGAGAAAGTCATGGAAAAAAAGGAAACAATGGATTGAGAATCCCTGATGATGTTCTTCAGTTAAGGTATCTTACCATTATGCAACATAAGGTTGTGTTTCATCCAAATATCATTTAGAAGGGTGATTATGCCTTTTACCAAGGCATCATTTGTCATAACTAATAATTTGACGGGGAGTCTGACAACAAGTTGGGGAAAAAGTAGTTCGCCAATGCCTATGGTGAGATTTGCAAACAGAATGAGGAGGACGAGAAAGGATGTAGGCGAGATAGAAAGAGGTGTCCAAAAACGAGGAAGGTATGGTGTTATTAACAGCTATTGTGGGAATGTTAACATAAAGGTGAAATTGACCATTTTTAATACATGAGGGAAAAAATTGCTGTTAAATTTTTTTTGGATGCTAATTAACCCGTCAAAAAATATTGTAGGGTGCTGCACCTTATCCTGCGATTATTTAACCAATGAAAATACAATGCATAAGGATTGTTATATGAAATTTCAGAAATGAATGTGTACGTTATTATGTCTTTTTTTTTTTTTATACAAATGTAAATTCAACGGAAGAAATGTGCGTACTATTGCTGAAAAAGGTACGTGCAAAATCATGAAACTTAGGATTACCACTGTTATCCCTCGGCCCAAAAAAATTCAGTAAGAAAAATTTGCAGTTGGGCATTGATTAATGGGTTCTTGATATTGGCAATAAAAACGATCCTTTATAAGTCATTTTTCTTGTCATTAACCTAACCAGCTAAATAAAAAAGAAGTTTGTTCCCACTTCTCTAACTTCATTTCCCCTTCATTATTTAATAGTCTACTATAAGAAAAATGTTAAAATATTTCGTTGCAAGATGTTCTTTAAAGTTTGGAACATAACTCAAAAGAGACCAAATGCAAGAGAGTTTAGTGAAGTGTGTAACTCAAATTATCATAATGGAAAGAAATACTCCTTTGGTGCTATATATATAATATATATTTGGGAAGTTGATATTAGTCTTAAATCTAAGGTTTCCTTCTTATTTTTCTCAAAGTTTCTCCGAATCATACATATGCTCCCCCAATAATAAAAAGTAAGAGATGAATGGGGAATAATGGTTGATGGTTTGCAAGTTTTATTTATGCTTTGACTTGGAATCTGCTCTTGGGTTTTCTATCCCTCGTTTGTCTCCTCATTGGCCAAATTCTGTATGTGCCATCTTGCCTTTTTGGCGATAAAGTGGTGTGGAACAAGTTTGCACCTTTTTGTTTGGATAAACCTTCCACGCTGCAGTTAGTTTTATATTTTCTTTGTTCTTGTGCGCTTGTTATTCGAACTAAAGGTTTTTTAGGCTAGTCGCTTGAACCATCGATAGAACAAGCATCTTTATGTATTCTGGTTTTATTTTGAATAATAAATGTCCTTCTTTTTATTCTGTTTTATATTTCTTTATCGGCTATTTCGTTTGAACATTTGACTTTATTATATAAATTATTTAAATAGTTATAGTCTTTCGAAATTTATGTTGCAGTGATTTATTCATTTGTTTTATCATTGTCATGTTTTGTTTTAATAAATTGCCAATCTTAGTATAATGAAGTTCAATTTTTCTTAATGAAAAACTCTAATGCTAATTAATTCTTCTTAGTCATTTATAAGCGAAGCAATTCAAATGCTGCAATTCCTCAAAAAAAAAAAAATCATATGACTTGCTATTAATTCAAAAACAATGTATCAACACAATAGCTTAAAAAAAGTCTCATGTGGATATGTTAAAAAATTAGAAATTTTTCCATGTCATTACTAATTATTTTTTGGGAGCTCGACAGCAAGCTGGGGGAGGGAAGTAGGGAGGGGGGGTGTTCGCTAGATTGGGAATTTGTAATGCATCATAAACCAAATTTTGTTTTCGTTTTGGAATATTACTTGTTCTGCAAATTGGATTGCTTATTTATAATTAAAATTGAAAATATTGCTGAAATAGCATATATAAAGGAGATGGGGACATGTTGTCATGCCAGTTAATCTTATTTTCATGGTATTATGCTCAATTTTAATGATTCCTTGAGTTTTTGGATGAGTTGGACATATTAAATTTGTTTTTCTCATAATCCTGAAAAATAACATTTTTAAAAAAAATAAATATCTTTTACTTTTTTTATTGACTCTATTTATTTGTTTGATTATATGTAGATTATGGATGAATTGTTTATTTACTTCTAAACTAATGGCATTTATATTCAAATGCTATTTTTTTAAGTTAAATATAATATTTGTTAATTTTTTTATTAACTATATTAATTTAATTGTGAATCATCTACCCTTGGTTTGACCCCTATTGTCTAACCCACTCACCCTTTATATACCAACAACTTTTATACAAACAAAATGAACCAAGTTGAACTTTTATGATGGAACATTAAATAACGTTTTCATCAAAATGTTAATAAGTTGTGTTTTTCATGTTACTATGATACTATTTTTAGCATTTGTTTTGTATTATTTTGTGTTTACCTAAAAACTTTATGCTTTGTGTATGGAGAGGAGCAGAATATATGCCTTTGTTATTTGTTTGCCTTGCCTTCCCACGTACTCTAGGAGTAATATAATTGCAATGTGTGATCCGTCTTACATGTCTAGGCTGATTTCTCTTATTATATAATAATACAAGCACATGTAGATTGAGTGAACAAATAATTTTTAGGATATATGATACAGTATATATCAAAATGTATGTATGTTGTTGATTCAACATGTTGAATGTATTTATTTACAGTGAAAGCCACATGGAAGCTCTCTTCGGTCCTTCTTATCATTGATTAGATAGGGAAGATCCTCGTTACAATCCTTGGACTATTTATATCAGCATAATGGTAAGAATGTCTCACCCTCCAATGACAAGAACAAATGAATCACAATGAAAAAATAAAGGCTATTTCTTGGAAACTAAATTTATTTGCGTCTATCTTTTTTAAATAATTACCTCAACCTATGAATGACTTATTTAATTTGGCCAATTCCAAAATTGATCATTAAGAAACTCTGGCACATTAGCTTTTTTTTTTTTTTTTTTCAAATAAACATATTAGCTTTTCTCTGTTGCTCGAAACCCACACATTCAAATTTATTTTAAAGTTAGTAAAGTAAGTTTATTTAACTTAAAATATTTTAAATGAATTAAGTAGAAAAAAAATGAATTTGAAGTTATTTTAATTTTAATGGTAAGAAACGTGATAATTTTAATATGAAACACTAATATCCTTAATTTAATTTTTTTTAAATTTGGTAATTAAATAAAATTTTGAAATTACGGTAGGGAGATATACAACTCACCCAAATATTAAGGAGGTTTCTTTGATAAAAATGCGCATAATACATACAAAGGAGATTCTATTGAAATCCCCATATGATATACCAATTTTCTTTTGGGTCTGAGATACCAATTAAGGTTCGCACCTCCAAGAAATTCTTAATTAGGCCAAAAGTCCTTATTAGAGAGTTTTTAATTCATTAAATTTACATGTATGCTCTTAAAATATATTCGTTGTATTCTCTAAGTTTAATAATTTTACTTGACATTTTTTTATATCTTGATATCTTTGAGTATCCACATTCTTAAAATAATTTATTATTAAAGTATTAAACAATTTATTATAATTTAAAATTTTCGGACATACATGTACTTTTGTGACATTATATTCATCACATCTAATTATTTTCAAAAGCTGCCCAAAGTAGCTTCTCAAAATAATAAGAAATACTTTTTTATTTGATAAATATTTTATTTGTCAAAAGCAAAGGGCCAACTTTAGATTTGAGAATTTTTGATAGATTTAAATGGGATTTTTCCTATACATAAATACAAAACTGTGTTGAGATATAATTTTTGCGATCAAATTAATGACATACTCTCTTTGTTCCTCAATATAAGATTAAATTAACTTTGTTTATAGATATTAAAGAAGTTGATTATACTAATTAATGATACCATATGTTACGTGTTATTAGGTTATAAATAAATTGTCATAAAAAATGGTGAATATCAATACTCTAAAGTCATATCAATAGTCCTAGGTCATTTATTTTGCCTCTTTAATCCACAACAAAAATTAACTTGATATCATATTTACAGATGGAGAGAGTAATATTTATAATGCAATTAAAAGAAATAAGAGGTAATTATGGAATATTCTAGAAATCTAAAGCTATATACAAATAAAAATTAATAAAAAAATGCCTAAATGTTTTCTAATAAAAAGTTATAGTCAAATCAAAATAAAAAAAAGAATTTTTTCTACTAATAACTAAATATGACATTTTCTGGGAAAAATAGACAAAATAATTTAATTCTTCATTTTTTAACTTCTTAAGGGAAAAAAAAGGATATTTTGGAAGTGCGTGCAATAATCAAGACATATATTCACTTGTTGCAATTTGTGAGTATTTACTTCTTATATATCACACTGCAATAAAGTTTCTGAAGCAAAAGCAAAGGAAGCCCTCGTGGGAATATTTGCACTTATTGTTCATTCAACTGAATTAATTATTAAGCGCCATCTAATGATATAGATATATAAAGACCTTTGTTTTTTTTTTTAATTTTAAGAAAATAAATCTGCAACTCCCCCATCACCGTACGCACTATTAAATTATGATTGTTTTCCTTTTCATGATTCGTTTATAATTATGAAAGTCATATATGTGGGAACCTTTTTTATCAACATAGCAGGCATTATAATTCCAGAAAAGGAAGCAACACAGTTTTCAAAATAATTCTTAGAATTGTTATAATTAAATTAAATAGAATGCACAGGTTTTAGCGTTCAGATTTTTTATTTGGCGACTGTACAAATTTATAATCAATTTTCTTATTAAAAATTCTATGTTATATGCTCTATACACTACTACAGAAAATGCCTATAGCAGCACTTATTTTGGCCCTATAGCAGCGTTTATAAGCGCTGCAATAGCCAGTGTTGCTATAGGCTATTAAGCCTAACGCAGCGTTTGTTAAGCGCTGCGATAGGTGACCTAAAGCAGCGCTTAAGCGCTGCTATAGTTAATTTATTTTTTTAAAAAATAATACCTATAGCAGCGCTTATCTGAATAAGCGCTGCTATAGGTATTATTTTTTTTTTAAAAAAATAATTTTTATCCCTGCATCAACCTCAAGAACAGGGGAGACATTTTCCCCTTCTCGACCCAGAAAACGCGCAGGAACAGGGGAGACAAGAATTAAATCCCAAAAATTCCCTAACCTCAAGAACACACATTCAATCCATTCCATAGTCTTAGAATTGCTAGAAATCACAAGCAATTAAACTTCAAAACAACAAACATCCGAAAATCCCAATTTTTGCTTCGGATGAACAGTGCCAGATGAGGAATTTTGTGCAAAAATTGGTCATATTCAACTTCCTTTCCCAAAATCGACACCCAAAACATCAAGAACAAGCCTCAAGCACAATTTCTATAATTTCAGAAACTTCAAAAACATCTCAGAAATTCAAATCATTTCTCCCCATCCACTCAAAAATCACGGCGGAAAAGAGAAGAAACAAGAGAAGAAGGCTTACCTAAACTTGTTTCAAGCTTCTCCGAACGTTTTCCACCTTCAAACGCAGTCGATGGGGCCGATTCCGCCGCTGGAAGACAAAGAACAGAGAAGAGAGAATGAGAAAGGGAAAGAAGAGTTTGTGAGAGAGGGAGCTTGTGTGTGTGTGTGTGTGTGTGTGTTGAGAGATAGAGAAAGGGAAATAAAATAAGAGTTTGTGTGTGTGTGTCATTGAGAAGGGAGGGTAGATGAAATTAGGGAGGGAAATAAGGAAAAATTGAGCGGGTGTTTAAAAATTGGTATTTTTAAATTTGATTTTGGATATTTTTTAAATAAAATTAAATCACAGGGGCCTATAGCAGCGCTTAGTCGACTAAGCGCTGCTATAGGCCCCTGTGATTTAAATTTTATTTAAATAAGATCAAAAACCAATTTTAAAAATATTAATTCATTTTAAAAAAAAGAAAATATAAAAATACCTAATAGGCCTATATAGGCCCCTGTCATTTAAATTTTAGTTAAAAAATATCTAAAACTAATTTTTAAAATAATAATTAATTTTAAAAAGAAAACAAAATTTAAAAATACATATTTAGGCCTATAGCAGCGCTTAAGCGCTGGTATAGGCTCCCGGAGTTTAATTTTTGTTGAAAACAATATGTAAAAAAATTTTCTAATATTTTTTAAATGCTTTAAATATTTTTTAATATAAAAAATAAACTCCAGGGGCCTATACCAGCGCTTAAGCGCTGGTATAGGCCCCTGGGGTTTAATTTTTATTTAAAAAAATATGTAAAACAGTTTTCCAATTTTTTTAAATTGTTTTAAATATTTTTAAAAATAAAAAATAAATCCCAGGGGCTTATACCAGCACTTAAGCGCTGGTATAGGCCCCTGGGATTTAATTTTTATTTTGAGAATATTGTAAAATAATTTTCCAATTATTTTTAAATTGTTTTAAATATTTTTTAATACAAAAAATAAACCCCAGGGGCCTATACCAGCGCTTAAGCGCTGGTATAGTCCCCTGGGATTTAATTTTTATTTAAAAAATTGTAAAATTTTTTTTAATTATTTTAAAATTATTTTAAATATTTTTTAATATAAAAAATAAATCCCAAGGGCCTATACCAGCGCTTAAGCGCTGGTATAGGTCCCTGGGATTTAATTTTTATTTAAAAAATTGTAAAACAATTTTTTAATTATTTTTAAATTATTTTAAATATTTTTTAATATAAAAAATAAATCCCAGGGGCCTATACCAGCGCTTAAGCGCTAGTATAGGCCCCTAGGTTTTAATTTTTATTTAAAAAAATATGTAAAACAGTTTTCCAATTTTTTTAAATTGTTTTAAATATTTTTTAAAATAAAAAATAAATCCCAGGGGCCTATACCAGCGCTTAAGCGCTGCTATAGGCCCCTGAGATTTAATTTTTATTTTAAAAATATTGTAAAACAATTTTTCAATTATTTTTAAATTATTTTAAATATTTTTTAATACAAAAAATAAACCCCAGTGGCCTATACCAGCGCTTAAGCGCTGGTATAGGCCCCTGGGTTTTAATTTTTATTTAAAAAAATATGTAAAAGACTTTTTCAATTTTTTTAAATTGTTTTAAATATTTTTTTAAAATAAAAAATAAATCCCAGGGGCCTATACCAGCGCTTAAGCGCTGGTATAGGCCCCTGGGATTTAATTTTTATTTTAAAAATATTGTAAAACAATTTTTCAATTATTTTTAAATTATTTTAAATATTTTTTAATACAAAAAATAAACCCCAGTGGCCTATACCAGCGCTTAAGCGCTGGTATAGGCCCCTGAGTTTTAATTTTTATTTAAAAAAATATGTAAAAAACTTTTTCAATTTTTTTAAATTGTTTTAAATATTTTTTTAATATAAAAAATAATTCCCAAGGGCCTATACCAGCGCTTAAGCGCTGGTATAGGCCCCTGGGTTTTAATTTTTATTTAAAAAAGTATGTAAAAAACTTTTTCAATTTTTTTAAATTGTTTGAAATATTTTTTTAATATAAAAAATAATTCCCAAGGGCCTATACCAGCGCTTAAGCGCTGGTATAGGCCCTGGGATTTAATTTTTATTTTAAAAATATTGTAAAACAATTTTTCAATTATTTTTAAATTGTTTTAAATATTTTTTAATACAAAAATTAAATCCCAGGGGCCTATACCAGCGCTTAAGCGCTGGTATAGGCCCCCGGGGTTTATTTCTTGTTGAAAAAAATATGTAAAAAAATTTTCCAATATTTTTTAGATTGTTTTAAATATTTTTTAATATAAAAAATAAACCCCAGGGGCCTATACCAGCGCTTAAGCGCTGGTATAGGCCCCTGGGTTTTAATTTTTATTTTAAAAAAATTGTAAAACAATTTGCCAATTTTTTTTAAATTCTTTTACATATTTTTTAAATTCCAGGGGGTCTATAGCAGCGCTTAAGCGCTGCTATATGGTTATACCTATACCAGCACTTTTATTTATAAGCGCTGGTATAGGTCATATTATACCTATCCCATCACTTACATTTTATAAGCGCTGCTATTGTTGCGCTGCAATAGGGTATTTCTGTAGTAGTGATATGAGTTTTAAGCCATTAGAACTTGGGTTAAAGAATTTATTTGAGATATGTAATACATTATTAAAGTTTTGATCAGTTTATAATGTTGAACAAATTAAAGAGTTGTCATTTAACAACTTTTTTTTTGGTTGAAACCCAAACTGTAATTTGCAGATTTTTATAACATAATTAAGTTGATGTTAATTTATGATGCAAATGAGTTGTTTAGGATGGGGAAAGTATTTTGGTAAAGTTAGACTAAATAATGGATGTGTTAGTGCAATTTTGGGACTTTTGGGAAACTAGTTCAATACTTTCAATTTTATATAATTAAGTTAATTGTTCAAATTGTATATTAAATTTGTATTTGCATTATTGTGTAGCCTAATTTGTAACTGGATTGTGGTTGTAGTACTTTGGTTCCTCAATAATGTTTGTAAGAATAAACTTGGAGTTGGGGTAATGGGGTTAAATTACATTATATACATGCTTTGGATAGTAAATTTTTCTTAGCCTTATTTTCCCTATTGTATTATGTTGTGAAATGTGATATTACATATAAATATAGCTATATTAGTATGTTTGCAAACTTATTCTAATGAAGTAGTGCGTGTGAATCAATTGATTCTTTGGAACTATATTTTTGTATGTTGGATAATTGTTATGAAATAATTATTTTTGAATTGAACATTGAATTAATTATTGACTTTTGCAGTACTATGATGGGATTATTATATTATGTGAAATGGATTGTTGATGGAATTAATTACTGTTGCATATGTAGGAGGATTTTGTGGAAGGATTGAGGAAGAAGATAAAAGAGGAGTTTGTTCTTGAAGCCCGCAAGTCATGCCTACACTATCGTACTTAGTGTTTGGCTTTTAGTTAAGCCCTCATACCATAATCTACCAATGGATGTTGTAGGTACAAAGGAGGTAGGCACCTTTCTTACCATAGTCCATCAATGGGTGGTGTAGGTATGGGAGGGGACCAGTTGACTTGTGAGTAGAGTGGTCTTTGGTCAGATTGCTCAGCACAAAATGTTCGCATTCATGTCAGGAGTCATATGGTCGAGTAAGGTGGATGGGTGGGCATTTGCATATTTGTTTTCATATAATGTATATATGTGTACTATGTATGTACATGTGTGTATCTGTATATATGTAGTTGATTTTAATGATTATAAAGTTTGTTGCTGCTTCATTGGCTTACATTTCGTTCTTGTATATATTGTAATTTGATTTCGGTTATTAAGACTTTATGCCTCACCCCGTTTACTTTAACATTTTTCAGGAGTGCTTTCTAGTTTTGGATGATGCGAAGGGAAGCATGTTGAGGCATAAGCACTTGTAGCATTTTATGCCTCTTTATTGTATGGTGCTGTGTGCTTTGTATATTGCCATCTAAGGCCATCATATTCATACTCTATCTATCTAATAACTTTTTCTGCATTCAAATTTGTTTGTGTTGTGGTGGTCGAATGGCTTCTTGTTGGCTAAAGGCCATAGGACTATCGTATGTGTTTTGTTTGTGGATCAAATTTTTATGTGATTTGGAAAATTAATTATGTTATAGATGTTTGGATTATGTACTATTCTGTTATGTTTCTAAGTAGGGTTCATTTTACATGTGGTAGACTTATGGGTTGGGTTATGTAATCCAAATTCTATAGCCCTGGGTCTTCTATTGGTTATTATAGTCGGTTTGTAGGTGGGTTTTGTGCCTTAGACCCTGATGTTTATTTGATGTTGGACTTGTGGTCGATCTTTTATGCCCTAAGTCCTATTGTGATTATGTGCTTATTCAATGAAACCTGTGAGAGGCGTTTGGATGGAGGTAAATCCTTTTCATAATCGTGATAGTTCTTGTATATGAGTTTCCTTATTTTCTATCATGGTTATCCTTATTATAAGTTTAATCCTTTTAATCATATAGTATTCAAGAATGTACTTTGCTTCTAATCTATCATGGTTAAAGTTCTTAAAGTGTGATTGTTCTCTTTTAACCATGATAGAGCTTTTAAAAGTATAGTCAAATTCTTTTCTACCATAATTAAGCTCTTAACCTCGAGTTTGTTCCTTTTCTACCATAATGTTATTCCAAATAACTATTTATTTTCTACCATAGTAGCGGTTTGCGAAATTATTTGGATAAATGTTTGGTTGTTAAGTAAGAACATTTTAGTAGAAGTAGTGAATGGGATAAAACATAAGCCTATGAAGGATATGTTAGAGTTCAATTTATGGTGAATAGATGCATGCCTCTACCCAGAGGTTGCGATTTTTGACAATGGGTAACATTTAGGTGATCATTCATTGTGAATATGAACATATGTTCTGCATTTTAATCACTGTCATCAAATCGGCCATAGTTTTTTGAGATGTGAGTGAAACAAGGTTGATGTAGATTATGCTTTGGTTGCAATGACTTATCTGGCACGTGCAAAATCAGATACAAATGTGGATATACAGATTCCACCAGTGATGTTTCCGTAGAGATGCTATACAGATACATGTAAAACTTCAACTATAATTACATGGCGTCAATCCTTGAGGGGGACATTATGTGGTGGATGAACACTCAGATCATTGTTTTTTCCGATGTAGGTGGCATGCTTTTATGATTATTGATGATTCCTCAGAGGACTCTGATAGTAAAAATGATCACAAGAGGAATGTTTGGCGCGAGCAAGTGGAGATAGATTTGGTGGGTTAGATGTCTTCCTTTAGTGGAAATGAGTAAGGAGTCAGAACAAGACAATAATTGAGGCTACAAAGTCCTAACTGGATAGATAATGATTGAGATAGAGTCAAGCAGTAATATTATGTGGACCAGGTAACTTGAAGTTTGTCTAATGGCATTTAGGGAAGAGTAGATGGTATGGGTGGCATGTCTGCTCCTGACAAAGAAACTTTTCATTTTGATGAGATGGCATAATTTTTATATGGGCCATATTAAAAATATGAATTGGAGCGAAAGCTTTCTCAAATGGAGCTAGGCTTAGGCTTAAATAACGGCTTATATGAATATTCAATTATCAATTTGGATTTTGACAAAAATTCACTTGCTTCATATCCCGTTAGCAATGACTGGGATGGCCTAAATGTTGATAGTTTTTTGTTGCCATTTGATGATTCTCCTTATAATTCACCTCCACTACAATCAGGTGAATCTCAGATTGATGGCAGATACGATGTGTAGCGCCCGAAAATTAGGACAAATGGAGTCGCTACCAACATTTTTAAATAAAGGACAATTTTGTAAAACATTTTGTAAAACAAATGGTCTTTTAAAAAAAACTAAATAGGGTTCGGGAGTCAATTGTGTGTGGGAAAGATGTTAGGCACCCCACAACACCCATTCATAAGAACGGTTACCATAAATTAATTATTTAAAAATAAATATGGGCTTTAATTTTATTTTAATTACCTAAAAAAATATATTCACAAAAAATAAGTATTTACATGTTTGAAGACTTGATATCGGATTTAACCTAGGGCCTACATACCCTTTATAGGGATCAAAGTCCACGTAGTTTGGGTTTGTGTTTTTATTGATTTGTATTTTTTTTTGTGAAATTAGTTATTCTTTAATTTTTTGAACAAGGATTTTTGTAGAAAAATTTTGTTGATTAACATTCCTGCGGAGATTTCCATAATCTCACATGGAAAGATAATCATTTCTGCTTTGTTGGTTTGGATTTTTTTAATAAAAATATTTTAAAGCCATTGGACATCAACCATATGATCAACATGTAATTTATAGTATAGTGATAGCTTAGTGCTAAAGGAATTAGTGTAGGATCCACATAATAATGCCAAAAGAAAAGGAGATATTTACCAACACAAGCATCATATTGACCATAAACATACATCTTAGGAGATGAAAAGGCAACCAAGCAAAAAATGCTTTAAAAACACTCTTAATGTGGTCAACTCAAGAGGAAGTGAATTCAAATAATATAAATTGTTAGAAGATCATAGCACGAAATATTTTTGATAGGCAATAATAAAAAAAATATGGAAATGCACCCCAATGCTCACAACAATTTGCCTCCATCTCTAGCTTGGAGATGTTCATCAGCTTGAGCAATCAGAGATTTAGGTTATGGCACAAAAAAGAAGTAGTGGCTTATTTGGTACCCTAATCACTCAATATGAGAATGAGAGGTTATGCACTAGAATTAAATCTCTCTATGTAGACTTTATTTCCTAAAAAAAATTCTCTCTACCTCTTATTTTCCAAACCATTTTTCTCTCTCCGAAATTCTGCCTCTCTTTTTCTTCTTCCGAAAATTGTCTCCTTCTTGTGCTCTCTTACTTTCATTTATATAGGCATCATTAGGGTTTGCCTCATTTAGTACACTCATTCATCATCATATTGAAATTGCAATCATTCCTTTTTGTTGCCCTTTTTTTAAAAAAAATTCCTAATTAGGTTGCACTCAATCAACATGCCTTTTCCCTTAGAAAAAAATATTTCCATTGAATGCCTCCATAATAATGATTGATCATCAACTTCAAATTGAGTTTTTTCTTTTCTTTTCACTCATAATGATAATAAGGATTATATATCCAGTCACCACGAATGAGAAGGACATCTTTGTGATTTTTTTAATTCTTCTTTGATTTTCAATCAACCATATCTCCTAACTTGAGGGATAATTATCACAGTCTACTTTTCTCACAATAGAATTTAGGGTTAAAAGTCATATCTACCCCTGAAGTGTGTAAGGTGTATCATATCTGCCCCTGAAGTATTTTTGGGTCCAAATGTGCCCTCGAAGAATGAAAATGGATCAATTTCACCCTTCAAACTTTTAACGGCCAACCCCCACTATTTAACAGTCAACGTGAGTTTTTTAACGGTAAAGGGAAAAATTGATCTATTTTCATACTTCAAGGGCATATTTGGACCCAAAAATACTTCAAGGGTAGATATGATATACCTTGCATACTTCAAGGGCAAATATGACTTTTAACCCTAGAATTTATGTTTGCCCAAATTGTGAGAAAGGGTCAAGGGATTATTTTTATGTCCGGACAAAATAGGGTATTTACAGTTGCCCCTATTTACTTGTTCATAGTTAAGAGAAGTGAGTTTTTCACTTATGATGAAAGTAAAGATAAAAATACATATTTTGTCCAGTCAATCACATTTTTAGTGCCCTCTTTTTTTTTAAAAAAATGCTGTCGATATCGGGCTTGAAGGGTTGCTAGCTGTTACTAGGCTTTGAGAGAGTACCTGCCAATACAGGGCTTTAAGAGATGCCATTCATTACTAGGCTTTAAGGGTGCTTGCTGATACATGGTTTTATAGGGTACTTGTGGTTATCATGCTTTAAGGGTACCTACCGATACAGGATCTTAAGGAATACCAGTCGTTACTGGGTTTTAGGAGTGCTTGCCAATACAGGGCTTTATAGGGTAGCTGTTGATATAGGGTTTTATAGGTTACCAGCTATTACAGTGCTTTAAGGTACCTGTTAATATAGGGCTTTATAAGGTGCCAGCCATTATGTTCTTTGAGGGTGCCTACCGATATAGGGCCTTATAGGATGCCAACTATTACTGAGCTTAGAGAGTGCTTGCTGATATAGGGCCTAAGGTGCCAGCCATTATTGGGCTTTAAGAGTGCCTATCAATAAAGGGCCTTATAGGGTGCCAACCGTTATTGGGCTTTGAGGGTGCCTGCCGATACAAGGCTTTAAAGGGTACTAGCATTATTGGGCTTTAAGAGTGCCTATAGATACAGGACTTTATAGGTTGCCAACCATTATTGTGCTTTAATGGTTACTATCGATACAAGGCTTTAAAGGGTGCTAGCCGTTATTGAGCTTTGTGTGTTTACAATAAATTTATGATCCCCACATGTTAATGCTTATGATATTGATGTTGATTATAGAATGTCAATGAAGATTATGATGAGATGAAATATTGATAAGGATGACGTTAGTGATGATTAAATGCTTATGAAATTGATGAAGAACATAAGTAATAAGTTGATAGGTGTTATTATGTCTTCTTTATCCAATGGTCTAACCAGGACCCCCTTTTACTTGCGCTATCTAGTGATATGTCAGGAGATGCAGTATAAGATCCATAAAGTAACCATACTCTTGGGAATCTTGTCCAAATTTTGCTAACTTCTCATTGCTCTTCTAAGCATTATATCAGAGTTCAAACAGAGGCCCCATTACCAGTCCTGAAATTACACAAGTTAGTTATATGGAGCATAAGGTATATTACCATGAGTGTTTTGTCTAGAAAAAAGTTGAATTTTTATTGAAAAACTTTCTCTTATACAAATCATGAAGTAAGTCTAGTATGCAAATGAGAAGAAGGAGAGAAAGTAGAGATGAGGATCCATTTGAAAGAAATAATCCTTCTAGATTAATAACTAAATGAAGTTGGTCGTATGACAACAAAAGAAGAGAAGCTTATGAGAAGTCCTTCGCTTTCGATTCTTTGCAGCCCCCTTTAGGTGTCTTGCTTAGTTACCAAGAGATATGCACTTTCACCGAGTAATAAAGGACACAACAAAAGTAAAACTTGTCCAATATAAGGCAGGGCTACCAATCTGATGGCATTCTATCTATGTAGGCCGCCCTTATGGGTTTTTAACAAAAGGAAGTCCCTTTTTTTTGCTATAATTTTTGCCCGAGCCACCCTTTCGGGTTTTTAACTCAACGAGCTCTTTTTATTTTTTTTCTTTCGTCACTATAATTTTTGCCTGAGCCACCCTTTTAAGTTTTCAACTCAGTGAGCTTTTTTCTTTTTCATTTTTCTCTTTTTCTTCTTTGCTCTAATTTTTTCTTGAGCTGCCCTTTTAGGTTTCCAACTCAGCTAGCTTTTTTTCTTCTTTATTTTTTCTTTCTTTTTTTAAGCTGCTCTTTCAGGTCTTTAACTTAGCAGACACACTTTCAGGCATAATATTTCTTGACCACATCTGCATTGAGGGGCTTTGGCATTCTTGGCCTTCAAGGTCTACCGAGATCATTGCTCCTCCAGAGAAAGCATTCTTAACAATATATGGGCCTTCATAGTTTAGGGCCTACTTGCCTCTATTGTCGTCTTGATGAGGCAAGATTTTCTTTAGAATCAAGTCCCATACTTTGAATTCCCTAGGCCACATCCTTTTGTTGAAAGCTTTTTCCATCCAACCTGATATAGTTGTCCATGGTACATCGTAGTAAGCTTTTTTTCTTCAATCATGTTTAATTTTTCAAATCGAGAGCATATCCATTCACTTTCATCTAAGTCTGATTCAATCAGTATCCTTAACGATGGAATATCTATTTCAATTGGAGTGACAACTTCCATCCCATAAACTAAGGAATACGGTGTTGCCCCAGTTGAGGTACGTATGGTGGTATGATATCCATGTAATGCATATAAAAGCATTTCATGCCAATCTTTATAAGTGACAGTTATCTTCCCAATTACCCTCTTAATGTTCTTATTAGCAGCCTCTACTGCGCCATTCATTGGCGGCTTGTATGGTGCTGAATTATGGTGTTTGATCTTAAATTGATCACATAAATCTTTTAATATTGCCCTATTGAGGTTTGGTGCATTGTTAGTGATGATTCTTTCTGGCAACCCATATCAACAAATGATATTAGTCTTCAAGAATTTGATAAAGACTTTTTGAGTTACACTAGCAAAGGAATTGGCTCTTACCCACTTAGTGAAATAATCAATAGCAACCAAAATAAATCAATGCCCATTTGAAGCTTTAGGGTTAATTGGCCCAATAACATCAATGCCCCACATGGAGAATTGCCACTGAGATACGAGACCATGCATTTAAGTTGGGGGAGCATTAGCCTTGTTCAAGTAAATTTGACATTTATGGCATCTTCAAACTTAGTTGATGCAATTTTTCTCCATCATCATCCAATAATAACCGTATCTTCGTACTTGTCTGATCAAAGTGTGTCCATTTGCATGTGTACCACATATGTCCTAATGGATTTTAGCCATAGCCTCACGTGCTTCATTATCACCTAGATAACGCAATATAAGGTCCCATCGAAACTCCTTTTACATAGGATGTCATTACTATCAAAGAAACCTAATTCCATTCAGCATAAGGTCTTCTTCTCATTTGTGTGGCATCATGGTTATAAATACCATTTTCCATATATGACTTGATATCTTGGTACCAAGGATATTTGTCAGCTTCGTTATTAACACTAAATCAAAATGCTTAAACCCTTCTAGTTTCAATCTGAATAGGTTGAACACGAACTCCGCAATCTAGTTAGACCATGGCAGCTAAAGTAGCTAAAGCATTAGCGAAGCGATTTGTGGATTTGTGTCTCTTGACATATGATTAAAGCCAATTGTTTCAAATTGTTTAATTAATTTTGTTAGGCATTCTTGGTATGGGATCAACTTTGGAACTTTAGTTCACTATTCTCTAGTCACTTAATATATAGTAACAGTTGAGTCACCAAAGACCAATGATTTTTTATGCCAAGATCAACGGTGCCTTGAAGGCCGTTAATACAAGCTTTGTATTCTACAATGTTGTTAGCGCAATCAAATGCTAACTTCACAGCAATTAAGATTGTTTTCCATATGAGAATATGATTACCGCCCCAACACCATTCCCATGCATGTTTGCCCCACCATCAAAATTAATTTCCCATTAATCTTAATGGCTTACTTCACCTCAATTCTCTTCCGTAGCACATATGTTTTCATTTGGGAATTGAAAGTTAAATGCCTTATACAATAACTTCTTCCATCTCCTCTCATTACGACATTGGCACCTTCACTTCATATCTGGAAGTCTCCTTGCTAAGTCCAAATGCATCGCCATGCTCCACCATCGTTAAGTTGCTAAGTCATCCTTATTCTAAGGTTTTCTCCCATTTTCCTCGTGTAATCCAATCAACATCCTCTCTTCTTCTTCATCTTTTATCCTCATCTTGATCTTTGGCCATGCCTTTATTTGAAAGTTTGAGAAAAAATACATCGAGTAACTTGTCCAACCCAGTACTTCACTCGGTTTTAACAATTTTTTGACAAATCAACCCAGCACTTTCTAGGTCACAAGTGGCACGGTCCAAATGGTGAACTAGAACAGACAAGATAGAAGTTCATTGATATCCCAGTTGAACCGTCCAGTCCAGTTCAGCTTTTTGGACCCTTTTGTTAAGGGTATTTTGGTATTTTTATAAAAACAGTGTCGGCCCAACTATTGAAACTAATGGTGTTAGGTCAATTTAACTGTTATGGTATTTTTGCTCCTATTTTAAATGTTTTTCTGATAAATGTTCATGGGTTTTTACACCTTAACCCTTTTTTTAAATGTTCACCCTCGTTTTGAGAAAAGGAAGGTAGTAAACTCTGTCGAATATTATAATTTGGTAACAGAGGCTGTGGATTTTCGCATCATCCATGGACAATTGCCAATATTGCAATTAAAGTCGAGAAACCAAATGAGATTTCATTCTAATGATTGCAATTGTGCATTTCGGTTTTGTTCACAAAGCTACTCTCCCATGTCCCACTCTAATTGATTTTTCGGTGATATATTAGATAGTGGAACTTTGGAGTGGTTTTGATTCACCTACATGTGTGGCCTGGGGGGCTTTGCAAAGGTCGTTTTTCAAACGTGGACCTTCAAGACAAGGTCCATTGTAATGATGATGTAATGTCATGAATAAGTTTTTTAAAGAATAGGCTCAGAAGCAGCTCATATGAAATGGCCTACTTTGATTGGGCCTGAGAGGTTTACAGTTAGTAGTTGACGTAGGTTTGTGGAATTATTAGTATGAAGCCTTTTTGATTTCTTCATTTACACATTCTCTTTCTTCTTCATTTTTTGGGTTCCCTCCCCCTAATATCTATCCAAACCTACCTCTCTCTAGTATTATTTTTTATTGCAAATTTTAGAACATATTCTTGTTTATAATAAATTTGGGACAAAACTTGTACTCCCAATTTGAACCTAAATTATGAATCATCCCTTTGTATCATTGCTCATTATTGCCATTATATCTATCATTGCTGCTCTCAATGTTGCTCTAGATAGCCCTTAAGCTTGGTGAATATTCTATCCCAAACATAAGCGTTAAGAGATAGAAGTTATTCTGGAAAAATGTAGAGATGCTTGGGTAGCTTAAACAAAACCATGGTTTTGAGGATAAAAAGCTATTCTAAAAAAATTTGGAATGTTTGTCTACCCTGATTTTGAAAGTCGAGTTTGGGGCCAAAACTAAAACTAAAACCAGGCAAACACCAAAAATATCTACCTTAAAGATATAAAAATAGTAATATGGTACTCATTGATTTGTGATGTAGAGATTAGATTAAGATCATGGATTACATTTGGGGAAAATGACTGAAATCTCTTTGACTCCATGAAGATCCTTCAGAATCTTTTCAATCAGAGCCACCTCCGAATTACAACACATTCCCAGCACTTCATAGTTTCTTTTCTTCAAACCTTTAGCCATTTTGCTCTCCATATTCCCCTGAAGGAAGAAAAACAATAACAAATAATAGATAGTTAAACAAAAACCCAGAAGATAGAAGAAACTAAGAAACTGAAGGTTGAATATAATGCTATCCATAAACCTCAAGATTTTTTGGTAACATTTTAGTTCTTATTTTTGCCTTTCACAAATTGCTCTGATTCAATCAATTACTAAGGTTTGAATTTTTGTTTCAATTCTTGTTTTCTACACTTCGTTTTCTAGGAATATCTTTGTGGATAGAATAGATTAATGCATAATTTGTTAGAATCTTAAGTTTTGATGAAGACTGAATCATATAAATCTAGCGCTAATATGAAATGATAACTTAGCAGATCAATAAGAATGAAAATCTCTATCGCTAAGTAAATTTCCATAACAAATTGATTGAAAGGAATAGCAAGTGAAGACTTAGAAATAACAAAGTTGATATCTATCGCTAAGTCATTCACTATCGCTAAAGAAAGAATCTATCGCTAGAAGATCATTGATAACTCAGCTAGCAGAAAAATAAACCAAGTCCTTGAACTAAGGAAATCAGCTATCGATAACAGGTTAAGCTATCGATAACAAAAGTGCTTCAGATAATAAATCATTCAGATAGCCAATGCCTGAGAGCAAGAGTCAAATGAGCTAAAGTAGTTGCTAGCGATAATTGATTGAGCTATCGATAATAGGATACCTGGAAATATCTGAATACTTGGATGATAGTATCCTGAAGGATAATAGCGATAATGAATTTGCAATCGATAGAGATAATCTATGCTGATGAAATGCTTTCTAATCCAAGAGAATATGCTATCGATAAAAAGCTCTAAAATTCCTTATATTGTCTTCATCTCATTGAGCTAATGGATTAAGCTTGCGATAGTAACCTCTGTGCATTATATGATTATTTGTTCAACTAACAGTTTAAGTGCAGATCTCACATAATGAAGTTAGCGATAGCAGATCAAGCTAGCGATACTGAAAAAGCTGCTATGAAAGTACAGGTGTTCAGAACGCTCAGTCTAGCCTACTCTACGCGTGAACAGTTCAGAAGTTTGAATCAGCTGATAAATAGTATCTATCCCCAACGGCTATGGACTTCCAACGACCATATTCTAACGGTCATATGAAGCTGAATCAAAGGCAATCTGAGAAGATATAAGTACAGCAAGATTTGCTTCTAAAAGACATGAAATGATATAGACGAACAATCAACGAACGAAAACGAGAGATGAACAGAGCCTTATACAGAATCACAAATTCCTTAGATTGAGAGCGTTAGAAAAAGAGCTAGAAAAACACATTGTTCAGATCTTTACGCTCCAGCAGTATTTCTTCATTCATTTCATCTGTACTTAAGTGTTTATCAAAATCAGTTCATTAAGTGAACGTATTTATTGAAATCCTCTACTGTTTGAGGTTGTTCTGAAAGCTTGGTGCTTTAGAACAGGGATATTTCCTTACAGATAGTAAGGGGGAGTGTTTAGAAGATTCTAAAACTCTGTAAAGGTTAGCAGGTGAACCGGTGTTCGTAAAACCTGTGGTAGGCTTCTCTTGTGCCAGGAATAAACAAGAGGATAGTGGAAATCTAAGGGAGAGCCTGAGGACTGGATGTAGGTCTGGGTTGACCGAACCAGGATAAATCTTGTGTGCATTATCTCTTCCCTATACTCTCTTAATTTCCAGTCTATCCTTTTATATCTGTCATTCCATTTCATATTTTGAAATATTCTCAGTAAGATTTTAAAGAATTCAAAAAGGATTTAATTTTATCCTATCACCCAATTCACCCCCCCTCTTGGGTGACAGCCAGTACTCTCATAATTAACATATGACAAAGTCAATTATGTGAAATCCAATATCTTTGACTAGTCTAGGGAAAAAACAAGGTCAGATCTATAACTACTTTTCTAAAATATTTTATGAAGAAATATGTAAATCAATAAGCACTGTGAACTTTGTTAAGATGTATGAGTGGAGAGAATTAGTGTTCCTTTCTTCACCGATTGAATTGTTTGAA
Organism: Mimosa bimucronata; assembly: GCA_037074515.1. Classification (NCBI taxonomy): domain Eukaryota; kingdom Viridiplantae; phylum Streptophyta; class Magnoliopsida; order Fabales; family Fabaceae; genus Mimosa; species Mimosa bimucronata. The sequence goes on along the minus strand of CM073445.1, from coordinate 24,363,028 downwards.
CAAGGCTAGGTGAATTCACTAGGAAGAACATAATGCAAAAATTTACATAGCCCATAACAAGCCTTATATCAATATATGGGATCGATAACATGGATCACACACTGTCACCATTCTATATAAGAAACCAAATCTTTGGACAAATTTTCTAATCAAAAGATCTTGCTAAACAACTTCACTAGATGTTTTCTTTAGTTTTCTTCCACCTCTTTCATATGACTCTAGATTATTAAATCAATCCTTACTAGCGTGTCTACTTGTTTTGAATGTGCTCAAACCACTATAAAGCTAAGTGCTCTCATTCAAAGACATTGTGCGATAATCTATCATGAGTTTAAGTAGCATAAAACAATAGGTCATCAAATTAGAGAAGTACGAGAATAATAGCAGATGGAACGCGTAAATTAATGAAAGCCGGCTCACATGCATCTTTTCTTGGTTTCTCATGGATAAACAAGGAGCTTTATTTATATAAACTACAAAGTTAAATAGCAACGTAACCACCATGATTGACGACAACAAAGTCTTATTTTGTTAGTTAAAGTAGACCCTATGGATTGAATGAGTTTATTATACTCTGCCTCTTTCTAGAGAACTTCATAATCTAGCATTCAAATTGTTTTTGTATGTGTTTGAATAATCTAACACAATTTAATATATATTTATATATCTTCAATAGATACCATCTAACTTTTTCTGTATTTGATAATTACAAATTTAACATTTTTTTATGATTACACATCCATTTCAATATTCTCCTATGCTAGTATGAAGAAAGTTCAAATTATAATGTTGCTTTGTTATCATTATAAAATTAATAATTTGCCATTAGTTCCTTGCCTACTTGGTTGGTATCAACATCATTATCATTGCTTCACATAAGGTCATACACAGATGAAGTTGACGACGCATAAGGTTGCTTTTTCAAATATAGATAAAAATTTATGTGCTTCCTCTGTTTTTTTGTTTTGTCCTTTACGGTACAATATTATTATCTTGTATTTGTATGATGGTAAAAAAAAATCAACCAAGTTCATTAGGCTATTTTTCTTAAAAAAATATTTGATATTTAATATATAACACCATTAAGTCAAATTTAAACATTGACAAATCTAAATATAAGTAACTTCATTAATATTATTTTCTTAATAAAAAATTTTGAATCCTTCACTTTAAAAAATGAATTTCTTTGAATCCCATTTAAAGTGTGTTGAAGATAAATGGTCACAGTATAATGTCAACCAAAAAATATTTGAGAAAAGGAAACTAATCACATATTTGACCCTTGAGGGTTTCTTTCCCTTTTTTTGTTTTGTTTTGTTGAGAGGGGGGATCTCTCATTATTTGGGAATTTGTTTTAAAGGGAGAAAACTTATCATGGGAAATTAAAAGACACATTTGCAAGCACATTTGTAAGATTAAGAACAACATATCGCAACATGATAAAAATTACACCCGAATTCAGCAGAAATTCCCCTATATGTATGTTAACTTTCTTCATCAACAAGGATAATTGATTCATGGCCAATTCCAAGGTCAAAGAAAGATGCCATGTCATTTTCAAGTAAAAGAGGCATAGGATAGCCCTGTAAATCAAGATACCCATCCATGTGACTAAAGCAAGAAATAATTTTTTTTGTCCAGTAGAGAACCACACTACCTCTAACCACTAAAGATATTCTATGATAACCAAACAGCCATAATCATACTAGATATGAGATAACAGACCGACATTTCATTGAAGATAAAAAAACAGAGGTATTATCAACATTTTTTACATCTATTCCAATCGACAAACTAAGTCTGCTTATATTATATTTATTAAAGCACTACAAAGGACAAACTTAAACAATTAAGTATCCAAGCTGAGAATGATGACATTTATACTAATCTACAGGTTCAAGTTAAATATGATATGATTTTGATTTCAAATTCAAATCAGTGGCTATTGTATAGTACATGATATATTAAGTGTAACTACAAACTATCCAAAATCTTAAGGCATCCATTTAAGTTCGATAAAAGAAACTCATACTAACATTAACATCCATCATACACAAGAATCCTGAGCCATTGTTTGTGGGTCTAAAGTTCCAGTTGAAATCCTTTCCTCTTCAATTCCAAAAACTTTCTTGAGTTAACAAAACCTATTATCAAGTCATCAGTACCTCACAAAACAACTCAATGTTGGAGATGGCAGGAAATACACAAGAGGGGATGAGTGTATTTCAAATTTTTGAACTTAAAGAAAAACAATAACACAGAATTTATATTGGTTCGGTCTAAATATTACCTACATCCAGTTCTCTAACTTTGTTGGGTTCTACTAGTGACTCAGGATTGAAACAGGTTCTTGAATACCTTTATAACTCAGAGGATTTTCTCAGTACGATCTCACTATCTCACCAAATTCTCTCCTACTTACACTTTGAAAGATTACACCCTTTCCTCTAGGATCCCACCATCCCTAAAAAATCACTCAGTAAAAAAAGGAATATAGGTTTATAGCTTGCTCACACAGTTGAGCTGATAAGTTGCAGATTGAAGAACAAATGAGAGAACTCAGAAAACTTGGATTGAATGTTGTTTGAGTATGTCGTTGGATTGCACTTAATTCTCTACCTTCCAAGTCTGAGCTTCAAATGCCTTTATAGTCTATTAAAAAAATTTGTTTGTTGAAGCTTCTGAGTTGCCTGTTGTGAAAGTGAACTAATATGGAGTGTTAGAGTGGATTTATTCGTTAAACTTGTAATTAATGGTCCAGAGTTGTTTATCTGTTGTATTGCTTCTCTCTCTTTCTCTCTTTCTGGGCTAAGTCATTATCTACTACCTTATAAATTTGTGTATCTCTGTGTTTCTGAGTTTTACTTGGCTTTTGTGTCCAACAAAACTTTCCTGAAATAGGCTATGTGAAAACTCCAGAAATATAAAGTCAATTAAGCATGAGAAGAGTAATTGATTTTGAAATTTTTATTCAACAATCGTTGGCCTTACGAGTAATAGAACGTTTCTCATGCCTAGCAATGGATTGCATTGAGATTGTTGGAAATCAGTTGATTGTTTATTGTGCTATTGATGGCTTTCAAGTTTATTTCAAGTAAAGTAACAATAAATTAGATACAATGTTTATCGATTGGTGATGATCAATCAATTGTACTCTGCCCAATTCATTTTGAAAAATCAAGATGACACTCGATTAGAAGTGATGTTAATCGATTATAGCAAGTAACATTCGATTGAAACTTTGTCAATTGATAGGCAATCGATACCCAATCAGTTGTAAGTGTAGAAGTTCAATCGATTGATAAATGACTATTGACTATTCTTAACTCAGTTCTTATCATTCCAAAACATTTTCTAAGTTAACGTATTCTTAATTCATACCCTAAGTCATGTTTGGTTATCATCAAAATCATGAGGTTCAACAAATGTGAGACAAATATATTGATGGAGAGTCCTTAATGTTCAACGAACATCAGACTAACATAAAGAGCAATTATAAATATAAACATTTCATGTAAACCAAGACAAGTGAAGATGTTGCAAGAATTTTTTTTGGGGGGGGGTCTTTAAGTTATGAAACCTTGTGTCTTTTCAACATATTTAGTGTGAAAAGCTATGGACACTGTAGAACCAGAAGTTGAGCACAACATTGTTTATAGAAATACTAAAAGTAAATCATAACTAATCACTAATAATCAATTAATTGAGATGTGAAAGAGGCAAAAGACATTAACTGAGGGCATAAGACTTGTTGCTGCTATTATTGTATGTGTATTAAAAATCCATCCACAATTACAAAATAAATATTTTTTGAAACAAAATAAACACTTCTTGGTATGAACTTCATCAACAATTTAGGCAACAAAATCAATGAATCCATAGAAGCCAATCTCCAATGTTTTTACCACTTGAAAGATGAATTCAAAATACTTATAGGCATTCAATATAAATTTAACAGTAGGAAGGATGATTTATAAGGAAATAGTACCACATTAACTAATAGAAAAATGTGCAAATTTTGAAAAGGCTTATGGTATGAAACTTCTGATTCATACTTCCTAGCGTGATCGGGATAATGGATGGAAAATTAGCAAATTAAATCACTAGACTTGAAACTACTCTAGACAAAAGAATGATTTTAGGGAAAAAAAGAACAAAATAAATGAAAAGGAATGGATTATACATGAACTTTTTGTTTTACCAACCTTCTTAGATGAGAGAGCTTCATGTTTTCTTCCCTTCAGCTATATAGTTACCATCCAAATTCAATCTGAATAAAATCCTTGAGCCACAGTGGAAGAATTAAGCTGAACATGAATGGGGAAGAGGATTAGAAAGGTAATTTTTTACACAATTTTTTATGCGGTAGATCATCATCATAACATGAAATTGAAAATTAAAATATAAATGAAACTTTATCCATCTGCCCAACCTAGAATAGCACAATCCCTCATAATGTTCAGTCAGATTAAATAATTGACTAAGTTCCAATAAGTAATTATTTCAATGTCAATGTAAATAAAAACATATAAGGAAATTAAAAAGTTAATTATAGAAAGGTAATGACTAAATGTTTTCTAATAAAATGTTACAATCAAACCAAATAGGAAAAAAGGAATATTTTCTAATGATAACTAAATGTTTGAAATATTGATTAGTATCAGCCTCTCAAAACTAAACTGATCTATTTAAGCATCTTTTCTTTTCTTCTTCTTCATCCATAAGGCATGCTAATCACTAAGCAGAGAAAAAAACATCATACTCGTACAAAGAAAAAAAATTATGAAAGCTCGTATTACCTCAAACGAATAAAATTATAACACACAGATTCAAACCCCCTTGTCATGTTATGTGATATTCAATGTACAACAGAGTTAGTAAGACGTCAAATGAAAAACTTCCACATGAAGCTTAATGGGTAGCTTCACCCTGCTATCATCTACAAACTACCATAAACATTGGTTTCTTCTTTGAAAGTGATAGGCGGTTACAATCCAACCCTTTATTAATGAAGAATTACACTTTAGCCTTTTTTGAACTAATTGACAGAAATAATCAACGTGGTAATTTAATATATTTTGTATCATATACAGGAAATGAATGCATGCAATAATCAAGAGACGTATTTTTTTTTTGTTGGAATATAATTTGTGGGTATTTACTCGTTATATACATGCTCCCTCCCAATCTTAATATCTATCTATATATAAAATGATCATGAAATTGTCTTGATGGTTATGATAAGAGAAAGCAACCACTGACGATTAATGGTTAGTTGACCTACAAATGCTTACAAGGCAGCTACATGCATCTTCACATCATATTTGCCTCATCATCTCTCCCTTTCTTTCTCCCTCATTCACCTTGAGCTTTTCTTCCCACATCACTTCCGTCTCTTCTTACAACAACAATATAAGCACTCTTTACAAATATACATTCTTCTCTACACTTCTCCATTATCTTCTTCTTCAAAGCTCCAAACTCGGAAGGATCAGAAAAATAAATTTATTAAAAAAATGACTTGTGAATAGAACGACCCACTTACTACCGTACCATTCAGCTACTCAAAACAATAACATGGTAAAATTAGGGGTAAGGTGCAGAAATACCCATGAGATTTTTCCAAAAATGTGTCCATCACCATATACTTTTTGTAGCTACAAAAGTAACTATAAACTTTTAAAACGAGAGAAAAATTACCATCACCACTAATATCTATTTAAATTGAATGTTAGTTGACTCAAACTGCTTACTTGAAAGCTGATGAAACACATGTTGGTGGGGGTGCCAAATCACGTAAACTCTTCCCAATGAAAGAAGCACCTAATCCAACATTTATTTATACCAAGGTTATCAAATCAGGAACGATATCTAGATAGGTAGAGACAATGGGTCAAGGTTTAGTGAGTCAGCTCAGAGTCAACTCGGGAGTCAGACCAATGAGAAATAAAATAATTTAAATTTTAAATTTACCATCATACCATCCAAATATTAAATACCAATTCAATACCTTGAACTACTAACAAAATAATCATATATTTATCCAATATTCTTTACGATTTCTTCGACATATTAACTAAATAGTATCAATCTATTATTCATTGATATTATAGACAATAATCACTAAATATTCTTCTCAATAAAATTTAAAATAGATAAATGTCAACATAATATTCTTACAAATAATCTTTTGGTAAATAAACTATTAGTCATTAATATTAAAATTATCATTAAAATTAACAAACACAAATTATTTTATTTTCAACACTATTTTTTAAAATGCAACCCAGATCAACCCATTAATTCGCCAGGTTTCCCGGGTTAACAGCAAGACAGTTTGTTGCTAGGTAAGCATACCTAGATCGGACCGGCCGGGTCAGCAACTGATCCTACGACCTGGTTCAGGTTTGATTACTTGGGTCTAACTAAAACTAAATAAAAAAAATAAGAGATTAGGAAATAACCAATAATATAATGTAATAGTGTGTTCATGGAGATGGACTCAATTTCACCTATCTTATTTTAAATTTGGTATCACAAGTTTTTATAAGTGAAATATATTTTTTTTGTCAACTATAAGTGAAATAGATATTGATGATTGATTCATGCTAATAAAACTGATATAAATTAAATAAAAATGACTGATAATTTATATTCATAAATATAATTATATTCAGAGCAATAACTAGAGTAGCATCTCGGTGAATGAAATTCACAAAAAAGTTCCATTTTAAAAAGTAGTGGTGGATTGGTGGTAAAGGAATGTTGCAAAAAAATATCAAAAAGACACGATTATTTTAATAAATGAATGAGTCATCAAAAAAGTTACTAATAAGAAGTTATTTTGATTTTATATAAGATATTGGTTCTATATTCTAAACAAAGAAAAAAGACATGTGTATATCATGTAGAATTCGGAAAAAACAATTCCTTTATAAATTTTTTTGGCGAATAATCATGTTTGAAATTTTGTCTGAGAAAATTAATTAGAAGTCTCTTGAAGCCTAAATTATATTTATTCTATAACACAAAGACTCTTTTACCCTTTTTGATTAAATTAAAACTGGTTTAAAAGTAATCCATAAAATACCCTTAGGACACACTTGGACTGACTTTTACCATAACTACTATCATATTTCATTTAAATTAAATGGGACAAGATTGTAAATTGACATTTTGATTAATACAATCCAAGTGCTAAGGGAATGCAATATAATTTGGTGATTTCGAGGGATATAGTTTCAATTAACATCTAGCATTAATTTTCCATTTTTCTTTGACTGTATTTTTTCCATAATTTTCATTGATATGACCTAATATTTAGGAAATTATATATAACTATTTTCACTAATATTGGTAGACATATATAAACGTTAATTTGTACAAATCCCGAGTACATTACATTAGAATATATATACACCCAAAGAGGTTAAATAATAATATAACTTAAGAGGAACCCGTGCAGAGCACAAAAATCATCAAAGCAACATTATTGGCAATAGTCCATATAAAACCAAAACACATATCAAAATTATTATTTACATACCTTTGGCTTGTCTTGAAGCTCACTACTCTTTAGCTTGCATCATTATTTACATACATGAAGCCTGTATATATATAATCAAACACATAAACTTCACTCATACTTCAAATGCACAATCTAATAAATACAATTGGAGAGATTAAAGAAGCAAAGACAAACTTACACGCTCAAAATACTTATATTGATCTTTTTTTCTTTAAAATATTGACTTGTCCAACTTACAAACTACACTATAATTAAATGAGATACATAAAAATATAAGAATATAGATATACAAAATGGGTGAAATATCAAGCACAAAAGCTATTACTATTAAACAATCAGTCGCCAATAACGTAAAAGCATTAATTATCAAAATCATAAGCATCACAGCTGATTAAATATAAAAAACAAATGCATATGAATTACATGTTGTCTATAAGCTAGTGGTATGCATGGTTTCTTTAAAAATCCAATCTTAAGTCAAATAGTATACATATGTTGCAAATGGCGGCAGAAAAGTTAGAATAACAAACTTTAGACGCCATTAATGATGCTATCACCACGAAGATCGAAGAAAGCAATTTAGAATAAGAAGGTCCAGTCGCTATTAATTAATGATGCTCTCTTCACGAAGACTGAAGAAAGCAGCAGCACGAGGAGTGAGGTATTCTTGATTATCATTTGGCCTATTATCCATAGTGTGAGTGCCTTAAAAAGATATAATACTATAAGAGCTTATATAGAGACGTTAAGGCCAAAAGAATAGAGAGTAGGAACGGGTAGGGAAGACTCACTAGTGTGCTCCTCTCCTTTGCAGGCGACGTCTCAAACCCACGGTGGCCGTTGCGCTCTCCTTTGGTGAAGAGTACAAGTTTAAATTATACAATGAAGTTGTAGGGTGACCAAGTGCATAAAACTCGTAATAGATGAAGTCTGGGAAAGGATGAAGGTACTGATATTTTTCATATCCTCCACCCTACAAAAGGAACTTACAACTTATCATATCCATACCCATGAAAGATCAGACTCATTACATTTTCCTTAACTCATCATATTCTCGGATCTCGTCCTAGAAAGAGGCTGGGACAGGGAATTCCCAAAAAAAAGTTGTGTTTCTAACCCCCCTTAAAGCAAAACTTGCATAACTAGATGAATATACTCTTCATCTCCTATTTAATTCCATAGGTGTAAATGCTCTTTTATTGGTTCTTCTGCGTAAATTGAGATTGCATTACAATGGTGAGGGGAAATGGATGGGCAACATGCAGAGGTTGAATTAAACTTCTAGAACTAAACTATAAAAAAAACAGAGAAAGAAGCTCTTCTTCACCTGTGATAATGGAGGAAAACCCGAGAAGGCGAAGATGAGGATTAATCCTTAGAATCAAATAGCTCAGGAGAAGAAGAGTCAACTTGATTCTTACCTTCAAGTATCTTCCCCAACCTTAAAACTCTAAAAACCAAACCTTTTACTGGAAACCTATTTTGAACGGTGCCGTCGAAGAGGGATTTAGCTGGTGCGAAGCCGGATATTTGGGTTATTGGTCTTGGTCTCTACAGAGAGGGTTCTCTGTGTGAAATTAATTTTGAATTTCAAATATTAAAATTGAAATAAAACCCATATGTTTATATGATTAAAAAGGTCATAAAATTTAATCAAATACAACACAAGTTTATTTTTATAGAGTTTTAAAATATAAAGCTATATTAAAGTTTGAGAATTTGCATTGATTTATTTTTAGTTATTTTAAATTGTTTTAATTTTGATCAACTAAAAATATAGCGAGCATTCTCATTAATCGAAACACGACGCAATAGAGAACAAATAGTCTATCCGACTAAAATTGTTGTTTGGATTCAATGTTGCAAAGTTGAATACTAATTTAAAGATGACATGAGAATGTAAGAATAAAAACAAAACAAATAAGGAGTAAAGAAGGAAATAGATGTATCTTGATGACACACAATATAAATTCAATAAGCATAGTTGGTTAGTGCTCTTCATGGATTTGAATTAGGTCGTCCAAACCTTGCCTAAGCCTTGCACCAACCTTACACAAAGTTTACTCGAACCTTACACAAAGGGCAAGAAGTAAGAGGAAATGAAGATAAAGAGATCCACCATAAGTTGATTTAGCCATTTAAGAAGACGAAGAAAAGATGAATTGTAAAGTTTTTGTGGTATAGGCACATGTGTCTACATAAATGATATTAGCTTGCTAGTTTTGACATATAAATTAGTTACCTTAATATTTTTAACAAAATTTAATTTTTTTTGGGAAAATGATAAATTGTGTGATTCTTATCCTCACTACTACAAAACAGGGTTTTCACGTCACAAATTTTGGACTTTTCACGTCACTTTTTGGTGTGACAAATTCAAGTGACGTGGAAAACTGGACTTTTAACGTCACACCAAAAAGTGACGTGAAAAGTCATCTTTTTCAAGTCACAAATTACAAAAATTGTGACGTTGTTTGTCCAAAATTAGATTATATTGATAAAGATATGATAGAGAAACCACGTCACATTTTACAAATTTATGACGTGTTTTCAAGAAACCATGTCACACATTACACAATATGTGACGTGTGTGTGACGTGGTTTTTGGAGAAACCATGTCACACATTACCAATTTGTGACGTGGTTTCTTGAAACCACGTCGCATATTTTGTAATGTGTGACATGGTTTCTTGAAACCTTGTCACAAATTTGTAAAATGTGACGTGGTTAGTTTTTTTTTTAAAAAAAACGATGGTTTAATTTAACTTCTTTTGGTTTCCCAATCTGTATTTATTGCAAATGTCACAGAAATAGATATAATGCAGATCAACAGTATACATTATTCACACAACATGTATACATAGCTATATTATAACTAAATCAAACTAAACATATATATATACACACAAAAAATCCCATGTTTACACAACAAAGTATTTTATGCAATGATCACTTTTTAACCAACCACAAATGGAAGAAAAAATTGAGCAATACGGTCACGAAGTGAATCAAGGTCTTTGTCTTCAAATGAGTTGTTTCCATCATAAAACTGCAACAATAATGGATGCTATGATTACTGCAAAGTTAGATAAATAAATCATATATTTATGTACTGATTGTATCAAGCTATAGATAAGAATTTAATTTATACCTGTTGATTGCACCATATTTTTATACACTTTTCATTGATAGAATCATTGGATTATTGCATGTTCTAGGAGTAATTGTGCCTAATTAGGATAAATTCTGACTTTCATACACTTTGTTGGAGTTTATAATAATCAAGGGTAATTTGGTCATAATTAGCATAATTTATTGATTTACATATTCCCAAGAACATTTTGATGCTACCTTGAGTGTAATTTTAGTGCAGGTCATCAAAGAAGTAGGCCACACGGAAGAGCAAGTTACGAAGAAGAAAGCTGGCCAAAGGAAGAAATTGATCATAGCCTTTTCGAGCATCTGGCTGCAGCCAGGAAGACAAAAGCTTGGGCTAACTTTCTGTCAAGTTCGCTGCAGCGAGAAGATTTGCTCGCTGCAGCGAGAACGAGCTGACAGATACGCGATTTCAGCTGGTTTTTCGGGTTTATAGGGTACCCATTGGTAGGATCTGACCTAAAACAACCTAGACCCGACTTCTAAACATAAAAATCGACCTAACACTCAATTCCCATAATCTTTTCCACCTCCATTCACTACCAAACCCTAAAATCCTCTCATCCCTCTTCCATCTCCATCTTCTTCATCTTCCACCTTCTTCCACCCTCTTCTTCCATGGATTTTCGAATGGAGCTTCTTCTTGGGGTTCCTCTTGGAGTTTCTATGTTGGATTGAGGAGCTCTTCATCTCTTGAGGATGGGTTGATGGTGTCTCAAGCATGGGTTCTTCATTAGGGGAGTTTTTCTTTGTTCTAACATATGTATTTAGGATTTCTTCTATGTTTATTTGAATTTCTCTTGGAGATGTTTGGATTTATGTATTGGAATGAGATTTTAGATATGTATGTGTATGAACTATATGTGTTTATTTTGAGCTTTGAACACTTGAGTTATGAATTCTTATCTACATTGTGGTTGCATGAAGTTAATTTCATTTTAGTGGTTGTTAGTGGGCTTATTTCATTGCTTCCATTCATAATTGTTGTGGTTGCACTTTTATGAGAGCCACAAGTGTTTTTGCTCAAAGTATTTCACACATCAAGTGGACCTTAACACTAACCCTAAGTAATGGCTATGAAAGTGGTTGCTAGATTAGTCATTAATTAGGGCCAGTGGACCCCTAGTGGTTGCTTGGGGATTATTTTACTAGACTTGATGAATTGAACCCCCAAATGATTTGAACCAATGTTTGCCACCTCACCTAAACTCAAGAGATCCATTTCATTGCATTAACTTCACTTCATCCATCCAACCATTCGACTCATTAAGGAAAAGATCAAAAATATTGTAGTTAGGCTCATCTTGCTTGTTTCATACTAAAACCCAACAAAACCCTTTTTTATACTTCATTTGCATGACATTTAGTTTCCTAGGTCAGTCATTAGGCTCCTTGAGAGACGATCCGGGATCGCACCATTATAGTGCAATCCTTGGTTAATAAATAATTTTGCATTTAACCCTCAAGGCGCTTTGGAAAAGGTTAAATCAATGGCGCCATTGCCAGGGAGTCATTTTTTACTCCCTAGGGTAACTAAGTATGACTTGAGACATTTAGAAAGGGGTAGGAGCCTTTAGATCATATTTGCATTATTTCACCAATTAGGTTAGCTTAGATGCATTGCATTTTGCATACTTTTTCTTCTTTTTAATTCTTGTATTTGTTTGCACATAGATTGATTGCTTGTGATTCTTTGGGACTAAATCATTGAATTCTCATGTCTTGGAATTACAAAAACTCTGGTTACAATCATGATCCACTTGGGGATTCTCATTCATTTGCAAGAAATACCACTACGATGGAAGATACACCTTCTTCAAGCATGGATGAGTTTCGTAAAGAAATAGATAAAATGATGGCCAATCTAAATTCTTTCTTCAAATCCTATGAACACAATGTAGGGACCCAACTTCATCCATACCACATTCATACTTTGATGATCCTTACTCACCATATTTTCCTCCACACCATGAGCCATACCCTTCACCATACCAATCCTCACTATATGAGCCTTCACTTCCACCATATAAGCCATATCATGAATCTCCCCTCCAATTCGAGCCATAATCTCCATTCCTACCTTGTACACCCCTATCTCACCATTCCTACCAAACTACATACCAACCACTACCACGTGATCCCTCACCTCCACCCAAACCCATCACACCTAAACCAACTGGGCTTGACGCTTTCTTCGATTATCCTAACATGGATGATCATACAAAGGAGCTCAAGAGGATGTATGAGGTCCATAAGGCTCGTTCCATGGAGTTATATAGAAAGAAGACAACAATTGGACTCTCCAAGAAATTGGAAGAGCTAGGGGAGTACCTCAATGCATTCTACCTACATGTGCTTTGGAAAAGAACAGGAGGAGAAGAAGGAACCATATGGCCTTATGACACTAAAGTTGAAGAGGAGCCGGGGACATCTAATGAAGAGCAATACCCCACATCTCTTGTGGAGAACACCCAACCTCCGGTGGCAATCTTTAATGACCCTACACAAGTAGAAGAAACGATGCAAGCTACTCTACAACCTCAAGAGGAAATGCACTCCCCACTAGGTAATACTCTTATCCTTGAGGAGATTACTCCTTCTTCTATTGATTTCTTAATTGAACAAGCTACTAATCATGTGAGTGAAGATAAGGTGGATGAGGAAATCATTTGTGAATTCCCTCATCGGTTTATTGATGAATATGCTCAACTTAGTGCTTCAAGTAGTAGTAGCTCAATTGAGAATGTTGCTTGCACTATCATCAATTCTTCTTGTGATAAACATGCTTCTCTCCTTAATGCTAGTAAAGATGATTTTGTTGAATCATATAAGGCTAAATCTTGTTCATGTGTGGAATATGAAATTTGTGTGCATTGTTATGATGTGAAGAAACCATTACTTGTTGAATTTCGAAAGCATAGTTTTGACACAATGACCAGTTCTACTATTGAACATGATGCATCTACTAGTGCTAGGAGTGCTGCAATTTGTAAGCATGATACAATTGAGAATGATGATTTTGTTGTGCTTGAAAATGCAAATGTTTTTGTCCCCATTGAATTACATGATGTTGAGAGTGCACCATGGAAGGATTCTCCATGTTTGCATTTTGAGATTGATAATAATAGGGAATCCTTCAAACAAATACTTTCTTGTGATCTTCCACCCGACTTATCTAAAAATGAAAGTGTTTGTTGTGCCACTTCCATCACACCATTTTCTTTCCCTTCCTTCTGTACTACCTCTTGTGTATGTGCAAGCGACGTTTCGTGCCCTAACCATATGTTGGACATCACGATTTCCCCTACACATACACTTGAGTGTTTTGAAAATGAATTTTCTTGTGTTACTCCTACTGATGGGAGTTTGATTGACTTCCTTGGTTGCAATACCTATTTAGAAAAATCGTTTCCTTGCCTAGAATTGGATACTGCTGTGTTTGTCGTATTCTCTTTGCAGGAAACGGAACACTTCACATCAAGGAAGGAACATGTGGGAGAAGAGGCCTACATGAAGACATGCATGTTTCTCATCCGAGATGAGAACTTCTCCTACAAGAGTTTGAAGCGTTTTAAACGCAAGGTTGTCCCTCTCCTCTCTTGTATTTTCATTGCCTTTAATTGTTGCATGCTCTTTTGAGATTATGATGATTGATAAGTGTGGGGGAGGGACTGCACCATTAGTAAAAGGTAGACTTAGTGTTAGTTGAGTCAATAAATCCCCATTGTGTTATCTTGTTTGCTGCACCTTACATTTTGATTTTGCATTGGGGACAATGCAAGATTTAAGTGTGGGGGAAGGGTTTATGTGTTGTTTAGGTAGTCTTGCTCAATCCATTGATTTTATCATGTTCTGTCACATTAGAGGAATTTTTTAAAAAAAAATTCTCAATTTTTTTTAAAAAATTAAGGTGGATTTTGCTTCTTAGTCTTGTATTGTGATGAAGGGTCGCATTCAATTCAATATAGGATCCGGTTGTATTCTCTACCTATTTTTTTTTAAAAATGTGCTTTTTGAAAACCTAGTGTGGCAAAATTTTTTGAAAACCATGGAGCAAGACTAGACCTTACCCTTTGATCAATGAGCTTCATGAGCAATGGGAAGAATTCAAAGAATCATGCAGTTTAGCCTTTCAATTTTCAAGAGCTAGTGATGAGTTATTTTCAAGCATATGGATTGTGTTAATTGGCCCTGCAATTGGATGTTCAATTAGCAATTGAGGTTAACCTTGTTGTGAGATTTTTGGGCCTACTTTCATTTTAAGAGTGTATACTTGCTTGATCATTCAATTTCTAGAACTTGTCTCTACTCTTTGTCAAAGCTAAATTGCATTCATGCATGAAGATGATTTAGGCATTCATTTCATCACCCCATTTTCCCAAACACAAGCCCATAACATGACATTTTCCATTGTTCACCCACTTTGAACCATTCCTTGGTTGTAATGCATTAATGTGAATTTTGTGATGAAGCATTGAGTTTGAGCCACTTTTGTTTGTTATTAATGCCATGCATATATTATAAAGAAAAAAGCAAATAGAAAAGTGTGCATAAAAATAAAGAAAGAAAAATGAAAAGAAAAAAAGAAGAAGAAGAAAGAAAGAAAGAAGGTTTGAAGAATAAGGCATTTCTTGATGTGGCATCATTATTATTGAAATCATGCTATCATATGCTATGTGCCCTAATAGAAACATTAAATTGCATTTCAACCTTTCCTTTCCATAACATGCAATCCATCTTGCCTTTTCCATCATTTCAACCCTACAAGTCCTTTTGATTCATGCTTGATTGTATGCATGGGTGGAGATGTAAGAGTAGTTACAAGCTTATGGCAAATTGTTGTTTAAGCAAGTTTAGAGTGAAAAATCCCCCATGAGGTGAGTAGAGTGAAATACCATTATCTTGAGAGTCCTCTTTGCCATTGCTTCATCCGATTGCTTTGCCAATTCTTCCTTTGCATATTCTTGATCATGATTCATGCTAGCTTGAGATTATTGATTGGTTAAAACCATTCTTCTTTGCATTGTACCCTTTGTCCAGGAGTACAAAGGTTTAAGTGTGGGGGAAATGATTGCACCATATTTTTATACACTTTTCATTGATAGAATCATTGGATTATTGCATGTTCTAGGAGTAATTGAGCCTAATTAGGATAAATTCTGACTTTCTTACACTTTGTTGGAGTTTATAATAATCAAGGGTAATTTGGTCATAATTAGCATAATTTATTGATTTACATATTCCCAAGAACATTTTGATGCCACCTTGAGTGTAATTTTAGTGCAGGTCATCAAAGAAGTAGGCCACACGGAAGAGCAAGTTACGAAGAAGAAAGCTGGCCAAAGGAAGAAATTGATCATAGCCTTTTCGAGCATCTGGCTGCAGCCAGGAAGTTTGCTGGCTGCAGCCAGGAAGACAAAAGCTTGGGCTAACTTTCTGTCAAGTTCGCTGCAGCGAGAAGATTCGCTCGCTGCAGCGAGAACGAGCTGACAGATACGCGATTTCAGCTGGTTTTTCGGGTTTTTAGGGTTCCCATTGGTAGGATCTGACCTAAAACAACCTAGACCCGACTTCTAAACATAAAAATCGACCTAACACTCAATTCCCATAATCGTTTCCACCTCCATTCACTACCAAACCCAAAAATCCTCTCATCCCTCTTCCATCTCCATCTTCTTCATCTTCCACCTTCTTCCACCCTCTTCTTCCATGGATTTTCGAATGGAGCTTCTTCTTGGGGTTCCTCTTGGAGTTTCTATGTTGGATTGAGGAGCTCTTCATCTCTTGAGGATGGGTTGATGGTGTCTCAAGCATGGGTTCTTCATTAGGGGAGTTTTTCTTTGTTCTAACATATGTATTTAGGATTTCTTCTATGTTTATTTGAATTTCTCTTGGAGATGTTTGGATTTATGTATTGGAATGAGATTTTAGATATGTATGTGTATGAACTATATGTGTTTATTTTGAGCTTTGAACACTTGAGTTATGAATTCTTATCTACATTGTGGTTGCATGAAGTTAATTTCATTTTAGTGGTTGTTAGTGGGCTTAATTCATTACTTCCATTCATAATTGTTGTGGTTGCGTTTTTATGAGAGCCACAAGTGTTTTTGCTCAAAGTATTTCACACATCAAGTGGACCTTAACACTAACCCTAAGTAATGGCTATGAAAGTGGTTGCTAGATTAGTCATTAATTAGGGCCAGTGGACCCCTAGTGGTTGCTTGGGGATTATTTTACTAGACTTGATGAATTGAACCCCCAAATGATTTGAACCAATGTTTGCCACCTCACCTAAACTCAAGAGATCCATTTCATTGCATTAACTTCACTTCATCCATCCAACCATTCGACTCATTAAGGAAAAGATCAAAAATATTGTAGTTAGGCTCATCTTGCTTGTTTCATACTAAAACCCAACAAAACCCTTTTTTATACTTCATTTGCATGACATTTAGTTTCCTAGGTCAGTCATTAGGCTCCTTGAGAGACGATCCGGGATCGCACCATTATAGTGCAATCCTTGGTTAATAAATAATTTTGCATTTAACCCCCAAGGCGCTTTGGAAAAGGTTAAATCACCTGTGTAAAGGATCCGGTACGATCACTCTCAATAATGTCACACATATACTTCATGACATAATACCCACACTTCTTATTCGTCGGTTGCTGGGGGCACTTTATAAATCACAAGAAATAGTATAAATTAATAACAAAGTAAATAATATCTCAATTGACTAACATTGAAGGAATTTAAATTAAAGGTAGTTACTTTAGGTCTTTGTGTCACGATGGCATCATCCATTTCACCGGTTTCTGCTGCAAAATGCCATTGTTGAATGCCCCTAAAATAGAACTAAAATTAGCACATATACATGAAAATAATTTATGTAGCCCAAAGTAAAAAAATCATTAAAAGTACTTACTTAGATAAGAGGGTTTTATAATATGAGGTTATATTATATCTCAAGGGGTCAAACCAAACCAGACGATGTTGTATGGGGCAAACGACAGCTAATGACCAGTATTTACTGAAAGACAAGAACAAGTTTTGATAAAACTTAAAACCAATAACATAGTAGTCATTACTTCACACCAAAATAACATTTATATCACAAAAGTCAATTTGACAGCAAAATTACTTCTTTCCAATGCTTAATAAGCAACTTCTAAAGCTCAACATATTGAATTTATATATTCACAACAACACTGCCAAAGTCTTTGCTAAATAATAATTTTCTCAAAAAAACTAAAGTATAATTATTATCACACGATGAAACATAAAACGAGCAAATTAACACTAAGACAGACGAAGTCAAAACCAAGTGCCAAAACCACTGATACATAAACCTCCGTGTAATAGCCATGATACTAATAAAACTCAGTTCACAACTGATGGCACGCAAAATGGCCAGTCCGTGATGAATTGTAATAACATCATTGACGTTACTATTTTAGCACGCAAATTTTCTTAGGAACCGAACAGAACATAAAAGAAGGCATAATTCTATATCAAAATTACTTGAGAGACTGTTGATTTTGGAGGAAAAACCACTGAGACAAATGAAACTAAAATCCGTGTGATAGCCATGAAACTCATAAAACTCACAACAGTTCACAACGGATGGAAAGCAAAATGGCCAGTCCGTGATGAATTGTAATAACATCATTGATGTTACTGTTTTAGCACGTAAATTTTCTCAGGAACCAAACAAAACATAAAATAAGGCATAATTCTATATCAAAATTACTTGAGAGACTGTCGATTTTGGAGGACAAACCACTGAGACAAATGAAACTAAATAAATCCGAACCAAATCAACCCTCATCCACAAAATCACTTCTGAAAAGCTTTAAATCAAAGCCGAAGCTTCATTTTGATTAGGTTGAAGTTCTTGAAATCCCCAAATCCCTTCGACCCAAACTCTCAAACATACCTAATCGAGAAAACAAAGGTTAGGAATGGATAGAGGAAGCTTACCTGACCTCGGATCAGGTATTGCATACGTTGTTCCGAGATGGGGGAGGTGGGGGAAGCTGGGGGTCTGGGGGGAGTTGTGGGGCTGCGCGGGGGGGAAGCTGGGGGGCCGGGAGGGGAAGCTTGAGGGATTTGGAGGGAGCTGAGGGGGATTATTTGGAGGGAGCTGAGGGCGCGGGATCTAAAATATTGGGGGTGGGTGTTTCAACGTCACACTTTACCAAAGTGTGACGTTGAAAGTAACAAATATTTTTTAAAAAATGAAAAAACAATTTATGTGACTTTCAATGTCACACTTAAAATTAAGTGTGACGTTGAAAGTCATGAATATTTTTTTAAAAAAAATTGTTGTGACATTCAACGCCACACCTAAATAAAGTGTGACGTTGAAAGTCACCAATTTTTTTAAAAAAATTAAAAAAAAATCTGTGACTTTCAACGTCACACCTAAATTAAGTGTGATGTTGAAAGTCACCAATTTTTTTTAAAAAACAAAAAAAAATTTTGTGACTTTTGTTAGTACTGGCTGTCACCCAAGAGGGGGGGAGGGTGAATTGGGTGATAGGATAAAATTTAAACTTTTTGCAAATCTTTTCTTTTCTGAACCACAGTGAAGGTAACCTTCTCAAAACCCTTTTTTTTTATTATTACAGAGTAATTCAAATCTGTTAAATACACTAAGAGATATATAATGTAGATATGCTGGAAACTGAAAGAGTTAAGGGAAGAGATAATGCACACATAATTTATCCTGGTTCGGTCAACCCAGACCTACATCCAGTCCTCAGGCTCCACCTGAGATTTCCACTACCCTCTTGTTTAAACCAGGCACAAGAGAAGCCTACCACAGGTTTTACGAACACAGGTTCACCTGCCAACCTTTTCCACTGGTTTTACCATACAGGATAACCAGTCAACCTTTACAGAGTTTAGAATCTCTCTAAACACTCCCCCTTACCACCTGTAAGGTAATATCCCTGTTCTAAAGCACCAAGCTTTAAGAACAACCTCAAACAGTAGAGGATTTCAATAAATGTGTTCACTTAATGAACTGATTTTGATAAACACTTAAGTACAGAGATGTATATGAAGAAATACAAATATAAGAGTGTAATGATTTGCACTATGGTTGCTCTAGCTCTTCTATTCTATAGCACTCAACTCATAGATATTTCTTCATTTCTGGGCTCATTGATATGTATCTGATATTCTGAGCAGACCCTCTGTTTTCATCGTCATTCACGTAAATCTCATTGTTGCATCATCATCTATTCTGATGTCTTCAAGTCTTTATATATGGCTTGATAAATTTCTATCCGTTAGAAACTTGGAGAACTAGCCGTTGACAATCAGATTTCTTCTCTTGCTTTACTTTATTTTTGCAGAGGATGAGCTAAGAGAGATGGAGACTGTAAGTAACGATAACCTGATGCTACCTACCACTGTACTTGCATGTCAGCTTTTTCATTAGCGCTAGCTCCCTTTGCTATCGCTAGCTTGACAGTGTAAAATCTGCACTTTAGAAAGAATGTATTAGCTCAGCACGTATTGTGCTATCGATAGCTAACAAAGCTATCGCTAGCTTCATAGTGTAATTACAGTACTTAGCTTAAACAGATAATCATATAATGCACAGCAGATGTTATCGCAAGCTTAGTCCATTAGCTCAAAGATAAAGACTATAGATAGCAAATCATGCTATCGCTAGCAAATCGTGCTATGGATAGCAAATCTTGCTATGGCTAGCAAATCTTGCTATCGCTAGCAAATCTTGCTATAGATAGCAAATGATGCTATGGATAGCAAATCTTGCTATGGATAGCAAATGATGCTATGGATAGCAAGTCATGCTATGGATAGCAAGTCATGCTATGGATAGCAAGTCATGCTATGGATAGCAAATCATGCTATAGCTAGCATATGCTTTTAGTTCAATGATCAGCGATAGAGAATTTGTTACCTATTAGATTTTACTTATTCATTGCTGAGGTAACCTACACTCTTTTAATTAGCCATTATGATTATGATTCTTATCTCAGTTTATTCCAGACTAAGTTACATGCTGTTATGTATGCAATCTAAGCTTATGGACATGTTATGATCATATATGAAATGCTTCAATCACAGTAAACATATAGCAAACATAATTTAATAGATAGTAGGAGATAAACACTTTATACACACTTTTTGCTTCTTACATTTTACTTTATATTTTACATAATCAAAACTAAGCATATCCAACAACTTTCAACGTCACACTTAATTTAAGTGTGACGTTGAAAGTCACAGCAATTTTTTTTTCGTTTTTTAACATACAACGTCACACATATTTAAAGTGTGATGTTGAAACTTTCAACGTCACACTTTAAATTATGTATGACATTGTATTGTAAATGGCAAAATGCACAAGAGGGGGGTGAATTGTGCTTTCCAAAAATTAAACTTGAAATACAAAGACAATCCTTTATACTGGTTCGGCAAAACACTGCCTACGTCCAGTTCTCCAACTCCTCGTTGGGTTCCACTAATCACAGGTTTTACAAACTAGGTTCACCTGCCAACCTTTACAAGACAGAGTTTTAGAAACCTCTAAACACTCCCCCTTACAAGTTGTAAGCTACAACCCTGTTCTAAAGTCCCAGACTTAAGAACAACCTCAAATAGTAGAGGATTTCAATAAATGAGTTCACTAAATGAACAGATTTTGTTAATCATTGAAGCACAAATGAACTCTCTAAGAGTAATAAAGCTTTGAGCTAAAGGTAGGTCAAGATAATGAATCTATGTTCACAGTTTTTGTTCGCTGCTTCATAAATGCTCAAGCTTTGGCTTTTATATGCCGTCTTTGTCTTCCTTGAAACTTTCAGCTTTGTTTAAATAAACCATATAAATTAATAAGTACATACGTGATCAAATATTCAAATAATAAGTGCAGTATTTTTTCCTAGAGTTATGGCATATTATAAATGAAATATATATGCTTGGATTGTTGTCTAAACTAATGACCTATTTGAACACATTTATCAATTCATAAATTTCAAAAGCCATATATTGTAGATTAAAAAACAAAATTTATATGGTTTGTTTTTTAAAACCATAGTAAATTAAGATATATATATACATGAGAATTGATTTTTATCGGTGCATCTTTTTAGCAACCAATTTATTTTTTACAATGAAAATGAAAATTCAAAAGAAAAAATTTCCAAATAGAAAAATAAGTAATACCCTGTTGTCTAATTTACTGATTTATTTAAACACATTAATTATTTTGTAATTTTCAAAAGTAAAATTAATAGTGTTGATTATAAATCATATATATGTTTTAATTGTTGCCTAAAATAGTGACTTATTTGAAGACAATAATTAATTTGTATAACTAAAAAGTTAAATATTGCATATTAAAAACAAATACATATAGATTGATTTTTCTATAACCAATATTACACTAAGAGGTATGTACGTGATAAAAAAAAGAATTAATATAGAATACCTTCTTAAAAGTATATATATATATGTATTTAATCATTGTTCAATATTAAATAACTTTCATACATTTATGTATTTAATCATTGCTTTGCTCAATCTTAAATAACTTTCAAAATTAAAAAAATGCATTCCCAAAAGTAGAAATATATGATAAGTAATGATTAATTATTGGCAATGAAATTTGAAATTAAGAATAAAACCTTCCATTATGACTTTGATTATGTGAACATGTGGAACAATGATTGAGTTAAGTGAAGATGATCTCATTGGACATGTGGACCATTAGAATTGTTGTTAGGAGCTTTCAAGAAGTATATAGATATAGATGAATAAAGGGTTAATTATTTTCTGAAAAATTTATATGTATCTCTTATTCTCACCCTAATCTATTGATAACTCCTAGAAATTCATGATTATTTGAGTATATTTGTCTTAAGTTTTTGTTTATTATTTATACATTTTGGATACTCAAGAGGAAAATGCTCATTTGATTTTCGGTTGCACATTATTGTATATTTATGTAGATTTTGATTATTTTTTGTAGTTAATTTCTTATGTTGTTTTATGTAATTTTTGTAGGAATAATTTGATGCAATAAACAAGAGATTTTAGCCCTCCACCAAGCTCCCAATTGAACAAAAATAAGAAGAAGCCAAAGATCAGCTCAAGAAATAAAGAAAACAGAGCAAAGCACCAAAAAAAGGTGACTTCGCCGCGGCGAAGTCACGGCGAACTCCCTCTGCCTCTGCATGTTTGCCATTTCTCGCCGTGGACTTCGCCGCGGCGAAGTCACGGCGAGCTCAATGCCTTTCTGTATTTTTTGAACTTCACCGTGGGCTCGTCGCGGCGAAACCCACGGCGAAGTACATTTGCCTCTGCCTCTTTTTGGAAGAGTTCGTCGTGATCTCGCTGCGGCGAGCGCAACACATTTCTGAAATTTTTGGGACTTCGCCGTGGCTTTCGCCGCGGTGAACTGCGTGTTTCTGCGCGTTTTGGACAGAACAGGGGCGTGTTTTAACTTATATAAAAGCTAGGGCTTCGTTGTGAGCCTTCATTTATCGACTTCTGGGCATATTTTGGGCATGTTTGGCTCTGTTAGGGCTTGGAGATTGGTGGGATTTAGCTTGGGCTTGGAGCTTCGAAGATATTTGAGCTTCCTCTCTTGGTTTATCTCTTCCATCTTCCTTCTCTTCTCAGGTTTTGTTTTGTAATGTTGTATATATATGCTCCCATGGAGTTGTAGAACATGAGTAGCTAAATACTTTGATTCTAGGATTATTTGGAACCCTTGTATGTATTGATTCTTGATTCCTCCTCTTATGTTGTGATTAATGATATCTATGTGCTTATTTTACTCTTCTCCTAATGCTTCTAAGTGCTTGATCACCATTTAGATGTTGGGTTCACTTGATTTATGCTTGAGAGGGCTAGGTTGAGTGTAGAACTTGGGTAAAGTAGTGCAAGAACTTGAAGTTTGCATGACGAATAGATGGTTTTGTTGGTAAGATAGAGATATACTTGCTAGCCTTGCATAGTCACATTAGGGTTAGAGCTTGATAATTGGGTTTTATTAAATTGTAGCAAGAGATTGTGCAATTAATAAGACTAAACACTTGTTCTTGACTTGAGAGAGCTTTTACGAGTACTCTATGAACCCTAGATTAGCACGTGGTTTCGTTGAGAGCTTCTTTGAGGGGAGGTTAATTGAGCTTTAAGAAGTACAAGAGGGATAGATAATCTTAGGACCCATTTTATCCTTGAAGTTGGAGAATCACTTGTTTATAGTTTTATTTTCATTTTATTTTCTTAGTTAATCTTCAACTCTACATTTGTGTTACTCAAATTGGGCGAGAGTGTGACAATCATTGCTTGACCGGGTTTTAGACAAATCCTCGTGGGAACGATACGTTTCTCATCACTTTATTACTTGGCGCGACCCGTGCACTTGTGGCGCGTGGCGAACATCTATCTATATCTATATCTATATTGTAACACCTAAATTTTTACTACTATATTATAGCATTTTAATTTATTTATAATCCCTTTTAATTCGAGAAGCCCAAAAATACAAAAAATTTAAAACTTTATCTTTCCAAAGTATTAAATCAAATTTCCTTTCTTTCAAATGGAATTTTCTGATAAATTGGATTATCTTTAAACTTTCAATAAAATAGAGTGGTTATTAAAACAATTAAAATAACTCGAATTATAACGCTTGGGGAGTCAAACCCCTTACATTATATATACATATTCTTTAGATTATGTTCTATTTATCTATTTCCACCTCTCTTACTATAATAATATATTGGCGGGTTATCTCGATTGATAACCCTCTTACATGTGTATGTAGCTCTATTATTCCTTAAGGATATATATTCATATACAAATATACATTATCTACTAGACAAGCTTCCCACTTGTCTTAATTATTTAAACATACAACATACACAGGTAACTAGGTTCTTAAAGTAACTACCTACAGGGTACAAGACTAAGCAGGCATTCCTGCCCCTTCATACTACCTTACTTCTTTCCCAACTAGCTACTCCCATTCTGCTATACTGAAAACGTTTTGGAAAACAGTTGTTAGAATCTTAAGTTTTGATGAGGACTGACCCTAAGAAAACATAAGTAAAAGTTACCTCTGAATTAATCTTATAATATCTGCCAGGTAACAAATCATCATTGCGAGAACAAAGATTTATCTCTAATAAGAAATGGCATCTTAGCAAACCAATAATGAATGAGTATCCTTATCGCTAAGTGTATCTGTATAGCTAATTGAAAGAAAGGAATAGCGAGTGAAGACTTAGCAATATCAAGGTTAATATTTATCGCTAAGTCTCCCTCTATCGCTAAGCAAAGGATCCATCGCTAGAAGTTCATTGAGCTTATGAGTAAATGGAACCAGCAAATAAATGAACTAAGTCCCTAAATCAGCTAGCGATAATAGGTTAAGCTATCGATAACCATAAGTGGTTCAGATAATGATCCTTCAGATAGCTAGTGCCTGAGAGCTAATGAATCAAGAGCTGATATGTTTGCTTGCGCTAAAATGTTTATCTATCGATAATGGGATACCTTGAAGTTCTGAATTCTTTGATAATTGTATCCTTAAAGCTAATAAGCAAATCAAGTATCCAGCGATAGTAGTTTAAGCAATCGATAGAAGAATATATGCTGATATGAGCTAACAGACTAAGTTTGCGATAGCATTTCTGTATCTTTGGAAGATTATCTGTTCAGCTAACAGTTTAAGTGCAGATCACACTCTATGAGATTAGCGATAACAGATTAAGCTAGCGCTAATACAAAGCTGCCAGAAAGTACTATTTGTACGGATGCTCAGAGCGCTGAGTCTGTCTCTCTCTTAGCTCACCCTATACAAGAAGTAGTTGAAGCTAGAGCAGAGAGTTAAGCCCGATAAAGAAGTTGCATTAAATGCCAACGGATAGAAGCTCCCAACGACTAATTTCAAACGGCTTCTTTAAGATTGAACGTTAGGGCAAAATCCGAAGAAGAAGATATAAATACAGAACTCAAGCATTTATTGAGAAGTGACGAAAAACGAGAACATTCACAAGTTCATTCATTACTCTGTATTTATTGTCTTAAAGATTTCATCTGTACTTAAGTGTTTATCAAAATCATTTCATTAAGTGAACGTATTTATTGAAATCCTCTACTGTTTGAGGCTGTTCTGAAAGCTTGGTGCTTTAGAACAGGGATATTTCCTTACAGATAGTAAGGGGGAGTGTTTAGAGATTCTAAAACTCTGTAAAGGTTGACAGGTGAACCTGTGCTCGTAAAACCTGTGGTTAGTGGAACCCAACAGAGTGTTGGAGAACTGGACGTAGGCAGTATTGGCCGAACCAGTATAAATTTTGTGTTGTATTCATATTTCTTTAGAGTTTTTGAATAGCACAATTCACCCCTCCTCTTGTGCGATTGCCACTTTCACTTGGTATCAGAGCGGGTCTTCTCTGTTACTAAGATTCCAACGAATCTGAGAAGCAAAGATCTAAATGGCATCGCTTGAAAATATTTTCCCTGAAGGAAGCTCCATTAATAAGCCTCCTGGCTTTGATGGGAAACATTATACCTTCTGGAAATTAAAAATGAAGATTTACATCAAAACCAATGGATACAAACTCTGGAAAATTATAGAAGAAGGAGATATTGTTCCCAGAGATCCCATGGGCATTCCAAAGGGAGAAGATGAGTACACAGAAGAGGATATTGCTAATCTGGAGCTGAATAGCAAAGCAGTCCTCATGATCCAGAGTGCTCTTAGTCAAACAGAGTTCTTTAGAGTGAGTCATCTTGACTCTGCTAAAGAAATGTGGGAAGCCTTGCAAATAGTTCATGAAGGGACTTCTGGAGTAAAAGATAGGCGTGTGGAAATGCTAGTGGAAGAGTTCCACAAGTTTGAAATGATTGAGGATGAGAAGATAAGGGATCTAGAGATCAGATTCACTCACCTCATCAATAATCTTGCTGCTCTGGGGAGAAAGATTACTGAGAAAGAGCAGGTCAACAAAATTTTGAAAGTCCTAAAGGGAGATTGGCTCATGAAAGTCACAGCCATTCAAGAAATGCAAGGAGAATCAACAAAATCCATCACTGCCCTGTTTGTCAGCCTTACTGAGTATGAGCCTACCCTGATAGCTCAAAGGGAAGCACAAGGAAATTCCAAGAAAAAGTCACTTGCTCTTGTTGCTTCAGAAAGAGATGAAGTCAATGATGATGAGGAAGATCTTGATGAGGAGGACATAGCTCTTATGGCCAGAAAATTTAAAAAGCTCTTCAGAAGAAGAGAAAGATTTCAGAGAAGTGGCCCTAGCTTCAAAGACTTCTAGAAAGACAAATCTCCTATATGCTTTGAGTGCAAGAAGCCTGGTCACTTCAGAGCTGAGTGTCCCAGCCTTCAAAGATTAAAGGAGAAAGAGAAAAAGAAGATTTATGGAAAGAAAAAGGCTTATGTGTCATCCATCTGGGGTGATAGCTCTGATGAAGAAGCTAGCGATAGCGAAGAATGCGCCAACCTATGCCTTGTTGCTCAAGAAGAGCATAGTGATTCTGAGGTATCTGACTCTGAACCTTCTTATTCTGATCTTCAAAATTTATATGATGAAATGTGCATAGAATTCTTGAAACTCTCTAAAGAAGTAGTTAGACTAAGAAGAGAAAACAAAGAAATTCAGAAAAACTCTTCTCAAAGGATTTCCTCTTCCCTATCGATAGAAGAAGAGCTATCGCAAGTTCCCATAGATGCACCTTCGATAGCTAAGCCTCTATCGATAGCTGTTCCCTCAATTTCTGAAAATTGCTCAAATTGTGAAAAATTATTGAAGGAAAAAGAAAAACTTTCGCATGTTTTAGAAAAGTTTACAAAGGGATCTGAGACTCTGAATGTGATTTTAAGCAACCAAAAAGTTTTCAGAGATCGAACTGGTATTGGCTATGAGCCCAAACAAAAATCTTCAAAAAGATGGATTGAACCAAAGGTGAAGTCATACATGAATTACTTTAGAAAATCTTCTGAAAATTCTTCACCATATAGCTTTTGCAATTTCTGCAACAAGAAAGGCCATACTCAGTCAACGTGTATTAACAGAAAGGATGGTGTTAATAGCTCTTATAAATGGGTTCCTAAAGGAACTTATGTGCCAAAAGTCACTACACACCTAAAGCACAAGTCTGACCTTAAAGGACCCAAGAAAGTTTGGGTACCTAAATCTGTTTAGTATGTGCAGGTGTGCCTGAAAGCATCCAGCAATGGAAAATGGTATATCGACAGTGGATGCTCAAGACATATGACTGGAGACAAAGATAAAATCAATAATCTGGTGATAAAAGATGGAGCCAAAGTTAGCTTTGGTGGGAACCAAAGTGGAAAAATCACTGGAGTTGGTGAAGTAGGTCCAGTCAAGGATGTCTACCTAGTGGATGGTCTCTGCCACAATCTTCTGAGTGTTAGCCAAAGCGCAGACCATGGCAACTGGGTAATTTTCGATTCTAATGAATGTCTCATTGTTGATAAAAATGATTTAGATATAAATAAATCCAATCTGAATTGCAAGATAAAAGGAAATAGAAATGGGAATTTATATACTCTAGATTTATGCCAACAGCTTGAAGAAAAATGCTTTATTTCAAATGATGAAAATTGCTGGTTATGGCATAAAAGATTAGCTCATGTGAATTTTTCTCAGCTAGATAAATTGGTTAAGAAGGAGCTAGTCATAGGAATTCCCAGTTTTAAGTCAAAGCATGATTTGATTTGTGAATCCTGTCAAAGAGGTAAACAAACAAAGTCCTCTTTTAAAATCAAGAAGACAGTCTCCACCAGCAGGCCATTGGAACTAATTCATATGGATCTAGTTGGGCCAGCAAGAGTAAAAAGTCTAGGAGGTAGCCTATACACTCTTGTAGTTGTGGATGACTACTCAAGATTTACCTGGACTATGTTTCTTTCCTCTAAGCATGAAACTTTTGATGCTTTTTGTGTTCTTGCTAAGAAAGTGCAGAATGAGAAAGGGACAAAGATAATAGCCATCAGAACTGATCATGGAGGTGAATTTGAAAATAAAGAGTTCATGGAGCTGTGTGATGAAAATGGAATTGACCACAACTTCTCTGCCCCTCGGACTCCTCAACAAAATGGTGTTGTAGAGAGAAAGAACAGAGTGCTCACAGAAATGGCTAGAAGCATGCTGAACGAGAAACAAGTGCCTCAAATATTTTGGGCAGATGCTATGAGTACAGCTTGCTACATTTCTAACAGAGCCTACATCAGAAAGGGGATGGAAAATACTCCATATGAACTCTACAAGGGAAGGAAGCCTAATATCAGTCACCTGAGGATTTTTGGATCAAAATGTTACATCCACAACAATGGAAAGGTAAATTTAGGTAAATTCGATCCTAAATCTGATATTGGCATTTTCATTGGATATTCAAATAGAAGTAGAGCATATAGAGTTTATAATAAGAGGACTCAAACTGTTGAAGAATCTGTTCATGTAGTATTTGATGAAACCCCTCAAGAAAAACAACAATCTGTTGATGAGGATGAAGATTTTTCAAAGTTTTTAAAACAGCCCCTATCGATAGCACCTCAGCCATCGATAGCAAATCCTGAAAACAATATTGAAAATAATCAGGATAAAACTGAAGATGATCTAGAAAGATCTGTTGAGCCTCAATCTTCCATTAGACATCTTAAAAATCATCCTCCTGAACAGATTATTGGAGAAATCTCAAAAGGAGTTAAAACAAGAAGGCAACTGCAAAATGAAGTAGAATTTTTATGCTTTCTTTCTCAAATTGAACCAACTTGTATTGATGAAGCTCTTGCTGAATATGATTGGATAATAGCTATGCAGGAAGAACTTAATCAATTCAAAAGAAATCAAGTTTGGGATTTAGTACCAAGGCCCAGAAATCATCCTATTATCGGTACTAAATGGGTTTTCAAAAACAAACTTGATGAAGCTGGTCAAATTGTGAAAAATAAAGCCAGATTAGTTGCAAAAGGATATAACCAAGAAGAAGGCATTGATTATGAGGAAACTTTTGCTCCAGTTGCAAGACTTGAAGCAATAAGAATTCTTCTAGCTTTTGCATCCATCAAAAATTTTAAACTTTATCAAATGGATGTTAAGAGTGCTTTTCTTAATGGCTATATTAAAGAAGAGGTGTATGTGGAACAACCTCCTGGTTTTGAAGAAAAGACTAAGCCTGACCATGTTTTCAAACTCAAAAAGGCTCTTTATGGTCTCAAACAAGCACCGTATGAGAGACTTAGTACTTTTCTGCTTGAAAAAGGATTTTCTAGAGGAAAATCAGATACTACATTGTTCATTATGCACAAAAATAATCATATGCTTATAGTTCAAATTTATGTTGATGACATTATTTTTGGGGCAACTAATGAAACTCTATGTGAGGATTTTGCTAAGACAATGCAGGGAGAATTTGAAATGTCCATGATGGGAGAGTTAACATTCTTCCTAGGACTACAAATAAAGCAAAAGAAGGATGGTATCTTCATATCCCAAACCAAATATTGTAAAGAAATTATCAACAAATTTGGGATGGATTTATCCAAAGAAGGAGACACTCCCATGAGTACCTCTGCCAAATTAGATGCAGATGTTCCCGGCAAAGAAGTAAATCAATCACATTATAGAGGAATCATTGGTTCTTTACTTTATTTAACTGCTAGTAGACCTGACATTCAATTTAGTGTAGGTGTATGTGCTAGATATCAAGCAAATCCCAAAGAATCTCACTTATCAAATGTTAAGAGGATTTTGCGTTATTAACAAGGGACTCAAGAGCTTGGGCTGTGGTATCCCAAAGGAACTCAAGAGTACCTTCTTGCCTATTCTAACTCTGACCATGCAGGTTATAAAGCAGATAGAAAAAGCACAAGTGGTCAATGCCAATTTCTCGGTAACTTTCTAATCACTTGGGCAAGCAAGAAGCAAACTTGTGTTTCTCTTTCATCCACAGAGGCAGAATACATTGCAGCAGGAAGTTGCTGTACTCAAGTCTTATGGCTTAGGCAGCATCTGAAAGATCTGGGTTTGAACTTCTCAGAAGTACCTATTCTCTGTGACAACACCAGCACAATAAGCTTGGCTAAGAATCCAGTTCAACATTCCAGAACCAAGCATATAGATGTGAACATCACTTCCTGAGAGATCACATTCAGAAGAAGGATGTCAAGATAGAATTTATTTCAACCCATCTACAACTTGCTGATATATTTACCAAGCTTCTTGAGCCTGATCAATTTCTCTATATTAGAAGAGAGCTAGGAATGGTAAATCCAAATGAATTGTAAATATTATTATTCTTAATTTGCTTTATTGATTGGTCATCTGAATTATTGCTAACTTAGGCATCGGAGTGCCAAATCTTAAGTTTTTGCAGGACTGACCTATCGATAGTAAGTCATACTATCGCTACCATATGTAGAACTAAGCTAAGTTTGAACTAAGAATAACTTCGCTAGCTTAACAAATTATCGATAGCAAAGACAGCTATCGATAGATAAACATTGGAAGGAGTAAGTGAAGCTCAAAAGTCACTTACTCAGCGTGGGATCATGCCTGCTAGCGATAGCTGCTCATTTTAGCGATAGCAAATCATCAAAGAGTCTCAGAATGCGAAACGTCAGTGAATATTATATTATTTCTGGTAACTTCTGAACTCTATAAAAGCAGGACATGTGTATTGTGCATTCATTATTCACCCGAAGAGTCTCTTCATTTCCCTAAAATCTCTCTGAAATCTCAAGGTTTTCTTTCTCTTAAAACCCTAAACCCAGAAATGGGTAGAGTCTTGAATCTAAAAATAGGTGATTTTGATGAAACCTCTAGCGATAAACCCTCTTCTCAATCCGCTAGCAAGTGTCTCAAAGCCCAGAAAGCCGTGTCATTCTCTAAAGAAATCATTAAATCCGATATCCTGTGTCAGAATCGTATCTCTTCTGAGATAATATTTTCAGAAAAATCCTTCAAAGTTCAAATCGCCCTTCTCGCTCATGCAAAAACCCTAGCCAGGGCTGAAATTTTGGTGGATTTCTCTCCAACAGATGATGACAAAAAGGGGGAGAAATGGTCTATTAAAAGGGAGATCAGGAAGATCGAGTATCGAGTCAAAAGCCAAATTCCTGAAACCTCAGTTGTTTAAGCAAAATATCTTGTCCGCCAATGCTCCTTTTAATGTTTCTCATTGACCTCAGTTGTTTAAGCAAAAGGAGATTAGGGAGATTGAGTCAAAAGCCAAATTTCTGAAGACCTCCCTCAGTTGCATTCTGCATTCATAAATAGTTTATGGTTTTAAAAGTTTCGTTCTGCAAAATTGTACTATGATCTGAGATGTTCTGAATATAACTGATCTGTACAAGCTTTATTGTTATCCAAGTTCTGATATATGCTTATGCTTATATAAATGATTATGGTCTGAACTTGCTCTTGTATTTTTACTTATGTTTTGTCATCATCAAAAAGGGGGAGAATGTTAGAATCTTAAGTTTTGATGAGGACTGACCCTAAGAAAACATAAGTAAAAGTTACCTCTGAATTAATCTTATAATATCTGCCAGGTAACAAATCATCATTGCGAGAACAAAGATTTATCTCTAATAAGAAATGGCATCTTAGCAAACCAATAATGAATGAGTATCCTTATCGCTAAGTGTATCTGTATAGCTAATTGAAAGAAAGGAATAGCGAGTGAAGACTTAGCAATATCAAGGTTAATATTTATCGCTAAGTCTCCCTCTATCGCTAAGCAAAGGATCCATCGCTAGAAGTTCATTGAGCTTATGAGTAAATGGAACCAGCAAATAAATGAACTAAGTCCCTAAATCAGCTAGCGATAATAGGTTAAGCTATCGATAACCATAAGTGGTTCAGATAATGATCCTTCAGATAGCTAGTGCCTGAGAGCTAATGAATCAAGAGCTGATATGTTTGCTTGCGCTAAAATGTTTATCTATCGATAATGGGATACCTTGAAGTTCTGAATTCTTTGATAATTGTATCCTTAAAGCTAATAAGCAAATCAAGTATCCAGCGATAGTAGTTTAAGCAATCGATAGAAGAATATATGCTGATATGAGCTAACAGACTAAGTTTGCGATAGCATTCCTGTATCTTTGGAAGATTATCTGTTCAGCTAACAGTTTAAGTGCAGATCACACTCTATGAGATTAGCGATAACAGATCAAGCTAGCGCTAATACAAAGCTGCCAGAAAGTACTATTTGTACGGATGCTCAGAGCGCTGAGTCTGTCTCTCTCTTAGCTCACCCTATACAAGAAGTAGTTGAAGCTAGAGCAGAGAGTTAAGCCCGATAAAGAAGTTGCATTAAATGCCAACGGATAGAAGCTCCCAACGACTAATTTCAAACGGCTTCTTTAAGATTGAACGTTAGGGCAAAATCCGAAGAAGAAGATATAAATACAGAACTCAAGCATTTATTGAGAAGTGACGAAAAACGAGAACATTCACAAGTTCATTCATTACTCTGTATTTATTGTCTTAAAGATTTCATCTGTACTTAAGTGTTTATCAAAATCATTTCATTAAGTGAACGTATTTATTGAAATCCTCTACTGTTTGAGGTTGTTCTGAAAGCTTGGTGCTTTAGAACAGGGATATTTCCTTACAGGTAGTAAGGGGGAGTGTTTAGAGATTCTAAAACTCTGTAAAGGTTGACAGGTGAACCTGTGCTCGTAAAACCTGTGGTTAGTGGAACCCAACAGAGTGTTGGAGAACTAGACGTAGGCAGTGTTGGCCGAACTAGTATAAATTTTGTGTTGTATTCATATTTCTTTAGAGTTTTTGAATAGCACAATTCACCCCCTCTTGTGCGATTGCCACTTTCAACAGTGAGATTGGAAATCTCAATAACAGTTTATTCCATATCATGTGTGCACTTATATATATACATATACATCAATTTCATAAATATGTGCATATAATGAAAGCATATATCCCTTTTAAACCAATACCTGCAGGATTTTTTAATTATAGCCCTCACGCTACTCAATAACCCTCACGGTTATAGGAATTTAATTGTAGCCCTCACAGCTACTCAATAACCCTCACGGTTATAGGAATTTAATTGTAACCCTCACAACTACTCAATAACCCTCACGGTTATAGGAATTTACTGGCAAAGGGGGAACGACCCACCTAGGCCTTTGAGTACTACATAAATATCATCAATATCATAACAGGAATAATGCCCATTTAAATGCCACAGATATTACAAAATTATATATAGAAATTTTTATTATGAATTAAACTACTACGTGGATACCAGAGCTATTTCCTGAACCAGATCCTTTACTTTATATTGTCTTGGTGAACTCATACCAATATCAAAGCCTATCTACACATCATATTATAATAAGAGTAAGTTAATATATGTACTTCTATATTTATACTATGCGTCTCTCTCGAGTCCTAATATGCTTGTGACTACCCCACTATTTATATCTATGAATCATTATTATTTACTATAACTATCTTGACTATTCAAGATTAAAAAGATCACTTTTAATTACTTTACTCCAATTAGTATTTCTTATTCTCAATGTTTGACTAATAATTACCTCAAGGATAATTCTTTTAAACAAGTAATTTCCATTACAGTATATCCATGCCTTTGAAACCTTAAAACAATAACTATAAATTCAACATCAAATTCTAAGTAGACAATACAACCACATATAACACACATTACAACTTACTTCTAATTAACTTCTCTTTAAAACTTTAAGCTCCAACTTTTAATATCATCAGCAACATTAATTCCCATTTATCCAAACCATACCTCTTTAAAATCACATAGATTGACTCAACCACTTTAACAATATTTCCTTCAAAACTGTTGCAGAAAATTTCACAAGAATTCACACAGAAAGGCCATGTAAATGCCTCATTAAGTATTCTTATGATTAATTCAACACATTTATCACTCTAAGTCAATAAATCCAAACACATACTAACATCATTCAGAGCACAATTTCAGAAACTTCAAAAATCTCAGACTTACTCGAGATGTTCACATACAACATACTCAACCCCATTCTAATGATATACCATCTTATCAAAAATATTACTGAGGAACAGAAAGCAATCAGTCCCAAGCCAACAAAGTAGCCATCGAATCACCACAATTACCATCATAAAGCTCAATCCAACATGATACCAACAAACTCCTCCCCCCTTCACTGCAACCCGCCGAACAAAACAAGAAAGAGAAGAAATTTCTCATTCAACATAACTTCA
Source organism: Mimosa bimucronata (assembly GCA_037074515.1). NCBI lineage: Eukaryota > Viridiplantae > Streptophyta > Magnoliopsida > Fabales > Fabaceae > Mimosa > Mimosa bimucronata. The sequence goes on along the minus strand of CM073445.1, from coordinate 24,328,059 downwards.
TTTATTTTAGTGCATTATAATTTTCTACTCTCAAAGAATTAATACTAACCAGAAAATACTACATGGTTCAAAACCAATTTACATTCATTACAAATACTCTATTTCTATTGACATTAACATCATATTACTAGCACAATTACCAGGAAAACTAATGTTGTTTACAGGCTTCAAACAATTTTCAAAATTATTGAAATTGCTCACATACTGCCATTCAAATGTATACCACTACAATAATTCATTCATCTCAGTTTTCCACCAAAGCTCAAACTTGCTGCCACCTTAAAGCACAACAAATAATCCTGCTCATCCTTCTAAAACACAATTTTAGACCAGCTTCAATGGAGCAACGAATTTCAAATGAAATCTAAGGAAACAAGATCGTTTCATTGTCATTACATTATACTAGTAATCTGCAGCTCAAATCACTATGAAAATCATGTACAAAAAAAAATAAAGCAATCAAGAGAAATTCGAAGGAACATAATCCAACACAATGAAACAAATATGGCCACACAAACTTATCCCTTGAACAACATTTAGCTCTGAACCCATCACCGAACATAAAATCCTACGGCTTCAGCCCAATGAGAACCCAAGTCATCATGGCTCCAATCGGAGAAACATAGGCTAGAAAACAGACTCACTTCCCAACTAAATTCAAGCTTGATATCAACCAAACCTCCTCTTTCAACATGTTAAACAAAAGCACCCAACACAAAGAAAAAGATACAAAATTTTTGGACCCAATACAGGGGAGAAATCGGACAGAACAAAAGCAATAATAGGTCATCAACTCAAAAATTACCACAACACAACATGCAAGAGCAATACATTCTTTCATTCCTAATTTCAAATTCATTGAAGCATTAATTCTTTCTTCTTGTCGTCAACAGGGCTGAACAGGGGAGAAGGGAAAAATTCAAAATTTACACAAACCTCAAAAATCAAACATGCATTAACATCTGATGACCCTAACCTACTCCTAATCTCATTTAATTAGAGTTTCATTCGAATTTTGCTCGGAAACCACCAAGAACAGCGGCGGATGAACAGTGTTTGAAGCTTATGTTTGAGAGAAATCGGACCAAATCAAATTTCATTCACAAAATCACTTCAAGAAAACTTAGAATCGAAGCTTAAGATTCATTTTCTCAAGTTTAACACACCCTAAACCCAAACCCGAGTTGCTCCCTCTCTTAATCTCACCCGAATCAGATGGAAATTAGTAGCCATAGGAAGAGAAGAATCACCTGAGCTTGAATCTGGTCTTGCATGTGCCATCAAAACTTGCCATCGCCGGGAAATGTCATCGCCGTCGCCGGGAATGCAGAGAGAACAATAGAAACGAAGATGAGGGTGGAGAATATGAATGAAAGAGTGAGAGAGAGAAGGGACGGAATGGAGAAGGAAGGAGGGAGGGTCTGATTTTTATAAAGGGGTTAGGAGTTAATTTCGTTTCTGCCCTTTTAACTTCTGTTCTTTTCAATTTAGTCCCTATCCTTAAGTTTTCCATTATTTTCAGTTTGGTCCTTATCTGAAAAATTAATTTCCTAAAATTAATTCTCATATCAGGTTAGATATTTTCTTATCCATAAACTTATTTACATTAACTTTATAATAATATATATTTTAATTGAAATAATACTTTTATTAATGTATCTTTTTAAAATTAATTTTATAATAATATTTTTTTAAAAAAATATATAGCCAAATTTTTGCTGTGACCTTAATGCTGATATGAGTAGCATGATATGCCTGTTGAAATTTTCAAAACATCCAAATCTCAGACTTTGCTGTAGAAAGTGCTTGACCTTGATAATCTAAAATCTAACTTGTCATGCAAAAATCTACATCTACAAATTCATCTACAAATCCATCATAATACTTTTGAACTTGTTTAATGTTTATCCCTTTTTCAGTCATAATTGGCAGTTGGTCCTTTAATCTGTGAAGAGCAATCACATCATCTTCCTATGTTCCCTTCACCTCTCAAATCTTATTAGAACCCTATTTTCTAAAGCTTTTTGTTGTGCTGATGAAAGACACATTACATTCATGGTGATTTCCTGGTCATATAATCTAAAGAATTTTATTGATTGTAATGACAATATGAAATTTACTGTTTTAGAAATAAGTCTACATCCACTGTGACTTGGAATAAATGGCGATGATATGTACCAAAGAAGCAAACACATGTATGAAACCCAATGATAAGCCTTGTCGTGAGGCCACAAAAATAACTAGATTACTCTCTATAGTGACAGGGAGACAACGTAGGTCGAATTCCTTAATCTTTGGCAAGATGTTCAATCAAATGTAAAGTTACACAAATTAAATCCAATAATTAAAACAAATTTGAAAACTAACTAATTTTTTTTTTGGTATTTTTTTTTTGTTTATAAGAATATGAACAAGCTAAGAGAGAAGTGAAATGGTGAAGTAAAGTGATTAGAATGAATATGAGATGAATTCCTCCCCTAGGTATCCACCAAGTCTTTCCTGTTCCCCTAAACATAAGTTAAAGTTTCTGCAAATCAATTATTAATCTAATCATATGAACAAGAACCACTAACTAAGTGGAAGCAATTCATACAATCAACCTAACTTGACTTGTAAAAATTCAGAATCACTCAAGTTAATTCATTAATGCAAATAGTCTTCAACTAGGCTACTATGAATAATCCATCCAAATTCTACAACATAAACAACTAGATAGATTCATGAAATTGTGGGTTACAAAAAATCAAGCAATGACTTCTTGATTCAACATTAAATCAAACTAAACTTTATCATCCAATACACACAATTATAACAAAACTATCATTCTACATGTTCTCATAAATAATTCTAGTAGAATCAGTGAAGAAACTGAAAATTCTAGAAGATGATTGGTAAGAAACTCCCTTAAAGCACAAATGGAACTCTGATTTAGCTTCTACACTAGAGAAGTAACTGCGTTTTAGCCACTCATGAAAGGAATTGAAGCTCCTGGCTGGCGTGAAGAACGAAGGCGGAAGAAGGAAATGAAACTGGACTCCTCAGTCGAAAAATCCAGAATCGGCCGGCGATGAGAACTCCAAAGAGGAAATGGAAAATGGTCCAATATGGTGGAACGGTGAACAGAAAAATGGGAGAGAAGAAAATGGAATGGTTAATGGAAGTGAAGGAATCATGTCTTCTTCTCTGAGTTGAATATATATTCCGTTAAAATAGCCACTTTCTCCCTCTCTGCGCCTGGACTGAATCCCATATGCCATACAAATCAAATCATCTAGCTCAGCAATGTTTCCCTCCACTCCAATTCTCTAATGGCCATCACACGCATTGCTTGCACAAAACTACCTCTATTCTCCTTCGCTTGCACACTCTTCACGTCGCCGAACAGAACTTCCCAAGCCCTCATGTCTCGTGTTTCAAGCTTCTAATCTGAAGCTTTCCTTTCATTTTCCTTGTTTTCCAGTTTTGCCCCCTATCAAAAGAATAAAAGCAATAGATGAAAGAAGGGCAAATCTAGAATTTAAAGCATAAGCCTATAAAAAACCACTTTCAATTCCTAATTTCACAGACCAAGTGCACATCCTAGTTAATCAAGCTATAATGCAATTTTCCACACAATTAATCCACTAATTCAGCTTAAAATGCACACTTTAATAAGATAAATTTATGAATTATCACATATGCAGCCAAAGGCTCATTTTTACAGGATAGGAGGAAGCAGATGGACACAGACCCATATTTGATCTATCTTTCTTTTTAATTGTCCACTCTGAAAGCTAAAATTCATTATTCCATCATATTTATCTTAAAGGATTTTTCTAACGTATGTTTCTTTTATAGAGTCTGAAGCAACCGATTGATACCAAATTATGTGACTTTTATGACACATATCTAATATTATCTCCAAAAGCAAGACCGTGTTTACTCAAGAGGTGAATGTAAATTTCATATAATTTTATTTAATATTTGTTATTTTGGATTTTGATACTTGTTGATTTTTGTTTCTTTAACAAATCAAATGCTTGATCCAGTTGATCCCTTTGTTGAAGAAGATATTAACTACATTTGCGAGTGTCATAGTGAATTTTTTATTGGCCTTCTACAACAAAAGTCAATAGTGAGATTACATTGATGGACTCATGTAGGTTTCTGAGTTCACCTTATTATTGGAATCATGTACGCTTTTGAATTCACATTATTGGGAGCATAGTTTTCAAATTGTAACTAGAAAGATTGAATTTTAAGAATGTCTTAATTTTTATGGTTGGTTAATTTTCTTTTCAACTTGTAAAATGTCAAGGGATAGGATCAATTGATGTGTGTGTGTGTGTTTTAAGAAAATTAGTAAAAAAAGGCTGTATTTAGATCATATAATTCATTATGCGGTCTAAAAAGTGCCCGCATCATGTCTAAAAGTACATGTATTTAGATCGCATAATTGATCATGCAGTCTAAAAACTATATTCTTTTAGGCCACGTTTTTTTTTTAAAAAAAAAAAGTGGTCTAAAAAGTATTCTTTTAGACTGCTTTTTTATGCGGTTTAAAAGAACCAGACTTTCTAAAACACCATTATCTAAATCGCTTGTATACGCGGTTTAAAAAGCCTTTCTTATGCGGTTTAAATTTTCTTTTTTGTAAATAGACTAAATGAAAAAGAGTTTGGTGAAGTGTATGACTCAACTTATCAAAATGGAACGAAATACTTATTCCGGTTCTATATATAAGATAGATTTATTCAAGGAGTTGATCTAGGCCATGAATATGAGATTTCTTTCCAACTTTTCTCAATTGTTCTCCAAATCATCCCTATTGATGCTTCCAATAATAAACAAGTAAGAGAGGAAGAATTAATAATGGTAGATGATTAAAATGTTCAATAATATCATGCAATTTTAATTTACTTACCTAACGTCATTAATCTAATCAAATTAAATAAATAAGTTTTATATTTAGGATCGGGGATGAAGTACTTCCTTAAGCTGGATTGGATCAATTTATTAAATGAGTTCACCCACCAAGGTCCACTAACCACCGCATGCACACTTTAAATTGATTTTATAATAAAATTAAATCCTTTTTACACTTTGTTTGGTTTAGTTTGAGGGTAGGGGAGATGTTGTGTCTTCAATTGTCCATTGTTTGATTTAAAAAAAGAAGAGCGGGGAGGGGCGTGAAGGTTTACAATTCTATAATCGTCTATTACCTTAATTTCATAGACCTCCCTCTATTCAAATATATACAATCTAGTCCAATAATTAACACCGTTAAATAATATTTTAAATATTGTAAAATAATAATTTTAATTTAAAATTATATTAGAATAAATATTCTTTACTAATTCACCCCTTAAGTACTATCTCATTTATATTTCAATCATTTCTTAATAATTCCTAATGATCTATATTATATATATTACTTAACTTAAACACAATTTCAGAATAATTTATGTTAAAAAAATATTAACAAATAGATCAAAAAGGTAATTTTTTTGATACAGGTTTAATCAAATGTACTCAAAATTTATGAATTATAAAACATAAATTTGGATATAATATTAACAAAACTATAACATTTTAAAATTTAATAAATTAATTTCTTAATTCAATTATATATATATATATGTTCAACATTTTCAAACAATATATATTTTAAAAAGGTACAAATTACTTCATAAATCATTCTTAAAAATATAATTTATAATTATTAAATTAATCAACATCTTATTATCAAAATTTTTAAATTTTAGAATATAACAAAAATGAAGGTATAAATAAGAATTCATTTAGATGTTGGTAAAGACCGACTTAAATGATTGTTAAATATTATTTATATTAATCAAATATATTTTGATTAAAATAATGAATCAGCCTTATGATTTAATGTTCAACTAAACTAGTTGGTAGACGAAAGTTAAATTTTAAAACCATGAACGAGGTTTATGCACAATATATATATATATATATATATTGATTTAAAGGGATGTTGGCATAGGTAAATAAAAGAGAGGGAGAAACAAAAGGAAAAAAGAAAGGAAACAAATAAAAAGGAGGTCTCCATAATTTTGATTAAATATAGGGAAGGTCAATGTATTTTAGTCTTATAATTTTTATTTACCACTACTAAAGAAATACTTTATTGCGGCGCTTACAAAACGCAAGTGCTAGTATAGGTATAAGATGACCTATATCGGCGCTTTAGAATTAAAAGTGAGGGTATAAATATAAGCCTATCCCAGTGCTTATGACGTCATAAGCGGCGGGATAGGCCCCCATGCATTTAAATATTATTTAAAAAATATTTGATACAAATTAAAAAAAACTCAGGCATTTTAAAAAAGGAAAAACTATAAAAAAAAATAAATAAATAGGCATATCTCGTCACTTATAATGTCATAAGCGCCGGGATAGACCCCCAGGCATTTAAATATTATTTAAAAAATATTTGATACAAATTAAAAAAAACTCAGGCATTTTAAAAAAGGAAAAACTATTTGAAAATAAATAAATAGGCATATCCCGGTGCTTCTGATGTCATAAGCGCCGGGATAGACCCCCAGGAATTTAAATATTATTTGAAAAATATTTGATACAAATTAAAAAAAACTCAGGCATTTTAAAAAAGGGAAAACTATTTAAAAATAAATAAATAGGCATATCTCGGTGCTTCTGACGTCATAAGAGCCGGGATAGGCCCCTAGGCATTTAAGTATTATTTAAAAAATATTTGATACAAATTAAAAAAACTCAGGCATTTTAAAAAAAAAAGGAAAAATATAAAAAATTAAATAGGCCTATCCCGTCGCTTATGACGTCATAAGCGCCGGAATAGGCCCGCAGGCATTTAAATATTATTTAAAAAATATTTGATACAAATTAAAAAAAAAACTCAGGCATTTTTAAAAAAGGGAAAACTATTTAAAAATAAATAAATAGGCTTATCCCATTACTTATGACGTCATAAGTGCGGGATAGGCCCCCAGGCATTTAAATATTATTTAAAAAATATTTGATACAAATTTTAAAAAAAAACTCAGGCATTTTAAAAAAGGGAAAACTATTTAAAAATAAATAAATAGGCCTATCCCGGTGCTTATAACGTCATAAGAGCTGGGATAGACCCCAGGCATTTAAATATTATTTAAAAAATATTTGATAAAAATTAAAAAAAAAACTCGGCCATTTTAAAAAAGGGAAAACTATAAAAATAAATAAATAAGCATATCCCGTCGCTTATGACTATACAAAAAAACTCAAACATTTTATAAAAGGGAAAACTATACAAATTAATTTGTTTCACATTTTTTTAATTATTTTTATTCCTTGTGGACCTATCCCGGCGCTTGTGACTTCACAAGCACCGGGATATGCCCTCTTTGATTTAAATAATATTTAAAAGTTACTATTTTATTATTTTTTTAAATATTTTCTAATTTTTTTTTTACTTTTTACCTATCCCGGTGCTTGTATTTTTTTAAGCGCCGGGATAGGCTAGGCGGGATTTCTTAAATTTCATTTCCCTACTCCTCCCCTTAGCTCAACAAAACCCTCATCCCCTTAGCTCTCGTGCGCCGTGCAAAACCCAAATCCCACAGCTCTTTCGTCCCAAAGCCCACAGCTCCTTCATCCCAAAGCCCACAGCTCCTTCGTCCCTCAGCTCCTTCGTCCCAAAGCCCACAGCTCCTTCGTCCCACAGCTCTGTCGTTTTTCGTTGAAGCTCGCGTCCTTCTAGATCTGTTCGTTGTTGAAGTTGTTCATCCTCGTTTTCTCCCTTCCATTCACTTTCTTTGTATCAGTTAGGTAATTTTCTTTTCCCTTTGCTGATTTTTATTCGTTGATTTTAGTCCAAAATTTGGACACTTTTGTGAAATAAGTTGTTTTGGTGAACAATGTATGCTACTGAGGCTGAGATTTTTGTTTAGAATACTTGAAATTAGGGGTGTCGCTTTCCATATATACTGAGGTTGTGATTTTTGTCAAAAAAAGATGTGATGATAATTAAGTGAAATTAGAACTATGTTTTTGGTTGTTGTAAGATTAGATTTATTAACAAGAATGATTTGCTAATTTGGATTATATAAAAAAACAATTGATTTGAAAAACTATGGCATGTAAGTCATGATGGCAAAACAATTGATTCTACTACGGAACTTCTATTTTGTTTCTTTCTATGAAAATGCATGAAGTCAATGCATTTAGTGTCAGGTTGCTTGGTGATGCTTGAAGATGTGTATGCTTCATTGAGATGAAACTATTGAGGCTCTGTTAGGTTAATTAGAAAGTGACACATGATCCTTCCAACAGGTTTTTTTTTCCTGAATGCATTTAGGGCCATACAAATTGATGTTTGCTGGTTTACTTTAAGTGTGTTATGTGTTAAAACTCAACATTTTTTTTATGATTATAATGTTATTGTTCTTAATATGTTGCTAGTTGATGATGGTGGACAAAGCTATATTGAATTTTTGTTATGTCATATATCTTTAAAGGGAAATAATGTTTGTGTGTTAATAAATTGTTTATTTATGTTGTAGAGATCTCAAGAAGTATCCGCTTGGTCAACATTCTTCATCAAAAACAAAGTAGAAGAATTTATTCAGGTACCTAAATTCTATATTGAATAATGAGACAAAACTGTGTGGTCTTTTATGTTACTTGTATGAAATTTTTTCTTTGAGCCAAGGAAATATATTGAGTTAATGTTATGAAGAGAAGGATTATATTGGAGGTATTAAAGAACTTATTGTTTTCTAAATCATGCTTGGAGATATGAACTTATTGTTTCTTAAATCATGCTTGGTTTAAATCATGCTTGGATATATGAACAAGTCAATTTGATTTTTGTTCATGTTTAAATCATGCTTGGTTTAAATCTGTTGTGGTGGGCTGTGGAAATATATTGAGTTGTTGCTGTTTATATAGTTGGCTAATTAAAGAATGGTGCGCTTATGTACTACCTCTTTTTCAATAAGTACAAATGTAGATAGTAGTATAGCTAGTTCTTTTTGTTTCCCAATTAGAATGGTTGGTTTAATTGTACATTGCTCTCTGGATGAGTTATTGGTGTATATTCATTGCCTGGAACTGTGTATAGAATTGCTGGTATTTAGCACTGATGCAAGTGGGGTATATATAAAATTAAATCAAATATTTAAAAAAAAACCAATAGCGGCGCTTATTTCGTTATAAGCGCTGCTATAGGTATTTTTTTAAAACAAATAAATTACCTAAAGCAACGTTTATTGAATTATAAGCGCCGCTTTAGATCACATAATTTTAAAAAAATTAAAATTTGGCTGACCTATAGCGATGCTTATAAATAAATAAGCGCCGCTTTAGATTACCCATTGCGGCGCTTAGCAAGAGCTGCGTTAGGCTTAATAGCCTATAGCAGCACTGGCTATTGCGGCGCTTATAAGCACCGCTATAGGGCCAAAATAAGTGCTGCAATAAGCAATTTTTATAGTAGTGTACGTATTATATAAATAAATTTAAAGTTTAATTAAAATTAATTTAATAAAATTATATTTATTAATCGTTATATAGAAATATTTCTTAAGAATTTTGAAATGATTTTAACTTTTGATGATATATTTTTATTTTAAATAAATTTTAATGATGTATATTTTTAAAAACATTTTTTAGTAACACTTTTTATTTCTAATAATATTTTTTTATTTTTACATTAATTTTATAGTAGTATTTTTTAAATTATAATAATGGCTTCTATTTCTAATAAGATTTTGTTTTTTTATAACATCATAATTTTATTTTCAACTAATTTTATAATAATATATATATATTTAATTATAATAATTTTTTTATATAATTTTTTTATTTAAATAATTTTTATAATATTATATTTTAAAAAATATTAATATTTTTATTTATAATAATATAATGTTTTCTTAAAAGCTGGTGTGTAGAATCGGGAATCCGAGGTGAGCCCGTGGGCTGGCCTATTTAAGCCATTCAAAGTTGAGGGCAGGGCTTTGATTTTAAAGCTCACAGAAGGAATTGGGCTTACACAGGCCAACCCATCGGGCCACGGGCTTTGACCGGCCAGCCTGATGGCTTGTCTTCCTTTTTTTGCATTTCTATGCTTTTTATTTATTTACTTAATAATTACCAAAAGTAAAAAAAATAAGAAAATGACAATCAAACGTTGTTGATGATATTGATATTGATTATGAAAAAAAATGACATTCATGTGGATTCTCAATGTTTAGTGTTGTTTGTGGCTTTCACTTTTCTTATATATAACTTTACCTAGTATTTTATTTAATTGTGGTATGTGAACCTTATTAAACAGTTTATTTAATTGTGGTGTGTAGATTTTATGGAATAGTTTATTTAATTGTGGTGTGTAAACGATGGACTACTAGACTTAGTATTTTCTCCCTCCAGTCCTAATTATAAGATCAAGTTGACCTTTTTTTGGAAAAATTAAGGATGCAAAATAAATCGCTTTAAATTATTTATTTTTATTTTTCTCAAAACTAATTTATTTTACTCATAAACTAACGTATAATCCAGCTACATGTAGCATATGTTAAAATTTAGTGATATCCTTGCTTAATATACACAAAAAACTCAACTTAATCTTATAATTAGGATCAAAGGAAGTAACTATTTATGACTTGGTCAGTTAGTCTTTGTCTAATTATCATTATATAATTGCATGTGTGTTAAATATTGAATTGTTAAGTTGATAATGCTTGGTATTTAAATATAATTTGGATCATTTTATATTCTTTTTAATCATAGGTCCAACATTTTAGTCAGAAATAAAGGCTTAAAAATGGGAAAAAAGGCATTTGAGAAAGCAAGGCCCGTCGCCACTCACCTCAATGGCCAGACTTCACAAAATAGGCTACCTTTTGGCCTTGGGCTTTAGGCCCGGCCCATGACGGGCCGCTCGGTTGCCCAGCTATAGTGGTGTGACACTTAGCATCAACTTGAGTTTTGCTCTAGTACCATCCATAACATTATATGGGTGTCCAGATCCGGGATTGGTACTGTTAATGCCCATTTTCCGGTCCTTTCCCGAAAGGAGGCCTGGATTGAGATTGATACCCTGCCCTGGTTTCAGACCTACGACCGGGATCAGGATTTCTTGAAAAAATGATAATCTGTGTTTTCAAAATACCTCCATTGAAGAAGGTGCCGCGAGAAGATTAAGAAACTACTTCATATCAAGATATAGATTATTGGTGCATATAGTAATGGCGGTGGAGTTCAGAGCAGTGAACAATAGTTCATTGAAAATGCGCATTGAAAATTTTGATAACACTAAAAACAACCCACCCACCACCTGATTACTAGAAAAAAGTTATCCGCAATGTTTTTATGTCATTATTCATTTTGTTCTGGTCTCAAGATTTCCCTGAAAAAAAGTCTTTGTTTCCGAACTCCATTGGCCGTAAAGAAAAATGAAACACACAAGGGTGTTATGTCAATCTCTCCCACCCTCTCTCCCATATTGCTTATAATTAATATCACAAGGAGATGCTAGAAGAAGAAGAAGGCACAAATTTCAGAATTTTATTAACTTAATCATGTATTGTACAACATCACACAAACCATGTAAAAATCAAATTCAAAGGGACAACACACAAAATAGTGGACCCATCCAACTCCGGTATAAACCTGCACAAAAGAAGCCAGTCTTGTTTTTTGACTCCACTAGTGGGTGGCGTGGACGACGGTGTCACCGCCTTGGACGAATCAATAGGTGTTGGCTTCTTCTCATTGGAATCAATGAAGGAGGAGGAACACTTTTTCTCTGGCTTGAAAGTGATGATCTCTCCCTGTCTCCACCCATTACTATTTCTTCATGCTGTTTAGGACAAATTTGGGGGAGATTCAAATTGAGGTGAAGACCACTATTAGATATAACTAGTCAACAAGTCAAAGTAGTTAGCTAAGTGATTACGTGTCAATGATTCAGTTGAGTCATGTGTCTAGGATACTTACAGCTACACAGACTATTCACAATGTATCTCTATAAAAGCATGATTGTAAACATTTGTAGAGTGATGAAAATGAAATTAGTTTTTCCTCTCATCTGATTCTATTAGCTGATATGGTATCAGAGCCTCCTGCCTTTGGCAGAGCTCCGATCGCTGTTCGTCTGAATCATCATTAGCATTAAAACTTCATTTTCGATCAATTGTTATGCACTAACAATGGCACAATTTGGTTCATCATCTATCGGTCACATTCTGACGGAAGCTCTGTTCCTTTCTTCGAGCCCTAGTTTCACCAATAAGAAGATCTCGGTGAGGCTTGATGATTCCAACTACCTACTATGGAAACAACAGGTAGCCTTTATGGTGAAGCAGCATCACCTTCGTGGTTTTCTTGATGGCACAATATCTTCTCCACCACTCAAGATTCAAGGAGAAAATGGTATTGAGGTCGATAATCCTGACTGTGAAGCATATGATGCTTTAGATTCGGCTTTGGCTTCTTGGTTACTCTCATCGGTTAGTCAATCGATCTTGCCAGAGCTTATAGGCTTGAAACTTCTTCAATTATCTGGACTAAATTGAATCACATTTATTCGAGTAAGTCTGCTTCTAAAATTCTCTATTACAAAAATTTACTGTCTAGTCAAAAGAAAGGTGAGATGAAGATGCATGACTACCTTGCTTTTGTCAAATCAACTTACAATCACCTTGCAATGCTTAGAGAACTAATTCCAGAGTCATCACAAATATCTCATATACTCAGTGGTCTCACCGCTGAATTTGAACCGATGATTGCGGTTATAAATGCGTTGCCAAATAAGTTTGATTTGGACACCGTCAACTCTTTGTTGATTGATTCTGAAGCTAGACAACAAACATTTCTTCAAAATACTGTAGCACATACAAACTACACAACTCCTCTGCCTTGGAATTAGGCTCCTATTGAGGTATCTAGTGATCTTGCTCAAGTGTATCAATCTCAAGCACCATATACAGCACATAGCAATGGTGGAAGAGGTCCACCTTATTCTCATCCTATTTTTGGCTCAGTTGGATGAGGATGCGGCCGTGGTCGCTCATTTCCACCTTTTCGAGTATCATGTCAGATTTGTCATCGTACAGGTCACACCGCTGATCGGTGCTATTATAGGTACAATGTTTCTCAATCTGCTGCTACTAATTCTGCTTCTAATGCTTATCATGCGGATTATGGATCAGATGCACATTATTACACATCTAGCTCTACTTATCCTGCTTCTTATGAGCATCATATCTTTGATCCATTGGTTGGTACTGGACCTCAACACGACTATGGTCCAACTCCTCTTCCTGCTCTTGGAAACTCTGCAATAATACCACCTAATGGACATTATCCTGGTTCTACTCAGAACCTCTCAAAAGGAACATCTTCTTCTGATAATCTAATTCCTTCTACTCAAGCTTTCATAGCTACTCCAGCTATGGTGTCAGATGATGCTTGGTATGCTGACTCTGGTGCTACTCATCATATAGCTACATCTTCTGCCAATCTTAATCAACCTGTTGGTGGTGAGAATGGTAAGGTCATGGTAGGCAATGGTACTGGTTTATCTGTTTCTCATATTGGTAACATGCACCTCAAGCCTCATGACTCTTGTTTGCTTATGAATCGTGTCTTGTGTGTACCTGACATGCGCAAGAATTTACTATCTGTAGCTCAAGTTGCACAAGAAAATGGTGTATCTATTGAATTTTTTCCATATTCTTGTTTTGTCAAGGATCTAAGGACAGGGAAAATCATTATGGATGGCATTGAGATGAATAGGATGTACAAGATGGGAGCTAGTCCTATGTCATCTCCAACAGGTGTTTAGCTTCAGAATCTAAACCAGTCACTCCACATTGCTTTCATGCACTCTCCTCATCAATGGACTCTGTTACGCTGTGGCATCAAAGACTTGGACACCTAGCCTATGATGCTGTTAAGAATACTTTAGGTATTGCTGGCATTTCTTTTTCCAATTCTAGCGTTTCTTCTGTATGTCGTGCTTGTCAATTTGGAAAGGCACACAAGCTTCCTTTTAATGCATTTACCACTGTATACACAAGACTGTTGAAATTAATAACAATGGATTTATGGCGTCCCGCTCCTGTTGCTTCTCATGGATATGTCTATTACATTGCTTTTGTTGATGCTTTTATCGATATATCCATTATGAAATAAATCAGATGCATTACAATCATTCAAATATTTTAAAGCATTGGTGAAAAATCACTTTACAGTTAAAATTCAAACCATTCAATCTAATAATGGGGGGAGTTTCTATGTTTCAAGAAGTTTGTTAATGCTTGTGGTATTGAGCATCGATTTTCTTATCCATACACTTCTGAACAAAATGGACTTGTTGAATGTCGTCATCGACTCATTGTTGAAACTGGATTATCTCTTCTAGCTCATGCAGCTTTACCACTGTTTTACTGGAGTGATGCTTTCTGCACAGCAGTATTCCTACAGAATAGGGTACCTTCTTCTGCTATAGGAGGTATCACCCCTTTTGAAAAACTCTATGGTGTTAAACCTAATTATTCACTTCCTAGAGTGTTTGGGTGTGAATGTTATCCACTTGTTCGACCTTACAACAAACATAAACTTGAATTTTGGTCTGCACAATGCATCTTTTTGGGCTACAGCTCTCACCACAAAGGGTATATCTGTCTTGATATACAAACTGGCCGCAAGTTTATCTCACATCATGTCAAATTTAATGAACAAGTTTTTCCACAGATTTCACAGGCAGATGTTCGTAAACTTGCAGTCAATAACAGTAGTGATAATCATACTACTGCTTTTTGTTCCCCCATTGTAGCCACAGATAACCCAAGTTCATTTTCTCCACCACATAGCTCTCCAAACCTCACAGCCACAAATAACTCAACACATCTTCCATCTCTTATATCCTCATCTTTACCTGCATTATCTTCTTCACTTTCTCCCTCAGAACTTTAAATTTATCTTCCTCAACCTTTACCCTCTAACATGGATTCTGTTTTGCCTGCACCATCATATGAGATTCCAAACTCAGCTGCATCTACTGATCACATGACTCCACCAAACTTTGACTACTTACCTCTTAACACACACTCTATGGTTACAAGAGGAAAATCTGGTGTGTTTAAACCTAAGGTATTTTTTTGCTGTTGCTGATGAGAGTATTCACAATACCATTGATGAAGCTTTTCAGTCATCTGCATGGACTAAAGTTGCTCAAGATGAGTTTGATGCCCTTATTAAATTTCAAACCCGGGATCTTGTGCCTTTACCTCCTGACAGAAAATCAATTAGGCGCAAATGGTTGTTTAAACTTAAAACAAATTCTGAAGGAAGTCCAAACAAGCATAAAGGCGTTTGGTTGCAAAAGGGTATGTACAAGAAGCTGAAACATATTACACAGATACTTTTAGTCCTGTTGCTAAAGCTATCACTGTTCGCACCATTATTACTGTTGCAACAACTAACAATTGGATTCTACATTAAGTAGATTTCAATAATGCTTTCCTAAATGGAGATCTTCAAGAAGAGGAATATATGGATCAACCTCCCGGGTTTGTCAAAACATCTTTTGATGGACAACCTCTTGTTTGCAAGTTGAAAAAGGCAATTTATGGCCTCAAGCAGGCACCACATGCATGGTTTCAAAAATTAGCTAATGCTTTGAAGCTTCTTGGTTTTAAATAGGCCATAGCTGACACTTGTTTATTTACTCATCAAGAAGGGTCTAACATCACATATCTACTAGCCTATGTAGATGATCTGATAATTACAGGCAATGTCTGAAGTTCAACAATTTATTGCAAAAATGGGAGACTTATTTTCTCTAAAAGATCTTGGTGAGCTATCATTTTTTCTGGGTATAGAATTTACTCATACACCTGCAGGTTTGCTCCTTACTCAAAGGAAGTACATTACACAACTTCTACAGAAAACAAACTTATTACTGGATTCTCCATATGGAACACCTATGTCCACCAATGTGAAGTTAAAGGAAAATGATAGTACAGCTTTTAATGATCCAACTTTATATCGTAGTATACTTGGCACTCTCCAGTATGTGTGTTATACACGCCCAGATATATCCTTCACTATTAACAAACTGAGTCAATTTATGCATGCTCCTACAACTAAGCAATGGACTTATGTTGAACGATTATTACGGTACCTACGTGGCACAACTAGCCATGGTCTTCTCATCAAACCTGCACCGCAGCTTCGTGTTCAAGCTTTTGCAGATGCTGACTGGGGAGGTAATCGGTCTGATCAAAGATTTACAAGTGGTTTTTGTACTTATCTTGGTCTGAATCCCATTACTTGGACATCTAAGAAGCAACAAGTGGTCTCTCAGTCTGCAATAGAGGCTGAATATCGCAGTGTAGCCGATGCTGATGCTGATGTGCTATGGATTATATCCTTGCTGAAGGAAATGAAATTTTCAGTTGTGGATACACCAACTATTTGGTGTGATAATTCTGGCACTGTAGCTTTATCATCAAATCCTGTTCTTCATAACCAGTCTAAGCATTTTGAACTTGACTTGCATTTTGATCAGAGAAAAAGTGGCAGCTGGGTTGGTGCATGTGGGTTATGTCCCATCATTTGATCAAGTAGCAGATGTCTTGACAAAGGCACAGTCAAGTGCTTTATTCTTTTATTGTAGAAACAAGTTGAATATTGAATCTCTAGAAGACCTAGTTCTTGATGATGTCATTATTGATGATCTCGAATGACAGCCCTCCTGGAAGTCTCAAACAGCAGGGGGAATATTAGATATAACTAGTCAACAAGTCAAAGTAGTTAGCTAAGTGATTACGTTTTAATGATTCAGTTGAGTCATATGTCTAGGATACTTACAGCTACACAGACTATTCATAATGTATCTCTATAAAAGCATGATTGTAAACATTTGTAGAGTGATGAAAATGAAATTAGTTTTTCCTCTCATCTGATTCTAATAGCTGATAACCATGAGTGGGGAGGGAAGAAAATAATGAATAAAAAATGATTTTGGGCTGCGCTTAGCCCATAATGAATGAACACCCTTTTTCTTGTGTTGAGACCGTGGATAATGTAATATCCCAAGTTTTAGGCTATAGAATTATCTTAGTTTAAAATGGATTTTGAGATTAAAGGTAATTTTTTAGAATTAATTAAGTGATTGTTTTTTTAAATTGCTGGTTATGTGAGTTAGTGGAAATGTTTTTATTTGCATTCACGCCTTTTAGAAAGAGCCGCTAAATCAAGTTCTCTATTTGATTGGATTTATTCTTATGATTCTTGAGGATTAGGAATGGGTAGTTGAGGTATAGAAATTGGGCTAAGTGGCTGATCATATATGGTTGGGTATTAGGTGAAATTGGGCTGATTAGGAGGCACAAATTAAGAGGAGAGGATATGGATCGTTTGCCATGGCACTGCCACGGAGAACTGGCAATTTTGCCTATTCGTTGTGGCCTCGAAGACGAAAGCATGATGTTAGCTGCAACTTAAATGACAAAATCATGATTTTACATTAGGGTTTTCATATTTTGAGAGAAATGCCTTGAGTGGATGTAAGGAGCTCTGTTAGGCATGAATTTGGTAGGGGAAATCAAGGTCCTTTGAGTCACATACCTTGGGTAATCCTTTCTTCTCTCTTTTCTCTTCCTTTTTCTCTCTTTTCTTCAAGTGTTCTTGATGATATTTTTGGGGTCCTCTGTAATTTCAAAAATATGGGTTTGTTGAGTGCTTTTGTTGATTTCTAAGCTCCTTTTAATCCTTCAAGTGTTCTTTAAGGTAATCGATCGGATTCAGGAGGAAGGGAATTGATTGATTGGTGTCTTTACTTTGACTTTATATGATAATTTTTTGGAGGAACTAGAACTGAAATTTTAAGTTCCTAATGAAAGAACCTGGTAAGTTGTGTTTTGATGTTTGAAGTGATGGCATTTAAGGAATTGGGATAAAAAAACTGATCATAATTTTAATTATGAGTGCCAATTTGAAACCTTTGTTTTGGTAATCTTGATTAGCTAACTGGATAAAGTTGGGATATATGAATGCAAACCCTAATCGAAGTAAAATGTTTTATACGGATGTTTATGAGTAGGTCTGGTTAACCTTTCTGACTAATTGCTGGTTTTGAGGTCTTAATTTTCCTATGCTCTATTTCTATTATTAATTAACTAATGTTGAGGTGCAATTCTGTGTGATTCCTCACTGATTCTTAAGCAATTGGAATAGGGAATATATGCTGTGAATTTTTACTGAACTTTAGTGCCGTCATATATGAGTATAGGGAACTGAGTTTCCGTCATGTTTTTTTAATATGAAAAATTTGAATCTAAATAGAGATGGGGTTTCCCCAAGAGCTAAATCAATAAATTAAGATTTTAAATAAGTGTTGACTTATGAGTGTATATGGTATGATATGACTACTAAATTAAGATTTCATAAAGTTTACTTTTATTGTGATTTTTGAGGTAATGAAATCATGGAATGAGGATTCTAAGGATTCTAATAGGTTAAGTATTAGCTAGTTTAAGATGAAGAGGTCAGATTAATGGTAATTAAGGAGGTTAAGTTTTTCAAAATGAAACATTGGTTGCATGTGATCTTTGGAATCAATTTGGGATTTTGAGATGAAATGGATGTTGAGAATGTTTATAGTTCAATAGCCTTGATATTGGTTAAAATAACTTAATCTAGCCGTCTTATTTTTAACTATCATTTGAAGCACCATTAGGGGCTTGGTAGGGACAAAGTCCCTAGATTGTGAATATTGACTTTGGATTAGTTGCTAATAAGATGTGTGTGTATTACAATATTGTTTGTAGATTTTGATTCTTAGCTTTTGAGCACGGGCTCAATTATGGTAATTCTTGGTTAGAACTCAAAGAGTTAACTGCTTCTACTTGTTCTATGTGTGTGTTCATTGTTGGCAAGAGATTTAGAATTCTCTTTCAACTATGAACTTAATTTCCTCATTTATGGTGGTATATGTATTATGTGGTTTCAACTGATTATTTAGTATAAAACGTCATGTGAGATTCTTACTGTGAACCTGGCATATATCTATATATTGCATCATAATTTGGAAAATGAATATATATATATATATATATTGTTTTGGAAATTATATTGCATGTGTTTTTGGAACACAAGAAAGGCCAAGTGCCTGGTTTTGGTTGAAGTTGCAATTGTGGTTTGTGATGCATATATTGTTGTGGTAGTCTAGCATCGTTGCACTAGTTATTGTTACCATCTCGTGATGAGATGCCCTGTTGGCCTTCATGGACTATCCCATAGTGGTCTTCGGTTTGCTGGGTATGGGTTGAAACCCTATTGAGCACTATCCCTTATGAACCTGGGGCTAGTGGTATGGGATAACTGAAATGATTTGTAAGCCTAATGTTTTGGATGGTTGGGAAACATGTTTTTTGAACAATTTTGCGAAAGTTATGGTATATCATATATATATGGGCTTTTTGAAAGGGTTTTTGGCATATTGTATATTCTTGGTATTTGCATTGCTTATACTTGTTTCAAATAGATATATTATGTAGTTTTCCACATTGCCACCTTGCTAGCACACACTCACATATAGACTGGAATGAAGCGTGTTACTTTATACATTGTCTAACCCCCCTGGGTTTGTTCAATCCTTGCAGGTGCTAGTTCGTGTCTAGAGTAGTGGGAGAAAGAGCCAATAGTAATGCCCTAGTAAGAGTGAGGATCTACTATTTCATGGTGATTGTATAATGCCACGTAGACATTAGGCATGTTAACTTTTGCTTCCACATATTCATTTTAAATTCATGTATTTTTGTATGGTCTACTTTCATTCATTGATAATGGTTCATTTTCGGCAAGGTGGGCCTGAGGCTTTTCTGATTCTGTTAAGTTCAATATTATTGATTTGGATTATCTACATTTAAGAAATTTTGATGTAGATGGTGGATGATTTTGATGAGGTGTTGGATAAATCTTTTCGAATGGTTTGTTTTGGTATGATTGGCAGGGTATTTTGGTTCATGTATATTTTCTTGAAAAGAAGGGGATTATTTATGTAATGTATATTAAATCCTAATTACCATGATAGGTTTGACCCTTTTCTATCATGGTATGCTTTAAAAGTTTAAGGAAGTTTTTATTTAACTACGTGAGTAGTTGAATTCTATTCTAACATAGTTAAGGTTTCAAATGGTTGTGAAAGGTATTTTCAGGGAAATCTTTATATGTATGAATGGCAATTTCTATATCCATTTTAGGAAATTTCTTTCTAACTTGGATTAACTTATTTAATGTGTTAAATATTTGCTATCCGTGTTAGCATTTCATTTAGCTGAGTCCTTTTCTGACATGGATTGTTTTGATTTGGCAAACTAATTTTTAATATCCATGTTAATCTATTGAATTGGAGAACTCTTTTTTTTTTCTCTGTTACATGGATCTTGTCACGCCCCAAAATATTAAGGCATGACCGGCACGAAGTATAAGAAAATCTCACTTCGTAAGCCCTTTTCAACTACCTATATCCTATTTATATTTGGCAAATTCAATTTCAATAATATCATATTAGATAAAATTATAGTATTTATCCATGAATATTTCATCCTGCATATTGGGTATATATTCCTTTGACCGTAGAACTCTCCAAACATTTACAACTCAATCATTTTTGTTTACCGCTTTTAAACATATTTCTCTTAAAGCATGTAAAGATAAGTATATAAGAGAAGTGAACATCTACGGAACAACTTTATTTACAACAATGAAATAAGTCAAATTTTAAAGTTACTTTGAATAAGAATTCGGTAAAAGAATTTTATCACTGATTTTAAAAAAAAAATTTAAAAAATTGTCTCATAAGAGGAACTAACACAAAACGATTAGCAATCGTAGCACTAGCCACGATTTACAAGCGCAGCACGAAGGCCAACAACAAGCACAGCTCGAAGCTATGAATAACAAGCGCAGCATGAAGGCCACAAACAAGCGTAGCTCAAGGCTGCAAATACCAAGCGCAACCCGAAGGCTACGAATAACAAGCATAGCTGAAAGCTACGAATACCAAGCGCAGCCCAAAGACTACGAGAACCAAGCATAACCCGAAGGCTACAAATAACAAGCGTAACTCGAAGGTTACGAGTAACAAGCGCAACTTGGGGCTACAAGTGACTAACGTTTTGTGATTAGATCCTCTGCTCAAGACATTCCCATCCTTACAAGAAAATAGTTTCTTTTAATTTTTGAAAATTGCTTATGCGTATAAAAAAAACTCCATATTGAATAAGAAATTGTACAAAACTTCACCAGCCCTTAAAATAAATGTTCTTTATTTACTTGCAACCATTAAATTTTAATAGAATAGTTAAAATTTCATCCCTCATGCAATTGAAAAAAAAGGCTCAAATATGACTCTTCTTGCACACAATTCATCGAACACCTTATAGGCATCCAAAAACTCCATTATTATTATTATTATTATTATTATTATTATTATTATTATTATTATTTTAAGTTGAAAATCACATATTTCCAATCATCCACATTCAAACAAACTCACAATGCTTATAAAGCTAAGATTTTTAAGCTTCCACTTTCCTTCTTGCACTACACATAGCCACACTACACATAGCCACATTACCCCAAAGTTATTAAACATGCCACAGATTAACACAACCTACAGTGGTCATACCCATTTAGGGAAATAGAAGTTTTGTACATTAACCACCACACCCACCCACATATTGATAAAAATCCCATTGTCATGCAAAGGTTGAACAAAAGAGGCTTATTGCAACATACCCATATTCAAGAGACATAGCAAGTAAATAATAAAGGAAAAGTAGCGTAAACAATTTTTCTTTTGACTCATTGGAGCTTTTAAGTTATCAAATTCCAACTCTTTATTGTTGCCTTGATCAGGCCGTGTATGTTATGAAAGAGGAAGGAAGTATTTTTATCCAAAGTTCCATTTCAATAACTATCATAGTTCAACAATTGACCACATCCTTGATCATAATTTCATATTACATCATGCTTTCTATATAATTCCCAAAACTTTGGACATCATATCCCTTCAAAGATTCCCAAACTAATAAGATTTCAAACACAGTCTAAAGAACCATAGTCAACAAGATAATAACCATAATAACCATCACTTATTTTAGTCCATGTATGGTTTCTTCTTCTATCTTCTATTTTTCTGCTTGAAACGCATGAGCCCTCAACCTACTCTCTATGTTTTTTTGTTTTTTTTAAAAAAAATATACCAGTCATCAATTGATTTAGAGACTAAAGGGGATTCAAGCACAAGAAGTAGAGGCAAAAATTAAACTGAGACCAACTACGTACCTAAGGAAACTTGACCCTCCTTCTTTCTCTTCTCCTTTTCTATTCACTGTTTTTTTTTCCTTCCAGCACTCTCTACGCTCTCTTTCTTTTCTCCTGGATTGGCCGAAACTCCTCCGGCATCCCCGGGAGTGTGTCTAGCTTTTGGTTTTTTTTATATTCATTCTCATTCCACCGCCTTTTTTTAACAAACTAATTAATACTTTCTTAAATAATATATGTGGTGCAAATCTACTCCTTCTCCCTTCATTCTTATCTGACCCGCCACTACATTTAGGAGTTTTTTTTTTTTGGGTAACTGCTATTAAACCAGCCAAGAAAGCATGGCTATAGCCAATCATATTTGGCGAAATTAGTGTTTTCATTCATCATTAACCTTTACTTCTCAAAGATGAATTGGCCATTCATTTTAATCTTCCATTCTTGCCCTTGACATATATTTAATCTCTCACTTTGACCTTAAATGTGATGTTAATTACTAATCTAGCCATCCATCCATTTTAACCATGGTAAATTTTCTAACTACTATAATTAACTATCTCACATGTTTGAATTTTTTTCCTTAATTAATTCCTTCAACGAATCATAATCAATAAAATCAATTCAATTTCTCATAAAAAAATCAGTCATCTAATAAAAATAATCCTCCCCTATTATTTCCCAATTACTAGAGGCGTTCTTGTATTTTTCATGAGTTAAACTTAGCTAATTATCCTTTAATTAATCATAATTCTTAATATTTTTTTAAAATTCATTTTATAAAGTATTTTTCTCATTTTTAACCTGAGCCTTCATGCATCATGCCATCTTTTCTTTCTTTTTTTATTTTTATGCATTCTTGCCCAAACCTAGGCTTGTTCTCAACAATTTTTTTTGGGCCTTTTACATGGTACTTATCCCAATTCTGTCCTTATTTCTTTCATTTATAGCGTTTGAACTTTACTATAATCTCTCACAATATTTACATTTTGACTCTAAAAAACTTTTCATTTATAATTTAGTCCCTGATAATCATTTCACCATTTTGGAACACTTTTAAGACCTCAGCTTAATGGGGTCCAGTAGCCTAGTAAATTTAACTTATTTCTTAAACTTCCATGTCCAAAATTTGGGATATTACAGATCTCCTCTTGTTTGATTAAGAGAAACTCTTTCTAATTATGATAGGATCTTTTAAAATTTTAGAAGCTTTCTTTTCTATCAAAGTTAGTTATCTTGGTTTGGATCCAAAGAGATTGTAAGTCAAAAGCTTTTCTAACCATGTTAATGTTTCTTTTAAAGTGAAATGTTTTTCCTGACATACTTAGTCTGAAGTACATCTTGTTCATGGTTTGATTAGGAGTTAAAAAAAGTGGATTTACAAACCAAATGTTCCAAGTGAGGCTTTTGAGGCTTAGATAAGAGTGTTGGTTATTTTTATTGTTTACTTGGAGGTTGTAGATTGTATTGTTGATGAATTGAGGATAGAATGGTTCAATTAATGTGTAGGTATGAATATGGAATATTGGGTTAATTGTGAATATTGGGGCTTATGGTTGGAAATTGGATCTTAGATGACTTGAGACGTGAAACTTTTGGGTTTTGGTTATTTTAAATAACCTTGTCTATGTTCAATCATGTGATTGACATTGTATGATTGCTTTTGGTTGTTGTAGAGTTGTAATTGTGGTGCATTGAGCATCAGGGCTAACTCTTAGTTGTAAACTCATTGGCTTCAAGAGGTAACCACTTTTCCTGTCTTATGTGTGTGTAGTTGGTAACCTTTTGTAAATGATTATCTTTTAAAAATTGGGCTAGTATGTCGTATTATTGAAGAATTGTAAATTCTTATTTTATTACCTTGATTATGTAGAATTCATACGTTGGAAATTGGTTATTATGGTAAATGAGTATGTTTTGGAAGGATATATATGTTGTTAAATCGATCATTCATTATGGATATGGAACGATATGTATGGTTGTTTGCCAACTGTTCCAAAAGTATAAATTATGTGTATATTGATTGTGTTTGGATGGAATTGTTGGTTGTGGTGCACCAGTGATATTGGTTTTGCCCCTTCATGTAATGAGGCCCCTGACGACCATTAATCGAGTGGTCTTTTGGGATTATTGTTGTGGTGTCTTGGGTGAAAATGATAGGAAATACACAAGAGGGGGTTGAATTATGTATCTCAAAAATTTGATAGAATTACAAACAAGCACAAGAAATTTAAACAGGTACAGTTCTAACTCTGACCTACATCCAGTTCTCTAACCTAAGTTGGGTTCCACTAGTGAATCAAGATTACAACAGGTTCCTAGTACCTTTACAACACAGAGAATTTTTCTTAGTAAGACCTCCCTGTCTCACCAAATTCTTTCCCCTTAAACTTTGTAATATCACAACCATTTCCTCTAGGATCCCACTATCCCAAGGAAAACACTCAATGAAACGGATTACAGAATCACAAGCTTGCTTACTCACTTGAGTTGACAGAATTTACAGTTTGTAGAATAGATGAGAGAACTTTGAAACTTGAATTGATTGCAGTAGGAATAGGTGGTTGAATAACACTTAATTCTCTCTACTAACCAATTTGGGCTTCAAATGCTTTTATAGTCCTTGGAAGATTTTCCCGTTGTTGCTAAAAGTCTCTGTTTTAATCGTTGTGTGATTTTGTGAGAGATGAAGCTCTGAGGTGTTGATGATGATTCTGATTGCATTTAATGCTTTAGAGTAGGTTTTTAGTGGTTCTCTCTCTTTCCTTCTCTTCTTTGTTCGTTCAGTTAGGCATGGAGGTTGCAGAGTGAAGTACAAGTGTAACAGCTCTCTGTGATGTTGAGTTCTGTGTCTAACGTAAACTATCTAAAATAGATACAAGTACAACTTCCAGAGATAAAGTTAGTTAAATATGAGAAGAGAAATAAATTTGAAAATTTTATGTACCAGTCAATGGCCAGGTATGCCAATCGATTGTTGCCTCCAGTTCTCAATCGATTGCCTTCAGATTGGTTCAGATTGCTACCTTTAACACTTGATGGATATTTCAGTTATCAAATAAAATATAAGTGTGCCAATCAATTGCTGAAGTCTCTAATTGATTGCTTAATGTCAATCAATTGTTCAGAGGTCAATTGATTGCTCCCTGCTTTCTTCAACCTTAAATATCAATCGATTGCTCTTCGATTGTTTCTGCCAATCAATTGCCTTTCCTCCTATCAATTGCTCTTCTAATTGATCACTTTGAAAAACTAGGACAAACAATCGATTGATCCACCTTTCTATCTATTGAGACTTAGCAATCGATAGGCAATCGATATGCCATCGATTGCTTAACTTAGATTTTAACAAAGTGGTTTTAAAGTATTTTTCTATGTTAAGTGTCATGATCCCTATAGCTTAAGTCATGTTTGGTTATCATCAAAATCTTGAGTTCAACATTCTCCCCCTTTTTGATGATGACAAAACATACTTAGCTATATATGTATAGGAGTTCTTTTGAAAATTTAAGAGATCATGAGATGAGTATTTTAACATAATAACATCAGATATATTTCAAAAACTCATGAAGTCAAATATGAACATGATACATAGAACATATGATATTATAACATTATGCAGATAAGATAAGTACATATTCATAACAGACATATAATAGATTTATAAATATAAATACTGCACAAACAAAAGACTATCAGTTCAGATTCAAAACTAATGATGAAATCAGATGTATGACAGATGCATGCTCCTAGGTTCTGGCTCTAAGGTTTAATCTTTGGAGGAGTCTTTGCTAGAGCTTTGGAGCTTTGGGGATGATTCCTTTGGAGGGTCACTAGAGGAAGATGATGGTTTATCTGATATAGTTCTCTAAGACCCAGAAGAATCCTACACAACTTGAGCTATCCTTTTTCTTTTCTGAACTGGACCCCTAGGCAGCATGGGACCTGTCTTTCTCTTTACCAGTTGAGGAACTTCTTTCTCTACTTCTTCTACTTCTTCAGCTGCTGCAACTTGCTTAACCTTGGTCTTGGCCTTGCTTCTTGTGGTTATCTTAGTAGGCCTGGGGGAGATGATAAATTGAGTAGAGGTTTCTCCCTCAGATTCATCAGACACAGTTTCCTTCTTCTTCTGAGCCTTCTTCTTAGGAGTCAGCTTCTTTTTGGGCTTAAGAGCAGGCTTCTTTTTGGATTGTGCTTTCTTGATAGCCTTGCCCTTCTTCTAATCCTCTTCATCAGGCTTGACCACTCATTTTCGCTTCTCATCTGAACTTTTCAGGAGCTGCTATGTTGTCTCTGTGGGAGACCTTTCTTCTTCAGCTTGTCTCTCAACTGGCCTTTCTTCAACTATGGCTTGGGGCTCAACAACTTGCTTAACAAGATGATCTTAGACCTTAGCAGGCATCTCATCAGGCTTATCAACAGATACTTCTTCAGTTGCTATCTCAGACATGTTAGATGCTTCAGGAACTATTTGAGTTTCCTAGGGGCTTCTCTTTCTTCTTCCTCCTGAATCATCTTGGCTTCCTCATGTATTATAGCCAATATGTTCCCCAACTCAGTAATTTTAAGATGTTCATCTACCTCAGACTGCTTAACTTCTACTTGAGCTTCTGGTTCATCTTCTCTTTGAAGCTCAGGTTCAGTTTTTGATGGCTCATCCATTTAAGCTTCCACAGATTGTGGTACTGTTTCAGCTACTTCAACTTCTGGCTAAACATTCATTGGAAGACTTGGTGCTTCAGATTCCTTCTAAGTAACCTTAACTTCTAAATCATCTTTAGGTTTTGATGTTGTTTCAGCTTCTGCTGCAGTTTCCTTCTCCCCCTTTTTTCATCATCAAAAAGGGTTCTGTGGACTAGGGGAAAGGGTTCTGAGGTAGTAGAAGTGTGAGTGTCAGAAGTATGAGTAAAGGGCACAGGTGAAGGTAGGTTTGGGGACATAACTGAGGCTTTGTATTTTCGTTTTGAGTATATGTGAGAGGGAGGTCTAGTAAATTTGGGAGTGAAGGAGTCAGTGAGGGTAGATTAAGTGGGTTGAGGTGTGGAAGAGGGAGGTTGCTGAGGTGATTTTGGTGGAGATTGTTGAGGTGAGATTTTTGGTGAGGTACAAGGAGATGGATCTTTGGTGATAGAAGGGTAAAGTTTTTGGTTGAGGATCTGGGAATGGTGTAGTGGGAGAAGCTTGTGTTTGGGCTATGGCAGGTTAAGTGTCTAAAATGGTAGTAGTCTGAGGAGAAGTTGGCGTGATTTTTGTTCGGATGATTGGGGAGGTGGCTAGGTCAATAGGTGAGTGATGAGAGTTTTGAGCATATGAGGTGTCTCCTGACTGTGCCTGCTTAGCCTTAATAGAGGGCTCACCTAGTGATGATTCTCCAAGTCTCTTAGTAGCTGCCTCCCTTTCAGAGAGGTGCACAAACCCCAGCATGTTCTCCATATTATGTAGTATGAGCTCCAAGTGTTTCATGATGTCCACCACTGTGTCATATCCCTGGTACACATGCAATCCATACTCCTTGATTGAGGGCACCACAGACTCATTTAGTGCAGCCACTAGTCTCTTTAGCATTCTTTTTTCCATGGCTTAATTCTTTATGGATAACTCTTTCAAAACACCAGGAATGACTTCCTTCTGTAACTTTTCTATGACCTTAGTAGCAACAAGATCCATCACATCTTCTATGAACATAGTCCTCATGGCAGACCCAAAAATGGAGGGTGCTGATGTGGTAGGAGCTGAAGACTAGGCTTCATCTTGCACAGCACTATTGGTTCCTTCTACTGCTACCCTTTTGCTTTTTACCTTCTTGGGAGCATATGCTGGTTCTTCTAAGTTGCTAGGGATTTCCATCTTCACCTTCTTGATGTAATTCCTTGTGAACAGTGGCACCTCATATACATCGTTATCCTCTAGGCACCAGATATCATTCTTCTAAAGGTTGAATGATATCAGTTGAGGAAACAGGAGAGGAGTCTTAGTGCTTTGGAAATCCTTGAAATTCTTGAACTCTTTGAAATGATCTACCTCAGGTTGAGTAGATCACCCTTGATGAAAACAGGCAGGATGGAATTGTCTATCTGTTGAAGTTAACTTAAGTTGCCTGCCTTGTTTACTATGCACCTTGAATAAGCATAGTGAATTAACCTATTGTAGAATGGCATTTCTGCAGGCTTAACATTAGTGGACTTTATGGCTTCTCCAGAGGGTTGGTAGATCTTCAGGACCTCTACTTATGGATACTTATTTTTTCTCTGCCACTGATTGCAAAATGGATCAATGATTTTGAACTAGGCATTGAGGGTCATCCAGTTGAAGGATATTTGTTTTCCCCTTACAGTTGAGATCACTTCAAGGTCCACAACTTCATTGTTGGTACTGTGAGTGTTATTGATCTCCATATTGGAATAGAAACTCCTCACCACTTCTTTGTAAGGAAACTGAATCTTTAGAAACTCCTTGTATGTCCCTAACCATGGAGATAAATCAATTCCCATTTGGTGAAGGTGATCTAGGTTGAAGCAATAGGTTCTCTGATTTATGCCCCTGTGCCTATAAAGATCATTGATAGGCAACTCTCCTTCTGTAACAAAGTCTTCAAGAGGTAGATGGGATTCATCTGTGGTCCGTAACTTTGCTTTTCCCTTTCCCTTTGCAGACGAACGTGGAGTAGACTTAGATTGAACTTCCCCCTTCTCTGAATATTTCTGGGAGGCACTTACTGATACTTCATCTGTAAACTTGACTCTCTTTTGTTGAGATGAAGATTTCCCTTGTGAGGAAGTCTTCACCTTGTCTGCCATAAATTGTGATTCGAATCTATTTAGGGCAATTCTTAAAGTGACAGCAAGATCGTCTAGAGGCAATGGAACACAGTCTTTAAGGACTTCAGGAATAAATCTAGAGGGTTTTTCTGAGGAATCACTGTGGGTCTTTCGCTTTTTAGTCTCAGGGCTAGATTTTGAACTGGGTAAGATCATTTTGGGGGCCATGATAATTTGTAGAGAAGAATGGGTGCAATTTGAAAAAGGAGTTTATGAATTTTGAAAGGATTTGAAGAGTTTTAAGTGCAAGGTCATAATTTTTGGAAAGGTTACAAGCTTTCAATTTGAACAGATGCAGAGAGTAATGAATAGTGAATGCAAGATGAAGTAATGATCAAAAAATGGCAGTTATATAAGATTTCAAAGAGAGAAAAGTTACTGTTGGAATGTTACCGTTTGAGTGTCAATTGATTAGGGAGTTTGCCAATCGATTGGGTGCAGAGGTTTTCTGTCGATGGCAGAGGCGCTCAATCAATTGAGGTCTTATCAATCGATGGATTTATGTTGTGCCCGAATGAGTTCTACGCTGAACAATCGATGGGGTATCGATTGCCCCTTCCTTAGCATCTGATTGGCCTTGTCTGTAATTGATAGGCCTCTGTTGCAATCAATTGGGCATGTCCAATCGATTGGGTCACTGACAATCGATTGGGATTTTCTACTTTTTACCTGAAGCATTTTAATCTTTTAACAGCAATCAATGCCTACTCGATGTCCAATCGGTTGCTAGACCTCTGATTCAATCGATTGCCAATATTGGCCATCGATTGAGCCTTGCATTTTCCTACAACATGTCCTGCAAAGAAATTGCAACACACTCCGATGCCTAAGTCAATACCTTATCATCAAAATAAAACATACTTTAAGAAAATTCAAGAGAGTTTAAGGGATTTATTCTTGTTTTACAACTCATTAGGATTTACCATTCCCAATTCCCTTCTGATATACATAAATTGTTTAGATGCAAATGGTTTGGTGAATATATCTGCCAGTTGTAAGTGTGTTGGGATGAATTCCACTTTGACATCCTTCTTTTAGACATGATCTCTGATAAAATGATGTCTGACATCAATGTGCTTTGTCCTTGTATGTTGTACTGGATTTTTGGCCAAGCTGATTGTACTTGTATTGTCATAGAGGATTGGGACATCTGAAAAATCCATCCCTAAATCTTTTAATTGATGCTTGAGCTATAGTACTTGAGCACAACAGCTTGTAGCAGTGATGTATTTAACTTTGTTGATGACAGTGAGACTGTATTTTGCTTCTTGCTAAACCAAGACACCAAGGAGCCTCCAAGGAACTCACATTGATCACTGGTACTTTTTCTATCAGTTTTGTATCCAACATGATCTGAATCTGAGTAAGCAATGAGATATTCTTGAGTTCCTTTGGATACCACAACCCAAGCTCCTATGTTCCAACCAGATATCTTAGAATTCTTTTTACATATTTGTGATGAGACTCTTTTGGCTTAGCTTGATAGCTTGCACGTAACCCACACTAAACTGGATATCAGGACTGTTTGCTGTTAGGTATAGAAGTGACCTAATCATTCCTCTATATGTGGATTGATTGAAGTCCTTTCTACTTTCATCAGCATCCAATAGTGCAGTAGAGCTCATGAGTGTGTCTTCGTCCTTGGATAGATCCATTCCAAACTTTTTCAAGATCTCCTTGATATATTTTGTCTAAGATATGAAAATTCCATCTTTCTTTTGCTTGATCTCGATACCTAGGAAGAAATTTAGTTCTCCCATCATTGACATCTCAAACTCTCCCTGGATAATCTTAGAAAATTCCTCACAGAGAGATTCATCAATGATGACTCCCTAATTTTAATATATTTTCTGACATATTTTATTGTATTTGGGGAGTCATCAATTTAAAAATTT
The DNA here is from genome assembly GCA_037074515.1 of Mimosa bimucronata. NCBI lineage: Eukaryota > Viridiplantae > Streptophyta > Magnoliopsida > Fabales > Fabaceae > Mimosa > Mimosa bimucronata. Next base: position 24,297,035 of record CM073445.1, on the reverse strand, counting down.
AGAGATTTTATTAGTATTTAATAAGATATCAATTTGACATTGTTTGGAAATTTCTTTGAAATTATTTTATTTGAATTAAAATAGGAAAGTAAAATTAATAAAAGAAAAAAACAGTTTTGGATGAAGGGATTTTAGTCTAATAAGTTATTAGTATCAGGTTACTTATTTTCTTTGATGATTGGGTTTGCAGGTTTTGAATTAAAAAAAAAAGAGATAAAAATAATGCTACATGGAACGCATAGTTTTGGGCAGTACTTGGATAGACCTAGCTTGATTCATTATATGCCTACACACACATCATGCATGCGGCACGAGAGGAAAGGATGAAGCACAGCATTTTGGACTTTGGGAACTACTGGAGACCTAATTGATTAAAATAGCTACACACATTGACGCGGCGCTAGAGGACAACACGCACAGGGGGAGAAATTAAAAGCAAGCAGAGCACCACAATTTTTGGGGCTTCTTAATGGATCCACACACACATTCATCTTCTTCAGCACTGGAGCATCACACTGGTCATCAAATCGGTTTCGGAGAGGAGGAAGGTGAGCAACTTCTTCTTTGTCTTCGTTGAATCAGTTCAGAGGAAGAGAGAGTGGGCAATTCAATTTGGTAGTCAGTGTTGGATTTTCTTGTTTTTCCTTGTCACTATGCTTCCATACTCAATTTTGATTTTTCTTGAGATTGATTTGAAACCCATGTGTGGCTAAATTTTCTTTGACAACCTAGGGCAACTATGAACTTGTTTGTGAGTTAGAGATTTTTTCCACTTATTAGTTATGCTTTGGTGTTATTGATTATTGTTTAGTGATTGATCACCATTGAACATGTTTAGGGAATTTAGGATTGAACTTGACTAAGGGAATTCTAAATAGACCATGGGATTAAATAATGTCGAATTAGATTTTTAATCTAAGTTAGATTGTTAGTCTAATTTGCATCTAGAATAGACATATACCTAGAAGCTTTGCATAATCAAATTAGAGTGTTACCACAAGTTAATTTCACATAATTAACTTAGGTAAGGATATAAATGGATCGACAGTCATTTATAGACACTAGTACTCTAGATTAGCTGATTAAGTTCAAAATCAAGAAATAATTGATTATGCAAGACTTTAAATCCACAATATGGGCCACCCCATAATTGCTCTAAATTTCTCCCTAAACCCTAATCTATTGATGCCCACCCATACAATAAATTAGGACCTAGAGAGTGTTTACCCAATGTCTCAACACAACCAATTAATTCTTATGCCATCTCCCTCAAGCAAATAACTTAACATTCTCTATCCACTAACCAAGCCACCTTGCATTAGCACATGATTTTCACCAAGAGAATAACAAAACTATGAACCCATAAATTTCATTAAACTCAAAGCTAATAAGTAGCAATGTCAAGCATTATACAATAAGGAAACAACATAAATACAAACATAAGTTCTAACCCTAATGTCATAAATGCATCCAACTAAGTGCCATAAATGCAACTCAACCAAATGCAATAGCAATTAATACAACCCACCAAAATGTCATAAATGCAACCCTAGAAACCTAGAAAAGCATAAATACAACAAATGGGAAAGGATTAGAACTAGGAAAACTCCCCTATTGAAGCTTCAAGCTCATCCCTTGGCTCTCACCACCAAGAATGGTGGAGCCTAGCTGCTACTCTCCATGGAGAAACCAACAACAAGGAAGGAGGGTGTAGAATCCATGGAAGAAGGAAGAAAGATGAAGAAGATGAAGATGGAGAAGAGAGAGCTAGGGCTTGGGGGTGTAAAATGGGAACCAAATCTGTCTCAAATGAGTGTATTTTCGGCCTAATATGTCCTCCAATCGGGTTAAGTGAGTTGGGTTTAAGTTAGATCCGATTCAGGTCCGAGAATGCGCACTAAAATTCTGCAGAACGTGATTTTCGCCGTCAGCTTGCCGCGGCGAAAGCCACGGTGAGCTACCTTGCTCTCTGGATTTTTTTTTGGCCGTTTTCGCCGTGGGTTCGCCGCGGCGAAAGCCACGGCGAACTCACTTCTCCTCTGCCTCTTTGTTTCTGCTCTTTTGTTTTGCCTTCTTCTTCGTCCCGTGTCTGATCTTTTGGTCCTGAACGACCCTACAAGTGAAAACAAGAGTAAACAAGGATCAAATAGCCCTCTAAACCAATTCATACAAATTAATCTACAATTATGGCTAATTAACCCTAATCTAACACTAATTTCACCTAAGAGTCTAAGTTCTACATTAAGCATTATTGGACCAATATCACATCTCAATCATGTTAATTTCCTCAATTTAGGCATATAAAAACCATACAAATCAGAGATTTGTCAATTGACCTTGATTTACCATTTACTATTTCTACGGCCCATATACTTGCGGAGCTTTATTTAAATTTTGGTAGCATCAAGATTTTGGCGCCGTTGCTGGGGACTCAAGGCAATTAGTCATTAGTATTAGAAATCCTTTAGTAGTTTTAGCTTGAGTTTGTTTTAAAAAATAAAAAAATAAAAAATTATTATTTTCTAGTTGTTTCTTGGGTAAGTTTGATACTCTATGGAGCTGGTTTTGTTTTTCAAGTACCATTGATATATTCCCCGCAAATCCAAATCTACAAAGACACCACAAAAGACAAGGAGTATCCAGGAGCTTTTGGAAGCTACTACACCTCAAGTCTAGGAACAAGAGGTTATTGAACCTGAACACAAAGTGATGGTTGAGGATGAAAATGATCGATTGGGTGTTAATGATTTCTTGGGAAGACAATCCAGAGGATATCAGTCAAGAATCAGAGTTCCTAAATTTCAAGCAAACAACTTTAAGATAAAGCAGACGATGCTTAAGATGCTTGAGTTGAATGGTCAGTATACTGGGAATAATGCTAAGGATCCTAATCAGCATTTAATCCAATTTCTCCATGTTTGTAATTCTTTCAAGTAGAACGGTGTTCTAAATGATGTGATTCGCCTTTGACTTTTCCCTTATTCTCTTTAAGGGAAAGCAAAAAAGTGGTTGAACAATTTAGAAGAGGGCAGTGTGACTACTTGGAATCAGTTGGAAGAAAAATTCAAAGGTAGATTCTTTCCACACAACAAGATGGTGGATGCTACAGCTGCTCTCACTGATTTTTGCCAACAGTTGGGCGAACACTTGTATGAAGCTTGGGAGAGGTTCAAGTTGCTTGTTAGGCAAAGCCCTGATCATAATCTTGAGAAGTGGGTTTTGCTGCAAATCTTTAGTACACGGTTAACTTCTTAGTCTAAATCTGAACTAAATGCAGTTACTAATGGGGGAATTACAAAGCAGTCGGTGAATTATGTTTGGAGTTGTTTGGATGATCTTTCTACTGACTTTATCCAAAACAACAATGAAAGGAGACAAGTGAAGTCAATTGATAAAGTTGCTAATGATACATCTTCACAGTTAGTGGCTATGCTTGATGCTCTCAACAAGAGGTTTGATAATTTAGAAGCAAAGGTCAATCGAGCCAATAGTGGTCACTCGGGGAGTTAAAGCTGTTAGTGCTGGCTGTCACCCAAGAGGGGGGTGAATTGGGTGATAGGCTACAAGCTTATGATACTTTTTAAATCTTCTCTTTTATAAGACCACAATGAAGGCAATCTTTTCAAAACTGTTTAATGCACTAAGGAATGTATAATGTTGATATGCTGGGAACTTAGAGAGTTGAGGGAAGAGATAATGCAAACAGTATTTATCCTGGTTCGGTTTACCTTGACCTACATCCAGTCCTCATGCTGCACCTGAGATTTCCACTATCCTCTTGTTTAATCCGGGCACAAGAGAAGCCTACCACAGGTTTTACGAACACAGATTCACCTGCCAACCTTTTTACAGAGCTTTAGAATTCTCTCTAAACATTCCCCCTTACAACCTGTAAGGTTACAACCCTGTTCTCAAAGCACCAAGCTTTAGAACAACCTCAAACAGTAGAGGATTTCAAATAATAGGTTCACTAATGAACGGATCGTGTTAATCACTTAAGTACAGAGGAATATATGATGAAACTACAATTCTAGAGCATATCAATCTGACAAAGTATGCACTAGCTCTACTCTTCTAATTCACTCTATTCATCATTTTTGGGCTCGCTGATTTATATCTAATACTCTGTCCATAGCCTCTTGATTTTCATCTCGTATCATCTCGTCATGTAAATACGTCGTGTGTTCGCTCATATATTTCTGATGTCTTCAAGTCTTTATATATGGTAGTGTACTTTTCTATCCGTTGGAGACTTGGAGAACTAGCCGTTAACACCTTTCTTTCTTCTCATGCTTCAACTGTTCTTGCAGAGGATAAGATAAGAGAGACAGAGACTGTGAGTAACGTTATCCTGCTGCTACTGCTACTGTACTTGCATGTCATCTTTTTCATTAGCGCTAGCTCCCTTGGCTATCGTTATCTTGACAGTGTGAGTTCTGCACTTAAGCTATTAGCTAAAACAAGTACTTATACAGTGGATGTTATCGATAGTGTATTTCATTAGCTCAAGGAGATAGAAACAATATATATATCAGCTAAGGAATTTCAAAGCATTCTCTATCGATAGACATAAACGTTATCGCTAGCATATCCTTTTAGTTCAATGAACATCGTACTAGCTATATCATTTCAATAAGCATTCTTCTATCAGTAGCTAATCCCATTATTGCTGGTTATTTGATTGCTTATTAGCTTAAGGATACTGTGTTATTTGAATATTCAAAGTAATTTCAGGTATCCTGTTATCGATAGCTAAACGTGTTAGCGCTAGCAACTATGTTATCACTAGTTAACTCATTTGTTCTCAGGCACTAACTATCTGAATGTTTATTATCTAAAGTACTCTGTTATCGATAGCTTATCCTGTTACCGCTAGCTGATTTCATTAGCTCAAGGACTTGGTCTATATTTCTGCTAGTTGTTCTTTCTTTCATTTATCCATGTTCTCAATGAACTTCTAGTGATAGGATCTTTCTTAGCGATAGTGAACTGTTACCTATCAGATTTTACTTTATTAATTCAAAGGTAACTTACACTTATTTACTTATGTTATCTATAAGGTTAGTCTTCATCAAAACTTAAGATTCTAACAAAAGCTGTATATACTCCTTGTGAGTATTGTGGGGATGGTCACATTAATGGACAATGCCTTATTGCCCACCCAACAGAGCAAGTAAACTATGCTGGAAACTATCATGGTAACAACCAGAACAACCTGTACTCTAATACCTACAACCCAGGGTGGAGGAATCATTCTAATTTTTCTTGGAGCCATGGCCAAGCAATCAATCAAGCTTCAAGTTCAGGATTTAGACAGACAAATCCTCCAGGTTTTGAAAATCAAGTTAAGCCCCACACATTTCACCAAGAATCTTTTGAAAAGAAGATGGATAAACTTGAGAGTTTAATTACACATGTGGTGCAAGGGCAACGTGAATCTGATGCGCGTCATGATTCCTCTATCAAGAATCTTGAGGTGCAGATGGGACAACTTGCTACCGTCGTTAATGCATTACAACAAAGAGATTTTCCAAGTAATACCATGCCTAATCCTCGTAGAGACGGGAAAGAGGAATGTAAAGCCATGACTTTAAGAAGTGGTAAAGAATTACCAGAGATTCAATAGTCTGGAAAGAAGCCTTTATCTTCTAATGGTCAAGAAACTTCCACAGTCACGATAGATGATGAACAGATTACACAAAAGGATAAGGGAGTGGATGCAAAGAAAATGGTTCATGGACTAGACAAGAAGAGTAAAGAGAAGAAGGCAGCTGATGAGCTTCTTAAATGAGTGCCCCCATTACCATTCCCTTAAAGATTCCAAAAAAAGGCTTCAGATGAGCAATATAAAAAGTTCTTAGGGATTTTCAAGAAACTGCACATAAATATCCCTTTCATTGAGGTTCTAGAGTAGATGCCTCAGTATTCTATGTTTTTGAAAGAGATGTTGAGTAAGAAGAGAAGATTTGGTGATTATGAGACCGTGGCCCTTACTGAAGAATGTAGTGCTATTTTACTCAATAAGCTACCTCTTAAACAGAGAGATCCAGCCAGCTTCTCAATACCTTGCATGATTGGAGAAAAATTTCATGGTACAGTATTATGTGATCTAGGATCAAGTGTGAACTTAATGCCACTCTCTGTGTTTAGAAAACTTCAACTTGGTGAATCTCAACCAACCTCTATAACACTTCAGTTGGCAGATTGAAGTGGATAAATTTATTCTTCCTACTGACTTTCTTGTCCTGGATTGCGAAAATATAGACATACTACTTATGTATGTAGGCCTTTTCTGGCTACCACTCAAACTTTAATTGATGTTGAAAAAGGATAAATCAAGCTGAGGGTGAATGATGAAAAGGTCACTTTCAACATGAACAAGGCATTGAAATATCCTCATGACACTACAGATTGCTTCAGGGTAGACCTACTTGATGAGGTAATTCAAGAAACTTTGGATTCTCATGCCATTAAAGAACTGTTAGAAGATGTGTTACTTGGTGTTGAAAGCGTTGAAAATGAAAGCATAGCTGAATGCAAGAAGCTATTTCAAGCTTCTCCATGCTACCAAAACCCAGCAAGGCAATTGGAGTTGCTAGATATGGAATCACGACAAAGTTCTCTTAAGCCTTCTATTGAACAACCACCCATTCTTGAGCTTAAACCCCTACCTCCACATCTGGAGTATGCATATTTGGGTGACTCTGAGACACTTCTGTTAGAATCTTAAGTTTTGATGAAGACTGACCCATAGAAAACATAAGTGAAAGTTACCTCTAAATTAAATGAATGAAATCTAATAGGTAACAGAACCATATCACTAACATTAAAGCCTATTGCAAATAGACAAGAGCCATAGCAAGTGAAGACTTAGAAATAACAAAGACATTATCTATCGCTAAGTCATTCTCTATCGCTAAAGAAGAATCCATCGCTAGAAGCTCATTGATAACTCAGCTAGCAGAAAAATAAACTTAGTTCTTGATCTAATGAAGCTAGCGATAACAGGTTAAGCTATCGATAACAGAAGTGCTTCAGATAATAAACATTCAGATAGCTAGTGCTTGAGAGCAAGAGTCTAAGCTAGCATGATTGTCTATCGATAATAGGATACCTGAAAATATCTCTGAATGCTTAGATAATAGTATCCTGAAGGATAATAGCGATAATGAATTTGCAATCGATAGAAATAATCTATGATGATGTAATGCTTTCTAATCTAAGAGAATATGCTATCTATAATATGAAAAGCTCTGAAATTCCTTATATTGTCTTTATCTCATTGAGCTAATGGATTAAGCTTGCGATAGTAACCTCTGTGCAATATATGACTATTTGGTTAGCTAACAGCTTAAGTGCAGAACACTCTCTATGAGATTAGCGATAGTAGTTCACGCTAGCGCTAATAGAAAGCTGCCAGAAAGCAACTACTTGTACGGATGCTCAGAGCGCTGAGTCTGTCTCTCTCTTAGCTCACCCTATGCAAGAAGTAGTTGAAGCTAGAGCGGAGAGTTAAGCCCGATAAAGAAGCTGCATTAAATGCCAACGGCTATGAGCTCCCAACGACTAAATTCAAACAGCTTCTTGAATATTGAATCTTAGGGCAAAATCTGAAGAAGAAGATATAAATACAGAACTCAAGCATTTATTGAGTAAGAGACGAACAACGAGAATATACACAAGTTCATTCATTACTCTGTATTTATTGTCTTAGTGATTTCATCTGTACTTAAGTGTTTATCAAAATCAGTTCATTAAGTGAACGTATCTATTGAAATCCTCTACTGTTTGAGGTTGTTCTGAAAGCTTGGTGCTTTAGAACAGGGATATTTCCTTACAGGTAGTAAGGGGGAGTGTTTAGAGATTCTAAAACTCTGTAAAGGTTGACAGGTGAACCTGTGCTCGTAAAACCTATGGTTAGTGGAACCCAACAGAGTGTTGGAGAACTGGACGGAGGCAGTGTTGGCCGAACCAGTATAAATTTTGTGTTGTATTAATTCCTTTTAAATATTTTTTAAAAGCACAATTCACCCCCCCCCCCTCTTGTGCGATTGCCACTTTCAACTTCCTATTATCATTGCTGCTTCTTTATCTAAAGATCAAAAAGAAAGGTTGTTGACTGTTCTTCGGGATCACAAAAGAGCTTTGGGTTGGACGATTGCAGATATTAAAGGTATAAGCCCCTCAATTGTTATGCATAAGATATTCTTGGAAGATGATCACAAGAAATCTGTTTAGAACCAAAGGAGATTGAATCCTATGATGAAATAAGTTGTTAAGAAGTAAGTGATTAAGTGGTTGGATGCTGGAATTATTTATCCAATTTCTGATAGCTCATGGGTTAGCCCAGTGCAATGTGTTCCTAAGAAAGGAGGCATGCATGACAGTGATCACTAATGAGCAAGATGAGCTCATTCCCACTCATACAGTTACTGGTTGGCGAGTTTGTATGGATTATCGTAAGTTGAAAGAAGCTACAAGGAATGATCATTTCCCTCTTCCTTTTATAGACCAAATGTTAGACAGATTAGCTGGCAAGGAATTCTTCTATTTCTTGGATGGGTATTCGGGGTTATAACCAAATTACTGTTGCTCCTGAAGATCAAGAAAAAACAACATTCACCTGTCCTTATGGCACCTTAGCCTTTAAAAGGATGCCTTTTGGTCTATATAAGGCCCCTGCCTCCATCCAGCGATATATGATGAGTATATTCTCCGATTTGATTGAGGAGATCATGGAAGTTTTAATGGATGATTTCTCAGTATTTGGTGAATCATTTGAGGAATGCTTAACAAATCTTGATAGAGTGTTGGGGAGATGTGAGGAGACAAACTTGGTGCTCAATTGGGAGAAGTGCCATTTTTGGTAACTGAAGGTATAGTTCTGGGTCACAAAGTTTTGAAACACGGTTTAGAGGTTGACAGAGCAAAAACTTCTATAATTGAGCAACTTCCTCCTCCTGCTAATGTTAAAGCTGTGAGAAGTTTTTTGGGTCATGCTAGATTCCATCGTCGGTTTATCAAAGATTTTTCAAAGATTTCTAAGCCTCTCTCACATTTGCTGGAGAAAGACGCTCTTCAAATTCATAGAAGAGTGTATAAAGGCTTTTGAAGAGCTTAAAAGGAGATTGACTTCAGCTCCTATTATTGTGGCTCCAGATTGGTCACTACCTTTTGAAGTGATGTGTGATGCAAGTGATTTTGCTATTAGAGCAGTTCTAGGATAGAGGCGTGACAAGATTCTTCATCCTATCTACTATGCAAGTAGAACTCTAGTTGCAACTTAGGTAAATTACTCTACTACAGAAAAAGAAATGCTTGCTATAGTGTTTGCTTTTGAAAAGTTTAGAATCTATTTGATGGGTACTAGAGTCATAGTTCATATTGATCATGCTGCTATTAAATATCTATTAGGAAAGAAAGAGTCTAAGCCTAGATTGATTAGATGGGAGGTGTTGTTGCAAGAATTTGATGTGCATATAGTTAATAGGAAAGAAAATGAAAACCACGTTGCTGATCATTTATCTAGATTGATGCATGCTTTTGATTCTGTGGATGGTTAGTTAATTAATGAAAAATTCCCTAATGAACAATTATTTGTTGTGAGTAGCTCTGAATTGCCATGGTATGATGATATTGTGAACTATCTAGTGTGTAAAGTGTTACCTCCTGATGTGAATTTTAATCAACGGAAAAAGTTCTTGCATGATGTTGCCTACTATATTTGGGAAGAACCCTTTCTTTTTAAAAGATGTGCGAATTCAATTATTAGAAAGTATGTTCCTGAAATTGAGCAAGAGGCCATTTTAAATGCATGTCATGCATCTGCATATAGGGGACATTATGGGGGGGCAAAGAACTGCATCTAAAGTACTTGAATATGGTTTTTATTAGCCTTCTCTATTTAAAGATGCTCACCTTTGCTCACCTTTATGTTTCCAAGTATGATAGATGTCAAAGAACAAGTAACATTTCGAAGAGGCATGAGATGCCTCAATCTGGGATTTTAGAGGTGGAGTTATTCGATGTGTGGGGGATGGACTTCATGGGACCTTTCCCATCTTCAAGAGGAAACAAATATATACTTGTTGCTGTTGAGTATGTCAACAAATGGGCTGAAGCAATTTCTTGTTAAGCCAATGATGGTAACACAGTGATTCGATTCTTGAAGAAGCACATTTTCACAAGGTTTGGCACTCTTAGGGTAATCATTACTGATGAGGGAACTCATTTCAACAAGAGTTTCAAGGCTCTTTTGGCAAAATACGGAGTTCACCACCAGATGTCCCATGCTTATCATCCGCAAACAAATGGTCTTTGTGAATTGACTAATAGGGAGATCAAGCGAATTCTAGAGAAAACTATAGGTCGTACTAGGAAGGACTGGTCTGATAAGTTGGATGATGCTCTTTCAGCTTACAGGACAGCTTTCCGGACACCAATAGGGATGTCACCATACCGATTGGTTTTTGGAAAAGCTTGTCATTTACCACTTGAATTGGAGCACAAAGCATGGTGGGCAGTACAGAAATTAAACATGGATCATAAGCTTGCTAGGAATAAAAGGCTTATGCAACTGAATGAATTAGATGAATTAAGGCTTCAAGCTTATGATAGTTCAAAAATATACAAAGAAAGGACAAAGAAATGGCATGACAGACATATTTTGAATCGTACTTTTGAGCCAGGGCAATTAGTGCTTCTTTTCAATTCTAGACTAAGGTTATTTCCTGGGAAACTAAAATCAAGATGGTCTGGTCCTTTTCGTGTGATTTTTATTTCTGATAAAGGTGCTGTTGAGGTTAAAGATGAAAGAACAGGAGAGAGCTCTAAAGCAAATGGGCAGAGACTTAAGCATTATCATGGTGGTAATGTGGACCGGCGAGCAATGGTTCACAAGCTGGTGCAACTTCCGTGATTTTCTGACATAGTCTGGCTGAAGACTATAAACTTAGCGCTTCTTGGGAGACAACCCAAGGTTTTTTGGATTTGATCTTTTGTTTTGATTTTGGAGGTTTTTAGTAGCTTGGATGATGTTTTGACTTGGTAGCATTAGATAATGAGTTGAGAGTGCAGATCAAGAAAGGAAGGGGAGTATTCTTCTACTTTTCTTTGATTTTCTTTATCTAATTATTGTTGTTAGGAATGAGTGCTGACTCTGGCTGATATTTGCATGTGACTGATAGTATACTTGACTGTTGAGACACTGGCTTGTATTGTTTGGTTGATATGAAACTTGAGAAATTTTTGTCATCTCTATACTTGTTTATGTATGCTCCCTTATTTCCTATCTACTTTTCATGTTACATGTTCACATTAGGGACAATGTGACATTTAAGTGTGGGGGTGTGGGGTATCATTGAGGTTGAATGATATGTACTCAGGCTTTCTCTTTGTGAAATTTTTGTGAAAATTTTGGAAGTCTTGATTTTACTGGTGAATGCTTGCATTTTTGTATTGATTTGGGCTTGAAATAATTGGATTTGATTGGAATTCAATTTTATCTTATTATAATGTTAGTAAATAGGTAAGAAATTTGGTTTAGGTAAATGACTTTAGGATGTCAAAAGACCAGTGAGAGATTTGAGCCTTAATATTTATCCTTTCAAGAGGGAGTACCTTTATTGCAATTTTATCTCTAGAACTTGTCTTGATTCTCTTTTGAGACTTAAAATCCTTTGCATGCACAAAAGTGATTTAGGCATTTGTTTTCATAGCCAATTAAACCAAACTGTCATTCCTTTCACATCATTCCATTGTTAACCCCCTTAGAGCCTTAATTTTTTTTAGAGAAAAATTGCATATATATTAGCCATTTGTTTGATTTGATGCAATTTTTCCTTCCATATCAGTTATTACTTTAGTAAGTGCTAAGTGATACTTATATAAAGAAGAGTGAAGGGGTCAGAAAATAAAAAGCACTATGTGAATGAGAAAAAAAAAGAAAAGAAATGAGAAAAACAAAAGAAAAGAAAAAAAAGAAAAAATATGAGAAAAAAATTGTTTGAAAGAAAAGGACAGGAAAAGAAGAAAGAAAGAAGGTCAGGGAAAAATAATAATGAGATCCACACTCAAAATAAGTGATTTCATTTAAATGTAGTGATTCATTCATTCTTCATATTTATCACTAAATCGCTTAGTACTAATTAAAGTATTCCTCCATTCACCACTTCCATTTTATTATCCTACCTTATTCATTACAACCTTTGAAAGTCCTTTGATTTGTGTGTGCAATGTGATAGAATAGTGGAAATTGAGATGATAAACAAGATTATGGTAGATGAGTGCAATAGATGGAATTGAGTGAAACACAAGCCCTAATTATCTTGAGAGTAGAGAGCAAACACTTGACCAGTGAGGGACATGCTTTTGTGATTTATCTTTGCCAAATGGATTTCCTGATTACTTGCATTTTGGTTTTTGAAAGTTTAAATTGTTTAAAATTGTATAATGTTCACTTTTGAAATCTTGATTCCATGGTCTTTTTGGTTGTTCTTGTTCTACAATTTGAAATCTTGAGGACAAGAATCAATAACACCAAAAATAATATCATCAACATAAATTTGAACTATAAGCATGTTTTTATTTTTGTGCAGTATGAATAGAGTAGTGTCTACCTTTCCTCTAATAAATCCTTTACCCAAGAGAAAATTACTAAATCTTTCATACCAAGCTCTTGGTGCTTGTTTAAGTCCATATAATGCCTTTTTAAGTTTGAAAACATGATCAGGTTTGGTAGAGTCCTCCAACCAGAAGGCTGTTCAACATACACTTCCTCCATGATATATCCTTTAAGAAATGCACTCTTTACATCCATTTGATAAATTTTAAAATTCTTGTGGGATGCAAAGGCTAAAAGTAATCTAATTGCTTCTTATCTTGCAACTGGGGCAAAACTTTCTTCATAATCTATGCCTTCTTCGTAGTTATACCCTCTTGCCACTAATCTAGCTTTGCTTTTCACAATCATCATAGATTCATCAAGTTTGTTTTTGAAAATCCACTTGGTTCCTATAAATGGATAATCCAGAGGTTTAGGAACCAAGTCTCAAACTTGGTTTCTTTCAAATTGATTGAGTTCTTCTTGCATTGCTATTAACCAATCACTATTAAAGAGGGCTTCTTCAACACAAGAAGGCTCAATTTCTGAGATGAATGTAGAAAACTGCATTTCTTCTCTTAGCTGCCTTCTAGTCCTTACACCACCACCAATTTCACCTATGATTTGTTTTGGTGGATGATATTTATGATGTCTTCAAGCTTGTGGTTAAGCTAATTCATCAATATGATCATCCTCAGAACCTTCATGATCTGATTCATCAGGTGAAATTATTGGTTGTGTAACTGATTGATCTTGAGGATAATTTTCAACAGGCTTAAGAATCTCAGCGTCATCCTCAGTTTTCTTCCATGAATCAGTTTCATCAAAAACAACATGAATAGACTCTTCAACAACTTGAGTCATTTTGTTGAAGACTCTATATGCTTTAGTTCTATTTGAATAATCAATAAAAATTCCAACATCAGATTTAGGATCGAATTTATCTAAGTTTATCTTCCCATTGTTTTGGATGTAGCACTTACACCCAGACACCTTCAAATGAGCAATGTTTGGTTTTCTGCCTTTGTAGAGCTCATAAGGTGTTTTGTCCATGCCTGATCTGAAATATGCTCTGTTTAAGCAAGCAGTATTCATTGCATCAGCCCAGAAACCTTATGACACTCATTTTTCATTCAACATGGTTCTAGCCATTTCCGTCAGAACTCTATTCTTTCTTTCCACCACCCCATTTTGATGAGGTGCTCTTGGAGCTGAAAAGTTGTGATGTATCCTATTTGTTTCACAGAATTCAGTAAAATCACTGTTCTCAAATTCTCCACTATGGTCTATTCTGATTGATGCAATTTCACAGCTTCTTTCCTTCTGCACTTTCTTAGCAAACAATAGAAAAGCATCAAAGGCATCATGTTTAGAAGAAAGAAACAAAGTCCAAGTGAACCTAGAATAGTCATCCACAATCACAAGAGTATATAGGTTTCCTCCTATACTATTTACTCTTTCAGGACCTACCAGATCCATATGTACCAATTCTAATGGCCTTATTGTGGAAACTACCTTCTTAGGTTTAAAAGAGGATTTTGTTTGTTTCCCTTTTTGGCATGCTTCACAGATAATATCAGTCTTAACTCTAAGCTTAGGTATGCCTATCACAAGATCATTCTTAGTTAGCTTACTTAATTGAGTCATGCTTACATGAGCTAGCCTTTTATGCCACAGCCAACAATTTTTAGTGTTACTAATGAAGCATTTTTCCTAAATTGATTGATTTAGATCAATAGTATAACAGTTTCCATCTCTGCTAGCCCTTAATTTGCATTTTAAAGCAGTTTCTCCTATATCTAAATCATTCTTAACGATGATCATGCATTCATTAGAATAAAAACTTATCCAGTTACCCTTGTCAGTTGTTTGGCTTACACTCAGGAGGTTGTGACACAAACCTTCTACAAAGTAGATATCTTTGACCGTTTGTCCATTTGTTTGGTTCACTTCTCCAATTCCAGCTATCTTTCTTGACTTGTTTCCTCTAAAGCTTACTTTGGCTCCATCCTTGAATTCAAGGTATTTGAATTTCCCTTTATCCCCAGTCATGTGTCTCGAGCATCCACTATCAGTATACCATTTGTTGCTTCTGAATGCCTTGAGACAAACTTGCAAGATATCTTACTGAGATTTAGGTACCCAAATATGTTTGGGTCCTTTAGACTTAGATGGAGTGTTTTGGCCTTTTTTGACCATGAGGCGGTGACCCTTTAGGAACCCATTTATATATCCCGTTCACACCATATTTTCTTGTATAACATGTTGATATGGAGTGCCCCTTCCTATTGTAGAAATTACAAAAGCTAAAAGGGCTAACATTTTCAGTCGATTTTTTGAAAAATTTGAGATATAATTTTTCTTTAACTATTTCCATGGTTTTTGAAAGTTCAGGAACGGCATTATAACCAAGACCATTTTTATCTCTATAAGCCCTCTAATTGGTTAGCGTTACTTGCAAAGCTTCACTTCCTTTTGTAAACTTTTGTAGAGTTTTTGAAAGCTTTTCATTTCAATAGTGAGTTTTTCACAGTTCTTGCATTCAAAAGTTTCTTCCTTTTTCTCATATTCTATGTTTCTTTTTCTCAAGAAAATTACTTCTTTAGCAATTTTCACAAACTCGATATGTAAGGCATTGTATACATCTTGAGGTTCATGAAAGGATGGTTCAGAAAGAGTTACCTCAGTGTCTAATTCTTCTTGAGCCACCAAACACAGATTGGCAATTTCCTCAGCATCAATTTCTTCTTCACCAGAGCTGTCACCCCAGATTGAAGACACATAGGATTTCTTCTTTCCAGTATACTTGTTTTCCTTCTTATCTTCGTCCTTCTGTCTCTAGAGGCTTGGACATTTAGACTTGAAGTGTCCAGGTTTTTTGCATTCTGAAGAGCTCACCTCTTTTGAGTGTGTGTGCGTGTGGCGCGCCCTTGGGTTCGCCCTTCAAGAAAATAAGAACCAAGGGGATAGTAGAAGCTAACCCCCGGGTGTCGTTCGCTTGAGGAGCCTAACGCAAAAGATGACCTAGTAACTAGTATGCAAACTATTAAACACCGGTAAAAAGTATTGTATTTTGTTTTTGATTTAGAAAAGATGCAAAAGGTTTGATATGTTCAAAAGTAAAACAAAAATAAGATAAAAGTGAGATTTGGAGGGGAATGAAAATGGAATCATTCTTGATAAGTGGAAACCTTGGGAATCATTGCTTCGAAATATTTTTATGGAGTTTCATGTTGATTTTTGAAAGACCCCTAGAGGAATCCCTCTAGGCTAGGCTTAGATTAACTTAATTAATGTCGGGATCCCGCACATTACTTAATTTAACCTAAGTTGATTAAGCTCAAAATCAAGGTGAATTTACAAATTGTAAGGGGCTCTTAATCCAACAACCAGAATCCCGAATTGCCACTTAATTAATCCTAGGGTTTCAATTCATTATTGGAATCCCAAATAATAAACCAAGACTCTAGGATTGAAGTCCAATGCCACTCATACAATTTGACAAATCCAAAACCAATTAAACCTACTAATCGTAAGGAACTTTTGATCCTACAACCGGAATCCCGAATTGCAACAAGATTAATCCATTAATCCTAACTCCTTGATGGAATCCCAATCAATAAATTGGAAATAATAGATGAAAGCCCAATGTTACTCAAGCAATTAGTAGATTTACTTGCTACTTTCTAAACACAAACGCTTGACATATGATCCACCAAGCAAGAATCCTCACTTGGCACAAGATTTTAACAAGAAAACATAGATTAAATGATGAATCCATACAAATAACATATGCTCAAGTCAATAGGTGCAATGTCAAGCATCCATACAGAGAAAATAAACAAGACAAGTTGTTTCCTCCACTCTCAGACAAAGATATGGAATAAAATTACAACCAAATGAAGAAACAAGCCCTAGAATCCTAGAAACATGCTTAAACATAAGGAAGAGAGAGTGGGAGAACAAGAACTCCCCTTTGAAGCTTCAAGCTCATCCATTGGCTTCCACCATCAAGAATGAGGGAGCCTAGCTAATGTCCTCCATGAGAAAGCCAACACCAAGGAGTGGAGGTTGAGGAGACATGGAGATTTGGGTGGAGGAAGGTGGAAGATGGAAGATGGAGATGAGAGGATGAGAGAGCTAGGGTTTTGGTGTGTGTTTGGTGGCTCCAAATCTGTCTTTAGGGTTTCAATTTCGTGCCTTATATGTCCTCAAATCAGGTCAAGAGTGGGTGTTTTGGTTTGGATCTGGTTTGACCCAAATCTGATGCTGATTTTCTGCATATTTTGGGGCCTCGCCGTGGGCCTCGCTGTGGGGTGCCACGGCGAAGGACCTTTCTGTAATTTTCAAATTTCAGGGCCCTTTTCTGTAATTTCGAAATTTCAGGGTCCTTTTCTGTAATTTTCACAATTTGTGCAGAACTTGTATTTTGACCTTTTTTCTTGAAATTTCAGCTCCTAGACCCATTTTTCTTGCTTCTTCTCATATTGAATCCTTCATATTTGGTCCTCAGATAGCCCTACAAGTAAAAATGCAACAAACAAGAATCAAAGAGCCCTAAAAATCAATTAATGCTAATTGATCTTCAATTATGGAAATTTAATCCTATTTTCATGCTACTTTAACTTAAGGATCTATATTATTATTTAAACAATTATGGACCAATATTGCATCTCAATTTTGTTAATTACCTCAAATTAAGCACACAAAAGCATACAAATCCAAGGATTTGTCACATTCATAGCAGACAGGTGGATTTTTATGCTGATCTTTCTTTGTGTAGCTGAGACCTCCCTTTTGGAATCTCCTCCCACCTCCACCTTTGAAGAATCTTCTTAATCTTCAAACCATTAAGGCCATTTCTTCATCATCGACATCATCTTCATCCTCATCTTCTCCCTCTTCTTGGGCCAGAGTTTTCTTTTTTTCTCTTCTCCAACCAGCTCCTGTCTATACTTCATCTTACTTTCATATTCAACTCAGCTCCCAAATAGAGAAGTAACCGAGCTTATAGACTCTCCTCGAATTTCTTTTATGGTTGTTGCCTTGGCTTGCCATTCATCATGAGGATGTTGAGGATTTTGGTGACTTGTTCTTCTTAGGACAGTGTCTTTCCAAGAGCAGCAAGGTGGTTGATGAGGTGGGTGAATCTAATTTCCAGCTCTCTGATAGATTCTCCTTCTTTCATCTTGAAGAGGTGATACTCTATTTTTAGAAGGTTTATTCTTCTTCTCTTCACTCCTTCAGGACCTTCATGAGCAACTTCAAGTGCATCCCACATTTGTTTGGCAGTTCCCAGATTGGATATTCTAAAATATTCCTTCTAACTCAAAGCACTTTGTATCATCAGTATTGCTTTGTTGTTCAGCTTCAGGTGCTCTATGTCATCATTGATGTACTCTTATGGGCTCTTTGAAACCATCTGGCCATTCTCAGTTTTCATAGGAACATAGTCTCCATGTTCAATGACTCTCCATAGCTTGTAACCATTAGCCTTGATGAAAGTTTTCATTTTCATCTTCCAGAAGGCATAATGTTCTGCATCAAAGCTAGGAGGCTTAGTTATTGAGGTTCTTACAGGGAGAACATGTGCACCAAGTCCTGCCATGGATCTTTTTCTTCTCTGACCATTGGATCACTTGTTTGAGAAGCGTTGCTCTGATACCAAATGAAAATGGCAGGAAATACACAAGGGGATGTGTAACATCCCAAAAATCTCAATAGCTCCAAAGTAGCTATTTGAGTATATCAATAAGGAAGTTAGTAGAAGTTAATTTGGGCTTTAAGAAAATAGAGTTATTTGAGATTTTTAGAAGGGGAATTATTATAAGACTAAGGGCCCAAAATAGTTATTTAAGCTTGTGAAATAAGCTTAGGAAGAAAAGATTAATGTATAATCTTGAGAAGCAAGATTATGTATTATGTGAGGCGCACAGAAATTAATTGAATAGCTAATGAAGTATTATGATTGGCATCATATTTTTATGAAGTTGTATTAGTAATGGAATATGGATTGTAATAGGTGTCAACATAATATACTTCACCTAGCAATTAAACAAGCATCAAGTGGCGTCATTTTGTATGGCATTAGTAAGCATGAGGTGGCAAAACACTAAGTAAGAAGAATTATTGTTGACTTCTTCCCTTGCATGCTGCAGCCACAATGTGGCCCTCTAATGAAAAGAAAAAAAAATCAGCCACCTATTCCCTCCTAAGCCACATGTCAAGTAAGAAGCCTACATTTTCCTTGCCCTCCAAGTTGTCATAGGCGTGGCCACCAAGCACCCAAGAGTCTATAAATAGACTTGTTGGCAAGGAAAGGAGTAAGGGAGCTGATGTGTGGTCGTGTAGGCAGAGAAATTAATAGAAAGAAAAGAGAAAAGGAAAGAGGAAAAGAGAAAGAGGAAGAGGAAGAAAAATAGAGAAAGAAGGAGGTCTAGTTAGAATGAGCAATAGTATAAAGTTATTTTCAAGCTCTTGGTAAGTATATTTTTATCTCCCTTTTTTCAAGTTTATACAATTCTATGGTTGGAATAAGAGTTGAATTGTATAGAAGTAATTCTAAATGGGAGAAGAAAGTGTTCATGTGCTTACTAAGAATAAAGGCCTCAAGTTATAGCATATAATAAATAGAAGAAGTTTTGATTTATAGTTAAAAATTTAGAGAAGGAATTTTTATGGGTTATGGCCGAAATTTTAAGAGAAAGAGTAGTAAAAGGTTTATCCCATGCACCAAAAGTAATCTCCTAGCTTATATTTATTAATGTTAGGAATTGATCTGCCTTCAGCTTTATCAGAAGGAAATCAGAGCAGAAGTGCTGTAGAAAGAGCCCAGTTAGAGGTAGCTTTAATTTACAATTTTGTATGTTTTGTTTGGTTGCATGTATGTTTTGCCATTTATGCTGCAGTTAGGCATGAGAATATGTAATATCCTTACTCAGTTTGTTTTGCCATGATCATGTGTGAAATAGTTACAATTTACAGTTTACAGCTACTCAGTTTTGTAAGGTATTATTCTCATTGGCTCGTTTTACATGCACAGTTTTTACCATGCATTATATACTAATTGCGATTATTGCTACTGAGATTTCCCCAAATCTCATCCCCTCTTTCTATGTCCCACCCATAGGACCAAGCACTTCTAGAGGAAAGGAGAAGCCGGCGGATCATTAGCTAAGGCAAGGAGATAAAGGAGTATTTTGTAAGTTATAGTTTAGTTATCATACTTTGATCTTTATGGAGCTTAATTAGCTTAAAGACCTGCAAAGAAACCAAGAACCTGAACTCTACTTCAAGTAGAAAGCTATATCTACACATAGAAAAATTATGAGAACATGTGAACAAGTTTTATTGTGGTAGATATTCCGTCCAATTATAATTTGAGTTCGGCCTTGATATTTTCCAGATAGTTAGTGCACGTCCTAAGCTTTAAATCAAGTACTCATGCATAATTTTTGGACGTGTAGATTAAGAGATATGAATTTTACAAGTTAGGCGTAAAAACATAAATTTCCTGTGAAATTCTAATATGTGTGGAAAATATAAGAAGGTTTTTTAGTGATAATAGGACCAAATTGAGCTAAGATCATATCAAGATTATAGAGTATAATTAAGGAACTAAAGTTTGAGCTTTGAACCACTAATTTTGAGTTTAAAAGCAATTAACTATGAATTTTCGAAGTTAGAAGCCCAAGTAAGATATTTAAGAAATAAAGTTTTAAGTTATTGATATCCTTGGGTCTTCTAAATAGCTTTTGTGGTTCAAACTCAATCAAAGGGCTCTAAAGAATGTCCCTAGAGTAAGGTGTTACAGGATGCATTGTGTATCTCAAAAATTTTGACAGAATTACAAACAAACACAAGGAATTTATAGTGGTTCGGTCCTAACTCTGACCTACATCCAGTTCTCAAACTTAAGTTGGGTTCCACTAGTGAACCAGGATTACAACAGGTTCCTAACATGGTTATGCTATATGGATTGGTCGATGAAATGTTTGTGTGTAGATGTGTTTTAATAACCATGTTTGGTTATCCCTTATATAACATGGTTAATTATTTGGTAAATCAGGTAAATTTTTATAAACCATATTAGGGAAATCCTTTTCTAACATGTTTAAATGTTTTGTTATCCATGATAGCACTTTGAATGATTAGGGTAAACTTTTTCTAACTATGATAGGGTTGTTTGATTTGTATGAAAAATCATTTTCCTATCATAGTTATCATTGTTAATTGTGACTAAAAGTGTTTATTATGGGATTATTTAGGTATTATTAAGTCAGATTTTACATAAATACTTAGTAAGAAGCCTTGTATCGACCACAAACATCCCTTAACCAGTCTCATATAATCTTCCTCCTTTTCAGATCAAAACAGAAAAATTGGTTAGAACTTAATATGATTAAGGTTTCTAGGGACCTATAAGTTTAATTACATGATTTTGTAGAAACTCATCCTAATTAAGTTCCTCTTATATGACCTGTGATTTTTTTAAAAAGAAATCTCCTTTTGCCTGCCTTTGGACATGAATTTCAGATGTTGCAATTAGTTTTACGCAATGCTCTGCATGAAGCAAAAACATGTAGTGCGATATTGGACTTTGCTAATTCTACTTCATTTGCCCCGTGATGATTGTTTTGCTCCATATTCTTTGGTACAGATCTAGTAGTAAAAAGCAAATTACAAATGATTGTGATGCTTTACATAAGAAAAAATCTTATTCAATTATACCAAATAAAAAAGTGAATTGAATTGCTTATATTCCTATGACTTTGATGCTCAATGGATTGTACTGCGTGATAAAAAAGTAAAATCACAAATCTTCGTTCAGTGACCCCAATCTGCCTTCAGTAGCCGTTCTTCGTACTTTTTGATAGAAATATTAGGACATTTTTTTAAACAAAAAAAAAAATCAGCTTAAAGATGCATTTGAAATATTGTTGAACATGATGCTCATGACGTTTATGATTACCCTGCCTTTTAGCAATCTTGAAGCGACTAGCCATGAAATCCATATGTATAGGCACCAAAAAAATATATTAACAAAATGAAGGCAAATATTTTAAGCAATGCTTTGCATAAAACCTAGCAGGAAGCAGTTATACCAAAATGAAAAAAAAAAAAAAAAAACCCCAGAAAAATGGACATCGAATACCACAGTGTATACGATAGATTAAGTCGATAGGCCCAATAAATGACAATATTCATCATGGGGTGGAGTTCCAGCAGAAAAGCTACACACACATATGTCTGGAAGCATAATGCAAGTCTAATAATCATACATTATTTCTAATTAAACATCTTTTGAGCCCTGGAAACACCCTGGACTTGTATGTTTGGACATAAGAGTAACAACGGCATAACCTCAAAGCTGACATATTCAATATTAAGGATTTAGCGATTCATCTGTATCATTGTTTTTAACTGTGCGAGTTTATTAAGTTTAAGTCACCACAGTGAAATTCAATAGTTATTTTTATACCAAGCTCATATCCCACAGCCAACACTTGGCTTCCCCATCTAGGATAAGCCTTGTCGTATCTTACAGCCAAAACTTGTTAGATAAGGTTTACAGTACACTCGTGTAATCTTTTCAATATTTCATATTAATAGTAGTAGAGCACTGCATACCTTTAAAGCATTAAGAAGGAAGAAATATTAGCTTACATCTCAAAGGATATTGCTATCAATCAATACCATCCTAATCCTGAAACATTCAGCCTCATTAAATCCATTTGCACATTTCTGAAAGTGTAAGATTTCTACATTAGATCATGTGAAAAGAATAACCTAATTATTTCGCGAAGAATATTCATTGGTCCAGACAACTGTCTCCGAAAAACATTACTTGACATGGTGAAAAAGGTGTCACCTGTTTCCTCTTCCACGCAAAATGGATATTACTACTATATTAGACTAGCACTAGCTGAGACAAGCAGAGCAAGAGATAAAATTTCAAGAATGGGCCCTGAAGAAAAGAAGCCACTTTCATCTGGATCACAATAAAAAATTAAGAAACAGAGGAAAGGTGGAATTTCAAGTGTCTTACAGAGAACTTCATACCTTACATACAAGGAATTCTCATGAATATATGGGGAAATTTGGGCTTTCAATAATGAATTTCATAATTGCAATACCAGTCGCCTTAGATGCTCGTATCATTATCACGTAACTAAATCACAATAGCTTACGTGAAAGAAAAGTGTGGGCATAAATAACCCAAAAAAATACTCTGCAACAATTAGCAGACCCTGCCTGTACTGTTGTCTTTGTGGTCCCTGACTTAATCACAGTGTAGCCATCAGAATTTCGTTGCAGGCTCGTGTCCAATAGCAACGAACAATCCGGAAACACTCAAATCAGACACATTCCCACTTGCTTCATTCTTTAATTTGGGTCCCTTCAGGGATGCTTCTCCATATCGCTTCAGTCTTATGATTATAAGTAAAATTATAATGCTATTAGATTATAAATAAATTTATTTGCTAAGTAAATTAGTTTGTTCAAAATAGATGAATGTCAATAATCTAAAGTCATTCATTTCACTTCTTTAATCCAAAAAAATTAGTTTGATGTCATATTTAGAGACGGAGGGAGTGATATTTATAAAGCAATTACAATAAATAGGAGGTAACAAGACGAATATCCCCATGCGTTGTACGGGTTGTTGATTTTATGCGTAACTTGTATATTTACATATAATTTGAAGTCATTGATTACATGATTATATCAAAATATGTATCATTATCCAAATAAAATATTATATTAAAAAGTGTATGATTGTAGAAATTGATCGTATAGCTTTTCGAAGGACGTATTGTAACTCTAATTTTTTAAAATATATTGTTTTAAGTTTTTCATATACTTGTTTAATATTGGTGATATTGATGATCGCTCATGATCTCACATTTGGGAAATAGAAATCACTCCTGGATAGCTTGATCACATAACTTTCAATAAATTGATTACATTTTTAAATATTATTTAATTAACTTAATTGTGAGGTTGTAACTAAATTGAGGAAGAGTATAAGCCTTTTCACGGATATTGTGGAAAAGTTAGCAGGCATTACAGTTTCTTTACAATATGTAAGAGACGGCACAAACTATTATTTAGGGTAAAGGGGTAATTAGCACTTGAAAAAACTTTCAAGGTGTAATTACCACCCTAAATTATTTTAAGGTACAACAAACCAAATACCCTAAAGTATTAAAATGGGATCAATTGACACCTTTTATTGATTATGTATATAATTATATATTTCAAAACACTTTTTTAAAACTTAAAGTGCATTTTCATGTGAAGTGCGTGTAGTTTGCATTGGGTTAATTAAAATAATATGACATGATTGTGAGGCGGATATGTAATTCCAAGAAATAAGGAACGTATTTTTTTTCATTTAATACAACCTCACAATTAGTGATAACTTGTGAGGCGGATATGTAATTAAATATAACTTGTTTTGTTTTCCTAGCAAATAAAATTAGTGATATTATTTTAATTTTTTCACTTGTTTATTAATACAGGTGATGGTGATGCTAATGATTGCTCATGATCTATATTATTTAATAAATAAAAATCATTTGTGGAATAGGATACCTAAAATTAAGGTCTAATTGTGAAAAAAATAATTAATTTCATGATAAAACTAATTATAATGGGATGGGGATATGTAATCCAATCTCATTTATAGGATCGTATAAATAACCGTTTAACCAATCTCATTAAAATAGTAGTATTATTTTTAATACTTCATAAATAATCCCCTACATGATCTAAGTCACTTATATGTTGCCTAAATAATTACAATTTTGAGCACTATAATTTAAAACTACATTTCATAACTAATAAATACCAGAGAGAACCAAAAACCTTAATATAAATATTCATTTTAAATGTGTTCAAATGTGCTATCCTGATGACTTTAAAATGATTTTCATTAATGGGGAATCCGATTCAAATATATTTGATTCTCATTTCATGTTATCCCAATATAATATGATAAATATTTCCTTATTAGTTAATTTCTTAAAGTTTGGCTTGGAGTTTAGATATCATTCAATTATATCAATGGTTGGGGTCAAGGTTGTCAAACTTGTAAGTTTAAGTAAACTCATGTGGAGAATGTAAAATCGGATCGTAAACTCGAATCGTAAACGCGTAAGAGTTTACCTTTATTAAAAAATACATATTTCCAGTATATAATTAGATAAGAAATATAAAAAAACAATAATAATTTGACTTGAAAATATTTTAAATATAAATAGTTAGTATTAAATATATCAATATTCATACTTTATCTAACTCAATAAAGAAATTTCTATGGAATTTATTTATAAATTCATTGAATAAGTTCAAATAAAAATAATGAATATAAGATTTATAGCAAGTTAACACGATTTTCTATAAGGTAAAAATATAAAAACAGTAAATTCGGCATGTAAACTCGTGAGTTTTTACTTAGTTTACAGTTGGTATGAATTTAAGTGACTCGTAACACGTTTTGGTTAGGTAGAGGTGTAAAAACAGTAAAATCAGAGAGTCAACTCGTGAGTTTGACAACAATAGTGGGGGGCAATATGCAATTCCCATAATTAAGGAATCTGCTTCTTAAGTTTTTCAATCAGATATGTAATATTTCTTTTGGACTGAATATTTACATATTTATTATTGGTAACATTGTTTAGATTTTTTTCATTTACCTATTTATTGTTGTTACAGTGATGATTGCTCACGATTAATATGATTAAGGACAATAATATCATTGATTATCTCATAATCGGTAAGATTTTAAAATATGGTTACATTATTTTTGAACTAAATAAAATATGATAACATGGATAAAGGTGTTTCGATAACTTGCAAAGCATGGGGTTACCCACAAAGTGTCCACTGCCTATCACCCACAGACCAATGGTCAAGCAGAGGTTTCCAACCGTGAGATCAAGCATATTTTAGAAAAGATAGTAAAGCCTTCGAAGAAGGATTGGAGCTTGAGATTGGAGGAGGCATTATGGGCTTACCGGACTGCCTTCAAGACACCCATTGATATGTCTCCATACCGCATCATATATGGCAAAGCATGTCACCTTCCTGTGGAGTTGGAGCACAAATCTTATTGGGCTATAAAAACTTGTAATATGGACATGGAAGCTTCTAGTATGGAAAGGATGCTGCAGTTACAGGAATTGGAGGAATTGCGATTTGAAGCTTATGACAGTTCTCGCATCTACAAGGAGAAAACCAAATTGCTGCATGATAAAAACATTCTAAGGAAACACTTTGAGGTTGGTGATCAAGTCCTTCGATTCAAGGCCCGGTTTGAATTCAAGCATGGAAAGTTCAACACTACATGGGAAGGACCATTCAAAGTCACCAAGGTGTATGAGTTTGGTACGGTGGAGCTTCTTGATGAGGCTACTGGAGCGACATTCAAGGTTAACGGACATCTCCTCAAGCTCTACCATGATAGTGCAAAGCCTCCTTAAGGCCAGATTGTCCCTTTCCTATTTCTATCTCTCATATCGTATATGTAATTGCCCGTGAAATGTGTTGAACATGAATGCTTCAGATAATTGTGGGGGAAGGGCATTTCTAGTAGGAAAAGTATGATAGATTAGTAGTAGTTAGTAAATAAATGCTCCATAGTTGCTCTTTGCTAGTTCTTCAACACTTAGTCCTTACTACTTTATTACTTTTTACACATTGAGGACAATGTATTGACTAAGTGTGGGGGAGGGGGTTCCTGAACTGATATGTCTGTTGTCATGGGTGCTGAATTATGTTGTTATGCCAATCTTTGAAAATTTTTCTGCCTATACTTGAATTTTTGCAACTCCACATTTTGGAATGTATGAAAATAGATCTCACTGAGTCAATTTGGAGTTATGCTTTTTCATGATTGAATATAATGTTTTAATTGATGGTTGTTCATAGAGTTGGAAATGTGAATTGTTCTATTGATGCATAATGATTAGATTTGTGTGCACTTGGCTATTGTTAATGAGCATGAGAGAGTAAACCCTTGTTGGAAGGACTTTTGAGCCTAATTTCCTTTTCAGTGTGATTATCCACTTGATTTTCTATTTTTCAGAACTTGTCTCAACTCTTAGTCTACATTGCATTGCATTTGTGTGGTGAGAATGATTGAGGCATTCATATTCTTACCTTATTTACCCAAACACAAGCCCTCATTCTTCCATTTGTACACCCCTTTTGAGCCTTCACTTTCTTTTATCTATCATTTTGGCAAGTGATAATGCATATGCATTCCATTCTTATGTTCATTGTATCACAATGCATTATGTGCTTTTGTGTTATCATTGAGTATTGCTACTAATATATATATATATATATATATATATGTTTGAATGCCATGAAAAAAAAAGAGAGAAAAGAAAAAAAAAGAAAAAAAAATTCAAAAAGAAAAAAAAGGAAAAGAAAAAAAACGGAAAATAGAAAGAAGAACAAAAAAGTGAAAAAAAAGCTCAAACAAGAAAAGAAAGAGAGAATAAGGCATTCTTATTAGAGTTTTGTGAGTAGCAAACATATTAATGTAAAGCATGTTTTCAATGTGAAATGTTGGGATTTGCTTTGGATGCTTATCATTCATTACACATGCACATTCCTTGCCTTATCCTTCATTCATTCCATGTAGCCTACTTCCATCATTACAACCCTTGAAAGTCCTCATGATTCATTGCATAATTGTGATAGTAATAGAGATAGTAGAGTTGTTACAAGCCTATGGTAGAATGTGGATTAAGTGGACTTGAGTGAAATAAAATTACCCAATAAGGTGAGTTCAGTAAAACACAATTATCCTTGAGTGATCTCTCTTGTGTTTATTTTCATTGGTTGATTGCATATTTGACTAATTCCCTTGCATTGATTTGGACCATAAGCATTGCTAGCTTGTTGATATCATTGGTTAGACCATTGCATTCCTATCATGGACTTGTATAATTTTAAATTGGTGTTAGTGGGTGATCTTGTTTTACAATGAAATTAATTATCTTTGCTCAGGAGTGCAAAAGTTTAAGTGTGGGGGAGTTGATATATCCTTATTTTATTATAGTATTTTATATCTTATTTAGGGATTTTGGCATTAATAATGAGTTAAATTGCATATATTATGATTAAGTTGAATTAAAGATGATTGTGTGTAAAAAGGAGCCAAATAAGGAAATAATTATCACATTTGATTGATTATTTTGAGTGATTAATTCTTGGAATGCAAGGTATTACATTGTGGTTAATTTTTCTTTGTAGAAAATGAAGAAAAGGGGCTGAAATTGCTGTTTCTGATATTTAGCAAAAATTACAGAAAAGACCCAGAATTCTGAAAAGCTGCAGAACAGTTAGGAGAAAATTGCAAAAACTGACCCAGAACTTCCAGAAATTGCACAGAAGGCCCAAATTCCCAAAATCAGCGCCCTGGAGGGTTTTTAATTAGGTTTTTCGGTAGAAAGAGAGGAGAACCAGCGCCGCACAGTATCTCTAACATCACCCAACATTAATCTTTCATCAAGAATCACCTTTTCTCATCATCTACCACCAATCTTCACCAATTTCACTTTTTTTTCTACCATCATCCACCATCTTCTTCCTCTTTCTTCACTCTTTCTTTATATCATCTTCCATAACAAACCTTCCAACCATCCATCCATGGCCTCTTGGTGTAGCAAACAATTTGTAGCGGTGATTTGCATTATGAGTGGCTAATTTTCTTGTGCTTCTTGGAGAGGATGAACTAGCTTGAGCTGTGAAGCCTCTTATAGGGGAGTTATTTATTTCTCTAAGACTCCTTTGGTCCTCACCATTACCCCCATTCCCATGGCCACCATTATCACCATTATTTTCCATGTTTGAATTCAGATTAGAATCTAAGTTCGGCTCACTAGGTGTGGGAGGCTTTAATGGAATTTTACTTGTACTCTTTGGTCCTTTCCCTTTACCCTTTTTCTTCTTTTTCAATTGACTTAAAGTTATATCAAGTCCAGGATCACTAGACACAACCTTTTTAGCTTTAGGCATGCACAAAGAAATTCAAAGAAGCAATGTGCAAAAATATCCAATATGAGCAAGGATGAGATCAAAACCAAGTGAATCAAGGGCAACTTCAAAGCAAAGTGTAACAACTTTCAGCAAACTTTCAAGCACATATTTTTTTTCTTTTTTTTTAACAAGAAATAGAGAATAAAACTTAAACTAGAACAAACAAAAATTTGACACCTAACTAGACCAAATTCTAACAAACAAGTGTTTTTTTTTAGAATTTGACTCAACTAGACACTAACACTAAACCTATGCTAATAACAAAAATAAAAAGACAACTAAAACTAACAACTACTAGGCACACACAATATTAACCCTGTCAATTCTAAATTGACACTTAGTTAACCAAGGAGTCAAATAAATTGACTCCCCGGCAATGGCGCCATTGATTTAACACCTTTAGTCGCCTTGGGTTAAATTCAACACAACAAAAGAACTTAAATAAAGCTTGTAATTGAACAACTTTTGTAGCTTTCATCATTCCTTCTCTGAAAGAGCTTCTTCCTACACTATATTAAGTTGGATTGTTTAGAAGAATAAAATATAAAATAATATCTAAAAATCCATAGAACATATATGTTTTAAAAGGAGTGTAATATTACCTGAATTAAATTTTGTCTTACATTGCTTGTGAAGTATTTGAAATTTTCCAGTATATGATCATCAGAAGAAAATTGAATCACAACAATGCTACTGTTTAGATACTACAAGTTGTACTCATTCAATTTCAATCTTATCACATATGCCTTTCCAACATAATCAGATAGTCTACTTGGAAAGTAAGATGCATCATTCTGCTAAAAGAATGGCACGTAAGAAACATACATCATGTTGACACGCAAGAACATACATTATATATTAGGGTAATCATTTTGAACTTTGAGAGTTTTCCTATTTCATGTTACAACAATAAAAGGGAAAATAAAAATATGTTAATTAGTAAATTACAATTAAGGGGTGAAATAGAACTTACTTTGCAAAAATACTATTTTTTAAAAAAAACATGACTATACTACAATTACACACCTTTTCAACAACTAGAATCATGCCAATTTTTTAGATCCAATAGAGTAGCTTTTCTCCAAACAACATATTTTTCAAGGACACAAGCAACAATTACCCAAGTTTTTTTGACATTATTGACATCCACAATCATATCATGACGAATGTAAGACATGTTGGCTTCAAGTAAATAATCAGAAAGGCAGAAGAAGAAAGAAATGGTGAGAGATCTGATTAGCTTTTTGCGCAGGAACACACATATATATAGAACCAGAAATATGCGTATTCATATTGAAGAAAGAATACATGAACATTGGGAAGTTGAAGCAATTGCCTAAAAGATTTGTGAGTGGTTTAATGAAACGCCTGTAAAGAAGTGGAAGCGGGCAAGACAAATTGGAGGCGATTGAAGCACGTTATTTATTATATCATCAATTATTCATTTTGATATAATGTAATTAGAGGAGCTGATGGGCCTTTTTGGATAGAAATAACAAAAAATTAATGACATTGGATTTAATGGCATGGGAATTGAAAAGAAATAATGGAAAAAACCATCAATTCACAATTAAATATAAAAAATATAGACCTAATTTAATGGCATGGGAATTGAAAAGAAATAACATTAAATACAATAAATATAGAACGGATTTAATGGAATGGGAATCGGAAAGAAACAACAAAAAAATAAACCGCATCACAAATACAAACAATTAACAGCAAAAATTAACGGGTCTAAGAATGCAATGTATTTGCTAACAGATAATAATTTCCTCTGATGCCGTCACTACAGGATTTAGAGTGTGTATTGATTGATAATGATGATGATTGATTGATTATGGAAATTCTACAAATCTGAAACTAAATACAAATAACACTTAATAAAAAAATTGCAATCATAATAACTAAATATTTTCTAAAAAAAAGCTACATTTAACTAAATATTTGAAACATGTATCAATATCATCCTCTCAAACCTAGCACCATAATCACTGAAAACGGTGCACTGCTAAAGCTGGCATTACCTCAAACGAATAACAGTAAAACTTAATGATTCAAACCTACCTATCATTTGTTGTTACAT
The DNA here is from genome assembly GCA_037074515.1 of Mimosa bimucronata. Taxonomy (NCBI): domain Eukaryota; kingdom Viridiplantae; phylum Streptophyta; class Magnoliopsida; order Fabales; family Fabaceae; genus Mimosa; species Mimosa bimucronata. Next base: position 24,266,292 of record CM073445.1, on the reverse strand, counting down.
GTTTTAGTTCAAGGAAGCCTGTTACGTGACAGTCCTTGTACAGTAGAGTTAGTAATACTTAATCGAAAACTTTCATATGAAGTTTAATAAGCACGCCTCACCCGCCATCTCTACTATAAACATTGGTTTGGTTGTTTTTTAAGATGAGAGATAATTACAATGAAATAATCAAATGTGCCAATTTAATTCTTCATTGTTTTGGTTTTTCAAAGGAAAAACAATATTTTGTAACATGGGTTAAAGGTCTCAAATACTTTGGAAGTTTCCTCAAAGGAGCTTCCAGCATCTGGAAGTTTTATTTTGATCTTAAATACCCTAACTTTTATGCTACAAATTAATGGAGAGACAAACAGACGTTTGCCACGTCAGAATGAATGCCATGTCAGATTAAATCCTTGTTGGGTGGGTGATGAAGTGGCTCAGGTTAAGATTCTTAAAATACCCTAATATTTTTTTTTTCGAATAACCCAAAACCCGGAAGTTTTGTTTTGGATATTAAATGTTATGGAAGTATAATTTTGTGGCATTTATGCATCAACTTAACATAGAAACAAGCGAACGGTGACCACTAAAGAGTTAGATCCTTGTGCAATAAACGTTGACTTGAAAGTGATATACGATTGTGAGTTGATGAAAATCTCTGTTGACAAGATAAAGTTTGATACAAGTTTGATGACTCCTCGTATTTAGGATATTTTCAGATATATTTTATTACATTTTGGCAGTCATCAATTCCAAAATTAAAAGATTTTGTTGTGATTTGAAAAGATACCGATTACAGACATTATTTAGGGATTTCTTTTAAATTATGTTGTCTTGAATTAAAATAGGAAATTAAAAAAATAAAGGAAAAAGGATTTTAGATGAAGGGATTTTAGTTTAATTATTTGTTCCATCAGATTTCCTCAGTTTCCTTTTTGATTGAGTGTTGCAGAATTTGATTAAATGAAAAGAAAATGAAAAAAAAAAAAAGGAAAGTTGACAAGGCTGGGCGTTTTGGAGGGAGCAATTTGAGAAGACCTGGCACTATTCATCACACACACGCAGGAAGCAAAGCGGCACCGTTCACGGATTCATTCATAATCAACGCATTATTCAACACATGGAGAGAAAGGAAATCAAACCGCCACTGTTCTTTCGTCTTACTGGAGAAAGCATTGCGAGAACAAGGAAGAACACACCTGTGGAAATCACCATCAACACGCACTACTTCATTCAGTTGTGGATCTCTTCTCTCTTTTGAATTCTCTTATGTTTTTGGATCTAGATTTTGACTTAATTACTGTGATGATTGATGGAACCATGTGTGGATAGTATTACTATAGAAAACACTTTTCAGGTCTCAATTTTTTGGACTTTTCACATCTTGTTTTTTGTGGAACGTCTTTCAGGGAGACGTAGAAAATGTGGACTTTTTTCGTCTCATATTTATGAGATGTGAAAACTATATATTTCACGTCTCATTTATACATATAGACGCTGGAAATGGCCAGGAACGTGTTTTTCACGTCTCACATTTAAATGTGAATTGAGTTTCCCTTCTCACATCAAAAACTTATTTGTGACTAAAAGATTTTCCCACTTATTATTAGTTATACTTAATTTTAATTCATTTTATTTAATCTTGTTTTTATTGATTATTGTTTAATAATTGGCTACCATTGAACATATTTTGGGAATTTAGAATTGAACTCGATGGAGGGAAGTTTAGATAGACCATGAGATTAAATAATGTAGAATTAGATTTTAATCTAAAGTGCGTCTATGATAGACATATACCTATAAACTCCGCATAATAAAATTAGAGTGTTACCAATATAAAATGTATATAGTTGATTTGTATAATACATTACATAATTAATCTAGGTAATTATATAAGTGGACTGACAGACATATGGGCATTAAAACTCTAGATTAGATGAAAGCATAATAAATTTAGTGGAAATAAAACCAAGGAGCAACTAAAGGATTGGTGACTCTAGGTTGTTCGCTTAATTTTTTAATTTAGTCCGTGTGAACGTTTTCTTCAGATTTTAGTTAATTTTTCTTTACTCAGCTTGAACTCATTTCTATTTCACCCAACTTAAACAAAAATTGGAGATTTAATGCCTAATTATTAATTGTTTTGAATCTTTGTGGGATTGACGACTTTGATTCACCAAATTACTATTTCTTTGGCCCATACACTTGTGGAGCTTAATTAAAATTTTGGTAGCATCAAAGTTAAACACTACACTTTCAACAAATATTTGACTCTTACGTGTTGTTTAGTCTTAGGTGGCAAATAGTCATTTACCTCTCTGTTAACTTGAAGTTCAAATGATACAAAATAATACTTTCATGATATTTAAGGCTCAAAATCAAAACTTCCGGGTGTTGGGTACTCCTTCGAAAAACTTCCAGTGTACTTGAGGACCTTAACCAGAACCACTCATTACCCATTCAAAAAGAATTTAATCTAATGTGGCAAACATCCTTTTGTCTCTTTGTTAATTTGTGATATAAAAGTTATGAAATAATACTTCCAAAGCATTTAAGATAAAGGAAAAGGAAAAAAAAAAACTTCCGAATGCTAGAAGCTCCTTCGAGGAAACTTCCAGAATATTTAAAATCTCAAACCCTTTGTATCATAGGTGGGAAACAACGAATGCATGGAATAATCAAGAGACATATTCTCTTGTTGGAAATGGTGAGTTTTTACTTCTCCCCCTCCATCTTAGTACGTATGTGTATCCTCCCCCTCCTCTTCATTCATGATGCCTACAAATATTTTCCTCTACTTCCATTCGATCTCAATTCCATCAATATCTTCCGTTCACAACATGCTTGGTGTGATCCTAGAAGAGTATTTGCTGGCTCCAAACCTAGACAAATTTCGTTACTAGCATAAATGATGGCATACATAAAAGCTCAGAGGTTGAGAGCGTCATAGGTAAATATAGGTGAAAGGAAGGAGATGAAGGTCATCATGGAATTGTTTGTCAACGATGTTAGAGGGCCGTTATTATATATTTATGAGAGAATTTAACTAAGTCCCAAGGAAGAGAATTAATCACAATCAGGTTCTAAAAAGTCATTAAATTACATTGAAGTAACTTGGGACCTAGGTGATATTAAATTGTATGTGTTGGGAGCTGTGAATAGATGCAGCTAAATGAGTTGTTATTAACAACTCTTCAAAAACCTATTTGTTATTGACAACTTAATAAGGTGTGTTGACAACTCTTGACATATTCGATTTAATATCACCTAATTTGTAGAGACTTGAATGTAATTTAATGACTTTTTGGGACCTGATTATAATTAATTACGCCATAGGACCTAAGTGTAATTCTCCCTAATTTAACTATAATAGTATTTTTATATTAAGTATTTTAATTTCATTTAAATTAATTTTATAATAATATATTTTTGTTTAAAATTATATTAATATTCTTATTTATAATAATAAATGTTTTATTATTAGCCAAGGTGTGACTCCGATAGCATTCATAACATATCAATGTTAAGCTTTCAAAATTATCCACTCTATGTTTTCCATCACCCTCACAGTTTTAAAATGTACTAAGAAGAGGTAACCAAACTCTTATAAGACACCTTTCGTCCCCCTCCATAGCCGATGTTATTAGAGTCAGCTTCGGCTATTGCGAAGTCCCAAAACAATTGGAGAGGGAACACAAGAGGCTTTTCTATGGATACCCTCCCCATATCTATATCACCATATAAAAAGAATGTTAAAGGAGTTTGATTCCTAAATCAAGACTTCAACTTTGAAAACACAACTTGCAAAACTACGATAACAATGATGATGATGATGGATAGGAAGAAGAATAAGGGAAAAGTGCGAATTGAAGCTACTCACCTTTGTTTTATTCGTTACAGGTGCCAAATTGGAGATCTAGGATGGATAAGAAACAAGTTTCCTTTTGAAATATTAACGCGTTTATAAATAATTATGTCTTGTTAATTAATTTATGGAGATAAACTACTCATTCTAAATATGTCGCATAATATTTATAAAAATCGTTGTATTATCTATGAATTTATTTATGAAACAATTTAGTTTTGAGAAAAAACCATTGAATATAGAAGATAATATATAAAAATAAAGAGAATTGGGATAAAGCTAGGAGAAACCCCAAATACACAATTCCTTGACTAAATAATGTAATCTACATTTTGAAACAACGATTATTTTTGTATGTTCCACGAAAAATTGTTAGAAAAAACGTCAATACCAACAATCATATTAGGCTACAAGATTTAATTAAATATATAATTACATTAATTAACTTCAAATAATTTAGGCTACATCGAAGGTAAAATAAATGTACGATGTATGTACGGTATATTCCCATATAACAGAATGCATGACATAAATAATTATGTCACCAATGGCTTGCTAATATGAAAATCTTTTTTTTGGATATAATCTAATGGTAATTAAATTGTCTTCTGAATTATCACGCTTCTCATATAATTGATTTCCCACTTTATTTTCCTAATTTTATACATCAATTGACATGTTATGTATTCCTTTAATTATTATATGTACCACATTATGCTATGGCAAAAGCAGACATAGAGACCTGTTTTATAAAGAAAAAATTAATTAGAGGTCCCTTGAAAAGAACATAATTAAGGTTAAGTATTATAAAATCTTTAAATTAAAGTGAGGTCACAAAGAACTTTAATATAATTAATTATGTTTAGAACCAAAATACATTTTTACCTATCATTTCCCAGTCCCCTCAACCTCTCCCTTTCTCTCTCCTCTCCGTCTTCCTCTCCACAATGACAGAATCAATCAGACACCTCTCTCCCTCTCTCTCTTCCCTCCATCTTCTTCCTCCACCCGCACAGATTACATCTTTTATTTTATTCTTGAACAAAATCAATGTTACCCAGTTTTATTGTTGCCTAGTTTTAAATTTCGGCCAGAATTGGAATCTAATGCAGACTCATTTGCCGTCAACGTATACAAAACTACAAATTAAAGAACGCACAATAGGTAGCATCAAATGGAGTACTTATGATTTCTTAATCATATACAATAAATATAAAAATAATAACTTGTAACTCAAACATAAATGCCATATATCTAAATTCTCTAACAATGTACACAAATCAATTCAAATAACTGTAAAGAAAGTAAATCAGCACCAGTCAATGTATAGGAAAAAAGAACAAACTTCATAGGCCTAGTTCTTCAAAATCGCAAGCATTTGAAAGCACAACGGAAGCACCAATGCGGGCGGTGGAGGCGGAAACAGATCCGGCACTCCAACTTGAGGAGCAGGAGCCGGCATTGGCGAAGTATTCAAATCATGCGGAGGAGAGGACGACGACGATGCCTTGAATGTGCTGATCGATGCCATAGCGAACGGGGGGAGAGAGGAACATGAGAGAATCGGAGAAGAAACTGGAGATTCAAGTGGAAGATGCTAGAAATCTCAATCATTGTTGCTAAGGGGATGGTGGCCGTGGAGGAAGATGATGCAGGGAAGAGAGAGGGAGGTATCTGATTGATTCTGTCATTACGGGGAAGAAGATGAGGAGGAGAGACAAAGAGAGGGGTTGGGGGATGAGTAGGAAATTATGGGTAAAAATGTAATTTAGTTTCAAAAAATTACATTAAAGTGTCTTAGGACCTCACTTTGATTTGAAGATTTTGTGAGATTTAATCTTAATTATGTTCCTTCCAAGGCACTTCTAATTAATTTTCCCTTTTATAAACTCTATGGTCTATTTGTATTTTTAGTATTTTTTTCTCATGACAATTTTATAATTTTTTTTTAAAAAAGGTTTTGGAAAATAATCTATTTGAATACTTGTTTCTTAAAACAAATTTTGGAAAAACAAATATATCAAGAAAGTTGCTTTTAATAAATTACATTTAAAAGAGACAGAAAACACATGTACATTTCAATTTATAAATCACTTCTACATATTTCACACATATAAAAGCTTAGATCTCGTTAATTAGATTTTTTAAAAATTTAACAACGTCCCAATTTTATCCCTAATTAATATGAATAATAGATTCTATCAAAAACAAACCCAATACAATATTAAATGAAGTGTATGTTTGTACAATCTTGAAAAGTTTCTCTCTGCTTTAAAAAATAGTGTCAAAATAAATTTTCACTCTATACCTGATACTATCAGATAGGACTACAGGTTCAATCCCAAAAAAAAAAAATGATAGGACTACAGGAGAAAAATTTGCTCATTGTTCTCAACATCAAATTAGATAATAGTAACAATTACGAAAAAATTTATTAGAGGTCCCATGCAAGAAATATAATTAAGATGAGGTCCCATGGAGTAGTAAATAACAACTTCTGACTTGACAATAACAACTTTTTTTTTGGTGATAACAATTCGTGAGACCCCATCTTAATTATGTTTCTTCCACGGGACCTCTATTTAATTTCCCCAAGAATTATTTGGTTATGTTATTTTATATAATTGATATTGACATTATTTTTTTATAATTACTTGATATCTTATGACATTGATAAGCTAATGTACCAAAAAATATCAAATAGAATTACCAAAAAAAAAAATACAAATACGTAGCTAAAGTAACAAAAAATTAAACAACGGCACATAAGCTGACATCTCTATTGCGCCTGCAAGTCTCATTGTTCTATGTAGCGTGATGCCTTCACTTGAGGAGGGCTATCAGAGCAAATAATAAGGACAGCCCAAATCCAATATTTTGACCTATTATAACTTTAGGCCCCTTAAAAAAAAAGAGAGACCAACAAAATAAAAAACTTAAGGCCCATTTAATTGTAATTATTCAGCCATATACTTTTTTTTTTTTTTTGAACTGAAGCCATATACCTATATTTCAATCTAGGGTTAAAAAAGAAAAGTGTATAGTGCTACTAGTCTACATTTTTTATCGTTCTTATCCCAATCTCCTACATATGTACTGGACATACTCAAATATTGCCGAGTATTGGTTCTGATTATTATGGAAAATCAATGAATTTATACTTCTTTATTTATGAACCTGCATTGTGTTTTTTTTTAACAACCATAACTTTTTTAATATTTAATTTCGGCACCTTGATCATGCATGTATGCAAGGTGCAGCAAATTTTGGATAGTAATGGACATTTTTAAGAAACAATTTATTTGGTAACTGAATCACGGGTAATACTTGCTTTTACAAGTTTGTATATCACTATAAAGATGGTGTGCATGTCTTCATTATATTCAACAAAATGTTGATCATTGCAGCTATTTTTGTTTGGGATTAATCATGACAACCACTTGGTTACTTAATCTCAAAATTCGAACAATACAGCTCCCACTCCCATTCACGTTTGAGTAATTTTCCTAAGCATATTGTTTTGGGAGATAAAAGGAATGTCCAATCAGATAGCGGTTACTCATGGCAAGAACTTGGTTATTCATGGAATCAATCATTGTTAAATTCGAATAAATGTTTAGGTAAAGTTTACCAATTCTTTTAGCATCTATTTTCTGACAATCTAGGAAGTAAATAAAACAGAGCTTATATTTAATTGGGACTTGACACCCATTTCATGATTATTCAATATTGGGTTAGTATTATTTTTACTGATTTAATTTTGTTTCTATATATTTTAAATGATAGGTTTTGGTCTCATTGGTAAAACTAGTCCTAGTTTTTTTATTTAAATATGGAAATTAACATTGACAGGCCAAAATTTATATTTGACTTAAAACCATATGGATAAAAACGGAGTAGGCACAAAATATGAAGTTGCTATTAAATGCCATGGTTAAGGTTATAGCTAGGCATCATAGACCAAAAAGCAATTAGTAAGTCTTAGCTAGACCGGCAAAGTTGGCTATCTTAATTTTGCCTATATCACTACTAGAAAAAACACTTTTCACGTCTCTTTTTTTGGACTTTTCACATCTCTTTTTGCTGGGACGTGGATTGAGGAGACGTGGAAAGTCGGAACTTTTTACGTCTCTTTTTTAATATGAGACGTGGAAAAATTGCCACTTTCCACGTCTCATATTCAAATATGAGACGTGGAAAGTGGCACTTTCCACGTCTCATATCTGAAAAAGAGACGTGGAAAGTGTTGAACTTGACACTTTCCACGTCTCACAATGAAAAAGAGATGTGGAAAGTGCCACTTTCTACGTCTCTTTTTTAATGTGAGACGTGGAAAGTGGCTAGTTCAGCACTTTCCACGTCTCTTTTCCAGAAATGAGATGTGGAAAGTGAGACTTTCCACGTCTCTTTTTCAAATAAGAGACGTGGAAAGTCTTTTTTTGTAAAAAAAAAAGGATATTTTTTTATTAGGATGATTAACCCCAATCTAAAAAACCCCCCAATATTTTATCGAAATAATAGAAATACAACACTTAAAATGAAAAAAATGAACTAATTCTATTATTTATATCAAAACCAATATTATTTATAATACAACTTTAATCCTAAAATATGGGATGTTAAACAAAAAAAAAATAGTTAAACTTGCACGTAAGTATAGCACAAATCCATAGCATTATTGGGCGAACATAAGAAGTTACTACATAATTTGTGCTGCTTTTCTTTCAATTGCTATCCGTCTGTAGAAAAATTTGCAATGACAACCTGTTAGTAATATATACATATATATATGCAGAATGACAGTCAAATATAAGTGGAAGCAATAAAAGTGAAAATGAAAAGTGAATAAAAACACCATACCCAAAGGATCATTTTTCTTGTTATATATAGTAATGGGCCGACACCCCATAAAGCTACATCAATTTCTTTAATCTTTGCAATGAAATAAGAATTGTCTTTCATTCACATACATACTCAAACATACAATTGCATTTCATAATAAGAACTCATCACAACTAAAACATACCATTACACCACAGACTACCATAATGATATTAATGGTTGAAATCTCCTCAGGTTTTGTAAAGAAAAAGAAGAGCAATACACATACATACTCAAGGTTCAGCCCTAGATCCATTACTCCCTATTTTCATTAACACAGAAAAACAATGAGAATCATTCATCAAATCACTTCAATAAACAACCCAAAACAAGAGAAAATCAACTTAAACTCCACATATATAATAATTACCTACAACTTAATCTATTCAAGTTTCAAAGCTAACACTTAATAGCTTAGTTTAAGATTTCAAACTAACTTTAACATCAATAATACAAATCCATTTCATTTAAGCCTCTGTAGTAATTACTCAGCTACCCTGGCACCATTATTTTCCACTTAAACATAAATAAAAGATGTGTGTTACTAGCTTGTATCTGTGTGTGAGTGCTTTTGTGATGAAAAAAGCAAAGACATGACTAATTTTTATACAAAGATTTCTATAGTAGCAAGAATCAAATAGTTTGAAGAAATCAAGAAAACACAGCAAACCATGAAGATGAATGCTTGCATAATAGATTGCTGTACAATTGCCCTATTTGGTAGGTGTAGGATTATTGTGAATCCCTAAAATTCCTATTTTGAAACTTCCTAGGCGGATACAAACTTGTTAACATGAGCGTTATAATAACCCAAGCTAATTAATCTATATTGTAATGAGAATGCTGTTGAAGAGCTGCATATGCTGTGACCTTCTATTAATTTGCACTCTTTATACACAGTAGCTTAACTATAAGGGTCCAGTCAGAGACATTTTTCCGATGTCCTATCAACTCATTCAGGAATCAACAGGTCTGAAATTTCAAATTTCACAAGCAGTGCTGTAGAATACTTGATAGAACAAAATACAAGAAAAAGGAACAGAAAATTAGACAATGAAATAGAACCAGAGCCAAGAAACACGTAATTTGAATAAAAAAGGAGAAACAAACCTGACTAAGAGCACAGTGGAAGACAAGGGTGTCTTTGCCTTTGACTTGTTGAACGAGATTGGAGATCTTCTCCGAGAAAGAGTCACTAGCGAAATGAAGAGACCCAACTATGTGTCCATCATAACTCCAAAGTCATCTTAATTACAAATTTCATCATCATAAATCAACTAAAAACAAGAAGAGGTATTCACTAAATGCTGCAATTAGATGCATTTGTCACTGCTTCTTATTCCATTCAGAGTTACCCCAAAGTCCTACTTCTAGCACAACATGCTCTCAAATCCAAAGAAGCAAATAATGGAACAACTGCAACTTCGATTCAGCAATACCATACACCCAACGCTGCCCAAAAATTCAACCTTAGCATCTTATATCTATAACACAACATAATGCCTATCCCCATGAGAAACACCAGCGACAACTAGACAGAGCAGGTTCAGAATGATTCTTAATCAGATTAAAATAAATCATTGGCAGCCAAAATAATCTCTCTGAACAAGTTGAAAATTTAATCTGATGCTTTGAAATTATTGCCTACTCAAATCTTAACGCAAAACTGAAACCACACAAGCAAGAGCTTCAGAAATTTCTTACCCAACTGAGATCACTGAAGATGAAACAGATCAGGAATTTAGGGCTCAATATTTCGACTCCACAAAACAGAGGAAGGAAGAACACGCATCGGAAGCATTGAGAAGAAGGTGAATCCGAAGGCAAGAGAAGAGAAATCACGATCTAGAGCAAGTCACGTTCTGAAGAGTGCTGAATGTTGTGAAAACTGGAAGCTAGAAGGACGATGAGACTTTCGTGGGGAGATGATGATAAAAACTAAGCGGAAGAAGGAGAATGGTGACAGTGAACCAAGACGAAGTGAGATGTAGGTATGGTGAGGGAGAAGGGAGAGCTATGCCGGAGGTGGTGACTGCGTGGTGAAAGACGAACCGGTTGAGATTTCTCAAATGCATCTTATGGAAGAATATGCTCTCAGGGCACAACGAATGCTGCAAAATGGAGTGAACCGTAGCGATTGAACCTATTTTCGGAACGAAAATAGGTATTCACTATCAGTGGGGGCCATCTGGACTGGTAAGCAGAGATATCCATCGAGGTGGGAGGATCTGATGGCTTCGGCCTCTTTTTCTCTTCTTCGTCTGCGTATGAGCATCAGCCAAAGTGAGGATGCCATGGGAGAAAGTGAGAGAAAAAGCAGAGGAAGAATGGGGAATGGGGAAGCTGTCGCGGGTTGGGAATGAGGGGGGTGTTTTTTTTTTATATACAAAGAGTAACCACGTCTCATAAATGGATATGAGACGTGGTTACTATTTAAAAAAAAAAGAGTAACCACGTCTCATATCAGATATGAGACGTGGTTACTAATTCAAAAAAAAAAAATAGTAACCACGTCTCATATCAGATATGAGACGTGGTTACTAATTTAAAAAAAAAAAAGAGTAACCACGTCTCATATCAGATATGAGACGTGGTTAGTAATTTTTTTTTTTTTAAAAAAAGAGTAACCACGTCTCATATCAGATATGAGACGTGGTTAGTAATTTTTTTTTTTAAAAAAAGAGTAACCACGTCTCATATCAGATATGAGACGTGGTTACTCAATAAAAAAATAAAAAATTATATGTATCCACGTCTCATATATTTTATGAGACGTGGATACTCATATAATCCACGTCTCATAAAATATATGAGACGTGGAAAATACTCCCGCCTTTTTTTTCCCCTGAAAACATCCCGCCTTTATTTTGATTTGGCGGGACTAATATTTTTGGAAGAGAATCCACGTCTCTTATTTAAAAAGAGACGTTGAAAATGTTCAATATAATTACAAATTTGCCACCGCGTTTTTTCTACATCTCATATTGAAAAAAGAGACGTGAAATGGAGACGTGAATGCAGTTTTTTGTAGTAGTGTATGTTCCTAAAAGAAATTCAGTTATTTGCCCCTCCTTAGCTACGAAACAGAGGTACACATAAAACTGGGCACTTGGCACATGCCAATTAAAATCTATAAATGAAGGAAAATTGATAATAAGAATGTAGTAGAGATGCGTGGAAAAAGTTTGCTGAAGTGGTCAAAAATTCAAATTTAGCATATTCACATCACCACGTACGGCAAATATGAAATTGCATTATACGCATGCATGAGAAAGAAAGAAAGGAAGACTTCACACGTAATTGGTAAAACTAAAGAGTTACACCTAAATCAGGGCACATGGCACCTGCCAATTAAACTTAATAGATGAAGTAAAATTGACAGTAAGAATGTAATAAACAAATGATGCATAAAAATTCAAATTTAGCATTTTCACATCCACACATATGGCAAAAATGAAATTGCTTTACAAGCATGAGAAAGGGGGAAAAAAAGAAAAAGAAAGGAAGGCTTCACACGTAATTGGCAAAAATAAAGAGCTACACCTAAATCTGGGCACTTGGCACATGCTGATTAAAACTAATAAATGAAGTAAAACTGACAATAAGAATGTACTCCATCCGGTCCTAAATATAAGATCATTTTCATTTTTTTTGTAGAAGTTAAGAAAACAAATTAAACCACTAAATTATAACAAATTTGACATGTAACTATATTATAGGTTAGTTTATAAGTAGAATAAATTAGTTTTGAGGAAAAAAGATAAATATAGACAATTTAAAGTGATTAATTTTGCATCCTCAACTTTTTAAAAAAAGTCAAAGTGATCTTATAATTAGGACCGGAGGGATTAATAAACAAATTATGCATGAAAAAAGCTTCCTATAATGGTCAAAAATTCAACTTTAGTGTATTCAAATTCACATGTATGGAAAAAATGAAATTGCGTTACACGCATGAGGGAAAAAAAAGGTAAGGAAGACCTCACATGTAATTGGCAAAAATAAAGACTAGAGTGGAGTGTATATGTATATAAAGGGGAAACCTTGCCATTACACAAGCCACAGATCCTTTTCTTATCTTCTCATCCGTCCCTCCTGTGCTCTATATAGAAGCTGTTGCACGATAGCATTGGCATCGAAATGATGTACATGGAATGGCTTCATAATATTTGATGGGATGATAATATATGATCGCACATACTTTCTGCTTTCTAATTTATCACTGCCTCATGGAAAATGCCGCCAAGACCCAAGGGAGAGGGTTTTTAAGAAGGACTGTACTGGTAAATTAGAAAGCCCAAAGCTGCACGGTCATTTATTATCACCCTATTATCATATTATGCAGCAACGTAGCTACATGTGCATGGCTACTATGCCAATGCTATCGTGCAACAATCAAGCTATCCCGTTCGGTAACATTTTTTTTCCCAAGGAGCTGAGGCTGAAGGCATTTTCTCCATGGTACTTGGACGCTAATTTTTCAAGCCTATGTCCAGACAGAGGTATTTTCTATATATTGTTTGCTATTCATGAGGAAATTCTTAGCGCCAATTGTATTGAAATATATTATGAGAACAATTACTTTTTTACAGAGATCATGAAAACAGTTATTGATATGAATAATATGAATGACATATATTATTATCACATATATTATATTATATTTTTATTTTTTAAAATATTTTGGTAAACAATTTTTTTTCAAACATAGTTGAATTTAATTACAAACTGCATATTGATGAATAATATCAATCATTTTAAAATTTTATTAAAAAATAAATTATTTGATTTTGTTCTATATCCCGATTGGTGCGATCTAAGAGTTGAAAACCTAAATTTGAAAAAAGTTTTCTATGTATCCTCTCACAATCCTAATCTTGTGTTATTGTTTTACTTTTCTCTATTACCTCTATGATCAAGGAAATTTTTATATTAATATTTAAAGTTTAGAATAAATGATATATTGACTATTAATATGAATTATTTTCATAATTATTAAAAAACTACAAAGATGATCTTGTCCTATCTAGAAACTAGATCAGTGCAAGCTAACTTCATAATCCTAATTTTGAAATATTTTTCTTTGTATCCTCTCCTAATCCAGGAATTCTAGTCCTGTTGTTTGTCTTACTCTTCCCTATCGTCTTTTGATCAGTGAAAACCTTTTATTAATATTTAAACTTCATAGCAAATGATATATTGATAATAAATATATAATTATTTTAAAAAAATTAAAAATGAAAATATGGTATTTTTCTCTATATCAATGCAATCTAACTTCATAAATCTAAATTTTAAAAGGCTTTGTACGTATCCTGTCCTAATCATATTGTATTGTCTTACTTTTCTCTATTATCCCTCCCATCAAGGAAAAAATTCTGCGGCATGCATTTGTCATTTGAGATGTAGAAAGTATGATAGTTGGCTTTAGAATCATGTGAATGTGTCTACATGTATTAAAGATTCTAAATATTGGGTGAGAATGTAGCTAGAATTTAAGGGTTTTGGGTAATACAATATTTTTCAATTTATATTTCTGTGTTTAGCCTTTCCAAATAATTATAATTTTTAGAAAGGCATCTATAATAAACATAATTTTCCTCTAGGTCCTTATCTCGATTTTTTTAAAGGAAGAAAAAAAGCCCTGATACAAGTCGCAATCTTTTTCCATTAACAGATTAGTTTTTTTTTTTTTAAGAATTTCGACAATTCAAAATTCAAAACCTCCCCTCATCCTCTGTAGGGAACGCCTCGGAGGAGGAATGCCTCCTTTTTTTTACATCATTTTCCCTCATTTTCTCTCTTAATAGTCATTAGATCCACTTTAAATGGTCCAGATTTGTTGTAATTTTTCTTTTTATAACACAAAATTTCAATCATTATATTATAAACACCAAATCTGAACCATTTAAAGTGGATCTAATGGCTATTATAAAAGAAAAAGAGAGAAAATAATGTAAACGAAAAGGAGGCTTTTCTCTCCCGAAATGCCTCATAGAATAAGAGTTTTTTTTTCAGAAGTTTGCCTATGTATGTATGTATGTATGTATGTATGTATGTATAAGTGATATGCATAGTACTTCTCTTTCTATATAAAGCTTCTTGCCCACCATGACCAACCCACCAACACACAGGATATATATAAAGCTTCTTGAACTAACGGTGTTAGAAAGCTATATATATATATATACACACACACACATATGGATACACTTTCACAAAGATTATTATTATTGGGTTTGGACCAAACTTGGGGGAGTGAAGGGAATGCGGAAAGGTATCGGAGGCAGGTAGTGTGTAAGCTGTAGGGTCTTTAAGGATGATTAATTAATAAATGGTATTTCATCATTTCCTAGATTAGTTTTGATCATAAAAAAAATGGTTAGTATGCTTTTAGTCCTTTATATTTACATCAAATTTCATTTAAGTCATTTATATTTGAAAAGTACACTTTTAGTCCTTTATGTTTACACAAAGTTTCATTTTAGTATTTAAAAAGTACACTTTTAGTCCTTTTTTACTAACACCGTTAGTTCCATTTAACGGAAAATGTTAATTCATCAAATCTAAAAGGTGATTCTATAGCTAAATGTAGATAAAAGTGACTAATTTTTTAAAATATAAGAATGATTATACTAAAAATTTTAAATTTAAGCATTTTTTGTTCACAATTAATTATGAAATTATCTTTTTAGATTTGATGAGTCAACATTTTCCGTTAAATATAACTAACGGTGTTAGATAAAAATGACTAAAAGTGTACTTTTCAAACATAAAGGACTAAAATGAAACTTAATGCAAACATAAAAGACTAAAAGTATACTTTTCAAATATAAATGACCAAAATAAAAATTGACGCAAACATAGAGGACCAAAAGTATACTTTAGTAAAAAAAATCTCAATAAACCATATTTCCCAAATTTATTTTTTTAAAAAAATATCCATATTGGTTATACTTATGAAGGAGTTTTTACAAAGGTGTAGTTTTCATTGTAAATTGGTTAAATGAGATATTTTAGAAAAACAACACATGTTCCTTATAAATGACTAATTAAACTAATTTTCTTAATTTCTGAAAATTAGCTATATATCTAATTCATATATTTAAGACCAACAGTACGAGGCATTTGAGGACTATAAAACAAAGTGTAGCTGTATAGGATGGGCGTATAAATTGGATTTGAGTCACAAAACTAGGTTGCCTTGTATAATTTGATTCTCCATTTGTCACGGAGACAGTTTGTCTTGTATTATCTGTTATTCTGTCCTGATGATTTTATGTTGATGGGAAAAAAAAAATACTTATCTTTCGTCATTCTTTTGACTCCTTGATGAACTCTTGTGGTTTACTTGTTATTTGATACTTTTTTTATATACAGAAAGGGTTAGGTGGGTCGGGTCTTACAGGTTTATCAAGGTCAATGTAGGCATCCAAATTCAAAAAATGTTTACAGAAATACTTACAGATTGATCAATAATAAGGTTCTCATATCGGTGGGATTTGAACCCATAACCTTGTAATTATGAGCCAAACCTCTTTATTAACTTGTTAGTTGATACTATATATCTATATCTACTTTTAGGATTCTAACAAATCATGCTCATCAAACTTGTTAGCCTCTTTTTACATCATCATATGCGCAGCTTATGAGTAATGACTCTATTTAACCTTTTAAAGTTCAATAATAAAATACTATTTTCTTGATACATTTCACAAATTGTTTTCCTGTTGTAATCTCTCTCTCTCTCTCTCTCTCTCTCTCTCTATATATATATATATATAACAGATCAATATATTGGTAATAAAATTTGGGTTAAAAATCAGTTTTGCCCTGGAAGTATGCATAGTGGATCACATCTGCCCCGGAAGGTTTTTTGGTCCAATTTTACCCCAAAGTATGTAAAGTATATTATATCACCCTTTACCGTTAAAAAACTCACGTTGACCGTTAAATAGTTGGCGTTGACCGTTAAAATTTTAACAGTAAAGGGCAAATATGATCAATTTTGCACACTTCCGGGGCATATGCAATCCACCGTGCATACTTTCAGGGCAAATATGCCATTTAACCCATAAAATTTAGATAAGTAAGGTCATAAAGACTAGCTAATTATCACATGCAAGATAAGTCTTATGGCTAACAAAACATTTATAGAAGTATTAATTGGTTGTCAATTGTTCAAGTCTTCACATTAACAATGAGATTTAATTATATAATTATGTTATGTGTGTTCAAGTAATAATGATTGGCATTTGAGGGAAGAGTGCCATCACATCTATCATTTATCATCTATCCAAGGGTAAAGGGGCAAATTTGACCATAAACTTTCAGTCCAGGAGCATCTAGCACCACGAACTTTTTTTGGGAGCTTAAATACACACCAACTTTCAAATTTGGACCATTTTTAACCACCGGACTGACGGTGTCAAATTTGAGGGTTAAGTAGGACCCAAAAATGTACATGTATCCCTTGCCCAGTCAGCAAAATTGTACACGTCATTTTTTTTATAAAACACATCTGCTACATAAATAATAATAAACATTCCTTAGCTTTTTTTTAACTTTAAAAAAAAGTTAATGCTAAATAAATAATAATAAACATTAAAGTTAAAAACATTTAAGCTTTTTTTTTTTGATAAAACACCAACTTTAATGTTTATTATTATTTATTTAACTTTTTTCCCCATATTTAGGTTTTTAACTTTAATGTTTATTATTATTTATTTAGCATATTCTTTTTATAAAAAAAAATGGCGTGCACAATTCTGCTGACTAGGCAAGAGACATGTGTGCATTTCTGGGTCCCACTTAACCCTCAAATTTGATTTCGTCAGCCCGGTGGTTAAAAATGATCCAAATTTGAAAGTTGGTGTGCATTTAAGCTCCCAAAAAAAGTTTATGGTCCTAGATGCTCCTGGATTGAAAGTTTGTGATCAAATTTGCCCATTCGCCCTCTATCCAACGGGTAAATAATAAAAAATAAAGTGAATTATAATCTAATAAAATAATGCATAGAAAAACTTAAAATAATATTTAAAAAATTGAATGATACTCCTACTGATCCTTGGCTGTACGAAAGGAACTAAATCCGATATCATATCACTCCTTAAAAAAAGGCTTTTTACTTTGTCAGCAAAACGCTACCGAAAAATATTTTTTAAAAGAAAAAATATTCATCTTTTGCAGCTTCCATAGTGAAGCAGTACAAAATATTTTTATTTTTTTTTAAAAAAAATACACGTTCTTTTACTGGAGGCGATTCTTAAAAAGAATGTCCCTATAGATTTATTCCCTGCAAATAGACACCAGAAAAGAAAAAGATCAATTAGGCAAAAAATAAAACAAACAGTACAAGTATTTACTCTTTATTGGAAAAAAAGTGTGGACCCTTGAGGTAGAATCATGCATCATCACACCATACTTACGCAATTAAAATATAAAAAATAATTAACAATCAGATTTAGGCTACATCAGGGTAGTACAAGGCAAAGTAAATAGTGACCACATTAGTATAACACCAACTTTTGCAGGCTAACTATAATCAAATCAATTAAATTTAGACCCAAGTGAATTTTCCACTAACTTGAACTTGACCGGATCTAATAACCTACATTTTAAAACACTGATTAATTGTTTTTGAAGCACACGCCCCAAGAGTAACTCATGACAGTAAAACCAGAAAACTTTTCCTGGATTTTTCTATCTATTTTTACACGCACCATTTTCCTTGTCATCGGAATGAATTTTACCATGGTAATTGCCATCTACAAGCTAGTAACTTAAGAGCGTAAGCAATAGATGAAAGCCTTTAAGGATCATGAAAGGAGTATCCCTATATTTCAGTGAACAACGATGAATAAAAGAAGTATAAGTAATGTTACGTACTCTCATAAGCTTGAGTTTTCTAGACTTTTATACCTTAAAAGCCCTTATGACCAAGTGTTCAAAAGCTTGTGGTCAATGGTTAAATCGTTGCCACTGTACGTTTTTCTAATTAAAGAGAACTTCCAGCGTAACATAGAAATTATACCAAAATGAAATGAACTTTTTACAAACTTTAATATGAGATTTAAGAAAATTTCAGAAGATACAAGCCAAGAATGAAAGAAACTTGCATTTCCAAAACATGAAGGTAAAAACCCTCTAATTTAAAACAAGTGAGAAAACAAGAGCAATAGCCATAGTTAGAGAGTATTCCACTTTTTTACATGCAATCAGTTTTCAACAAAGTGTATTGGAGTGAAGCTGTCTCCCTCCATTGTGGAGTTGGCTTCTCATCGAACTCCGCCTACATGCTTCACACGCCTAAACCAAAACTTCTATAATCTATTTAACAGAACAAAGAAATTAAGGTTAAATATCTGAGAAGGAGAAGAGTTAATTAATAGATGCACCGCTGGCTATCAGATTTGAAGGACATGCGTAGTTCAGAAACTTTGATCATTGTTAATGGTCGGAAATTTTCCAGCATACATTATAGGGCATGCTAAGTGTTATGCAGGAATGGACATTAAAACATTTAGGTGGGGAAAACAGAAAAACAAGAATTCCTTGTTAGATTATTAATATTAATATTATTATATTAGTTATATTTAGGATTAATAATTAATAATATCTTAAGGTGGCCCGTAGTCAACATTAAGCCCAATAGTTAAAGTTAGGGTTTTACACATCTAGGTTATCTATATAAAGGGGGTTTTCTGATGGGAAAACATACCAACACCTATCATCTTTTGATATGGCAGATAACCACATTAAGAGAGCGTTTCTTCTCTCTAAATTCCGTATTCCCTAACTGGTTAGGCTACTACAACAGATACCATCACTGTGCCGGACTCCAGTTAGAAGAGCTTTGGGTTATTTCTGACAGTGTTCTATTTTGCAGTTCAAAGTAGATTCTTATCTGATCAAACATTAGCAATGGCGAGAGGTATTTCGACTTCCGCTGTATTTCTTATTCTGATTAAAGATAGTATATATAATTGTTATATGTTATATCTAAGGCTATCTTGTTCTCACATGTGGCATTAGAGCCATTATTTTTCTCTACCTTACTATTTGTTGATCATATGAAATTAATTTTTGTATCGTAATTTTGTTTATGGATCTGTTTATGCATGAGAATTATCACCTTAATTTTTCTCATCTGGTTTTGTTTACAATTTTATTGTATGTTCTCTCATCTTCTTGTTTCTATATATATTTTTTGTTTGATATCATATAGAGAGAATTTGGGAAGAATGTTTACAGATTTTTCAGTTGCTTATATTTCCCGTCTTGTTGAATTTTATTCTGGGTTTTTGATTTTCAATCAGTTGAAGCCAAACTATTTTAGAGAAAATTGAACAACCTTATTTCCAGTTCATTGTAGGCTATTTTTCATTGAAGGATCATGAAGAAAAGGAACGTATTTTCGCGTTGATTCTCGAATTTTTTCACATTGAAAAACATTAAAGAATCGGGGAAATTTTATCTCCATTAAGTTGTGCAGAGAACCCTCCCTTTTTCCGGCATTAAGGACGCCTGAATCGAAGCTCCAGGTCGCCGGAAACGATGCTGGAATGTCGAACATTAACGACGGCTGGGAGGGTTACAGAACCGGGTCACGCGTCGGGTCAAGTTGGGGCATCAATGATCCGGTGGGTGAAGGAGGAGGTCAAAACGGTGCGTTTTGACTTAAGTCAAAACGACACCGTTTTGACCATACATGTGAGGCTCCTTCAGCCAGTGTGAAACGGCGTCGTTTCACGCCTTAGTGAAACGCACTGTTTCACTTAAAGGGTGTTTCTGGGCCGCGAGTTATTGGACCTGGATTTTGGGTCTTTTATAAAAAAAAATTTAAAATTAGACTATTTGGGCTTTGCGTTTTCTGGGCTTATAAAAAAAATCCAAAATGCATTCTGGGCTTGCAATTTTAGGACTATTTTTGTTTATTGTGTAT
Source organism: Mimosa bimucronata (assembly GCA_037074515.1). Lineage (NCBI taxonomy): Eukaryota > Viridiplantae > Streptophyta > Magnoliopsida > Fabales > Fabaceae > Mimosa > Mimosa bimucronata. The sequence goes on along the minus strand of CM073445.1, from coordinate 24,245,620 downwards.
TTGGGCTGCAAAAAAAATTCAGTTTTTTGTTTTATTTTACTTTTGGAATTATATTTTAGGCTTTTCTAATGTTTTAAATTGTTAAGCTATTTATGTTTTTTAATTTCCAGAAATTATATATGGCTAAATATATTGACTTTTATGATTGTTTTAATTATATATGTCATATTTTTAGCATGTGTAATTGTTTTAGCATCATTTTTAATTGTTTAAATTTAGGAAAATTAATCTTGGCTATTTCACATGTTGGAATTATTAAGTGAAATATGCTATAAATTAATTATTAAACAATATTTTTGTGGATGCTATAATTAGTGGGAGTTTTATTAAATTAAATAAAGGTCCAATTAATTTAATATTTCCCAATAAAGTATGTGCATATAATTGAATTTAATAATTGCACATTATGATATTTTGTGTCATGCTTTTGCCTTAAAGGAGTAGCCACAACATCCTTTTCTTAAGTTGCATGCATCACATATGGTTAGAAAATATCTATTGTAATTAAATATACAATTATAATTAATCTTAGCCCACGGACAGATATTTATAAGAGTATATTTAATTAGGGTGGGATAAAATGACCTTATTATTTCCTAAGTTGCCCACAGGTATTAGGAGATATAAATGTGTTTTAGTTCCATCATTTTGAGATAAATACATGCTATGCTAATTTCTTTGCCCACAGGTAGATTTTAGTGATACGTAATTATATTTGTATGCTTTTTATTGGTTTTTCTAAAGCGTGCATGGCACAGTGAATTGTGATTGCCTCAAAATTATGTCTAATTTCTATTTTTGATTCTCTAAATAACGCAGCTAATATTCCATCTCAGTTTCCCACTAGCATATTGGCTCAAGCTGGTAGGAATGTGTTTTTGGATAACAACAACTTTTCTGAATGGAAAGATGATGTCCTTTTGCAATTGGGATGCATGGAAATGGATTTTGTCCTTGAGACTCCAACACTACTACAGAAAATGTCTATAGCAGCACTTATTTTGGCCCTATAACAGCGCTTATAAGCGCTGCAATAGCCAGTGATGCTATAGGCTATTAGGTCTATAGCAGCGCTTATTAAGCGCTGCAATAGGTGGCCTAAAGCAGCGCTTAAGCGCTGCTATAGGGACATAAAATTTACCTATTGCAGCGCTTAAGCGCTACTATAGGTCACCTAAAATTTACCTATAGCAGCGCTTAATGAAGTAAGCGCTGGTATTGATTTTTTTTTTTAAATTTTTCATTTTATTTTATATACCCCACCTGCATCAGTGCTAAAATACCAGCAATTCTATACAGTTCCAGGCAACGAAAATACACCAATAACTTATCCAGGGAGCAATGTACAAATGAACCAACCATTCTAATTGGGAAACAGCACGCTACTAGCTATACTATTATATATCTACATTTGTACTTATTGAAAAAGAGGTAGAACATAAGTGCACCATTCCTCAATTAGCGCATTCATTTTTTCCCTCGACAATGAGGGGCAACGTGCGTCTGGGTAATACTGCACAGAGAGATAAATTTGAATGGCAATCAAATCTACTTGAAATCTAATAACAAGTTCAAATACAATTAGAGTTGGCAAAATATAAAACTTACTGTCAATAGAATGCTACATCGATCATGTGTAACGACATCCCTCATAAATTGCATCACATAGTATCCACAGTCATTGTTATTGGGTTGGAAGGGGCACTGTAACAAAAAATACCAGATATCATATGAGAAACATTTACTTTATGTTTGAGTAGATTGTTTAAAAAATTGAATAACTTGTAGAACCTGGACTGTGAGCCACTTATAAGCATCTTTCTGGTCAAGGGCTTTGGAATAACTCAAGTTAACGGAGGACCGAAAACTGGTCAATGCGCTGGAAACGAAACAAAGTAAATTAATTTTATTAGCTAGGGTCATAAAATGACAAATGATGCAACGGATTCAAAGAATGCTGACATTCACGTACCTATTGACGAGGCGCATTAAAGATGGGCGATTTTCTGGTTCAGCACCATACACAGGATCCAAATAGTAAATCATGGGATTCCCTTGTGCTTGCAGATAGATGACAAGCAAAAGCCAGTGCTGCCTAAAATTTTGTAGAACGTTATGTCAGTATATATAAATGATGCTTGGAGCTAAGAATACGATGAAACCTATAATGCATATCGACTTACCCTATATTAATTGGAGCTAAGAATAAAGTCATGCCTGTTGCCTTTAAAGAAAAGAGCTTTTTAAGCTTCGCGGACTGCTCGTCATAGCTCACGCCCGTAATATGTGCTATCTCATAGGGGCTTATGAATTCGAACGAGACATAATCCCCGGCAATCATGACATGTTCGTGCAGGTGCCTTCAAAGAAACCATACAAACTCCTAATTAGTGTAAAACTTATGACATTAAACGAAACCCCAATGGAAACGCAAATATACCTGATCCATAAAGTAATAACCGTTGCACTGAGCCATCCTTCATCAAGCACCTCCATGAGCTGATCCCTTGAAATATGCTCAGTCATATTTGACACACCAAATACATGGCTATTGAATGGAATCTTGACAATAAAGTCGGGAGATAGGGTAGCTGCAACTGCTCGCAATCGAGCACGATTTGGCGTCTCGGCGCTTGTAAGTTCAATAACAGGAGGCGCTTGTACTTTCTTCTTGCCTTTGGCTTTTGTTGCCTACAAACCATGTAAATAGAAAGTCTGAAATTTTATCCCAATAAAAAAGAATGCTAGTTTAATGGATTAGTAAATAATCACCTGTGACGATGGATCAGTATGTGAACTCTTTTTCTTCATTACTTGACCACCGGTACCTTGGACATTAGGCCTTTGTGCTTTCTTTCCGGTAGAACGTGTACCCTGAAAAAATATGTAAATAAAAGAGCATTCTTCCAACACAATGAATGCTAGTGTAAATGTTATTAGTAAATAACAACCTGTGGTGTTGGCTCAATCAAACCAACGGGCCAAGCAACGAAAGCACCGATAGCATCTTGGACCGTAGTCATCTCATCAGTAGGGAACGGTATTGGTGCCGCGTTGTTGTAGGAGGATTCAATCATTACTCTCAGTGCATTTTTAGGTAACGGCAAGTTGTGCAGGGTCGTGTTGGAAGTGTTGTAGACCTTCCCTATGGCAACTACTTCACTGAAAGAGTAATCGATATACAGCCTGCAGTCTCACTCGCCCTACCAAAGAGTTAACAACATTAGCTCACAACGCATAATATAATAATGTCGCTGCAAGTTTGTAAGCAGAGAATGTATGAACTACCTGAGGAATTTGGGCCCGCGGCATCGTACAGCTCTCCCTTATGCTTGGACTGTCGACGGGAGGAACGTTACCTTGTTGCACGAAGTTCGACGTTTGTGATGCAACATTATATCGCTGGTAAAATTGAACATCTGCTCGTACTTCCGATGCAGTTCCTCGTTCTGTCGTTGCATCTCCTCGTACCGTCGTTGCATCTCCTCCCTCAGAGTTTGAACTTCTTCTTGTAACGCTCTTACTTCGCCTTTTGATGCCCTATGTTGGCGGCCAAAGTAAGAAGAGGGCTTGACCCCTAGACCTGTGCCCCGAACACGGCCCGAATACTCAGGGCGATCAAGCGCTCTGCTCAGGAAATCATCGGGGCCAAATTTGTTGACCTCGTCAGGGTATTCTTGTGACAACATATCCTATAACAAGAAGAAATGGTTGTTAGATATTAACTTAGCAAAGTCACCAGTTAAAAAGATATTACAAAGTCCAAGAGAATGACTTACACATCGTTCACGGACTCTTCTGACCTCGTCGTGAATGATGGTACCGTCCTTTTGAGAGTGTCCCCGAAACCAGAGGCCATGCCGTGGTGGCTTCCCTTCTAGGCCCTGTTCCTTAATCTGTCAAGCAAGCCAGGTGAACACATAATTAATCACGTAAACATTTATTCATAATTTTGTATTTAAAAGCGTTACTAACATACCATATCTTGCTCCAATTCAGGAAAGCTCTTTCGTCCGCCCATATATGGATATTCGCAGCTTTTAGCCGCCTGTCTATTTCTTTGACTTACTTCCTCAAACTCCGGTGTCAACCGTGATTGCACAAATTCATTCCAATGTTCCTGGGTAATTGACCCTGCGAATGCCTCTGGGGGTGTTGGAACGATCTCCCCGTCTGCATCTCTCAGGAAGTACTTGGTCAAATTTGTGCGGAAACCACGATGCATTCTGGAAGCTTTCATCATGACATACTCCCTATGAGAATCATCAATATGAAACATGGTCTGTAACAATAGAAATCATATTAGATTTGCTAGTTACAATGTTGTCATAATAAAACTAAATTGTAAAAAGGCACCTAACCTGAATCTCTGACCAAACCTCGTTCTTGCAGATCCCCGCGGTTCTCCAATCTGTGATAGTAATAGGCACTTTCTGCCGAACAATGCACCCAATAAAACCAGAGAAGTCTTTCGCAGTCTCCCCGATTGGTTGGTTATTTTCGTTCCATTTAAGTCTGGTCTTTTTTCCCAGAGATCTGCGCTTGAGTAGTTTACGCATAAGGGTGATGCCACGGGTAGCATCCGCCTCGACATCTTGTCTACCCGCATCGATATCTGGCTCCACAATCGGTTTTTCTTCTTCCTCGTCGCTCAGGGGGGGATCCATTTTCCTGCAAATTAAAATAATGTAACAAGACATGATTTTAGTGCAGAATAATTAAATGAAGTAGTTCACAATGTAAAACAGAAATACATACAAACTTAAATCAATATGAGGGCTTTCGTCTCTTTTTCCTCTGTGTTATATTATCCAAAATTGTTTGCTTCCTCTTTTTTGTTGGATTTAGGGTTGTGTTGAGCCAAATGCCTTCTTCATGATCACTCCTTACATAAACATGCTCATCTTCATCGTCATATCCGTCTGCATCAATCTCTTCTGCCAGTAACGTATCAAATGAAGGATCCTCTTCTATCATATTCATATCATCATCACTACTTTCATCATCAACTTGTTTGGCATAATTTTTGTTCGACTGCATGACAACTGACCAATTCTTCTTAGAAGGATCGGCAATGTAAAACACTTGTGATGCTTGGGATGGTAGAATATAAGGATCATCCTTATATGCAACTTTAGAAAGGTCGACCGATATAAACCCAAATTCATATAACCGTCGTCCACTATGGTTGTTAACCCACTGACATCGGAACACAGGAACTCTGAACACGGTGTAATCTAACTCCCAAATGCAATCAATCACACCAAAGTATGCCATCTTCGCATATATAGGATTTGTATCTCTCGCACTGGATATATGTAATGCCTCGGCAACAAGTGTGACTCCACTACTCTGCATTGTGCTTTTTTCATCCTGGTCTTTTGTATAGAATGTGTAACCGTTGATTGCATAGGCGGTGTATGAAAATGCATGCAAACCCGGTCCTTTCGACAGCCAAAACAATCTTTCAGAAACTGATCCAGCATTAAGATCAAACTGCTGACAAATGCGAGCATTGAACCATCTAATGAATGTTTTGTTGTGCTCCCTTGTAATCAAACTCTCATTTCTATCACCGTGTATTTCCCGCAGGAGTTTTTTGTGTTCTTCAACGAATGGTTCAACCTCAGGAGTGTTGTGAAGAATATACAAGTGAGCAAGCTCCCTTTCAGCATTCGAAATGCGTATTAAGTTGAACCCACTTATTCCTTTCCCCAATAATCGCCCATCGTGATGAGACTTCGGCAAACCAACATGTGCGACACTTGATAAGTAATCGGCACACAAATCACTCACTTCTTCAACGATGTATCGTTCAGCAATCACTACTACAAAAAACAGTATTAACGTCCCCATTTCACGTCTCTTTTTTGAAAATGAGATGTAAAAAAAAGGCGGTGGCAAAATTGTAAATATGTGGAAAACTTTTAACGTCTCTTTTTTAAATATGAGACGTGGATTCTCTGAAAAAAGACCGCCAAACAAAAAAATGTGCGAAAATATAGGCGGGAAATTAGTTTCCACGTCTCACAAAAAATGTGAGACGTTGAAAACTGCTTTCAACGTCTCACAAAAAATGTGAGACAACGTCTCACATTTTTTGTGAGACGTTGAAATTACTACAAAAAATCCAATCAACGTCCCTATTTCACGTCTCTTTTTTAAATAAGAGATGTGAAAAAAAGGCGGTGGTAAAAATGTAAATATTTGTAGACTTTTCACGTCTCATATTTATAAATGAGATGTAGATTCTAATAAAATAAGGGTGGTAAATAATTAAAGAAGCCAAAATAAAAGCGGGAAAACTTTTCACGTCTCATATATAAATATGAGACGTGAAAAGTTACTTTCCACGTCTCACTTTTATAAGTGAGACGTGGAAAGTATTTTTTGAAAATACTTTCCACGTCTCACTTATAAAAGTGAGACGTAGAAACTATGTTTCTACATCTCACTTATAAAATGAGACGTCGAAAGTATTTTGAAAAGTATTTTTTACGTCTCACTTTTAAAAGTGAGACGTGGAAACATATTTTTCACGTCTAACAAATAAATGAGACGTGGATTGTCCGTTCAAAAATTGGCCTTCTCTCAAACCCACCCTCAAAACCCTATCATCACCATTTTCTTCTTCTTCCTCACCTAAAACCAGGCACCTCATCCCTCTGCATCATCATCATCGAGCTCTCTCACCATAACCGTTCCTCTTCTTCGCGCAAACCCTCACCTTCTTCTTCTTCTCCGCCACCGTTCACTCTCACTTCTCCTCTCACAAACGTCACACGTGCCGCCTTTGGCCTCGCAACTGTCTCTACACCGTCGACTATGGCCAACTCGTAATCCTTTTCAACTGTCTCATTCATTGTTCTTGCTAACTTTCGGCCTCAGATCTGTACGGATCGAGTCCATATGTACACGCCGATGTTGGTTTCTCAAGGGTAAATGTTCTGTTCTTGTTTCAATTTTTAGGGGTTTTTAACTAATTGCAAGTTGGTGGTGTCACAAGACATTACATTTGAACTGGTGCTTCATTGCTTCGATTTCCCTTTCTCTTCTATTTTTCACTGGAGTTTATACAGAAAAAAACCCTCACATATTCGCACAAAATCTTAGGGTTTCAATTCCTACTCTTCGTTTCTCTTATTCGAGTGGATTTCAGAAAGGTTCGATTTGCGTCTTGAGGGGTTTCAAGAGAGTTAAATCGGTGTTTGCTTACTTGATTCGATTTTGCAGATTCTCCGTTTTCTGTTCTTCATTTTCGATTTTCGATTGGACTTTTTTTTCAATTTGTGAATCTAACATTTCTGTCTTCCTGATGTCCTTTTATGTGAATTTCGCTGCAATCATGTTGAATTTCGTGAATGAGGTTAGCACTTGCATATATTCAATAATCCTTCATGCCAGATTCATTAGGAATTTGTCGTTGAATTAAAGGTTGTGTTTGTAAATTTCTGCTGATTTTGCTCCAGTTTAGCTTATATTTTGATTGGAAGCTGTGAAAATTAGTTAGTTACTTCTTTTCATTAACACTCTCATGCTATAAATTATGTATTTTGAAGCTGTGATTAGACTTGATTTGAGTAAAATCATTACTGAAGTCATATATATATATATATCCTTACTTTTTTGTGCTTGTTTCCCTGTGGTAATTCATCGCCTAAATTCTAGAGTCTAGATATCTTTATAATTCATCGGCAGTTAGGGCCTATATTTGCTCCCACTTAAGTTTCACTTGTAGTTGTTTTATTTGTCAGTGTGTTCTGACTTGCTTATTCATGCAACAGGATAAATGTTCAGCTACGGAGGAATACGAAGATATCAGCTTCGGCTCTTGGTGTTGCAACAGCTGTTTGGGTTCTATTTGAATTGCTTGAATACCATCTACTCACTTTGGTCTGCCACTTCCTAATTCTTGCACTTGCAATTTTATTCCTGTGGTCCAATGCCTCAACTTTTGTCAACAATTAAACCCTCTAGACCATGTCTAATCTTATGCTATGTAGTTCTTTTCCTTGTTGTAGTTACTTGGTTTATGGTTTAATAATTAATGATTTGTTACTAGATATGTATCTTTACTAGATATATATATCTTATTTTTGTTCAAGAAAAGTTGGAATTCATGGGCCATAACACATAACAACAACAAAAAAAGTTGGAATTGTGTATCTTTACTTGATGGTGATTGGTGAAATTGCTTCCCTTTCACCTCTTGAAGCCTGGGTTCGAGCGTGCACATAACAACAACAAAAAAAGTTGGAATTGATGTTTCACATTGTATATTTAGTAACATATGGTATTGCTTTTGTAGCATTCTTTCAGCAGAGTTTATTCGAGCTTTTATACATGATGCTGCAGAAAGAGATGCAATAATTTTGTCCAAAGCCAAAGCAAGGGCTTCCCTGCCCATGAATGGAATTGATGATGAAGTAAGATTGTATACCTATATTACTTTTATATCTTCAGCAGTTTTTACCTTAGTTGTCTTGCTTTATTTTCTGTGAAATCTTGTGGAATGATTGCCATATTTTGTTTATTAGGCGACTGTTTCCTACAAGAGATTTCTTGAAATGAACTGTTCCTGGAATGGGTAACAAAATAATCTTATTTAATGTTTGTTTTTATTGTTCTGGTTCATCTGGTCTTGTGTGTTATTTTGGGGAAGGAACTATTCTTCAGTGAGCGCAATTTCACATTTCTCTCAATTCCCACATACTCTTCCTTTATCTTTCTTTCTTTTGATAGCTGTTTTGTTCTTTGTTTTAATTATAGTCCATGTATAGTTATTGTTTTCACCGCTCTTTTACATTTATCTTCGCATTTTGTCTACTGAGAATGTGTGTTAAAATTTGAGAAGGTAAAAGATAGGATTGAATCCTAACAGTTTTTGTGCCTTAAGGTTGGTAGGATTAATTTTAATTTGGTTGATATGATGGTTAATTCTTTGAAGCTTTGTATTGCATTGCATTGCTGCTTGGTTCAGTTCTGGATGGTTAAGACTGCAGTTGCTGAGCTGCTTCCAGTTCTTGCTACCCGACCTTTGGATTCAGAATTTTCTTCTGAAGATAGAGTAGTAGATTCTGATGGTGAGAGTTTCTTTGTGTAATTTGTCATCTCTGCTGGCAGAAGATAATTTTTTTAATTATTTCTCTAGAACTTTTTTCATTTGTCTCCTACTCCATTTTCAACTTATTAATTATAAGTGGCTTAGGTGGAGGTGCATTTTTATTGATTTTTGTGGTTGTAACTCCTACAGAGTACAGACATAAAGTTGTATTATAACATTTTTGTAATATTAGTTTAGATATAAATAATAAAGTTAGTTCTTTTTTTTTCATTTTAAGTGTTATATTTCTATTATTCTGATAAAATATTGGGGGTTTTTTTTATTGGGGTTAATCAACCTAATTAAAAAATATATATATATATTTTAAAAAAAAGACTTTCTACATCTCTTATTTGAATAAGAGATGTGGAAAGTATTTTTCCACGTCTCACATTTAAAAATGAGACGTGGAAAGTAAAAAAAAGGGACTTTCCACGTCTCTTATTTGAATAAGAGACGTCGTGGAAAGTATTTTCCACGTCTCACATTTAAAAATGAGATGTGAAAAGTGGGAACTTTTCACGTCTCACATTCAAAAAAGAGACGTGAAAAGTTCTGTGACCACTTTCCACGTCTCATTTTTAAATGTTAGACGTGGAAAGTCCCCACTTTCTACGTCTCATATTTAAAATGAGACGTGGAAAGTTCCGACTTTCTACGTCTCCTCCATCTACGTCCCACTAAAAAGAGACGTGAAAAGTCCAAAAAAAGAGACGTGAAAAGTGTTTTTTGTAGTAGTGAATACACCCCTCTGGTCGATATCTGTTTTTGACATACCCCTTTAAAACATTCATGAACCGCTCAATCGGGTACATCCATCTCAAATAGACTGGGCCGCACAGTTGAACCTCTTTGACCAAGTGTACAGTAAGGTGAACCATGATGTCAAAGAAGGATGGGGGGAAATACATTTCAAGTTCGCACAGGATACGAATGATCTGCCTCTGCAAATCCTGCAACTGTCCTATATCAACCACTTTACTACAAATGAGCCTGAAGAAAATACACAGTCTAGTGATCGTCCTACGCAATTTCTTGGGTAAAATGTTGCGAATGCCGACCGGTAAGAAATTTTGCATCAGGACGTGACAATCATGAGATTTCAGGTTCTTCAACTTCAACTCTTTCACGGATACAAGGTTCTTTACATTTGAGGAGTAGCCTTCTGGAACTTTGATCCCATTCAGGAACTCACAGAATGATCTTTTCTCTTTCTTCGAAAGGGTGTATGCTGCTGGAGGTAAATAAGTGCGGTATCCTCTCTCGACAGGTGCCAACTCTTGTCTTATTCCCAACTTGAGGAGATCTAACCTTGAATTGACACCATCCTTTGTTTTTCCTTGCATATTTAGCAACGTGCCAATTAGGTTATCACAGATGTTCTTTTCAATGTGCATCACATCCAGAAAGTGCCTAACGTATAAGGACTTCCAATACGGGAGTTCGAAGAATATGGACCTCTTCTTCCAGCCACTTGTCAACACATTTTTAGCAAAAGGCTTGCCAAAATCATTCTCCAACGAGTTCACCTTTTCAAAAACGTCATCCCCGGTCAATATCCTCGGTGGCCTACCTTCTTCTAAGCTCCCGTTAAATGCCTTCTTCCACCTCCGCCAATGATGTTCTAACGGCAAGAACCTTCGATGTCCCATGTAAACATTTTTCCTACAATGCTCCAGCCGCATCGAATGGGTATCATCTTCACATATAGGGCACGCACCATATCCTTTGATGTTGTATCCGGAAAAATTACCATACGCTGGGAAATCATTTATCGTGCCAAACAACATGGCCCTCAATTTGAAACTTTCTTCCTTACATCCATCAAAAACCGTCTCACCCGAATCCCACATATGCTTCAGGTCTTCAATCAAAGGATCTAAGTACACGTCTATATCGTTGCCGGGCTGTCTAGGCCCGGAAATAAGCATGGAAAGCATCATAAACTTGCGTTTCATGATCAAATTTGGGGGGAGGTTGTATATCATCAAAATCACCGGCCATGTACTGTGAGTACTACTCTGAACTCCATGCGGATTGATTCCATCGGTTGCCAATGCAAGCCGTAGGTTTCTCGGTTCTTCACCGAAATCAGGGTACTCGTAATCAATTTTTTTCCATTGGGAGGCGTCTGCGGGGTGCCTAAGCTTGATGTCTTTAATCCTCTCATCAGCGTGCCATGTCAAAAGTCTTGCAACATCTGCATTACTGTACATGCTCCTAAATCTTGGAATGATTGGAAAGTACCACAACACTTTAGAAGGACTCTTACCTTTCTTTCCATACTGAGACGTGCTGCATTTAGGACACTTCTCCAACGACGAATACTGGTTCCGGAATAAAATACAATCGTTGGGGCATGCATGTATTTTCTCATATTTCATACCGGTCGACCGGAGAATTTGCTTCGCCTCGTATGTTTTCGAGGGGAGTACATTCGCTTCTGGGAGTCATCTCACAGAGCGGACAGCAGCGCGGTGAAACTTGCATCACTCCAACCATATCGTGCCTTCAAGTTATACAATTTAAGCATCACACTCAATCTTGTGTATTTGCTGCATCCCACATACAAAGGCGTCTCTGCATCGCTCTTCAATGTCTCAAACATTTCAGGATTCTCCTCACCCACCACGTTCAACATTTCTTCAAGATCATCACTCTCATCACACATGTATGTGTCAACAACATTTGAAGCACTACTAACATCAGGTACCCGGTCTCCGCATTTATCTTCATAGGTCTCACCGTGCTTTGTCCATCGTGTATAAGACTGATCGATTCCATGACAAATTAAATGACCCAACAATTCAAGAGGACGAAGACGCTTTCCATACAAACACGACATACAGGGGCATACAATTTTGTTAGCATTCCCTACATGCTCTGCAGCAAATTCAATGAACTATTTTGCTCCATCTATATATTCCCTTGAACGCCGATCACAAGACATCCATTTTCGATCCAACATGGTAACCTACTAAAGGAAAGTGCCGGTAAGATGTACATCATGAATTACTCATTAGGTAGCCACCCTACGATGTTACCTTATTTTTTTAACAAAAAATCGGCAGCATAACGGCTACAAAATGAACGTTCCCAGGCTCAAGGCCCTCTCTTTTTAACATAGAAATGGATAGCAAACTATATAAATAGAATCAACTCAATATATTTCCACAGCCCACGACAACAGAATTCATAGAGCATATATTAACGGGCAGAAAAACATAGTTATAGCTCACATATCCAGTTCCACAAAGCCATAATCTCATATATGTATATTAACAGACCACATATTCTTAACATCTAACATAAAAATGTACCTTAATAGATTCTTTGAATTGACTTTTGGTGGAGATCAAAATGTGAACCAAACAAATGCTAGGTGAAATTCCTACAACATATAAACAAAGTCTTTATAAATTTCTTAACATGTTGCAACTTAGGAATGCAAATCATTTGAAATGTGGATAATTTTTAAGCCTAAAAAATTCAATTCATTAATCAAGCAATCATAAATTCAAACCCTTGTTCTTACTTCCTAAACATAACATTTATACTTCTAATTCATAATAACATTCTTCACCATATAGCATATACCAATCCAATATTAGCCAATAGTTATTAATATCTTGTGATTAATTTATGAGTTATCTATCCATAAAGTACTTTTAATTATCATTATTATTTTTAATTATTTGATATTTGCTTTCTTTCTTTCATTCAGTGGCAATGTATATTTTTCTTGTGGGCAATGATATGTATGGAAAGCTAATGGCTGCCTATAGACTTCCAAACATTATTAACCACATCACAATTCATTCATTATCAATCAATGACAATTCTTAAGTTCCAAAACTTAAAGAAAAAATTGAACTCTACTCCATCACACCAAATACTACTATACAAGGCAAGGTGTATACATAGATAAATTTACAACCATATAATCATGATTCTTGTTTGGTCATAAATTAACTTTTCAACATATATGTTTTGTTACATTTATATCAAATTTTAGTATTATCTCTTAATTTATAGTGTATTGTAATTATTTTAAAATAAGTTAAGAAAGGTAGAAATTGCTAAAAGAACATGCGCCTAAATCAGAGCACCTAAATCAGAGCATGACTGCAAAAGAACATGACTGCCAAATGCCTTCTTTTTCGTTTTTGGATTAGGAACTGAAAGTCAGAGCTCAAAGCAAGCTAATACTAACAGAAACAGTTTAAAAGAACAAACAAACTACATCCTAACACCCAAATCCAAAGATCATTAGCTTAATCGGTTTACAAAATGTGCTCTGAAAATTAATGGCCTAATCTAATCAGTACATGCATGCGCCTAAATCAGAGGCAACCTAACAATTGCAATTGAAACAAAAAGAGGAAGCTATATAATTAATTTACTAATGTTTGGTGTCTGGACAAAAAAATGTAAAAAGTAATTAGGAACAAAACACACTTTCAGACCAGGTATAGAAGCCAACGAAATTAATCACTTATGGCCAAAAAAAAAGAAATTAATCACAATAAAAATCCAGAGCTCAGAAAAAAGAAAACGAAGGGAAATAATATCACCTGGGTTGCCAATCGGAGGAATGGAGGAAGAAGGAGTAAAAATGGGAGCTTTGGGAGCACACACAGCTGCGCCGATGACTATGAAACCCGAAATCAGACCAGAGACTTCAAGAATGCCAGAATTTCTTGAGGGAAACTCACAATCTAACCTAAATCTTTAATTTAATCGGTTCAGAAAATTGTAAACACCCCCAACTCGAAATCGGACTCACTTGAAATTGCTCTAATTGAAGAAACAGAGGGTTAAATTGAGTAAAGGAAGCTCACCTGATTCGAAATCAGGTCTTGCATGACCTCGAATTCATTGTTGACGTCGAAGTTGTTGAAGACGCAGAGAAGCAGAGAGAGCGAGAGAGAGTGTGGAACACAGGGGAGTTGGGGATGAGAGAAGGAAATAAGAAAGAACACGTGGGAGAGTGAAGCTAAGGGTTTATTTCGAATGGAGGGAAGCAATGGGGATTTATTTCGCGCTGGAGGGAATTTCTGAGCTGAAGGGATTTAGCTGGAGGGAAATAATAAAGTAACAGCCTATCCCAAAGCTTCATTAATATAAAAATTAGGCCTATACCAGCGCTGAAGGGATTTAGCTGGAGGGAAATAATAAAGTACCAGCCTATCCCAAAGCTTCATTAATATAAAAATTAGGCCTATACCAGCGCTTAAGCGCTGGTATAGGCCCATGGGGTTTAATTTTTATTTAAAAAAAATGTAACCCCTGGGCTTTAATTTTTATATTTTACCCCATTTAATAAAAACAATTTAAAGGCTTTTTTTAATTGTTTCATATTTTTTAAATTTTATCAAAACATTTTAACTAACTAATTTCTAAATCCCAGGGGGCTAAATATGTATTTTTTTAATATATTTGCCATTTCTTAATTTCCCAATGATTTTATTAAATAGTTTTACTTATTTTTTAAATAAAAATTAAACCACAGGGGCCTATACCAGCACTTAAGCGCTGGTATAGGCCCCTGGGGTTTAATTTTTATTTTAAAAAAATGTAAACCAATTTCACAATTTTTTTTTAAATTCTTTTACATATTTTTTACATTAAAAATTAAACCACAGGGGCCTATACCAGCGCTTAAGCGCTGGTATAGGCCCCTGGGTTTAATTTTTATTTAAAAACAATGTGAACCAATTTCACAATTTTTTTTAAATTCTTTTACATATTTTTTACATTAAAAATTAAAGCCCAGGGGCCTATACCAGCGCTTAAGCGCTGGTATAGGCCCCTGGGCTTTAATTTTTATATGTTACCCCATTTAATGAAAACAATTTAAATGCTTTTGTTTTTTTTTAAATTGTTTCATATTTATAAAATTTTATCAAAATATTTTATCTGACTAATTTCTAAATCCCAGGGGGCTAAATATGTATTTTTTTTAATATATTTTAAATTTCTTAATTTTCCAATTATTTTACTAAATTGTTTTACTTAGTTTTTAATAAAAAAAATTAAACCCAGGGGCCTATAGCAGCGCTTAAGCGCTGGTATAGGCCCCTGGGGTTTAATTTTTATTTAAAAAAAATGTAAAAAAATTTCACAATTTTTTTTAAATTCTTTTACATAGTTTTTAATAAAAAAATTAAACACAGGGGCCTATACCAACGCTTAAGCGCTGGTATAGGCCCATGGGCTTTAATTTTTATTTAAAAAAATGTAAAACAATTTCACAATTTTTTTTAAATTCTTTTACATAGTTTTTAATAAAAAAAATTAAACCGAGAGCCTATAGCAGCGCTTAAGCATTGGTATAGGCCCCTGGGGTTTAATTTTTATTTAAAAAAAATGTAAAAAAATTTCACAATTTTTTTTAAATGCTTTTACATATTTTTTAATATAAAAATTAAACCCCAGGGGCTTATACGAGTGCTTAAGCGCTGGTATAGGCCCCTGAGGTTTAATTTTTATTTAAAAAAAATGTAAAACAATTTCACAATTTTTTTTAAATTCTTTCACATATTTTTTAATATAAAAATTAAAGCCCAGGGTCCTATACCAGCGCTTAAGCGCTGGTATAGGCCCCTAGGCTTTAATTTTTATTTAAAACCCCATTTAATAAAAACAATTTAAATGCTTTTATTTCTTTTTAATTGTTTCAGATTTTTAAAATTGTATCAAATTGTTTTTATCTAATTCTCAAATTCCTGGGGGGCTAAATAAGTATTTTTAAATATATTTTCCATTTCTTAATTTTCTAATTATTTTATTAAATTGTTTGACTTATTTTTCAAAATAAAATTAAATCCCAGTGGGCCTATAGCAGCGCTTAAGCGCTGCTATATGCTTGTACCTATACCATCATTTTTATTTATAAGCGCTGGTATAGGTCATGTTATACCTATCGCATCACTTGCATTTTATAAGCGCTGTTATTGTTGCGCTGCAATAGGGTATTTCTGTAGTAGTGCAAGGCCCCCTGTGCCTGTTGATTCAGCATATGAGGAAACTAAGGAGTATCATAGCTATTGGGAAAAGATTAATCGTCGTGCTATGCTACTCATAAGGACTAGGATCCAAAAATGCCTTCAGGAAGCAATTCCGAAAAATGTGAGACCGCCAAGGAATACTTGGAAGCTATTAAGAAACAATATAAGCCAACTGACAAGCAGATGGGTGGTTCCATCATGTTGGAGTTGTGCTCTATGGAGACTAAGGTCTTGGCGGGGTGCGGGAACATATCATGAAGATGAGAGATTTATCCTCTCATCTGAAATCCTTCGATATGGAGTCAACAGAGCAATTCTTAGTGCAATTAATTCTGAAGTCCCTTCCAAAACAATATGAAACTTTCAAAATCTCCTACAACACACATAAGGATATATGGACAATTGATGAGCTCATGTCCATGTGTGTGCAAGAGGAGACTAGACAGTTATTAAAGGGAAAGGGTGCACCTAAGGAAGCTCAAATGGTGGAAAGCTCCAATAAGGGTGACGGCAAGAATAGAGCTGGTAATATGGGCGGGCCCAAAAAAGCCCGTAAAAAACGGGCTGGGCCCAAAAAAACCCATTATGAATATGGGCTTGATTTTTAAACCCGGACCATATTGTTCGGGTTTCGGGCTGGGTTCAAAAATCCCGTTTTAAACTCCTTTTTTTTAATCAATTTTTCCCCTTTTTTAATGAGCCCCGGTTTTACAATATACTCCATCCGGTCCTAATTATAAGATCACTTTGACTTTTTTTGGAGAAATTAATGATGCAAAATTAATCATTTAAATTGTCTATATTTATTTTTTTCTCAAAACTAATTTATTCTCCTTATAAACTAACCTATAATCTAATTACACATGACATATGTTATTAGCAAAGTGATCTTATATTTAGAACCGGATGGAGTAATTAGCAAAGTGAGGACTGTTTTTTACTGTCACCTTGTCTTCGGCGTTCACCCAAGTGAGGACCCTAAACCAAATAAAATAACATTAATAGAAGAAATGAGATTAAAACAAATAAAATAACACTAATAAAAAGAAAAGAAAGTATTATATTTTAATCATTTAAATATTATTATACTTTTACTTTTTTAACCACCCTCTGTTATATTTATTATATTTTTTAAAAAAAAGGAAAACGGGTTCGGGTTGGCCCACGGGTTTGACGGGTTCGGGCCCGAAATACCCATTTTAATATGGGCCCTATTTTTCCGAGCCCGTAACCATATTTTTTTTACGGGTTTCGGGTTGGCCCACGGGCTTCGGCCCGTATTACCGGCTCTAGGCAAGAAGCAGGAAAAGAGGGATGACAAAAAGAAAAAGAATAAGATTCCTCCTGCTAAGGCCGACACGAAGAAGAATGTCAGGTGTTTCTTCTGCAAGAAGAAAGAGCATATGAAGAAAGATTGCCATAAAAGAAAGGCTTGGTTCGAGCGTAAAGGTATGCCAATGTCATTTGTTACTTTTGAAGCACATAATGTTAGTATCCAAAATGATACATGGTGGATTGATACCAGTGCACTACTACAGAAATACCCTATTGCAGCGCAACAATAGCAGCGCTTATAAAATGCAAGTGATGTGATAGGTATAATATGACCTATACCAGCGCTTATAAATAAAAGTGATGGTATAGGTACAAGCATATAACAGCGCTTAAGCGATGCTATAGACCCCCTGGGATTTAATTTTATTTTGAAAAATAAGTAAAACAATTTAATAAAATTATTGGAAAATTAAGAAATGGAAAATATATTTAAAAAATACTTACTTAGCCCCCAGGAATTTAAAAATTAGATAAAAACAATTTGATACAATTTTAAAAATCTGAAACAATTAAAAAGAAACAAAAGCATTCAAATTGTTTTTATTAAATTGGGTTACATATAAAAATTAAATCACAGGGGGCTTATAGCAGCGCTTAAGCGCTGGTATAGGCCCATGGGGTTTAATTTTTATATTTAAAAATATGTAAAACAATTTAAAAAAAATTGGCAAATTGTTTTACATTTTTTTTAAATAAAATTAAACCCCAGGGGCCCTGGGGTTTATTTTTTATATTAAAAAATATGTAAAACAATTTAAAAAAATTGGAAAATTGTTTTACATTTTTTTTAAATAAAAATAAAATCCTAGGGGCCTATACCAGCACTGGTATAGGCCCCTGGGGTTTGTTTTTTATATTAAAAAATATGTAAAACAATTTAAAAAAAATTGGAAAATTGTTTTACATTTGTTTTAAATAAAAATTAAATCCCAGGGGCCTATAGCAGCGCTTAAGCGCTGGTATAGGCCCCTGTGGTTTATTTTTTATATTAAAAAATATGTAAAACAATTTAAAAAAAATTGGCAAACTGTTTTACATTTTTTTAAAAAAAACTAAAATCCCAGGGGCCTATACCACTGCTTAAGCGCTGATATAGGCCCCTGGGGTTTATTTTTTCTATTAAAAAATATGTAAAACAATTTAAAAAAAAAGCGCTGGTCTAGGCCTCTGGGTTTATTTTTTATATTAAAAAATATGTAAAACAATTTAAAAAAAATTGGCAAATTGTTTTACATTTTTTTAAATAAAAATAAAATCCCAGGGGCCTATACCAGCGCTTAAGAGCTGGTATAGTCCCCTGGGGTTTATTTTTTATATTAAAAAATATGTAAAACAATTTTAAAAAAATTGGCAAATTGTTTTACATTTTTTTTAAATAAAAATTAAATCCCAGGGGCTTATAACAGCGCTTAAGTGCTGCTATAGGCCTAAATATGTATTTTTAAATTTTCTTTCCTTTTTTAAAATGAATTAGTATTTTTAAAATTGGTTTTAGGTATTTTTTTAAATAAAATTTAAATGACAGGGGGCTTATAGCAGCGCTTAAGCGCTGCTATAGGCCTAAATATGTATTTTTAAATTTTCTTTCCTTTTTTAAAATGAATTAGTATTTTTAAAATTGGTTTTAGATATTTTTTAAATAAAATTTAAATCACATGGGGCCTAATTAGGCCTAAATATGTATTTTTAAATTTTCTTTCATTTTTTAAAATGAATTAGTATTTTTAAAATTTGTTTTAGACATTTTTTAAATAAAATTTAAATGACATGGGGCCCTATAGCAGCGCTTAAGCGCTGCTATAGGCCTAAATATATATTTTTAAATGAATTAGTATTTTATTAAATTGTATTACATATAAAAATTAAATCCCAAAGGGCCTATAGCAGCGCTTAAGCGCTGGGATAGGCCTCTTTATATATTTTTAAATTATTTTCTCCTTTTTTTAAAAATACCTGTGTCACTCCCCCGCCACATTATTTTCCATTTCCCTCCCCCTAATTTTTCCCCATTTCCCACTCCAAATACTTCTCCTTCCCGTGCCGGTGTTAGCAAGAGAGAGGGAAGTCAGAGAGACTTCAATAACTTCAAAGCCACCATCCTCCAAACCCTAAACTCTCCAAGAACCACCAGTCTCTCCTGCAACCTGTGCCATCTTCATATCCTTCATATCCTCCTTCTTGCTTCAAGCCCTATCCCCCATTCCTGTTTCAGTCATCATCGATCTCATTCTTTCCCAAACCCAGCCACCTTCTCTTCTTTTCTCAAACCCTATTTCCCTTTTTCCTTTTCTCTCCCCGGATCCCGTGCTCCTCCTTCATCTCTTCTTCCTCTCCCTTTTGAGCCCAGTACCCCTATTCCTCTTCAGTTTCGGCGACGCCATGCGAGCTCCAGAGAGAGGGGGAGAGAGTCATCGGAGGAACCTCTTCTTCTCCCTCTTCGAACCCTATTCAATTCCCTACCCTTTGTTGAAGCTCCTCCCCATAGTTCTCGCTCCAGCCATCATCCCAGCAAAACCATTCCCAACCTTTCCGTTCAAAAATGGCCGAGGAAGGGGTAAGCATCGCCATTGAAGGAGGTGCCGCCATCGAGCTTAATCGCCATCTGTTCTTCATCTATTCTGAGATCCGAAGTTGAAGTAAAAGAATCGGTTTTCAGGTTAGATCTTTTAAACATTTCTTTCAAACCCTTTGTTGAATGCATATGTGAACATTCATTTGTTGGCTCACTTCGCGTGACTTTAATTGGGAGACAGCGCACTTTTATCTCGTTTTGGCTGTGATTGAGCCATTGAGGTTGTTGGACTTTGCTTTGAGTAAATTGGTTTGGTTTGTTCAAAGGCTTCATGGCGTGAATGCAGCGAATCGTTAGGGCAAATTTGGTATCAACATTATTACCTTATTACCTTCGTTAATTTCATCCCCAAATCAACTCCATACATAGGTGATGTCTCCTCTAATGTTCTTTCTCTTCAATAATCAATGAACCCAGAATCACCCGTTTTGTTGTTGTTTGATACTGTACTGTCGCGTTATAAAAGGCCCTGGGAATGTATAGATTTTAGCTTAGTAATTTCAAAATCTGTTTTCTTCTTTTTGAATGTTAATAAATCTCTTGCACTGCTTAGCATCAGAGGAAGGGGTAAGCATCACCGTCAAAGGAGGTGCCGCCATCGAGCTTAATCGCCGTCGAAGGGGTAAGTTCTATTCCCATATGTTTAAAATCTTCTTGTTTCTCTTGCTTGTTTCCATATTTTGCCTGTGCTTTTATTATATCTCTATGATTGCTTAGATATTTTAAGAAAGTTGTAGGGTTCCGAATCTGAATCTTTTGCATAATGTTACTCTTGTGGTTTGTGAATGTTCGAATTAAAACAAAGCAACGAGTTAGGTGAGCTGTAAGAGTCTATTATGCTATAATCATGGGTTTTGTGAATTTTGGGTCAGAGGAACAACTTTGATGTGATTTAATATTCATGTCAAAATTTGTGGTACCAGCAAAGATATCTGTAGTTTTGTACTGTTTGGTAATGTATCTGGGATGCACTATCTGACTATTTCAATCTTCTCACATGTTATATGTTTAAATTAGTGATATGATGGCTACGCCATAGAAAGCTTCATCTGAGAATTATATTTATGTTCTTAGATGAGTTTTATTTGCATCGAGCAACAAATTTTAGGAAAATAATAAAATATTTTAGCTACAGTGACAATGTAACTTATTGATTTAAGACTGGATCTATGTATAGAAGGGATAAGCATGTGCACAAGATTCATGGCTTTGTCCAGATTCAAACAAACTTTGTCATGTGTCAAGTCAGAAACTTCACCTATATCTGTATTCATTTCCTCATGTGTCAAGTCAAAAATGAACCAATTTCAATTCATCAAGCCTACATTTGTCATTTCCTGTCCTTGGAGGTAGGTGGTACCTTTCCTTCGGACTCTGAGAAATTTTTTTGGCTGGAATTTCCACATTATTGTATGTGAATTTGATTCTGAAATTGGTTTCTGTTTTCAGTTTAATCTATGAGTAAGGTGGAGAAATCCCTTGGGCTGAAATGCTTGGTACATTCTCTATTTCCGTTGGAGCTGCTGTGTGAGTTCATTTTTTTTCCCAAATTCATTATTAGGGTGTGTTAAACGTGAATACCCCACAATAGTATTATACATTTAATCTTTGTTTCTTCTTCTGTCCATATTAGTTTATTCTACAGTTTCATCATGATATACGATGACATTCAAATATTTTATGCATTTGATGGCTTTGGGGTTTCAAACACATACTTTTGCCTCATCCCCTTTTATGATCTTTTTAGTACATCTGTCACACACCCGAGCTCATGTCATATTTTTATACATCTACATGCCTTCCATCAGTTATATTATTTGCAAATTATGATTAATATAATATGTTTTAATCATACACCATTTATTTATCTAGAGTGGCCGTCTTGTGATAGAGAAACAAGGTGATGGAGAAGATTGTATTTTAACTTCGTCCTTCATGTGTCTAGAGACTACAAGAAAAAAGTGTGTAATCCATGAGGCATATGAGGTACTGCCATCATTAAGGGACTTGTAATTTTAAGTCCCCTTCTCTTTTCACTGCCCCCATAACTTGGCACTCTAGTTAAAGTAATGAAATTTCTTACTTGATTCTTTGTGTAGATGCTTTCCAGTTACTGCCGGTCTGAGATAATTGAAAGGTAGAACATTCAAACTAACATTTCAGTGCTGGCAGTGTGTCTATATGTTATTGTTCTTCATTTCCCACCATTGTATTTCTTTTAGTTGATTGTGCTGACCTTGTGACTGCATTCTGGAATTGTTCCAAGTTCTTGGAGTTTCCATAATATGATGTTGAGTGGAACTTCAGACATATTTTTTGTGAAAAGGGGGTTTGACTAATTTTATACTTAATATAATGTAATACCTTGGTACCTTTAAATTATACATCTTACATTATTTAGGTTCCTCTGAGCTTCAGAGGCAGTGAAGGCCAGAGAAGCCCCATCGACCACCCCCTCTGCATCGTCAAGCAGTGAGCTTGGCCCCATTTGCATTGTTCTTCCTTATTTCTCTTTGGGGAAGCAAGCTCTTCATCCCCCTTGCTTTGATTTTAGTTTCGTTGTTTAAGGAATATAAGGAAGGAAATCCATGATCTTGCATGTGAACGTTCCTTGAGGTTCTGTTGGTCTAAAATGAAATTTGGCACTTTGAGCTTTTTGGGCTACCATTCATGATTTATAAGTCTTAGATTTTGAGTTTGAGAAGAATAAACTACTGATTAAAATCTGAATAGTTTTTTAAGGGTGTATTAAACATTGCTTTTGGTGCTGCAAGTATTTGTATTATTTTGCTTGTGATTCTTGATCGGTTTCTTAAAGAAATCTAAGCTAGCATGTGATTTTTTCCTCATAATTATGTTTTTCCATTTTTGCTATTGTTCACTGGCGTGTGCATCGGATTTTGACCCAAGAGTAAAGCCATGATGCATTTAAACGTTTTTAATAATGCATTAGAGTTGAATTTTAAAGTTGTACTCTCTGATGCTGCTCTGAACAAGTCTTATGTCATTTTTTCTGGAAGCTTAGTTTGGGGCTTCTTTGTGCATTGGTAGCCTTTGGTGATTCTGAGCATAAGGAGACTAATTCTTTGTTTTAGGGTTTGATTTCCTTCCTTCGATTTTGAGATTGAAGAGTGTATGTAGGTAAGAAAATGATGTTGTTGTGTGGTATGAGTTAATTAATTAGAATGTTTGCTTTAATGTATTTGATCTCTGGATAAATAGTTTTTGATGTATATATGTTTTGGAAATGTCTGTAATTTCTAAATTGATGCAGGGATAAAAATTAATTTTTTTAAAAAAATAATACCTATAGCAGCACTTATTAAGCGCTGCTATAGGTATTATTTTTTAAAAAAATAAATTACCTGTCGCAGCGCTTAAGCACTGCGTTAGGTTTAATAGCCTATAGCATCACTGGTTATTGTAGCGCTTATAAGTGCTGCTATAGGGCCAAAATAAGTGCTGCTATAGACATTTTCTGTAGTAGTGGTGCTCAAATACATATTTCTTCTACCATACAGGGCTTTCTAACAACCAGGCATCCTCGTCCCAATGAGGCTAAAGTCTTATCAGGAAGTGGGAAAGGAGATCCAGTGAAAGCAGTTGAAACTTTTCAAATTATTTTTTCAAATAATTTTGTTTTGGACTTACCAGAGACATTTTATGTACCCTCTTACAAGAGGAATTTGATTTCATTATCTAAACTTATTCCGTTTAATTATGGTATTTTGTTAGAAAAGGATTTAAAATATTTCAATTTGAACTCTGTTCCAATTGCTAAGGTTGTTATGATTGATGGTTTATTTAAAATTATTTCTGGATATTCAAATGTTTTTTCTGCTATGCATGGTGTTAAGAGAAATATGATGAATGAGAACTCTATTAGCCTGTGGCATAAGAGATTAGGACATATCTCTACTGACAGGATCAAGAGGTTAACTAAAGAAGGAATCCTTCCATCTTTAGACTATTCGGATCTTGGTATCTGTGTAGACTGCATAAGGGAAAAGCAAACCAATAAGTCACATAAGGGAGCTAAAAGAAGTTCAGAATTGCTCGAAATTATACACACTGACATATGTTGCCCAGATCTAATAGCGCATAGTCAAAAGTACTTTATTACCTTTATTGATGATTTTCGCTATACACGTATATCTACCTGCTTTATAATAAAAGTGAGGCACTAGATGCCTTTAAGGTATATAAGGCTGAAGTGGGAAAACATATTGGGAAACCAATCAAGATCGTGAGATTTGATAGAGGTGGTGAGTATTTCGGTAGATACACTAGTGAAGGACAAGCGCCAGGTCCTTTTGTGGATTTTTTTCGAGAGAAAGGTATAGTTGCACAATATACCATGCCCGGCTCACCTCAAATGAACGGTGTAGCTGAAAGAAGAAATAGGACCTTACTTGACATGGTTAGGAGCATGATGAGTAGCTCCAAACTGCCAATTTCCTTGTGGAAGGAAGCACTCAAGACAGCCGTACACATTTTGAACAGGGTTCCAAGAAAGGCAGTGTCCAAGACACCCTTTGAAATTTGGAAAGGTTGAAACCCAGTTTAAACCACTTTAGGGTGTGGGGCTGTCCTGTGGAAGTAAGAGTGTATAACCCACAAGTAAAGAAATTGGATCCTAAGACCATTAGAGCTTACTTTGTAGGCTATGCGGATAGGTCAAAGGGTTACAAGTTTTATTGTCCTCCACCATCAGTGCGTTTTGTAGAATCTAGGAATGCCAAGTTTCTTGAGAATGATGTGATTAGTGGGAGTGATAAGATTGTAGAAGATCACATTAAGGGATCCCCTTGCACAACTGAGGAAGGGACGTCAGCTGTTGGCGACATTTCTACCACTAGATATGTCACGCCAATTGAGACTGTCCCAATACCCATAGTTGATCATGCGGGACGTGTGGAACATATACCTGAAGGTCCACCTATCACAAATACAGACTTACCACCAGTTGTGACAGAGAATGTTCCAAACGAGCAACCTAACCCAACCCAAGAGGTTGAGTTAAGGAGATCAATATATGGTAAAAGGATAAGGAGCATTTGGTATGCAAATTAGGAAAATCAATATATGGCTTAAAGTAAACTTCGAGGCAGTGGTATTTAAGGTTCCATGAGGTAATCTCTTCATTTGGTTTCGTTGAGCATATCATGGATCAGTGTATATACCACAAGAATAGTGGGAGCAAATCCATATTTTTTATTTTGTATGTCGATGACATATTGCTTGCAACCAATGATTTAGGACTGTTACGTGAGGTGAAACAGTTTCTGTTTAAGAACTTTGATATGAAGGACATGGGTGATGTAACACCTAAATTTTTACTACTATATTATAGCATTTTAATTTATTTATAACCACTTTTTAATTCCAGAAGCCCAAAAATACGAAAAATTTTAAACTTTTTCTTTCCAAAGTATTAAATCAAATTTCCTTTCTTTCAAATGGAATTTTCTGATAAATTGGATTATTTTTAAACTTTCAATAAAATAGAGTGGTTATTAAAACAATTAAAATAACTCGAATTATAATGCTTGGGGAGTCAAACCTCTTGCATTATATTTAAATATTCTTTAGATTATATTCTATTTATCTATTTCCACCTCTCTTACTATAACAATATATTGGCGGGTTATCTCGATTGATAACCCTCTTACATGTGTATGTAGCTCTGTTATTCCTTAAGGATATATATATATACATATACAAATATACATTATCTACTAGACAAGCTTCCCACTTGTCTTAATTATTTAAACATACAACATACATAAGTAAGTAGGTTCTTAAAGTAGCTACCTACAGGGTACAAGACAAAGCAGGCATTCCTGCCCCTTCATACTACCTTACTTCTTTCCCAGCTAGCTACTCCCATTCTGCTATACTGAAAATGTTTTGGAAAACAGTGAGATTGGAAATCTCAATAGCAGTTTATTCCATATCATGTGTGCACTTATATATATACATATACATCAATTTCATAAACCTGTGCATATAATGAAAGCATGTATCCCTTTTAACTCAATACCTGCAGGATTTTCTAATTATAGCCCTCACGGCTACTCAATAACCCTCACGGTTATAGGAATTTAATTGTAGCACTCACAGCTACTCAATAACCCTCACGGTTATAGGAATTTAATTGTAGCCCTCACAGCTACTCAATAACCCTCGCGGTTATAGGAATTTACTGGCAAAGGGGGAGCGACCCACCTAGGCCTTGGAGTACTCCATAAATATCATCAATATCATAACATGAATAATGCTCATTTACTGCAACAGATTTTACAAAATTATATATATAAAACTTTATATAATGAATTAAACTACTACCTAGATACCGGAGCTATTTCCTGAACCAGATCCTTTACTTTCCACTGTCTTGGTGAACTCATACCAATATCAAAGCCTATCTACACATCATATTATAATAAGAGTAAGTTAATATATGTAATTCTATATTTATACTAAGCGTCTCTCTCGGGTCATAATATGCTTGTGACTACCACACTATTTATATCTATGAATCATTATAATTTATTATAGATATCTTGACTATTTAAGATTAAAAGATCACTTGTAATTACTTTACTCCAATTAGTATTTCTTATTCTCAATGTTTGATCAACAATTTTCACTAGATCCCTTCTTTCAAGAATCTTAACCATTTACTATTTCTAGAGCCACCAAAGCTTGAAATTTATAGCTAAATTTCTAACATAAGCATAAACTCTTCCAATATTCCATAATACCTTAAATACTTATTTAACATATAAATTTTCTTTAGAACTCTAAAACAACAACTTCAGCCCATATTAACTTTTCGTGATATATTTAAATATTATTAAAAGTCTTAACTTCCAATAACACAAGCAAAAAGTCTTAACTGCCAATAACACAAGCTTTATGCTCCTTAGACTTGTTTCTTAGACCAAAATTCATACTTGTAATATAGTAACATTTGGAATAACTAAATTATTTCTTTAATAAAATCCTAAACATTCAACTAATCACACTTAAGAATTTCAAATTGAAATCATTCTTCAATCTAGGTGCAGATTTACTATTCTTTAATTAAGAGTTCATAACATTCCTTTACTACGTTTAAATATAATTTATCACTAAAGTCACAGCTTTAAAACACCATAGATTTCCCTTCAATCTTTTCACATGTAAAGCTACCTAATGATATATTCTGGAAATCTTTTCCAGATTTGAAAATACTTTCCAAGCTGTCTCAATAGCACTTAAATTCATTTACACACAACATACTAACTTTCTTTTCATTTGGTTAAGGAACCAGACTCTACGCGGTCAAAACTCATCACTTAACAGCTTCTAGAATTTCAACCCAACAATGTTTATTTCCATATATTAGTTCATCACTTATACAAATCATACTTCTCACTTCAAATTTAGCAGCCTTTATCTCCATATATAATCATAACAGTTCTTCTAAACCTCACACAACTCTATAATTTCATCCAATTACCTAGTTATTCTCAAAACAGTCACCAATATATATCCAAGCATTGTTAATCAAAACTTAAACCTACATATATTCAACCTCCAACGTCAAAGTCATTCATTTGAAATAACCTTTGTACTTTAATTTAGAAACATTCCACTTTGAGGTTTCTAACACTATTTAGCCTTCATTTTCACTATAGAACTTAATGTTATCGTTAGTCCAAAAACCTGAAACTTTAATTCATATACTCCTCAATACAGCACCATACATCACCAAACTTTCATTTCAATCATACAGAACCTAATCACCTTAAAAACAGTTTATAACACAATGATTCAAACATCATCAATCAAAATTGAACTTAACTCAGATTTCTATATTCCAAATCCTCAAAATTTACAAATCCTTTTCTGCTTTTCTATTTCCTATCCTAATTATAAGATTCATTATTTCAATCTTCTTCCCAATTTCTTAATGCACCATACAGCCACATATATCACGCATTACAACTTACATCACTTAATTAATTTAATCTAGAAACCTCAAACTCCATCCACTAATGTCATAAAACTCCCCTGTTCCACCAGCTTTAACAATCAACCCAGCATTAAAATTCCATTCCAACCAGAACCTGAAATAAAGCATACTTCATCAAATCTAAAAATTTATACCATTTTCTTTTAAACTTGGCATTTTATTCCTCTTTCACACAAACTTACAGTTTTCAGATTTTTCAAATGCCATAATATACACAACCAGAATTGCCAAACATCCTAGTTCTCTTATCCTTATTGCTAGATCAGGTTTAATCCTTAAGACCAAAACCTATATTCAGCAGAAACATATACTGAAAACAGAGCAATGGCATAATACAACTAAACTGAGCGCCCAATCGAAAAATTTCAATACTCAATGAAATTTAAACATGCAAGTGCCACAACAATTCCCTACTTACAAAACCTGGATACTAAAATTCAATTCCAATAAACATCTAACCAGAGACAGAAGCAATCATGAAAAGAATAACCTGAAATTTCTGTTTTTCAACGAAAAATCCACATGCAAGCTAAACTAATAACTCTATCTTACTTTTTTTTTACTAAATCTAATTATTTCCATAGTCTTCAAATCATAGAACTAATCTCAATCCAATTAAAGCCATCACAGATCCGAAGCATTCAGAGATACATTCCAAATTCCTACTCTTTCACGAAATTTAATTATGCAATGCGATTTGTTAACTCTATTCTACTTCTTTCAACATTTAATCAGTCCAAAGAAACCAATTCAAATAAAAATCATCCAAAACAGAGCACAACTTCAGAAACTTCAAACATCCCAGACTTACTTGAAATTTTCACCTGCAACCCGATTTATTAGCTCCATTTTACTTCTAACTAATTTAACTAAGCTTTGACATAGCGAAAACCTGAAATTACACACAAAAAGGCAACAGTGAACAGTACCCCAAATGGGTTTGTGAAGAAATCCCACCAAACACTACTCCATTCCTCAAAATCTTTCACAAAACTTCTAAATCGAACCTTAAGCTTACTTTTAATTGGTTTAAAAACTTCATTAACCTCCCTACCCAAATTCGGACCTCACCTTAAACGGCCAAAATCGAAGAAATAATGGGTAGGAATGAGAAGAGGGAACTTACCGGAGTTCGAATCTGTGCATGCATGTTCCGTCGGAGCCTCCAATCGCTGGAATTCCGCCGTTGAAGCCGCCGGCATCACTGGAGACGCAGAGAGAACGGAGAGGGCAGAGGAAGTAAGAGAGATTGAGGGAGAGAGAGGGAAAACGGGAAAATGAAGAAGGAAGGAAGGAAGTGTCTGATTTTATAAAGGGTTAGGAGTTAATTTCGTTTCTGCCCTTTTAACTTCTATTCTTTTCAATTTAGTCCCTACCCTTAAGTTTTCCATTATTTTTAGTTCGGTCCTTATGTGAAAAAAAAAATTAATTTCCTAAAATTAATTCTCATATCAGATTAGATATTTTCTTACCCAAAATTTATTTGGCCCTCAAAATAGTTTTTCCTCAAATTTAAAAATTAAAATTTATCTTCTAATTATTTTTCCTCAATTAATAAAGAAAATAAACCTTAAAATTATTAGAAATCCATCTTTATCTGATAAATTTATTTATAAGATTTTCTAATTTCAAAATGACACCCCAAAGCCTTCAATAAATCCCTATTATCTCAAGTCCAAATTTTGGGGTGTTACAGGTGAGGCATCTTATGTCATTGGCATTAAGATCCACAGGGATAGAGCAAAGGGTTTTCTAGGCCTTTCTCAAGAAACCTATATCAACAAAGTTCTTAAGCGTTTCAAGATGAGAAACTGTTCATCTAATGTTGCTCCCATTGAAAAGGGAAATTTCTTCAGTCTAAGTCAATGTCCTGACACAGAACTAGGAAAATGGAGATGGAAAATGTTCCCTATGCCTCTGCTGTAGGAAGCTTGATGTGTGCACAGGTCTGCACAAGACCTGATATAGCTTTTGTAGTAGGTATGCTGGGGAGATACCAATGCAATCCTGGTAAAATGCATTGGGAACCTGCAAAGGTGTTAGGTATCTCCAAGGCACCAAGCACCTTATGTTGACTTACAAAAGGACAGAGAATCTTGAAGTGACGGGTTACTCAGATTCTGATCTGGGAGGATGTGTGGACACCAACAAGTCCACGACAGGTTACATCTTCCTATTAGCAGAGTGAGCTATTTCCTAAAAGAGTGCCAAACAGACACTCACAGCTCCTTCCACTTGTGATGCTGAGTATATCGCATGTTTTGAGGCGAGTTCACAGGCTATCTGGATAAGGCACTTCATTGCTGGACTGAAGATTGTAGAATCAATCTCCAGGACAATCAAGATGTATTGCGATAATAAGGCAGCAGTAGTTATAGCAAATAAAAGAAGGAGTGGAAGCAAAAGGTTTATTGAGCTGAAATTCCTTAGCTTCAAAGAAAGAATTTCTGATGGTCAGGTCACTGTTGATCTCATCGGAACAAGTGAAATGCTAGCTGATCCTTTAACTAAAGGGATGAAACCAAATGAGTTCGCTATACATGTACCTCATATGGGGATTGTAAGTCTTTTTGAGTAATGGAGGTGTGCAATGAGTATTTTGGGATTTTGTTTATTATCTCTATGGTTGTTGTGTATACTTTTGATGTTGATGAGATTAATGAACATTTAAGGTTTTAATTTTGGAACCAAATAAACATATATGTTTTGAAAGTTTATTCATGGAGAAATACCCATTAGGTAAGGAATACTGTTTGTAATACATGGAAGGTAATACTTTATGATAAAGGACTTATCGCCATGATTCTTGCAGTATGACCTTAGTTGATTTGACTAAAGGGAACAGTTGACATACAGAGTACGGGCCAAGTGGGAAAATATTAGATTATTAATATTAATATTATTATATTAGTTATATTTAGGATTAATAATTAATAATATCTTTAGGTGGCCTGTAGTCAACATTAGGCCCAATAGTCAAAGTTAGGGTTTTACACATCTAGGTTATCTATATAAAGGGGTTTTCTGATGGGAAAAACATACCAACACCTATCATCTTTTGATACGGCAAATAATCACATCAAGAGAGCGATTCTTCTCTCTAAATTCCGGGTTCCCTAACTGGTTAAGGCTACTACAACAGATACCATCACTGTGCCGGACTCCAGTTAGAAGAGCTTTGGGTTATTTCTGACAGTGTTCTATTTTGCAGTTCAAAGTAGATTCTTATCTGATCAAACAATAGCAATGGCGAGAGGTATTTCGATTTCTGCTGTATTTCTTATTCTGATTAAAGATAGCATACCACTCTCATCTTTTGATACGGCAAATAACCACATCAAGAGAGTGTTTCTTCTCTCTAAATTCCGGGTTCCCTAACTGGTTAAGGCTACTACAACAGATATTATCATTGTGCCGGACTCCAGTTAGAAGAGCTTTGGGTTATTTCTGATAGTGTTCTATTTTGCAGTTCAAAATAGATTCTTATCTGATCAAACAATAGCAATGGCGAGAGGTATTTCGACTTCCGCTGTATTTCTTATTCTGATTAAAGATAGCATACCACTCTGTTCCTTATTATAAGTCCACCCTAACTACTTCTCACATACCAATGAGTGGAAGTTATAGCATTAAATATATCATATTTTTCCAACTTTGCCCTTATTTAACAATGTGTTAAAATAATATTTTATACATTATAATCATTCTCTCTCATCTTCCTTATTTCCAACATAGGTTAAATTAGTCACAATAGCATTAATTGATCCCAAAGTGGACTTATATTTAGGAACAAAAAATTTGTGGTAGTTGGACTTATAATAAGGAACAGAGTGGTATATGATTGTTATATATTTATCTAAGGCTATCTTGTTCTCACATTCCTGAGAGTCCGAAATCGTTTGTGAAAGATTTGATCTTCATAAACAGCAACAACTTGGGCAAAATGTTCTACTCATATTCAAGAAGACTTGGAAGGTAAAGATTAAAATATAAACTGATGCCATTCCGTAATTAAGATACCATGGTAATGCTAGTACTCTAGCTAACTGTTCTAAGTAATACTCTGTTCCTAAATATAAAATCACTTCTTTTTTTTTTTGTGGAAGTTAAAGAAGCAAAAATTAGACTACTAAATTATAACATATGTCGCATGTAATTACATTATAGGTTAGTTTATAAGTATAACTATAGACAATTTAAAGT
This sequence comes from Mimosa bimucronata, assembly GCA_037074515.1. Classification (NCBI taxonomy): domain Eukaryota; kingdom Viridiplantae; phylum Streptophyta; class Magnoliopsida; order Fabales; family Fabaceae; genus Mimosa; species Mimosa bimucronata. The sequence continues at coordinate 24,213,374 of CM073445.1, read as the reverse complement.
GATTAATTTTACATCATTAATTTCTCTAAAAAAAAAAGTCAAAGTGATCTTATAATTAGGGAGGGAGGAAGTATATATCAACTCACAATTACAATTACACATCAGAAACTCGCAGGCAGTTTACTTATGATTCAATCCACTATTATAAAATAATAAATTCTAAATCACAAGAAGATAATAAAATAGGATAGCTCATGAATAAATTAACTGAACGGGGAAAATTTACCTCACTCGCGTCAGATAGATAAACCACCCACGGAAGTGAAACCCCTTCTATAAATATGCATCAATTAATATATAGCTCCCTGAAATCTGAATTAGAACAAAGTTATTAGAAAGTAGCAGTATAAGTAATTTGGATAAAAGAAAGAAGCACAGCACTAGGAAACAACAAGCTGATAAGTTTTGATGTCTTTTGTCACATGATGAAACAAGTTCATGTTCCTTTATCAAACCAATGAACCTCCAGTTATCTTGAAATAATGACATATGATTCAACCAAATCAAGCACAACCCAACACATAAAAGCGATAACATTGTTTGGGGAAGAAAAGGGAACTTCATAATGAATTATCTCCCTTTACAGATGCAATTTCTTTTAAAATTTCAATGGCGAAACATACCTCAGAATCCCCAACAGAATTCATGAAGAACAAAGCTAGAATGTAGTTAGGAGGTTTAGCGATTTAGGGCAAAAGTATGCCATTTTCTCGAAGACAACACAGAAGACCGACGGCGGCGAAGAGATGCGAGACTGAAGAACGATGAAGAAGGGAGAAGATGGAAGCCATGTTTGACGCTTGTGAAAGGGAATGGAGAAGCAAGCGGAGAGTACATTGTAGCGCCACAGGGATATGAGTTGGAAGTAAGTTCTTGCCACATAGGATGAGTTAATAATATAGTAATGTGAAAAGATGATAAAAAGTTTTTTTAATTAATTTTTTCTTTTTTACCATCTAAAAGATGATGAAAAGTTTGAAAGAGTTAAACGATCAAGCATATTGAGATTGTCCCGATCTCATTCGGGATAAGACAGGAATGGGACAAGAATGTCCTGATTTATTAACAAATTGCTGTTCAAAAATATATATGGACCCAAAATTGCATCCAAAAACCTAAATGGCTTTTGTAAATTGTTGTTGTTCTACGATATTTTTTATTGTCTCAATAACATAATAAACCATAAATAAAACCAATAAACAACAAGAAATAATAAGAACCAACATGAAAGATTTAAGAAAAGGGAGAAGATAGAGTTTAGAATTTCATCAAGTATCAAAAACTGATTCCTTCTCATATTAAATAACTATTTAATGAGTTAGCTAGAATTCTAATAAGGTATTCCCTTCTCAAGCGCGTGCATATGAAGTATAAACCGTGATTAAGCACTAAGAACAGGCAATATTCTAGCATATTTTACGCTAAGCACAGGGAAACAGTTTGGTCACTGATAATTCATAAATTCATCTTGTTAAAGTTGTGAATTAAATTGGGTGAAAATTGCATTATGGTCTAATTAATTTGGATGTGCACTTGGTTGGTTAATTTGGAATTAAAAGTGGCTTTTTATTGTTTTAATGGTGATAGCACAAAATTGGCGATGATGAATAGACGAGTGGTGAAGATGGAGAGATGGCGGAAAATGGTGAGAGAAACGGTGGAGAAGAAATGAATATGTATGGAAGTAAAGGAATGCCCCAAATGATAGTTCTGGACCGAAAATAAAGCCAACAAAACCCAATCCCTTTTCCACAGACACATGGCCAGCATGACTAGTGCAACAAACTCCCTCCGATTCAGCTTGATTTCTGTCAAGTTTCCCTCAACTTCCTTCTGCAAAACCCTCTTGGCCTCTTCTCCCTTCTTGTTCTTCGCTGGTCAGAGCTTCCACTTCCCAGCCCTCAGTGTTGCAATTCCTTAGCTTCAGATGGGACATTTTCCTGTCAATTCAGCAAATCACGAAATTGCCCTGGGACAAAGAATAAAATCAACAAATAAAAGAAAGGCAGAACTGAAATTCCAAATGTAAACCTATAAGAACCACATTTAATTCCCAATTTTACCAATCAAATGTACATCCAAATTAATTAAACTATAATACAATTTATCACCCCAATTAATCCACTAATTTTACCCCAAATTGCACACTTTAATAAAATAAATTTATGAATTATCAGTCACTCATTTATTGTCTTATTTCACACATTCATTTTTCTGTAAAAATATATATTATATCGGGACAAGGTCGAAAGGTTATGCTGTCCTGTCCCGATTTGTTTCATCTAAAAAATTTTCAAAACTGTCCCATCCCTTCACGTCCCAAAATGACCAGTACCGAGACGGAATTGGAAAATTTTGAATACCCCTTTAATTTTCCCTAAATTTTTTTAAAAATTAAGGGTATTTTCAAACCATTTTAGACTAGATTAGTCACTTTCAAATCTTTGAATAGAGAGGTTTTCGTCATTCCAACATGAGCCCTTTTGTGTTCTCTCCTTACCAAGTTTCACTAACACTAATTGCATGTTTGATTCAATCCCATCATAGGTGTACAATGGTAATCTTCATTGCATCACCATATATGGTCTATTTGGTTAGGCTTAGATATGGTAACACATAATGCCCATGTAGAAGTGATTGCACATTTTTTAGGTAATCCCTTTTCATAGGCCCCCATAAATCCTCATTAAAGACTTGCAATCCATTTTTAAAGTGTCAATTCCCTCAATAATACTCCCTCTGTCCCATAATATAAGGTCCATTTTTTTGAATGATCTTATCCCATAATATAAGGTCCTATTTGACTTTATTTGAGTAATAAATGCTTTTTTTCCCATTTTACCCATGCATTAATTTTCCCACACATTCTCTTTCATCTTCTTTTCATAATTACCTCCTCTCTTACTCATTTATAAATAAGGGCAAAATGGTATATTTTCTACACATTTATTGTTTTTAACTAACCCTAACTAATTTTTTAGGAACCCGCAATTCGGTTAAAAGGACCTTATATTATGCATGGGACGGAGGGAGTGCATTTGAATAGACATTATTGACCCCAAAAATTAATATTGTCAAAGTTGTAAAAACCCTAATACTGACATAAACATCTCTTTTCATCATGTGAGATAGGTTCATAACAATCTCCGTTTTCCATTTATCTTTTCTTGAGCGATCTGAACGTTCTTCATCGTCACTGGTAATTCTTTATTTTATCCTTCCCTTTTAATTTTATATTTCTAATAAGAAATATTATATTTTCAAGTTATTCTCATTTTTCCATAATCATAACCATCGAGAAGGTAATCAAATTGGAATTTACCATGTTCCTGTGTGTCAGTGCATGTTCCTGTGTGTCAGTGCCTATGGGATATTTGAACGAATTATGGGCTATCATCTTGAAGCGCACTTGGTGGCTTGATGCTAAGGAATTGGGTAGATTTAGAAAACCGATGATGCTAAGGAATTTGAATTCCTTTTTATCTATTCCTCGTATTCTTCCTTCCCTTTGCTATAAAGGATATGGTATATCAAATCTTCGGTACAAAGTATTTGGAGGAGAGGGGAGGGTGAGGGAAAATTTTTTGGTTGAGTTAATTTTTTAAAAATTGAAGAAGTGGGGTTATGATATTTTGAAAAATATAGGATGTAAAATAAAAAAGTAAGAAGTATTAATTAAGAACATTTCACACCACTTTTCTAACTTTTATAAATTTAAGTCAAAAAAAATTTCCCTTCCCTTCCCTCCCCTTATACCATATAGGCCCAAGTGTATTTGGTATGAGGAGGGGGAGGGTGAAGAAAAGAGAGATTTTATTCCACTCCCCTTGTTTAGAAAGACGAATTTCTCAGGAGATGAGATATTTTTTTGGGAAAATTCTAGAAAAAAATTGTCGAAATATATAAAGGACAATTGAATGCAGTGAATTTTAAAAAGGACAGAAACGTACCATTGATCTAACTGTCTTTTGCAAATTTAAAAGAAATGACAAAAATGCCCCTTTACAAAATTTATTATTTTTAAAGTTGGTAATCCGTTATACGAATTTTATAATCCATTATTCAATTATGGTAACAAACAAAAAGAGGTTGGTAAAGTTATAGTGTTGGTAAATGGATAGAGACATGTTAGTAATCTGTTATATAAATTTGGTAATTCATTATACAATTCTTTTAACAAAAAAAAGTTGGTAAAGTTATGATATTAGTAAATGAATAGAGATATGTTGGTAATTCATTATCCAAAGTTGATACCTGCCGTTAAATTCTAGAGGGGGAGGGAGAAAACAAAAACACGCAGTAACTGTCACGCCTAATTTTATAATACTATACTATAGAATTTTAATTAATTTATGACCACTTTCTCTTTATCAAAGGCCAAAATATGAATAAATTAAAGCTTTTCTTTCAAAGCACTAAATCAGACTTTCATTTTACAGAATCACTACTACAAAAAACATTATTTACGTCACCATTTCATGTCTCTTTTTTAAATATTAAATGTAGAAAAAATGCGGTAGTAAAATTGTAAATATATTGAAAACTTTCAACATCTCTTTTTTATTTATTAGACATGAATTCTCTAAAAATGAATGGTAAACACAAAAAATTTCAGGAAGTTGATGGGAAATTAGTTTTCACTTCTCACAAATAATGTGAGATGTGGAAAGCTCTTAAAAAAAAGTCTTTTCACATCTCACATGAGATGTGGAAGCTCTTTAAAATAGAAAAATAAAAATAAAAAAACCTTCCCCTTCCCACGTTTCACTTCTACATGTGAGACGTGAAAAATGTCTCAGAAGTGAGACGTTAAAAGCATCTCAAACCCTAAACATTCCCCGACGTTTGGATCCTCTCTTCTCAATTTTTTGCTATCTTCTCTTCCTTCTCTGAGGCACGCCGCTGCTCTTCCTTCTTCCCTCATCAGAGGCACACCGCGAGAGAGAGAGAGAGAGAGATCAGAAGGTTAATGCGAGAGAGTGGCAGAGCGCTTCAACCATCTTCATCGTCATCTCTGTTATTGCCTTCGATCTGGCCGAGAAAGAGTAGCACGAGAGGGAGAGCACCGCTTACCCTTGCTTTCTCTTTCTCTTGTTTTTCTTTCTGTGTTGTTATCTAAAAAATTGTTTCCTGTTCTGTCGTTGTCAATTCGACCTCGGCGTATTTGGGCCTTCACGATCTGATTGCTGATTAAGTGATATTGTTGGTATTTGTGGTTTTCAGGTTCTGTATTTGAGGATTTTCTCCTGAAGTTTAACTATGGCATCGAAACGCATCTTATAGGGGCTTAAGGATTTGCAGAAGGATCCTCCTACTTCATGCAGTGCCGGTGAGCTTCCTGATCCCTTTCTTATATTTCTTTCATGATCTATTGGTTTTCACGATTAACAGTCCCATTTGATAAATCATATTGCAAGTCTGCAACCCTTCCGCGCCAACATTAGCAAAAAAGTTTGAAGCTTCATTTACAGATATTTTAAAATACAGGTTCTATGTATGTGTTATTTTAGATCGTATATTTTAAAAAATCAATTGTTGCTCTGTACTGTGCAACCATTGCATCTGGCCATTTGCCCAATTTATGAGTTCTTAATCATTTGTTATTCTCTGCCCATTGTATGGGTTATTTTTAATGATTTTATTCTCTAGGGAATGTTTTGAAGCCGAATAATAATGCTATAAATTCCCCTGTAATTAACTTAATGACTCGTTCTAGCTAACAAAAATCATATGCTATGTCATTAAAACAAAATGTATTTTACTCTATTACTTTGAATGATACTTCTCATAACAGATGTGCATAAATATGGAATTGGCTCCATTTCAGCTTTATAAGTGGGAAAAAAGATCCAATAGGGACTATACAACGAGCTCTGAGCTTGTGTGGAGTTGAACAGGCCAAGTTGCTTCTTAAAAGTTCAAAGCCATTCAATAGAAAGAAGTATCACTTGGGAGTTCAGATTTTATCTTTATTCCTTAGAAAAATGAGAATAATTTTGAACAAAATTTGATTGTTCAATCCTGAAGACTGTCCACCCACGCACACACTAAGAAATTCAGACCTGAAGATAACGATTTGTTCAGAATGACTCATTTAGATACAACTAATTCCACATAGTAATTCTCCATCCAGTTTAACGTCTTCGTCATTGAAGGATAATTCCTTAAAGCAAGGGACAAGCAGTAAGTTTGCAATATTTCCAAATGAGATAGAAATTATTAATAGCACATCTTAGTAATACTGAATTGCCATATGAAGTCAGTCAGAGCTTTCTTTTCTTCTGTCCCTATTGGTCTAACAGATAATGGAATTGATTTGAGCTATTTTCATTGTTATTCTTCTGTACTATCTCATATAATGAAGTAAGGATCTCTTCTGCCTAAATAGAAGATACAATGGGTTGCATACTTATTAAACAGAAATTATGATGCATATCCTCGACTTTCGATACAGTTTGTAATCTTATGCTTTTACTTTCGTCCTGTGTGTAATGATTAATGATAAGACTAAATCTAAGTTAATAAAACTCTGATATGATATCTGGAGGCTGAGAACTTTGTTGTTTTCTTTCATAATCTTCACTTAGTTTCATCGTTCGGTGTATGTGTAAAGGAGCAGTTGTATGAGTTTCTCAATGCATTCTCGATTTGTTTAATAATATAAGCTTATTTGCACAGGCAGTTGTCGGGTAAGGACCTGGCTGGGGTGAATTGAAAAGAATTGCATCAGCTTGCCCAGCAACTAAATGTATCAGTATCTTCTGTCAAGGAGAAGGTGTTTCTCATTTTCCTCTATTCCCTTCCGTTCTCTCTGCTTTTCTGTTCCTTAGTTTTAGAGTTCTTTTTCAAATGACTAAATGTTTCGTTTTACGGGAGGAATTGCTTATGAAGCAACTGGAGCAGTCGAGAGTACATGTGTATTGGAAATTTTAGCATATCATGGAAACTTTTCTAAAATTAAATCAAAATAAACATTCAAATTAAGGAGACATAGTGAGCCATTTTCCTGTAAAAGTCAAGGATTTTGTTTCTCTTTTTATAACAAAGGATTTGTTTTGACAATATATTATTGTTTTTCTTTTTATCTTTATTGATTTCAAAAGATGAGAAGGACGACCACAAGGGAACATAATAGCTCAAATGCAGAAGAGGAGTTAAACAGGACAAGCAATGTAAGTTGGTATATTACGGGCACAAATTGGTTCAATATGGCCAATCAAGTCCTGGAAACTGATTAAAATTTTAAAATGTGGGAGAGACATGAAGATGATATCTTGTCCCTATGGTGATGTGTATATGAAGTATTTCATAAAATTTAAAAGGCCTCAAGATGCCAAAATTTTTTAGTGAAATGATTAAATTAAGCAGGAGGTATTCAATTGGTTGTTGGTTAGGATATTTGTCCTTGTGAAGATGTTGAAATAAACTAGGCCCACTTGCTAAACCTTGTTCTACCTTGATTGGACACAGGTGGAGTTCTCACTCTTTCAAAATCACAAACTCCAGAGAGGCAGCCACTGCCAAGATGCCCTCGATGATTGAGAGACAGGCTGCTGCAGCCGTGGAAGAATCTTCTGTTATTATTTTCCTGGTTCAAGTTCAAGCAGGTCACTCAAACATGTAGAAGTTGCGTTGCTTATTTGTGTTGCCATGGACCAATACTTTGTAGTTGATTGTTTCTGTTCCTTCTCCTGTATGTATGACATGTGTAGCTGAGAGTTTTTAGTCAAGGCAACTCAGTACTAGATTAAACATTAACTTGAATATTGAATATTAATGTATAATTTATGTTTTAGGTCTCATTTAAGTGTTGTATTTCTATTATTCCGATAATATTGGGATTTTTTTATAAGGATTAATAATCCTAATTAAAAAAATATTTTTTTTAAAAAAAAAAAGACTTTCCATGCCTCTTATTTGAATAAGAGATGTGGAAAGTATTTTTCACATCTCACATTCAAAAAGGAGATGTGGAAAGTGGGAACTTTCCACATCTCACATTAAGAAATGAGACGTGGAAAGTTCTGTGACCACTTTCTACGTCTCATTTTTGAATGTGAGACGTGAAAAGTTTCGACTTTCTACGTCTCCTCTATCCACGTCCCACTAAAAAGAGACGTGAAAAGTCCAAAAAAAAAGACGTGAAAAGTGTTTTTTGTAGTAGTGAATGGGTTTTTCTGGCAAATTGGCAATTCAAAACTTTATACAAAATTAAATGGTTTATAATACAACTAAGTAGCCATAATTCTTTTAAGGTATCTAATCATATTTGATAGTGTGTGGGGAGCCAAAACCATCATTATAATTCTATTATATAAAACATGTATCCCCTACTTGTCTCTATTTCTACTATCATAATAACAAAATATTGGGGTTATCTATGTTGTTGTGCACTTTTTCAAGGATATATATGTACAAGTTTATATGATAACTATACAAGCTCAATACTTGTTTTACCTATCTTAAACGTATAACATATACAGGTAATATATCCAAAATATTGATCTACATCAATACAAAATATAGCAAGCGTTCCCGCTCTTCATATAGTAGTTTCTCTAGAAGCAATCCATGTCTTCCTGTTATCCCCTACTTGTCTCTATTTCTACTATCATAATAACAAAATATTGGGGTTATCTATGTTGTTGTGCACTTTTTCAAGGATATATATGTACAAGTTTATATGATAACTATACAAGCTCAATACTTGTTTTACCTATCTTAAACGTATAACATATACAGGTAATATATCCAAAATATTGATCTACATCAATACAAAATATAGCAAGCGTTCCCGCTCTTCATATAGTAGTTTCTCTAGAAGCAATCCATGTCTTCCTGTTCCTCTATAAAAAAAGTATCAAAAAGAGTGAGATTCAAAAAATCTTAGTAGCAGTTTTTTTCATACATTACCATACATAACAATTCAGAAAGCTGAACAAATAATGATGGTAATTATCCTCGTAAGTTGTGCTATATGCACCTCCCATCTACTGGCAACAATATATTTGTTGGTAGTAATGGTAACTGTACTTGTAGGGGTTTCTCTTTCATACCAATTAAGTTATGATAACTAATCTCACTAGGGGTTGAGACCCATCTAGCATGGAGTACTCTATAAGTAAACTAAAAGGATTAAAACTCATCATATACATGCAATAGATGTTACGAGATTATTCATGTATAATCAAAGTCATGGAATCAAACTACTACATGTATTCAGGATTTAATTTTGAGCTGCCTCTTCTCGTTCACGGTGCTTTGAGGAACCAACTCCATTATTCTTTCCTATATTTACATATAATATAAATAATAAATTAATACCAATGTTTATCTATAATTATTTACCGTCTCACACGTTCTTATAGTATTATATATATTTCTACCCTTCCTCTCTCTATTATATGTTTTAAATCAATATTTCGAACTTTAATATTACATTCACAATCATTTAAACAACTGTTTTCACACACACATATATGTATACCCTTATTTTCAATTTATTACAAAAATATCAAGAATAAATCAAGCACATGGTACTCACTTACCTTTATCTCAAGAAAACCTCAATCAACAATGCAAATCATTTTTGTCACGCCTCAACCTATATGGTGTGATTGGCACGAACTGTAAGATGACCTCACTTTGTAAGCCCATATAAATTAGTATTTTCTATTTATAACTGGCAAGATGTACTATGTGAATACAAATTATCAATTGACACTAGATTATTCATACTTGAAATAAATGTACGAAAGTCCAAAGCTCTTATGACAAATTTGTGAAATGTATATTTTACCATTGTTATATGTACGAAACTTCATTCAAACTTTTCATAATGATGCTCATATTTATAAAAATTTAAAGCTCGAGAACATAATCACAATTTCAACTCAAATAAAACAAGATCAACTAAAATTGTTTTCAAAAATGCCAAATAATAATAACAATATTTCTTTTTCAAAATTCTTGTTTTATGAGAGGAGCTGACACAAAACGATATTAATAAGCGCAGCTCTACGAACGACAAGCACAGCTCAAGGCTACGAATGACAAGCGTAGCTCAAGTCTATGTTACAAGCACAGCTTAAAGCCATGAGTGACAAGTGCTTTATGTCTAACTCCTCTACTAATGGTACTTAAATCATTACAAGAATCGTTTATTTCTATTCATGAAAATTGCTAATACACCTGGTGAAAAATCGATTGTGTAAAAGAAAATGTGCAAAACGGGCATAATCCATATCTCAAAATTCTTTCCATAAACACTTTATGATTACATCCACAAATAAAACCCCGTTTCAGGCATGCATTAACATGAGCAAAAATACAAATTATTATCCAGATTTTGTCATTGAAAATTTAGATAATGAGCTAACTACTGTATTATGCCATAAATTCTTCTCATCACTATATCATCTTTGCAACCACATCCATATAGCGATTTTGAGTGAAATCCGATTTGGAATTCGTGGAATTTGGGACTTCTAAAATTGTTAAAATGAAGCTTAGGCTTCGATTTAGAAGTTTCATGAAAGATTTTGAGGGATGGTTTAGTATTTGGTCGACTTGTTACAAAAAGCCCCAAAATTGGGTCAAAGTTCACTGACTCCATTCACGGTGATTTCGAGTGGGACTTGGGAGTCAAACTGAAAGCTTAATTAAACTCAATTAAGAGTAAGATTGAACTAATAGATTTAATTGTACGTTGAGTTTTGTTGAGTTTTGGGGAATTTTTAAAACTCCCGATTTCTTCTCTTACTTAGGTCGATTTTTCTGATTTGGGTGGCTGTAGTTGGTGATTGAATAATGATAGGATTAGGATAGAACTAATATATGATTTTGCATGTTGAATGTTTCTCAGCTTTGGGGGATTTTGGAATTTCTGTTTCCTCTCTCTGTTTGGTTTGATCTCATGTCTTAGGTGGATTTGGTTGATGTATGAAGGTTGATAGGAGTAGGATAAGTCTAACATATGGTCTTGTATGTTGGAATTTTGTTTAGCATTTGGAATTGTGAACCAATAGGTGATATGCTCTGTTTGGTTGTATGTTTCTGCCGTGAGATTATGGGGTTCCAAAGGTGGAAAATTTACTCTAGTTCATACATATAGGATGGTCTGAATGTCTGCAGTTTTTGGCATTATCAGTGTGCATTATGTTGTGTGTAATTCAAGAATATGGATGGATTTAGTTCTTGTTTAGTTGATTGGAAAAGGAAGTTATTGGGTAAATATATATATTCGATGCTTAAAGTTTGATTCGCAAGATTTTATTTATTTAAGTAGAAGTTCTGAATCTTTCTTAGATGATAATTAATACAGTTTTGGAGTTGAATTATTGGAGAAGATAGTTATTACGAAAATCCGATTGAAAATTAGTTCTTTATGTTCTAAGATTAAATAAAGAGGAGTCTTAGAGAAATAAATAACTCCCCTATAAGAAGCTCCATAGCTCAAGTTAGTTTATCCTCTCCAAGAAGCACAAGAAAATTAGCCACTCATGATGCAAATCACCGCTACAAATTGTTTGCTACACCAATAGGCCATGGATGGATGGTTGGAAGGTTTGTTATGGAAGATGAGATAAAGAAAGAGTGAAGAAAGAGGAAGAAGATGGTAGAAAAAAGGTGAAATTGGTGAAGATTGGTGGTAGATGATGAGGAAAGGTGGTTCTTGATGAAAGATTAATGTTGGGTGATGTTAGAGCTACTGTGCGGCGCTGGTTCTCTCCTCTTTCTGTCGAAAAACCTAATTAAAAACCCTCCAGGGCGCTGATTTTCGGAATTTGGGCCTTCTTTGCAATTTCTGGAAGTTCTGGGCCGTTTCTGCAATTTTCTCCTAACTGTTCTGCAGCTTTTCAGAATTCTGGGTCATTTTCTGTAATTTTTGCTAAATATCAGAAGCAGCAATTTCAGCCCCTTTTCTTCATTTTCTACAAGGAAAAATTAACCACAATGTAATACCTTGCATTCCAAGAATTAATCACTCAAAATAATCAATCAAATGTGATAATTATTTCCTTATTTGGCTCCTTTTTACACACAATCATCTTTAATTCAACTTAATCATAATATATGCAATTTAGCTCAATATTAATGCCAAAATCCCTAAATAAGATATAAAATACTATAATAAAATAGGGATATATTAACTCCCCCACACTTAAACTTTTGCACTCCTGAGCAAAGATAATTAATTTCATTGTAAAACAAGATCACCCACTAACACCAATTTAAAATTATACAAGTCCATGATAGGAATGCAATGGTCTAACCAATGATATCAACAAGCTAGCAATGCTTATGGTCCAAATCAATGCAAGGGAATTTGTCAAATATGCAATCAACCAATGAAAATAAACACAAGAGAGATCACTCAAGGATAATTGTGTTTCACTCAACTCACCTTATTGGGTAATTTTATTTCACTCAAGTCCACTTAATCCACATTCTACCATAGGCTTGTAACAACTCTACTATCTCTATTACTATCACAATTATGCAATGAATCATGAGGACTTTCAAGGGTTGTAATGATGGAAGTAGGCTACATGGAATTAATAAAGGATAAGGCAAGGAATGTGCATGCGTAATGAATGATAAGCATCTAAAGCAAATCCCAACATTTCACATTGAAAACATGCTTTACATTAATATGTTTGCTACTCACAAGACTCTAATAAGAATGCCTTATTCTCTTTCTTTTCTTTTCTTTTTTTTTTTGAGTTTTTTTTCATTTTTTTGTCTTTTTTTGTCTTTTTGTTTTTGCTTTTTTTTTTCCTTCCTTTTTTTTGCATAGCATTCAAGCATATTTATAATAGCAGCAATACTCAATGATAACACAAAAGCACATAATACATTGGGATACAATGAACATCCGAATGGAATGGAATACATATGCATAATCACTTGCCAAAATGATGAATAAAAGGAAGTGAAGGCTCAAAAGGGGTGTACAAATGGAAGAATGAGGGTTTGTGTTTGGGTAAATAAGGTAAGAATACGAATGCCTCAATCACTTTCACCACACAAATGCAATGCAATTTAGACTAAGAGTTGAGACAAGTTATGAAGAATGGAAGATTAAGTGGATAATCACACAGAATAGGAAATTAGGCTCAAAAGTCCTTCCAACAAGGGTTTACTCTCTCATGCTCACTAACAATAGCCAAGTGCACACAAATCTAATCATTATGCATCAATAGAACAATTCACATTGCCAACTCTATGAGCAACCATCAATTAAAACATTATATTCAATCATGAAAAAGCACAACTCCAAATTGGCTCAGGGAGATCTATTTTCATACATTCCAAAATGTGGAGTTGCAAAAATTCAAGTATAGGCAGAAACATTTTCAAAAATTGGCATAACAACACAATTCAACACCCAATGACAACAGACATATCAAATCAGGAACCCCCTCCCCCACACTTAGTCAATACATTGTCCTCAATGTGTAAAAAGTTATAAAGTAGTAAGGACTAAGTGTTGAAGAACTAGCAAAGAATAACTATGGAGCATTTATTTACTAACTACTACCAATCTATCCTACTTTTCCTACTAGAAATGCCCTTCCCCCATACTTATCTCAAGCATTCATGTTCAACACATTTCACGAGCAATTACATACATGATATGAGAAATAGAAATAGGAAAGGGACAACCTGGCCTTAAGGAGGCTTTACACTATAATGGTAGAGCTTGAGGAGATATTCGTTAGCCTTGAATGTCTCTCCAGTAGCCTCATCAAGAAGCTCTACCGTGCCAAACTCATACACCTTGGTGACTTTGAATGGTCCTTCCCATGTAGTGTTGAACTTCCCATGCTTGAATTCAAACCGGGCTTTGAATCGAAGGACTTGATCACCAACCTCAAAGTGCTTCCTTAGAATTTTTTTATCATGCAGCAACTTGTAGATGCGAGAGCTCTCATAAGCTTCCAATTGCAATTCCTCCAATTCTTGTAACTGCAGCATCCTTTCCATACCAGAAGCCTCAATGTCCATATTACAAATTTTTACAGCCCAATAAGATTTGTGCTCCAACTCCACTAGAAGGTGACATGCTTTGCCATATATGATGCGATATGGAGACATATCAATAGGTGTCTTGAAGGCGGTCCGGTATGCCCATAATGCCTCCTCCAATCTCAAGCTCCAATCCTTCTTTGAAGGCTTTACTATCTTCTCCAAAATATGCTTGATCTCACGGTTGGATACCTCTGCTTGACCATTAGTCTGTGGGTGATAGGCGGTGGACACTTTGTGGGTAACTCCATGCTTTGCAAGTAAGTTATTGACAATCTTATTGCAAAAATGGGTACCTCTATCACTTACTATAGCCCTTGGTACTCCAAATCTACAAAAGATGATAGACTTGAGAAACTTGGAGACCGTTTGGCCATCATCCTTCCTAGTTGGTATAGCCTCTACCCACCTCAAAAGATAATCTACTGCTAATAAGATATAATTAAACCCAAATGACGGTGGAAAGGGGCCCATAAAGTCTATGCCCCATACATCAAATACCTCACAAAACAACATATGGTGTTATGGCATCTCGTGCCTTTTACCTAACCCCCCAAACCTTTGGCATTTATCACATGCCTTACAATAGAGATAACAATCCTTAAACAGGGTAGGCCAGTAAAATCTAGCATCTAAAATTTTCCTAGAGGTCTTTTTAGCGCTAAAGTGTCCACCACATATCATTGAGTGGCAAGCAGAGAGGATAGATTGGACTTCTTCCTCTGGTACACATCTTCTGATAACCTGGTTACTAAACATTCTCCAAAGGTATGGTTCATCCCATACATAATATTGGGCTTCTCTCTTTAGTTTCTTCACCTGAAATGGAGACAAATGATCGGGAATCATTTCTAAAACCAGATAATTAACCAAGTCAGCAAACTAAGGTACTTTCAAATCCACAACACATAAAGCTAAATCAGGGAAATCATCACAGACTAAGTTAGAATCATCTACTCCCCTTGTATCACTAGGAAGCCGACTAAGGTGATCAGCAACATGATTCTCTGCTCCTGCTCGATCCTTGATTTTAATGTGGAATTCTTGCATAAGGAGAGCCCATCAGAGCAATCTAGGCTTAGACTGTGGCTTTTTAAACAAGTACCTGATAGCTGCATGATCTGTAAAGACAACAACCTTAGAGTTGATTAGATATGGTCTAAATTTGTCCAAGGCAAACACAATTGCAAACAACTATTTTTCAGTGGTTGTATAGTTAACTTGAGCACTATCTAATGTTTTGGAAGCATACGCTATAACCTTAGAAGCTTTACCTTCTCTTTGGCCAAGCATAGCCCCAACAACATTATTAGAAGCATCACAAGACAATTCAAAAGCAAGTTCCCAATTGGGAGCAGTCAAAATAGGAGGAGTGACTAGTTTATATCGCAACTCATCAAATGCAAGCTTACATTTATCATCAAAAACAAAATCCACATCTTTTTGAAGTAGTTTTGACAGAGGCAAAGCAATCTTGCTAAAATCTTTTATAAAATGTCGGTAAAGACCAACATGCCCTAAAAAGGATCTAAGTTCCTTAAGTGAAGAAGGATAGGGCAATGATGAAATCACTTCAATTTTCGCCTTGTCAACTTCAATGCCTTTCTGTGAAATCAAATGTCCAAGCACTATGCCCTGAGTTACCATAAAATGGCATTTTTCATAGTTTAAAACAAGCTTCTTCTCAATGCATCGTGCTAAGACTTGATCAAGGCTAGATAAGCAAGCATCAAATGAGTCACCATAAACTGTAAAGTCATCCATAAAAACATCCATACTATGCTCAAGGAAATCATAGAATATAGACATCATGCAACGCTGAAAAGTACCAGGAGCATTACAAAGACCAATGGGCATCCTTCTATAAGCAAATGTGCCGAAAGGGCAAGTGAAAGTGGTCTTCTCCTGATCCTCAGGAGCTATGGGAATTTGGAAGTACCCAGAGAACCCATCTAAGAAGCAATAATGACTTTTCCCTGCTAATCTCTCTAACATCTGATCAATAAAAGGTAATGGGAAATGGTCTTTCCTAGTGGCCTCGTTAAGCTTCCTATAATCAATGCACACCCGCCAAGAATTTCGGACCCTAGTAAGAATTAACTCATCATTCTCATTCTTTACAACAGTCAACCCACTCTTCTTTGGTACCACCTGAACCGGACTAACCCATTCACTATCATAGATAGGGTATATGATCCCAGCACTAAGAAGCTTAGTGACTTCTTTTCTCACAACATCTAAAATCAGGGGATTTAGACGCCTTTGGGGCTGTCTAACAGGTTTAGAGTCCTCAGTTAGCAATATCCTATGGGTACAAACAGTTGGACTAATCCCAGGAATATCAGCTAATGTCCACCCAATAGCCTCCTTATTTTTCTTAAGCACATTGAGCAATCTAGCTTCTTGATGAATAGACAAAGCATTTGAAATAATAACAGGCAGTTTTTCATCATGCTCAAGAAATGTATACTTAAGATTAGAAGGCAATGGTTTCAGTTTTACCATGCATTATATACTAATTGTGATTATTTCTACTGAGATTTCCCCAAATCTCATCCCCTCTTTCCATGTCCCACCCATAGGACCGAGCACTTCTAGAGGAAAGGAAAAGCAAGTAGATCTCTAGTTAAGGCAAGGAGACCTGAAATATTTTGGAGTTTATAGTTACTTAATGTATTTTGGTCTGTATGTATAAATTCCATAAGGAGCCTTATTAGCCTAAAGACCTATAATGGAACCAAGATTTAGACTCTACTTCAAGTAGAAAGTTATATCTACACATAGAAAAGTTATGAGAGCATGTGAACAAGTTTTATTGTGGTAGATATTTCGTCCAGTTATCATTTGATTTAGCCCATGATATTTTCCAGATATATACTACACGTCCTAAGCTTTAAATCAAGTACTCATGCATAATTTTTGGACGTGTAGATTAGGAGATATGAATTTTTCAAGTTAGTTGACATAACAGAAATTTCCTGCGATATTCTAATATGTCTGGAAAATATAAGAAGGTTTTTCAGAGTTAATGGGACCAAATTGAGCCAAGGTTTTATCATGGTTATAAAGAATATTTTAAGAGCTAAAATTTGAGTTTTGAACCACTATTTTTGAGTTTAAAAGCAATTGATTATGAGTTTTCAAAGTTAGAAGTCCAAGTAAGAGATTTGAGAAAAAAAATTTAGTTTCTATCATTCTTGGGATTTCTAATAGCATTAGTGGTTCAAACTTAATCAAAGGGCTCTAAAGAATGTCCCTAGAGTAAGGTGTTATAGTTTGTGGGAAGGAAAATATAAATAGCTTATGCACCACAACGCAATGAGCTCAACTACGATCAATCGAAAACAAGATGACGGCGAACTACCACAACGACTGGCAACCTATAGGCCTAATGGATGCCACAGCGACGGTGAGATTGACGAGGAGTGCAGCGTCACAAGTGAGCAATGCAAGGAAGGTGAGATCATGAGAGTAGTGTAGAAGAAGAAAAGAGGGTAGGGTAGTGATTGCACTTGATTATTACATATTTTTATCCACTAATTATGGGAAATTAGTATTTGTTCTGAGCTATTAAATGGGGATTTAGGCACTTTTATACTTAGGGTCCAAGATTACAGAGTTAATTGCATTTTCATTATAATTTGAGCATATTAGGCATTTAACTTGACAAATCAATGTGGTTCAATTGTGATTATTTAATATCTTAGACTCTTGGATGAAATTAGTATGAGATTAGGATTAATTGGCCATAATTATAGATTAATTTGTATTGATTAAATTATAAGGCTATTTGATCCTTTTTCATATCATATTCACTTGTAGGGTCGCTCAAAGACCAAAGGAATGGATCCCGGATGAATTGTAGAAATTACAGGAAAGGACATCGAAATTCCTAAATTACAGAAAAGGACCTCGGAATTCCCAAATTACATAAAAGGACTCCGGAATTCCCAAATTGCAGAAAAGGACTCCGGAATTTCCAAATTGCAGAAAAGTCCCACTCAACAACCCCACCATCATTATTATATTCTACACACCATTCTCCACTCAACAACCCCACCATCATTTATTTTATTCTCCACTCAACAACAGCCATCATCCACTCAATAACCCTACTATCATTATTATATACTCTTCACCATCCAACAACACTCATTCTCCACTCAACAACCCCACCATCATTTATTTTATTCTCCACTCAACAACACCCATCATCCACTCAACAACCCCACTATCATTTATTTTATTCTCCACACCATTCTCCCCTCAAAAATCCCACTACCCATTGTCTTTCATCACTCACTATAAATACCATCTTCAACACCACCAACCAACACACCTCTTCTTCATCCTCCTTCTCTATTCCTCTCATTCCATCCATCCCAATTTCATCTCCCACCTCATTTTCTCTCAACCCTACCAACATGAGTGGCTAGGCACCTTTGTGGGGATCTTGATGGAGGAAGGCAACCGGAGCTTCAACGTCTTTAATGGGGAGTTATTAGTTTCTTTTCTTGTCCAATCTCATTTATGTATTTCAAATTCCATGTGTTTTGGTATATGTATATGTTTTTGGAACAAGTTGCCTTTGAATTTCTATTAGTCATGCATGTAATCAAGAGATGCTCTTTTATGTGTATGAACCTAGTGTTGTTTTTATGATATCATGCCATAGATGTGCTTCATTTATATCTCCTTTGGATTTCTAGAATATGTTAAATGCATGTGCGATTGTATATGTGTTTAGAAACTAGGTCCAACGTTAGATGGTTTGATTTACTTCTAACGAGAGTCTCTTTGCATGTTTATCATGATTCTTCACTACCGAGTTGGGAATTAACGGTTGTTTGATTAATTAATTGAATGAGCGATGTGCCACGTCAATTAGTTAATTAGGTAACCGGACTAAGAGCGATTGCCTTAGGTTCGATCATTAGAACTCGGATTAGAACTCCCATATTCTTTTAGAAGCTAGGAAGGTTGCCCAATTCATCAAGAGACCCATGTTCATCTCAATAGTTTTCAATAATCCATTTTAATTGCTTTCTTTAATAACAAAAATTCCAAAAAGAATTTAGTTTAGTTTCCTTAATTAATATCTCAAAAACCCCGCTTTTCATGCATTTAGTTTCCTAGGTTAGTTCATTAGGCTCCTTGAGAGACGATCCGGGAAAGCACCACTAGTGCAATCCTTGGTTAATTAAATTTTGCATTTGAACCCCAAGGCGTATTAGGAAAGGTTCAAATCAGGTAGTTTAGTGATATTAAAAGCAAATATGAATTAAGTGATCAGAATAAGGAAAAAAATTATGGCTTTAGCTTTCCTCCTCTTCTCTTCCCCTCCTCTTCCCTATCTCTATCCTTTGGTTAAAATTTGAACAGTGTAAACTCAATGTTTTGTAAAAGTTATAGTTGAAGCATTTTTTTTTGGATGTTTGAAACTATCATAACTAATATTTAGCAGTTATAATTTAAGGAAAATTCCTATAGAAGACTATTAAAATATGCAATGGATAGTTAGATGCGTCAAATTTCAAAAGAGACCATAACATGTCATTAAACTAATTGTCCTTTGTAAATTTAATGGAAAGTCATAAATGCTCTTGAATTTATTATTTTTTAAAAAAGTGCCTACCAGCGCCCTCCACCGTCGGCAGAGTCTAGTTTATTATTATTTTTTCCATTATAGATGCACCATCTTTCATTCTTTCCCAATGTTTTTCCAAATTCTAGTTGTGTATTACCAACTTTGTATAATAGTCTACCAACTTCATATAATGTTTTACCAACATGTGTATTTGTATTTACCAACTATTTTCCTAACTTTTTCCAACTTCTTGTTTGTTATCAATTTCGTTTCGTGTGTTACAAACTTTGTATGATGGTTTACCAACTTTGTATAATATTTTACGAACATGTGAATTACATAAGATAAAGTTGGTAACACACAAGAAGAAGTTGATAACAAAGAAGAAGAAGTTGATAAAGTTAGGAAAGAATTAGTAAATTAAAATACACATGTTGGTAAAACGTTATACAAATTAAGTTGGTAATACACAAGACGAAGTTGGTAAAACATTTTACTTTTTATTGGAAAATCCTAATAAATTTAAATAAACTACCTATAATTGAATTATATAAATTTTTTTGTCAAACTAATTTATTTGGTTTATAAGCTAACATATAATCTAATAATTCATACCATATATAATTATGATTAAGTAGTCCAATCAGTTTCATTAATTTCTTAAAAAAATCTAACTACTTTTTATAGGAAGGAATGAGGAGTATATAATATATTTGGTATGTTAGAATTAGCAATTGTAAAAGTGGTTTATTTTCAATTTCACTTATACAAAAGTAAGATAAGGTAAAAGTCAAATTGTATAACCTCATTTGTGTTTGGATTGACTATTTTAAAAGTTAGATTATATAATGCAGTTTATGTTTGGATAGACTTTTGTAAAAAAGTTAGATTGTAAAAACTTGTTTGATGATTGATAAAAGGGAAAGTTTGCTTGGAAAATGATTGAAAATGACACAATTTTTATTAAAAAAATACACATTTTTATTAAAGTTATATATTTATGATTTCCTTCAAGCTGAGTTGTCTTACCTATAAACTGATACTCTATTTGTTCCTCAATATAAGACATATTTACCAAATTTGATTAGATTAAGAATGTTAGTTAAGTTGATTAAGATCACATGATATTAAAAAAACACCCTAGCCACATACATTTATTCCCACACTCACTCTCTTATTTATTTATTATTGATGAGTATCAATAGGGACAATGTGGGGAAATGTTGAGAAAAATTAGAAAGGGATCTTATATTTATGAACAAATTCACATCTTCAAATAGATCTTATATTTTGGAATGGAGGGAGTATATGCTTATAAATACAATAATTTGATGGTGCATATAATTATTTTAGAGAGATATATGTTATATACTATAATTAAATAATCTATTTTAATCTCTCTAAATTAGTCAAGTGGCTATGATATTACTGATTGAATGTAATACTCTCTCTCTCTCTCTCTCTCTCTCTCTCTCTCTCTCTCTTCTATATTAGAAATTTCTCTTTGTAATTTGCAAAAGGCAAAAGCTACTTATTTTGGCTTATAACTTAAACTCACTTTTGCTGTATAAGTCAAATTAAAAAAAAAAGCTTTCCTGAAAATTAGCCATGAGCTAAAAACCCTCCGATCATGCTATACCCCCTTTAATCGGTGTGCCCAAGGTTGTCAAACTCGTGACTCTAAGTAAACTCGTGAAAATAATGTAAAATCGGATCATAAACTCGATACGAGTTTACCTTTATTAATAAATATGTGTTTCTAGTATATAATTAGATAAGAAATACAAAAAATAATAATAGTTTGACTTGAATATATTTTAAATATAAATAATTGATATTAAATATATCAACATTCATACTTTACCCAACTGAATAAACAAATTTCTATGAAATTTATATATAAATTTATTGAATATGGTCAAATAAAAATAATTAACATGAGATATATAGCAAGTTAACATGATTTTCCGTAAGGTAGAAATGTAAACACGGTGAATTCGGCGTGTAAACTCGTGAGTTTTTATCAAGTTTACAACCAATACGAATTTAAGTGACTCGTAACACGTTTTGGTTAGGTAGAGCTGTAAAAACGGTAAAATCGGAGAGTCAACTCGCAAGTTTGACAGCAATAGGTGTGCCAATCACATCAGGGTAGTCACACTCCAGTTCGACGTTCTTTACAACCTAACTCCATGTTATTCTCAAGATCAAAAAGGATCCGCTGGAGCTCAGTGTTGAAGCTAGATCAAACATCCATTCCATGCATATTACTAAAAAAATATTTTACCATATTGCATGTCACTGGAAAAATATTTTAATGTGTAGAGTGCTCCAAAAATTATTTGTAGTTTTGGACAGAAATTGATGGGGTTGAACAGTTAATTTTTTTATAAAAAATATCCTATAGTATTTTGAAGTATTTTTGCAGCAGCTTTTAATATTTTTTTACTTCCTTAAAAATACTTTTTCAATTGTAATAGATACTTTGAAATAATTTTTGAAGCTTTTAATATCTTAAAATACATTTTAGTGGCACTCACTTTATAAAGTAATTTTAGTGATATTAGATTGGCCCACACTAGCACTTCCGCGTAATAACTCTACCAAACTGTAAAATATTTTTGGGAGTATACTAAATTCAGGGTGCCGGATATTATTGAAAACAAAATACATTAAGGGTAAAATTGCATTTAAAATCAAGACATTGGGTACCACTTAAAAAGTATTTTAAGGAGTTAAGAGAAATAAAAATTGTTACCGAAAAATATTTTAATATTTAAGATACAAAAGCATAATATCGCCCCCTTATCAAAGGGCATCATGCTTCAGAATATTCTATTGTAAAATAGGGTTAAAAGTAAAAATACACATATAATTTTACCAAAAGTTCATTTAACACCAAATTTTTTTTGGACAAAAAATACACATAAACTTTTAAATTGGATCAAAAATACACATTTACAGTTAAATTATGGTAAAAAATACACATGCGATTTTGTAAAAAGATTCGTCCAGTATCATGCGCTTCGTTTTGGAATATAACTGGAAATATGACTTTTGATCTAATTTGAAAGTTTATGTGTAGTTTTAGTAAAAAAAAAAACATTTGATGTTGGATGAATTTTTGACAAAATCACATGTGTATTTTTGACCCTTAACCCTTGAATAATACTTTATTAATGATAATGAAGAGTTGGTTCTTACATTCAAATATTAGGATATTAAAATGAAAAATAAACATATAAGAGGGGGACTCTCATAAATGAAGGAGAGTCCTCCAAGGGAGAAACCAAAAAGACTCCGTACTACAAATTCAACCCACCTCCGTCAACCCTGAAGTTCAACTTACACTAAATAAAAAGCTCTTAGAGGCTCAATTCAAGCGGTCCATTTCACATGAGTTGTCTCTACATCCTGCCTATTGACAAAAATAAAGTCCATTCATGACACTCCCTCAAAACTATATTTTGCTTGCACCATTTTACAAGTATCATATGCAAAATCCCCACTTAAAAATTCATTTCTTTTGATTTTTCATCATGTTTATAAAAAAATTGCTTATTTAGGTCTTTTTATCAATGGCTAGAACTATATTTCAAATACTTCTTTTATCATCTTGTAAGCTTTTCTTGTTTTCTTTCTTTTTTTTTTCTGAGAGCTATTTTACCTTGAAGCTTTTTTGGTTCAAAATTGTCCTAGAATTTTGAAAATGTAGCAATTTTATGCTTAATATTTTAAAGGCAAGGAACAAAATTGCTATATTCTGAAACTTCTGGGGAAATTTTGAACTCAAAAAAACTTTCTGAGTAAAATAACTGCCGAACAAAAATTTTCAAGTTATACCCATTTTAATACTCCAAACCTACACTTTTTTTTATCAAAAACTCTTTCTTCCTCTTCCTTCCCTCTAGTAGTCCACCCCAGTCGCCCTTCTCATCGGCTGCCCTTTACTTACTCCTTCCTTTATTTAAATAAATAGCAAAATATATTCATGCCAATATATATATCAAATGTAAGTAACAAAGACAAACAAAAATGTTAAATTAACTAAAATCCTACCTTTTACGTTATCCACAGCTCCAGGCGGTTGTCTTATGAAGACTAAAATAGCAGAAACCATTGGAATTTTTTTATACATTGAAAAAATTTGTTTTTATCATTAATTCACTATTAAAGGGAAAAGAATGATCGAAAGAAAAGAAATCAAATTTTTATTCATCAAAGTGTAATTTATTCAATGATAAAAAATAAAAGAGGGTATATATATATATATCTTCATCTATCACATTCATCACCTTTTTTATTCTTTAGGACGGCATTTTTTGTCCCTGAAAGTTTTTTCAAAGGAGATGCGGTGTTTGGATGTCTTCAAAAGGGCAATATTGTCTCAAAAGTTTAAAAAACAGGGCAATGTTATCCCCCCATTAACATACCTAAATGTCAATGGATTGTTGATCAAACTATGCTGAGGTTGTGCGCCTATCTGGCATCCACCTCATCCGTCTTGGGTAAAGGTGCAAATTAAGTTTTCGCTTATGAGCTACTTTACCTTAAAAGTTTTTTAGGTTCAAAATTGCCCCGAAAGTCTCAAAAACAGCAATTTTGCCAAGGTGCATGCAACACTTGATTCAATCTTAGGTGAGTATCCTCTTCTCATTTCTACCCTCCATTTGTTCAACTTTAGCGATTTTGAGTGAAATCCGATTTGGAATTCGTGGAATTTGGGACTTCTAAAACTGTTAAAATGAAGCTTAGGCTTCGATTTAGAAGTTTCATGAAAGATTTTGAGGGATGTGGTTTAGTATTTGGTCGACTTGTTACAAAAACCCCCAAAATTGGGTCAAAGTTCACTAACTCCATTCACGGTGATTTCGAGTGGGACTTGGGAGTCAAACTGAAAGCTTAATTAAACTCAATTAAGAGTAAGATTGAACGAATAGATTTAATTGTAAGTTGAGTTTTGTTGAGTTTTGGGGAATTTTTAAAACTCCCGATTTCTTCTCTTATTTAGGTCGATTCTTCTGATTTGGGTGGCTGTAGTTGGTGATTGAATAATGATAGGATTAGGATAGAACTAATATATGATTTTGCATGTTGAATGTTTCTCAGCTTTGGGGGATTTTGGAATTTCTGTTTCCTCTCTCTGTTTGGTTTGATCTCATGTCTTAGGTGGATTTGGTTTATGTATGAAGGTTGATAGGAGTAGGATAAGTCTAACATATGGTCTTGTATGTTGGAATTTTGTTTAGCATTTGGAATTGTGAACCAATAGGTGATATGCTCTGTTTGGTTGTATGTTTCTGCCGTGAGATTATGGGGTTCCAAAAGTGGAAAATTTACTCTAGTTCATACATATAGGATGGTCTGAATGTCTGCAGTTTTTGGCATTATCAGTGTGCATTATGTTGTGTGTAATTCAAGAATCTGGATGGATTTAGTTCCTGTTTAGTTGATTGGAAAAGGAAGTTATTGGGTAAATATATATATATATATATTCAATGCTTAAAGTTTGATTCGCAAGATTTTATTTATTTAAGTAGAAGTTCTGAATCTTTCTTAGATGATAATTAGTACAGTTTTGAAGTTGAATTATTGGAGAAGATAGTTATTACGAAAATCCGATTGAAAATTAGTTCTTTATGTTCTAAGATTAAATAAAGAGGAGTTGTCATTTTTATTTGGGAGATTATGTGTTATTATAAATCTGATTGTTGAAGTTGTGGTCCTTACACTACTACAGAAACTACTACAGAAATATCCTATTGCAGCACAACAATAGCAGCGCTTATAAAATGCAAGTGATGGGATAGGTATAATATGACCTATACCAGCGCTTATAAATAAAAGTGCTAGTATAAGTACAAGCATATAGCAGCGCTTAAGCAATGCTATAGACCCCCTGGCATTTAAAAAATATGTAAAACAATTTAAAAAAATTGGCAAATTGTTTTACATTTTTTTAAATAAAAAATAAATCCCAGGGGCCTATACCAGCGCTGGGGTTTATTTTTTATATTAAAAAATATGTAAGACAATTTAAAAAAAATTGGCAAATTGTGTTACATTTTTTTAAAATAAAAAATAAATCGCAGGGGCCTATAAGCGCTTAAATTGTGTTACATTTTTTTTAAATAAAAAATAAATCCCAGGGGCCTATACCAGCGCTGGTATAGGCCCCTGGGATTTATTTTTTATTTAAAAAAAATATAGCACAACTTGCCAATTTTTTTTAAATTGTCTTACACATTTTTTAACATAAAAAATAAAGCCCAGTAGCCTATACCAGCGCTTAAGCGCTGGTATAGGCCCCTGGGGTTTATTTTTTATTTAAGAAAAACTGTACAACAATTTTCCAATTTTTTTTAAATTGTATTACATATTTTTTAAGATAAAAAATAAATCCCAGGGGCCTATACCAGTGCTTAAGCGCTGGTATAGGCGCCTGGGATTTATTTGTTATTAAAAAAAATGTAACACGATTTGCCAATTTTTTTTAAATTGTCTTACACATTTTTTAACATAAAAAATAAACCACAGGGGCCTATACCAGCGCTGGTTTATTTTTTATGTTAAAAAATGTGTAAGACAATTTAAAAAAAATTGGCAAATCGTGTTACATTTTTTTTAATAACAAATAAATCCCAGGCGCCTATACCAGCGCTTAAGCACTGGTATAGGCCCCTGGGATTTATTTTTTATTTAAAAAAATAAGTAAAACAATTTAATTAAATCATTGGAAAATTAAGAAATAGAAAATATATTAAAAAAATACATATTTAGCCCCCTGGGATTTAGAAATTAGTTAGATAAAAATATTTTGATAAAATTTTAAAAATATGAAACAATTAAAAAAACTAATGCATTTAAATTGTTTTTATTAAATGGGGTTACATATAAAAATTAAATCCCAGTGGGCCTATAGCAGCGCTTAAGCGCTGCTATAGGCCCCCTGGGATTTAATTTTTATTTTGAAAAATAAAAATTAAATCCCAGTTGCCTATCCAGCGCTTAAGCGCTGGTATAGGCTCTTGGCGCCACATTTCCCAAAATTCCCCAAATATTATTTGTTTTTTCCTCCTTATTTCCCACATTTCCCTCCTTCTTTGTTCTTCCCAGAGCTCAGAGACGAAGTGAGTGTGACTGAAGAACCCATTTGCTCGCTCTCTGGTTCCCTTCGATTAGCTTCCTCTAGTGACAAAAATCACATCTTTCACTAATCTGGGTTCGTGCTCTTCCGGCCACCACAATTTTCCAAAGTTCTCGCAGTAGCTCGAAGCTCCTTTCCACAGTAACTTGCTGTCCACCGTCGTCTTTCTCGGCCTTGAACTCTGCCGCTTGTTTCCTCGTTCAGGTCCTTAGCCTCCAGATCACAAATCGAGTCCATTTTCTAGCCAGCAACTTCGAAGCTTGAAGCTTGCTCGTGATTTTCTCTTCTCCCCTCTTCAAATTCGTATCCTCTGTTTCTCGATCACGAATTTCCCTTCTCTGGCCGTGACTCTGCCTATTCTCGACCGCTGTTCAAGTTCCCCAACATCGCTGTTCAAGTTCCCTTCTCTGACCTAGTTCACCGCTGTTCAAGTTCCCCACCATCGTTCATTTGCTGCAGTTATTCTCATCTTCTCATTGTACTCCCTGCGTGTTCTCCATTGTCTGAAGCTTAAAATTTGGAGTCCTAATTTGTCTATTTGCACCAGTTTTCAGAGCTCATTTTGGGTAGGAAATTTCTAAACTTTTTTCTGTTTTGATTTCTTGTTTGGTGTTAGGATTAGATTAGGAAATTCAGCTGAATATTTAGGCTGCTTAAATTTCACAAAATTTTGTTGATGAGCAATTTTCTCTGGAAAATTTAGGTTTTGATTGAATGTGACTGCAATGGTTAAATGACTGGTTCTTTGGCTCTCTTCTTTTACTTTCCTGATCTTTTATGTGACTTGGATGATGGATTTGCAGTTGCTTTGTTGTTATATTCATTGGGATACTTTTGTAAGCGATTTTGCACTCACTAGAAGTTTCTGCCTTTTGTGTCAGAACTTGATTTTGAAGTGCCTTTCATTGATTTTATTCCTTTCTCGTAATTTGCCAAGAATCTTTACGCCTTTTATAACCCTTCACCTTGTGGATGCCACTCTTCTATGCAACATGTGATTGTGGATTTGTTGAACTTCACTAAAGTTCGTTAAACTAGTTCCCAAAATGCTTCTAAGCAATTGTACTTGCTAATCCTTATTAGGATATCTTTTTTCTCCTTCACTGAATAATCATGAAATTATTGGCCTTTGTGACATTGCCATGGTAAAGTTAAATTATTTGAAGGCTAATAAAAAGGTAAATGGCGAGGCGACCACTAATAATGCAATTTTGCAGTTGTAGCAAATTTTAACTTATTGGCCTTATTCCTCTCAATTCTTGTTTGTGGCTATGTTATCTTCTTGGAATGTGATAAAATTCTCTTAATGGTCTAAATCTAGATATTGTATTATCTGACTTTAATTATCTATCTTAGAAAGCTAGATAATACAGTGAGTCCTTAGAAAGCTAAGTAAATATTCTAAAGTTATAAGAATTGATTAGAGATCCAAATGTTGATTTAGTCATTTGAATATGTTAAACACTTGTGTTTCTCTAATTATTTGAGTATTCTGCTTGCTTGTAGGATTTTTATATTTTTTTATGTCAATTAATGCTGATTTCGTTGTCTAAATTTATTGTAATGCTATTTGTTGAAGTGGTTGCTGCTAGCTTGTTGCTGATCAGTGTGTGCCATAAGTAGGCCTAGTAATTTTTTTAAACTTTAACTCTGAAGATATCAGTTTCTTTGATTTGTGATAAAACTGTGTTGTTTGGAAATTAGTGTTTTTGTTCCAATTAATGCTATATATATGCTCTGTGAATTCTGTTGTAATGGCTGAGCTGTGGAAATAAATTGAGTTGATGATTAGAATTTTGTGGACTATCCATTTCTATGTTAAAAAGAGAGGGCCTTGAGCCTGTGAACGTTCATTTTGTAACCGTTATGCTGCCGATTTTTTGTTAAAAAAATAAGGTAACATCGTAGGGTGGCTACCTAATGAGTAATTCATGATGTACATCTTACCGCCACTTTCCTTTAGTAGGATACCATGTTGGATCGGAAATGGATGTCTTGTGATCGGCGTTCAAAGGAATATATAGATGGAGCAAAAGAGTTCATTGAATTTGCTGCAGAGCATGCAGAGAATGCTAACAGAATTGTATGCCCCTGGTTGTCGTGTTTGTATGGGAAGCGTCTTCGTCCTCTTGACTTGTTAAGTCATTTAATTTGTCATGGCATTGATCAGTCTTATACACGATGGACAAAGCACGGTGAGACCTATGAAGATGAATGCGGAGACCGGGTAACTGATGTTAGTAGCGCTTCGAATGTGCTTGATAGAGACATGTGTGATGAGAGCGATGATCTTGAAGAAATGTTGAACGTGGTGGGTGAGGAGAATCCTGAAATGTTTGAGACACTGAAGAGCGATGCAGAGACGCCTTTGTATGTGGGATGCAGCAAATACACAAGATTGAGTGCGGTGCTTAAATTGTATAACCTGAAGGCACGATATGGTTGGAGTGATGCAAGTTTCACCGCGCTGCTGTCCGCTCTGCGAGATATACTCCCAGAAGCGAATGTACTCCCCTCGAAAATATACGAGGCGAAGCAAATTCTCCGGTCGACCAGTATGAAATGTGAGAAAATACATGCATGCCCCAACGATTGTATTTTATTTCAGAACCAGTATTCGTCGTTGGAGAAGTGTCCTAAATGCAGCACATCTCGGTATGGAAAGAAAGGTAAGAGTCCTTCTAAAGTGTTGTGGTACTTTCCGATCATTCCAAGATTCAGGCGCATGTACAGTAATGCGGATGTTGCAAGACTTTTGACATGGCACGCTGATGAGAGGATTAAAGACATCAAGCTTAGGCACCCCGCAGACGCCCCCCAATGGAAAAAAATTGATTACGAGTACCCTGATTTCAGTGAAGAACCAAGAAACCTACGGCTTGCATTGGCAACCGGTGGAATCAATCCACATGGAGTTCAGAGTAGTACTCACAGTACATGGCCGGTGATTCTTATGATATACAACCTCCCCCCAAATTTGATCATGAAACGCAAGTTTATGATGCTTTCCATGCTTATTTCTGGGCCTAGACAGCCCGGCAACGATATAGACGTGTACTTGGATCCTTTGATTGAAGACCTGAAGCATATGTGGGATTCGGGTGAGACGGTTTTTGATGGATGTAAGGAAGAAAGTTTCAAATTGAGGGCCATGTTGTTTGGCACGATAAATGATTTCCCAGCGTATGGTAATTTGTCCGGATACAGCATCAAAGGATATGGTGCGTGCCCTATATGTGAAGATGATACCCATTCGATGCGGTTGGAGCATTGTAGGAAAAATGTTTACATGGGACATCGGAGGTTCCTGCCGTTAAAACATCATTGGCGGAGGTGGAAGAAGGCATTTAACGGGAGCTTAGAAGAAGGTAGGCCACCGAGGATATTGACCGGGGATGACGTTTTTGAAAAGGTGAACGCGTTGGAGAATGATTTTGGCAAGCCTTTTGCTAAAAATGTGTTGACAAGTGGCTGGAAGAAGAGGTCCATATTCTTCAAACTCCCGTATTGGAAGTCCTTATATGTTAGGCACTTTCTGGATGTGATGCATATTGAAAAGAACATATGTGATAACCTAATTGGCACGTTGCTAAATATGGAAGGAAAAACTAAGGATGGTGTCAATTCAAGGTTAGATCTGCTGAAGTTAGGAATAAGACAAGAGTTGGCACCTATCGAGAGAGGATACCGCACTTATTTACCTCCAGTAGCATACACCCTTTCAAAGAAAGAGAAAAGATCATTCTGTGAGTTCCTGAATGGGATCAATGTTCCAGAAGGCTACTCCTCAAATGTAAAGAACCTTGTATCCGTGAAAGAGTTGAAGTTGAAGAACCTGAAATCTCATGATTGTCACGTCCTGATGCAAAATTTCTTACCGATCGGCATACGCAACATTTTACCCAAGAAACTGCGTAGGACGATCACTAGACTGTGTATTTTCTTCAGGCTCATTTGTAGTAAAGTGGTTGATATAGGACGGTTGCAGGATTTGCAGAGGCAGATCATTCGTATCCTGTGCGAACTTGAAATGTATTTCCCCCCATCCTTCTTTGACATCATGGTTCACCTTACTGTACACTTGGTTAAAGAGGTTCAACTGTGCGGCCCAGTCTATTTGAGATGGATGTACCCGATTGAGCGGTTCATGAAAGTTTTAAAGGGGTATGTCAAAAACAGATATCGACCAGAGGGGTGTATTGCTGAATGATACTTCGTTGAAGAAGGAGTGATTTGTGCGTCGATTACTTATCAAGTGTTGCACATGTTGGTTTGCCGAAGTCTCGTCACGATGGGTGATTATTGGGGAAAGGAATAAGTGGGTTCAACTTAATACGCATTTCGAATGCTGAAAGGGAGCTTGCTCACTTGTATATTCTTCACAACACTCCTGAGGTTGAACCATTAGTTGAAGAACACAAAAAACTCCTGCGGGAAATACACGGTGATAGAAATGAGAGTTTGATTACAAGGGAGCACAACAAAACATTCATTAGATGGTTCAATGCTCGCATTTGTCAGCAGTTTGATCTTAATGCTGGATCAGTTTCTGAAAGAATGTTTTGGCTGTCGAAAGGACCGGGTTTGCACGCATTTTCCTACACCGCCTATGCAATCAACGGTTACACATTCTATACAAAAGACCAGGATGAAAAAAGCACAATGCAGAATAGTGGAGTCACACTTGTTGCCGAGGCATTACATATATCCAGTGCGAGAGATACAAATCCTATATATGCGAAGATGGCATACTTTGGTGTGATTGATTGCATTTGGGAGTTAGATTACACCATGTTCAGAGTTCCTGTGTTCCGATGTCAATGGGTTAACAACCATAGTGGACGGCGGTTAGATGAATTTGGGTTTATATCGGTCGACCTTTCTAAAGTTGCATATAAGGATGATCCTTACATTCTACCGTCCCAAGCATCACGAGTGTTTTACATTGCCGATCCTTCTAAGAAGAATTGGTCAGTTGTCATGCAGTCGAACAAAAATTATGCCGAACAAGTTGATGATGCAAGTAGTGATGATGATATGAATATGATAGAAGAGGATCCTTCATTTGATACGTTACTGGCAGAAGAGATTGATGCAGACGGATATGACGATGAAGATGAGCCTGTTTATGTAAGGAGTGATCATGAAGAAGGCATTTGGCTCAACATAACCCTAAATCCAACAAAAAAGAGGAAGCAAGCAATTTTAGATAATATAACACAGAGGAAAAAGAGACGAAAGCCCTCATATTGATTTAAGTTTGTATGTATTTTTGTTTTACATTGTTGATTTAACCTTTGCCTAATGCGCCTTGGGGTTAAAATCACAATAATTACCAAGGATTGCGTAAAGTGGCACAATCCCGGATCGTTTCACTTGAGGAGTCCTTCTAAACTACCTAAGCTAACTAAATGCAATTAAAACAATAAAAAGGTATATGGGGTTTTGGTTTGAAGATTCATTTACTAAAGCTATTAACAAAAGCAGTTACTTGTTTTTGGTGTTTTAGATTGATAAGTGAAAAGTGAAGAGAGTTTGGATTATGGGTGATTTTATAAAATGGGCTTTGGTAGTGTTCCGGTGACTCAAATGCTTCTTTCAAAATGATAAGTGGGAGTTTAATTTACCAAGTCTAATTGAAAAATCCCCAAGCAACCACTAGGGGTCCACTAGCCCTAATTAATGACTAATATAGCAATCACTTTCATAGACATTACTTAGGGTTAGTGTGAAGATCCACTTGGTTTGTGAAATGCCTTAAAACAAATGCAATTTAACTCTCATGAAGTGCAACCACATCATCATGCATGGAGGAAATTGACTATAACCACTAAAATGGCTACAACCAAAAATACAACCACAAGTAAATAGGAAATTGTATCTCAATCACATTCAATTCAAAGCATACACAATATAGTTCACAAACATAGATAGCAACCACATATCCCAAGTCTTAAATCCAAATACAAGACCAATACAAAAGAGTATAAGCCAAATACAAAGGAAATAAGAAATTGTAAACTAGAAACTCCCCTATGTTGGTACATGAAGCTAGAGCCACCTTCACACCACCAAAGCACCAAGAACTTAGCCTCTCATATCTTCAAATTCGAGCCAAAGATGGCCCATGACCACGCCTCCATGGATGAGGAAGGTAGAAGAAGAAAAATGGTGGAAATGGAAGGTGAAACAAGGAAGAACAGAAAAACCAGCAAGAATGGGTGTGAATTCGAGTGGGAAGATGAGGATTTGGAGTGGGGAATGGAGGAATTGAGATAAACCCTAGGAGAGGGGCTGTATTTTCGTGTTTTGAGGCTTAGATTCCCATTTTCGGGTGTTAGAAACTATTTATAATCCCTCAGAGACCCTAAAATCGCGTCAGATTTCGCAGATACTGGGCACTTCACCGTGGGCTTGCCATGGCGAGAGCCACAGCGATCTACCACTCATTCTGGAACTTGCTGGGGAGTTCGCTGTGAGTTCGCCGCAGCGAGACCCACGACGAGCTCACGTTGCTTCTGCCTCCCTGGTCTTTCTCGCCGCCAGTTCGCCGCGGCGAAGAGACATTGATTCTATTTCTCTCTTCGCTTCCTTCTTCTTCCCCGTCCAGAATTCTTCGCTGCAACTTGTCTCCTTAATTTGGGCATGTTTCTTCTATGACCTACAAATAAAATCAAGCCAGAGGTAGCATCAAATGTCCTTGAAAATGGGTTAAACAATAATTTATGCTAATTATGCCCAAATTGCCCTTGACTAGAACAAATTCCAACAAAGTGTGCAAAAGTCAGAAATTACTCTAATTAGGTGCAAATACCCCAAGAACATGCAATGATCCAATGATTTTATCAATGAAAAGTGTATAAAAATATGGTGCAATCAATTGTGAACTACTTCATTTAATTATTTTGCACTAAAATCATGTCTTGTTTCATTATTTTAATTTCAGGAAAATGGATCCCCCCCTGAACGATGAGGAAGAAGAACAACCGATTGTGGATCCAGATATCGATGCGGGTAGAGAGGCTGTCGAGGCAGATGCTACCCGTGGCATCACCCTTATGCGTAAACTACTCAGGCGCAGATCTCTGGGAAAAAATACCAGACTTAAATGGAACGAAAATAACCAACCAATCGGGGAGACTGCGAAAGACCTCTCTGGTTTTATTGGGTGCGCTGTTCGGCAGAAAGTGCCTATTACTATCACAGATTGGAGAACCGTAGGGAGCTGCAAGAAAGCGGTTTGGTCAGAGATTCAGGTTAGGTGCCTTTTTACAATTTAGTTTTATATGACAATATTGTAACTAACAAATCTAATATGATTTCTATTGTTACAGTCCATGTTTCATATTGATGATTCTCATAGGGAGTATGTCATGCTTAAAGCTTCCAGAATGCATCGCGGTTTCCGCACAAATTTGACCAAATACTTCCTGAGAGATGCAGACGGGGAGATCGTTCCAACACCCCCAGAGGCATTCATAGGGTCAATTACCCAGGAACATTGGAATGAATTTGTGCAATCATGGTTGACACCGGAGTTTGAGGAAGTAAGTCAAAGAAATAGACAGGCGGCTAAAAGATGCGAATATCCGTATATGGGCGGACGAAAGAGCTTTCCTGAATTGGAGCAAGATATGGTATGTTAGTAACGCTTCTAAATACAAAATTATGAATAAATGTTTACGTGATTAATTATGTGTTCACCTGGCTTGCTTGACAGATTAAGGAACAGGGCCTAGAAGGGAAGCCACCACGGCATGGCCTCTGGTTTCGGGGACACACTCAGAAGGACGGTACCATCATTCACGACGAGGTTAGAAGAGTCCATGAACGATGTGTAAGTCATTCTCTTGGACTTTTGTAATATCTTTTTAACTGGTGACTTTACTAAGTTAATATCTAATAACCATTTCTTCTTGTTATAGGATATGTTGTCACAAGAATACCTTGACGAGGTCAACAAATTTGGCCCCGATGATTTCTTGAGCAGAGCGCTCGATAGCCCTGAGTATTCGGGCCGTGTTCGGGGCACAGGTCTAGGGGTCACGCCCTCTTCTTACTTTGGCCGCCAACATAGGGTATCAAAAGGCGAAGTAAGAGCGTTACAAGAAGAAGTTCAATCTCTGAGGGAGGAGATGCAACGACGGGACGAGGAGATGCAACGATAGAACAAGGAATTGCATCGGAAGTACTAGCAGATATTCGATATAATGTTGCATCACAAACGTCGAACTTCGTGCAACAAGGTAACGTTCCTCCCGTCGACAGTCCAAGCATAAGGGAGAGCTGTACGAAGCTGCGGGCCCAAATTCCTCAGGTAGTTCATACATTCTCTGCTTACAAACTTACAGCGACATTGTTATATTATGCGTTGTGAGCTAATGTTGTCAACTCTTTCGTAGGGCGAGTCAGACTGCAGGCTGTATATCGATTACTCTTTCAGTGAAGTAGTTGCCAGAGGGAAGGTCTACAACACTTCCAACACGACCTTGCACAACTCGCCGTTGCCTAAAAATGCACTGAGAGTAATGATTGAATCCTCCTACAACAACGCGGCACCAATACCATTCCTTACTGATGAGATGACTAGCGTCCAAGATGCTATCGGTGCTTTCGTTGCTTGGCCTGTTGGTTTGATTGAGCCAACACCACAGGTGGTTATTTACTAATAGCATTTACACTAACATTCATTGTGTTGGAAGAATGCTCTTTTATTTACATGTTTTTTCAGGGTACACGCTCTACCGGAAAGAAAGCACAAAGGCCTAATGTCCAAGGTACTGGTGGTCAAGTGATGAAGAAAAAGAGTTCACATACTGATCCATCGTCACAGGTGATTATTTACTAATCAATTAAACTAGCATTCTTTTTTATTGGAATAAAATTTCAGACTTTCTATTTACATGGTTTGTAGGCAACAAAAGCCAAGGGCAAGAAGAAAGTACAAGCGCCTCCTGTTATTGAACGTACAAGCGCCGAGACGCCAAATCGTGCTCGATTACGAGCATTTGCAGCCACCCTATCTCCCGAATTTACTGCCAATATTCCATTCGACAAGCGTATATTTGGGGTGTCAAATATGGTTGAGCTTGTTTTTAAGGAGCAGATCATGGACGTGCTTGATCAAGGATGGCTCGGTGGTACCGCTATCAATTTATGGATCAGGTATAAATGTGTTTCCATTGGGCTTTCGTTTAATGTCATTAGTTTTACACTAATTAGGAGTTTGTATGGTTTCTTTGAAGGCACCTGCACGAACATGTCATGATTGCCGGGGATAATGTCTCGTTCGAATTCATAAGCCCCTATGAGATAGAACATATTGCGGGCATGAACTATGACGAGCAGTCCGCGAAGCTTAAAAGGCGCTTTTCTTTAAAGGCAACATGCATGACTTTATTCTTAGCTCCATTAATACAGGGTAAGTCGATATGCATTATAGGTTTCATCGTATTCTTAGCTCCAAGCATCATTTATATGTACTGACATAACGTTCTAAAAAATTTTAGGCAGCACTGGCTTTTGCTTGTCATATATCCGCAAGCACAAGCGAATCCCTTGATTTACTATTTGGATCCTGTGTATGGTGCTGAACCAGAAAGTCGCCCAGCTTTGATGCACCTCGTCAATAGGTACGTGAATGTCAGCATTCTTTGAATCCGTTGCATCATTTGTCATTTTATGACCCTAGCTAATAAAATTAATTTACTTTGTTTCATTTCCAGCGCATTGACCAGTTTTCGGTCCTCCGTTAACTTGAGTTATTCCAAAGCCCTTGACCAGAAAGATGCTTATAAGTGGCTCACAGTCCAGGTTCTACAAGTTATTCAATTTTTTAAACAATCTGGTATTTTTTGTTACAGTGCCCCTTCCAACCCAATAACAACGATTGTGGATACTATGTGATGCAATTTATGAGGGATGTAGTTACACATGATCGATGTAGCATTCCATTGACAGTAAGTTTTATATTTTGCCAACTCTTATTGTATTTGAACTTGTTATTAGATTTCAAGTAGATTTGATTGCCATTTAAATTTATCTCTCTGTGCAGTATTACCCAGACGCACGTTGCCCCTCATTGTCGAGGGAAAAAATGAATGCGCTAATTGAGGAATGGTGCACTTATGTTCTACCTCTTTTACACCAAGTACAAATGTAGATATATAATAGTATAGCTAGTAGCGTGCTGTTTCCCAATTAGAATGGTTGGTTCATTTGTACATTGCTCTCTGGATGAGTTATTGGTGTATTTTCGTTGCCTGGAACTGTATAGAATTGTTGGTATTTTAGCACTGATGCAGGTGGAGTATATAAACTAAAATGGAATATTTAAAAAAAATTCAATACCAGCGCTTACTTCATTAAGCGCTGCTATAGGTACGATCTATAGCAGCATTTAAGCGCTGCAATAGGTATATTTTAGGTACCTATAGCAGCGCTTAAGCGCTGCAATAGGTGACCAATTGCAGCGCTTAACAAGCGCTGCTATAGGCCTAATAGTCTATAGCAGCACTGGCTATTGCAGCGCTTATAAGGGCTGCTATAGGGCCAAAATAAGTGATGCTATAGGCATTTTCTGTAGTAGTGTCAAGTGTTAAATCAAATGATTAAGAAAGTGTGCGGTATACCTAAGAAATGAATTGAATGAATAAGATTGTGATATGTGATTACTACGGTAGTATGGTTCATTATGGAGTGGAGGGGAGGAGTGAAGTAATAAGTTTTACAATTAAGAAGATGGGAAAAAGGAAGACAAGAAAGGATCTATGAGTTTTACCTACTCATTTTGGAAGAGCAATGGTGTTATTTTTTGAGCTGTTCTTTCTAATCAGTTATTTGAGCATGATATTGGTGTTATAACTTAGGATTGAGAAAGCTTTTAGTGTTTTGTTTTTCATTGTCAAGTTTCTGTTATGTCTTGTGAGAATGTAATAACTGGTTCATACAAGATGTGCGACTATTTGCAAGCTCATTTTATTGGTTAAATTGATTTTCTCATAAGATATTTCATGTGGTGAGTTATATTTCAAAAGCCCCAAAATGGTTTTGTTGTTTTGACCTTCCCCTTTGTGGCTAGTGTAATGGTAACTTTATATGCTCACTAATAGATATATTGTTATATCATTATCTCATTATATTTATTTTAAATGAATTTTCTAATGTATTTTACTTGTAGAGATACGAAGGCAACTGAAGAATAACATCTTATGTGGCTTTTATGTGCTAAAGAAAATATTTAATATTATCTTCATCGGCATGACTGAGTTTACTCAAAATGTAAATTTCATCAAATTTTATTGAATATTGGTTATTTTAAATTTTGATATTTGCTGATTTTTGTTACTTTAACAAATCAGATGTTTGATCATGTTGATGCATTTGCTGAAGAAGCACTACTACAGAAAATGCCTATAGCATCACTTATTTTGGGCCTATAGCAGCGCTTATAAGCGCTGCAATAGCTAGTGATGCTATAGGCTATTAGGCCTATTGCAGCGCTTGTTAAGCGCTGCAATAGGTGCCCTATAGCAGCGCTTAAGCGCTGCTATAGGGCACCTAAAAGTTACCTATAGGGCACATATTGCAGCGCTTAAGCGCTGCAATAGGATACCTAAAAGTTACCTATAGCAGCGCTTAATGAAGTAAGCGCTGGTATTGATTTTTTTTTTTAAATATTTCATTTTAGTTTATATACCCCACCTGCATCAGTGCTAAAATACCAGCAATTCTATACAGTTTCAGGCAACGAAAATACACCAATAACTCATCCAGAGAGCAATGTACAAATGAACCAACCATTCTAATTGGGAAACAGCCTATACTATTATATATCTACATTTATACTTGGTGTAAAAGAGGTAGAACATAAGTGCACCATTCCTCAATTAGCGCATTCATTTTTTCCCTCGACAATGAGGGGCAACGTGCGTCTGGGTAATACTGCACAGAGAGATAAATTTGAATGGCAATCAAATCTACTTGAAATCTAATAACAAGTTCAAATACAATTAGAGTTGGCAAAATAAAAAACTTACTGTCAATGGAATGCTACATCGATCATGTGTAACTACATCCCTCATAAATTGCATCACATAGTATCCACAGTCGTTGTTATTGGGTTGGAAGGGGCACTGTAACAAAAAATACCAAATATCATATGAGAAACATTTACTTTATGTTTGAGTAGATTGTTTAAAAAATTGAATAACTTATAGAACCTGGACTGTGAGCCACTTATAAGCATCTTTCTAGTCAAGGGCTTTGGAATAACTCAAGTTAACGGAGGACCGAAAACTGGTCAATGCGCTGGAAACAAAACAAAGTAAATTAATTTTATTAGCTAGGGTCATAAAATGACGAATGATGCAACGG
The DNA here is from genome assembly GCA_037074515.1 of Mimosa bimucronata. NCBI lineage: Eukaryota > Viridiplantae > Streptophyta > Magnoliopsida > Fabales > Fabaceae > Mimosa > Mimosa bimucronata. The sequence continues at coordinate 24,174,234 of CM073445.1, read as the reverse complement.
ATTCAAAGAATGCTGACATTCACGTACCTATTGACGAGGCGCATCAAAGCTGTGCGACTTTCTGGTTCAGCACCATACACAGGATCCAAATAGTAAATAATGGGATTCGCTTGTGCTTGCGGATAGATGACAAGCAAAAGCCAGTGCTGCCTAAAATTTTTTAGAACGTTATGTCAGTATATATAAATGATGCTTGAAGCTAAGAATACGATGAAACCTATAATGCATATCGACTTACCCTGTATTAATTGGAGCTAAGAATAAAGTCATGCCTGTTGCCTTTAAAGAAAAGCGCCTTTTAAGCTTCGCGGACTGCTCGTCATAGCTCACGCCCGCAATATGTGCTATGTCATAGGGGCTTATGAATTCGAACGAGACATAATCCCCGGCAATCATGACATGTTCGTGCAGGTGCCTTCAAAGAAACCATACAAACTCCCAATTAGTGTAAACTAATGACATTAAACGAAACCGCAATGAAAACACATTTATACCTGATCCATAAATTGATAGCGGTACCACCGAGCCATCCTTGATCAAGCACGTCCATGATCTACTCCTTAAAAACATGCTCAACCATATTTGACACCCCAAATATACGCTTGTCGAATAGAATATTGGCAGTAAATTCGGGAGATAGGGTGGCTGCAAATGCTCGCAATCGAGCACGATTTGGCGTCTCGGCGCTTGTACGTTCAATAACAGGAGGCGCTTGTACTTTCTTCTTGCCCTTGGCTTTTGTTGCCTACAAACCATGTAAATAGAAAGTCTGAAATTTTATTCCAATAAAAAAGAATGCTAGTTTAATTGATTAGTAAATAATCACCTGTGACGATGGATCAGTATGTGAACTCTTTTTCTTCATCACTTGACCACCGGTACCTTGGACATTAGGCCTTTGTGCTTTCTTTCCGGTAGAGCGTGTACCCTGAAAAAACATGTAAATAAAAGAGCATTCTTCCAACACAATGAATGCTAGTGTAAATGCTATTAGTAAATAACCACCTGTGGTGTTGGCTCAATCAAACCAACGGGCCAAGCAACGAAAGCACCGATAGCATCTTGGACGCTAGTCATCTCATCAGTAGGGAACGGTATTGGTGCTGCGTTGTTGTAGGAGGATTCAATCATTACTCTCAGTGCATTTTTAGGCACGGCGAGTTGTGCAGGGTCGTGTTGGAAGTGTTGTAGACCTTCCCTTTAGCAACTACTTCACTGAAAGAGTAATCGATATACAGCCTGCTGTCTGACTCGCCCTACGAAAGAGTTGACAACATTAGCTCACAACGCATAATATAACAATGTCGCTGCAAGTTTGTAAGCAGAGAATGTATGAACTACCTGAGGAATTTGGGCCCGCGGCATCGTACAGCTCTCCCTTATGCTTGGACTGTCGACGGGAGGAACGTTAAAGACGTTTGTGATGCAACATTATATCGCTGGTAAAATTCGAACATCTGCTCGTACTTCCGATGCAGTTCCTCGTTCTGTCGTTGCATCTCCTCGTCCCGTCGTTGCATCTCCTCCCTCAGAGATTGAACTTCTTCTTGTAACGCTTTTACTTCGCCTTTTGATGCCCTATGTTGGCGGCCAAAGTAAGAAGAGGGCGTGACCCCTAGACCTGTGCCCCGAACACGGCCCGAATACTCAGGGCGATCGAGCGCTCTGCTAAGGAAATCATCGGGGCCAAATTTGTTGACCTCGTCAGGGTATTCTTGTGACAACATATCCTATAACAAGAAGAAATGGTTGTTATATATTAACTTAGCAAAGTCACCAGTTAAAAAGATATTACAAAGTCCAAGAGAATGACTTACACATCGTTCACGTACTCTTCTGACCTCGTCGTGAATGATGGTACCGTCCTTTTGAGAGTGTCCCCGAAACCAGAGGCCATGCCGTGGTGGCTTCCCTTCTAGGCCCTGTTCCTTAATCTGTCAAGCAAGCCAGGTGAACACATAATTAATCACGTAAACATGTATTCATAATTTTGTATTTAGAAGCGTTACGTTACTAACATACCATATCTTGCTCGAATTCAGGAAAGCTCTTTCGTCCGCCCATATACGGATATTCGCAGCTTTTAGCCGCCTGTCTATTTCTTTGACTTACTTCCTCAAACTCCGGTGTCAAACGTGATTGCACAAATTCATTCCAATGTTCCTGGGTAATTGACCCTGCGAATGCCTCTGGGGGTGTTGGAACGATCTCCCCGTCTGCATCTCTCAGGAAGTACTTGGTCAAATTTGTGCGGAAACCGCGATGCATTCTGGAAGCTTTCATCATGACATACTCCCTATGAGAATCATCAATATGAAACATGGTCTGTAACAATAGAAATCATATTATATTTGCTAGTTACAATGTTGTCATAATAAAACTAAATTGTAAAAAGGCACCTAACCTGAATCTCTGACCAAACCTCGTTCTTGCAGCTCCCCGCGGTTCTCCAATCTGTGATAGTAATAGGCACTTTCTGCCGAACAGCGCATCCAATAAAACCAGAGAGGTCTTTCGCAGTCTCCCCGATTGGTTGGTGATTTTCGTTCCATTTAAGTCTGGTCTTTTTTCCCAGAGATCTGCGCTTAAGTAGTTTACGCATAAGGGTGATGCCACGGGTAGCATCCGCCTCGACAGCCTGTCTACCCGCATCGATATCTGGCTCCACAATCGGTTGTTCTTCTTCCTCGTCGCTCAGGGGGGATCCATATTCCTGCAATTTAAAATAATGAAACAAGACATGATTTTAGTGCAGAATAATTAAATGAAGTAGTTCACAATGTAAAACAGAAATACATACAAACTTAAATCAATATGAGGGCTTTCGTCTCTTTTTCCTCTGTGTTTTATTATCTAAAATTGTTTGCTTCCTCTTTTTTGTTGGATTTAGGGTTGTGTTGAGCCAAATGCCTTCTTCATGATCACTCCTTACATAAACAGGCTCATCTTCATCGTCATATTCGTCTGCATCAATCTCTTCTGCCAGTAACGTATCAAATGAAGGATCCTCTTCTATCATATTCATATCATCATCACTACTGTCATCATCAACTTGTTCGGCATAATTTTTGTTCGACTGCATGACAACTGACCAATTCTTCTTAGAAGGATCGGCAATGTAAAACACTCGTGATGCTTGGGACGGTAGAATGTAAGGATCATCCTTATATGCAACTTTAGAAAGGTCGACCGATATAAACCCAAATTCATCTAACCGCAATCCACTATGGTTGTTAACCCACTGACATCGGAACACAGGAACCCTGAACATGGTGTAATCTAACTCCCAAATGCAATCAATCACACCAAAGTATGCCATCTTCGCATATATAGGATTTATATATTATTTAATATAAAAAATAAACCCCAGGGGCCTATACCAGCGCTTAAGCACTGGTATAGGCCCCTGGGGTTTATTTTTTATTTCAAAAAATATTTAAAACAATTAGGCAATTTTTTTTAAATTGTTTTAAATATTATTTTATATAAAAAATAAGCCCCAGGGTCCTATACCAACGCTTATACCAACGCTTAAAGCGTTGGTATAGGACCCTGGGTTTTATTTTTTATATAAAAAAAATATATAAAACAATTTGCCAATTTTTTTTTAAATTGTTATAAATATGGTATAGGCCCCTGGGGTTTATTTTATGTTGAAAAAAATATGTAAAATAATTTGCCAATTTTTTTTAAATTGTTTTACTTATTCTTTAATATAAGAAATAAACCCCAGGGGTCTATACCAGCGCTTAAGCGCTGTTATATGCTTATACCTATACCAGCACTTTTATTTATAAGCGCTGGTATAGGTCATATTAGACCTATCCCATCACTTACATTTTATAAGCGCTGCTATTGTTGCGCTGGAATAGGGTATTTCTGTAGTAGTGAAGATATTGACTACATTCATGAACGTTACAGTGAATTTTTTGTTGACCTCCCACAACAATAGTGAATTTACATTGTTGGAATCATGTAGGTCTATGTGAGTTCACATTATTGTTGGAATCATGTGTAGGCTTTTTTGAGTTGACATTGTTGGAAGCATAATTTTGGAATTATAAGTTTGTAATTAGGAAAATTGAATTTTAAAAATATGTGTTGTATTTTTATGATTGGTTAGTTTTCTTTTTAAGCATGTTAAATTTTAGGGGATGGATCAATTTATGTATAATATAATATTTGATGTATTTTTATGATTGGTTATTAGTTTTCTTTTTAAGCATGTTAAATTTTAGGGGATGGATCAATTTATGTATAATATATTTTTTAAAAAATATTTTATTTTTTAAACCGCTTTTTTAAAAAAGCAGTTTAAATAGTAAACACTTTTAGACTGCTTTTTTAAAAAAAGCTGTCTAAATTATATATTCTTTTAGACAACTTTTTTAAAAAAGCGATTTAAAAGAACCATACTTTTTAAACCACCTTTATCTAAACCGCTTGTATATACGGTTTAAAAAGCCTATTTTATGCGGTTTAAATTTTGTTTTTTCTACTAGTGTATGTGTTATTATAAATCTTATTGTTGAAGTTGTGGTCCTCAAGTGTTAAATCAAATGATTAAGAAAGTGTGCGGTATTCCTAAGAAATGAATTGAATGAATAAGATTGTGATATGTGATTACTACGGTAGTATGGTTCATTATGGAGTGGAGGGGAGGAGTGAATTAATAAGTTTTACAATTAAGAAGATGGGAAAAAGGAAGACAAGAAAGGATCTATGAGTTTTAGAATTTGGAATATAGAAATCAAAGTTGGGTTCAATTTTGATTGATGATATTAGAATCGAATAAATGTGAAGTAGTTGTTAAGGATAGGAAGGAGTATTGATTTGTATTGTGATCTTGGAGTTGAAAGTGTGATGTTATGAATTATAAGGTTTCAATTTTATGTTTACGGAAGTACAAAGGTAGGTTTTTGAGTGTTTAATTTTAGGGGATATATTGTGATTAATGATTTGGTTATATCTAGTGATGAATCAAATTGTTTAGGCTTGAAAAATGTAATGATCCAAAAATATAAGCTAGGATTATTATTTCACTTTTAGTCAATATTTTATTAATTCTCTCATGTCTTGAAATAATATAAAATAATTTTTAAATCCTTGGTTAGAATTTTAATTATTTCTTTTAAATATGTGACAAAGGTTAATTGATGGCTTGACTGTTTCATGTTGCCTCGTTGAGAGGATAGTCCTAATATCTTGTGTGTTGACACTAAGTAGGTGCAGATTTTGGGACATATCTAGACAAACATAAGGATATTTTATACCTATTCAATTAATTTTTCTTATTTATCTATGTATTTATTCATTTATTTTTCTTTCCAATTGAACATACGGTAAGCCAGAAATCTTGCTATAAAATCTGTTCAGATTCCTTTTATTTTATAAGATATGTTACAAGATTATAAAACAAACCTTAAAAGGGGAAGATATGCTAAATGAATATTTTGTTTATTTTATCAAAAGGATTTTCATAAATTTTTTCTTTAGAAATATAATAAAATAACAACTAGATATTCTCATTAGATAGGCACTCTCATCCTTCCCTCTATATATATTAAGTCGATGAAAGCTATAAAAAAAAAAAAAGGAAAAAGAATCTGGAATTGTGGATGGCTTCAAACAAAAACCGTATCTGAGGACTTTCTTTCCGGGGGTGATTTGGGGGCTTCATCTTGCAGAGGGGAAGAACGAACATCAATTTCTCCACATCTGTTCCGTGCGTCGTGGAGTGGGATGAACCGAAGCATGTCTTTTCTAATCTCTTTGGGAAGAATAAAAAAGGGAGGAGGATTCCAGGAGGAAAGAAAAAAACGAAGAAGGAGGGAGAAGAGGGGGGAAAATTTCCGGACCCTTGATGTTCTTTTCCATCGCCTCGGTTCCGTGACGTTGCTGGTGGGTGTGCAAGTTGCAGTCCATCACTGTGGGTAATCCATGAAATCTTCTTCTTCCTCTGCTTGGAATGAAACTGCCTTATGTGTGGTTTGAAGCCTCAAATCTGTTCCTTATGCTCCGATCGTGTGGGTAAGTTTGAATCCCTTGTCCTCTTTGATTTGTTTTCACATGGCTGTTGTATGGGTCAGCCAAGTTTCTTTTCTCCGCCTCTTGCTTGTGTTTGTGGTGGCTTGGGTTTTATGGGGTTTTATTTAGCTTAAAAATTGAAGAATGAAGGGGTATTTGAATAGGTATTTTCATGGATGTTCCTATTAACACCTATAATAAGAAGCATGCAGTGAAGTGGGGTGTGTTTATTTGTGATTTTAAGATGAAAGCTTGAAGCTTTTATGGTTGTCAGTTTATAGAGTATGATGTTGTTTTGTACCTTGCTCTTATTCTATACATATAGTTGCTTGAATATTACTCAAAAAAAAAAAATTATCAATCTTGTTATATGAAAATCATCTCACCGTTAAATGCCTTTGGTGTGTTTATCAAATTGCTTGAAAAAGTTATCATTTCCGTATGGGCAGTCAAAGATGATGCTATTCTTTTGCTTTAGCTTTGTTATAGTAATAAATTTTTTAAAAAAAAAACTGTTTGTTAGTTTTATATTATAAAAGTTATATGGTCTATGTTAGTTAGGATAAGTTATGGCCTAGTTTGGTCTTTGGCAATTAGACACTCAGATCTTCTAAATTTATCTTTATTTCATGATTGTTGAATTATTAGAAGTCTTAAATCGTAAAAGTTAAATTACATGGGTATGATGTTATCTTATTTATAATTATGATTCTAATTTTAGCTTTGATTTTAAATGCGAAATTAAGATAAAATTATTATTTTTTCTTTTCCCTGTGTATTCCCTTCAACATTCAATATTATTGATAATAAAGTTATTGAGCCAGGGTGTTTGGATGTGGTTGCAAAGAGGCTGATGCCATATGAAGATGATATAGTGATGAGAAGAATTTATGGCATAATACAGTAGTTAGCTCATTATCTAAATTTTCAATGACAAAATTTGGATAATAATTTGTATTTTTGCTCATGTTAATACATGCCTGAAACGGGGTTTTATTTGTGGATGTAATCATAAAGTGTTTATGGAAAGAATTTTGAGATATGGATTATGCCCGTTTTGCACATTTTCTTTTACATAATCGATTTTTCACCAGGTGTATTAGCAATTTTCATGAATAGAAATAAACGATTCTTGTAATGATTTAAGCACTTGTCACTCATGGCTTTAAGCTGCGCTTATAACTCGTAGACTTGAGCTACGTTTGTCATTCGTGGCCTTGAATTGCACTTGTCCTTCGTAGAGCTGCGCTTATTAATCGTTTTGTGTCAGCTCCTCTCATAAAACAAGAATTTTGAAAAAGAAATATTGTTATTATTATTTGGCATTTTTGAAAATAATTTTAGTTGATCTTGTTTTATTTGAGTTGAAATTGTGATTATGTTCTCGAGCTTTAAATTTTTATAAATATGAGCATCATTATGAAAAGTTCGAATGAAGTTTCGTACATATAACAATGGTAAAATATACATTTCACAAATTTGTAATAAGAGCTTTGCACTTTCGTACATTTTTTTTTCAAGTATGAATAATCTAGTATCAATTGATAATTGATAATTTGTACTCACATAGTAGATCTTGCCAATTATAAATAGAAAATACTAATTCATATGGGCTTACAAAGTAAGGTCATTTTACACTTCATGCTAGTCACGCCATATAGGTTGGGGTGTGACAAAAATGATTTGCATTGTCGATTGAGGTATTCTTGAGATAAAGATAAGTGAGTACCATGTGCTTGATTTATTCTTGATATTCTTGTAATAAATTGAAAATAAGGGTATACATATATGTGTGTGTGAAAACGGTTGTTTAAATGATTGTGAATGTAATATTAAAGTTAGAAATATTGATTTAAGACATATAATAGAGAGAGGAAGGGTAGAAATATATATAATACTATAAGAACGTGAGAGGTGGTGAATAATTATAGATAAACATAGGTATTAATTTTTTATTTATATATCATATGTAAATATAGGAAAAAATAGGGGAGTTGGTTCCTCAAAGCACCGTGAACGGGAAGAGGCAGCTGAAAATTAAATCCTGAATACATGTAGCAGTTTGATTCCATGACTTTGATTATACATGAATAATCTCATAAGATCTATTGCAGGTATATGGTGAGTTTTAATCCTTTCAGTTTACTTAAAGAGTACTCCATGCTAGATGGGTCTCAACCCCTAGCGAGATTAGTTATCATAATTAATTGTTATAAAAGAGAAACCCGTACAAGAACAGTTATCTCTACTACCAACAAACATATTGTTTCCAGTAGATGGGAGGTGCATATAGCACAGCTTACTTAGGATAATTAACATAATTATTTTTTAATATTTTTTAAGGGTCGGTAATTTTTTAATAAATAATTTATTTCTTAAATTTTTTAAGAAATTGTCAACGGAATTCCGTCGGTAATCCGTTGGTTATTACCCACGAAATAAAAATCCGTCGGTTATTCCGTCTATAAATTTACCGACTGAATTTCCGCCGGAAATCCGTCAGAAATTACAGATGGATATTTATTCTGTCGGTGAGTTCATGTTTTTTTGTAGTGTTATGAGTTCACAAATATAGTTATTAAATGAATTGCTAACTCGGTTTGGGATTCATCCCAAATATTATAAGTGTGTATTAGTAATACTCCATGTATAGCTTTGAAGTGAATTTTCGTTTGTAAGTTTGGGTTGATTTGATTAATTGTAGCATATATTTTATTTCTGGCAAAAACGAACACTAGTATAAACTGTATAAGTTGACGAACAAAAAAACAACTATTATGAAACATGCCATGAGAATTAATTGACTTTATATATATATATATATATAGTTTATTTATGTCTAAAGATTATGTGTATATATTATATAATATTTATTCTATTCATATCCAGCACTAATTATTCTTCTTGAGTTTTTTCGTCCAAGCAATAATTATTTAATATATACATCTTATGATAAATTTTCTTCCATTAAATGATCACATATAGGCTTATATACATTTCTTACCTCAGTGAACGTTGATGAAATTGGAACGATACCAATATAACTTTGCATTCTATTTAATTTAATTATAAACATTCTAAGAATCATTTTGAAAAACTGTTTTGCTTCCTTTTTTGGAATTATAATGCCTGCGATGTTGCTAAAAAAGGTTCCCATATATAAGACTTTCATAATTATAAACAAATCATGAAAAGGAAAACAACCATAATTTAATATTACGTACGGTGATGGGGGAGTTGCAGATTTATTTTCTTAAAATTACAAAAAAAGAAAAGAAAAGAAAGGGTCTTTATATATCTATATCATTAGATGGCGCTTAATAATTGATTGAGTTGAATGAACAATAAGTGCAAATATATACATGACTACTCCACAAGAGCTTCCTTTGCTTTTGATTCCAAAACTTTGTTATATTACAGTGGGATATATAAGAAGTAAATACTCACAAATTGCAACAAGGGAATATGTTTCTTCATTATTGCACGCACTTCCAAAATATCATTTTTCCTTAAAAAATTAAAACAATGAAGAATTAAATTAGCATTTATTTTGTCTATTTTCCCCAGAAAATGTCATATTTAGTTATTATTATGAAAAATTATTTTTTTTATTTTGATTTAATTATAACTTTTTATTAGAAAAAATTTAGCCATTTTTTGATATTTTTATTTGTATATAGTTTTAGATTTTTAGAATATTCCATAATTACCTCCTATTTCTTTTAATTGCATTATAAATATTACTCCCTCTGTCTCTAAGTATGATATCAAATTAATTTTTTGTGGATTAAGGAAGAAAAATAAATTATTTTAGAGTATTGATATTCACCATTTTTTGAACAAACTAATTTACTTGAATAATAAATTTATTTATAATCTCTTTTATGACAATTTATTTATAATTTAATAACATATAACATATCGTATCATTAATTAGTATATTCAACTTCTTTAATATCTATAAACAAAGTCAATTTGATCTTATGTTCAACAGAGGGAGTATGTCATTAATTTAATGGTGAAAATTATATCTCAACACATTTGTGTATTTGTGTATAGGGAAAATCCCATTTAAATCTATCTAAAATTTTCAAATCTAAATTGGGGCCTTCACTTTCAACAAATAAAAACTTTATCAGATAAAAAATATTTCTTATTATTTTGAGGAGCTACTTTGGGCAGCTTTTGAAAATAATTAGATGTGATAAATATAATGTCATCAGAAAAGTACATAGATATCCCAAAATTTTAAAGCATAAGAATGTGGATATTCAAAGATATAAAGATATAAAAAAATGTCAAATAAAATTATTAAATTTAGAGAATACAACAAATATATTTTAAGAGCTTACATGTAAACTCCAATAAGGACTTTTGGCCTAATTAAGAATTCATTGGAGGTGCGAACATTAATTGGTATCTCAGACCAAAAAAAATTGGTATAATTCATATAGGTATTTCAATAGAATCTCCTTTGCATGTAGTATAAGCATTTTTATCAAAGAAACCTCCTTAATATTTGGGTGAGTTATATATCTCCCTACCTTAATTTCAAAAAGTTATTTAATTACCAAATTTTAAAAAATTGAATTAAGGATACTAATGTTTCATATTTAAATTATCACATTTCCTACCATCAAAATTAAAAGAACTTTAACATTTTTATTTTTCTACTTAATTCATTTAAAATATTTCAAGTTAAGTAAACTTATTTTACTAATTTTAAGATAAAGTTGAATGTGTTGGTTCCTAGCTATCAACGGAGAAAAACTAATGTGTTTATTAAAAAAAATTAATGTGCCAGAGTTTCTGATCTTAATGGTTAATTTTGGAATTGGTCAAATTAAATAACTCATTCATAGGTTTTGATAATTATTTTAAAAAGATAGACGCAGATACATTTGTTAGAATCTTAAGTTTTGATGAGGAGTAACCCCATAGAAAACATAAGTAAAAAGAGTATAAGTTACCTTTGAATTAAACAAGTAAAATTTGTCAGGTAACAGATCACTATCGTTAAAGCTAAAGACTATCACTATTGAAAGGTTCAACTATAGCAGAAGGAAACTTAACAGAACATTAAGATAAAATATATCTATCGCTAAGTGTATATCCCTATCGCTAATGAATAAGAAGGAATAGCAAATGAAGACTTAGAAATAACAAAGTTAATATCTATCACTAAGTCATTTAGTATCGCTAAAGAAATATCTTATCGCTAGAAGTTCATTGAGAACATGGATAAATGAAAGGAAGAACAACTAACAGAAAAATAAACTATGTCCTTGAGCAAATGAAATCAGCTAGCGATATCATAAGCTGCTATCGATAACAAAGTACTTCACATAATAAACATTCTGATAGCTAGTGCCTGAGAAAATGAGTTAACATGTTTATCTATCGATAGTAGAATACCTGGAATTACCTTTGAATAACCAAATAACTCAATATCCTTAAATCTAATGAACAATCAAGTAACTAGCGATAATGGAATTAGCTAATCGATAGAAGAATGCTCATTGTGATAACAAACCGATAAGCTGATACATTGAGCTAATAGACTAAGCTTGCGATAGCATCTGCTGTGCATTATATGATTATTTGTTCAGCTAACAACTTAAGTGCAGGACTTACACTATGAAGTTAGCGATAGCAAATCATGCTAGCGCTACTGAAAAAGCTGTTATGAAAGTACAGTTCGTACAGATGCTCAAAACGTTCAGTCTACATCTCTCTTAGCTCACCATACGCAAGAGCAGTTGAAGCTAGAGCAGAAAGTTAACCTCAATAAAGTAACTGCATTAATTGCCAACGGCTATGAGCTCTCAACGACCATATTCAAACGGGCTTATGAATATGAACGCAATGGCAAATCTGAGAACAGATATAAATACAGAACTTGAGCATTCATGAAGAACTGACAAAAAACGAGAATATTCACGAACATATTCATTGCTCTCTGATTTCTGTATTTATTATTCTAAGTGATTTTACTTATACTTAAGTGATTATCATAGTCTGTTCATTAAGTGAACATTATTGTTGAAATCCTCTACTGTTTGAGGTTGTTCTAAAGCTTGGTGCTTTGAGAACAGGGTAGTAACCTTACAGGTAGTAAGGGGGAGTGTTTAGAGGGATTCTAAAACTCTGTAAAGGTTGACAGGTGAACCTATGTTGTAAAACCTGTGGTTAGTGGAACCCAACAAGGTGTTGGAGAACTGGACGTAGGCAGTGTTGGCCGAACCAGTATAAAGTCTGTGTTGCTTTAATTAGTTTGTTAATTTTCGGAAGCACAATTCACCCCCTCTTGTGCGTTTGCCATTCTCATTTGGTATCGGAGCAGGTCTTCTCTGTTTGATTCCAACGAATCTGAGAAGTAAAGATCAAAATGGCATCGCTTGAAAATATTCTACCTGAGGGAAGTTCCATTAACAAACCTCCCGGCTTTGATGGGAAGCACTACACCTTCTGGAAACTTAAGATGAAAATCTACATCAAGGAAAATGGGTACAAACTGTGGAAGATCATTGAAGAGGGAGATATCGTGCCTAAAGATACCTTGGGTATTCCCAAGGCTGAGGATGAATTTACAGATGAGGATATTGCTAACCTAGAGCTAAACAGCAAAGCAGTTCTCATGATCCAGAGTGCTCTCAGTTAAACGGAGTTCTTCAGAATGAGTCATTTGGACACTGCTAAAGAAATGTGGGAAGCTCGACAGATTGCACACGAGGGAACCACTGGAGTAAAAGATAGACGTGTTGAAATGCTAGTCGAAGAATTCCACAAGTTCAAAATGACTGAAGGAGAAAAGATAAGAGACTTGGAGATCAGATTTACTCATCTCATCAATAATCTTGCTGCTCTATGAAGGAAAATTATAGAGAAAGAGCAAGTCAATAAGATTCTGAAAGTTCTAAGAGGAGATTGGCTCATGAAGGTCACTGTTATACAAGAAATGCAAGGAGAATCAACTAAGTCAATCACAGCCCTGTTTGGCAGCCTTGCTGAGTATGAGACAACCCTGATAGCTCAAAGGGAAGCTCAAGGAAATCCCAAAAAGAAGTCTCTTGCTCTTACTGTATCAGAGAAAGATGAAATTGATGATGAGGACATAGCTCTCATGGCCAGAAAGTTTAAAAAGTTCTTCAGAAGAAGATGAAGATTCCAGAGAAGTAGTCCTAGCTTCAAGGATTCTCAGAAGGACAAAACTCCTGTATGTTTTGAATGCAAGAAGCCTGGTCACTTCAGAGCTGAGTGTCCAAGTCTTCAAAGATTAAAGGAGAAGGAGAAAAAGAAGACTTATGGAAAGAAGAAAGCTTATGTTTCATCCATCTGGGGTGATAGCTCTGATGAAGAAGGTAGCGATAGCGAAGAATGCGCCAACCTCTGCTTAGTTGCTCGAGAAGAGCAAAGTGATTCTGAGGTATCTGATTCTGAACCTTCTCATTCTGAACTTCAAAGCTTGTACGATGAAATGCATATTGAATTAATGAAACTTGCTAAAGAAGTAGTCAGGTTAAGAAAAGAAAACAAAGAACTTCAGAAAAACTCTTCTTCACAAAAAGGTCCTTCTTCTCTATCGATAGGAGAGGAGCTATCGCAAGCTCCCAGAAAAGAACTTTCGATAGCTGACCCTCTATCGATAACAACTCCTTCAACTTCTGAAAATTGTTCTAACCGTGAAAAACTGTTGAAGGAAAAAGAAAAGCTTTCAAATATTTTAGAAAAATTTACAAAAGGCTTAGAGACGTTAAATGTGATTTTAAACAACCAAAAAGTTTTTAGAGATAGAACCGGTATTGGTTATGAGCCTAAGCAAAAATTTTCAAAAAAATGGGTTGAACCCAAGGTGAAGTCATATATGAAATATTTTAGAAGATCATCTGAATATTCTTCACCATATAGTTTTTGCAATTATTGTAACAAGTGTTAGTACTGGCTGTCACCCAAGAGGTGGGTGAATTGGGTGATAGAATAAAATTCTTTTAACTCCTTAAACAAAATACAAGTGATGTTAATCTTTGAAATCTTTTTAGGTTTATCACAGAGAATATTTCAAAACATGAAATGCACTGAGGAGTAAATAACTTTGGTATGCTTGAAACTAAGAGTGTTAAGGGAAGAGATAATGCACACAGAGTTTATCCTACTTCGGCCAATCCAGACCTACATCCAGTCCTCAGGCTCCACCTGAGATTTTCACTACCCTCTTGTTTAAACCTGGCACAAGAGAAGCCTACCACAGGTTTTACGAACACAGGTTCACCTGCCAACCTTTACAGAGTTTTAGAATCCAACTAAACACTCCCCCTTACTACCTGTAAGGTAATATCCCTGTTCTAAAGCACCAAGCTTTCAGAACAACCTCAAACAGTAGAGGATTTCAATAAATACGTTCACTTAATGAACTAATTTGGATAAACACTTAAGTACAAATGAATATATGATGAAACTATAATTCTAGAGCTTATCAATTCTGATAATGTGAGCTCTAACTCTATTTTTCTAACTCAATTAATTCATCATTTCTGGGCTCACTGAAATATATCTAATACTCTGTGTAGAGCCTCTTGTTTTCATCTCGCATCATCTCATCATGAAAAATGCTCAGAATATTCGCGCATTTTTAATTCTGAATTCTTCAAGTCTTTATATATGGTGATATACTTTTCTAACCATTGGAGACTTGGAGAACTAGCCGTTAGCACCTTTTCTTTCTTTTCATGCTTCAACTGATTTTGCAGAAGATAAGATAGGAGAGACAGAGACTGTGAGTAACGTTATCCTGCTGCTACCTGCTACTGTACTTGTATGTCAGCTTTTTCATTAGTGCTAGCATGATTTGCTATCGCTATCTTGACAGTGTGAATCCTGCACTTAAGCTGTTAGCTGAAACAAATACTCATGCAATGGATATTATCGATAGGGTATTTCATTAGCTCAAAGAGATAGAGACAATATACCAGCTAAAGTATTTTCAAAGCATTCTCTATCGATAGCTAATTCCATTATCGCTAGTTGATTAGCTTAAGGATACTGTTATATGGATATTCAAGATTAACTCCAGTTATCCTACTATCGATAGATAAAAACTGTTGGCGCTAGCAACTATGTTATCGCTAGTTAACTCATTTGCTCAGGCACTAGCTATAAGTTTATGAGGTATTTTGTTATCGATAGCTCAACTTATTTTCGGTAGCTGATTTCATTTGCTCAAGGACATGGTTCATTGATCAGCTAGTTATTCTTCCTTTTATTTATTCATGTTCTTAATGAGTTCATGTTATCTATGAACTTCTAGCGATAGTGAATGACTTAGCGATAGATATTAACCTTGTTATTTCTAAGTCTTCACTTGCTATACCTTTTTATCTATTAACGATAGGTTCTAGCTCTAGCGATAGTGATTTGTTACCTAAAATATTTTTACTTATAAATTCAAAGGTAACTTACGCTTATTTACTTATGCTATTTTTGAGATCAGTCTTCATCAAAACTTAAGATTCTAACAACAAGAAAGGCCATACACAGTCTACCTGCAATCACAGAAAATATGAAATCAGTAGCTCTTATAAGTGGGTTCCTAAAGGAACTCATGTGCCTAAGGTTTTCACAAACTTAGAGCACAAGACTAACTTTAAAGGACCCAAGAAAGTTTGGGTACCTAAATCTATATAGTTTGTGCAGGTATGTCTTAAAGCGTCCAGTAAAGGAAAATGGTATATCGATAGTAGATGCTCGAGGCATATGACTGGTGACAAGGACAAAATCAACAACCTAGTGATAAAGGATGGAGCCAAAGTTAGTTTTGGTGGAAACCAAAGTGGAAAGATCAGTGGAGTTGGTGAAGTAGGTCCAGTCAAGGATGTTTACCTAGTAGATGGTTTCTGCCACAACTTGCTGAGTGTTAGTCAAAGTACATATCATGGCAACTGGGTAATTTTTTATGAATGTCTTATTGTTGATAAAAATGATTTAGATATAAATAAGTCTAATCTCAAGTGTAAGATAAAAGCAAACAGAAATGGAAATTTATACACTTTGGATTTATGCCAACAACTTGAAGAAAAATGTTTTATTTCAAATGATGAAAATTGCTGGTTATGGCATAAGAAATTAGCACATGTGAACTTTACTCAACTAGATAAGCTAGTTAAGAAGGAATTAGTCATAGGAATCCCTAGTTTCAAGACAAAACATGATTTGATTTGTGAATTCTGTCAAAGAGGTAAACAAACAAAGTCCTCCTTTAAAATCAAGAAGACAGTCTCCACTAGTAGGCCATTGGAACTAATTCATATGGATCTAATTGGGCCAGCAAGAGTGAAAAGTCTAGGTGGAAGTCTATACACTCTTATAGTCCTGGATGACTATTCAAGATTTACCTGGACTATGTTTCTTTCCTCTAAACATGAAACTTTTAATGCCTTTTGTGTGCTTGCTAAGAAATTGCAGAATGAAAAAGGCACAAAAATTATAGCAATCAGGACTGATCATGGAGGAGAATTTGAGAACAAAGAGTTCATGGAGTTGTGTGATGAAAATGGGATTGAACACAACTTCTCTGCCCCTCGTACTCCTCAACAAAATGGTGTTGTAGAGAGAAAAAACAGAGTGCTCACAGAAATGGCAAGAAGCATGCTGAACAAGAAACAAGTGCCTTAAATATTTTGGGTAGATGCCATGAGCACAGCTTGCTACATCTCGAACAGAGCTTATATCAGAAAGGGGATGGAGAAGACTCCATATGAGCTCTACAAGGGAAGGAAGCCCAATATCAGTCACCTGAGAATTTTCAGATCAAAATGCTACATTCACAACAACGGAAAGGTAAATCTAGGTAAATTCGATCCTAAATCTGATATTGGCATATTCATAGGCTATTCAAATAGAAGTAAAGCATATAGAGTTTATAATAAAATAAATCAAACTGTTGAGGAGTCTATGCATGTAGTATTTGATGAAACACCTCAAAGAAACCAACAATCTGTTGATGAGGATGAAGATTTTTCAAAATTTTTAAAACAGTCTCTATCGATAGCACCTCAGCCATCGATAGCAAATCCTAAAAACAATGCTGAAAATGATCAGGATGAAACTAAAGATGATCTAGATGGAACTAATGAGCCTCAATCTTCCATAAGACATCTTAAGAATCATCCTCCTGAACAGATTATTGGAGAAATTTCAAAAGGAGTTAAAACAAGAAGGCAACTACAAAACGAAATGGAATTTTCTTGCTTTCTTTCTCAAGTTGAACCAACTTGCGTTGATGAAGCTCTTGCTGAATGTGACTGGATAGTTGCAATGTAGGAAGAACTTAATCAATTCAAAAGAAATCAAGTTTGGGATTTAGTACCTAGACCAAGAAATCATCCTATTATTGGTACTAAATGGGTTTTCAAAAACAAACTTGATGAAATTGGACAAATTGTCAAAAATAAAGCCAGATTAGTTGCCAAAGGATATAACCAAGAAGAAGGCATTGATTATGAAGAAACTTTTGCTCCAGTTGCAAGACTTGAAGCAATAAGAATTCTTCTAGCTTTTGCATCCATTAAAAATATTAAACTTTATCAAATGGATGTTAAAAGTGCTTTTCTTAATGGATATATTAAAGAAGAGGTATATGTGGAGCAACCTCCTGGTTTTAAAGAAAAGTCTAAGCCTGATCATGTTTTCAAACTTAAAAAAGCTTTATGGTCTCAAACAAGCACCTAGAGCTTGGTATGAGAGACTTAGTACTTTTCTGTTCGATAAAGGATTTTCTAGAGGAAATTCAAATACTACCTTGTTTATCATGCATAAAAATAATCACATGCTCATAGTTCAGATTTATGTTGATGATATTATTTTTGGTGCAACTAACGAAAAACTCTGTGAAGACTTTGCTAAGATAATGCAGGGAGAGTTTGAAATGTCTATGATGGGAGAATTAACATTCTTTCTAGGCCTGCAGATAAAGCAAAAGAAGGATGGGATCTTCATCTCCCAAACCAAATATTGTAAAGAAATTCTCAACAAATTTGGGATGAATCTATCCAAAGAAGATGACACACCTATGAGTGCCTCTGCCAAGTTAGATGCTGATGCACAGGGCAAAGTAGTAAATCAATCACATTATAGAGGAATTATTGGTTCTTTACTTTATTTAACTGCTAGTAGGCCTGACATTGAATTTAGTGTAGGCATGTGTGCTAGATATCAAGCAAATCCTAAAGAATCTCATTTATCAAATGTAAAAAGGGTTTTGCGTTATTTACAAGGGACTCAAGAGCTTGGGCTGTGGTATCCCAAGGGAACTCAAGAGTACCTTCTTACTTATACTGACTCTGACCATGCAGGTTATAAGGCAGATAGAAAAAGTACAAGTGGTCAATGTCAATTCCTTGGTGGCTGTTTAGTCTCTTGGGCAAGCAAGAAGCAAAATTGTGTCTCTCTTTCATCCTCAGAGGCTGAATACATTGCAGCAGCAAGTTGTTGTACTCAAGTCTTATGGCTTAAGCATCAACTAAGAGATCTGGGTTTGGAATTCCCAGAAGTACCTATCCTCTGTGACAACACCAGCACATAAGCTTGGCCAAAAATCCAGTTCAACATTCCAGAACCAAGCATATTGATGTGAGACATCACTTCTTGAGAGATCATATTCAGAAGAAGGATGTCAAGGTGGAGTTTATATCAACTCTCTTACAACTAGCTGATATATTCACCAAGCCTCTTGAGCCAGATCAATTCATCTATATCAGAAGAGAGCTAGGAATGGTAAACCCAAATGAGTTGTGAATATTTCTGACTTAATTCTTGATTTATTTTCATGTTATTCATATGAAATATCGCTAACTTAGGCATCGGAGTGCCAAATCTTAAGTTTTTGCAGGACTGACCCATCAATAGTGAGTTTCACTATCGCTAGCTGTATGCAGGACATAAGCTGTTTGAGCAAAGATTGCCATCGCTAGCTAAAAGCATTATCGATAGCAAAGTCAACTATCGATAGATGAAACTTGGAAGGAGTGAGTGAAAAAGCCTAAGTCACTTGCTCAGCGTGGGATCATGCCTGCTAGCGATAGCAGCTCTTACTAGCGATAGCAAGTCACTTAAAAGGCTCAGAATGCGAAACATTTAGTGAGTATTCATCATTTATGGTAATCTCTGAAACCTATAAAATTAGGTCATTTGCATTCAGCATTCATTATTCATTTGCATTTTCTCTTCTACTCAAAATCTCTCTGAGCATTCAAGCCTCTCTCTCTCAAAACCCTAAACCCTAAAAATGGCTAGAACCAAAGTTCCAAATGTGAGTGATGTTGAGGCAACCTCTAGCGCTAAACCCTCGTCTCAATCCGCTAGCAAGAGGTCCAAAACCCAGAAAGCTGTGTCATTCTCCAAAGAAGTGGTTGAATCAGGTACCAAGCGTCAAAAGCGAACTTCCTCTGATTTGCCCTACTCAGAAGATCCCCTTGAAGCTCCAAGCGTCCTTTTCGCAAATCGAAAAACCCTAGATAGGGCTGCAGCTTTGGTGGATTTGTTCTTTTACAGAGAGCCTGAGGAGACCAAACAACTTGAGAAAGACGAGGTGGCTCCTGTCCAAGATTATGCTGCTGCTGATTTTGGTGCCGGATGAGGGGTACTACTCGTCCAGGGCTCTAGTGGGATGTGATGGTGGATTAGTTATTCTCTTCATCTCCTTCATTATCCATCTTCACCTACCTCTGCCAATGATGATGACAAAAAGGGGGAGAAGCAAAGGGCAGAAATTGAAAAAGAGAATAAGCAGTGAATCTGGAGATTATGAGTTAGACACATCAAATTGGAAGGATGATTCTGAGTCTAATTGAGTTGAAGAGCCTAAATCATTCCCTAAATTCCCTGAAGCCATCCTAATATGCATCATATATAAACTGCACATTTATCAGTTTCATAGCTTATGTTTAGTATTTACTTCTGCAATACAGAATAAAAATGTACAATTTTCATCTCAATTCTTGCTCTGAACATAATTATATTATGTAATTTGAACATGCATTTTCTTATGTTCTAATTTATGCTTATGCTGATGAATATTTGTGCTCTGAACGTGCTTTAAATATATATAGTTTACTTATGTTTTGTCATCATCAAAAAGGGGGAGAATGTTAGAATCTTAAGTTTTGATGAGGACTGACCCCATAGAAAACATAAGTAAAAAGAGTATAAGTTACCTTTGAATTAAACAAGTAAAATTTGTTAGGTAACATATCACTATCGCTAGAGCTAAAGACTATCACTATTGAAAGGTTCAACTATAGCAGAAGGAAACTTAGCAGAACATTAAGATAAAATATATCTATCGCTTAGTGTATCCCTATCGCTAATGAATGAATAAGAAGGAATAGCAAATGAAGACTTAGATATAACAAAGTTAATATCTATCACTAAGTCATTTAGTATCGCTAAAGAAATATCCTATCACTAGAAGTTCATTGAGAACATGGATAAATGAAAGAAAGAACAACTAGCAGAAAAATAAACCAAGTCCTTGAGCAAATGAAATCAGCTAGCGATATCAAAAGCTGCTATCGATAACAAAGTACTTCACATAATAAACATTCTGATAGCTAGTGCCTGAGCAAAAGAGTTAACTAGCGATAACATAGTTGCTAGCACTAACATGTTTATCTATCGATAGTAGAATACCTGGAATTACCTTTGAATA
Source organism: Mimosa bimucronata (assembly GCA_037074515.1). NCBI lineage: Eukaryota > Viridiplantae > Streptophyta > Magnoliopsida > Fabales > Fabaceae > Mimosa > Mimosa bimucronata. Next base: position 24,153,506 of record CM073445.1, on the reverse strand, counting down.
ACCAAATAACTCAATATCCTTAAAGCTAATGAGCAATCAAGTAACTAGCGATAATGGAATTAGCTAATCGATAGAAGAATGCTCCTTATGATAACAAACTGATAAGCTGATACATTGAGCTAATAGACTAAGCTTGCGATAGCATCTGCTGTGCATTACATGATTATTTGTTCAGCTAACAACTTAAGTGCAGGACTTACACTATGAAGTTAGCGATAGCAAATCATGCTAGCGCTACTGAAAAAGCTGTTATGAAAGTACAGTTCGTACAGATGCTCAAAACGTTCAGTCTACATCTCTCTTAGCTCACCATACGCAAGAGCAGTTGAAGCTAGAGCAGAAAGTTAACCTCAATAAAGTAACTGCATTAATTGCCAACGGCTGTGAGCTCTCAACGACCATATTCAAACGGGCTTATGAAGATGAACGCAATGGCAAATCTGAGAACAGATATAAATACAGAACTTGAGCATTTATGAAGAAATGACGAAAAATGAGAATATTCACGAACATATTCATTGCTCTCTGATTTCTGTATTTATTATTCTAAGTGTTTTTAGTTGTACTTAAGTGATTATCATAATCTGTTCATTAAGTGAACATTATTGTTGAAATCCTCTACTGTTTGAGGTTGTTCTAAAGCTTGGTGCTTTGAGAACAGGGTAGTAACCTTACAGGTAGTAAGGGGGAGTGTTTAGAGGGATTCTAAAACTCTGTAAAGGTTGTGGTGAACCTGTGTTGTAAAACTTGTGGTTAGTGGAACCCAACAAGGTGTTGGAGAACTGGACGTAGGCAGTGTTGGCCGAACCAGTATAAAGTCTGTGTTGCTTTAATTAGTTTGTTAATTTTCGGAAGCACAATTCACCCCCCTCTTGTGCGTTTGCCATTCTCAACATTTAGTTTCCAAGAAATAGCCTTTATTTTTTCATTGTGATTCACTTGTTCTTGTCGTTGGAGGGTGAGAGACATTCTTACCATTATGCTGATAATAGTCCACGGATTGTATAGAGGATCTTCCCTATCTAACCAATGATAAGAAGGATAGGAGAGAGCTTCGATGTGACTTTCACTATAAATAGATAGATACATTCAACATGTTGAATCAACAGCACACATACATTTGGATATATACCATATCATATGTCCTAAAAATTATTTGTTCACTCATTCTACATGTGCTTGTATTATTTTATATAAGAGAAAAAAATCATCCTAGACATATAAGACGGATTACACATTGCAATTATATTACTCCTAGAGTATGTGGGAAAGCAAGGCAAACAAATAACAGAGGTATATTCTGTTCCTCTCCATACACAAAGCATAAAGTTTTTAGGTAAACACAAAATAATACAAAACAAAAGCTAAAAATAGCATCATAGTAACATAAGAAAAAACACAACTTATCGAAAAATTTATGAAAACATTGTTTATTTTTCCATTATAAAAGTTCAACTTGGTTCATTTTGTTTGTATAGAAACCACACAATATAAATGATGAATTTGTTGATACATATAGTGGTTTAAGGGTGAGTGAGTTAGACAATAGGGGTCAAACCAAGGGTGGATAATTCATAATTAAATTAATATAGTTAATAAAAAAAATTAACAAATATTATATTTAACTAAAAAAAGAATAGCATTTAAATATAAATGCCATTAGTTTAGAAGTAAATAAACAATTCATCCATAATCTACATATAATCCAACAAATAAATAAAGTTAATAAAAACAAATGTAAAAGATTTTTTTTAAAAAATGTTATTTTTCATGATTATGAGAAAAACAAATTTAATATGCCCAACTAATCCAAAAACTCAAGGACTCATTAAAATTGAGCATTCATACAATGAAAATAAGAGTAATTGGCATGAAAAAATGTCCCCATCATATATGCTTTTCAGAAATCTTTTCAATTTTAATTATAAATAAGTATTCCAATAAGCAGAACAAGTAATATTCCAAAACAAGAACGAAAACAAAAATTGGCCTATGATGCGTTACAAATTCCCAATTTAGCGAACACCCCCTACTTCCCTCCCCCAAACTCGCTATCGAACTCCCAAAAAATAATTAGTAATAACATGGCAAAATTTATAATTTTTTAACATGTCCACATGAGACATTTTCTTAACCTAATGTGTTGATACAATGTTTTTGAATTAACAAGACATAATTCCCCGTGCATTGCACGGATTGTATTGCTTATTCTAAATTTTCCCATCTTACTTTTTTGTTTGGTATATTTTATGGTTTTAAGAAATCAATAGTAACTCATTTTTGTTCAGTAAAGATATTTAAATCATAGAGACTATTTGTTGAATTTATAATAGTTATTTCCAAAAAAAAAAGAATTTAACTATAATTACATGTGTTATTAAGTTATATTTGAACTAAAAAATAATTAAATGTTAGAGTTTTTTAATTCTCAAGAAGAAGTATACATTGTAACAATTATATATTCATAATATATCTTATTTATCAGATACACTTTAAAAATTTATATCATATCAAAAGGATGGAGAAAAATATGTCCACACAATTCATGATATATAGTATACAAATCTATTGTAAGTTACCTCATATATGGGATTTTGTGGTTGATACAACTTCCATTATTGTAGGGTACCATATAACATCTCTTAGTCCCCAGCTATCTCACCAAGACTTTTAATAAAAAGGGTCTTATATTAATTATAGTGCTCCCTCCGATCCTAAATATAAGACCTATTTGGGGAGTTGGTTTTGGTCATAAATATATGACCTAATTTTTATTTTGGTCAACTTCTTCCCAAATTATCTCTATTAGTATTCCTCCTACAATAATCAAGTAAGAGGTGTGGATGGAATAAGGGAAGATGATTGAGGTGTTTTAGGAAAAACATACCATATTAACTAACATTAATCAGACAAAGTAATTAAATAGGTCTTATATTTAGGATAAGAGGAAGTATTAATCAATGTAGACATATTTTCATTTTTTTTATAATCAGTGAATGACTCTAAAAAGTGATTAATTATGGGTCTACATTAAAAGTATAACAAATTAGAGTTTAGCTCGATGAAATTTGAGATAAAAGTTATATGATGATGGAAATAAAATTTACTACAGATAATTATTGTTGTTTGAATTGTTACATAATGCCATTCCTGGCCTCTTCATTTTTCAAGATGCTTTTTTATGTCAATAATGACAACATAGTCATTATTGAGAAACCCAAATATATTAATTTTACCCTTTCACATTTACTAAGAGTATCATCTTTAGAAAACCGATTTTATTCAACAGTTCCTTTCACATTTTATTGAAGAATTAATTGATAATTAAATATATTAGAAGCTCAAAGGCATCTGCCACAACATTTCACATCACTTAAATTATGAGAGTCTATCATTAAAAAATTGAATCAAACCTTTTCATATTATATATAGCATTGAAACCAAATTTATTTCATTTATTTAGCAACCCCTTACACATTCTAATGACAATCCATTTCATATAAAGTTCATATAGTCAATTTAACTCACTGGAATTTAACTAATTGGAATTAGAGATAAATTTTAAACAATGATGAGAAATAAAATTTGCTAAAGATAATTATATAATCATTTGAATTGTTCTACAATTTAATTCGTGGATTCTTCATTTTTTAAGAAAAATTTATATGAACAATAATGACAATATAGTTAATATTGATAAGTTTAAAGGTATTGATTTTTCCCTTTCACATTCCCTCGAATAGGATAGTGTTATATCTAAAAAGCAAATTTTATTCAACCGCTCCTTTCACATTACATTGAATGATTAATTAATAGTTAAAGATATTAGTCACAACCTTACATATTCATTTAAATAAGAGAGTATCATCTTCAAAAAATTGAACTAAACATTTTCATATTCTTTATAGCATTTAAACAAAATTTATTTAACTCATTTAACAACCCCTTACACATTCCAATAACAACCCATTTCATAATATGCTTATGCAAAAATTAAAAGTTCATTATTTTGGATTTGAAAAGTCTCAGTATTTCTACCATGTCCTTTTTATTCAACAATTCATTTCACATTATATTGAAGGATTAATTAGTAATTAAAGGTATGAGAAGCTTAAAAGTAATAGTCACAATTTTCATATTCTTTTAAATAAGATAGTGCCATCTTCAAAAAATCGAACCAAATCTTTTCATATTATATATAATCTTAAACCAAATTTATTTGATTTATTTAACAATCCCTTACACATTTCTATAACAATCCCTTTTATAAAAGGATCATACAATATTAAAAGTTCATGTTTATTGTTTGAAAATCCCAAATATTTCTACCTAGTCTTTTCACATTACAATTAAAAATTATTAAAAAAAGCCATGTTTTGTGTTTATAGAAAAGATAAGATGATCATAAGAAGCACTTCAAACTTTTGTAAGAGAAGATTATATTATTTCAAGGCATTTGAATCCATCATTGCTAAGTAGTGTTGTATACCAAGCCTGGTTTCCAGGGTTTTCTACAAAATATTTTCATCTAACTTCTTCACAACACATTGCTAGTCGTAGGATTTCTAAAATAGGTGGATAGACATTGGAGTAGATTTCTAAACAAAATTAAATTAAATTAGAATTGTTGAGATACAAGGGCTTTATTTCAAAATTGTTAAAAAAAAGATAACAATCATTTTAGATTGAATATCAATCAAGATGTCATGAAAAGAAGAACACTTAAAATCAATTGCATTAAGCAAGTAGTCCACTGAGAATTCAAAGAGTGTATGTGAATGTACATTAAAAAAAATTACTCATCTATATCTATGATAAAAATGAAAGAGAAATACAAAAGTGAAAACTTCAATAAAAAACGGAGAAGAAAAGAGAAAAAGCCATACATTTTAATGGGTATCAATTTTCTTATAAACCACAAAAAGGTAAGGGAGGATACTTATATATATTCATATTTATATTTGAAAAAGGGGAAAGAAAGCACATACTAAATCAATAAAAGAGAAAGAGAAATGATTGATCAAAACACAAATAAAGAGAAAAATGACATATGTTCACATCAATTCTCCTGATATCAAAAATTAAAAAGGAAGAAAAATAATAAAGTAATAATTCTAAAAAAAATCAGAAGAAGAAAACAGAATCAATCATACCCATTTCAATGCATCAACCTTCATATAATCATTTCTATGAAAAATAGAAAGTAAATAGATACCCAGAAGCAAGAACTTGAAGATTGTAAAAGAGCTTACGTGAAGAAGAAAAACCATTTGATTGAGCGAGAAATAAGCCCACAATATAAATTATATATATAGAGTAATCAATCGTTAGAATATGAAGGGCCATGATAAATGTCACTCATAATCGTGAATCGAACATTGGTATGTGAATAGTCGAGTAATCAATCACTAAAATATTAAGAGTCATGATAAATGATACTCATAATCATGAGTTGAACTTTGGAATGTGAATGGTCACCAAACGGCTTCTTAACGGTATTAGCATCAAATGTAGATGATTGAACCGAAGTTAACGGCTTCTTAACGGTGTTACTATGGGATTTAGAGAATTATATTGATTGATAGCAAGTGATATGATTTTTTTTTTGGAGGAATTGCACCATTTGGCATTGCTTCGCTTATAAATGACAAAGGATAATTTTTTTTTTGAAGGAATTGCACCATTTGGCATTGCTTCGCTTATAAATGACAAAGAAGAATTGATTTGCATAGAGTTTTTGTTTAAGACAAATTGAACTTCATTATATTAAGATTGGCATTTTATTAAAACGAAACATGGTAATGATAAAATAAATGAATAAATCACTGCAACATAAATTTTGAAAGATTGTAACTATTTAAATAATTTATACAATAAAACCAAATTTTCAAACAAAATAGCCGATAAAGAAATATAAAACTGAATAAAAGAAGGACATTTACTATTGGGGTAAAGGGCATTTCCACCTAGGAAGTATTCAAGTTTGGGCATTGGGTACTAGGAATTTTTTGAGTGGCCTATTATACCCTAAAAGTTTAAAAATGGGGCAATATTACCCCTCCGTTAACAAGCCAAATGGTCAAATAAGATGATCTCATCCTTCTCCCTTCGATTCCTCTTATTCATGAATCTCTCTCAAACCGTCCTTAACCCTGATCCTCTCCGACGGCTCAAGCTTCTGCCGTTATCAACCTTCATCGTCGTCGGCTTCCCTCTCTCCCCCCTCAGTCGACGACTTCTCTGTGATAGGTCTAGAGAGAGATCATTTGTAAGGTCGCAATCTTGAAGCACCAGAATCACAAGAGGGAGGGAGATAGTTTACGACAGCGTCAACTTTAATCCTCAGCATGATGGCGGCGGGGGTGCTTCGAGTGTATTTGTGACGGTAGTGGCTTCTCCCTCATACTGTCTCTTCATCTTCTCCTTCTCCCTCCTTGATCCATCACACACGTCATCCACAAACAAACTTGATCCATGCCGCCATCGCATGAATCGAAGTACAAATTGAACCTAAGCCTTTTGCTTCTCCATTTTTGTTTCCTATGCTTCTCGATCTGATTGTTTTATACAAATTTGAGTTTTTTCCTTTGTTTCACTACTTTTTTGTTGATTTGGATTTGGTTTGGCTTCTTGTGATTTTTTTTGCCGATTGTTCATGTTCCCTCAATCTGTTTGCTCTTTGCTTTGTTTTAGATTCGTTCATTTTTTGTGTGGAAAAAATGGATTGGTTCTTTAACAAAAAGGGGTTTACCACTAATACAAGAGCATGTGTGAGTCTAAGAGAGTTCGAATTCGGGTTAAATATTTGAGCTTTAGAAATGTGGGATATGTAAAAACTCATAAGCTTCATTCTTCATTTCTGGGTCAATGATTCTGAGATTTCTACAGTAAATTCTCTGTTTTTCCTTTGTGTAATCAAGAGGCTTGAGAAATTATTGTGGGTGTAGATGAAAAATTGCAGGGTTCAATTGGAAAAAGAAAACTGAGATGGAGTAAGGGTATGTTTGGTATTTCATTATATTTGGTTTTATTTTTTATGATGTAGCCAAATATGTGGTATAACAAGTGGCATAATATGTGTTGTGGCAAAGCAATAACATCATATTTCGGTCAAATAATGTTTGACTGTTTGGCTTGTTAATAGAGGGGTAATATTGTCCTATTTTTTTTAAACATTCAAGGTATAATAGGCCTGTGGAAAATTTCCTGGTGCCCAATCCCGAAACTCGAATACTTCCAAGGTGAAAATGCCCTTTAGCCCTTTATTATTCAAAATAAAACCACATTGCATAAAGATGCTTGTTCGGTTCAAGCGACTAGCCTAAAACACATTTAGTTCGAATAACAAGTGCACAAGAACAAAGAAAACATGATACTAACTGCAGCGTGGAAGATCCAAACAAAAAGGTGCAAACTTGTCCCACACCGGTCTATCGCCAAAAAGGAAAGATAGCGCCCATACAGAATTTTGCCAATGAGGAGACAAACCAGGGATATGATAGGTGCTGATTTGGATTGAAAGTTATATGATGCTGTTGTGTAAAGAATGAAATTAAATTCTTGGTATTCTTTATTGGCAATAGGAGATTTATATATGAGCAATTTAAAAGAAAGTATATTGTGATGTAACCGATTCAAGTGTTTAATTTTGATCAAAAAAAAAAAAATTCAAGTGTTTAAATGTATGATTATTTCAAAATGAAAGTAGCAAGTAATATATAAAGGGTTAAAGATTACTTTTAGTCTTTTATATTTGAGCAAAGTCCTCTTTTAATCCTTTAACTTTAAAAAAATATGATTTTGATCCTTTTAAATTAACACAATTAACTTTTTTTTTTTTTATGGAAAATGCTGATTGTGCAAAGTCACCAACAAAATAAATGCTAATATGTACAAAGTTTATTGTTTTAAACTATTCTTAAAAGTAAATAACTTTTAAAGACAAAAATAGGAAAGCTACACGTGGGTGTCTAACATCCATTCCTCCATCTGCTTCTCCCGTCCTCTTCCTTCACCATTTCTCCAGCACCTTCTATCATACTTCCATACCCCAAACAGAAACCTCTCCACCAAATCCTTACCCCTCCCCTCCCATCAAAGCCACTATGTTCATGACCCATGGCTACGGCTTCGACACTGGCTGGCCTTCCCCGATGATCTGTATTTACCACGCCACTTGGGGCTACGCCGTGTTCGTCGCCGATCAGCTTGGCCATGGCAGATCTGACAGAATTGATGTTATCTCTGCCATCTGGAGAAGGTCGCCGCCGCTTCGCTGTGTTTCTCAGTGGGGCTGAAGATCGAACCTTCACCTTCGGTTTAAGGAGGCAGTGGCACCGACTACTTCAGTGACCAACAAGATCTGAAAGCCTCTTCTTTACCCAAGGTTAAACTCTCTTTTTATTCCGGTCTCTGATACGAGATAACATTCGCGCATTTTGAATTAAATGTTGATTTGTGATTCTGGTAATAGGAGCCAACGCAAGTCAAGCTGGAGCTGAGATCGTTAATGGGTCTTCAAATTAATTCTCTGAAAAAACCACAAGGCAAGTTGTTTTGATGCAATCGTTTCAGTTTGTCATTTCTGATGTGCTAAAATTGTATATGATGTTGATTATTTTGGTTTGGTCTCGTCTTTAGATTTCTTTTTGGCCATCTGCTCTCATTTTTAAATGTTTTTTTTTTTTGGCCATTTGCTCTCATCTTTAGATTACAGTAATGATAATTGACACCTTAAAGATAATGATTTAGCTGATGGTTTAAGCTTTCGTCTCTTAGAACTTATAAGTTATGAATCTGAGTTGGTAAATAATGGCAGCAATTGTTCTTGAACAATGAAGTATTACAGGGTGACTGTTAGCTAGTTAGTGTAAGGGCAGAGTTTCAGTTACAGAATATTTTACTTGAATACTTTCCTTGATCTAATAGGATGTAATTGCTTTCCTTCTTCTTCTTTTTTTCTAATGAAAAAGCATAACTTAAAATAGTACTATCATAGATCTCACATATTATTTGTTGCTATGTGAGAAAGAAGAAATTCCAGAGCTTACGAAATCAATAGTCATACAACCTTCGAAATTGTTCTTGGAAAGACCCATGAAGGTGATTTAATGCATCTTTCTTTGCTTTAGATGCCACTGCCTTTGTGACATTCTCATTCCACTTTCCCTTAGACCTTTCGATAATATCTTTTAATCTATACTTAGGATTTTCTTTCACATTCTTCTGAACACTCCTACTAAGCCATTTGGATTTTAACAATTTATTATTTACCTCCCTATTGCATGTATGTTTGTCATAGATCGTCCTTAACTGCCATGTCTCTTCTCCCTTTATCTTTGCACAATATGCCCTCCAATCACAATTTGCCTTGCACCTTACTCTAATCCTTTCCTTATCATTTTTAATAAACCTTAGCCCTTTTCCTGCATGCACAGCATATGACGCTATGGCTTCTTTAAAATCCTCTGCAGTGTTATAAAGTGTTCCTGACTCCCACTTGTATTCACTCATATTTTTTAATAACTTATGCAATGGAAACCTATTCTTACTGCATCCATCTTCTCCTTCATTTTCATCTCCAGCTTCTTCCTCATCATCAAGGCTTTTTGAATCTTCACTCTCATGCTCTTCATATGAATCTTCTTTATATTGTATATTGAACTCCTCAAAGTCACATTCATTATTTCATTCACCTCTTCTTCACTATCGTTAAAGTCAATGCTAAAGGCACTGTCTTCATCAGAATTGTTCCCCATCTCTGATGCAAACTTTTGAGTCTGTGCACAACTCCAAATTGTGCAAGAAAGCAAGAATTTAGAACAAGAGACAAAAATTTTGATTATATGTAAATTTCAAGAGTAATTCATTGGTTTTGTCATAATTATTATTTTGTTTTTTTTATTTGTTGATACAAGCATGTGTGATTGGCATACTAGCGAACGTTTGAAATTTGAAAGCAAGGATATCTTCCTTTATAATGAATGTGAATTTCAATTCAAATTCTAATGTTATATTTGTTCACTAGAGTCTGGATTATTCCTAGGTATGTTTTTGTGGTAGTTTATTTTTGCTTAAAGGGATTAATGGATTATACTAGCACTGATATAAACTATTTTTTCTCACAGATTTTTCGTATATACACATAGAAAATCTGGAAGTGCAATGTACACATTTATGATCTAGGTAATTCCTCGTATATCAGGTAGAATTTGCTAGATATGAGCTATTGTGATATGTCATTGTTTTGTGAGTGTTATTAAATGCCATGCTGTTACTGATATGTTCTCATATATAGATATATTAGTGTAATTTTTGCACCCACCGGGTAATTGATCAAAGATTTTAATCAGACACCTAACAAAACAAAACGCAGATTTTCTGAATTAGGTGGGAAAATACAAATACAAGAAGAGTTCTTATCAAAATAATGGAGAAACAATTTTCTTTCTCCCACTTTGTAATCATTTGATTTAGGGTAATTCCTCGTTTTTTCATGTTAAAATATATCAAGGGAACCAAAGGGAGGCAAATGAAAACAAGGAAATCTTAACAAGAGAAAGCTCCACTGCCACAGATGAAATCAAAGAACAAACCCTACTTTTTCTATAGAAAAAAAAGTTGACATACCAGCCTATGTTTGCCGTGGAGGGTTGTTGAAGACGTATCTATTGTAGAGCAGTGCAGTATGTGGATGACAATTCAGTGCTGCGGCTATTTTTATTTTACTATTGAGGGGATCATTAGTGTTTCAATTATTTTATTATTTGTAATATTTTCAATTTAATATTAATATGTCAACATTTTAATTTTACTCAGTATTTTAAATTTACCCAATCAGTAATTTCTGTTAGAGAAGTTAACGGTATTAATTTAAAAGGACTAAAAACGTACTTTTTAAAATTAAAGTACTAAAAGAGGATCTTACCTAAACTTAAAGGACTAAAAGTATACTTTAGCTTATTTAACGTTAAGGATGATTTGGGCAGCATTTGGTAGGTTAGGATCTGAGAGGTGCATAGATTAATTTATAGATTATATTTTAATATAGGCCTATACATGTATATAGGTTCTGATATGAGATTTGAGTTTACAAGATAACATAGAGGAAAAGAGCTAGCTTAGGAGTAAGATTTAAGTCCAGCAGTTTATTTCATGATATAAAATTTTTATATATCATTTTATAATATCTGTTGCAATAAAATGGGTTATTCCTTTTATGGTATTTATAGAATACTCCAAGGTTAAGGTGGTTCACTACCCATTTGCTAGTTCAACTTTTATAAGCATGAGGGTTATAATTGGGAAATTCTGTAGGTATAGCTTCCACTTATTGACAAATATATTGTTAATTTAGTGGTTGGTTTGTGCATATAGCACTCAGCTTAAAAGGATAAATGCTTTTAGTATCTGCAAAGATTCATAAAATTTATATATATATAAGTCCTCGCATGATATTAAATATATACATGAAATAAATTGCGTTGAACTTTTGTTTGCAGAGAAGCAAGGGAGGAACAATCTTTTGGGATAAGGTAGTATGTGAAAAAGCAGAACTGCTTGCCATATTTTGTACTATAGTAGATAACTACTTTGGATATAACTTACCTGTATAGGTTATAAGATTAAGTAAATGAACAAGTTAGAAGCTTGTGTAGTTAATATGTATATAACCGTGTATGTATGTATATATCCCTAAGAAACAATACAATGACATATAACGGGGGTTATTGACTGAGATAACCCCATTATTTTGTTAACTTAATAGGAAGATGTAGGTAGGAAATTAGTACATAATCTAAGGAATATATATTTATACATATTTAGTGTAAAGAGTTTTCACAAAACTCTCTTGCATATAGTCTCTTTTGAGTTATGTTCCAAACTTTATATTGCAACGAAATATTTTAACATTTTCCTTATTATAAACTATTAAATAATGGAGGGGAAATGAAGTTAGAGAAGTGGGAACAAACTTCTTTTTTATATAGCTGATTAGGTTAATGACAAAAAAAAAAAAAGACTTGTAAATGCCCACCGAGAAACCATTAATCAAGGCCCAACTGCAAATATTTCTTAATTTTTTTTGGGCCGTGAGATAACAGTGGTTAAGGGTGTTAAATATTTTATCGTCCATGCTATTCAGGTACGAGACAATCCCGTCCTGAAAGGTCCCGCCCCGAATATATGTGTTCACATATATATATATATATTTTAAAAAATTGTGTCTCTTGAGCAATGCATCAGTATATATGAATTTATTTATAGTTCCTTTATTGATCTTCGCTTGTTTTACTTATTAATCTCACATAGTTATTTCCATTAGACCATTACTTTGAGCTGTTATAGACATTTGTTTTGGGCTGAGTAATTGAATATTTTAGCATTGATTTGAAGTTTTCTAATTTGAAAACTTATTGACTGGTTCAGTGGATCTTATATACATGTAATAATTATTTTTTAGCATTGATTAGTGTTGTGACTGACAGTATCTAGCTGTAAATTTTTGGTTTATTTATTATGTTGTGTAAGACAGATTTTTGGGAGCAAAATTAGACCCATTTCTTTGTTTACTAAAAGCTCAAAGGGCCATTTTTTTAACAACGGCCTTTTTTCTTTAAAAAAAAAAAATCTCGGGACGTGAGCACCCCTAACTCGGTGGTAATCCTAGGTTTCATGATTTTACACGCACTTTTTTTGGCAATAGTAGGCACATTTCTTCCACTGAATTTACATTTGTATTAAAATGAAAAAAAATAATAACGTACACATTCATTTTTGAAATTTCATAACGTACGCATTGTATTTTCATTGGTTAAATAATAGCAGGATAAGGTGCAGCACCCTACAATATTTTTTGACGGGTTAATTAGCATCCAAAACAATTTTAACTGCAATTTTGTCCCTCGTGTATTAAAAATGGTCAATTTCACCTCTATGTCAACATTCCCACAATTGCTGTTAATATCACCATACCTTCCTCGTTTTTGGACGCCGCTTTCTATCTCGCCTACATCCTTTCTCATCCTCCTCATTCTGTTTGCAAATCTCACCATAGGCATTGGTGAACTAATTTTTCCCCAACTTCTTGTCAGACTGCCCGTCAAATTATTAGTTATGACATGGCGAAATTTCTAATTTTTTTTAATGTGTCCACATGAGACATTTTTTAAGCTAATATGTTGATATTTTTTTTAAAAAAAATTAAATAGCACGTGATATGATTTTAATTTTTTTTTTCAATAATTACACCGTTTGAATTGCTTTACTTATAAATGACCAAGAAGAATTGATTAACTTAGTTTTTTTTTTATAAAAAATTAACTTCATTATATTAAGATTGGCAAACGAAATGTGAATGTGAATGTGATAATGATAAAATAATTGAAGAAATCAACTTCATCATAGTTTTTGAAAAGGCTACAACTATTTATGAATTTTTTAACAATAACTATAAACATACAAACAAAATAAAATGGAAGACAATATATTATTTAAGATAAAATGAAAGATAATAGTAGGGGTGTCCAAATCAGGGATCGGGAATGCCCATTCCCGGATCCCGGCCCTGGAAGGAGGCTGGGATTGAAATTCAGTCCCGGTCCTAGTCCCAAGATTTCCTGATCCCATCGGGAGTGGGAAATCCCAGGACCGAGACCAGGATTTCCTGGAAAATAAAAGAGAGAGCAGACTCATGGCTGTAGAGAAGAAGAGAGAAGCCAATGGAATTAACAATACACATGGATCTCGACATTGTTGGATATGTCTGCGGATAAAGTCCCAAGAATTGTCCCATCCATATGAAAAGCCCTCTATTTCATCGCTGTTCTCTCCTTTAACACCTCCTCCACCACCTTTCAAACCATGGACGGCGAAATCAAGAAAGCAATTCCATCGAAATTTGGTGGCTTGATTGGGTGATTGCCTTCAATTTCTCAGTTGGATATACACTAAATCTTCAATTAAATCACGAAATTTGAAGGGGTATTCTCTGGGGTGAAGACATTTGGATTAAATTGGAAGAAAAATTGAGAGAGAAGAGGAATTCTAACATTACCGAGTTGCTGTTTATGGGCGGCGTGAGGTGGGGTGTGGACAAAGGGAATAAGAAAGAAGGAGGGAGAAGAAAGTAGGGGATATGTCACGTGAAGGATTTTTCTCTCTCATATGACAGATGGACCCATGTGAAGAAAGGCTCCACAACATGACATCACGTGGGGTTCTTTTTTTCCCTGGTTGAGTGCAGAGAATTGGGCCTCTTTTTTCTATAGTTGTGTACACAGATTTGGGCCTCAAATTTCTATTCTTTTTATAATACATGACCGGGACCGGGATCTCGGCGTCTTGCCCGGATCCCGGTCCTGGGATTTTTTTCTCGGACCTCCCGAGACGGGAAATTCCCTATCCCAACTTGCCGGGATCGGGAAGGAATCACCGGGACTAGGATGAGTTGGACAACCCTAGATAACAGGCAGTCATTGCATGAGAAATTCTTTGGTGCACTGGGTGCACCACGTAATATGTGCACTAACCAATGAAGTTACACCATGTTAAAAAATTAATGCTCATGTGGCGATTCAAGTAGCAGGTTCTTTTTAATAATTTTTGTTTAATATTTTTCCTTTAGGAAATTGTGCCCCTCTCACCTGACACCATTTTAATGACCCTTCCTCTCCATCACTTCCCCTCTCTCCTCTGTAAGTCTCCTACTCTCCTCCTCTTTGTATCCATTGTCATGTTCTTCCACCAAGACACAATCATACACGGCAGTTCGTGGTGGAGTTGAAGAGGGATGTGAAAACTGAAGATGAATCTTCAAACCCAAGAGGAAAATAATGTTTTCATGTTCTCCTTTTAGACTACTTGTTGCTAATGTTGCCCATACTTGAAATTGTTGTAGAATTATTTTCCTGCGTCTTCTTTATACAGAAACCAACAGGAATTGGTTTAAATGCTCCCCAAAGAAGCCCGGGCATCTCAATGGAATGAATAACCTCTTCAAGCCTCTTCATGTCTATTTCATCATCCCAAGGTTTTACATTGTTGATACTAAATTCGGTAAAGCAATAAAATAAAGAAAAAGTGCCTTTATTAGAAATAATTGGGTCACCAGCAACGGTGGTTACAATAAATTGACTGAACCCTATCGAATTACAATTGCAGGAATATATATGAATCGGTACAAAGAGAATAATTGCTTAGGATGCCACAGAGAGTGTTCTCAGTTGAATGCTCTTGGAATCCTTTCCCCTCAGGTGCGGCGCTTGGGTCCTTTTATTTTGGTTGGATCACACCCTCTCAGAGCGGATTTTCTGGGCAGTTGCGACCTTGTTGGAATAGTGGACTGTTGGTAACTTCCTCCTATAAACGTAGTCAAGCCGGGGATCGTGGCTTGACACATATCTAGTTCTGTTGCTGTCATACATGTGAGAGGACTGGGCTTAGTCCATGACGAGTCCATTTCCCTCCTCCGGACTGGGCCTGGCCCAATTGCATAGGGTGCCAGTTGACGCCTATATTAAGTCCCCCACTTCTCAAGGGTAACGTCAGTTGGCCTTGCGAAGTAGCCTTTGGCTGGCGTCCCTTGGATGCATCTTGATCTAACGGTCATGGCCCTTCTGCTAGTCATGTCGTCCTAGGTCTTTAATTATGACTGTTTGAACGTTGCGATGGTGTCACCAAGCGTGTCTGTGGGTATTTGTCATGCCTTCTTCTCCCTTGTTATATAAAAGTTCAAATAGGTGGATGGGTTTCGGCTTCTTGAGTTTTTTGACGATTTCTGGGTTCCCAATAGCTTGATAGGTATTATTTCCTCTTTTCCTTTATGGCATTTCTTGTTCTTTAACAATCATATCCCCCTGCGTCTATGTGCGTCTTGTCCTTTACTCTGTAGTTTCCTATTCCCCTATTTCCTTATCTTTATCAAAATGTCCACCTCAAATAGTAACCCTTCGTATCATGAGTACCCTTATGGGGAGGGCAGTGGTAGTTCCTTGTCTACTTCCACTGCATCTATTTCAGTCCACTCAGAGGAGGAGGAGGAAGAGGTCGTCCCGTTGATCCGGCAACCCTCAGGCTATCGCCTAAGGGGTCGTGGGGCACCTGAGCCTCGAAAGAAGTTGGGGAACTGGTCACGCTTTCTGATAATCCTTCTGAAGTACTTAAAGAAAATGTTTCGCTTCCGTCTTCCACTACTGGTCGTTCAGGCCAAGGTGGCATTGTACGCTCTAGGATTTTTGACTGGGAGTAACCCTGTTTCTTCGCAGAGGTGAGTAGATCAGGTTCCCTAACTTGCATTTTTTCAAGCCTAATGTTAAATATAGATTCCCCGCTCCAAACGAGCGTCTAGATTCTTGTTTAGACAACTGGGTAGCTGTCAACGTAGAATTTTCCCATTATGCCTCATGTTTTCCTCTGCCACCCATTATAAGCGATCTGTGCCATTTCTATGACATTGCACCTTCCCAACTAATGCCCCATGTATGGCGTTTAGTCATTGCTATGTCAGTCATATGCAGTGACTTTGGCATCGAATTGTCCATGTCGGACTTGATACAATTGTACTGGTTGCAGAGGTACCGTGTCATCCAGTTCACATTAGGCCACAGGGCCCAGTCTGTCCCGGCCTTGATGGGGGTGATGGCCCCTAATGATAAGAACTAGGAAGACTGATTCGTCATGGTCTGAGTGTTTGACCTTCAGAGGGGCTATGCCACTTTTCGCCATCGGTGGATTGACCATGTGATCTGAACCGTTCCTAATATGCCTTGGGGTTCAAATACAAAATTAAATTAACTAAGGATTGCACTAGTGGTACTTTCCCGGATTGTCTCTCAGGGAGCCTAATGATCTAACATAGGAAAACTAAATGCATGAAAAGCTATAAAAAGTCGGCGTTTTTGTGATTTTGGTTATGGAAATTAAACTATTTCTTTTTGGATTTTTGATTATGAAGAAAGCAAGTAAAACTAGGCTGTGGAAACTATATGGAAAAACGTGGGTCTCTTGATGAATTAGACAACATTTCCTAGCTTTTAAATGATATGGGAGTTTAAACCAAGTTTTAATGCAAAACCTAAGGCAATCGCTCTTAGTCCAATTAGCCTAATTAATTAACTAACGTGGCGCATTGCTCATTTAATTAATCAAATAGGAAATTGTTGAGGTTCAACTTGGTAGTGAGGACTCATGATAACCACACAACGAGGCTCTCGTTAGAAGTAGATCGAACCATCTAAAGTTGGACCTAGTGTCTAAACACACACACAATCGCACATGCATTCAACATATACTAGAAATCCAAAGGAGATAAAATTGAAACACGTGTATTGCATGATATCATGAAATCAACACTTAGGTTCATACATATAAAAGAGCATCGCTTAATTACATGCATGACCTTTAAACAAAGGATTAAACGGTAAAGCATACTTGTTCCAAGACCAAATACATATGACAAAGCACAAGGAATTGAAATACATAAATGGAATTAGACAAGAGAAACTAAATAACTCCCCATTAAGAACGTTGAAGCTCTGGTTGCCTTTCTCCATCAAGATCCCCACAAGGAATTTAGCCGCTCATGCTCTCGAACACGATTGAATGAAATTTGGTTGTGGAAGCCATGGAGTTGATGTAGAATGAGTGAAATTGATGAGATGGATGAATGGGAAGAGAATTTCCATGTAGAGGGCAGAGGTTAAGGAGAGGAAAGGGTGAGAGTGAATGGAAATCTGAATTGGTGGTATGGAAGAGGAAATTTAGGTATAAATTTATAGAACAAGATAGGCAACCCAAAAACCTTCGAATTCATCCTTTAGGAAACAATGGAAGAAGACCCAATCACCCAAAATTTGGAAATAAACTTAAAACTTCCGTTTTAGGCTTTTTATCAAGATTCATCTCTCTGACTCTCGCCATGGGCCTCGCTGTAACCCTTCAAGACGAGGAAAGGCATTTTCGTAATTTTCTCTAAATTTGACATATTCACTTTTTGGGCTCATTTTTGCATTTTCAACCTCTTTCTTCAATTAAGGCCTCATCCTTTGCACCTATAATAGAAAATTAAAGTATATGTGAGGCATTTTAAGTCCATAATCATGAAATGTATGAGTTAAAAGTCTAATATGCAAAAATTACCATTGAAATGCAACTAATTCCTCAAGTGTGGACCATACATGCAATTGTACTTAATTTGCCATTATTAGTGGTTAAAATAGTATAATAATCATGCACAATCACCATGGTAAAGCATCCTTCTATGAGGGTTTTTGAGTTCATACTTCACTTACCTGATCGTCTTGGTTTTATGCAGAGGAAGATCACGGCTTGCAAATTCCTCCCATTAATTCTGATACTGCTAAGAAGTTAACCAAGATTCTGTCTATTTCCCCTTTTGACAGAGAGTTTCTGAAAATCATGTCTAGTAAGTTCCTCACTTTGTTGTGGTTTAGTTACTTTAACACGTTGAGCATTTTTTGTTTGTGCGTCCTTGACTGAGTATTTCGACAGGGAAAACCCCTTTTAACGTTCCTCCTCCATCTAAGGCGAACATTGGCTCGACTCAGGACATCCTGAATCGGTTTAAGGCGAGGATGTCAGACAAGAAGGCCATACCCTCTTCTTCATCTTCAACACAAGGGCACAGGCGGCCAAGGCTCCCTCCTTGAAGGAAGTCTCATCCAAGGCTGTTACTCCATCTCCCATCACTAAGGTAAAATCGGTTATCCCTACTAGTGCAGTCAGTAAGAGCAAGGCCGTCGCAATTGATCCCCCTTCTAAGAAGAGGAAATGGGAGCTATTCTTGTCGACAGAAAGCGAGGGGTTGTCACTGGTTTTTCCACCATGGGTATCAGCTGCATCCGGCTTCAACGTGATGTGTCCCATCTTACGCTAGCTTCCTCTATCAGTGGACAAAGCTACGTTTGAGTCTCGGGGACCCGACGGGGTATCTGAGGACATCCTGTTTTACCTTTTCCAGGTTGGATATAAGTTGTTTTCTTGCTTTTTTCCTTGTTGAATGCCTCTGTTCTTGACATCGTTGGTTCAATTGCAGGCTCTTCAAGGCGCGGTTAAGCCAGGAAAAGTCTTGGAGGCTACCCGAAGGGCGACAAGCAGTTCAGAGGTTAGGCCAAGGCTGCGGAGAAGGGAGGCGTCGTCTTGAAGAGGAAAATGGCTGAGATGATCTCATCCCATCAGGGAAACCTGGCCACGAAGGAGGCCCTACTAGTACCAGCCAATGAGGAAGCCTTAACCCTGTTGGAGGAGGTGATAAGGAGGCGACCTGAGTGTGAGGATCTGCTGTCCAAGGCTCGTGCACTGGATGGGTGTGCTGCTGAGCTGGAGAGTCAGAACAGGAAGCTGGTTGACTAGGTAGAGGACTTGTCTGAGGAAATGGATGGCATAGCTACCAAGGCGATCATCCAGATATGGGGAGAACTAATGAAGGATTTTGTCAGCGGGAAGACCGCCAAATAGGTCCCCGGACGTCGCCATTGCTGAATATGAAGAGTTATTTAGTAGGGTTGAGGCTAACGCTTCCCCACCAGAGCATGTTGATGCCGCAGAGATGCGGGAGGGAGCAATGGATTCTGAGATAGTGAAGGCCAACGTCGATACCTCTGGAGCAGGGCCTGAAGGGATAATTGCAAGAACATTTCCCAGATCGCCAAAGAAGCTGAGGACGAGGCTGCTAAGAATAGTGATACTAGAGATAGGGCTGTCTAGGGATTAGTCTGCAACAATTTTTGTTTTCCAGTTAAACTTGTGTTATAAGTTTAGATGTTGCAAGTAGTGGATGTTTGGCCAAGACTTCGTTACTTGATTTTGTGGTCGCATCGTCGGCGTTAACTTCTTGCTTTGGTGTCGTTTTTCCTTCTGATGAGGGGTGGTGTTTATATTATTCTGGGTTTGCTTATTTCCTGTATGATATTTACTCGTGTTAGAGTTTGTTCGAGCGCAAACGTTATTGACCCGTGGCAGAGTCTTAAGTTCGTACCTTGTCAAGGTGATGTTTGGTCAGCAGTGTGGGGCTTTGCCAGCTATCGCCTCATTATTTCTGTGTTAGGAATTGCCGTTTGCTTAGGCATGTAAGGGACGAATTGCTCTGTACAAGGGTTAGGCACAAGCAAATGAAAGCATGGTATTGAACCTTGACAAGGGGGATGTGTGGTGTCAGTAGCCTTAGCCACACCAGGACTGGGTATCACAGGGCGTAGGTCCAATGTGGTGTCTAGCTAGCCTTGCGGCATGGCTCATCATGCACCACCCCTATAGTTAGTGAATGCTCTAATATGAAATCGGTAATTGAAATATGACTAGAAGGTGTACCTTTTTAGGTGAATAGCATTCCAACTGGTAGGCTCCTAGACCCGCTATGCTAAAGACTTGGTATAGGGCTTCAAATGTGGAGTTGAGCTTTCCATGTTTGCTTTCCTTAGAGTTTGGGAAGACTTTTTGCACGACCCAGTCTGCCACTTGGAATCGACACTCTTTGACGTTCTTGTTCTAGAACCTCGTTATCTTGCCTTGATACGCAGCTATTCTGATCAAGGCCTACTAGCGTCGTTCGTCTAGGAGGTCCAGCTGCTTGGCTAGCTACTGGTTGTTGACTTCTTCCCTAGCCCTTTGGTAGCGCAAGGATGGCACTCCAACCTCTACAGGGATGACTTCTTCTGACCCGTAGACGAGGGAGAAAGGTGTTTTTCCTGTCGCCGTTCTGGACATGGTTCTGTATGCCTATAGCACTGTGGGAAGTTCTTATGCCCACCTTCCCTTGGCCTTGTTAAGCCTCTTTTTGAGGGAATTAACTATTGTTTTAGTACTTGCTTCGGCCTGGCTGTTGGATTGTGGGTTATGCGGTGTTGAGAACTACAGTTGGATGTGCCACTTATCGCATAAGTTTCTGAATTTTCTCCCTATGAACTGGGAGCTGTTGTCACTGACTATTTCTTTTGGTAAGCCAAACCTGCATATGATATTTTTCCAAACAAAGTCTATTACCTCTGCCTCTTGGATTTGTGCAAACGCTCTTGCTTCGACCTACTTCATGAAGGGCCAAGCAGGGGCGATGGTGTGAAGCTGTTCTGGCGGTTGATGCGTCTGGTTTGAAAACCTCTGGCATTTGTCACATTTGGCTACTAGGGCTTCGGTGCCCCTCTGCAATGTCGGTCAATAATACCCCATTATGATTATTTTGCGAACTAGGGTCCTGATACCTGCGTGGTCTCTACAGTCACCTTCGTGGATCTCTCTTAATACGTAGATGGTGTCTTGGGGCCCTATGCATCGCAGCAGTAGTCCGGTGTATGAGTGCTTGTATAGTTCACCTTATATCATGCAGAATTTGGCTGCTTAGACCCTGAAGCGTCTAGCTTCGTTCTTGTCACTTGGTAGGGCGTCATCCTGCAAGTAATTAATGATGGGGGATCGCCAGTCCCAAGTTAGGTTGTGATTCATGATAGATCCTAAATTTACCTCAATGGATGGGCTTGCAAGGTAAAATAGTGGGATATGTCGAGGTTGACTGGTTTCCAGTGAGGATCCCAGGTTCACCAGGGCGTCTGCCTTCTAGTTGTCCTCTCGGCTTACTTGTTGATGTTAGAATCTTAAGTTTTGATGAAGACTGACCCTGAGAAAATATAAGTGAAAGTTACCTCTGAATTAATCGTATAAAATCTGCCAGGTAAAAGATCACCATTGCAAGAATAAAGATTCATCTCTAATGAATAATGACAACTTAGCAGACCAATAATGAATAAGTATCTCTATCCTAAGAGAATCTAAATAGCTAATAGACAAGAGCCATAGCGAGTAAAGACTTAGAAATGACAAAGTTATTATCTATCGCGAAGTCATCCTTTGTCGCTAAAGAAAATCCATCGCTAGAAGCTCATTGATAGATAGCAGAAAGATAAACCAAGTTCTTGAGCAAATGAAATCAGCTAGCGATAACATGATAAGCTATCGATAACAACAAGGGGCTTCAGATAATAATCACTCAGATAGCCAAGCCTCAGAGCAAGAGTCAAATGAACTAACATGATTCTAGCGCTAACATACTTGTTTATCGATAATAGGATACCTGGAAATATCTGTGCTTAAGATAATAGTATCCTTAAAGATAATGGCGATAATGAATCTGCAATCGATAGTATATCTTCTTGTCATCAATATGAAAAGCTTTGATATACCTTATATTGTCTTTATCTCATTGAGCTAATAGATTAAACTTGCGATAGCATCTTCTGTGCAATATATATTATTTGTTTAGCTAACAGCTTAAGTGCAGAACACACTCTATGAGATTAGCGATAACAGATCAAGCTAGCGCAAATGAAAAAGCTGCCAGAAAGTACATCATGTACGGATGCTCAGATCGCTGAGTCTCTCTCTCTCTCTTAGCTCATCCTATGCTAGAAGTAGTTGAAGCTGGAGTAGAGAGTTAAGCCCGAAGAAGAAGCTGCATTAAATGCCAACGTCTATGAGCTCCCAACGACTAAATTCAAACGGCTTCTTGAAGATTGAATGTTAGGGCAAAATCTGAGAAGATATAAATACAGAACTCAAGCATTTATTGAAAAAGAGATGAAAAACGAGAATATTGATAAGTTCATTCATTGCTCTGTATTTATTGTCTTAGAGTTTTTATTTGTACTTAAGTGTTTATCAAAATCAGTTCATTAAGTGAACATATTTATTGAAATCCTCTTCTGTTTGAGGTTGTTCTGAAAGCTTGGTGCTTTAGAACAGGGATATTGCCTTACAGGTAGTAAGGGGGAGTGTTTAGAGATTCTAAAACTTTGTAAAGGTTGACAGGTGAACCTGTGCTCATAAAACCTGTGGTTAGTGGAACCCAACAGAGTGTTGGAGAACTGGACGTAGGCAGTGTTGGCCGAACCAGTATAAATTTTGTGTTGTGTTAATTTTTCTTAGATTTTAAATAGCACAATTCACCCCCTCTTGTGCGATTGCCACTTTCAGTTGATTCTAAAGTTGTCAAATGTGCTTGCCAGGTCAGCAACCATGTTGTGATAAGATTTCATGCGCTGGTCTTTGGTTTGATAAATGCCTTCGACCTGCTTGGACACCAACTGGGAGTCATTGCGGACTTCGATGGATTAGACTCCAAGTTCCTTGGCCAACCTTAGTCACACGATTAGTGCCTGTACTCTGAAATAGGAAATCGCACAAGAGGGGGGTGAATTGTGCTTTCAACAATAAAGTTGAAATGTTAACAAATAAATGCAACTTAAAAACTTTATACTGGTTCGACCAACACTGCCTACGTCCAGTTCTCCAACACCTTGTTGGGTTCCTCTAACCACAGGTTTTACAAACATAGGTTCACCTGTCAACCTTTACAGAGTTTTAGAATCACTCTAAACACTCCCCCCTACAACCTGTAAGGAAATATCCCTGTTCTAAAGCACCAAGCTTTCAGAACAACCTCAAACAGTAGAGGATTTCAATAAATAATTTCACTTAATGAACTGATTTTGATAAACACTTAAGTACAGATAGAATCTCTAAAACAATAAATACAGTAAAATAGAGAGCAATGAATGAGTTCGTGTATATTCTTGTTTTTCGTCGTCTTTCAATAAATGCTCGAGTTCTATATTTATATCTCTTTTCAGATTCAGCCCTAGCGTTCAATCTTCAAGAAGCCATTTGAATTTAGTCGTTGGGAGCTCCTAGCCGTTGGCATTAAATGCAGCTTCTTCATTGGGCTTAACTTTCTGGTCTAGCTTCAACTACTTCTTGTGTAGGGTGAGCTAGGAGAGAGATAGACTTAGCATTCTGTGCATCTGTACGAACTGTACTTTTTGGCAGCTTTTTCAGTAGCGCTAGCTTGATCTGCTATCGCTAACTATATAGTATAATTCCTGCACTTGAGCTGTTAGCTAAAACAAGCATTCATGCAGTGGATATTATCGATAGTGTATTTCATTGGCTCAAAGAGATAGATACAGTATATCAGCTAAGGAATTTTCATCAAGCATTCTCTATCGATAGATATGGACATTATAGCTAGCATATTCACATAGTTCAATATTCAGCGTACTAGCTTTATCATATCAGAAAACATTCTTCTATTGATAGCTAATCACTTTATCGCTAGTTGATTGCTCATTACCTTAAGGATACAGAGATGATTATTCAAAGGTATTTCAAGGTGTCCTATTATCGATAGCTGAATGAGTTATCGCTAGCAACTATGTTATCACTAGATAATTCTTCTTCTCAGGCACTAGCTATCTGAATGTTCATTATCTGAAGCACTTTGTTATCGATAGCTTAACCTGTTATCGCTAGCTGATTCCATTTGCTCAAGGAGATGGTTTACTTTTCTGCTAGATATTAATGAACTTCTAGCGATAGGATATTTCTTAGCGATAGATATTAACCTTGTTATTTCTAAGTCTTCACTTGCTATGGTTCTGTCTATTAGCTATAGAGATACACTTAGCGATAGAGATATTTATTCTTAGATTTCTGCTAAGTTTCCATCTGTTATAGTTGATCCTTTTAATCTGTTACCTATCAGATTTTACTTGTTTTATTTCAAAGGTAACTTGCACTTATGTTTTCTATGGGTCAATCTTCATCAAAACTTAAGATTCTAACATATTCTGCCTCATTGTTGGTGGCCTTAAATCCGCATTGGATGGCTTACTCGACCTGGTCGCCCTCAGGGGTTTGGAGATTTAGTCCTAGGCCGGTCCCTCAAACATTTGATGACCCGTCGACATGAAGGATCCAGTTTGGTGGCAGTATCTGATTGGCAGCGCACAGTAATTCTTTGTCTGCAATAGCCTGAAAGTTAGGGCTGAAGTCAGCCTTGAAATCTGCCAGGGCCTGCGATTTGATGGCCGTCTTGGGTATGTAGGTGATGTCAAATTCACTCAACTCCACTACCCATTTAACTAATCTCCCAGAGAGCTCCTGTTTATGCAAGATATTTTTAAGACGAAATGATGTCACAACGACTATTGGATGGCATTGGAAGTACGGCCGCAACTTGTTTGGTACCGAGACCAGCAATAAGGCCAGGCATTCCAGCGTTAAGTATCTTGTCTCAGCATCCAACAAAGCCTTACTGATGTAGTAGATGGGGCTCTGCTTCCTTACCTCTTCACGGACCAAAACTACACTAACAGCGTTAGAAGCAATAGTAATGTATAAGTAAAGTGTTTCACCTTGTTTTGGCTTAGATAGTAACGGTGGATTACTGAGGTACTGTTTGGGTTGTTGTAAGGCTTGCTCGCATCGTTCATCCTATTTGAATTCCTTGTTCTTGCAAAGGGCATCCAAAAACGGTTGACACTTCTCAGAAGATCTGGAGATGAACCTAGTTAAAGCTGCGATGCGGCCGGTGAGCTTCTAGACATCCTTGACATTCTGAGGGGACAGGATGTTGAGGATAGCCTTGATCTGAACGGGATTGGCTTTGATCCCTCGGTTTGAAACCAGGTACCCTAGGAACTGCCCTGACTTCACTTTAAAGGTGCACTTGTCCGGGTTAAGTTTCATATTGTATTTTCGTAGTAAATCAAACATCTGCTGTAAGTGGTCAGTATGATTTGTTGCCTCCAAGGATTTATCAAGCATATCGTCTATGTAAACCTCCATCGTTTTTCCCAACTGTTAAGTAAACATGCGGTTGACCAATCGTTGGTATGTCGCTCCTGCATTCTTTAACCCAAATGGCATGACTTTGTAGCAGTAAGTCCCCTGTTTAGTTATGAATGACGTCTTCTCTTGATCGTCGGGGTGCATGAGAATCTGGTTGTCTCTTAAGAATGCATCTATGAAACTGAGGAGCTCGTGGCCGGATGTTGCATCCACCAAGGAATCTATATGTGGTAGGGGAAAAGAATCCTTCGGGCAGGCTTTGTTGAGGTCAGTGAAGTCAATGCATACTCTGTGTTTCCTATTCCTTTTTGGAACCAAGACTATATTAGCTAGCCAATTGGGGTATTGGACTTCTCGTACGGATCTGATGTTAAGTAGCTTCTGGAGTTCATTATTAATGTTTTAGTTTCGCTCGGCTGCTAATTTGCGTAGCTTCTGCCTCACTGGTTTATGGTAGGGGTTGACATTCAGCCGGTGTGTAATGATGCTGGGGTCGATCCCCATCATATCTATATGAGTCCATGTAAAACAATCTAGATTATTAGATAAAAAGGAAATGATGCTCTTTTTTACCTCAGGGTCCAGGTCCGCTCCTATGGATATTTGCTTGTCTAGCTTGTCAGGGTCAGGTGCTATTTTCTCCAGTTCATCCACGTCATGCTCCCCCTATCCATAGGGGTAGGTACCTGTAATTTCTATGCTGAAGTTGAGTTTCTGTCTGCGTTCTTTATTGTGGCTTGATCGCACTCTTGGGCAACTTGTTGAAACGTTGATGGTACACCTTTCATTTGGTGTATCCAAGGTCTCCATAAGAGGGCGTTGACGGTTGATGGACAATCCATAACCTGAAACTTGAACAAATGGTTAATTCCCACAGC
This sequence comes from Mimosa bimucronata, assembly GCA_037074515.1. Lineage (NCBI taxonomy): Eukaryota > Viridiplantae > Streptophyta > Magnoliopsida > Fabales > Fabaceae > Mimosa > Mimosa bimucronata. Next base: position 24,126,993 of record CM073445.1, on the reverse strand, counting down.
ATAAGTTAACAAAGATATTTCACCAGGGTTCTGTCAGGGGCTCTGTTCCCAAACACGAGCACGGTTGGTGCTTTAACAATCTGGGATTCCAAGCCCATCTCCTTTATTGTTTAGAAGTAGACGATGTTCACTGAACTACCTACATCCATTAGCACATGCTTAATGTTAAAATTTCCAAGGTGGAGCGATATTAACAGCGCGTCGTCATGGGGGTGCCCTGACGCATCAATCTTGTCATCGTTGAAGGTTATGGGGCCATACTTCGATTCCTGAGCGTGTTCGACTATCGGAGCTCTGCTATCTCCTTTGGGCAGCATCCTAGTATAGCGTTTTTCCACAGAGTATGTTGATCTACTTATTTTTGAACCCTCTGTTATGCTGTTAATGGTCCGGGTACCTTGCGGAGGTTGGGCCGGTGTTGGTAGACGTTGGTTATTATGTTGGACATTCTGTCCCCTATTGTTCAAGAGGCTTTTGAGGTGTCCCATTATCAATAACTCAGCTACCTCATGCCTTAAGGCTATTGTTCGCCATAAATTGCTACCGCAAGTGCACGGGTCAAGTTTTAGTAGTATAGTTCAATAAAGGGTTGTCGTTCCACTAGGACTGCGTTAAAAGCAAGTTCATTAAATTCATTATATTCAAAATTAGCAATGGGCAATAGGCAAATGATTTAATAAAGTTAAAATGACTAAAGAAAATGTAATTGTAAAATAGAACACTTGCAACAAAATTCAACACAATGAGAAAAGCCTAGGCCTATTTATCCACTTGCATTTCATGATACCTAATTTCCCCTTCCCTAATGCTAAGTAATGCCTATTATGTTATTGTTTGAAGTCTCTTGTGTTCAAATAGCTCTCTCAAGCCTATTCAAACCTTAATTGATATTAACATGCATAATCTCTTACTACATGCTATTACCAATTAGTCTCTTTAATCACCCAACCTCAATTTTCAAAAAACTTGGTTAGTGAATATCTCTATCTCACTAACACACTTCCAATTAGTTAAAATTGCAAGACAAGCTTGGTTTTAGCCTAGTTCTTTCCCTAATTAATGCTCTCTCAAGCCATTAGTTAAGCAACAATCTAAATGTTGGCCACCACTTAGAAAACCATAGGCACAAGCTAAAACCATAACATAACATTCATTAATTTAGCAATAGGAAAGGAAATCATAGATGTCAATCCATACAAGCTTCAAAATAGACCTAGAATATGAGTATAGCTACTCATAACACAAGAAGTATCAACAATCTTCATCCAAAACATCACAGAATCAGAAATTACACAAGAGAGAAGAAGGAGATAAGAATAGACAAGAGAGGCAACCACAAAGAAATTCCTCTTCTAGCTCCAAGGTTGAACTCTCCAAAGCTCTCCAATCCTCTTCCAAGCTCTCTCTAGCTCCTTCTTGGTGTTTTTCAGCCCCCAAACTCTTGCCCAAAGTGTTTTTTCTTTCAAATTCGGCCAACCTTAGCTTTTATCCCCTTCTTTTTGTGTGTTTCAGACCCAAAACGCGCAGCAGAACTGACGCGTCTTCGCTGAGCAAACAGAGAGGAAAGCTCTCTTGAAGGGGTGTCTCGCTGCAGCGAGAAGATGTTCTCGCTGCAGCCAGGTAGGCAGAGAGGAGGACCCAATTTTTGCCAATGGTTCGCTGCAGCTAGCAAGTGTTGTCGCTGCAGCCAGAAGCTCAGTCATGCCTCCTTTAACTTTGCTTTGTTATCCTTGCTTCCCTTTTTCTTCACTCTTAATTTCTTCTTCTTTTTCCTACAAATTAGAGAGGGAAATTATCAATTCTTCACAATTTTATGGTGATAGAAGTTCACACATTTTCACATGATGTTCTTCCTTACAAGCATATTAGCAGGCATATATGAGCTTAAAACATGTGAAAAATGTGTGAGATGTGTGAAATTTCTAAAGGTTAACACCCCCAAACTTGAACTTTTGCTTGTCCTCAAGCAAAGCTGAACAACATAATTTATGCAATTGCATTTGAGTCCTCAGAATGTTCTTGTCAGTGCAAATAGCAGAAATAAACAATTCACATGCAACTTATCATGCTTCACAATATTGAAATGCACTCTATTGAATTCCTTGAAATTGTGTCATATAGAGTCCAAAATTGAGAATGATTTGAAAACTCTGATTTTTAGAAATTAGCAAGAATTTGAATCACCTACACATATTCAATTAGACCCACTCATCCATATCTTCTCAATTTCTCCCCTTAGCTTGCTCATCACAAAGACTCAGAAGTTATTTTTCCTTGTTGCTCATTTGAGTTCTTTTCAATCTCCCCCAAACTTAGAGTTTGTACCATTCATAACTTCTTGGGGCATGAATACTCCTTTTTTTTATCTATAGTTCATCATTATTCATATATTTTTTTTATCTTGAGCTGTTGTAATTAACCTTTTTACACGACCTTGCACATGGGTGGTGCAACACCGGTTACTCAGTTATTCCAACAATTGCATCAAGAGGCTTTTGCCCAACTCATGACCTTTTTTAACTTAACCTTTTGATGCTAGTGCCAACATTGGTAAATGAAGTGCCCCCGGTTACTAAGTTAGGTCTTTAGGCCAGCGGAATTGTTACAATTTCTTCATTAATACTTTGAAATCCCATGATAATCCACTAAGGTTCGAAACTTTACAAGGATACCTTTGAATAGATGTAATTACAAATATGTATGCAAAAAAAATTGCCACTTATTTCTTATTAAAAAGAATTTTCATATCTCTCTTGATTTTACCCATGCTTCCTCTTGGTTCAAAAAGTTCAAGAAATTCATCAAGTGCCAAACCCACACCAAGATTCATTTTAAATCACTTGTGAATTTGATTTTCTACTACATTACAAGTTGAACAATTTAATTCCAATCATTGGACTCTATGCAATCAATAAGGTCAAGCTTTGCATACTACAGATAAAAATTCAAGCTTGTAGAATTCACACATTTCAAAGATGGGGGAAGTTCTGAAAGGAAAAGTTTTTTGAAAAAGCTTGTTCACTCCCCCAAACTTAAATGGGACAATGTCCCCATTGTCTCTGGACCATCAGTAGTCCATATAATGTCCTATGCAACACACAATCAGGCAAACAAGAAGTAGAGCCATCAGTAGCTCTAGAAGATGCAACATACACAAGTCAAATATGCAAAGATAGAGCAAATAAAACAGAAGGCCATCAGTAGCCTTAAGAAGTGTCACTACGCACCAAGAATCCAGTGAAACAAGTAAAACATCAAAAGGAACCCTCAGTAGTTCCTACATCTAAGCAAAAGGCCATAAGGCCACCAAGTTACCAAAATATCAGTTAGCAAAAGCTATCAAAAGTGGTGCTAGACATCCAAAAGTACTGTAAGTCATATCTTGTAAAGTCAAACTAAACAAGGTCAGATCACAAGCAGACAACACAAAAAGTCAAGCATCCTCAATAAAATCATCCAGAAGTGCTTGCACCAGGATCCTCAATCATGAAACCAGTATCCTCATCCGGCTCAGAATAATCATCCTCCTTAGGCTCATAATCATCCTCCTCAGTCTCTTCACTCTCGGTGCCCTCAGGCACTTGTATGGGAATATTCAGATGCTCAACCATCTGTATCAGTATGGAATGGTCCATGGCTTGCTGCCTGGCTAATCTGACCTGAGCTCGGTGCATTTTCTCCTGAGATAGTTGTAACCCGTCAACAGATTTCTGGAGATCCTGGAGTCGAGAGTGTAATGTGGGGTTGGCGGCCCCAGATGTTGGAGGAACAACATGTGTGGTCAGCTGAGAGTACTTGAAAGGCCCCTTGGCATCAAAATGAGGATTTGATTCCTCTTCAGACACTCCAGCCTTCAAGAAAAAATCAGAAATAAAGTGTGGAAACAGAAGGCTCCGCGAAGTTGCTTGGGTGGCTTTTTTCAACGCGGTAAACATGATGGACGCCACATCCACAGGCTGCTCTTTTTTTAAGAGATAGACAAGCAAACACAAGTAGGAGGGTATCTTGTTTAGGTGCGTTGTTGGCCAGATGTTTGCGGTGACTAAGTGTAGCCACAAGTTGGCTTGGGGGGTAAGCTGGCCTTGGAACAGGTAGAGCTGGTTGTTGTGTGGTTTATACCATTTTCTTCTTCTTGGATGGCATATTTCCTCAGCTATGTCCTTGAATGGGTATTTCTTATCAGCATTGATGATTGCCTTATATGCACAATGCTCCCGGTGCGGGAGTTTGTAGAAAGTACGTAGATGGCTCTCATTAATGTAGACAGATTTTGAGCGAAACTCGCAGATTAAAGCACCCCCTCCATAGGTTTGAGCATATAACTCATGAACAAAAGCGAGGTTACCAGCCCCTCTCTTCTGTACCAGTGGTAATAATCCCTGATTTTTCAATGAATCATAGAACTCTTGGTATTGGGCATCTTTTTTAAGCTCCCGCTCATGCTTGAGGGACTTAGCCTTAACCAACGCTAGTTTGTCTTCATCGGATAAGGGCTGATTGGGTGGTGGTGGAATAGGAGTAGGCTTTGGCTTTGCTTTTGCTTTGCGCGGTCTTTTGGGTGCCATGATCTGAGAGAAGACAACAGAAAACACACAAACAAACACAAACATTCAACACAAGCATGAAACAGACTCAAAAAGTAAGAGAAGAAAACTAACTATCCTATGTAAGCTGAAAATTTTTAAGTCTATTCTAAGAAAAATTCTACACCTGCCCATCAATAATTCCAAGCTTAAAAGCTATCCTCACCGCCATAGGTCCTCTAAACCACAAGGCACAATCCAGTTCAATCCTAACAACTAAACCTCAGTGCCATAGGTCACCTAAACCCAGTGCCAACATCAGTTCAAGCCTAATATAAGTAAACTTCTGCAGTCAAAAGGCATGGGTCAAATATTGCACAAAAACTGCCACATGGGCTAATTGACTATATCAATTTGAGACAGTGTATTGAGCTTACACTTGTGTCAGAATGATGTGAGAGTATTTTAGGGCTAGCGGTAATCACTGTCAAAAACTGATATATACCAATTAAGCATAGTGCATTGTAATCCAAGGTTGAATTATCTATATTTCCATATGCAAAAATGAGGGTTGTATGCAACATTCAAAGTATATTTGATTTCAAATCGAGTTGCAACAGTGAGTAGCAAAAGTGAATTTGTGCATATGGAAATACACACAATTGACTTCCATAATCCCATGGGCAACGACACTATGTACCCCTCAATAAACATCCAGAAAAATCACAGCTTAAACAGAACAAAATTGAACTGAAAACATCCTAGCAAAGTGGTCCATTTTTCAGAAATTCCAACATTTGGACGAACCTAAACCTAACCATCCTACCCCTAACTTAGATTTGATAACTAGGGAAATCAAGAAAATTAACAATGAGACAGAAATGTACCCAACGTGAATCGAGAAGAAAGAGGTGGAGAACGAAGGTACACGACGGCGCTAGTGGAGGGAGTCCGACGAGAGCAACCACGGCGAGAATGAGAGTGGTATAGGAAGAGAAGAACGACAATGAGGAAGATTAGGACTTGAAGGTATAGGAAGAGAAGGAAAAAAAAACAGAGGATGGGGGAGGGGTTGATGGCGAGAGAAGGTGAAGGGTCGATTGGAAAGAAGAGGGAGGGTGAGATTGTGGTGGTTGATCACGGTGGAAGAGAGGGAGTTGCAGCGGCTTGGGGGGGTTGGGAGAAGGGTTTCGATGGAGAAAGGGGAGAGTGAGTGAGAAGAGGGTTTTTTTTATCTCTTCTGTTTTTTTAAATAAAATAAAATAAAAATAAAAATAAAAATGAATCTGGACACAATGAAGGCTAGGTTCAAAAGGGTAAGATGGGAAGAGAAAAAGTAAGTAAGGGCATAAGGGTAAATAGGGAGCATATTTTTTGAATTTTAATTTTTTTTGAATTTTTTTTTTATACAGATTTGCCTTTTTGGCTGCAGCGAGCAAAGTTGCTCGCTGCAGCTAGGCAAGCAGAGGCTAAATGCTCTCTGGATGAGCCTCTCGCTGCAACGAGCAGACAGAGGCTAAAAGTTTTCTGGGGAGCTTCTCGCTGTAGCAAGCAAAGTTGCTCGCTGCAGCCAGGAAGACAGAGGCTCCTTTTTTCTGGAGGGGCCTTTCGCTGCAGCAAGAAACTTTTCTCGCTGCAGCGAAGGAGACAGAGATTTTCTCCCCCAAACTTATATGTTAATGCCCTCAATTTATAAACAATCAAACCATGGCACGCATCATTTTCCACACATCTAAAACACCCAAAAACAAATCAACAGCATTCATCAAGCAGCCAAAAGCATTCCAATTCATCCTAAGCAACAAATATCATGCTTCACACAAAATTTTCCACACAAGAACATCAAGCATGCAAAATATCAATCTACCCATCAATCATCAAAGAACATATAATCAGTAGTATCAGTACTATTGCATTTGCAACAAATCAATCCCTGTTTAGTATAAAAGAGAGGTTCAAATACTCCCCTTTGGAGCTCCCCTTTTTGCAAGCAATGTCTCTTGGCTTGAATCCATGGCATCCCTCAATCCTTGGCAATCTTCCATCATCAAAGCAAGTATGGACTTTCTTTCCTACCAAAACAAAAGATCAAACATAACTCTAAAGACTAAAACAAACTAAAACAAAATGAAAAGATGAGTTGAAGAGCTTGGGTTGCCTCCCAAGTAGCGCTTGGTTTTAAGTCCTCAGCCTGACTTTGCCGCTTCAAGCTTGATCATCCAAGTAGACGGTAGAGATGACTCGATCTACCTGTCCTCCCCAATAGTGTTTCACCCTTTGACCATTAGCTAAAAATCGATCTCCCACTTCATTCTCCAGCTCCACATTGCCGGATTTAGAGACACTCACAACTGTGAAAGGGCCAGACCACCTTGACTTCAGCTTACCAGGGAACAAACGCAGCTTTGAAATAAACAGGAGAACTTGTTGTCCCGGTTCAAAGATTTTAGGCACAATGACCTTGTCATGCTGCCTTTTGGTCTTTTCCTTATATAATCTTGAGCTCTCATAAGCCTCTAGCCGGAATTCATCTAACTCATTGAGTTGGAGTAGACATTTTTTTCCACAAGCTTGAGGATCAAAATTCAGTTTCTTGATAGCCCAATATGCACCATGTTCCAACTCAACGGGCAAGTGGCATGCCTTACCAAATACAAGGTGAAATGGGGACATCCCAATAGGAGTTTTGTAAGCCGTCCGGTAGGCCCATAAAGCATCATCCAGTTTGGTGGACCAATCTTTTCTTGTAACATTCACCACCTTCTCAAGAATGTTCTTGATTTCCCGGTTAGAAATTTCTGCTTGGCCATTAGCTTGAGGGTGATAGGGTAATGCAATCTTGTGCTTAACACCATATTTTTTCATCAAAGCTTCAAATTGGTGATTGCAAAAATGGGTTCCCCCATCACTCACAATGGCTCTTGGAGTGCCAAACCTTGTGAAAATATTCTTCTTGAGGAACTTGATGACGGTTTTGGCGTCATTGGTCACACATGCCGAGGCCTCCACCCACTTTGAGACATAGTCCACTCCAACCAAAATGTATTCATTGGTGAAAGACTTAGGGAATGGCCCCATGAAATCAACTCCCCAAACATCAAAAAGCTTTACTTCAAGCATGTTGGTTAAAGGCATCTCATCCCTTCTTGAAATATTACCCACTCTTTGACATCTATCACATTGCAAGACAAACGTGTAGGCATCCTTGAATAGAGTAGGCAAAAAAAAAACCACATTGAATTACCTTAGCGGCGGTTTTCTCACCTCCAAAGTGGCCACCATAATCAGAGGAGTGGCAACCATGGAGAATACCTGGTTGTTCATTTTCTGGCACACAACGGCGAATCAGTTGATCAGGGCACCGTTTGAACAAATATGGTTCATCCCAGAAATACTTCTTCACATCATGCAAAAATTTGTGCTTTTGGTGAGAATTGAGATCCGGAGGTAGAACTCCACAAACTAGGTAGTTCACAAAATCGGCATACCATGAAGTAGAAGACATATCCACATAGAACAAGTTCTCATCTGGGAAAGATGCGTCAATTCCTTCACTATCATCAAATTGAGCCTCAGTACTCAACCTAGACAAATGATCCGCCACTTGATTCTCGGTTCCCTTGCGGTCTAAGATGTTCAAATTGAATTCTTGGAGTAAGAGTACCCATTGGATCAACCTACCCTTGGAATCCTTCTTGGTAAGTAGATACTTCAGAGCAGAGTGGTCTGTATAGATAATCACCTTAGTTCCCACAATGTAAGACCGAAACTTCTCACAAGCAAAAACTATTGCAAGCATCTCCTTCTCTGTAGTAGTATAATTAACTTGAGCACCGTCAAGGGTCTTGCTAGCATAGTATATTGGTTGGATAATCTTCTCTTTCTTTTGCCCCAAAACAGCTCCCACGGCATAATTACTTGCATCAGACATCACAATGAATGGGAGATCCCAATCCGGAGCAACAATAATAGGAGCAGTCACCAACCTTTGCTTGAGCTCCTCAAATGCCTTAATACACTCTTCATTGAAAACAAATGGCACATCTTTTTCGAGCAAAGCACAAAGGGGCTTGGTAATCTTTGAGAAGTCTTTAATAAAGCGGCGATAGAATCCCGCATGGCCTAGAAAGCTCCTCACACCTTTGACATTGGTAGGTGGAGGTAGTTGCTCAATCACGGCAATCTTGGCTTTGTCCACCTCTAAGCCATCTTTAGAAACCTTGTGGCCCAAAACAATTGCTTCCTTCACCATAAAGTGGCATTTTTCCCAGTTTAGCACAAGATTAGTTTCCTCACATCTTTGCAACACTTGATCCAAATTATCCAAGTATAAGTCAAACGAATCACCAAAGGCTGAAAAATCGTCCATGAATACCTCAATAGTATGCTCAATCATATCAGAGAAGATAGACATCATGCACCGTTGGAAAGTGGCAGGTGCATTGCATAACCCAAATGGCATTCTTTTGAAAGCGAATGTGCCATAAGGACAAATGAAAGTTGTCTTCTCTTGATCCTCCGGAGCAATGGCTATTTGGTTGTAGCCGGAGTAGCCATCAAGGAAACAAAAGTACTCTTTCCCGGCCAACTTGTCGAGCATCTGATCAATAAATGGCAAGGGGAAATGATCCTTGCGTGTAGCATTGTTGAGCTTCCGGTAGTCCATGCAAATCCTCCACCCGGTCACAGTGCGAGTGGGAATGAGTTCGTTTTGGATGTTAGCTACTACAGTCATGCCCCCTTTCTTAGGAACACATTGTACTAGGCTCAACCATGAACTATCAGAGATGGGATAAAAAATTCCTGCAGAGAGCCATTTAAGGATTTCTTTCTTCACAACCTCCTTCATTACTGGATTTAGTCGCCTTTGATGCTCAATAGAAGGCTTGTGATTTTCCTCCAACAAGATTTTGTGCATACAAAGAGAAGGGCCAATACCCTTAATGTCGGCTATGGTCCACCCAATAGCTCTCTTATGCTCCTTCAACACTCTTAGCAATTTCTCCTCTTGCAAACTTGAGAGGGTAGAATAGATAATTACTGGTAAAGACTTAGAATCACCTAAATAGGCGTACTTTAAGTGTGAGGGAAGAGGCTTCATCTCAAGAGTTGGTGCAACTTCAATAGATGGCTTCAATGGAGATTGTAATGCTTGAGATACATCTAAAGGCTCAAATGGCTTGAACCTCGATGGAGGAAAGGCTTCCATACTAAATATCCCTTTAAGCTCCTCTTGATTGAAATCTTCAAGATTCTTTTCACCAATAAGAAATGCCTCCAAAGGGTCCTTGATCATAGGCTCATAAGATTCCTCTTGAACAACCGAATCAAGCATATCCACCATAAAGCATTCACTAGATTCATCATCATGAAATTTTAAAGCCTTTGACATGTTGAAAATCACCTTCTCATCATTCACCCTTAAAGCGATCTCCCCTTTTTCAACATCTATGAGGGTTCTTGCCGTAGCCAGAAATGGTCTCCCCAAAATGATAGGGATTTTCTAATCAACCTCACAATCCAACACAACAAAATCCGCAGGAAATATGAATTTATCAACCTTAACCAAGACATCTTCTACAATACCTCTCGGGCGGGCGGTGCTACGATCGGCAAAGAGTTGAGTGACCGTAGTAGGCCGTGGTTCACCTAGTCCCAATTGATTGAAAACAGCAAGTGGCATAAGATTGATGCTAGCTCCCAAATCACAAAGGGCCTTGCTATTGAAATTTGTGCCAATGTTGCATGGGATGTAGAAACTCCCCGGATCTTTCAACTTAGTCGGTAGTTTCCTTTGGATGACCGCACTACATTCTTCAGTTAGAGCAACCGTTTCAAACTCATTAAAACGCCTTTTCTTAGATAACACATCCTTCAAAAATTTGGCATATTTAGGCATATTCTCCAATGCTTCGCCCAATGGAATGTTGACATGTAGTTGCTTAAACATCTCCACAAACTTCTTGAATTGGGTATCCTCCTCCTTCTTCTTGAATCTTTGCGGATAAGGTAGAGGAGGTGTAATGGAGAAAGATGTAGTCTTCTGCTTCTTTTCTTCACCCTTAGCTTTGCTCTCCTTAGAACCTTGAACAATTTCATCAAGACTTTCATCAACTATCTTCCTCTTCTTAGTATCATCTCCTTCAACCACAATGTCTTCTTCAACTGGCTCATCCTCATCAACTTCAACTACCTTAGGTTCTTGAACAACCTGAGGTTTCTTGGTTGGTACAAAGGGGTTATCCACAATGTTACCACTCCTCAAAGTGATTGCTTGACATTCGTCCTTTCTGTCCCTTTTTGGATTGGGAACTGTATCAATTGGTAGCCCTTGTCTAATCAATGTATTGACTTGAGAGGCCAATTGACCCATATGCACTTCAAGGTTCTTGATAGCCGTGTCATGGAGAAAAGTCTTGGTATTGGTCACCTCTTGGTTGGCAAGTATTTGAGAGAGCAACTTCTCAATTTTTGACTCATCTAGCGGCTTTTGTTGAGGTGCCACATATCCAGGAGGTACCGGTGGTCGGTATGAAGAAGAGGAAGCTTGAGGTGGATTAAGACTTGGACCACTTTTCCATGACATGTTAGGGTGGTTTCTCTAGCCTTGGTTGTAAGTGTTGGAGTAGGGATTTCCTTGAGGGGCCCTATTAGAATTGTTCATGTAGTTGAGCGATTCCATAGTATGATGGCAATCTTGAGAAGGATGATCCTCTCCACAATTCTCACAGGATTGAATGGAGCTTTGAAGTGCATGCACACCTGTAGGTAAATGAGTTTCTATCTTCGATTGAAACTTTTTGAATTGCTTTGTCAGATCTTCTAGTTGAGCACTAATAGCACTGTTATCACCAGAACTGCTTCTGTATTGCATTGTGTTAGTAGCCAAGTTCTCAAACAATTCTTGGAGTTCTGAAGTTCTCAACTTTGTGATTTCTCCCCTAGCCGCCGTGTTTAACATTATTTTTGTGGCTTCATTCAAGCCCTTTTGAAATGCAGCAAGTAGAACAAAGGTGTGCTGACCATGGCTAGGACAATTCCTCCACATATCCTTGAAACGCTCCCATGCTTCATAAAATGTCTCTCCAGGCTCTTGCTGGAAGGTGAGGAGTTCACCTCTTTGAAAAGCCCTCAAATCAGTAGGAAGAAACCGGGCCTTAAACTTAGTTTCCAGAGTATCCCAATTGGTGATGGAATTCTCCGGAAGAGAATTGAGCCAAGCAAGTGCCTTGCCCCCTAGAGACATGGGGAATAGGCGAAGACGCAAGGCATCCGCAGAAACTCCTTGATTCTTGAAATTGCTACACATCTGAACAAACTTGGTGAGGTGCTCGACCGGGTCTTCAATCTTAGTACCATTAAAGGTACCCATAAGTTGGAGCATCTGAATCATCACTGGCTTAACTTCAAAGTTCCTTGCAGTGATGTCCGGGAGTCTAATGCTAGAGGAATAAGTGATTTCCTCTCTAGCCAAGAACTCCTCCATAGAGATATCTTCATCTTCCGCAACTTGACCAGCCATTTCAGGTTGAATGGGCGGGTCTTGCACAGGTGGTTGAATTGGTTCCTCCGGTTGAATAGGTGGTTCCAATAGTAGCGGTTGGTGTGGATCTAGATCAAGAGCCACCTCCAAATCTCGTTGCATGCAGTTGGAGCGAGTACCTACAAACACAAGAGGATCCCACAAGTATCAAACTTATCACAATAGGTAAACAAAGTAACTCAAGCAATGCTATCTCTAATTAGACAAGTAAGTAGAAATAACACAGTTTCAGTTACCAAAGGACAAGAAAAAGCCCAAAGATAATCAAGCTCACAATGTACTCAATGAACTCTTAAGTGACTTAAAACACAATCCCCGACGGCGGCGCCAAAAACTTGTTCGCCATAAATTGCTACCGCAAGTGCACGGGTCAAGTTTTAGTAGTATAGTTCAAGAAAGGGTTATCGTTCCACTAGGACCGCGTTAAAAGCAAGTTCATTAAATTCATTATATTCAAAATTAGCAATGGGCAATAGGCAAATGATTTAATAAAGTTAAAATGACTAAAGAAAATGTAATTGTAAAATAGAACACTTGCAACAAAATTCAACACAATGAGAAAAGCCTAGGCCTATTTATCCACTTGCATTTCATGATACCTAATTTCCCCTTCCCTAATGCTAATTAATGCCTATTATGTTATTGTTTGAAGTCTCTTGTGTTCAAATAGCTCTCTCAAGCCTATTCAAACCTTAATTGATATTAACATGCATAATCTCTTACTACATGCTATTACCAATTAGTCTCTTTAATCACCCAACCTCAATTTTCAAAAAACTTGGTTAGTGAATATCTCTATCTCACTAACACACTTCCAATTAGTTAAAATTGCAAGACAAGCTTGGTTTTAGCCTAGTTCTTTCCCTAATTAATGCTCTCTCAAGCCATTAGTTAAGCAACAATCTAAATGTTGGCCACCACTTAGAAAACCATAGGCACAAGCTAAAACCATAACATAACATTCATTAATTTAGCAATAGGAAAGGAAATCATAGATGTCAATCCATACAAGCTTCAAAATAGACCTAGAATATGAGTATAGCTACTCATAACACAAGAAGTATCAACAATCTTCATCCAAAACATCACAGAATCAGAAATTACACAAGAGAGAAGAAGGAGATAAGAATAGACAAGAGAGGCAACCACAAAGAAATTCCTCTTCTAGCTCCAAGGTTGAACTCTCCAAAGCTCTCCAATCCTCTTCCAAGCTCTCTCTAGCTCCTTCTTGGTGTTTTTCAGCCCCCAAACTCTTGCCCAAAGTGTTTTTTCTTTCAAATTCGGCCAACCTTAGCTTTTATCCCCTTCTTTTTGTGTGTTTCAGACCCAAAACGCGCAGCAGAACTGACGCGTCTTCGCTGAGCAAACAGAGAGGAAAGCTCTCTTGAAGGGGTGTCTCGCTGCAGCGAGAAGATGTTCTCGCTGCAGCCAGGTAGGCAGAGAGGAGGACCCAATTTTTGCCAATGGTTCGCTGCAGCTAGCAAGTGTTGTCGCTGCAGCCAGAAGCTCAGTCATGCCTCCTTTAACTTTGCTTTGTTATCCTTGCTTCCCTTTTTCTTCACTCTTAATTTCTTCTTCTTTTTCCTACAAATTAGAGAGGGAAATTATCAATTCTTCACAATTTTATGGTGATAGAAGTTCACACATTTTCACATGATGTTCTTCCTTACAAGCATATTAGCAGGCATATATGAGCTTAAAACATGTGAAAAATGTGTGAGATGTGTGAAATTTCTAAAGGTTAACACCCCCAAACTTGAACTTTTGCTTGTCCTCAAGCAAAGCTGAACAACATAATTTATGCAATTGCATTTGAGTCCTCAGAATGTTCTTGTCAGTGCAAATAGCAGAAATAAACAATTCACATGCAACTTATCATGCTTCACAATATTGAAATGCACTCTATTGAATTCCTTGAAATTGTGTCATATAGAGTCCAAAATTGAGAATGATTTGAAAACTCTGATTTTTAGAAATTAGCAAGAATTTGAATCACCTACACATATTCAATTAGACCCACTCATCCATATCTTCTCAATTTCTCCCCTTAGCTTGCTCATCACAAAGACTCAGAAGTTATTTTTCCTTGTTGCTCATTTGAGTTCTTTTCAATCTCCCCCAAACTTAGAGTTTGTACCATTCATAACTTCTTGGGGCATGAATACTCCTTTTTTTTATCTATAGTTCATCATTATTCATATATTTTTTTTATCTTGAGCTGTTGTAATTAACCTTTTTACACGACCTTGCACATGGGTGGTGCAACACCGGTTACTCAGTTATTCCAACAATTGCATCAAGAGGCTTTTGCCCAACTCATGACCCTTTTTAACTTAACCTTTTGATGCTAGTGCCAACATTGGTAAATGAAGTGCCCCCGGTTACTAAGTTAGGTCTTTAGGCCAGCGGAATTGTTACAATTTCTTCATTAATACTTTGAAATCCCATGATAATCCACTAAGGTTCGAAACTTTACAAGGATACCTTTGAATAGATGTAATTACAAATATGTATGCAAAAAAAATTGCCACTTATTTCTTATTAAAAAGAATTTTCATATCTCTCTTGATTTTACCCATGCTTCCTCTTGGTTCAAAAAGTTCAAGAAATTCATCAAGTGCCAAACCCACACCAAGATTCATTTTAAATCACTTGTGAATTTGATTTTCTACTACATTACAAGTTGAACAATTTAATTCCAATCATTGGACTCTATGCAATCAATAAGGTCAAGCTTTGCATACTACAGATAAAAATTCAAGCTTGTAGAATTCACACATTTCAAAGATGGGGGAAGTTCTGAAAGGAAAAGTTTTTTGAAAAAGCTTGTTCACTCCCCCAAACTTAAATGGGACAATGTCCCCATTGTCTCTGGACCATCAGTAGTCCATATAATTTCCTATGCAACACACAATCAGGCAAACAAGAAGTAGAGCCATCAGTAGCTCTAGAAGATGCAACATACACAAGTCAAATATGCAAAGATAGAGCAAATAAAACAGAAGGCCATCAGTAGCCTTAAGAAGTGTCACTACGCACCAAGAATCCAGTGAAACAAGTAAAACATCAAAAGGAACCCTCAGTAGTTCCTACATCTAAGCAAAAGGCCATAAGGCCACCAAGTTACCAAAATATCAGTTAGCAAAAGCTATCAAAAGTGGTGCTAGACATCCAAAAGTACTGTAAGTCATATCTTGTAAAGTCAAACTAAACAAGGTCAGATCACAAGCAGACAACACAAAAAGTCAAGCATCCTCAATAAAATCATCCAGAAGTGCTTGCACCAGGATCCTCAATCATGAAACCAGTATCCTCATCCGGCTCAGAATAATCATCCTCCTTAGGCTCATAATCATCCTCCTCAGTCTCTTCACTCTCGGTGCCCTCAGGCACTTGTATGGGAATAT
The DNA here is from genome assembly GCA_037074515.1 of Mimosa bimucronata. NCBI lineage: Eukaryota > Viridiplantae > Streptophyta > Magnoliopsida > Fabales > Fabaceae > Mimosa > Mimosa bimucronata. The sequence continues at coordinate 24,111,520 of CM073445.1, read as the reverse complement.
TCAGATGCTCAACCATCTGTATCAGTATGGAATGGTCCATGGCTTGCTGCCTGGCTAATCTGACCTGAGCTCGGTGCATTTTCTCCTGAGATAGTTGTAACCCGTCAACAGATTTCTGGAGATCCTGGAGTCGAGAGTGTAATGTGGGGTTGGCGGCCCCAGATGTTGGAGGAACAACATGTGTGGTCAGCTGAGAGTACTTGAAAGGCCCCTTGGCATCAAAATGAGGATTTGATTCCTCTTCAGGCACTCCAGCCTTCAAGAAAAAATCAGAAATAAAGTGTGGAAACAGAAGGCTCCGCGAAGTTGCTTGGGTGGCTTTTTTCAACGCGGTAAACATGATGGACGCCACATCCACAGGCTGCTCTTTTTTTAAGAGATAGACAAGCAAACACAAGTAGGAGGGTATCTTGTTTAGGTGCGTTGTTGGCCAGATGTTTGCGGTGACTAAGTGTAGCCACAAGTTGGCTTGGGGGGTAAGCTGGCCTTGGAACAGGTAGAGCTGGTTGTTGTGTGGTTTATACCATTTTCTTCTTCTTGGATGGCATATTTCCTCAGCTATGTCCTTGAATGGGTATTTCTTATCAGCATTGATGATTGCCTTATATGCACAATGCTCCCGGTGCGGGAGTTTGTAGAAAGTACGTAGATGGCTCTCATTAATGTAGACAGATTTTGAGCGAAACTCGCAGATTAAAGCACCCCCTCCAAAGGTTTGAGCATATAACTCATGCCTCCTTTAACTTTGCTTTGTTATCCTTGCTTCCCTTTTTCTTCACTCTTAATTTCTTCTTCTTTTTCCTACAAATTAGAGAGGGAAATTATCAATCACTACTACAAAAAGTATTTTTAACGTCACAAATTTTGGGGGTCTCCACGTCACTTTTTCAGGGGACATTGAAACAAGTGACATGGAAAATGGAATTTTAACGTCACATAAATAAGTGACGTAGAAAGTCAGAGAAACCACGTCACACATAATATTAGGTGTGATGTTGTAAGTTTCTCGGAGGAAACCACGTCACACAGAATATTTTGTGTGACGTTGTTTCTTTTTTTTTTAAAAAAAAAGGCATTTTTAATTTTTCTTCTATTCCCTGTTGATATACATTGCAAATGTCTAAATGCAGGTCAGATAATACAATATACACAAAATTCAAGTTCCAAGCAATGTACAGAGCATAACAATAAAATGCTATCACTACTATACAATCACCAACATAGGCCAGACCAAAGAAAATAAGTCGAATCGAATGAAAGGAAAGATCAGCAGCAAATAATTTTGATTCAGATTGTTACATAATCAAAAATAAAAGGAAAAATTGAGCAATACGTTCACGAATCGCATCGATGTCTTCGACTGTAAATTCATCGATTCGGTCATAAAACTGCAACAATAATGGATACTATGATCAATACAAAGTTAGATAAAACATCATATATATATGTATTAATTGTATGAATCATATAATAAGCTATAGATAAGAATTTATACCTGTGGGAAGGATCCGCTGCGGTCACTCTCAATAATGTCACACATATACTTCATGACATAATACCCACACTCCTTATTCGTCGGTTGCTTGGGGCACTTTATAAATCAAAGGAAATAATATAAATTAATAACAAAGTAAATAATATCTCAATTGACTAACATTGAAGGAATTTAAATCAAAATACTTACTTTAGGTCTTTGCACCGTGATGGGATTATTCATTTCATCGGTATCTTCCATAAAATGCCATTGCTGAATGCCCCTGAAATGGAACCAAAATTAGCACATATACATGAAAATAATTTATTTAACCCAAAGTAAAAAGTCATTAAAACTACTTACTTCGATAAAAGAGTTTTATAATAGGAGGTTATATTATGCCTCAAGGAGTCAAACCAAACCAAACGATGTTGTCTGGGGCAAATAACAGCTAATGACCAGTGCTTACTGAAAGACATTAAAACTATTAAGGCCACACGGAAACAACAAAACATTTGTAAATGTGCAAATGATAAAAATTTGGCAAAAAGTAATAATCACACTTACTCTTGAAGAATAGGCGCAAAATAGACAGATCCCCGATTCGCTGACATTTGATGTATGACTAAGCTCGCATCTCATCCTCATATCTCAGCTGGTCCGCCTTGTTGTTGAAATCATCTCTCCTCGCCAAGGCCAATGGACTAAGGAATCTGTATTGTTCTGTGCTTAATTGGATGCATAGCTCGTGGAAGTACCTATCGTAAAATAATTGAAATTATAAAAGGATAGAAGTACAAATATTGCAGAGACATAAATAGTAATAGTAATTTACATAGTCGCTAATTCGAGCCAGGCGAGGTCAATACAGTCCATTGTCAAAAACTCCACGATATCTCTGTCACCATCAATCGCAAATTCATATGTACGATCTAGATTGACTACTCCTGGAGGCATCTTAATGGATGTGGATTGCAAACTTGGTTGCATCTCCTGCAGGAGTTGGAGAGAAGGATATTTATCTGGAAAGACCTGTAGGTGATGAAAAAATCAGTGTTATATATTCTTACATGCTGTAATATATTAAAACAAGCAATCTCAAAAATTAAGTGTACATACCACATCAACCGGCACCTTTTGTTGAGTCTTGTGTACAAGTCGTCTTGGCCACAAGATGAATGCCCCCATAGCATCGCCTAGTCTGGTTACTTCGCTATCATGAACAGGTATAGCTGAACCCCTCTCATTCTTTCGAACATTTGTAACAGACACCTTCACTTGGTCCTCCAGAATACGCTTATTATGTATGAAGGAGCCGTTCGGGAACTGGAGAGCTTTTGCGACCGCGCGCAGGCGAGGGACATCGAGATGGAGATAACACTCCTCTCCAACTTCAGGGTCATTGTCTGGTGTGGGATTTGATTGGTCCTCACGAATTGATCCTAACAGCACAGTGTGATTGCAGCTGTCTTTGCCGCTTGGACCTCCGGTAGCGGGGGACTCCTACAGGAGATGATATTATACAGAGTGAGTGTAATTTTCTAATTAACAAACTCGGAAGTCGGTAATTAAAATATATAAAAGATGCTCAAACCTACTGTCTTTGTTGAGAAGAATTTGATGAGATTCCAAGCTGTATAGTAGACGCTCTAACCTGTGCCTCAATCTGCGCACGGATCTGCTCCCCCATATAACCCGAAAGAGCTTCCTGGACCTGTGCAGCCACCTGACTTTTGAATTGTGCTGCCATCTACCGTTGGGATAAAGCAAACCGCTCCTCCAATTGGGCCTCCATCTCCGCCCGAGCCTTAGCCACAATCTCCTCAGTGGATTCTCTACGGTTGTAGTTGGATTTGCGGCCAAAATACTTGGCAAACCCTACAGTCCTGGGCTCCCCGAGTACTCAGCCGGGGCGATCGGGCTTCCCAATTGCCGTGGCCAGGATGTCCATCCTCCCCGAGTACTTGGTAAGGATGGTTGACAACTGTTCAGTAGGGCTTGGCTGTGCTGAAGGTTCAATGATGATTGCACTTCGACAAGGTATTAGGTGGCTTTTAGGATGGTGTTGCTAGTTCCCCACGGTCGGCGCCAAAATGTTGATACTATATTTGGTAAAGCAATAAAATTAAGAAAAGTGCCTTTATTAGAAACAATTGGATCAACAGCAACGGTGGTTACAATAAATAGACTGAACCCCGTTGAATTACAATCACAGGAATATATATGAATCGGTACAAAGAGAATAATTGCTTAGGATGCCAGATAGAGTGTTCTCAGTTGAATGCTCTTGGAATCCTTGCCTTCAGGTACGACGCTTGGGTCCTTTTATTTTGGCTGGATCACACTCTCTCACAGCGGATTGTCTGGGCAGTTGCAACCTTATTGGAATAGTAGACCATTGGTAACTTCCTCCTATATACGTGGTCAACCCGAGGATCGTGGCTTGACTCATATCTAATTCTGTTGTTGTCATACATGTCAGCGAACTGGGCTTGGTCCATGATGAGTCCATTTCCCTGCTCTGGACTGGGCCTGGCCCAATTGTGCAGGACGCTAGTTAGTGCCTACACACATCAAGCAGAACAAAGGACTCCCCACTCTCTTCTTGGAGGATTCATCAAGGCGTGACCAAGCGGCATCATACCACTTGCTGCCATTAGGAAAAGCATCGCTTGGATTCTTCATGAAGGCATAAACTTTAACATCATACTTGGTCAATTGATCCCCAGAAATGTAGGTCTTGCCAGAGAGGAATTCATCAAGGGACTTAAGGTTTGATTCGGTGTGCAGACCTGAAAAGGTGATGGCTAGTTTTGAGAGTGGATGAGATTCGGGGAGAGATTCTTAGGTACCCTGGGAGTACCAGCTCATCCAATCTCTTTCCAATCACAATGCTCCAGCTCATAATAATTTCATCCTACCATCTCAGATAATCTCACGCAGACCCCCTCTCCACCCTCTCCCGCTTCCCAAAAACCATTAATGTCTCAACTCTAAAGTCTAAACTCTCTATCCCCAGGTTGTGGCCCATTGGCCGTATTTCCTTCTCACTCAAACGCAAACATGCATTTTTTTTTCTGCTAACATATTTATTTATCTGTTAAGTGTATATATACTTATACAGATTAAAATTTTCATTTATGGTATAGTTAATAATGATTCTACTGATTGTGCATGATTATTATACTATTTTAACTACTAATAATGGGAAATTAGCATTCAATTTAGGAGAATTCAATGGGAATTAAGTACAATTGCATGTATGGTCTATACTTAAGGAATTAGTTGCATTTCTATGGTAATTTGAGCATATTAGGCTTTTAACTCATGCATTTCATGATTATGGACTTAATATACCTCACATATACTTTAATTTCCCATTATAGGTGCAAAGGATGAGGCCCTAAATGAAGAAAATGTGAGAAAAGCAAAGAAGAAGTTTCTGGTCCTCGCCTTAGGCCCCCACGACGAGGCCCACAGTGAAGGACAGAGAGACGAATCTGATACTAGTTGCCTAGCCGTAGCTAGCCACGGCGAGGGCTACAGCGAGGGCCCGATAAAAAGTCTGAAATGGAAGTTTTCAGTTGATTTCCAAATTTTAGGTGATTGGGTCCTCTTCCATTGTTTCCTAAAGGATGAATTCGACCTTCCCACGTACTCTAGAGGGAATTAGGAAGGTTTTTGGGTTTCCTATCTTGTTCTATAAATTTATACCCGAATTTCCTTTTCAAAACAACCATTCCACCACCAATTCAGATTTTCACTCACTCTCTTCCCTTCCATTCCCGAGCCCTCTGCCTCTGCACGAAAATTCATCCTGCATTCACTCATCTACACCAATTTCACTCATCCCAACTTAATCCCATGGCTTCCAACTCCAAATTCCATTCGATCGTGTTCAAGAGCATGAGTGGCTAAGTTCTTCGTGGGGATCTTGATGGATGAAGGCAACCGGAGCTTCAACGTTTCTAATGGGGAGTTATCTAGTTTCTCTTGTCTAAGTCTTCTTATGTATTTCAATTCCTTTTGTTATATGTAATGGGTCTTGGAACAAGTGTGCTTCTTTGTCTGATCTTTTTTTTTAAACGGTCATGCATGTAATTAAGAGATGTATTTTATATGTATGAACCTAAGTGTTGTTTTCTTGATATTATGCAATGGATATGCTTCATTTATATTCCCTTTGGATTTCTAGAATATGTTGAATGCATGTACGATTGTATGTGTGTTTAGACACTAGGTCCAATGTTAGATGGTTCGATTTACTTCTAACGAGAGTCTCCTTGCATGTTTATCATGAAGCTTCACTATCAAGTTGAAACTTAATGATTGCCTATTTAAATAATTGAATGACCGATACGCACGTTAGTTGATTAAGTAGGTTAATTGGACTAAGAGTGATTGCCTTAAGTTTTGCATTAGAACTTGGTTTAAAAACTCCCATATCATTTTAGAAGCTAGGAAGGTTGCCCAATTCATCAAGAGACCCATGTTCATCTCAATAGTTTTCACAAATCCATTTTAATTGCTTTCTTTAATAACAAAAATCCCAAAAAGAATATAGTTTAGTTTCCTTAATTAAAATCTCAAAAACCCCGACTTTATAGCTTTGTATGCATTTAGTTTCCTAGGTTAGTTCATTAGGGTCCTTGAGAGACGATCCGGGATCGCACCACTATAGTGCAATCCTTGGTTAAAAATATTTTGCATTTGAACCCTGAGGCGTATTAGGAACGGTTTAGATCATCTACCTTCAGGGTAAAAGAAAAAAATGACTTTATCTTTGTATTTTCACTAACTTATTAACCTATTTGTAAGTATCATCATTATCTTACTAACTTCTTAACTGATTAATTATATGTCTGTTATATATATATTTTTTCATTCATTTTCTCCTACCTCTTTTTCCAGTTATGAGTTATCATCAATAATTTATTTATTGTTTTTGACTAATCTTAACTTCAAATAAGGATATATTTGAAGTTGCTTAAATAACACTTCTCACTCTAACAAGAAATAATACATAAGTGTCTTTCCCAAAAAAAAAAATTAGCTTCAAACTATTATGCGGCAAAATAAACTTAGTGAGCTAAAATATTGTAGTGGGGGAAACATTGGAGAGACAACTTTTTGTTGCAATGATGATGTTTGATAGGTAGTAGTAGATTATAAAAAGCACATGTTTTTTGGTGTGATAGTAGCGTACAAAGAATTATTTGTTCATAAATAAAATAATCAGCATAACACTCATGATATAGTGAGAAGTTTTATTTAACCTTATAATAGTTTGAGGCTATTTTTTTTCTTTTGCGTTAAAATGCAAATATACATTGAAAGTTTTGAATCCAAAAAACTTTTGAAGTAAAATAGTTTCTGTGTGATAACTTTTGAAATCAATTCAAACCTTAACCCCTTCTTTGTAAGGTAGTTATTTCTATTTTCTTATTAGAATGGGGAGTTTTATTTACACAACTTCAAATATATCCTTTCTTGAACTTAAGATTAGTCAAAACAATAAAAAGATTATGGGTGACAGCACATGAGTTGAAAAAGAGGTGGGAGAAAATGAATGAGAAAAATATACAAGAGACATATATAATTAATCGGTTAAGAAGTTAGTCAGATAGTGATACTTACACATACTCCTCTAATCATATTTATAGGGTAGAGGGAGAATGTTTTATTTGGTCCTATTCATAAGGCATGTCATTTAATTTTTTGGTGAATGTACAACTTTACCCTCCATTTATTATGTGTTGACTTTGTTCTCAAGTGGTGAAGTGGATATTAAATAGGGGTAGAATTGGAAAGTTATCAAATTTCAAGGTAGAATTAATAAATTTCAAGATTGAATTAATAACTTTTAAGGTTTTCTTTGGTCTATGTAAAACATGTTAGAAATGCCTTACAATTAGTAATGAAAGAGTAGATTAATAAGTTAGTGAAAATAAAAAAATGCATGTTTGCATCTTGAGAGGGAGAAGTAGGTGCGGCCAGTGGGCCACCACCTGAAGAGAGAGAGAGAGAGAAAGAGAGTTTAAAGTTGAGACATTAATGGTTTTTGGGAAGTGGGAGAGAGTGGAGGAGGGGTGTGCGTGATATTGTCTTTGAGATGTAGACAGATAGGATAAAATTATTATGAGCTAGTGCATTTTGATTGGAGAGAGTTTGGATGAGCTGGTACTCCCAGAGTTCCTAAGAATCTCTCGATATTCAGAGAGACTCTCAATCAGCACATAAGAGGGGTTGTTTAATATTTTTAGCTTTGCATCCCTCATTTTCTTTTGTTCAAATTTTGATTGTGTGGGGAAATTAGAAAATAGTCAAAATACAAATAGGAGGAGAGTGCGAGACTTGCAGAAGAGAGAGGGGAAGTGACGGAGAGAGAGGGCCATTAAGATAGTGTCAGCTATCAGGTGAGAGGTGAGAGGGGAACAATTTCCTAAAGGAAAATAATTAAACAAAAATTATTAAAAAGAACCTACCACGTGAGCATTAATTTTTTAACATGGCGTAACTTCATGGTCAGTGCACAGATTACTTGGTGCACCCAGTGCACACAAGAATTTCTCATCGTTGCATGGCACACAATAAGACATTGAGTGAAGCTAACAATCTTCATCTACTACCTATCCAAATTCAAATTGTAGAGCTGGTAATCAGGGACAGCCCTTCAAGGGCCAAGGCCTTAAAAGGGCCGACCTAAAAAGCCCGGATAGTGCAAATATCCTTGTTTTTCAAAGCTTGACCCTCGAATGGCAGGGCTCAGGGCCTGCCCGATTAGCGCTGATACACTATTTTTTGATCTTTTTCTATAGAAAAAAAATTAAAGCAATAAAATCCTTATCATCAGCACAAATATCAATTTTAAGCTACAATACAAACACCAACAAGTAATAAACATTAATAAATATTGTCCATATTTTAAATAAGTCACACAAAATAAACTAAGCAACCATATTAAATACTAAGCAACTAACAACATTGGGACCACCACCACCACCAATAGTGATTAATATGATAATATAAAAATGAAGGACTACAAAAAATAAAACATGACAAAATTGATATGAAATTTTAAGAGCCACTACTGACAATTTATTTCTCAGTAATTCATATGTACTAACATAACATATTACTTGTAAGACCAAAATAGTCTGTGCATGGTAAGCAATAATGTTTAAAATAGTTTAGGTTAAATGTTTAATGAATACCTTCAGTGAAAAAGCAGTTGCGTGGGACAAGTTTTGGGAAAAATAAAAGGAACAACGTTCAGTGAAAATGAATAAATCCAACTACTAAATATAGATTATTCGGTTTGCGTTGACCATGATGAAGACAAAATACTTAAGAGATATATAACATGAATTAGGAGATATGAAAAAAAATGCGCCACAAATATAAGGTTCATCAATAGTGGATCGAAAAATTGTATTAGATACGAGAAAAACTTCTACCAGTAGTTTCATCCTTACAAATATTCCTTTCTTTAAAAAGACTGTTGGGCCAGAAAGTTATAATTCAATTCCAATCATATATTTATATTTAGGGCTCAGGGGAAAAGGGATATGGGTGATATTTATATTTAGGGTTTTTTATTATTTTTTTAAAGCCCTGGCCCTACTGGGTCGGCCCAAAAAGCCTGATTCCCTTCTGAAGCCTCCAAAATCAAAGCCCAGCCATCAAAGGGCCAGGGCCTCGGGCCCGATCCGAATTACCAGCTTTACCAAATTGGACACGAAAGAAGCCTTGTGGTATTGGCCAACGCATTCTTGACAAAATTGGTGTTACCCTGCAACGAAATTAGCTCCATCCAGTCATTATAAATAATGAGGGTGACACTACAAAAAAAGGGGGTTTTAGTAGCGGTTACATTAGTCGCGGAAAACCAAAACCGCCAGTAAGTATACATTAGTAGCGGTTATAAGCACAAACCGCAAGTAAATCCAACGGTTTGACCAAAGAAGTAGTTAGTAGCGGACATTACTAGCGGTTTTGGGGTTATAACCGCAACAAATTTGGCACGTTTTGGCGGGAAGAGTAGTGGCGTAAATTTAGTCGCGGTTCTGGAGGGAAAAACCGCTAGAAAATGAATGGCCGCTGAATTAGTGGCTGTTTTAGTACATTAGTAGCGGTTTTCCCCAAAACCGCCACTAAGTCAGCGAAATAAATGCAACTGCATTTATGACAGATTTATTTAGTCGCGGTTTCAGCTGCGGTTTTGGCTGAAACTGCGACTAATAATAGCGGTTCTTGCAGAACCGCTACTAAAAGTGAATAGTTTAAAAGGCTCGTGCCTTTTCAAAGAAAAGGCATGAGCTTTTTAGAGCTTTTTAGAAAGAAAGTAACGTGACTTGACTTCGACGAGAAAAAAGAGGTCAAAATCATGGTGAGAAAGGGCGATCGCAATAAGAGGCCTATGACCGCTGAACAAATGGAGGCTGAGGAGTGGCTACGTAAGGAAATGGCTGAGCAGGCCGAGAGGGATCGTGTGGAACAAGAGCGCATCCGTGTACAGAACGAGGCGATTCCAGAAGATGTAATCAACGCATTCTGGAGTGGGGGAGAAGACTTCGACGAGACTGGAGGAGGAGCGAATTTTGAGGAAATGGAACGTTGGTTGGACGGTGAGGAATTTGATGAGGCGGGGCACCCTAAACGATCCTCCGGAAGGTCCACCGGTTACGAAGTACAAGTTCAGGGTAAGGAAATTCAATTTTTATTGTTTTTATGAGATAATTATAATTTTTTATCGCTCATTAAATTGAAATTGTTCCCTAAATTTTACAGACCATTCTGGTAGCATAAGTGAGAAGAGGTTGACGGTGCAAGATGCGATGAACCTTCCGAGCGGGCACAGAGTTATAGTTGAGTGGGACGACTTGACCAAATTACCGGTTGGACAAGGGGGGCAACTATACTCGAGGTTCGTCGGGGGTGTAGGCCAGAATTACCAGCGTTTTCCGATTGACGCTTTGGATTGGAGGAAGATTGACGCGAACTCTAAAATGTTCACGTTTGACGAAATTGTTAGGGTTTGTTGAATTAACTTTGAGCTTATTTATTGTTTATTATTTATTATTATTAGAATGTGATTTTAATTAATACTATAAGAAATATTCTTGTTATTATGTATTGTTTATTATTTATTATTTCTTATTTCTTTTCTGTTATTATTTGAATTTGATTTTAATAAATATTATAGGAAATATATTTATTATTTCTTATTTCTTTTCTGTTATTATTTGAATTTGAATTTGATTTTAATAAATATTATAGGAAATGTATTTATTATTTCTTATTTTTTTTATGTTATTATTGGAATTTGTTATTACTTATTAATTTCTAATTAAACATACTTAAATTTAATATTTTACAGAGGAAGTTTGATGTGAGGGACAGCCGCAAAAATTGGACAGAATCAAAGATGGGGGACAGTTGGAAGAACAAGCAGTTGGATATGTTCAAAGAAAGAGATCGAGGTGGGAGTAGGCCGCTTCAGGAGTTGGTCGATGATGTCCCTGGTGGCGTCCCTGCGGATGCATGGGAGAGATATGTGGGTTGGAGGAGGGGAGACATTGGGAAGGTATAATGAATAATATTATTGAATTGATATTGAAATATCATATTGAAAAAATATTTTTGAATTACTGATCATTATTTAATTTTATTTTATGTTAACAGAAGAGGTCGCAACAAGGTCTTGCTGCGAAGGCCCATCAGAAGGTTCATCATACGGCTGGGACGAAGCCGTTTTCGGTTGGGTACAAAGAGATGGTATGAAGGAATGGAGTTTCATTGTTTGATTTAAAAATAATTTATCTTTATATATGAATAACTGTTTGTATCTTAATTTTCAGGCGGAAGAGGCTGTGAAGAAAAGGCAGAAGGCTACCTACGGTCGTTTCTACCAAGTAAAGCACAGACACGCCGACGGGAGCCCAACATCCAGGGAGGCTGAGGAACAAATTGCCCTCAAGTGCAGCCCTACATTCAGTAAGAATTGTAACACTATATACACGTATCATGTTATTTTTTTTATTTCCAAACCACATAACCCTCTGATATGTTCCATTGGAATTTAGGGATTTCCGCCGCTATGTTAAACGCCAACTACGAAGCCGCACAAGGTCATCTGCCGAGGTGGACAAAAAGGTCCATCGAGAGTTTCTGGATTGGTTTGCATAGAGGATACTCAATGACAACAATCCCCATGCACCTGATATGATAAATCTAGCAACCGGTCCACTCGACCATGTCAGGAGATATACGGCATACAACGTCAACGGCTTCAAGTTCTGCACCATTGCAAGGGATGAAGGTTCTCTCACCCAGAATTCTGGAGTCTTTGGCACATTCGGGACAAGGAGTTATGCCAGCTCACGGGATACAGACATGCGATTTACTATGGAAAGCTCGTGGACATCATCGAGCTTAACTATCAAGGTCATTTCACCGTGCCTCTCTTCAACTACATGTGGGCAGACACCAGAACTTCTCGAGGCATTACATTGGACAGCTTGGGCATCACGTCTGTAAATTTCTCGAGGCTCATTCACACAGGGGAAATGGCAGATGATGAGCCGTATATTCTTGCCTCACAGGCGCAGCAAGTATACTATGTGGAAGATCGGACACACAAAGATTGGCACATGGTGATTCATATGAAGCCGCGTGACCTCTACGAAATGGGTGACGAAGATGATCTGGAACTAGACAGCCAACATTTTGAACCTGAAAACTTCGACAACCTCATTTCTGAAGAAGATGGTCATTTACAAGTTGTTAGGTGAGGATTTTTACTACCAATAATTTAAACAAATTTCAACACCTTTAGCAATAGAAATTTATATATTTGTTTATTTTCTTTTTAGGCAGGAGCAAGAAGAAGATGATTGAAGCAGCCAACCATAATTATTTTTTATTTTATAAAATTTTCAGAAAAATGTGTATCAAACGTTCATATAGCATATTTTTTTTAATGTAGGTTGAGCTTTTTTTTTAATTAAAAACATCCAGTAGCGGTTCTAGAACTGCCACTAAGTCTGCGGACAAATATTAGTAGCGGTTCTGAAACCGCCACCCAAACCGCTACTAAATACCTTACAAAGCACTATAAATATCCACCCCCTCCCCTCATTTTTCTTCAAACATTCATTCAATTCCTTCTCCCTCTCCATTCAATTTTTCCTCAGTCTCACCGTTAATGCATTTTTTTTTCTGAAAACAATTTATCTGATATATCTTTTTATTTTGTTTGTTCTATTTTCTATTCTGAATTAATTTATTTGCTAATATATTTTTTTTCAGGTAACAATATCGAATTATTTCCCATCTTTGTGATAGAAAAGTTCAATTTGTTATTCTTATTATTCTTACAACAATTATGATTAGTTGTTTATGTTCAACTATTTCTTTTTTAATTGTTTAATATATGGTTTTTTTATACATATAGTTATTAATATAGTCGAGAAATTGTTTTTTATTTTAACAATAAAAATATTTTGAAATAGTCTAATTTATTATCATTGTTTTTTCATTACATTTGATCATATGTCATGGATTTTTGAATATCTAATCTGGATGTTTTTTTTAAAATACTTAAACTTTAGTAGCGGTTTTGAACTGCCACTAATAAATCGGACCAATTTTTTTTTTTTAATTTTTTTCTTTACTTTTTAATTAGTCGCGGTTCTAGAACCGCTGCTCAAACTGCCGCTAATAAATTTGCCAATTTATTTTATTTTCTTTTGCTTTTTGATTAGTGGCGGTTTGAACCGCTGTTCAAACCGCCACTAAAATGAGAACTTGAATTTTTCCACGATTATGCTAATTTTTTAATTAGTGGCGGTTTTTTATTTAGTAGCGGTTCTGTTAACCGCTACTAATTAGTGGCGTATTTGACTTTGTTACACGCGCTTTCAATAACCGCCAGTAAATGTTTGTTACGGGTGATTTAGTGGCAGAAATGAAAACCGCTAGTAACATGCTAGTAGCGGTTGAAACCGCTACTAATCTGCATTTATAACCGCTACTAATACACGCTTTTTTTGTAGTGTGAGAACAAGAGATACATATAATTTTTCAGAAAATAATTAATCCTTAATTAATGTACCTAATTCATAGTTCATATGTGACTTAATTACTAGAACGGTAGAAATAGATGTATATACAACATGCTGCCATTTTCTTTTTATGGTTTTTCATCAATACTTTTTTAACTTTAACTATAAATAACCAATGTAATATTCAGAACAAGTAATATTCCTAAACAGAAATTTAGCTTGATCATTCTACCTTACAAATTTCCAATTTACAGCCTTTGCCCAGCCCTTAAGTTGGTAAATTTTTATAGAAATAATAGTTAAATAGCGGATTGATGATAGGTTTAATAATTTTTTGAAAAAAATCTTGATAATACATGACAAGAAAAAAATGTTCTCATTTATCATCGGGAACATGGGAATATAACCTCTCTAACTGCAAAAGACATATACTTAAAAAGAAGAACTATATAAAAGGAAAAATTAATGCAGCCGCCTCTTATCTTATTTTAGGTTATCGTTCTCCTATATTTTCTTCTTATGCCCTTTCGTTCGGGTAGTTTGGTGGAGTTCTCTATCCATCAGACCTGAATGGAATGACTTCAATTCCTTTAGAGAATGGCTCTATTAATCTTTTTTGTAGCTTCACAAGGATGGACTATTGGATGAACTTAAAAGAATTATACTACTTCTCAATCACATTTGGTGGTTGAGAAATAATATTATTCATAAAGGTACACTTGCATGTCCATCAATCTTATCACAACAGATTTCTCTGGCACTCTCTTTCAACTTTTTGGCATTTAAATCGGATGAAGCCTCTAATATTGTCATTGAAGTGTTAAGAGAATCACTTCCACCCACTGCTCCAACATTTGTGCTGTAAAATCATTCTTGGTGCATATTAACTCATAAGTAGACAACTCGTTTAGGTCTATCATGTTTTATACAGATTTATCATGATCAGATGCTATTTCAAACCTTTCATTGGAAAAATATTAAGTTTCAGATTCCTCATTTCAAATGAGATGCTTAAGAGCTAGCCTTCAATGGATTAGTACATGTGGTTTTTTCACTTAATCTCAATCTTTAGCTATCCTGTCATCTGGTCCTAGCTCTGCTTTTCATATTTCATCCTCATTCCATGGTGATATTGTGGATATTGATGTTCTTAAAATGCTTAAGACTTTCAACAATTTCCACATCTACTTCACCCTGGGATGAAAACTGTCTACTTTCATGTACTCCTTCCTTTCAGTTTTCGATGTATTTTCTTCTTTTATTTGATGAATATCATTTTGTAAGACTTTTTAATTTTTAATTGAATTTGTCCTTGATACAAAAAAAAAATATTTCCTTCTTTCCTTTTTAGTTTTTAAAATGGGAAATATCAGCATTCATGTGTTCAACTATTAGATGGATTTACTATTGAAACCATGAACGGACATTTTATTTTGTCGCAAATATTCTAAACTCATTTTAAGAATCGGTCCATTACCAAAACCAACAAATAAAAAACCGTATTAGGTCCATTGACAAAGGAAGTATTATTATGAAGGTTAAAAAATACTTACATGTTTCGTGGATAAATCCTACGAAATAAAAGCATACATGCATATAGAATTTCTAACCATATTAGAGTAAACAATGGAAGACTTATAAATACCTCTCGTTATACTAATTGATATGTAGAAAGAACCCATAAACTATGAAGCCTCTCGAACCACAATTGAAATAACAGAGGAATCTTCTAATCGGTAGATAGGCACATCGATGGCTTGTTTTGTGTTGTCGTCTTCAGTTAGGGAACCTCCTTTTTATAAACAAACGTGAATGTATATGTCTCTAAATTTATAGACATGTCTGTACTTTTTAAAATTTGAATTTATTATTATTAATCTCTCATCAAAACTAATAATAATGTTTTGGCAAGATAATTACTCTAAACTAATCATAATGCATTTAATGTGCGTGCCACACAAGGGATACTTTAACAATTAGTATAATGAATTTCAAAATATCTTAATATCACAATATAATATATATATATATAATAAATAATATATTAACTATCTATATAAAATATTTAACATTCTCCCACTTGGCCCGTAACTCATATCAATTGCCATATCAATGTTTAATTAAGCAATACTACAGGAATCCTGGCGGTAAGTCCTCTTTACTTGAGTATTACCTTCCACATATCACAAGTAGCACTCTTACTTAATGGGTCAAAACTTCATGAATAAACCTCAAATGCTTATTCTGTTCCAACTTAAATGTTTGTTATTAGTCTCATAAAATCCAGGTACCAAAAATCGAGACCACAAACTACAACTTGATTTCATCTCTTAATAAGTTCTCATCTACATCACTAAATGTGATTCATCCATGATGAGATATTCAATCCTTTGATTTCTCTAAAAGTATGCTCTTTAATAAAGGATATATACTTTGTGTTTTATAACTAATTGACTTTACAATCATGAAACACACTTAATGGGTTTGAATTAATTTAATAATTCCAGTACCCCACAATGAAATTCATTAAATAATCTTTTTACTTGCCTCTAAGAATGATTAACTTGGCATCTTATGGTGAAAATAAGCAATTAATGACTATTTGGCAATCTCCCACTCCCATGAAGCAACTTGTTGAGTCATGAAAAAATGTGTTGTAATGTTAACTCTTTTAAAGTTAACCCATCTTATTGAACTAAAAAAAAATAATCATTCAATAAACTTACTTTTCTATAAGTAAAGCATGAAAACTTGATGTACATTTTATTCAATAACATACTTTATTACCTGTAACATTTTCATTTATTCAAGCAAGATTTTGCCTGAGAACCCTCCAATATCCCTTTGCAATGGCAATGCTTATGCGTGCGCACATTTAATAAGCACATGCCTCAATAATGAAATTAGAAAGAATAATCATCTTCTTCGTTTCATGAAGATCATATTAAAGATATGGACAATTTGATCATAATCTCATAATAGTCATTACAAAAGTACTATCATTTACACATAGATGTTCAGTCTTTGTTGTAACACCTAAATTTTTACCACTATACTATAACATTTTAATTGATTTATAACCACTTTTGCAAATATCAGAAGCCCCAAAATACGAAAAATTTAATTTTTTTTTCTTTTCAAACATTATTCCAACTTCATTTATGTGGGAATGAGTTTTTCTGACAAATTGGAACAACTTCAAACTTTTTATCAAATAGAGTGGTTATTAAAACAATTAAAATAACTCCAATCTACTCAATGTACATACCCTTTTCTAATAGCACTTGGGGAGTTAAAACTCCTTACATTGTACTCATATATTCTCTAGGTTATATTATTTAACTATCTACATCTCTCCTACTATAATAACAAAATAGCAGGTTATCTCAAGTAATAACCATTTTACCTGTGTATGCAACTATAATGTTCATTAGAGATAGATACACACACACACACATATAGTTATATATTAACAACTATACAAGCTTTCAGCTTGTTTTACTTAAACTTGTAACATACACAGGTGACTAGTTTTCAAAATAGCTATCTACAATGGTACAAAACATAACAGGCACTCCTACTCCTTCATATTACTTGACTTTTTCCCCAACTAACTTCTCTCAATCTGCTATACTGAAAAATGTTTGAGGAGGGGGTGAGATTGGAAAATCCCAATAGCAGTTTCTTTCATACAATGTTATTCTTATGTATGCATTGTCATGTATACATTTTATAAAAATGTACAAATAATGATAATTTTCATCTTACTAATTTGTGTGCCATAAGAACCTACCAACCAGTGGAGGATTTACTTGCAGGATTTCTCGTTATAACATTCAAAGTTACAACATATTTGATCTAGCAAAGGGGGAGCGACCCACCTAAGCCCTGGAGTACTGCAAACATGAAAGGAACACAAACTTACCAATTACGGTAACACCTGGATTTTTACTACTATATTATAGCATTTTAATTGAATTATAACCACTTTTATGAATATTAGAAGCCCAAACATACGAATAAATTTAAACCTTTTCTTTTCAAACAATGTTCCAACTTTATTGCAGTTGGAATGGGCTTTTCAAACAACTTAGAATTTAAAACTTTTTATAAAATAAAGTGGTTCATAAGACAATTAAAAATTCAGTAATCCTCTTAAGATATTTATTTTCAATTCATAGTAGTTGGAAAATTTAAATCCTTTTTATAAATTTATACAATTCTATTTTTTTATGCTTTCTACTATTAATTTAATAATTTAAAATTACATCATATACAATTAACCTTACTTTTTATAGCGTAATCCTAAATTCTTCATCTAATCTTCCTCCAGCACTCCTGCCTTATCTCAATCATCTTACCATCTACCAGATTATCTGAAACAACAATTTAATGCAGTTCATTTCATTCATTACCATGCATAATAATTAATAAAATATGTATAACTAAAAACATGTCTGTGTGGGTAGGGATGTTGCCCTTCTGTGAGCCCCCGTACTCATCCCATACAAGTAAACATTAACCTTGTATGCTAGTGCACTTAAGGCACTATTGTGAGGCTCAACCTCCTGAATATAACCTTTCAGTTATATCAGATCTGTACTAGGGGTAGCTAGCCCTCTAGTCATCGAGTACTCGGATCCCATGAATATTTCTGACAAGGTTAAAGCTACTATAAATTTATAAAACATGCTATGCAATTATCATACATGATAAATGATATTGAAT
The DNA here is from genome assembly GCA_037074515.1 of Mimosa bimucronata. Classification (NCBI taxonomy): domain Eukaryota; kingdom Viridiplantae; phylum Streptophyta; class Magnoliopsida; order Fabales; family Fabaceae; genus Mimosa; species Mimosa bimucronata. The sequence continues at coordinate 24,093,253 of CM073445.1, read as the reverse complement.
GAAACTGCTACCTGAACCCCAAGCTTAATAATCCTTTACTGTCTCTTTTCCTTTCCACTGACCTCCTCAGCTTATGTCACTATCTATACCTATTTACATGTAATATATAAATAATGAATTAATATCTATATTCCTGGATAACTATCCGGCGTCTCTCACGGAGCCTAATTTAGTTAGTACTATCCAAGTCTTTTCATTTAAGCAAATCATGATTTATTCATACTTCATTAGGGTTTTGACCATTCAAAATTACCTTAATAATTTACCTATATTAAACTTCTTATTCTCAATGTTTGACCAATAATATCTATAAGAATCATTATTTAAAGACCTTAATCATGTATTTAGTACATACATTCAGCATCAAGTTCAAGTTTAAATATTTGTTTCAAGGTTTTTACTTCTTAGATTTAATCTTTCTAACATTTCTGATTGAACATAAGTTGAAATACCTAGACTTTTAACACAAGGACATTAACAAGTTCCTATTTCAATTTCAAAGAACTATTTTATGAATTTCAAGACAATCTTTAAGAACTATTAAACATACTAAAATATTACTTCGAATTTTGTAAAGTCCCTTTGCAATATCTTTAACCATGTTTTAATTCTTCTTTAAAAATTTAGATAGTTGATTAGCAAATTTTTAAAAAACTCAAAGCAGTGGTTGGAATAAAGTTCCTAGCAGTAAAAAGGTTAAGATCCAAGACAGCATTTGTCAATCAACTATTAATCTCTAATCATCATTAATGTTCTAGTTTATTTTAATAAAACCAAAACAGAATACAAAGATGGACAAGCAGAAATTCAACACACACCAAACCATATATTAACTCTATCCTATTTCCTACTTCATTAATCACCAAATCACAACCATTCGAAGCAGATGAATCACCTCCAACAGAAGAAAAGAATCAGGAATTACAGAATTTCCCTCAGAACTCATCATGCAACAACAGAACAGAGAAATCCAATACACTTGATTTGTGCAAGTAACCTCAATTAACTTTCAAACCCCAAACATAGATCACAAAACACATCAAAACTGATCCCATCAAGCTAACCAACTCTCACATATTATAAAACATGCTTGAAATTCAAGATGAATACATAAATCATCTTCAATAAACCTCAAATATTAAGCTTCCATTGGTTCACTATCCTCACAACAAACTCTACATTTCCTATTATCAATTAAAAGTGCTTTACTTTTCCTTTAAAGGTTAATCAGCACTTTAAGAACCAAATTTCTATTTTGAATTAATCAACTTTAAATTAAAATCACACCCTCATATGCTACTAAATTATATTAAAATTCTTAAACATACTATTTATAATTACAATACTTCCATAGCAACAAAAGGCGCCTCAAATTTATTTCTTCTCATTTCTTAAAAATGAATGAAACAACATTCTTAATTCAAATTAAACGTACTGCTTTAGATTTATTAACAATTTCATTGAAAACCAACCTACAAACCATTAGGCCTTCAAGACTTCATAATCGGCCATCACAGAATATGACCAAACAATTAACAATAGTATACTTGACTCTCTTTGGTTTGTAAAGAACTGAAACTACACATATAACTCTCCTCTATTTCGTTCAACTATATAACCATTGAAAAACTCAAGATAAGATCAACCAAATGACTTCCCCAAGCTTCAGACTTCAAGATTAAAAATCAATGTCAATAACTATAATACTTTCTATCATAGTGGTTTAGGCTCAACGCAACAATAAGAAGCACCTAGAACAGCACATTGAACTGATTCAAAATCCCGAGCAAAACACCAGAGAGCAAGTTCAGAACCAACCATTAACAACCAACATACTAATCGTATACTCCTCTCTTCAACAATAATTCAGAGGAACAGATTCATGTGAAGACAAGCAAAATACTCCCTCCCCTAAATCATTGAGCCCGCAGAACCAAACAAGTTAAGAGAGAACAAAAATTACACAGCCCCAGAGTTCAATATATTTAATTCCATTATTTCTTCCTCCTCTTACCGAACTGAGCACAGAAAAATCAAGCACCTAATGAAGCTTTAATTAGGAATCTACTGTCACAACATTTCCTCCTTCCCTGCCAGTGAATCTCGCCGGCAGAACATGCAAGAGGAGAAGAGAAATGAACAGTTTAACACTTTAACATTATTCAACCATCATCCACCAACATCAATTTTATACAATTAAACACCAATTTCATCATCTTTATCATAGGCAGAAACACAATCACAGAAAAACAAGAATTCAAGCAGCAGCAAAATCGATTCGCAGGGAAGCAGAAAATCGAACAAGTCAGAAACATCCCAAAATTCAACATACATCTTGACTTCTTAGTTTAATCTTACTCCTAATTGAGTTTAATTAAGGTTTCGATTGATTCTTGCCCAGAAATCGCCGTGAACAACGCCGTATGAATAGCGAAAGAAAAGAAATTTTGGGGAAACTTGCCTAATGCCACTTTGTTGCTCGAAATCATTCATAAGGTTGGTTAATCGAAGTCTAAGCTTGTTTTTAATCGGATTGGAATCCCCAAAACCCCCTTACACAAATCGGACCTCCCTCAAATCCTCTCAAAATCGAACCAGAAAGAGGAAGGAAAGTGAAGGAAGAAGATATACATATGGCTACCCCAAGCTTCCCATCCGTTTTCCTTTCTTTCTGCCGTCGATAGCCGTCGATCTGGCAGGAGCTGCCGCCGAAACGAAGAGAAAGCAGAGGGAACAGGGAGAGAAAACTGAGAGAGAGTGAAAGCAGAGGGAGATCGGGCTTGAGAGGGAAGAGGAATGGAAATGGATAGAAGGAATAAGAAGGAATACGTGTGACATATATATTAAAGGGTGGAAGACTGATATTTTTAATAGGTATTCTATTATCTTGCCCTTCTTTTCGTAATTAAAGATATTTTTAACTAGGGGCAAATATTGTCTTTTTCATTTCCCTTTTCCTATTCTGCCCTTAGATGGTAATTTTATTTACCATTCCTATTTACAAATAAACCTAAATTTTTCCCAAAATAATTTCTTTAGATAAGCTTTAATTTCCAAATTTATTTATAAGACTTTTTAAATATCAAAATATACCCAAAGATTCTAAATATTCTCTTATTTAAATCCATTTTGAAAATTAAATTTTGTATTCTAATTATTTCCTTTTATTTTCTAAAGAAAATAAGCCTTAAAAATTATTAAAAATATGTAAAACATCATAAATTTATTTTTAATTCTTTTTTTTAATATTTTAATCATATTCTCAAAACATTAAATAATTCCTTTTTATCTCTTTTCTAAAATTTGGGATGTTACATGCAACAAATGTTACAAAATTATATATGCAATTTTTAATGTAATGAAATAAACTGCTACCAGCTGTCACCATGACTTAGTCATAAACCATCTCCTTTCTTCTCTACCATCTTGATGAACTCAACTCACAAGTCAAAGCCTATGTACATATATAGCTTTGGGTTAGAGTCTGAATTATAAACTAATAGATCTCTCTCGAATATCACAAGTCAAAGCCTATGTACATATATAGCTTTGGGTTAGAGTCTGAATTATAAACTAATAGATCTCTCTCGAATCCTAACTTAATTAATACTACCTAAGTCTTTTCTTTTAAGTAAATTTTAATTTATCCATACTTAATTAGGATCTTGACCATCCGAGATTACTTTGATAATTTACCTACATTAAACTTTCTTATTCTCAATGTTTGACCAATAGTTTTTACAAAAATCATTCTTTAAAGACTTTAGTCATTCACACACGCCACATATCTATATATATACACTTAATTTCTATTTATTACAAAATCTCGAGAATAAATCAATCAGCAGTGTAAATCAAGCCCAAGCAATGTAATTCATTAAAGAACATTACAAATGATCAATCACAATACAAATCAATAACCATTTTCTTTATCATCTAAATCCTTGCTCATCTTAATACTTTCATAATCACCAATCCCCTTAATCATCCACACATTTGCGCCTATTAGTCACAATTCTATTAGAGGAAATTCCTAATAATCAATCACAACCATAACAAATACCTCCAAGATATTTCATTTCAATCTCCAAAGTCAACCATATTCTAATTTAACCTTAACAAATATCTTTCGTCAATCTATAACTTAATTTCCTCACTTCTTACTTAAAACGTGTTACTTCCATCCTTTTACTTCAACTATTCATTTATTAATTACAATTCTTTATCACATTTCTATCTTACAATCAAGCATTAATTTATCCCTATGACTCATGTGAAATACACTTTAATAATCAACCAAACAAACAAAAGTGAATTAACTAAATTATCTCTTTCAAACGGAAATGGAACCTACAATTCTTTAATACTTAAACAACTTTCATCAGCTACTTAATAGAGATTTAAAACAAGCCTATACTATTTGTTTCACCCAATGCAACAATCTTTAACTCAAACTATCCTTAGTTATTTCTTAAATTCACTTGTACATCCAAAGCACCCCCCCAACATTCTCAATGGCCCAAATATCATACATACATACTCCCACCTATTCACTCAGTCCCTTCATTTCTTTGGAATCATGCTTACACCCCTCCTTCTACTTTCCAACATCAAGTGAATGCTATTAAACTCTTCTTTACACTCCCTAATCATCAAAAGTCTTTTAATAAACCCCTTGTCTACATCCTAAAAAGATAAGTTATAAAACAATTATTATCTCATTTTGTTGTCCCACTAACTAAAAATCCACATTTGATCACCAAATCTCCCAATTAAATTTCTTAACGCATCTAGCATAGAAATAATCAGAATCCATGTTCTTTCATAGCAATTATCATGATTCTAGCCCAAAATACCTAATAAAGTAAACTTCTTTTTCCTAGAAAGAGCACTTAAAAGCAACACTCATTACTTAGGTCCAATTAAAGTAGTAAACCCAGCCATCTTCTAATTCTAAATTCCTCAACCCACATCCATTTAATCTATTCACCTTTCATAACCAAACATTACCCACACCAACACAAACCTTCAATCTCCAAATTGATTATCCCAATCAAATCTCTTTGTTATAAATTTTTTTTCTTTACCGGCATACCAACCAGAACAAGGAATAATCAATTTAGACTTCACATTCAACTATAAACAATAGACCATCAGGTTTTAATTTAATCTTAATACCATCAAACATTCCTTATCACCAAAACACATAACACAACAGGATAATTATATAATAAGATCAACTCAAGACTTCCCAGTAAACCAGAAATTTCCAAACATCATAGAATCTCAATTATCCAAAGTGTACTTTCAATTCAAGCCTACTATCAATCAAACTTCCCCCCTCTTTTTCCCTTACTAGTAGTCACACAAAACTAACCAAGAGAGAGAAAAATCACAACAACTTCTACAATTCCACTCAATTAAACTTCACAAAAATTCCCTCTTTCAAAGCAAACATCAAACATCATAAATTCCCCTCTTCTGCCACTGAAATCCAATGAACAAACAGCCTAGAGGATGTAAAAATTACACAACTCCAATTTAACATGCTAGGTAATTATTCCTATTTAATTTCGATTACCGAGCAGAATCAATAGGCAAAACTTCATATTTACATAGCACAACAAAATCATGCAAAACTTATAGTTCAATATGTTTAATTCCATTACTTCTTCTTTCTCTTCCCTGCAACCAGGTTGAATAGGACAGAATTTAAGAACTAAAGAGAGCAAAAGAAACTAGACTCCCACAACCTCCCTAAGCTCAAAAATTCAACATACAAAATAATCCATTATCTCTTTCTTAATCTTAAATTTATAGACTCATAAATTTTAGCCCCTTGGACTGACGGCTTCGAATGAAATAGGGGAAGAAGAAAGAAAATCCACAGTCAAATAACAAACAGCTAAACATCATCAAACATCACTCCTATTCTACTTTCATCATGTTCAGGAACACAATTACAAAGAAGCAAGGATTCAGAGAACAAAGAAATCGGAGGAACAGAGAGAAGAGGAACTGAAATTGCAAAATCACCCAAAATCAGAAATTTCAACATACAAACACTCTATGAACTTAAACTTACTCTTGATCACTGTTAATTAATATTTCATTCATTAAACACCCAGAAATCATCAAAAATTCCATCAGATGAATAGTGACCGAAGGAAGAAATTTGGGGGAAATTTGATTAATACCACTCCAATACTCAAAATCCTTCATAAGAATGGTTAATCGAAGCGTACTCTTCCTTTTTATGGATTTAAGAACTTGTAAAACCTCAGAACTTGAATTAAACCTCCCCAAAACTCACTTGATTCGGACCAAGAAGGGAGAAGAATGGACGAATGAGGCTCACGTATGGTCAAGCGAGCTTTGCATGTGTTCTGGAGCTACTCGCTGCCGTGCTTTGCTTCCTCCGCCGGCCAATCGTTGGAAGAGAAGACAGAGACACTGAGAGGAGCAAAGGGAAGTCGGGGGAAATGGAGAGAAGAAAATGGTGAGGAATGGAACACATGGGGAAAGAAATAAGAGATAAGGATGGAATTGATATTTTAAATAGTTGATGATTTACCATTTTGCCGCTACTTCTATAATTAAAGTTTTTTTCAATTAGAGGTAGATATTGTCATTTTTATTTACTCTTTCCCATTATGCCCTTCTTTGAAAGTTTTAATTACTATTTCCCTTTCAATTTAATCTGAAATTACTCCAAAAATAATTTCTCTAGATATGCTTTAATTTCCAAATTTATTTATAAGGCTTTTTAAATATCAAATAATACCCCAATATTCTTAATACTTCCTTACTAATTCTTTTTTAAATTTTGGGGTGTTACATTTGTCATTGGTAGCTACTTATGATACTTCCAATTATTTGAGAATAATCCCCTTTATGTATTCTAAAAGAATACTACACATAAAACCATAATCACAACATTCAAATAATGGCTATCCTTCTTTATATCATGCCTATGAGCAAAATTGATCATTTACTTGTGAACTATATATGATCATACTCCCACTAATCTAACGATACAAACATTATCATGATAGTGTCAACTTACGTATGGATGTGATTTTATCACAATACCTTAATTATCATTATCATGAGACATGCTCATAAAAAAGAATCATTCATGAATTCCTTCATTTAAACTTATATATATTTATCTATATATATATATCCCTATAGAAAGATACTAATACGCCATTCATGTTCTATTCCATTTTCCTAAAATACGTCATGTAGTAATTAGGAATTGCCAAATTTTCATTGTTATTGGTCTTAACTCAATCATTAATACGATTGAAGTTGTAGGATCAAGAGCATATATCATCTATCAATTTCAGGATATCTCTAATTTATTTTAAGATAACCCTTTTATAATATATAGAATCCTTAATTTGATGTCTTACAATTTACTAGTGTGACCAAATTGATAATTTCAGAATTTTATAATGTTTTTACATTTCTCTCAACATTGTGAGTTTAATATGAAAGCAATATTCCACCGTAATTAGAAGTTGTAATGCCTCACATGTGATCACCTTTAATGAGCTTGATCACTCCCCCTAATTGTGGTATTATTAAATAATTTGACATTTCTGAAACACTGCACAACCTTAAACATGAGATGAACAAAACATTTTAAATCATAAGACTTTATGCATTCTCACCAAAATATGCAGTTTCAGTCTCTACATATGTTTTCTTCTACACTTTTTCCTTAGTAAAACAATTCTATATAATTGTGTATCAAAACCTGAACTTCCAACCTTTTAGATTTCAAAACGAGTTTAAAAAAAATTTGTTGGAAAACTCAAAATTTTCTTGAATGTCCCCCTTAATAGGAAAAACAAAACGATTAAGTCATAACACTCTATATGGCTATTAATCTAATGTTTTTTTCTCTCAAGTATATAAGTTGAGTTTATTATATGAAGAAACTTTACATATAGACGATGCTACTATCCATCAATGATGTACTCATCATCTCACCAATCACCTTTATTGACTCCACATATTAACATGTTAGGTCAACTACCACTTTTACTTTATATGCCTAAAAAGACATCAAATGATACTTCCCAACTATAAAGTAAAAGTATTCAGGTATTTTGAAAAGCCATATGTAAGGTAAATGAAACATTTCATTTATTAGAACACAAACAATAGCATGAGATCTCTAATTAATCATGATCCTTCAAGTTCCTTTAAGTGGCACAATGATATACATGCTCTTTAATGCAAATCATGTAATTATGTTAAAGAAGGTTAGGAGATCTTTGAATCTCTTCCTTTATGAACCATTTTAACCATTTGATGGAGACATTTAATAATCTCCTATACCACACAATTTGAAGAAATCCTACTCGTGATGAGTTTAAACAAAAATGAGATTTAAATGCAAGGATGCAATATTACATCCATAATAATCTCCAATTAAACCTTATATTATAAGCATAGTATCCTTCAAATACTTGCTCCATTATGGCCTTGGAGTTGGCATACGATAATCCTCTTCTATAATTTCATTTTCTTCCAAAGTTCAGTAACAATTTGGCATATAGTTTTCCGGTGAATACTTGGGTCTTCACAAAAATATAACAGCGCATACTAATGAGATAATAAAAGATGAAGATCTCTACCACTATATTGATGGACATCTTTTGTACGATAACACTTTTCGGAGAATCACTTTATGGTCAGTACACAATGTAGTGACCTTCATGAGAATATCATCTATTAATCATTGATTCCATATTTGAATCTTGACTTTGTTCCATTCGTTATATACCAAACGATATGTCCTTAATTGAGATTGCCGTAATGAGACAATTAAATCCCATAATACAATTCTCATGTTTAGTATCAATTGGTACTAGAACTTCTTTAATATCAAGTTCAACTTGATTGAAGAAGTTACTTTTACCTTCTTCTAGATTTGACGACTATCTATGTAATTCTGACAATTTTTGTTGTAAGGTCATAAAATTAGCATATATCATGTGTACACTACATGAGGCAATTTAATTATCACATTTGAATGTATTCTTACCAATATAAATCATACAATCATAAATTTGTATAACTAATGTTTACCTGTGGGCAAAAAGAATAGTATAGCATAAATTTATTTTCATCAAATGATAAAACTATCATGCATTTATGTTTCCTTAGTACCTGTGGGCAACTTAGAAAACATAAAACCACTTCTATTTAACCCTAATTAAATATATGATCATAATTATCTACCCATAGGCAAAGATTAATTACAACTAGATATTTAATTACAACCGATACCTTTGACATAAATTTTTCTTTTAAAACTAAAGTCTACTTGTGGGCAATGATATTAGCATACCATAAATTTATCTCAACTTAATGGTGAACTTAGAACACATTCATGTTTCCTAATACATGTGGGTTACTTAGAAAACACAAGGCCATTTCTATTTTCACCTCAATTAAATGTTAAAATTTAATTACACCTTTGAAGCATATAAGGATGTTTTGGATATTTCTTATCTACTCACACATATATCACTAACTAATATTGTGTATATTAATTGTACATCTAAAGCAAAATATGAATGCACATTCCCTAAATTGCGTGAAACAATTCCAGCCGACACTGACTGATGAAAATTGAAAAGGTGTGCTTCAAGAAATCAGACGGCGTCGTTCCACGTGAAAAAGGGAAGACTTCCTGAACAGATGCAAAACGCCCTTTTGCATCATCTTCACCCAAATATCCGGATCTTTAACTCGTCCCGCCACGCAAGACCCGATTCCTTGCACCCTTCCAGCTGTCGTTTCAAGAAAATCCCAGAAGCCATGTTTCCCGGCGAAACAAAACTCTCTCCGGTGATTTAAGTGGCATGAATATGGCCAAAGGGAAAAAAAATCCATTTGGGCACAGGTTGAAATTTAAACACCAGTAATCAACAAAACTTGAAGCATGATTCATACCTGATACACATAGCCAAAACATGCTTTAAAATATCACAAAGTCAAGACAACATCAAATGGAAATTTTCAATTTCGAGGGCAACCAGATAACGACTTATACTGATGAAGATGATGCTGGAAATATATATATATATATATAAATACATATATATATATATATTTATATCTTCAAGTCGCGTAAGCAAAACTCACCGATCAAAGAAAAAATAATATACGATGCTCATAACAATTCAAAATTGTTAATGCATCATATAAAAAATAGCAGGCAGAGGAGATCAGAAAAACAAGGTGATGATGCCACATGTTGGATAAATCCTACAATAAAAGCATACATGCATATAAAATTTCTAACCGTATCATATCAGGATAAATTGTAAAAGACTTATAAATACCTCTCACCATGCTAATTGATTTATAGAAAGAATCTATAAACCATAAAGCCTCTCGAACTATAATAGAAATAATAGACGAATCCTCTGACTGGTAAATAGGCACTGTGATGGCCTATTTTATGTTGCCATCTCCAATTAGGAACCTCTTTTTTATAAACAAATGCATAAATGAATATGTCTCTAAATTTATAAAACATGTATGTACCATTGAAAAGATGACCTTATTATTATTAATCTCTCATCAAAACTAATAATATTTTTGGCCAGATAATTACCCTAAACCAATCATAATGCATCTAAGGTGTGGGTCATACAGGGAGATATTTTAATAATTAGAATATTCACTATATTCAGAATAACCATATAGGATATAATGAATTTCAAAAAACCCTAATATAACAATATTATATATTTGTATAGTAACTAATATATTAACTATCTATATAAAATATCTAACATCGCTTTCCCGTTTTGATCATTTTCCCCATGTTAGGATGGAGCCTCTTCACAAGTCCAATGACGGAATGATTTTCTATTTGCCTGACTTATGGAAAATGATATTAATTAAACTCTCTTCATCAAAACAAATATTAAACTTACAAAATTCTTATTAAGATGTTAAAAAGCCCTTATTTGGCATATATAAAAAACCGTATTATTATTTTTATTAACAGTATTTTTTTCCTATTTACAACTATTCACTAATGGGAAAACCTTATTAGAAATTTTATATAAGAACTATAATAGATTATCTAGATGTTGTAAATATTATTAACAATACATTGATCTCTTTATTTTAAGAACTTATAGAAATTTTATGTAAAATACATTAATTATACAAACTTCTTTAAAATTATAAGAATTGGTAAATCTTCTTTATCCTTTCTAGAGATATGCAGCATTTATTTAACATACATAATAACTTATAAAAATATGAAGTTTTACTAAATAATACAATTTTTATTTCCAATCAACGTTTGTGTCCATTTCAAATAAAAAGTTCTAATTTAGTCATGATTACAGCATATTGTGGTGGAGATGATCCCCCGGGGGTATGGAATCTCTTCACTTAATTTTCCATCTACTTACCTCAATTTAATTAAAACTACGTCGTTTTATTAAGAAAACAATAATACAACAAATTTTCTAAAAATAATCTTTTTTGTTTTAAATATAAAACGACGTAGTTTTAACTAAATGGAGGTAAGTTGAGGGAAAATTAAGTGGTGAGATTCCATACCCCCCCCAGGGGCACCTGGGGGGTTGATGGGTTGGGCTTGGCTTATTTTCTTAAGAAAGAGTTTGGATGTAGGAAAAAAATATTAATTAAGGAGGTTTAGTTAGGGTTGATTTGGTTTTTAAAGATTTTTATTGTAGTATTTGTTGCTTCTAAATATTTTAGTAATATGAGAGAAAGTACTCGGCAAATCCTAGTACTCCCTCCCTCCATCATTATATATACCTAAAATTTGAATGAGTGTATCCTTTTTATAAGAACTTACCTAAACTTGTCAAAGCATTTCATGAGTATCTTTTCCGACTTCGCCCATCATTATTCTTTTCCTTGACATTATCTTTTATACTCATTTCTATGATTATTATCATATTGCTTTCCCTTACATACTTCATTATAAATCAGGGCAAACTTGAGATACTAAATCATTTCAAACATATTTATTATTTTCAATAACTTTTTTAATCAACGTGATGTTGCCATTTCATTACAGAATTGGTGACAAAAATTTTCTGTCGCTAATCCATGCGTGATCTGTCACTAAATTTTGTGACAAAATTAGAAATAGATTTGTGATGGAATTTTGTCACGAAAATCTTTTATCCCTAATATCCATCACAAAATCCTATCAGCTATAAGCCAGTGATGAAACATATTCTGTTGCGAAATTTTGTTTCAAATCCGTCGCTGATGATATCCATCACAAAGTTTTTCACAAGTCCATCTCTGATTCCATAGCTAATTTTTGGATAGAAATTTCCAGTTTTGGGACAAAAATTAGTGGAAAACTATTTTTGCCGCTAATTTCCGTTTCTATTCCGTCATAAACATGATGTCACAAATAAAAAAATCCACATTTTTGATGGAGCATTTTCTTCCACAAAGCTGTAACTATATCCTTAGCATTTTTATTGCCTAAAAAATATGTTTCTAATTTCCATCACTAATTTTTTTTTCTTTATTCCTTAGAAAATTATTGAGTCCCTAAATTTTAAGGATAATTAGACAAAAGAACCTAGAAAAATTATATTTATTAAGAAGGAAATTTATCATCTATTTGTTTTTCTTAATGACCAAGTAAAACATTTTCTAAATTCTACTTAACCATATTTAATGAAACATTTTATTATTTTTTTCTTGAATATGTTCCTTTAATTTGTATCAAATATAATCAATGCACCTCATAATTGAGATTTTGAATTTATTACTGGGTATGTTTTCTCACATTTAGTTGCAAGCCAATCACCTTTAATGATATTAATTCAAATTGCAAGAGAGAGCCAAGAATATTTAATTTATTATTTTTTTTGTTATTATTCTTTTGTGGGTTCCAAACAAAATTCTGTGTTCATAATAATGCATATTTTTTTACCACCTTGGATCAATTGGCTCTTGATTGTTCTAGCTTAAACAATGGTCTCGAGTTTGAGGCCTGGGTATGCAGTCACGATAATTATTTGGAGGTAATGAGGTACCCCCATTGTGGGCCTACATTATCGCAAATTGGCTTAGTTGGTTGTTAGTATCACCTGATACTGATGGATAAATAAAAAAAGTTCTTTTTTGATAAATATAATGCATATAATTCTATGTTGGTCCTATCAAAGGAGGAGGGGGAGGGGGAGGAGGAGGAATTGTGACCTGACTTCTTGTATTGACTACAATGATAATTAGTTTGGAAAAAAATTAATTATTGAAAAAGTATAACTAGTTTGGCTCCAACCTTTTTCTTAAAATTCAAATAATTCATTTTGCCATGTAACATTAAAAATCTTTTAGTTTTTAATCAAAAAGAAAGAAAACTCTAAGCCTCATTCCATCTCGATCTCCACTCTAACCTTATTAGTATCAAGTTCCATTCTCTGTTTGTGTAACTGTAACATCCAAAATTTTAATTTAAGAATTAATTGGTATAATACCTTAAAATTTGGAAAAGAAGAAATAAGGAGTTATTTAAAGTTCTGAGGTGTCACTTAAAAATTAAGAAGCTTTAAAATAAAATTTCAAAGTTCAAAGTATTTTTAAGAATGTTAGAGTTTATTTCCATTATACATTGAAGAAAATAATTAGATATTTATTTTTTAATTCTAGAATCTTATGGAAATTATTTTGAAGCTTAAAGAAAAATTTAGTGGAAGAAATTTTCTAATTTAATAGGAAGATTAATTTTCAAAAATGAAAGGACCCAATTAGCCTTAAGAGTAAAGTATCTTCAATTATTAAGAGAAGGGGGTAAATGTGTAATTTCTCCCCTCAAACCCTAAGCGCCCATTTGGTTTATGGAAAATCGGCTGCAAGAAACGGAAAATCAACACTTTCCATCACTCTCATTCATTTGGCTGCCAAAATCTTCTCGCTTTCCATTTCCGTTAAAGACAGGAAAGTGGCTTCCCACCTATTTTGGTGGGAACCCATTTTCCGTTATGTGTGGGAAGCTTCTAAAGACCACTTTGCCCTCACCTATGTTCTTCATCTTCTCCTGCATCTCCGCCTCCACTTAAACACCACAAGGAAGAAGAAGAGTGGTGGATTCCGACACCTCTTCTCCTTGTTCAAAAGCAAAGTTGGAGGAGACAAGAGTTATATTGGGAGGGGAAGCTTAAAGCTCTCATGATGTGAAGAATGGTGGATGAAGGAGAAAAAAATCAGTTTGCATTATATCTCTGTCTCTTTCTCTTTCTGTGTCTCATGAAGGAGGGATGGAGAAAAAACATGTTTTCTCCGTCTCGCTCTCTTTCTACGTTACATCCCCTCTTTTCTTTTCTTTTTTCATCTACCTCTTGAGTTTATATCTGTGTGTAGATATCTGATTTTAAATATTATTTGTAAAATCTGGGTATGAATTGTGACTGAGATTTCCTAAAAATTTCAACACAATCAAATTCAAAATTGGGAGCTTAAAATCGAATTTGGCTGCCTGAATATAAATCTGACGTAAATATGATTTTTTTAAAAAAAATTTATGTTCATATTTAATGTTTATATTTATTTATTATAATTATCTAAAGTATATGAAAAGTATTTGAGATTTGAGACATGAATTTAAACATTTGAATGAGAGAGCATGCACAAGAAAATGAGAGATAATTTTTTCTTTAAATTGAAATCATTGAAGCTTTAAGAGGATATGGTGAAAAATTTTTGGGATACAATACATCCAATAATTTGAAGTCACAAAATTCTCATAATCTAATTATATTTTTGGCATTTTTTATTGTTTAATTTATTATTCATTTCACTTAATTATTAATTACTTTGTTAGATATGGTGGTAAGTATCTTCCATATCTAAACTATATTTATTTTGAAGGTATTTTTAAATATAATTTAGTTATTTTTTAATCATATGATATAAATATTTTTTTTTAAATTAAAATCTTAGTGATTATTGTATTTATCAAGAATATTTTATTTATTTATGAAAATTAAATTTTTTTATTAAAAATTAATATTTGTTGAAATTATAACTAGTAAAAATAATTTGTTCGTTTATTTTTATGATAGTATAATTTTAAAATATTTAAAAATTTAATATTGGTGAGTTTAATTAATAAATATTCATTAAGGGTGAAATGGTCATTTGCATAGAATTCTAAGATTCCTTACACCATTTTCAACCAACCAAACATAAATTTCCCATTCCATTCCATTCCTTTCCAGTGCTTACCAAACGTGTCAGCCTTCCATTCTTTTCCATTACTTTCCTTTCATTTCCATTATGTTAGAATGTTTTCGATGAACCCAACGGGCCCTAAACCCTTTATCTCCTTTTCCCTCACCCGTGCCCCCCTTCATTTTTTTCCATCTTGCACTTTGTAACGCTTGCCAGAAGCCTGAAAGTATGAAAAATCTTAAACTTTTTATTTTTATACATTATTCTAGCTTCTTTTCGATTGGAATGAGATTTTCAGATAAATTGGATTTAAATCTTTTTATAAAATAAAGTGATTATTAAAACAATCATAATAACTCGAATCTACTTAAAGTACTTACTTTTTATTTTACAGTGTTTGGGGAGTTAAAAGCCCTTTCACTAAATTTATATATTTTCTAGATTATATATTATTTATCTATCTACATTTCTTCGTAACTATCTACAGTGGTACAAACATAGTAGGCATTCCTGCTTCTTCATACTACCTTATCCTCCAAAAGCTTACTCATTTCCCAGCTTCTCTGAAACAGTAATTTAATGCAGTTTATCTCATTAACCGTTATTCTCATGCATGCATTATCATGTATACATTTTATAATCTTGTACAAATAATGATGATTTTCATCCTACTAATATTTCGCCATAAGCACCTACCAATCACTGATAACAATATATTCGTTAACTAGTGGAGATTTTACCTGCAGGATTTCTCGTTATAACATTTAAAGTTGCAACTAAACTGATCTAGCAAAGGGGTAGCTAGCCACCTAAGCTCTGGAGTACTCCAAACATGAAAGGAATTAAAACTTACCAATTACGTGCAACAGATGTTACAAAAATATACATGCAATTTTTAATGTTATGAAATAAATTGCTACCTATCTTTAAACCTTAACTCCTATGCTGGTTCCTTTCCTTCTCTGTGTCTCGAAGATCCACTCCCCTATTTTTCCCTATATATACATATAGATAATAAATTAATATATATACACTAACTTGTAATAATTCTGTGTATCTCACATTCCTATAGTGTTACCTGTATCTACCCTTCCCATCTCTAACATATGGTCCAACCCTAATCTCTAATTAAATCATAAATTACACTATCATCAAATAATGCACACATATACAACCATAAGCATCAATATATCCATAATTACTTTAAATCAAACTTACATTATAAAATAACATATATAACATAACTAAGTTTTTGCAGGACTGACCTATCGATAGTAAGTCATACTATCGCTACCATATGCAGAACTAAGCTAAGTTTGAACTAAGAATAACTTCGCTAGCTTAACAAGTTATCGATAGCAAAGACAGCTATCGATAGATAAACATTGGAAGGAGTAAGTGAAGCTCAAAAGTCACTTACTCACCGTGGGATCATGCCTGCTAGCGATAGCTGCTCATTTTAGCGATAGCAAATCATCAAAGAGTCTCAGAATGCGAAACGTCAGCGAATATTATATTATTTCTGGTAACTTCTGAACTCTATAAAAGCAGGACATGTGTATTGTGCATTCATTATTCACCCGAAGAGTCTCTTCATTTCCCTAAAATCTCTCTGAAATCTCGAGGTTTTCTTTCTCTCAAAACCCTAAACCCAGAAATGGGTAGAGTCTCGAATCTAAAAATAGGTGATTTTGATGAAACCTCTAGCGATAAACCCTCTTCTCAATCCGCTAGCAAGTGTCTCAAAGCCCAGAAAGCCGTGTCATTCTCCAAAGAAATCATTAAATCCGGTATCCTGTGTAAGAATCGTATCTCTTCTGAGATAATATTTTCAGAAAAATCCTTCAAAGTTCAAATCGCCCTTCTCGCTCATGCAAAAACCCTAGCCAGGGCTGAAATTTTGGTGGATTTCTCTCCAACAGATGATGACAAAAAGGGGGAGAAATGGTCTATTAAAAGGGAGATCAGGAAGATCGAGTATCGAGTCAAAAGCCAAATTCCTGAAACCTCAGTTGTTTAAGCAAAATATCTTGTCCGCCAATGCTCCTTTTAATGTTTCTCATTGACCTCAGTTGTTTAAGCAAAAGGAGATTAGGGAGATTGAGTCAAAAGCCAAATTTCTGAAGACCTCCCTCAGTTGCATTCTGCATTCATAGATAGTTTATGGTTTTAAAAGTTTCGTTCTGCAAAATTGTACTATGATCTGAGATGTTCTGAATATAACTGATCTGTACAAGCTTTATTGTTATCCAAGTTCTGATATATGCTTATGCTTATATAAATGATTATGGTCTGAACTTGCTCTTGTATTTTTACTTATGTTTTGTCATCATCAAAAAGGGGGAGAATGTTAGAATCTTAAGTTTTGATGAGGACTGACCCTAAGAAAACATAAGTAAAAGTTACCTCTGAATTAATCTTATAATATCTGCCAGGTAACAAATCATCATTGCGAGAACAAAGATTTATCTCTAATAAGAAATGGCATCTTAGCAAACCAATAATGAATGAGTATCCTTATCGCTAAGTGTATCTGTATAGCTAATTGAAAGAAAGGAATAGCGAGTGAAGACTTAGCAATATCAAGGTTAATATTTATCGCTAAGTCTCCCTCTATCGCTAAGCAAAGGATCCATCGCTAGAAGTTCATTGAGCTTATGAGTAAATGGAACCAGCAAATAAATGAACTAAGTCCCTAAATCAGCTAGCGATAATAGGTTAAGCTATCGATAACCATAAGTGGTTCAGATAATGATCTTTCAGATAGCTAGTGCCTGAGAGCTAATGAATCAAGAGCTGATATGTTTGCTTGCGCTAAAATGTTTATCTATCGATAATGGGATACCTTGAAGTTCTGAATTCTTTGATAATTGTATCCTTAAAGCTAATAAGCAAATCAAGTATCCAGCGATAGTAGTTTAAGCAATCGATAGAAGAATATATGCTGATATGAGCTAACAGACTAAGTTTGCGATAGCATTCCTATATCTTTGGAAGATTATCTGTTCAGCTAACAGTTTAAGTGCAGATCACACTCTATGAGATTAGCGATAACAGATCAAGCTAGCGCTAATACAAAGCTGCCAGAAAGTACTATTTGTACGGATGCTCAGAGCGCTGAGTCTGTCTCTCTCTTAGCTCACCCTATGCAAGAAGTAGTTGAAGCTAGAGCAGAGAGTTAAGCCCGATAAAGAAGTTGCATTAAATACCAACGGATAGAAGCTCCCAACGACTAATTTCAAACGGCTTCTTTAAGATTGAACGTTAGGGCAAAATCCGAAGAAGAAGATATAAATACAGAACTCAAGCATTTATTGAGAAGTGACGAAAAACGAGAACATTCACAAGTTCATTCATTACTCTTTATTTATTGTCTTAAAGATTTCATCTGTACTTAAGTGTTTATCAAAATCAGTTCATTAAGTGAACGTACTTATTGAAATCCTCTACTGTTTGAGGTTGTTCTGAAAGCTTGGTGCTTTAGAACATGGATATTTCCTTACAGGTAGTAAGGGGGAGTGTTTAGAGATTCTAAAACTCTGTAAAGGTTGACAGGTGAACCTGTGCTCGTAAAACCAGTGGTTAGTGGAACCCAACAGAGTGTTGGAGAACTGGACGTAGGCAGTGTTGGCCGAACCAGTATAAATTTTGTGTTGTATTCATATTTCTTTAGAGTTTTTGAATAACACAATTCACCCCCCCTCTTGTGCGATTGCCACTTTCACAATTAGATTTCAAATGACACTTATGTTAGAATCTTAAGTTTTGATGAGGACTGACCTCATAGATAACATAAGTAAATAAGTGTAAGTTACCTCTGAATTTAACAAGTAAAATCTTATAGGTAACAGATCACTATCGCTAGAGCTAGAGCCTATCGCTAATAGACAAAGAGCCATAGCAAATAAATACTTAGTAATAACAAAGTTAATATCTATCGCTAAGTCATTCACTATCGCTAAAGAAATATCCTATCGCTAAAAGTTCATTGAAAATATGGATAAATAAAAGAAAGAACAACTAGTAGAAATATAAACCAAGACCTTGAGCTAATGTAATCAGCTAGCAATATCATAAGCTGCTATCGATAACAGAATTAGCTATCGATACCTAAATACTTGAGGAAATAACAACTCAGATAGCTAAACAAAACTTGCAATAACAAAGGTCACTAGCGATAACGTATCTAGCTATCAATAGGAGAATGCTCATTGTGATAACAAACTGATAAGCTAATACATTGAGCTAATAGACTAAGCTTGTGATAGCATCTGCTGTGCATTACATGATTATTTGTCTCAGCTAACAGCTTAAGTGCATGAATTATACTATGCAGTTAGCGATAGCAAAGCATGCTAGCACTACTGAAAAAGCTGCTATGAAAGTAGAGTTGGTACAGATGCTCAGAACGCTCAGTCTACATCTCTCTTAGCTTACCCTACGCAAGAGCAGTTGAAGCTAGAACAGAAAGTTAACCTCGATGAAAAAACTGCATTAAATGCCAACGACTATGAGCTTTCAACGACCATATTCAGACAGCCTCATAAAGATGAACGCAATGACAAATCTGAGAAGAGATATTACTACAGAACCTGAGCATTTATGAAGAACTGACGAAAAACAAGAATATTCACGAACACATTCATTGCTCTCTGTTTTCTGTATTTATTGTTCTAAGTGATTTTATTTGTACTTAAGTAATTATCATAATCTGTTCATTAAGTGAAATTTATTGTTGAAATCCTCTACTGTTTGAGGTTGTTCTAAAGCTTGGTGCTTTGAGAACAGGGTAGTAACCTTACAGGTAGTAAGGGGGAGTGTTTAGAGGGATTCTAAAACTCTGTAAAGGTTGGCAGGTGAACCTGTGTTGTAAAACCTGTGGTTAGTGAAACCCAACGAGGTGTTGGAGAACTGGACGTAGGCAGTATTGGCCGAACCAGTACAAAGATTGTGTTGCTTTGATTAGTGTTTAATTTTCGGAAGCACAATTCACCCCCTCTTGTGAGATTGCCATTCTCATTTGGTATCAGAGCTGGTCTTCTCTGTTTGATTCCAACGAATCTGAGAAGTAAAGATCATTATGGTATCGCTTGAAAATATTCTACCTGAGGGAAGCTCCATTAACAAACCTCCTGGCTTTGATGGGAAGCACTACACCTTCTGGAAACTTAAAATGAAGATCTACATTAAAGCAAATGGGTACAAACTATGGAAGATCATCGAAGAAGGAGATATCGTACCTAAAGACACCTTGGGCCTTCCAAAGGCTGAGGATGAATTTACAGATGAGAATATTGCTAATCTAGAGTTGAACAGCAAAGCAGTCCTCATGATCCAAAGTGCTCTCAGTCAAACTGAGTTCTTCAGAGTGAGCCATTTGGACACTGCTAAAGAAATGTGGGAAGCTCTGTAGATTGCTCATGAGGGAACCACTGGAGTAAAAGATAGACGTGTTGAAATGCTAGTTGAAGAGTTCCACAAGTTCAAAATGAATGAAGGAGAAAAGATAAGAGACCTGGAGATCAGATTCATTCATCTCATTAATAATCTTGCTGCTCTAGGAAGGAAAATTACAGAAAAAGAGCAATTCAATAAGATTCTGAAAGTTCTAAAAGGAGATTGGCTCATGAAGGTCACTGCCATACAAGAAATGCAAGGAGAATCAACTAAGTCTATCACAGCCCTGTTTGGCAGCCTTGCAGAATATGAGCCAACCTTGATAGCCCAAAGGGAAACTCAAGGAAATTCCAAAAAGAAGTCCCTTGCTCTTGCTGTATCTGATAAAGACGAAATTGATGATGATGATGAAGATGAAGATCTTGATGATGAGGACATAGCTCTCATGGCCAGAAAGTTTAAAAAGTTCTTCAGAAGAAGAGGAAGATTCCAGAGAGGTGGTTCTAGCTTCAAGGACTCTCAGAAGGACAAAGCTTCTGTGTGCTTTGAATGCAAGAAGCCAGGTCACTTCAAAGCTGAGTGTCCAAGTCTTCAAAGATTAAAGGAAAATGAGAAAAAGAAGAAGACTTTTGGAAAGAAGAAAGCTTATGTGTCATCCATCTGGGGTGATAGTTCTGATTAAGAAGGTAGCGATAGTGAAGAGTGTGCCAACCTCTACCTAGTTGCTCGAGAAGAGCAAAGTAACTCTGAGGTATCTGATTCTAAACCCTCTTACTCTGAACTTCAAAGCTTGTATGATGAAATGCACATTGAACTAATGAAACTTGCTAAAGAAGTTGTCAGATTAAGAAAAGAAAACAAGGAACTTCAGAAAAATTTCTCTTCACAAAAAGTTTCTTCTTCACTATCGATAGAAGATGAGCTATCGCAAGTTCCCAGAAATGAGCCTTCAATAGCTGATCCTCTATCGATAGAAACTCCTTTAAATTCTGAAAATTGTTCTAACTGTGAAAAATTGTTGAAGGAAAAAGAAAAGCTTTCAAATGTTTTAGAAAAAATTACGAAAGGCTCAGAGACGTTAAATATGATTTTGAATAACCAAAAGGTTTTTAGAGACAGAACTGGTATTGGTTATGAGCCTAAGCAAAAATTTTCAAAGAAATAGGTTGAACCCAAGGTGAAGACATATATGAAATATTTTAGAAAATCCTCTGAATATTCTTCACCGTATAGTTTTTGCAATTATTGTAACAAGAAGGGCCATACACAGTCTACTTGCAATCACAGAAAATATGGAATTAGTAGCTCTTATAAGTGGGTTTCTAAAGGAACTCATGTGCCTAAGGTTTTTACAAACTCAGAGCACAAGACTAACCTTAAAGGACCTAAGAAAGTTTGGATACCTAAATCTGTATAGTTTGTGCAGGTGTGTCTTAAAGCATCCAACAAAGGAAAATGGTATATTGATAGTGGATGCTCAAGACATATGACTGGAGACAAGAACAAAATCAACAATCTAGTGATAAAGGATGGAGCCAAAGTTAGTTTTGGTGGAAACCAAAGTGGAAAGATCACTGGAGTTGGTGAAGTTGGTCCAGTCAAGGATGTTTACCTAGTAGATGGTCTCTGCCACAACTTGCTGAGTGTTAGCCAAAGCACGGATCATGGTAACTGGGTAATTTTTTATTCTAATGAATGTCTTATTATTGATAAAAATGATTTAGATATAAATAAGTCTAATCTCAAGTGTAAGATAAAAGCAAACAGAAATGGAAATTTACACACTTTGGATCTATGCCAACAACTTGAAGAAAAATGTTTTATTTCAAATGATGAAACTTGTTGGCTATGGCATAAGAGACTAGCTCATGTAAACTTCACTCAACTTGATAAGCTAGTCAAAAGAGAGCTAGTAATAGGCATTCCTAGCTTTAGGACTAAACATGATTTAATCTGTGAACCTTATCAAAGAGGTAAACAAACAAAATCCTCTTTTAAAATTAAGAAGGCAGTCTCCACAAGTAGGCCATTTGAACTAATCCACATGGATTTAGTTGGGCTAGCAAGAGTGAAAAGTCTAGGTGGAAGCCTATACACTCTTGTAGTCGTGAATGACTATTCAAGATTTACCTGCACTATGTTTCTTTCCTCTAAACATGAAACTTTTGATGCTTTTTGTGTGCTTGCTAAGAAATTGCATAATTAAAAAGGCACAAAGATTGTAGCAATCAGGACTGATCATGGAGGAGAATTTGAGAATAAAGAGTTCATGGAGTTGTGTGATGAAAATGGGATTGAACACAATGGTGTTGTAGAGAGAAAGAACATAGTGCTCACAGAAATGACTAGAAGCATGCTGAACGAGAAACAAGTGCCTCAAATATTTTGGGCAGATGCAATGAGCACAGCTTGCTACATCTCAAACAGAGCCTATATCAGAAAGGGGTGGAGAAGACTCCATATGAGCTCTCTACAAGGGAAGGAAGCCCAATATCAGTCACCTGAGAATTTTCGGATCAAAATGCTACATTCACAACAACGAAAAGGTAAATCTAGGTAAATTCGATCCTAAATTTGATATTGGCATATTCATAGGCTATTCAAATAGAAGTAAAGCATATAGAGTTTATAATAAAAGAAATCAAACTGTTGAAGAGTCTATACATGTAGTATTTGATGAAACACCTCAAGAAAAACAACAATCTGTTGATGAGGATGAAGATTTTTCAAAGTTTTTAAAACAGCCTTTATCGATAGCACCTCAGCCATCGATAGCAAATTCTGGAAACAATACTGAAAATGATCAGGATGAAACTAAAGATGATCTAGATGAAGCTAATGAGCCTCAATCTTCCATAAGACATCTTAAGAATCATCCTCCTGAACAGATTATTGGAGAAATTTCAAAAGGAGTTAAAACCAAAAGGCAACTACAAAATGAAATAGAATTTACTTGCTTTCTTTCTCAAATTGAACCAACTTGCTTTGGTGAAGCTCTTGGTGAATGTGACTGGATAGTTGCAATGCAGGAAGAACTTAATCAATTCAAAAAGGGGGAGAATGTTAGAATCTTAAGTTTTGATGAGGACTGACCTCATAGATAACATAAGTAAATAAGTGTAAGTTACCTCTGAATTTAACAAGTAAAATCTGATAGGTAACAGATCACTACCGCTAGAGCTAGAGCCTATCGCTGATAGACAAAGAGCCATAGCAAATGAAGACTTAGTAATAACAAAGTTAATATCTATCGCTAAGTCATTCACTATTACTAAAGAAATATCCTATCGCTAGAAGTTCATTGAAAATATGGATAAATAAAAGAAAGAACAACTAGGAGAAATATAAACCAAGACCTTGAGCTAATGTAATCAGCTAGCGATATCATAAGCTACTATCAATAACAGAATTAGCTATCGATACCTAAATACTTGAGGAAATAGCAACTCAGATAGCTAAACAAAACTTGCGATAACAAGGTCACTAGCGATAACGTATCTAGCTATCGATAGGAGAATGCTCATTGTGATAACAAACTGATAAGCTAATACATTGAGCTAATAGACTAAGCTTGCGATAACTGTGCATTACATGATTATTTGTCTCAGCTAACAGCTTAAGTGCGGAATTATACTATGCAGTTAGCGATAGCAAAGCATGCTAGTGCTACTGAAAAAACTGCTATGAAAGTAGAGTTGGTAAAGATGCTCAGAACGCTCAGTCTACATCTCTCTTAGCTCACCCTACGCAAGAGCAGTTGAAGCTAGAACAGAAAGTTAACCTCGATGAAAAAACTGCATTAAATGCCAACGACTATGAGCTTTCAATGACCATATTCAGACAGCCTCATAAAGATGAACGCAATGACAAATCTGAGAAGAGATATTAATACAGAACCTGAGCATTTATGAAGAACTGACGAAAAAAAAGATTATTCACGAACACATTCATTGCTCTCTGTTTTCTGTATTTATTGTTCTAAGTGATTTTATTTGTACTTAAGTGATTATCATAATCTGTTCATTAAGTGAACTTTACTGTTGAAATCCTCTACTGTTTGAGGTTGTTCTAAAGCTTGGTGCTTTGAGAACAGGGTAGTAACCTTACAGGTAGTAAGGGGGAGTGTTTAGAGGGATTCTAAAACTCTGTAAAGGTTTGCAGGTGAACCTGTGTTGTAAAACCTGTGGTTAGTGGAACCCAACGAGGTGTTGGAGAACTGGACGTAGGTAGTGTTGGCCGAACCAGTATAAAGATTGTGTTGCTTTGATTAGTGTTTAATTTTCGGAAGCACAATTCACCCCCCTCTTGTGCGATTGTCATTCTCAACTTAAACTCCCATTATTTATTATTTTAAAACTTTAATCCAGAAACTATTTCGCAACACATATCTTCCCACTTATTACCAACATAAAACATTTCTTCTCAAGACTTTAAAATTCCAGTTTTAAATCATCCCCAAGACCACAGCGATGATTAGCAAAACAGAGGAGGAAGAAGCTTGGTTGAGAGAGATGGTTGATGAGTCAGCAAAGAGGAAAACATGGAGTATCGATCTTGCACAACAACAATGCTGACTGAAGAAGGAAAGGAAACCAGGATTGTTCTAGAGAAGTCCCAAGAATTTTCCCCTATTCCCCTTGCTACTAT
The DNA here is from genome assembly GCA_037074515.1 of Mimosa bimucronata. Lineage (NCBI taxonomy): Eukaryota > Viridiplantae > Streptophyta > Magnoliopsida > Fabales > Fabaceae > Mimosa > Mimosa bimucronata. The sequence continues at coordinate 24,067,996 of CM073445.1, read as the reverse complement.
AAGTGCCATTTGTGTAAGAGAATGAGGGAAGGGGTGTGTTTGGGAAAAGACTAAAAGCCAAAGGAGATATTTACTTTAAACGATTTATTTGAACATTCTATTAATTTCATAGAACAAATAAAATTTTCCCTTGACTTTAAAAAAAACAACACAATGGCCATGGACAGATAACAAAAATAAAAACCCTTCTAGGCAACCATTCACCCGTTAATTGAAAGAATTAATTCTTTATTCAAAATTCAAGGGCTATTATAATAAGTTATGATAGAAATAGTTTATTTAATTTTTTTTAGGGTCATTAAAATAAAGATGACAAACAACACAAGTTCCATTTTTTCCCCCCAAAAGTTCCACTAGAATACCATCCACTTTTAAAACGTATTTCAAGTAGATAAAAGAAATGAATTAAAATAATAAATAAGAGTGAAATCATTATTTTAATCTAGTCTTAAGACCATTATAAATTTCTTCTTTATTTTTTTTTTGAACTGAATTATAAATTTCTTCTTTCTTTCTATTCATTTTTATCCTTCGTTCTTTTTGAGATCAATTACTTCATTATTGTTAATAGAAAAAAATCATACATTTTTGGGTTATTACATAAACGAGTTCAATTGCCCTTATATTTTTAATGTATACAATTTTAATTATATTCATGAGTACTACTAACTACAATAATTGAACATGTCATAAATGAAAAGTCAAATTCATTGAATGCTCCCTAAACAATGAAATGTATAACACATTAGGAATACTTATTAAATTCTAATGTAATTTCTTGATCAATCATTAGCGAGTTTAATCATTCAAGAGATTATTGATGTATATTGTATTAATTAGTTTGCACAAATGAATGGCATTGACTAAGTATCTCTTCATAAAATTTTTAAGTATTTTCTTGGCATCACTAATTAATGAGTTCAATTGTCCATGAGAGTGAATGTATTTATTAAATGCTCCTAATAAATACACATAAATGTATACAATGACTAGGCCCCACCATAAATTCAAATATACTTTCTGGCACTCATTAATGGGAGTTCAAATATCCAAGAGAGGTTCATCAATGTATGTAATTTTTGGTTTAGAATGTGAGACAACTTTATATAAAGGACATCTTGAAAGTATAATTGTGCTCCATGAAATCTTTCTGCCTTAAACAGAAGATCATAGGGGGAAAAAAGGAGAAACATGTATATGTATCATTGATAGGTTTCAAAGGAGATGATGCTTAATGTAAATGTATAAACATGATGATGATAGAGGCAACTAACACAACACAGAAGTGGAATTCTATGTTTCGGCTCCCTCAAAGACAAAAGAATTGTTGTGAACTTTTTTTATTTGAAAATATTGTCCATAGTTTCCAAATTTTGGCAATAAAGATGAAAATTCTTACATTTTATTACACCAATTAATTAGTGGTAAAATCACTTTAAGGCTAATTTGTAGCTAGATGTCTTGGATAGTTTTGGATTAGGTACCATGACAATAATAAAGGAAATACACAAAATGACTAGGGATTTTTTGTAAACTCTAATGTGTGCCCTGTCATCATAATGAGTTTAATTATTCAAAAAATGTTCGATTTATATGAGTCAAATTACATTGATGAATAAAATAAATAAAAAATATTGACTAAGGATCCCTTAAAAAATTCTTATGTATATCCAAGTACCTCTCATGAATGAGTTCAATTGTTCAAGAGAGGTTCACAATGTTTGTTTGAATACACCTAATGAATAATACACATAAACACGCAACATTGACTTGCGAGCTCTTTGTAAATTCAAATGTATTTTAACTAATTTCTTGAATCTAATCAATCTACGTACAATTGTCAGTAAGAGTAAAACTCACATGAGAAGAACCTCTCATTTTCCCTTCCTGTCCACTTCCCTCCTCTTTCCTTTCTAACCATAATATCAATCTTTACTCAATATTTTTCTAAGGGTTACATTTGAATGGCCTAAAAGATATATATAAATTTATTTTGAAAAATAATATATGTAAATAAAAGTATGTGCCCCTCACATATTTTATTTATTACCTTTTTCCTATCAAGTTTTTAATGATTTATGAATGATTTTATGTTATTCATTTATTGTTCAAGTAAGGATATTATGTTAAGACCTAGTGATGGTTAAACACGTGTAAATGTTTTTGTGGATGTAGGAATATACCTAATCCACCCTTGGTGGGTTAGGGCCCAAGCCCAATGAGAATTAGGGCTAATATGTAATGCCCAATGAGAATTGGGGCTAACATGTAATTATGGAAAGACTTGGGATAAATGAGTAATTTTTTCCTTAATAATTTGAATTGAAAAGATATGACTTTTCATATCTTTATATACGGGAGAAGTTTCTGTCTTTCTAGAGTAACCATGAGAACAAAAGAAAACTCCCGTAACATATTCCCTCTTCTCTTTGACTCTTCCATCCTTCTCTGTGCATCGGTTGTATACGTATTCGGAGTCCAAATCGGTGCTCCGATTTTGTGTGGGTACCAAGCGAGTCTACCAGATTCCAGGTACGCCCGAAAACCTACAGTGGTATCAGAGCATTAATTGATCTATAGGCCATATGTTTCTGCTATGTGATTATGGTTCTGGAATTTTTTTTTTCTGCTTCACGGTGTGTCTTTTGTTTTTGGCGGATTATGTTTTAGCCGTGAGTATGATGATTTAATTCTGAAATAAATTCTGCAAATCCTATTTAGTTTAGTCTAATTGGATTATATGTTTCTGTTGTGCATTGGTGCGACTGTGCATATATATATATATATTTTATTCCTTAATTTGTGTGGTGTGCGGTATATATGTGTTCTGAAAAAATATTTTTTTTTCACAGTTTTTTTTACTTTGTTTGTTAGTGTGATGATGATGATTTGTTTAACCAATATCCAGCAAATCTTGAATATTAGTTTAGATTTATTTTCCAGTAATAAATTGTTTCAATTTCGGTGATTATTTTTTCCTTGATGGATGCTTTATGTTCTGGATTTGTGGCCTATATCTTCATATGTTTGAGAAATAAGATGAGGATGTAGGAACTAGAACCTAGCCATATTTAAAAAAAACACCGAAACCGAACAGTTTCAAAAATGGGATCGGGTAATTGAAGATAGAAATATTTAGGCCATGAAAATAATTCCATTGTGTAGAGCACGAAAAAACGATGAAAATGGACTACTAGAATGCGAAAAACGGACGTCGGACGGCTAAGATATGGTGGAGAGAAGAAGCGGGTCCGACGTCCATCCATCCGGGTCTGGGTTGACCCGGCTGGAGGAAGAAGACGACATGACGTCATGATGACGTCATGTCATCATTTGAAAAAAAAAGAGAACTGATTGCAATTGTGCGTTGCAATTTAAAACAGTTGGGTATGGGCTGATTCAGTGGTTGGCCCAGACTTATCACAACAATAAAAAAAATAAAAAAATGGGTTTTAGGCCTTATAATTTGGCCCAGCCGGTGCATAAAAAATTTTTTAAGGAAAAGCTAGGCCAACGAGTTAAGGCCCAAATCATTTTAAAACATATATATATATACCAGTTTTTTTTCTCTTCTTCTAGGAGCAATTGAAAGGGCATTTTAACTCCGATTGAGGCGCAATTTGTTTCTAAAAATCCCTAAATTCAGGAGCTATTTTTTGTGATTTTTATGAGTTTAAAAATCCTAAAATATTTATAATAATTCATAAAAATTTTATTTGAGTCAAATATGAACTTAGAGAGTTCTAAGAGCACTAGACCAAAAGAATTTCACTCTTTTGGATGACACTTAAGTAGAGAAACTTAATCCTAAATATGATTTACATAGTGGTAAATCAGAAAATGAATAGGTTATTGGTTATTACCTCTATATATTGATCCAAACCTAAATTACTTAGAGAAATGTGAGCCTCTAAGTGATGAATGAAGTAAGGATTTGTGTATTAGAGTATGAGACTCTAAAAGAAACCTAGAAGGAGAAGATCCTTAAGAGGATCAAGAGAGAGATAGTTCAAAGTAAAGTTCAGTTGAACTTGAAATGAAACAAGAGGTGTAACATGAAGAAAATTTTGATGATGCACTAGAGGAGGAACCTGAATAACCAAAAATCCTAAAGTTTAGGATTGGGATTTAGATAAGCCTTAGGGAGGTTATAATGAAAGAGGAAATCTCAAATGGAGAAATTTCCACATCTTAACTCCAGATCATAGTAAAATTCAAGGATAAAATACACCTCAATATGACTTGAAAGCCCACCTTAGGAGAAAAGAGAATCCTAAGCCTAGTCCAACTACCAACTATTGAACCAATAAAAGACTTAAGAGTAAAGACTAAATGTTTTTTGTGAAGAAACACAGATTAATTGCATAAAACATTTGAAATATTTCTTTGAGAAAATAGAGAACCTCTTAGAAATTACCAAAACAACATAACACAACTTCTATCATGTCACTTAGGAATATGATATTCCTAAAGCCTTGCTGAACAACAGCTAGTGAGAACCTATCAAATTTGGTTTTGGGAAGTAGAGAGACTTCACCCTTCCATTTTTATGTTATATTCAGCTAAAATTAACTTCACAAAAATCATGAGAACATAGTAGAAATAAAGAAAACTCTTAAGCCACTCAAATTAGAAGTTACTAAGACACTATGAATATAATGTAAGGAGAGACATGAAGAAGTAAATGTCAAGTACACTTTGTGAGTGGGAGCAAAATGTCAAATGCTGCGTCTGAGTGGGAGCTCTTGGAAAATGTGTATTCTAAGAGTGTTATATGCTTTAAGTGGGAGCTCTTAGAAAATATGTCTTCTTAGAGTTTCCTACGCTTTATCAAAGTGTGAGCCAATGTCAAATACTCTATCTAAGTGGGAGCTAATGACATTGCTCTATCTAAGTGGGAGTTTTCAGAAACTATGTTTTCTGATAGGCACAATCGAGCATATTCTGGAAAGTACTTGTATAAATTTTTGATAGATGATAATATTATTACTGGAATCTGTGTGATGGGAGGTTTAAACGTATTCTCCTGATCGTAGAATAGTATTATTATTTTCTAGTTAAGAATAACACAACTATAAACTTAATGGGGACAAATGTGATATCTGATATTGAAAGGTCTCATATAATTTAATAGAAGATGTTGTCATGTCATTAACCAAGAGTCATGATAAAGTTAAAGTTGAGAAGTCATCTCGACTAAGCTTGTGAGAGGACATGAGACCTACATGGCTCGAAAAGGGAATAGTGTGTCATAAATTACCCTATAGAGTACAAGCATGATAGAAATCCAACAACAAAGAGCCATGTAAATTATGTAAAAGGATTTTTTTGACAAAATTTCCATTACACAAGATGAAAAAGGTTGTAAATTAAGTTTGACACATATAACTTTAGGCTTAACGCCTTTTATGAGACAAAATCTACATTAGATAACGAAGAATACAAATATATCGAAGGAAGTTGATTGTATATTGTCCAATGAACAATGAGTGCAAGTTGTTCATAAGGGCGCTTCTTTCCTGATGGGAGCACATGAAAGTCAGGCTAAACCAAAGTAAAAACTTTGTTACTTTTTCAGTGATGTATCAAAGTACTTGGAGCTTGAATATGAATGTCAAGAGTGTACAACCCCTTTGGGTTAGCATACTGCAGAGGTAGCACGTTTTCAATATCCTAAACCCAAATGAGACAAGGTTAAGAGATTCTACGAAAGAGAATGTGAGGACTACCCTGACATCACAGGAGTAATAAACACTTTAAGGAGAGCAATGACCTAAGTGAGGTTAAATTATTTTTCTACTAAAGAGTAAACCATTTTGGGATGGATTTTTTTTCCTTTTCTGTCACTAGTGAGCAGGAAAAGACTCAAGCTCCATAGACTAAAAGAATAAGGATCAAAGATCCTTTATTAAATGTTGTCATTTATCCAATTCAAGCATAAGGCTTTAAATTGGTAATGACGTGAGGATTGAGATGAAAGGCATTAGAACCTATAAGTTCATAGTTTCATGCACCAGGTGTTAGAATCTTAAGTTTTGATGATGACTGATCTCATAAATAGCATAAGTTACCTTTGAATTTATAGGTAAAAATATGTTAGGTAACGAATCACTATCGCTAGAGCTAGAACCTATCGCTAAATAGATAAAAAGGTACAGCAAGTGAAGACTTAGCAATAATAAGGTTAATATCTATCGCTAAGTCATTCACTATCGCTAGGAAAGATCCTATTGCTAGAAGTTCATTGAAGAACTTGAGTAAATAACTAGCAGAAAGATGAACCAGGGAAATCAGCTAGCGATAACAAACTAAGCTATCAATAACAAAGTGCTTCAGTTGATAAACATTCAGATAGCTAGTACCTGAGAACCAATGAGTTTAGTGATAACATAGTTGCTAGCGATAACAATTTTAGCTATCGATAATAGGATACTCTGAGAACCTTGAATATTCAGATAACTGTATCCTTAAAGCTAATGAGCAAGCAAGTAACCAGCGATAATGGAATTAGTTATCGATAGAGAATGCTTTGAAAATACCTTAGCTAGTATATTATCTCTATCTCCTTGAGCTAATGAAGTACCCTATCGATAATATCCATTGCATGAGTATTTGTTTCAGCTAACAGCTTAAGTGCAGGATTCTCACTGTCAAGATAGCGATAGCAAATCATGCTAGCGCTAATGAAAAAGCTGACACAAGTACAATGGCAGGTAGCAGCAGGATAACGTTACTCACAGTCTCTGTCTATCCTATCTTATCCTCTGAAAAATCAGTTGAAGCATGAAAAGAAAGAAAAGGTGCTAACGGCTTGTTCTCCAAGTCTCCAACGGATAGAAAAATATATCACCATATATAAAGACTTGAAGATTTCAGAATTAGAGCGCGAACGAATATACTAAGCATTTTTCATGACGAGATGATGCGAGATGAACAAGAGGCTCTGCTCAGAATATTAGATATATTTTAGTGAGCCCAGAAATGATGAATTAATTGAGTTAGAAAAATAGAGCTAGAGCTCACATTGTTTAGATTATTAAGCTCTATCTTGTAGTTTCATCATACATTACTCTGTACTTAAGTGTGTATCAAAATCAGTTCATTAAGTGAACATATTTATTGAAATCCTCTACTGTTTGAGGTTGTTCTGAAAGCTTGGTGCTTTAGAACAAGGATATTACCTTACAGGTAGTAAGGGGAAGTGTTTAGAGGGATTCTACACTCTGTAAAGGTTAGCAGGTGAACCTGTGTTAGTAAAACCTGTGGTAGGCTTCTCTTGTGCCAGGATTAAACAAGAGGATAGTGGAAATCTCAGGTGGAGCCTGAGGATTGGATGTAGGTCTAGGTTGACCGAGCCAGGATAAACTGAGTTTGCATTATCTCTTCCCTTTACTCTCTTAATTTCCAACACATCCATTTTATATACTCTTCAGTCCATTTCATGTTTTGAAATATTTCTCAGTAAGAGTTTTAAAGATTGCCTTCATTGGGTTTAGAAAAGGAAAGGTTTGAAAAGTATGTAACAATTTTATCCTATCACCCAATTCACCCCCCTCTTGGGTGACAACCAGCATTTACACCAGGTTCATGGGTTCTAAATGAACCACCTTGACTTTCATGACAAAATTAGTTGTTTGTAATACAGTCTTCCTTGACATTTCTTTGTTTTTTCCGTCGTTGTTGGTGATCTTTGTGTGCGTGACTACTTTACCACCCTCATTCAAGTGTTGACTTGAATACATGTCATGGTGGACTAGGACATATAAATTGAATTGGCATTTTCAAGAATGCTTTGTTCATTACCCAATAGGGAAGTGTCTAGTAGGTAAATCATTAAGAAAAGTTTTTTCAGTATTCTATCTGACTATATATGGTTCAATGAATGTAAGAGCATGACACGGAGGTTATATTAGCTTAGTTGATGATTATTCACGTAATTATCATTACTTTATTTCACAGAAGTTTGAAGCTCAAGCGCTTTAGATGACAAGTGAATAAAGTTTAAAATAAAGTGCATAAAGAATTTAAGAATTCTACGCACTAATAGAGGTTGTTCCTGATCAGTTTCAATGAGCCTCATGAAGAAAAAGGGATATTTATTTAGCTAAATGATCCTTCGTACTCTGTCACCAGATGGAGTTGTTAGGAGGCGTAAAGAAATGCTACTAAACATGGTCATGTATAGAATGGTTCATGCTAACCCACCAAAAGTGAGTGGGAGAGTGTTGTTTAGTCCACCTTTGGTGGATTAGTACACATATTTTATTGATCAAGTATGGTTTTCTCTTTAAGGGAGATAAAAACTTTATACTTAACCATGTGTCCTCAAAGTGGTATTTTCCGAACCACATGAATTATGGTCGAAGAGCAAATCAAGTTTTTTGAGTTCCCATAGGCCATAAAGGTCAATTACACGATCTCATAGTCGTTGTAAGTGGGAGCTTATTGATGACATTTTCATAAGTGAAAATGAAGAGGTATTTGTGTCTGAAAAAAATTAAAAGGAACCATATTTGTTATGAGTGAGTTTTTTTCCAAACAATGGTGAAGCTCAACATATTTTTTTCTCTGTATCTCTTTATGAGACACGGTGACAAGGCAATGCAGAACAAGCTCTATAGTTCTCAATTGCCCATGTAAGTGGGAGCTTGTGAAAGGTCATTAAAGAGACCTAAAAGTGTTCTGTATAAGAGGCCTTACAGACTTCTTAGAAGGAATGGAAGAAAGTAATTTTAAAGGACGTAGATTCTTTGGGAAAGAATCAAGTCTGAGAGTTAGTTGATTCACCACAAAGACGAGAGATCATTTGTAAGCAAATGAATTCTGAAGATTAAAAACAAGTTAGTTAGATCAATTAACAACACAAGACTCTTTCGGTTACAGAGGGTATACATAGGCATATATTATGAGAATACCTTCTCATATATTATGTGCTTAAAATCATACTCATTTTGGAAATAGTTGACTGTTTGGTTTTAGGTTTACATCAAATGGATGTGAAACTTGCATTTTGAGTTGTGATTTGGATGAAGAAATCTATATGCTTTGGCTATTAGATTTCACTACAATACATGTTTGAGGTTTACAATGTGATGACCTCATATTACATATTTTTTCATTAGTCAATTCATGGACTGAAGCAATCATCCAAACAATGGTATTTAAGGTTCCATATGAGTGGTAACCTAATATATCTTTTTATGGTTGAAGAAACCATAACTAAGCAGTTTGTCATATTATCCTTTAAGTGGATGATATACTATTGACCAAAATAGTTTGATTTTGACAGTGCCTATTAATGAAAGGTACTAATAACATGGGTAAATCATTGTATATTTTTGGAGTTGAGATCCAAAGATATAGCTCAAGCAGACTCCATTCTCTGTCACAAGAGAGTTATATTATGGAAATTCTTGAGCGGTCCAAGGTAAACGATTGTGATCCCAAAGATACCCTTATGACTTCTAGAGTGAGTTTGGGTCTTAATAGATATCCCTAAACTGAATCAACTTTAGACTCAAAATGGAAAAGGGTTTCCATGTAAACGTTGTTGGTAGTTTAATGTACACAGTGGTGTATAAAATATCAGATATCCATTGTGGTAGGACTTTGTAAATCAGTTCGAGTCCAACCATTGTGAGAGGCATTTGATGGCTCCACAAAAATGCTGAAAGATTAAAGGGCATGATAGTTATGCGCATTTAAAAGTACTTACTGTGGTAGTACATATGGCTATATGGTTGATGATGTCTGGAAAAACATCTTGAATTTGAAATAAGAATTCAAACCTAATGTTAATGCATTGTGAAAACACTACGACCGTTGCCTAAATAAAAGACCCTAAGTATCATAGCATGAGTAAAATACAAAGATAAAATATGTGAGATGTGTTGTAGCACATAAGGTTGTTACTAAACAACAAGTTCCTATTCAAAGTCCCCTAATTGAACCTGTGGCCAAGGATATACATGTTAAACATGATAAGTCCTTTGGCAAGCATAGGATATGAAGTAATGGATACTTCATTAAGGCTTTACATGTGTATGTGATAGTATACAATGTCTAGTATGTCATACAGGTTGATGAGGTTGGCTCTCTCACACGAGCAACCGCCTTTGACACTCAGGAGTAGTGTGCAAAGATGAGACAATGTGTTCACCAACAAAACAGTGAAAATACTAATATGGTAGAGAAGAAACACAAACTATATGTCGCCTCGACTCAAAAGTGCAAGAAGTCGAGATGAGATCCGTGATTACACACATATGGATCGAATTATGGACACCCACATCCGTAATACCTGTAGCTAGACAACAAAATTCTTCAAAATTGACGTCATACAATGTGGGAAGAGTTGAAGAATTTTGGGTTTAGATATTGTGTGTTTCTATACTGAAGTCTGTACGGTGTTAATGAATAACACCGTAGCATGCGATTCATACCGCATGTGTTAAAGTTATCGCAAATTGAAAGCAGTTAATGGATCCCTGTTTCACTGCTGTGTGAGTCCAAGAAAGGTTTCATACTTTCTTGATGTCCTTTGACTTTGACAATGTCATGGAAATATGTTTTAATGTCCACTACCTTAGCGTATATTCCTATGGTCATGATAAATGCGATCTAAAGGTGTTACGTTAGGAAAGCGATTAATTCATATTGAAGTGATATTTGGGCGAAAGGAAGATTACCTGAAATACACACACTTATGCTAGTGTCTGAGACCGGTCCATGATGATATTACTGTGCTAATTTCATAAGTGTGGACACTGCATATGAAAAAGGCAATCTGAGCTTTATCTTGGCTCTAAAGGGATTAGATTGGCCATGAGAGAGGTGTATTTGTGTAAATCTAGGATATCTGAGGCACTATATCAAAATGATAGAGCTGCACTGCAAGGTTGTTTTGTTCTGGTCTCTGTAAAAGGGATTTCTAGTACAAGATACCTAAAAGGAGACGTCGTGCTCACGCGGTTACAACAGAACACTTAGTATGAAAGAAGGAAAGAAGAGAAAGAGACTTGAGCCTTAACATCTAACCCACCAAGTGTGAGTGGGAGATGTAAGAATATACCTAATCCACCCTTGGTGGGTTAGGGCCTAAGCCCAATGAGAATTAGGGCTAATATGTAATGCCCAATAATTGGGGCTAACATATAATTATGGAAAGACTTGGGATAAATGAGTAATTTTTCCCTTAATAATTTGAATTGAAAAGATATGACCTTTCATATCTTTATATACGGGAGAAGTTTCTGTCATTCTAGAGTAACCATGAGAACAAAAGAAAACTCCCGTAACATATTCCCTCTTCTCTCTGACTCTTCCATCCTTCTCTGTGCATCTGTTGTATACGTATTCAGAGTCCAAATCGGTGCTCCGATTTTGTGTGGGTACCAAGCAAGTCTACCAGATTCCAGGTACGCCCGAAAACCTACAGTGGAGGTATTTATAGTATTTTAATTGTGATAAGCTATATTTAGTTTCTTACTTTGAAGAATAAGTGAATATTAAGTTGTAAGAAAATCCTTATGTAAATGTTTTCCCAATATGAAGTTGATGAACATTTTAGGATTGGTAAATATTTTGGAACTGAATTAGCCTTTACAAGATTATACCATAAGAAATATTTTTAATTTATATATCCATACCAAAATGTGATGGAAAAAAACCATACTAAATGCTTTCGAAGGGTATTCATATATATATATATATATTATAAAGTAGGCATGAAATTTTGTAACAGAATCATATTTTTACTTAATATAAAAAAAGAATTATATTTTTACTATGTTGAGTAGACTAGATATAAACATACATATTTATTACTTTTGAGACGACAACGGCATTTATGTTGAATCACAAAAGTTTGTTGAAGAAATGATGAAAACTGAGAAGAAGATGAAGTAAGAGCCATCTCAAACTTTTATTATTTTTTTATTGGAAAATCTTCACTTACTTTTAAGATTGAATCACAAAAGTTTGTTGAAGAAATGATGAAAACTATTGTCTGACAGTGAGTTTTAGTCTAAAATCCTTAAAAGATCTAGGGTACAATGAATATATGATTGAATCTCTTTCAAAGCAATTTTGTCAATGGCCTTCACTTTGCTGCTGAAGAGGAATGATTTTTATCATGAACATTTGTGTGTTTTCATTTGTGAATGAATTTATATGCTTTACGGATCAAAATGTAATTGTGGAGGAGTATTTTCAATGTAATAGTTTGCATTTATGAGAAAATGATTTGTCCATTATCACATTTGACACTTGGCCATGTGTTTCAAACTAACTTTCAATTCCGAAGAAAGGATGAAATTGCCTCTTTTAAAGGCTTCCTTCTTGCTGCTTGAACACATGAAAATATGTTTTCTTTTTTTGTCACGCTCTGGAAGTCTAAGGGGTGATTGGCACGGACTACGAGATAACTCACATTCGGTAAGCCTTAAAACATTAAAATAAATGTTTGTTATAATAACTATAATTATATATATACTTTTCACAATTCAATATGCATATTCTATATGAGTCCTATCGACTATATAAGCGTGTTGAGACCTATAAAAATTGCTCATAGAAAATTTGGCATAGTCTTCTCTATAAGAGGCATTTCGAAATTTCTACAATAATTACAATTCAAAACAACATTTGGTTTGGAGCTCAGCTCCACCACAGCAAACACACATAATCAAAAATACAAGAAATGACATGGATCCTACCAATAATTTAAGTGGAGCATCTAATCTCAGATATCATATATGAATTTAAAGTTATATTTACATTGGGTAGTAGCTTCAACGTAGGTCTGCAAGCTGTGAAATGGCTAAGCAACTCTTCACCATTCAGCTGGTATTACACGATCATTAATACTATCTGAGATCAAAGCAATTTTTCCTGCGAATAACGTCCCACTAATGAATTTTAATGAAAGACTAAGGAGATATCTAAGTAGAATTAACCTTGAATGGCAACACATGATACTATCTATCAACTTCTAAACATTACAATTATTAATATAACTACAACAATATATAAGATTATTAACCAAGTAAAACAATGTGGTGGTGATAAAATTGTTTATTTAGTATAATCAATTTGAAACATCAAAACTTTGATATGACCTTTTTGTAGGACTTCAACAAAATGCAAAGAAGGACACACAATCCACGAGGGTAACTAATTAAGCACGGCAAGGCCACGAAACCAAGGGTGGACACACAGTCCACGAGGGTAAGTAACCAAGCACGGTTTGAAGCCACAAAACAAGCGCAGGTACAAGACCCACGAATAACAAGTGTGAGAATGAATCCCATGATTATCAACATGAGTATTGTGCCCACGAATGTCAAACGAGCTGGATGTTAACCATGGTGCACCAAGGACTAACAGCTCTGCTTTTAATAACCAGTGTTCTGTATTCAGTCCTCTCAAAAAATTTCAAGCATGCATGGGATCTGTTTAGCATTTTTAAATGGAAATAACTACAAATAATGAAATCCTAGAGGTAATTTATAATCAAGGATTCCCGTATGAAGGTTTATAAATAACATCTCAAGAAACTACTTTCAAACATGCACATAATCAATACCATATCATATCTTAACAGCACAATTTGACATGTGTTCCGTGCAAATTCTTATTAATTATCTACTCAATTCAATATCGGTGATTTGCTACAAACATTTTAACAAATTTTCATTGAACAAACTATGATCATCAATAAATGTGATAGTAAAACTAAAATATAACAAGTAGTAGAATATCACTTATGAAAACTATATGGGATGTTATTGACTCACCTACCGTGCTCTCAAACATTTAACTTACTCGGGTTAATTCAACTCTGAATTATGTCCACCCTTCAATTTCTGAACTTCAAAACAAAATTGTTGTTATCCCTTCAATAAGTTTCATAAAACCAAAATCCTTCACTTTCCAAGGATACACCCACCTACTTCATACTGACTATTAGTCTAACTTAAACTCATGTTCTTCAAATCATTTAGCAAAAATCTTTCAGAACTCAAGAAACAAAATCCAAAATCCATAAGGTAAAATGTCACAATAACCTTATTCAGCAATACAATATCAAATTTCATTTCTCAATTCCATGGTATTAGTTTCTTAGACATTTTATCAACCAATTCATAAGCTCTTCAAAGTTGAACTCCAGTTATGGAAAGTTAATTCTTCCAATTCCAAATCATCTCTTTCAATCAATATCATCAAATTTCGAGACTTCTCAAGAAAATCCCCTCACAAGATTTTAAATTAAAGAATTTAGCAACCATCCAAACGCATACAGCTTCACATGTAGACAACCAACAAATAATTTATTCTAATTTTTCCACATTCAATTATATAACATGGGCTTATAACGATTCATTCCTTCAAGGCCATATACTTGTTAATTTAACTCAAGGTACACTCATAACTATCCAGGATATTAAATATATTTACAACACCTAAAATTCGAGTAAGCAATACAAGTTTATTCAATCTTGATAACACCTATTATATGTCTCTCACCCTTTACATCAAACACCTTGTAAGCACTTAAGATTAACTCATAAAACAAACATCCCAATTTATAAACTACAAACAACAAAAAATAAAATAATAAAAAAATACATATGCTTTTAGGTATCAATGAAATGTCTTACTCTTAGCTAAAGATCAACTTCCTTACCATAGCTAACATTAATTTCTTCTTATGTAAATAAATTTATTAGCCTAATAATTTCAATCAACAAACATCATAACTCCTTTCATTTCCCTAAATCAGTGACAATCTAAGTGGAAAAGAAACAGTGTGGGCAGACCACACACGCACATATATAACAAATCATGAAGAAATGAAGGAAGAAAGGAAACATGACACACCCATAGCTGCAACAGACATACAAATAGGAGAAAAGAGAGCACCTTCTTCAATCCATTGTACACGTATCAATATGGAAAAGAAACAGAGAGACAAGGTTCAGCCCTCACTAACCCCACATGACGCACCAACTGAGGAAGGATATGGATGCATTGATAATCACAACAATCACTACTATGGAAAGGCCTTTTCATGTCCCTAATTAACATCCGTTAATCAAAAAAGAGACATTGAAAAAAGTTTGGTGGAATTTTTGTAATTAAGTATAAGACTAAGGAAGAAACCACGTCACACATATTCTAATATGTGACATCGTTTCTAACGACGTCACATATTAGTTTATATGTGACGTCGTTTAATAAAAAAAAATCAAAAAACTTTTAGCTTCTTCACCACACCCTTACCACCAAAAATTTCATTATCCACCGCGCTCTCAACTTCTTCACTACCCAAAAAATTTGAAACCCTCAGCTTTTCAGCCTCACCTCTCAGCTCTCTCCATCAACTTCGCCATTGAAGAAGCAGCTCTCAACTCTCTCCCTCAGCTTCATCAATGAAGAAGAAGCTCTCAGCTCTCTCCCTCAACTCTCAGCTGCAATCAGGTGCGAAATCTTCCCCATTTTCGTCCAAAACCTGTCACCCCCTTGCATTTTTGTTTTCTGTGTTCTTGGTTTCTTTTCCCCTGCATTTTCGTTTTCTGGGTTCTGGTGGGTGTTGATTTCCTTGCATGTTGAAATTTCTGTGAACTCATTTTCCCCTTCATTTTCGTTTTCATTTTGTTGGGTTTAGTTCTAGGTTTGATTGCTCTGTTTTGATTAATTTTTTTAGTTGATTGTTGTGTGGTTCCTCTATGATTTTGTTGATTTTGGAATGTTCGCACATGGACTCCTCCTTGCTCCTTTTTTTTCCCGTGCAATTCTTTGAATTGCAAGTTGTGATTTTCTGAGTTTAAATCTAATAAGGGGGAAAACAAATAATACATGTGTATAATGGTGGTTAGAAATGCTTTTTGATTAATATGTTTCTGTATACACTATTTGAGTGATTAAGCTGCAATATATTGATAAGAGGTGATGTTGTTTAAATGTTGATTAGCGAAGTGGAAATTGTTGATTAAATAATTAAGGAATAGTAGGAGAATGGTATGGCTTATGTTCTTAGGCTAAAAAGGGAATTAAAAGAATGGTTAATTTCATTTTGTGTAGAACTTTGGGTGATCAAGATTTTATTGAGTTAAAACAAATATGGAGGTTAATGTGCCCAGAGATTTATTCATAAGACATTGTTATTGGTAACTAAATTTGGATTAAAAAGTAATAGGCTTAAGTTTCAGAAATGATGTGCATTTTGATAAGTGGAAATTTAGTGTTCGATTTGTGTTTTATGAATTATGCTTGGAAATTTAGTCTTGATCAATGGTTTTGTAAAGAAAGGAGGTTGTGTTTCTAGTTATTAGTTGTCTAAAATATGGAAGTAATTGATTTAATATTTCTAAGTGTTCACTACCTTATTCTTCTTAAACATTGAACAATGGTTTTGCATGTATGGTCTTAAATGTATTATTTTGAAGTGTAATTCTTTGGTTTGTTCACTATTTGAAAGTATAGAGAGGAGTATCAAAATCATTTAGCTCTTCTGTTGAATCTTGTTGGAGATTTTACTTTTAACCCATATCACCATAGGAGTAATCTTTGTCTTGCTAAGACACCTAGAGGTATGTTATTGATTTTACCTCCTCTATTGAACAATAAGGAATGTGACTATGCTCTTATATTCTTGTGACTACTATGATAATTTCCATTAAACACTTGTGTTTCTCTAATTTTACTTGGCTTGTTTGTGTTTGGTGGTAAATTTTGTGCCTGTGGCTTGTTACTCTGTTAAAGCTTTGTGTAAGCCATTGATCTGATCGTTGGTTTGCTCTGTTCCCTTGAATTAGTATGTGATTTCATTGGGATTTCTAATTTTATTTTAGATTATCTTAGATTGTAAATGTAATTTTTGGATATCACACTTACAAGGGGAAACTCTGCTAAATTTTTTAAAACATTTGCATGAAATGAAGTTAAGTATACGGCATGCCCATTTCTTCACAAGGTAGTGAGCTAAAATTGATTAATTTGTTGGACATATGGCATAGGTTTAATAGAATGGATTGTAATTGGATGCATGCATTGAGAACCACTAAAGAGTATCAAATGGAGGCGAAAGAATTTATTAAATTTGCCAAAAGAAACGTGCCTAATAAGAATGGCATGTATCATTGCCCTTATGTGAAGTGTGCAAATGCTTATTGTAAAAGCGTTGATGATATAAGGGATCACCTTCTTTGTGATGGGATCAATCTCTGTTATAAGAAGTGGCTTTTGTAACAGGCAGGAATGCACAAGAGGGGGGTGAATTGTGCTTTTTAAAATTTAACTTCAAAGACAACACGGTTTATACTGGTTCAGCCCAAACTTGGACTACGTCCAATTCTCCAACCTTCAGTTAGGTTCCACAATATCTCAAGATTAAATCATGCTCTTGACAGCCTTTACAGGTGATAGCAAGAACTCCTCTCTTTACTGATCACTCCCTCTTACACTTTGTAAGTTAACACCCTACTCTTAAGATCCCAGTATCTTAAGAGTAATTCTCCCTTGATAATGAATATAAAAATAGATTGTTCACTCTATTGAACAGATTATGTTACACAATTAAGAATATTGGAACAGTAAGCTTTCTAAGTATTGAATGCAGTATATACAGATAATCAATGTGGCAATCAATCCTTACACCTAACTTCTTCACTGAAGTATTTATAGTCTCTTAGAAATTTTTTCGTTGAAGATATAGCCGTTGTATTTGTTCAGCGAGTTGGATAATCTGGTGTGGAGTGTTGAAGAAGTATTCTGTGATGCATTTACTCCATTTTACTTGACTTTGCTTTAGCTCATCTCTCTTCATTAATCGCTGAAGGTGGTAGGTGAGTTCCAACGGCTCTATTGATCAGATTGCGTGCTAATGTTAACTTCCATAAGTAGGTCTGTGCAATGCTTTACTTGGAAAGCTTAAAATATCCTTAACCATTGATTTTGAATAAATTCTATCGCCACTCAGATTACTGCCTCTGATCAATCACAGGGCCTGGTGTCTAATCGATTACATACAGATTATTCATAGATTATAGCCTGCATCACTGAGCATCAGATTAGAAAATCATACGCCTAATCGATTACAGGGGAAGCCTGATCGATTAGGTATGTCAAATAGATTACATTCAGATTACATGCTTTCTCTGATCGATTACTTGATTTTCTTTAATCGATTAATGCTCTTTAATCGATTGTGCTTGAAATATGTTATGATCGATTAATGTTCTCTAATCGATTAGGCAAACTTTCTCTTAATCAATTGCTGGTCTCTGATCGATTGGGCTATAGTCTCTTAATCAATTATATGACTCTAATCGATCACTCTAATTCCTTCTAATAAATTAAATGGTGCTAATCGATTTGAATAGAATACTCTCATCGATTACAGGATCCTTTGATTAATTAGACGATCATATTCTTAACTTCTAATCTGAACTCTAATCGATTAGGCTCAAAATTCTTTGTTTTGTAATCTATCCCTGATCGATTATGCAGCATTTAGAATTTTATCAAATTTTCTCTAAGTTAATTCTGATCTTATCATAGCTTTTTCTTGTGCCTAAGTTATGTTTAGTTATCATCAAAACTTAGCATTCTAACTTTCTCCCCCTTTTTGATGATAACAAAACAATAGAAGAAATTTAAAAAGATAATCAAGGTAGATGGAAACAGAAGTAGAGAACTAATAGCATAGATATTATAAACCATAAGTCATGTAATACAAAAGAAAGAAAAAATATAGTTGTTCAGATATGTTAAACAAACAATCTAGAAAGTAAATTAAATGTGCAGTGTATGTGTGATGCATATGAGAGGGTTGAGAACAGGTGAGGGTTTTCTGGTTTAATCAGAGTCTGTGTCATCCTTCCAGTTTGATGTGTCCAAGTCATCGTCCCCAGATTCACTGCTAATTCTTCCAGAGTCAGTTGAAGGTTTCTCTAGGAATTCAGTCTGAGTCTCAACCACTTTCTTCTTAACATGTGCTTTCTTCTTCTTAGAGGCAGCTTTCTTCTTAGGAGGCGAGGGAGGATATTTTTGAATTAATTGAGCTAGAATCTTTTCCCCATAACTCAATTGCTTCTTCTTCTTCTTTGGAGAAGGCTTGACTGATTTTCCTTTCCCCTTAGGTGCAGTTTTCCTCTTTGTAGTTGGCTGCTGGACAGGCTTAGGCTCTTCAATCACAATTCCTTTAGATGCCCTGGTTGCAACTGCCTTAAGTTTAGGCTTAGGGGCATTCATTTTAATCTTTTGCTTCTTAGCCTTAGACTGAACCTCTGGACCCTTTTCTTCCTCACTAGCTTCCATATACTGCGATGTTGTCTGAATAGGATCCTCCTCAACTGGCTTGGATGGCTTGTCATAACTATAAATCATCTGAACTCCCCAACTGGGAATTACAGAATGAGGAACTTGTTCTTTCTGCTCTGACTCTGCCATTTCAGCCCTTACGGCATTCTTTTTGATTCTGAGCCAAAGTCTGACCAAATTCTTGCACTTGCTGATGCAGCTCTTCTGCCTGATGAAGGTAGTGAGGCAGTAAGTCAACAGCAACAGGTTTAGGCTCCCCTTCATACACGACCATAGTCATCTCTGAGTCTTCCTCCAGGACTTTTTCATCATTTGCTGGAGGAATATTGGTGGTGACTTCATTATCAGACTCTGATACATCTTCTACCACAACTTCTTCTCCAGCCATGCTCATCTTGATTGCTTCTGCAAGCTCATGAATTTCTTCAAGTGTCTGGCTCATGGTGATTTCCTCAGGAACTTGAGGCATCTGAGGAATGTCAGAGGCAATGGTTGAGAGAATGGTGGCAGCCTCCACAGCTTTTTCTTGGACCTGGCTACTTTCTCCAAGTGTTGTCACACTGAGTATCTTCTCCCCCTTTTTGGCATCATCAAAAGGAGCAGAGGGAGAAACTGGAGTAGGATCAAATACCACAGCTTTTCCTTTTCTGGCATAGGTGTAAGCAGGGTCAGATTTAGGGGTATAGGCTAAGGCAGATGGATGGATAGTTGAAGGCACAATTGGAGAAGGAGAGGAGATTTGTGGAGCTGTGGGTGGCTAAGTTGGTGGAGGATGAGAAGCAGGTGTTAGGATGTGTATAGGAGAGGGAGGGGGATCTAGGTTGTCTGAGGAACTGGATGAGGTTTTCTTGGAAGGAGAGGAAGGTTTGGATGGTGGTGGAGTGGTTTTAGGAGAGGATTAAGTGTGGGTGGTTGGAGAGGAAGGATGAGTTTGAGTGGGAGAGTGACGCATGGGAGATACCTGGTGAGCCTCGTACCCAGCAAATGGTGACAGAGGAGTTCCAAGAAGATTGACATGATATTGCTGCCTGAGAAGATCTTCAAGTCCAGCCAGTCGATTATGGAGGAACTTGTGCATGTTGACCACTGCATCATACCCATGAAAGATGGTCATGGTGCTTTCCTTGACAGACTTGACCACAGAATTATTGAGGGCAGCCACCAAGCGATTCAATAGCCTATCTTCCACAGCCTGGTGTTCTAGAGCCATTTCTTCCACAACTCTGGTAGATACTTGCTCTACAAGTTGATTAAGCAAATTGGCAGGAAGAGGGGCACCTTGTTCTGGCACAGGGGCTACTGCTACTGGTTCTAGAATAGGTGGTGCAGGTGCTGCTTCTTCCTGATCCATGGTTCTTGGTCATGGTCTTGGACACGTATTTCTCCTGGTTCAAGTCCTTCTTGAGGTTGATCCTTTTCAATGTGAGTTTCTGGTTGAGACATGGAAGAGATGTGTCTCTTGCTAAAAGGATGCAACCCCATCTTTTTTAGAGTAGTCAGATCACACTTAGGGAGCTCCTTATTCTGTTCTTATTCAAGCCAGAAAATCTTGTTGTTGCAAAGGGTGAAGGAGATAAGCCGAGCAAAAAGGAAAGGAGTCTTCACTGTCTTGGTCTTGTGGAACCTTAGAAATTCCTCACAGATAACTTGCCCGGGATTGATAGGAATTTTTTTTATCAGCATTGGTAGAATAGGATTGTCAAAGTCAAGGATGAGGGTGAAATTTCCTGCCTTATTTACCATGCATCTGGAGTATGCATAATGAATGACTCTGAAGGCAGGGATGAGTTGAGCAGGCTTGAGATTTCCCTCAATAGGACTGATAGGATTATAAATCCTCTTGAGATCTTCATCAAAAAAAATTTCTTTTTCCTGCCATGTATTACACTCCTCTATACTAGGTTGGTCCATGTGCAACCATCTGTTCAAGTCTTTCCAATCAAATGAAAACTTTTCCCCCTGACTTGGGATGAAACTGAGATCCCATATATCTTTCTTTCAGATTCAATAGTAGAGATCTTCAAGTTTGAATAAAATGCCTTGATGACTTTCTCATTGTAGTGATTGTTGATGCCAATCCAATGCTTATAAGGCTCCAATCACTCAGACACAGGATAACCATTTTTCTCCAGATAGGCTATATCCACAAATCCATATCTCTGCTGCAAGGATCTCTTCTGGATATCTTCTGATGCTTCTTCAATAGGACCCTGAGCATGGGATGAATCAATAGGGACTTGAGTATCCCCTGAGATGAGTTCTCTGACTAGGACTTTAGAGGGGCTTTTTGCTTGGGACTTGGATGCAGATCCACGAGTTTTGGCCATTTGGGGTGATGGTTGAGAGGTTGAGGGAATGGGGTTTGAAGGAGGGGAAGGATGTCTGTATGTTGAGGTTGGGTCATTTGGTGGTAAGGGAAATGTATTAGGAATGACTTGGGCTCTATAGTTCTTTGGTATACTGATTTAACCTTTGCCTAATGCGGCTTGGGGTTAAAATCACAATAATTACCAAGGATTGCGTAAAGTGGCACAATCCCGGATCGTTTCAATTGAGGAGTCCTTCTAAACTACCTAAGCTAACTAAATGCAATTAAAACAATAGAAAGGTATGGGGGTTTTGGTTTGAAGGTCCATTTACTAAAGCTATTAACAAAAGCAGTTACTTGTTTTTGGTGTTTTAGATTAATAAGTGAAAAATGAAAAGGGTTTGGATTAGGGATGATTTTATAAAATGGGCTTTGGTAGTGCTTCGGTGACTCAAATGCTTCTTTCAAAATGATAAGTGGGAGTTTAATTTACCATGTCTAATTGAAAAATCCCCAAGCAACCACTAGGGGTCCACTAGCCCTAATTAATGACTAATCTAGCAATCACTTCCATAGCCATTACTTAGGGTTAGTGTGAAGATCCACTTGGTTTGTGAAATGCCTTGAAACAAATGCAATTTAACCCTCATGAAGTGCAACCACATCATCATGCATGGAAGAAATTGACTATAACCACTAGCAACCACTAAAATGGCTACAACCAAGAATACAACCACAAGTAGATAGGAAATTGTATCTCAATCACTTTCAATTCAAAGCATACACAATATAGTTCACAAACATAGATAGCAACCACATATCCCAAGTCTTAAATCCAAATACAAGACCAATACAAAAGAGTATAAGCCAAATACAAAGGAAGTAAGAAATTGTAAACTAGAAACTCCCCTATGTTGGTCCATGAAGCTAGAGCCACCTTCACACCACCAAAGCACTAAGAACTTAGCCTCTCATGTCCTTAAATTCGTGCCCAAGAGGACCCATGATGATAGTCTTCATGAATGAAGAAGATGGAAGAAATGTGGAATGGAAATGTAAGGTAGAAGATGGAAGAGCAAGAAAATCAGCAGGAGAGGGGGTGAGAATGAGTGGAAATGTGAGGAATTGGATGAGGAATAAAGAAAAACAAGAGAAACCCTAGGAGAGGGCTGATTTTCGGGCAGAGAAGGCTTGGAGAGAGGATTTTCGGGTGTTAGAAACTATTTATAATCCCTCAGAAACCTTAAAATCGCGTCACATTTCTGCAGAATCTGGGATTTCGCCGCGACGAGAGCCACGACGAGCTCACGTTGGTTCTGGAATTTGCTGGGGAGTTCGCCTTGAGTTCGCCACGGCGAAACCCACGGCGAACTCACACTGGTTCTGCCTCTTCTTTTCCTTTTTTTTTTGCCGCCGCGGCGAAGAGACATTGATTCTGTTTCTCTCTTCGCTTGCTTCTTCTGCTCCGTCCCGAATTCTTCGTTGCAACTTGGCTCCTAAATTTGGGCATGTTTCTTCTATGACCTGCATATAAAATGGACCTAAGGTAGCATCAAAATGTTCTTGAAAATAGGTTAACAATAATTTATGCTAATTATGCCCAAATTGCCCTTGTCTAGAATAACTTCCAACAAAGTGTGCAAAAGTCAGAAATTACTCTAATTAGGTGCAATTACCCCAAGAACATGCAATGATCCAATGATTTTATCAATGAAAAGTGTATAAAAATATGGTGCAATCATTTACGCATTTTGGGTGCCATGGGAAGGGTTTTTATAGAGAGCTTAAGGGGTATGACTGATGATTTGTAGAGATGTAACTGGTTTGGAAGAGTTATGACTGATGATGATTCGAATAATGGCTTCGGTTACAATGGTTACGAGAAGATTTGATGGTTCGAACGTTTATGGTTTGATGAGAAATAAAGAGATGAGGTTGAGAGTGGATGTATTATGGTGCGAAATGATGCTACAGTTACATATGTCAAATATATACAAGAGGAAGTGCACAGGAAAACATGCAACTATCAGGAAAAGTGTACGTTACAAATGTTACTATTGACACCTAATCAATTACGTGTGTTCTGTAATCGATTACAGGGAGCAGTCTCTGATCGATTGGATAAGTCTGATCGATTAGGGATTGTTGTGATCGATAGGTCCACGCTGAGTAATCGATGCCCAATCGATTACTCCTTCCTTGTGATCGATCAGGCAGTCCTGATCGATTATAGTCTTTTCCCTAATCGATCCTTCTTTCCTCTCTAATCGATGCCTAATCGATCACAGAACATGTTGTAATAGGCAGGAATGCACAAGAGGGGGGGTGAATTGTGCCTTTTAAAACTTTCTCTGAGAAACAACAGAGTTTATACTGGTTCAGCCCAAGACTTGGCCTACGTCCAGTTCTCCAACCTGCAGTTGGGTTCCA
Organism: Mimosa bimucronata; assembly: GCA_037074515.1. Lineage (NCBI taxonomy): Eukaryota > Viridiplantae > Streptophyta > Magnoliopsida > Fabales > Fabaceae > Mimosa > Mimosa bimucronata. The sequence continues at coordinate 24,043,935 of CM073445.1, read as the reverse complement.
CTAATTTCTCAAGATTAAATCAGGCTCTTGACAGCCTTTACAAGTGACAGTAAGAGCTTCCTTCTTTACTGGTCACTCCCCCTTACACTTTGTAAGTTTACACCATACTCTTAAGATCCCACTATCTTAAGAGTAAATCTCACTTTGATAATGAAGACAGAATAATTGTTCACTCAAATTGAACAGATTGTGTTACACACTTAAGAATATGAAAACAGTAAGTGTTGAGAGTATTGAATGCAGTAGATACAGATAATCAATGTGGCAATCAATTCCTACAACTAACTTCTCCACTGAAGCATTTATAGTCTCTTCTAGAATTGTATCCGTTGACAATATGACCGTTTGAAAATGCTCAGAGAGTTCAGTGATCTGGTGGAGTATTGAAGATGTATTCTGCTATGCATTTACTCCATTGTACTTGACTTTGCTTTAGCTTATCTCTCTTCTTTTATCGCTGAGAGGGTAGGTGAGTTCCAACGGCTCTTTTGATCAGATTGAGTCCTAACGTAAACTTCCTTAAGTAGGTCTAAACAACTCTGTACTTGGAAGGCTAAAAATAGGCTTGTCATTGATTTTGAATATTTCTCATCGCCACTCAGATTACAGCCTTTAATCGATCACAGGACTTGGTGACTGATCGATTACGTATCGATTAGACATAGATTATGTCCTGCATCACTGAGCAATAGATTAGAAATTCATGCACCTAATCGATTACAGGGGAAGCCTGATCGATTAGGCAGGTTTGATCGATTACACATAGATTGCATATAGATTACATATTTCTCTAATCGATTACAAACAGATTACATTCAGATTACTTAATCTTCTCTAATCGATTACAAACAGATTACATTCAGATTACTTATTCTTCTCTAATCGATTACATGGCTCTAATCGATTAGGCATTTTTCTCTTAATCGATTACTGGACTCTGATCGATTAGTCTAATTTCTCTCATCGATTACAGGGGCCTCTAATCGATTGGGCGCTATCTGATTCATCTCTAATCGATTAAGCTTAAGTTATTTGACTTGTAATCTATCCCTGATCGATTGGTCAAGACTTAGGATTTTCTATCAGATTATTCCTAAGATATTTCTGATCTTATCATAGCCCATCCATATGCCTAAGTTATGCTTAGTTATCATCAAAACTTTATTATTCTAACACATGTCCTGTGATCGATCAGACTTACCTGATCGATTAGGCGATGGTTTTTCATTCTAAAACACTAAAATCCTGCAAAGTTTTAATTTGACACTCCGATGCCTAAGTTAGTACTAGATCATCAAAACATTGCATAAGTTAAATGGATTTAGATGATTATAGACTTACAACTCATTGGGATTTACCATTCCCAATTCTCTTCTGATGAACATGAACTGTTCAGTTGCTAAGGGTTTGGTGAAGATGTCAGCCAGCTGTAAGTGTGTTGAAATGAATTCCACTCTCACATCCTTCTTTTGCACATAGTCTCTGATGAAGTGGTGTCTTACATCAATGTGCTTTGTTCTTGTGTGATGTACTGGATTCTTGGCCAGGCTAATTGTGCTTGTGTTGTCACAGAGGATTGGAACTTCTGAGAATTCCATCCCCAAATCCCTTAATTGATGCTTGAGCCACAAAACTTGAGCACAGCAACTTGCAACAGCTATATATTCAGCTTCTATTGATGATAGAGAGACACATGTTTGTTTCTTGCTTGCCCAGGAAACTAAGGATCCTCCAAGATATTCACATTGACCACTGGTACTTTTTCTATCAGTTTTGTACCTAGCATGATCTGAGTCTGAGTAAGCAATGAGATACTCCTGAGTTCCTACCAGATATCTTAGGATTCTCTTAACACATGTGTGGTGTGATTCCTTTGGCTTAGCTTGATATCTAGCACATATTGCCACACTGAATTGAATATCTGGTCTGCTGGAAGTCAGGTATATGAGGGAGCCAATTAGACCTCTGTATGTGGACTGATTGAAATCCTTTTCCTTCACATCAGCATCCAGTACTGCTGTAGAGCTCATAGGAATATCTTCTTCCTTGGATAGATCCATTCCAAACTTCTTCAAGATCTCCTTTACATACTTGGTTTGGGAGATGAAAATCCCATCTTTTCTTTGTTTAATCTGTAGACCAGTTCTCCCATCATGGACATCTCGAATTCTCCCTGCATAGGCTTAGAAAATTCCTCACAGAGGGATTCATCAGTAGCACCAAAGATAATATCATCTACATAAATCTGTACAATAAGCATGTTTTTCTTTTTATGTAAGATAAACAGTGTGGTGTCTACTTTTCCTCTTGAAAAACCCTTGTCTAGTAGGAAATTACTCAATCTTTCATACCAGGCCCTTGGTGCCTGTTTAAGTCCATATAATGCCTTTTTAAGTTTGAAAACATGATCTGGTTTAGCATAATCTTCAAAGCTAGGAGGTTGTTCAACATATACCTCTTCCATGATATAACCATTAAGAAAGACACTCTTTACATCCATTTGATAAAGTTTAAAATTTTGAGGGATGCAAAGGCCAACAAAAGTCTTATTGTCTCCAATCTTGCAACTGGGCAAAAGTTTCCTCATAATCGATACCTTCTTCTTGGTTATATCCTTTGGCCACGAGTCTAGCCTTGTTTCTGACCACAGTTCCAGATTCATCAAGTTTGTTTTTGAAAACCCATTTAGTTCCAATAATCGGGTAATTTGAAGGTCTAGAAACCAAATCCCAAACTTGACTTCTTTCAAATTGATTGAGCTCTTCTTATATTGCAACTATCCAATCACAGTCTGTTAAAGCTTCTTCAATGCATGAAGGTTCAATTTCAGATATAAAAGCAAAAAATTGCATTTCATTTTGAATTTGGTTTCTGGTTTTAACACCCTCATCAACACCACCAATGATTTGCTCAGGTGGATGATCCATGTGATGTCTCCATGCTGAGGGTCCAGCTGGTGCATCATGAGGATCATCCTCTTAGCCTTCCTCATGGGATTCATCTGATGGTGGTAATGATTGAGTAGAATTTTTAGGCCTCTTTGGAAAATCTGATTCTTCTTCAAATGCAATATTATGTTCAGAGTCAGTTTCATCAAAGACTACATGGACTGACTCTTCAACAGTTGAAGTTCTTTTATTGAAAACTCTATAAGCCTTACTTCTATTAGAATAACCAATAAAAATTTCAGAATCAGCTTTAGGATCAAATTTACCTAGGTTTACCTTCCCATTGATGTGGATGAAGCATCTAGACCTAAAGACTTTGAGATGGCATACATTTGGCTTTCTTTATTTGTAAAGCTCATATGGGGTCTTGTCCAGTCCTTTTCGTATCTAGGCCCTGTTTGACATATAACAAACAATACTCATTGCGTCTGCCCAGAACACTTGAGATATTTCCTTTTCATTTAGCATTGTTCTGGCCATCTCAGTGAGAATCCTATTCTTCCTTTCTACCACTCCATTCTTTTGGGGAGTTCTAGGAGCAGAAAAATTGTGATTTATTCTATTTTCTTCACATAGCTCCAAGAATTCTTGGTTCTCAAATTCTCCTCAATGATCTGTTCTAATTGAACTGATTTTATTGTCCCTTTCATTCTGCACTTTCTTTGCAAACAAGTAAAAGGCATCAAAAGTTTCATGCTTGGAGGAAAGAAACATAGTCCAAGTGAACCTAGAATGGTCATCCACAATCACAAGTGTATACAGACTTCCTCCTAGACTCTTTACCCTTGCTGGACTAACAAGATCCATATGGATTAGTTCCAGGGGTCTAGAAGTGGAAATTTCCTTCTTAAGTTTAAACGAGGATTTTGTTTGTTTCCCTTTTTGACATGCTTCACACACCAAATCAGATTTTACTTTCATATTAGGTATGCCAATGACTAAATCCTTTTTGATCAGTTTCTCTAGTTGAGATAGGTTTACATGAGCTAATCTCTTATGCCATAGGCAATAGTTATCCGAGTTGCTTATAAAACATTTTTCAGAGAATTGCTGGTTTAGATCAACAGTATATAGATTTCCATTTCTGTTGGCCTTTAGTCTGCATTTAAGGTTTGGCTTATCTATAGCTAGCTCTTTCTTATCTACTATGAGACATTCATTTGAATCAAAAATTACCCAGTTACCTCTATCAGTGCTTTGACTGACACTTAGCAGATTGTGGTAGAGACCATCCACAAGATAGATGTCTTTAACTGGACCAATGTCTCCTCTTCCTGCAATTTTCCCAGACTGATTTCCACCAAAATTGACCTTGGCTCCACCTTCATAATCAGATTATCTAGTTCCTCTTTGTCTCCTGTCATGTGTCTTGAGCATCTACTATCTATATACCATTTAGAATTGTTGGATGCCTTAAGACATACCTGCACAGACTAAACGGATTTAGGTACCTAGATTTTCTTAGGTCCTTTGGGACTAGCTTGATGCCTTTGATCCAAATGGACTTTGGGTTGTTGTGTCCCTTTAGGGACCCACTTATATGACCCGGATAATCCATGTTTCTTAGGATAACATGTTGATACAGAATGACCCTTTTTATTACAGTAAGTGCAGAAAGAAAAAGGTGAAGAATAATCTAAACCCTTTCTGAAAAATTTCCAGTATGATTTCTCTTTGGATACAAACTTCTTTTCTTTCAGAGTTTTGGGAGTTGGATCATAACCTATCCCAGTTTTATCTTTATATGCTTTTTGATTCATTAGCATAACATCAAGTATTTCTGTGCTTTTGGTGAACTTCTTTAAAATCCCAGAAATTTTCTCATTTTCTTTCAGAAGTTTTTCATAGTTTTCACAATCAGTACTTTCCTGAAAAACCTTTTCTGAAATCTGTTTACATTTTTCACAATCAAGTTCTTCAGCTTTCTTGTCAAGTTCTTTGTTTTTCTTTCTCAAAACAGACACTTCCTTTGCTAGCTTCTTAAATTCTACATGTATATCATCATACGCATCTTGAAGTTCTTGAAAAAATGGGTCAGTATGATATACCTCATTATCGAATGATTCCTCTTGAGCAACCAGACAGAGATTGGCTGCTTCCTCAGCATCACTAGTCTCCTCATTTGAACTATCTCCCCATATAGACGAAACATAGGCTTTCTTTCTGCCTTGGAACTTCTCCTTCTTTTTTTCTTTCTCCTTAAATCTTTGAAGACTTGGACATTCTGCCTTGAAGTGTCCAGGCTTCTTGCATTCATAGCACACAGGGACATTTTTCTGGGAGTCCTTTCTCATGTTGCTTGGGCCACCTCTCTGGTACCTTTCTCTATTTCTAAAGAATTTTCTGACCATAAAGGCCATCTCATCATCATCCAATTCTTCCTCATCTTCCTCATCCTTATCATCTTTTGAAGAGGCTATTAGGGCAAGATTCTTTTACTTCTTGTCTCCATAGAGCTCTTTTTGCACTTTAATGGTTGTTTCATATTCAGCCAGACTCCCAAACAATGAAGTGATGGAGCTCATAGACTCTTCTCTCATTTCTTGGATTGTAGTAGGTTTCATCTGCCATTCAGGAGTCAGAATCTTCAAAATTTTGGAGACTTGTTCTGTCTCTGAGATCCTTCTTCCGAGAGCTGTAAGGTTGTTGATCAAATGAGTGAATCTGATTTCCAGTTCCCTAATTGGTTCTCCTTCTTCCATTTTGAACAAGTGAAAGTCAGTAATTAATTGCTCAACTCTTCTAGTTTTTACACCACCGGTTCACTCATGAGCAACTACTAGAGCATCCCACATTTCTTTTCCAGTCTCTAGATGACATACTCTAAAGTATTCTTTTTGGCTTAGAGCATTCTGAAGAATCAAGACCGCTCTACTGTTAAGTTCCAGATCTCCTTTGTCATCGTTAGTGAACTCTTGAGGAAGCTTTGGCACTTGAGCACCATTTTCTGTTTTCATGGGAATAAGATCTCCTTCTTCAACTATCCTCCAGAGATCATACCCGGAAGATTTGATGAACACCTTCATTTTCATCTTCCAAAAGGTATAATGTTCACAATTGAATTTAGGGGGTTTGTTGATCGAGCTGCCTTCTAGGAGTACGTTATCATATCCTGCCATGACAGATCTTTTCTTCTCCTGATTGTTGGATCAGTGGATTCTGAGAAGACTAGGCTCTGATACCAAATGTAACAGGCTGGAATGCACAAGAGTGGGTGAATTGTGCTTTTTGAAATTTAACTTGAAAGACAATATGGTTTATACTGGTTCATCCCAAACTTGGCCTACGTCTAGTTCTCCAACCTTCAGTTGGGTTCCACTAATATCTCAAGATTAAATCAGGCTCTTGACCGCCTTTACAGGTGATAGCAAGAACTCCTCTCTTTACTGATCACTCCCCCTTATACTTTGTAAGTTAACACCCTACTCTTAAGATCATAGTATCTTAAGAGTAATTCTCCCTTAATAATGAATACATAAATAGATTGTTCACTCTATTGAACAGATTGTGTTACACACTTAAGAATATTGGAACAGTAAGCTTTCTGAGTATTGAATGTAGTAGATACAAATAATCAATGTGGCAATCAATCCTTACACCTAACTTCTTCACCGAAGTATTTATAGTCTCTTAGAAATTTTTTCGTTGAAGATATAGCCGTTGTATTTGTTCAGCGAGTTGGATAATCTCGTGTGGAGTGTTGAAGATGTATTCTGTGATGCATTTACTCCATTATACTTGACTTTGCTTTAGCTCATCTCTCTTCATTAATAGCTGAAGGTGGTAGGTGAGTTCCAACGGCTCTATTGATAAGATTGCGTGCTAACGTTAACTTCCATAAGTAGGTCTGTGCAATTCTTTACTTGGAAAGCTTAAAATATCCTTAACCATTGATTTTGAATAAATTCCATCGCTACTCAGATTACTGCCTCTGATCAATCACAGGACCTGGTGTCTAATCGATTACATACAGATTATTCATAGATTATAGCCTGCATCACTGAGCATCAGATTAGAAAATCATGCGCCTAATCGATTACAGGGGAATTGGGAAGTATCATAAATGAGTGAACGTCACAAAATGTAGAAGCAGTGGTGGATGATGTTTGTGATGATGGAATGGACGAGATGATCAATGACATTAGGGCAGAGTCATTTTCTGTGGTAGATGAGTTTAACAAGTTGCGGAGTGATGCAGAGACACTGTTGTTCCTGGGGTGTACTAAGTATACTCGGTTGACCGACGTCATGAAATTGTTGAAAATAAAGACAGAAAATGGGTGGGGTGGATGCGGGTTTCTCACAGTTGCTTCAAGCTTTGAGTGATATGTTCTCGGCCGGTAATGTGCTTCCGAAGCGTATGTATGAGGCTAAAAAAGTTCTAAGCAAGATGGCAGTGGAGTATAAAAAGATACACGCTTGTCCTAATGATTGCGTGTTGTACAGGAATAAGTATGAAGGCCTGAAAGAGTGTCCTAAATGTGATACTCTAAGGTACAAGCTGAGAAAGGATGCCATTGGTGATGATGATGGATCAAAGAAAGGGGTACCTTTGAAGGTAATGTGGTACCTTCCAATTGTACCACGGTTTAAATATTTGTTTGCAAATGAGGCAGAAGCAAAGAAACTGAGATGGCATTGTGATGAGAGAATCTCCGATGGAAGAAAATTGATTCAATGTTTCCTGAATTTGGTGGTGAGTCGAGGAATCTTCTTCTTAGATTGTGTACGAATGGATTCAATCCTTTCGGGAGTCTCAGTAGCACACATAGTGCTTAGCCAGTTTTACTGGTCATTTACATCCTGCCTCCTTGGTTGTGCATGAAACGCAAATATGTGATGATGTCTATGATGTTTTCTGGGCCAAAATAGCCTGGGAACGATATCAATGTCTATCTTGCAGCTTTGATTGAGGACTTGAAGATGTTGTGGGAGGAAGGCGTTGATGTGTTTGATACATACAGGCAGGAGACATTCAAGTTGCAAGCTATGTTATTTACTACAATAAATGACTTTCCTGCATATGGCGATCTTTCTAGATATAGTGTGAAGGGCCATATGGCATGTCCTATATGTGAGTTGGGCACAAATTGCCACCAGCTGAAACATGGAAGAAAGACCGTTTACCTCGGTCACAGGAGGTTTCTTGAGCGGTTTCATCCTTACCGTAGACTAAAGAAGTGTTTTAATGGCTCATCTGAATATAGATTTACTTCAACCCCCTTAACCAGGGAGGAAGTTTTCAGCCGTGTTAAGAATGTTAATGTGGTATTCAGTAAGAAACAGAAGACTAAGACTGGTTCTGAGAAGATCATTTGGAAGAAGAGGTCAATCTTCTTTGATCTACCTTATTGGCGATTTCTAGATGTGAGGCACAGTATAGATGTGATGCATGTGGAGAAGAACGTCGGTGATAGTCTTGTTGGAATTCTGTTGCATATTCATGGGAAGATTAAAGACAGACTCAATACACAGTTAGACTTGGTTGAAATGGGTATAAGACAACGGTTGCATCCTATAGTCAGTGAAAATGGAAAGATGGCTTATATGGAGCCTGCTACTCATACACTCTCTAAACTTATAAGGTTTGAGCATCTACTACGTTTGTTGATTTCTGTATTCCAGGTTCATCGATTATAGTCTTACTCTGTATATTTTCATCCCTTGCAGGAGTCCCTTAGTACCGGCGGTCCAAGCGGCAAAGACAGCTACAATCAGCCTGTGCAATTAGGATCAATTCATGAGGATGACTCAAATCCCACACCAAAAAACAACATTGACTATGGACAGGAGTGTTATCTCGATCTCGATGTCCCTTGCCTACGCGCGGTCACCAAAGCTCGCCAGTTCCTGAATGCCTCCCTCATACATAATTTTCCTATTGGGGAGGACCAAATGAAGGTGTCTGTTACAGTCATCCAGAGCAATGAGGCGGGGGCAGATGTACCCTTTCACGATCATGAAGTCACCAAACTAGGCAAGGCGGTCGGGGCATTCATCTTGTGGCCTAGACATCTTGTATACAAGAGGGCACAAAAGGGGATGGACCCACCAGTTGATGTGGTACACACTTAAGTTTTGAGATTGCTTGTTTGATATTTTTCTAGTTTAGGAATAACATAACATTGATTTTTTTATCGCCCTGTAGACCTTTTTAGACGAATATCCTTCTCTCAAGCTCCTACGGGAGATGAAGCCAAATTCGTAGTCTATGCCCTTTATGATGCATCCAGGAGTAGTCAGCCTTGATTGTACATACCAATTTTTACTTTACAGTTCCCTAGATATCAGGGAGTTTTTGAAGCTGCAGGAAATTGACCTTGCATGGCTTAAGTTAGCGACTATGTAATAAATGACAGTTACATTTTATGTCTCAGCAGTATTTCTTATTAAATCCCTTTTTTATTTCAATTTGTCTATGATATATTGGTACTTCCATAGCTTGTGTCACAGATTAGGCAAGGGACATTATAGATTCTTTAGTCCAATGGCATTGGTGAGAAGGGATGATTTCAATACCCCGGCGGAGAAGAGGAATTATGATGACAACATGCAGGCATACGTCAACCATCAAATGTCATCGAACCGGTGAACTATCTATTTTGCACCTATTCTTGAAGAGTAAGTTTGATTGTTTCATTTTGCCAACTTTTCATCATTATACACATTTGTAAATGTTATGATTATTTTTAATGTCTTTCAGTAAGCACTAGGCACTAGCTATCGTTTGCCCTAGTGATCATCGTCTGGTTTGGTTTCACTCGTTGAGGCATAATATAACGTCCTATCATAGAACTCTCCTATCAAAGTGAATAGTGTTAATATCTTTATTATATACTAGTGGCCCAAATAAATTACTCACATGTATATGTACTAATTTTGGTTCCATTTTAGGGGTATATCTCAGTGGCATTTAATGGAAGAAACTGGTGAAGAACATCAAGGAGTCGTGCTACAAAGACCTAGAGTAAGTACTTTTGATTTAAATTCTTTCAATATTAGTCAATTGAGATATATAAATACTTTGCCATTAATTTGTACCGTTTCTTGTGATTGAAGTGCCCTAGGCAACCGACCAATAAGGAGTGCGAGTATTACGTCATGAAGTATATTTATGACATTATTATTAGTGATCGAACCACATCATTCTCACAGGTATAAGTTAAATTCTTATTTATAAATTCTTATATGATGATACATTTAATACATAAATATATAATGTTTTATGTAATTTCTTTGCATTGATCATCACATCTTTATTGTAACAGTGTTATGATGGAACCACCACCACATTTACAGATGAAGATCTTAATTCAATTCGTGAGAGTGTTGCTGAATTTTTGCTTTCGGATTTGGTTAGTAGAGATGATTGATCATTGTACAAAATACTAAATTGTGTAAAAATAATGGTTTGTGTAGTAGTAGCAAGACAAGTATATATGTTTAGTATGATTGATTAGTTAAATTAACTTGGTTGATTGCTATCTGTTGTGTATGATTGATTATAGTTATAATGCTTAGTTGATTACTATCTCTGTTGTGTAATATCTATTTTTCAGAGACAACAAAACAAGAAAAAGAAAATGGGATCAAACGAAAACAGTAAAATCTAATTTTTTTAAAAAAAAGAATTCACGTCACATGTTTTGAAACAAGAGACGTGGAAACACAGGGGAAGGAACCACGTCCCAGAGAAACCACGTCAATATAAGCTAATAAGTGGCGTTCCTTACCCTGAGTTTCCACGTCACTTGTTTCAAAACATGTGATGTGAATTCTCAACAACTTTAACTAAAAAAAAATAATCTGCGACATATCTATGTCACTTGTTTCATAAGTTGTGACGTAGAAAATATGACTTTTCTGTTAGTGCTAGCTGTCACCCAAGAGGAGGGGGTGAATTGGGTGATAGGGTAAAATTCAAAACTTCTCTTTTCTATAACACAGTGAAGGTAATCTTTAAAATCCTTTTGGGTTTATCACTGAGAGTATTTCAAAAACTGTTAAGTGCACTAAGAGATATATAATGTAGATAGGATGGAAACTAAGAGAGTTAAGGGAAGAGATAATGCAAACAGTATTTATCCTGGTTCGGTCTTCCCTGACCTACATCCAGTCCTCAGGCTCCACCTGAGATTTCCACTACCCTTTTGTTTAAACAGGGCATAAGAGAAGCCTTTACAACCCACAAGTTTAGCCGGGCACTTGTGAAGCCTTTACCACATGTTTTACAACACGGGATCACCTGCCAACCTTTTAACGAGCTTTAGAATTCCTCTAAATGCTCCCCCTTACAACCTGTAAGGATACAAACTGTTTCCCACTCAAGATTACCCAATCTTGAGCTTCACTCACTAAAATAGAATGTTTATAATGAAATATACTTCTCTCAAAGAAGGGATTTTGATAATCACTGAAGTACAGATTCGTATATGATGAAGAAATACAAATTCTAGAGCTTAAAGATTTGAACTATGGTTGCTCTAGCTCTTCTATTCTATAGAACTATACTCATCGTTATTTCTCCATTTTCTGGGCTCACTGATATATAACTAATACTCTGTGCAGAGCCTCTGTTTTTCATCTCGTATCATCTTGTCATTTGTATATGCGTCATATGTTCTCTTTTGCTCCAGATGTCTTCAAGTCTTTATATAGGGTATTATACTTTTCTATCCGTTGGAGACTTGGAGAACTAGCTATTGATAATCAGCTTTCTTCTATTGCTTCACTTTATCTTACAGAGGATGAGCTAAGAGAGATGGAGACTGTGAGTAACGATAACCTGCTGCTACCTACCACTGTACTTGCATGTCAGCTTTTTCATTAGCGCTAGCTCCCTTGGCTATCGCTAGCTTAACAGTGTAAGACCTGCACTTAGAGCTGTTAGCTAAACAAGTATTTATGCAGTGGATGTTATCGATAGTGCATTTCATTAGCTTAAAGAGATGGAGACAATATATTAGCTAAGGAATTTCAAAGTATTCTCTATAGATAGCAAATCATGCTATCGCTAGCATCTATTGCTAGTTAAGTTCATTAGCTCAAAAAATAGACAATATATCAGCTAAGGAATTTCAAAGTATTCTCTATAGATAGCAAATCATGCTATCGCTAGCATCTATTGCTAGTTAAGTTCATTAGCTCAAAAAATAGACAATATATCAGCTAAGGAATTTCAAAGTATTCTCTATAGATAGCAAATCATGTTATCGCTAGCATATTCTTTTAGTTCAATGTCCAACGTACTAGCTGTCATCTTAATAAGCATTTTTCTATCGATAGCTAATCCCATTATCGCTAGTTACTATGTTAACTGATCTAACATTCTTCCCCGAGTATTTATTCATGTTATCTGAGGGGGAGACAGAGTCTAGAATATAATCTATTCTTATTTGCTTAGGCTAGCTCTACACATTCCATTAGCTATGGTGAAGACATTTAGCGATAGAGATTCTTCTCTTTCAGTGGATTACTGCTAAGTCCTCATTAGCTATTATCCTAAACTTTTCATTTGATGGCGATAGGCTCTTAGTTTAGCAATAGAGAATCTGTTCTTTTCCTAGCTAGCTCAATTTCTTCCTATTAGCAATGATAAACATGTTAGCGATAGAACTTCTACTTAGTGATCATGATTCTTTATCTCAGTTTATTCCAGACTAAGTTATATGCTCTTATGAATGCAATCTGAGCCCAAATCATAAGAAATCATCTATGGATATGTTATGTAATCATATATGCAATGCTTTCAATCATAGTAAACATATAGCAAACATAATCTAATAGATAGTAGGAGATAAACACTTTATCCACACTTTTTGCTTACTACATTTAACTCTATATTTGACATCATCAAAACTAAGCATATCCAACATTTTCATGTCCATTATTTTAAGTGACGTGAAATGTCCATTTTTTTCTAAGTCACTACTTTTAACGTCACATAAATAAGTGACATTAAAACCCTGAAATAACAGACATGGAAACTCCTTTCTGTAGTAGTGAATATGCAATAGCTAGGTGCTGATGGAATTGGAAGGAGAAACGGAGCCAGTGATGGGAAGGAAGAACGGCGATGATGGTGGCTAAGGAAGGGAATTGGGAAAATTTTAGAAGCCTCTAGAAAAATACCCTCCCTCCTCTTTTCTCTCAGTTCGACGGGAAAGAAGAGCAAAGCTAGGGAAAAATCTAATTCCATGTTTTATAACTTGTTAAGAGATATTATTTTTTAAACATCATAATTGAGGGAAAAAAATTATTCCCTTGACACAAAAGACTCTATCCCAAAACCTCTTATTTAACAACTTATGTAATTTCCACTTATCCTCTAGTTCCTTTTCTTGCTTTACCAACAAGATTTATATATATATATATATATATTCAACACAAAAAGATGACAAGCTAATTATAATCCTAAAATTTGTATGTTCATATTTATAACACAATTATCGAAAAAAAAATTTCCAATTCATAAATTTATGGGTTATTACATTTTCAATTGCTAATCATTCTTGGTGAATAGGTATTGGTTATTTCTTAACAACTAGGCTTCCATCTTAATATTTTGGTTATTTTAGGCCATTGCATTAATGGAAAGAATTGCCAATAATCTTGATCAAAATGGTTCTAGAATGACTCTAGCATATCATGCACCAGTAATTCAGAAGCTTAGAGAATAAGAAATGGAAGGAATTCCCTATTTCTCTTCATAAGCTAATCGAATGGTTATATTGGCACCAATAGTTTCGTCGGACATTCTCAAGTGTATGCATACTTTCTGTTTTTGATCTACATCTATACGTTTTCCCAATATTCTTTAGTATGGTATTTGCCCTTTATAATTTTTATTTATTTGAATTGTTCGTTGATATTATACTTTGATTTTCTTTTTCATACAGTACTACTATTTTGATTTTTGGAAATAAATTTAGAAATGACATTAAATTATAAATTAATTGAATAATTTTTTGGTACATATAATATGGGAAAATCAATACTTGTTTTATTTAAATTATTATATTTGTATGATAGGCAATTGTATATATTTAGTCTTTTATACTTAAATCAAGTCTTCTTTTAGTGACTTAAGTTTGAAAATTACACTTTTAGTTTCTTTTCTCAATGTTGTTAGTTTCATTTATCGGAATAACGATGACTTAGAAAATTTAAACAATGATTCTATAGATAATGCTAATAAAATATGTTTAAATTTTAATTTTTTAGTACAATCATTCAAACATTTAAAATTTTTTTTATCAGTATGTAACTATAAAATCATCCTTAAGATTTAATGAGTTAGCATTTATCGTTAAATAAAACTAAGGGCATTAGCCAAAAAACACGAAAAGTAAAATTTTCAAAATTCAAGGATTACAATGAGACTTGATGCAAACATTTAGGATTAAATGTTACTTTATCCTTCGCTGAATTATACTAATTAATTGACCTTCAAGCCTACTCAAATATCCAATCCAAATTTATATTACAAAAAAAAGCCTCAAATGTCGCTTAAAGAAAATGAAAACATAGGAGTTTTGGGTAATTTATTTAGCATCTCATTGATTTTGTTCTATAACTAGTTCATAATGGTCATAATGCAAGTAGAATCAATTTTATTAAATGCAATTGACCTTCAAGCCTACTGGCCTACAAAAACATTCGATCTCGGTATGCCCATGATTTGCATAGAGTATACCACGACCAGGCGACCCCTTCAAGTAATGTAATACATGCTCCAATGCTTCGCACTGGCCTACAGTAGGGGCTACCATGAATTGACTAAGTACACTGACTGAAAAGGTCACATCAGGACGGGTTACTGTGAGATAGTTCAATTTCCCAATCAACCTGCGATATCTCTCAGGGAACTCAACAGCTTTATCTTCTCAGGATCAACCCTCTTCCTCACCTCCTCAGGTAGCTCATCATACTATATTGTATCATCAAGTTCCAGGAAAGGATTAAAAACCATGTGAACACTACTCAGTGCTGTGCATAGCTTTCCAGTTTCTGTTAATAGATCAAGAACATACATCCGCTGTGTTATCAGGATACCCTTCTTACTTCTCATAACTTCAATCCCAAGAAAATACTTTAGTGGACCCAGATCCTTTGTCTGGAAGTGAGAATTAAGAAAGGCCTTAAGGGATAAAATACCAGATGTATTACTGCCTGTAATCACAATGTCATCAACATAAACCACCAAAAGAATCATGCCAACATCTGTTCGCTGATAGAACACGGAGTGATCACATTTGATTCATACCAAATTTCTTAAGCACAAAGTTGAACTTGTCAAACCAAGCATGAGGACTTTGTTTTAAACCATACAAATACTTTTGAAGATAACAAACCTTCCCTCGCTCCTCCTGAGCAACAAACCAGGTGGTTGCTCTATATAGACCTCCTCAAGAAGATCACCAATTAAGAACGCATTCTTGACATCTAATTGGTGGAGATCCCAACCATAAGTAGCTGCCATTCAAATAAAGATGTGAATAGAAGACAATTTCGCCCCAGGAGAGAAAGTTTTAAAGTAATCAATACCATAGGTCTGAGCATATCCCTTAGCCACCAGTCGAGCTTTCAGACGTTCGAGGGTGCCATCGGCCTTGGTTTTAACCATGAACACCCACTTACACCCGATAGCCTTCTTTCCCGCAGGTAAGTCCACTAAAGTCCAGGTACCAGCTAGATCAAGGCTATCATCTTATCCCATTACAGCACACCAACCTGGGTGAGCCAAGGCTTCATGCAGAGTTTTAGGAACAGTAATCAAATCTACAGAAGTGACAAATGCACTGGAAGCAGGAGACAGGTGATCATAAGAGACAAAGTTGGAAATAGGATAGGCACAGGAACATTTACCTTTTCAAAGAGCAATAGGTAAGTCTATGTCAGAATAATCAAGTGTAGTCTCAGGTGGAATAGCTGAATCTGAATGAGACTCAAGAATAGGTGTGCTCAAAGTAGGATCCAATGACGAAGCAGACAGCAGAGGGCCTGACTCTAGGTGAGCATCAATACTCCCTCGATAGAGTGTAGACTGTGTGATAGGGGGTCGAGGTAGATGGACAGGTGTCTGAACTGGCGTTGAATGGATGACTTGATAAACCAAAAGGTTATTTTCCTCGTTTGAGGAGGACTGGATGAAGATGTAGGCAAAGGAGAGAAAAAAGAAGTGGATTCATGAAAAGTAACATCTGCAGACACCAGAAAGCGATTAAGATCACGAGAAAAACATCGATATCCCTTCTGAAGGTGAGAGTATCAAAGGAAAACACATTTAAGAGACTTTGGGTCTAGCTTAGAAACATGAGGCCGAACATCTCGAACAAAACAAACACACCCAAAGATTCGAGGATCAATAGGAAATACAGCATTTTATGGAAACAAAGTCGTGTAAGGGATTTTACCACCAAGAATAGAAGAGGGCATATGGTTGATGAGGAAACAAGCAGTGGACACTGCATTAGCCCAAAATGGCTTAGGAACCTTCATTTGAAACATAAGTGCTCGGCCAACCTCAAATAAGTGTCGATTTTTTTGTTCAGCATTACCATTTTGAGTTGGTGTATCTACACATAAGGATTGATGGAGGATGCCATGTTGAAGCATGTAGGATTGAAAGGTTCCAGAAAAATATTCTTTAGCATTATCACTTCACAAAGTCCTAAAAACACCAAATTGGGTTTTAATCTCCGCACAAAAGGCACAAAAGTGGGAGAATAGCTCAAAACGACTTTTCATGAGATATAACCAAGTCACTCGGGAAAAGTCATCAACAAAGGTGACAAAATATTTGAAACTAGGCTTCGACTCAATAGGACAGAGCCCCCACACATTAGAATGAAGTAATTCAAATGGTGATGCAGCTCGCTTAATAACTCTAGGCATGAGTGGAAGGCGATGATGTTTGGCAAACTGACATGAATCACAGTCTAAAGATGACACATGCTGAAATTGAGGGTACAATTTCTTCAAAGATGATAGAGACAAATGACCAACTCGACAATGTATTTCAAAAGTGTCTAAAACATGGGGGCAAGTAATCGATCGAGGCAGCTAAGATACCTGATCATCAAGAAAGTAGTGGCCGCCAGATTCATAGCCTCTACCAATAATCTTCTTCGTCACAAGGTCCTGAATTAAACAAGAATTAGGGTAAAAATTGAAACAACAATTAATCTTCCGAGTGAGTTGGCTAATAGAAAGAAGATTAAAGCAAGATCAGGGACACGCAATACAGAAGATAACTGAGCTAATGGGGTAAGATCGACAGAACCGGATCCAAGTATCTGTGAACAGGAACCATTAGTAATGGTAATACTCAATGAAGTGGCAGATGAATCATAATTAGAGAAGAGATGACGATTTCCTGTCATGTGATTTGTAGCACCAGAATCTAGAAACCATTTAGAGGAAGTAGAGAAAAGGCATGTCTCTGAAGTACCTGATGCAACAAGTCCACATACAGATAAGGTAACATTATTCTGCAACTCACGATACCGAACAAATTCTGTATACTCCACATTAGACACCATAACACCATCGGTCAACCCTAAATTGCTGCAACTATCATCCATAAAGTATCTCAAGAGAATGATCAGAATACTAAATGCAATGCCTAAAGCAACAAAATTAGACCAAATGTCACACAAAAAACATTCAAACCAAGGAAACTCCATCAAGAGAATTAGCAGCCACACCAAGGACTCTAATTTAAACAGCCACACAAAGGGCTCCGCAACAAAAAATCCAAACTCCATAACGGATATGGATGAAGAGAAGAAAATTCAAATACAATGGTATGAATTTACAGACCTACAAATGCCCAAAAACAGAGTCACCTGAAGCTGAAAAATTCGAGAAGATCTGGCCAAAACTTGCCAAAAAAGCTAGAAAAAAAAACGTGAACAGTTCCAGTGAACAGTGCCAAAACAGTGCGATGAGTAGTACCCACGAACAGTGACGGTGAATAGTGTCGAAACAATGCGATGAACAGTACCACGAACAGTAAAAAATCTTGACAGAAGGAAGTGAAACTTAAGCTAGCTCTGGAACCATCTAAACTAGAGAAATCAAAGCCATCTGAATTTCTTATCTATTGATATGTACAATAAGGTATATATACAAGAGGAGAGGAGCCTCAATATTAAATGACAATTAATGAAAATATGCTCCTAATCATAATCCCTTATTGACAGGGGGATTTGATTTGATTCTATATATTTATTTCCTAACATTAGTTAAGTTTGATTGTAAATCAGGATTTTTTCAAATAAAATTAGAAGAAGATAGTAAGAAATATACTACTTTTAGTACCTCAGAAGGATTATATGAATGGAATGTATTACCTATGGGATTTCATAACAACCCTAGTATTTTTCAGGATATGTGTCTAAATTATTAATACCAATAAAAGATTTTGCAATAATATATATTGATGATATTTTAATATTCTCAAAAAATGAAAAAGAACATAAAAAACACTTAGATCAGTTTATAAAATTAATAGAAAAAAATAATTAAACATATCACCTAAAAAAGTGGAACTAAGGAAAATTAGAATAGGATTTTTAGGACAATATATATCTCTAGAAGGAATAGAATTACAAGAACATATAAGTAAAAAAGTATTTGAAATTGCATAAATAAAAAATAAGAAAGACTTACAATCTTTTTTAAGACTAGTAAATCAGGCTAGAAATTATATACCAAATTTATCTAAATTAACTACTAAAATATCTAAATTAGTAGGAGAAAAAAGTAATTGGATATGGAAGGAGGATACTAAAAAAATAATAAATCAAATAAAAAAGTTATGTCAAAATCTACCAAAATTAACTATATGTACAATATATTGGGGGAGTAGCTTTGTATCATGAAAATAATGATGGACAAGAATTAATTAATTACAAGATATGCAAGTGGAAAATTTAATGAAGCTCAAAGTAAATATCATTCAAATTGGAAAGAGTTTTTAGTTATTGTCAAAGCAGTAGAAAAATTTGAATTATTTATTGTAAATACAAAGTTCAATATTAAGACTGATAATACCCAAGTAAAACATTGTTTAGACAGAGGAATAAGAACTAATAAATTATGTAATAAAATGTTGATTAAATGGCAAAGTGATATGTCTTATTATGATTAGGATATTGAATATAAAGGGTCAGAATAATTTAATTGATGATTTCTTGAGAAGATGGAATCAGATAGCCTTATAAGCCAGTCATGTAATGATTCATCCAATGAAGCAAGTTCTTTTACAGATCAAATAAATATAAGATTTCAAATCTTGGAAAGCAATATGAATCTATTAACAACATAGATGAATGGACATTTATCCAGGATCTCTAACCAGATAGAGCAACTTTATCAAAGAGTGGGGAAACTGGAAGAATTATCTGTAAAAAACCCTGTAATGAAGGATGCTGGACAGACTTCAGGAAGTCATGTAAATGAGAAAATTACTCCTTTAGAAAATTACTAATATTTTAAAAGACTTATTTATTGAAGGTGGCAAAAACGCACAAGAGGGGGGTGAATTGTGCTTTTCTAAAATTAAACTTTAAAACTTAGAGACAATTCTTTATACTGGTTCGGCCAAAAACACAGCCTACATCCAGTTCTCCAAATCCTCG
This sequence comes from Mimosa bimucronata, assembly GCA_037074515.1. Classification (NCBI taxonomy): domain Eukaryota; kingdom Viridiplantae; phylum Streptophyta; class Magnoliopsida; order Fabales; family Fabaceae; genus Mimosa; species Mimosa bimucronata. The sequence continues at coordinate 24,024,341 of CM073445.1, read as the reverse complement.
TTGGGTTCCACTAAACCACAGGTTTTACAAACCAAGTTCACCTGCCAACCTTTACAAGACAGAGTTTTAGATACCTCTAAACACTCCCCCTTAAAAGTTGTAAGACTACAACCCTGTTCTAAAGTCCTATACTTAAGAACAACCTCAAACAGTAGATGATTTCAATAAATGAGTTCACTAAATGAACAGATTTTGTTAATCACTGAAGTACAGATAAACTCACTAAGAATAATAAAACTTTGACCAGTGAGTAGATGAGAAGTAATGAATGCTTGTTCATTAGTCTTGTTCTCTTCTTCATAAATGCTTAAGACTTGGCTTTTATATCTCTTCATAGTTACCTTTTTCCTTCAGCTTCATGAATCCATTTCAATATGTTCGTTGGAAGCTCCTAGCCATTGGCATTTAATGCTGGTCTTCATTTTAGTCATCTTTCATCTCTTTCTTCATTTAACTCTTTGCAAAAGATGAGCTATGAAAGATAAGGACAGAGACAACCAACTGTCTGTAACATTGTACTTGTGTAGCAGCTTTTTCACTAGCGCTAACATATCATGCCATCGCTAGCTTCATAGTGTGAGTCCTGCATTTAAACAAGTATTCAATTGAAGCACAGTAGACTTTATCGCTAATAGGATTCATTACCTCAGTGTATACAGGTAATGTATTAGCTATCAGAATGTCAAGTCATTTCAGAGGGATTTTATTATCGATAGCAAACTCATTTTCGCTAGTAGCTATGTTAGGTAACTTATCTTAATATCAAGGTGTTCTGCTATCGCTATCTATTCATGCTATCGCCAGAGGCTATGTCTTTTGTCTGTTATGAGTCCTTAGCGATAGAGATATGTTTTAGAGATAGTGATCTTTGGTTCTTTGCTTTAGACTAACCCAAACTATTCCATTTGCGATAGTGAAGCTCTTAGCGATAGGAATATTTGTCTTATTTTATTTCCAATACTTCATTTTCTTATACTTATCTCTTCACTTATTAGCTATAGGCTCTTAGCTTAGCGATAGTATATTTGTTATCTATAGAACCTGTTCAACGTTTAGATAACTTATACTTTCCTTTAGTCATTTACCTTTATTCTTATCTTGATTCTTTTCTGACTAAGTTATCTTCTTATCTGTCCATTTTACTTATGCTATCTATAGCGTCCAGTCTTCATCAAAACTTAAGATTTCTAACATTCTCCCCCTTTTTGATGATGATGACAAAACATAAGTAAAAGCATATATCAGATAACATATGGTCAGAGCATATAAACAGTATAGCACAAACAAGTATATGTCATTTTGACTCTACAGAAGGAATTACATCAGTTGTGGTCATGTATGCTATATATGCAGAATGATTTTCAAAAACTAATGCACCCTCATTGTTAAAATTGTCTCCGGAGGGATTGGCCATGAATTCTTCATCAGGGTGGTCAGAGATGGAAGAGTCTGAGTAGAAAAATCTGTCTTGTTGGAGTTTTTCTAGCTTAGCTTGCTTAGCCTTTTCTTTCTTAGTTCTTACTAGCTCAGCCTTGGCTTGCTCAGGATTTTCAGAAGGTTCAGTAATTGAAAGAGCTGAAGGTTCTTTAGCCTTGTGAGTATGAAACCTTCTTTTGTATTTCCATACCCTTTTTCCTCGAGCAATTTCCTTTCTCCTCTTTTTTGCTTCCCTTTCTGCAGTTTCCTCTGCTTCCCTCTCTATTCTTGCCCTCCTTCTTGCCTCAAAAGCAGCTTTCTTCTCAAGAGCCTCTTTATGCCTTCTCAAAGCCTCTTCAAGAGCTTTCTTGTTAGCAGCCTCTTTTTTAACCCTTTTCTTTTCTTCTTTTGATATTCTGCGAGGACAAGATGGAGCTACTTTCTTCATCTTCTGAGCCTTAAGAGACTCAGGAGTAGCCTTTGGAATGACCTTGAAGGATACTCCTTCTCTGGCTTTCCTCTTGCTCCTTTTTGATGCATTTTTCTTGGCTTCAAGTACTAGGAACTTTTGAATTTTATCATGAAACTCATTTCCAGTGCTAGGCTTTTCTGCAGCTGATGTCTCCATATTATCTCCAAAAGGAATGATAGAGACAGGGATTGGGTCAGCAGTCATGACACTTGGAGGAAACCCATATTTGTCTGCTATCTTAAAGGCTTCTACAAACATGTCCATTTCTGGTGCTTGAGTAGACTGGGCTTGAGGCTCATTGGAAGGTGGAGGAGGAGTTACATGATCCTCAGATGCCATGTAGCTTCTGGCTATTTCTCTGACAACTTCCTCAACCTCTTCAGCAACCATGGAGGCGTCAATATCTTTCTCCCCCGTTTTGTCATCATCATGGCCAGGGAGAAGGGTTGGGTCAAGGTTGAGAGTGGTGAGAAGGGTTGTGATGGTGGCATGTGTGAGAATGCTATCGCTAATGGAGGTGTTAGCATAGTAGCTGTGTTGGTTGAGATGATTGGTGAAGGATGGGTAGCGCTGGGAGAAGTATGAGGGATAGGAGATGTGGGAATTTGTGTGTGGGGGCTAGCACTAGGAGATGGGTTAGCGTAGGAACTGTGTGAGTTTCAGGAGGTGTTGGAACTTGGGTGGTTTGAGGAGATGGTCTGGGAGAGTGATGGCTATCGCTAAGAGAAGTGGTAGCGATAGGCGTTACTTGTGTTGGTGGGACTTGGGGGATTTGTGGAAGAGGTGAGGGAGGGCTAGCGATAGGAATGGTGGTATCGATAGGGGTTTCTGGATTGGTCTGAACTGGGATAGGAGAAGGAGGTTGGCTATGGTGGAAAGGAGTAGAGGAGTGGTTTTAGGAGTGGAGGGGTGAGTGAGAATGATGAAGAGGGGAGTGAGGTGATGATGAGGTACCTGGAAGGGTTGTTGCCTTTGGAAAACTCATGCATTCTTCTAAATGTTTCACCTAAGCTTGAAGCTCCTGAATAGGCTTCAGTAGCTTTGCTTTCTGTGCGTCTAGAGCAAAACTAAATTCTACAGAAAGTCTGAAGACTATTTCCTCAACTGCTTCTTTTGAGAAAATTGAGGATTTTGACGTAGCAGGAGGAGGAGGTGGAGCTCTTCTGGATTGAGCTTCTTGTTCAGTGGGTGCAGGTTGAGCAGAAGAGGCAGAGGCATGAGAAGCCTGAGACTGAGAACTAGAATGATCTCTGACAGCTCCAACTGGGATTCCCATCTTTTTCAGGGTGGAGGTGGTCACTTGTTTGCATTTCTTGTTCTCTCCATCCCTTAAAGATTTGATCTTGGCATATTCCAGCATGAAAGAGACAAACTGAGGGTAAGGTAGAGGAGCTTTGGTAGATTTGTGTAACAGAAATCTTAGCAACTCCATACTAATCAACTGGCCTGGATTGAGTGGGACTTTCTAAATGAGATTGGCCAACCATGGGTTGTCAATCTTTACAAAGCTCCTGAAATTTCCTGACTTGTGAGTCATAATTCTGGTATATACATAATGGAGGATCTGGTTGATCACAGGCATGTCTGTTGGCTTGTTGGATGGAGTCTCATAGATCTCTGCTAGCTCTTCTTTAGGGTACTTTTCAGGCATATACCATGTATTATATTCTTCCCCTGAGATCCCAAGAATTCTGTTGAGTGATTGCCACCCAAAAGTAATACCCCTTCCTCTCACACCAGCTTCAAAAGTGACATTCATCATCTTCCCCTTTTTATATTCTGGAATGGCTTTCAAGCTTGAGTAGAAGGACCTTAGACCATCTTCACTGTAATCATTGTTGACACTGAGCCATTTCTGGTAAGGAAGCAACCAGGCATCTAAGTCAAAACCTTGTTGATTGAAATACTCCAAATGTACCCATACAGCAGCACTATCTAGGGTTCCTTTTTCTGTAAAGAAGGCGCTTGGAGGTGAAAGAGAGTCTGTCCGATAGGGAACACCAGAATGGGTTACTTTTTGACGCTTGGGGATATTCTCAATAGCTTCTTTAGAAAAAGAGACACTCTTCTGGGTACAGACCTTTTGCTAGCTGATCTTGCAGGTGGGTTAGCGCTAGGACTCTTTGAGACAGAGGGAACTTTGGTTTTGGCCATTTTAGGGTTTTGAGAACAAAAAAAATATTTGGAGATGAAGGCTTGAATGTTCAGAGAGATTTCGGAGTAGAAGAGAATGTGATTGTTCGTGAATGAATGGAAATGCAAATGATCTAGCTTTATAAGTTTAGGGTTTAGGGTTTACCATCAGTGGAGTACATCATTTAACATTTCATATTCTAGCCTTTAGTGACTTGCTATCGCTAATATGAGCTGCTATCGCTAGCAGGCATGTTCCCACACTGAGCAAGTGACTTAGACTTATCACTTCCTCCTTCCAGCTATCGATGGCTGACTTTGCTATTGATAATATGTTTGGCTAGCGATGGCAATCTTTGCTCAATCTTAACTTGGCCCTACATATGGTAGCGATAGTAAACCTTACTATCGATAGATCAGTCCTGCAAAAACTTAAGATTTGGCACTCCGATGCTTAAGTTAGTGATTAATCTATATGAATAAAATGAAATTGAATTGAGAATATTTCAGAATTATTTACAACTCGTTTGGATTTACCATTCCTAATTCCCTTATGATGAAGATAAATTGGGCTGGCTTAAGAGGTTTGGTAAAGATATCAGCAAGTTGTAAGTTTGTTGAGATGAATTCCACCTTGACATCTTTCTTTTGAACATGATCTCTCAGAAAGTGATGTCTAACATCAATATGCTTGGTTCTGGAATGATGGACTAGATTTTTGGCCAAGCTTATTGTGCTGGTGTTGTCACAGAGAATTGGCACTTCTGGTAATTCTAACCCCAAATCTCTTAGTTGATGCTTAAGCCATAGGACTTGAGCACAACAACTTGCTGCTGTAATATATTCAGCTTCTGTGGATGAAAGGGAGACACAATTTTGATTCTTACTAGCCCAAGAGACTAGACATCCACCAATGAATTGACATTGGCCACTTGTACTTTTTCTATCTGTCTTATAGCCGGCATGGTCAAAGTCATAATAAGCAAGAAGGTACTCTTGAGTTCCCTTGGGATACCACAGCCCAAACTCTTGAGTTCCTTGCAAATAACGCAAAATTCTTTTTACAATGGTTAAGAAGGATTCTTTAGGTTTTGCTTGATATCTAGCATACATTCCCACACTAAATTGTATATCAGGTCTACTAGCTGTTAAATAAAGTAAAGACCCAATAATTCCTCTATAATGAGACTGATTAACTACTTTCCCTTTGACATCTGCATCTAAACTGGCGGAGGTACTCATGGGAGTGTCCTCATCCTTAATTGATCCATCCTAAATTTGTTGAGAATTTCCTTAAAATACTTTGTTTGGGAGATGAAGATGTCATCTTTCCTTTGCTTTACTTGTAGGCCTAGGAAGAATGTTAATTCTCCCATCATTGACATTTCAAATTCTCCCTGCATCATCTTAGCAAACTCTTCACAGAGCTTTTCGTTAGTAGCACCAAAAATAATATCATCAACATAAATTTGAACTATTAGCATGTGTTTATCTTTATGCATGATAAATAAGGTAGTGTCTAATTTTCCTCTAGAAAAGCCCTTTTCAATGAGAAATGTGCTAAGCCTCTCATACCAAGCTCTAGGTGCTTGTTTGAGACCATAAAGAGCCTTTTTAAGTTTGTAAACATGATCAAGCTTAGAGTTTTTTTCAAAACCAGGAGGTTGCTCAACATATACCTCTTCTTTGATATATCCATTAAGAAAGGCACTCTTAACATCCATTTGATAAAGTTTAATATTTTTTATGGATGCAAAAGCTAGTAGAATCCTTATTTCTTCAATTCTTGCGACTGGAGCAAAAGTTTCTTCATAATCAATGCCTTCTTCTTGGTTATATCCTTTGGCAACTAATCTAGCTTTATTTTTGACAATTTGACCAGATTCATCAAGTTTGTTTTTGAAAACCCATTTAGTACCAATGATAGGATAATTTCTTGGTCTAGGTACTAAATTCCAAACTTGATTCCATTTAAATTGATGAAGTTCTTCTTGCATTGCAACTATCCAGTCACAATCAACAAGAGCTTCATCAACACAAGTTGGTTCAATTTCAGAAATAAAGGCAGAAAATTCTATTTCATTTTGCAGTTGCCTTCTGGTTCTAACTCCTTTTGAAATTTCTCCAATTACTTGTTTAGGAGGATGGTGCTTAAGATGTCTTAACGAAGATTGAGGCTCATTAGCTTCATCTTGATCATCTTCAGAACTCACTATCGATGGCTTTGGTGCTATCGATAGAGGAAGTTTTGAAGTGTTTGAAACTTGATTTTCAGCATTTGCTACCGATGGCTCAGGGGCTATCGATAGCGATTGTAACACCTACTTCTAGGACTCATTCCCAAGCCTAATAATCTTTGGGAATCATATTCAAGCTCATATGGAACTTAGAACATCAAAACCACAACTTTTAAAACTTTTCTTTATTTCTGGAAAAATGCTGAAAATGCGGAACTTTTCCAGCAACTTTGAAACATCATAACTAATTGTAGAAAAATGGTTTTGACTTGGTTCAAGTCTCAAATTAAAGCTTGAAGAGTCCTATTTCTGGGAAAAATATCAAACATAATATGCATCAACCTAGGTGATACAGATATTTGATTTTCCCAACCTGCCTTCGTTTTCACGCCCAGAAATATTGGCCTTCTTGCGTGATTTTTAGCTTAAGCTACATAACTCCAATTTACTTCGTTTTTGGGTTTCCAAAAAGCCCTACATGTCTATTATTTTACATAAAAATTCCAAAGCTAAAGGAATTCATCTTCTATCTCGAATAATATCAACATTAGACATTGCACAGAATGGAACCCAAAAAACAGCATTTCATTTGCATGAATTAAAACTTGTTCTTAATGGCCAAGAATGACCATATACATACATAAATCCAAAAGGATAACATAATAACAGCATAATTAAAAGCATCCCAACAATATTACAGATTTATCATGAGTTCAAAGATGCATAACAAAAACAAGAACATTGAATTCTTCATCTTGACTAGGCTAGCTTCTTCTCTTTCTCCTTTGATGAACTTGCTCCTAAAATGGTTTAGATTTGGGGGGGTGAGATTTTGGGGAAAATCTCAGCAGCACAATACTCAACAAACAACCATGCAAGTTTAACATTGGACAAGATATGGCAATACCAATAACTTATACATGTGAGCATTTATGTTCTTAAATAATAACATATGGCCATAGCATTATAAGAAACACATAATCACTTCAAACATGATTCATCAAGGCAGCCAAATACCACATCACAATATTGAAACAATGCTGGAAATGTAAGAGAGTAAGCACTACCTTAAAGCTTTACAACTTCTCTTGGAGTCCTAACCTTCAAGGCTTCTCAAGAACACTCAAGAACACTCAAAAATACTCAAGAACACTCAAGAACACTCCTCTTTCTCTCACTTTCTTTGGGGCTACGAATTTTGGTGTGTAGAATGGAATGGAAGAGGTCTTATTTATAGGGGAAATGAGGGCAAGGATCAAGCCACTTCACCTAATGCTCCACCTAATTTCTTTACCTAATGCTCATGCCTTCCTTTCTTTACCTAATGCTCATACCTTCCTTTCTATACCTTCCTTTCTTTACCTAATGCTCTTACCTTCCTTTCTTTACCTAATGCTCATACCTTCCTTTCTTTAGCTAATGCTCTTACCTTCCTTTCTTTACCTAATGTTCATACCTTCCTTTCTTTACCTAATGTTCATACCTTCCTTTCTTTACCTAATGTTCTTACCTTCCTTTCTTTACCTAATGTTCTTACCTTCCTTTCTTTACCTAATGTTCATACCTTCCTTTCTTTACCTAATGGTCTACTTGTGGCTAATTGGGAAAGGAAGAGAGACTTCTTTCTCCTATCATGCATAAGTCATGATGACATTACTCACAAGAATTTCCACTTATGATTTTCTTATTTCTTTCTAATATAATTTTATGCTTACACATATACAATTCCTTTTTATTTATTATTTGCAACATAATTCCTCCCTTTTTCATGGGCTAAGGTCTTTATCTAGTCCATTTTCTAAGCCCAACATAAGCTCCACAAGGGAAAGTTACTACTTCTCATGGGCTAAGGTGTAACACTCCTTCTAAGCAAATAATACCATGCAACATTCTACTAAATTATTATAAATTTTCTCAATGTTTTATGAGAATTTATAGGGAAGATTATCAACAAATATTTAAACTTCATCATGCTTTAAACTAATGCCTATAAAATATAATTTCCAAGCTAATAAAAATTGGGACGTTACATTTCTACCCTCCTAAAAAAATTTCGTCCTCGAAATTTAACACATACCTTAACTAAATATCTCGGGATATTTTTCTTTCATAGCATCTTCCATTTCCCACGTAGCTTCTTCAGCGGATGACCCTTTCCAGACAACCTTGACTAGCGGAATGCTCTTATTCCTCAGCTGCTTGACCTTGGAATCTATGATTCGCTCAGGTCTTACTTCAAAAGACAAGTTGTCTCGGAGAGCAATGTCCTCATATTCTATGACATGTGCTGGATCCGGCTGATACTTCTTTATTTGGGAGACATGAAAGACATCATGAATCTTGCTTAAATTAGGAGGTAAGGCTATTTTATAAGCTACAGGACCAACCTTCGAAAGAATTTGGAATGGTCCTATATACTTAGGACTTAGCTTCCTTGACTTAAGAACTCTACCTATACCGGTCGTGGGAGATACCTTTAGAAAAACATGATCCCCGACTTCAAACTCTAATGGCCTTCTTCTTTTGTCTGCATAACTCTTCTGCCTGCTTTGTGCTGCTTGAAGCTTTTGCTTGATCATCTCAATCTGCTGAGAAGTTCTGTCTACCAATTCAGGGCCTAACATACTCCTTTCTTTCAACTCTGTCCAACAAAGTGGAGATCTACACTTTCTACCGTAGAGTGCCTCATATGGAGCCATCTGAATGCTCGCATGGTAGCTATTATTGTAAGCAAACTCTATCAGAGGTAAGTGTGAATCCCAGCTGCCCTTAAGCTCCAACACGCACGATCGCAACATATCTTCTAGCGTTTGAATGGTTCGCTCCGTTTGACCGTCGGTCTGCGGGTGATATGCCGTGCTAAACCTTAACCTTGTACCCATCGCCTTCTGCAATGATGTCCAAAATCCAGATGTAAATCTCGGATCTCTGTCTGATACGATACTCATCGGCACCCCATGCAATCTAACGACCTCCTTTACATACAACTCTGCTAGCTTATCTAAGGTATGGGTTGCTTTGATCGGCAAAAAGTGAGCTGACTTGGTTAGTCGGTCCACTATTACCCATATAGCATTACTTCCTGAAGGCACTACAGGTAATCCCATAACAAAGTCCATAGATATGCTTTCCCATTTCCATTCTGGGATATCCAAAGATTGCAAAGTTCCTGCCGGCTTCTGATGCTCTATCTTTACCTTCTGGCACGTCAAACACTGAGCAACGTACTGAGTTACTTCCCTCTTCATGCCAGGCCACCAAAACATTCCTTTGAGCCCCTGGTACATCTTCGTGATGCCTGGATGAATGGTATACTTGCTCTTGTGCGCTTCATCAAGAATCTTCTTCCGAAGTTCAGGCTTTGGAGGAATATAAATCCTCTTCTGAAACCTTACTATACCATCATCTGAGATTTCGAATCCTGGTGCGTCTTCATTCTTCAATTTACTCTTCATTGTCTCTGCATAAGGGTCTTGAAGTTGCGCTTCCTTGATTTGATCTCCTAACTCCCATCCTATGCGCGTTTCCACTATTCTCATACTCTTAACTTGCACGCTATAGGTTAGGTTTAAATCTCTAAACTTCTCTAGCAACTCTTGTTCTTTGATCATCAAGCTGGAAGCTTGAATAACCTTCCTACTAAGGGCATCAGCTACTACGTTTGCTTTCCCTGGATGATACTTCAACGTATACTCATAATCCTTGAGAAGCTCCATCCATCTTCTTTGCCTCATGTTCAACTCCTTTTGATCGGATAGATACTTGAGACTCTTGTGGTCACAGAATATCTCTACGGGAACTCCGTATAGATAATGCCTCCATATTTTGAGAGCGTACACTACTGCTGCTAACTCCAAGTCATGCGTAGGGTAGTTCTCCTCATGAGTCTTCAGCTGTCGAGAGGCATACGCTACAACCTTTCCTTGCTGCATCAATACACAGCCCAATCCGTGCTTGCTAGCATCACTATAGATCACATAGGACTGAGATGGATCTGGGATAGTGAGTACTGGTGTTGAGGTTAGCCTTCTCTTCAGCTCCTGGAAGCTCTGCTCACACTTCTCGTCCCACAAGAATGGCTGGTTCTTTCTTGTAAGCTTCGTCATTGGCAAGGCAATTCGAGAAAAGTCTTGAATAAACCTTCTGTAGTAACCCGCTAAACCAAGGAAACTCCTGATCTCTGTCACTGTCTTCGGTCTCTCCCATTCTAGGACTGCTTCTACCTTACTAGGATCTACTGCGACTCCATCTTGAGAGATCACATGTCCTAAGAATCTGACCTCTGTGAGCCAAAACTCACATTTACTAAGTTTAGCGAACAACTTCTTCTCTCTCAGAATGCTTAAGACAATTCTCAAGTGCCTTTCGTGCTCCTCGGCTGATTTGGAGTAGACTAGGATATCGTCAATGAAGACTACAACAAACTGATCCAAATGCTGCCTGAAGATCCTATTCATGTAATCCATGAATATAGCAGGTGCGTTGGTCAATCCAAATGGCATCACTAGGAACTCATAATGCCCATATCTTGTCCTGAATGCCGTCTTAGGAATATCTTCAGCTTTCACTCTTAACTGATGATATCCTGATCTAAGATCTATCTTGGAGAAAATCTTAGCACCGGCTAATTGATCCAATAAATCATCTATTCTTGGCAAGGGATACTTATTCTTAATTGTCACTTTGTTAAGCTCCCTATAATCTATGCACAATCTAAGGCTCCCATCCTTCTTCTTAACAAATAGCACTGGAGCACCCCAAGGGGATACGCTTAGCCTGATCAAACCCCTGTCCAGCAGCTCTTCGATTTGCGCTTTCAGCTCAGCCATCTCGCTTGGAGCCATCCGATAAGGTGCCTTTGATATTGGCCTTGCTCCTGGCACGATATCGATTGTGAACTCTAATTCCCGTTGAGGCGGAATTCCGCTTATCTCCTTAGGAAAAATGTCAGGAAATTCCCTTATCACAGGGACATCTTTAATCTTCTCTTCTTCATCTACTTGTACTGAGAAAAATACTATGAATCCTTGGCATCGTCCTTCTAAACATCCCTCTGTCCTTGAGGTAGTTATGAAATTTAACTTAATCTTGCTAGGATTCTCTATCTTACGAGGGGGAGTGATGATTGTCTTATTCTTACAATCAAGGAGTATACTATTCGTAGCCATCCAATTCAATCCAATGACTACATCTATGTCAGGGAATGGCAGGCATATTAAGTCTAGTGTGCTACTGCAGTGTTTGTACTGGACTATGCATCCTAGGCAAACACAGGAGGTCCTAACCTTTGCTTCTGTTGGCGTGGTAACATTTAAGTCATAAGGCAGTCTACAAATTTCTAGACCTAGTCTCCAAGCACAATCATATGATATGAACGAATGACTAGCACCCGAATCAAACAATGCATTTACAAGGAATTGATTGATCTTGATCATACCTTGTATCATCTCTGGCGACTGGAGAGCTTCATTATGGGTTAATGCATAAACCCTTCCTTGAACTTGAGGTCTAGAGCTGCCTTCCTCCTGATTGCACTCTCTTGCATAATGTCCAGGCTTACCACACTTGTAGCAGACATTCTTCCCAGCTAAACATGGTCTGTCACCATGGTTCTTGCCACACTGACTGCATCCCGAAACTATTGGACCCTTGTGTCCATTAGTTCCTCCTTGATGGCCTGACTTCTTAAACTTCTTACTCCAAGGCTTCTTTCCTTTCTTCCAATTGGAAGTTCCCTCCTCAGCTTGCTTGCCCATCTTCGAGTGCTCCTGACTTGCTCCTCGATGATTCAAGCTATACTCAGTAATCCTACAAACCTCAACTAGCTTGTTAAAGGTTCGTATCTGCATTAGGGCAACTCTCTCTTTCATAACCGAAGTTAATCCTCTTTCCAGCTTCTCTGTATTCCACCTTTCATCATCAACTTGCTGCAGATAAGTTGAATACCTTGACAGACTAATATGCTTGGCCAAGTACTCATCAAATGGCTCGCTATTTCCTTGACAAAGCGTGAGGAATTCTGCTTCCTTTTGATCCCGAACAGACCTTGGAAAATACTTCTCATTGAACTGCTCCATGAACACTTCCCAAGTGATGGCAATTCCTCTTGCTCTCAGGATCATCTCCGTATTCCTCCACCAGCGATCAGCTTCCTTTTCCAACTTGAAAATTGCCATTTGAGCTCTTATCTCTGAACTGCAGTTTAAGACTTTGAAAATCTTCTCAAGTCTCATGACCCAGTCTTCAGCATTTTGAACATTGAATGTTCCGTCAAATGATGGCGGATGATGCTTGCAAAACTTTGCAATAAGCTGGCCCTCTTGATTAACTACGATCTCAGGCTGTTGAATTCCATTGGCGCCTTGCTCTCGCTCTTGCCTTTCTCTTGCAAGGTCCTCTTGCATCTGCTCAATCAATCTCTGCTGTTGATCTAAGCGATTCAACATTATTTCCATAGGGTCATTTGGAGGCCTCTCATCGTTTCCACGATCCCTATGGTTCGGTGTTCTCCTAGTATTCACCATCTCTTAACTCTTAAGGGGTTGATTATCTGCGTAAAGGAATTATTTTTCTTAGCGCAAATTTTAAACATAACTTCTCTTAAACATATTCTTTAAACATAACTTTTGGCAAATAAGAAAGGAACTTTTCATTTCATCATACTACCTAAGACTAAGACTAACTAGCTTGATACTATCATATCAAATTGGACAATATCCTCTCCTGGATCACATTCTTTGATCAGCTTTGAAGATGATGCCTCCTTATCATTCTCCAATGAGGGGACCTTCCAAAAATTCTTTAACTTACAAGCTAGCATCTCAACTCCCATTGGCTCTTTCTTCCTCCTCTTCAAGCTCATACTCTATGGGGTCTTCTTCTTCTTCTTCTGGAAGCATATAACCAAGTCCAGCATTCATCCTTGTCCATTCTTCGGCAGTTGGGAGTGCTTCCCTCCTTTCATTGAGAGCTACTATGGGCGATCATCTTCCTAGAGATAGGTTCGGGCCTCTTTCTTCTTGAGAGCTTGCTTTTCCACTTAAAGGGTCAAGCCTCTGCCCATAACCTGCCCTTATCATGGCTTCTAGAGTTGCTCTAGGAATCATGCGTCTTTGTTCAATTAAAGACCTTGCATACGCCCAATCGTCATCTTCATCATTTCTTCTAATGCTCTCCCTTGAGTGAAGCTCTTGAGGCTACATCGTTTCCTCATCCTCAACCACCTAAACCTTGCCTAGCTCTAGCTTGGTTATGACTTCCAATTCCTTCCGGCCATGTCCTATGCGCCGATACTCTTCTAACCCTTTTTATGGATGGTCGGAATTGCTCTAGGTAGCCAACACTTTCTACCGAGTCATTTTCCGATTCATATCCTTGGGTTGAGCCAATATTACTTTCGGATGTCATATTTGATAATCCTGAAAGTATAACCCCAAAGCTTGCTATGAACTCTAGAGGATAATATGACTAAGTCACTTATTAAGGGTTCTAAGAGATATGTTCGATTTCTAAGTTTTCCAGAACCATTGCTCTGATACCAAAAAGTGTAACACCTACTTCTAGGACTCATTCCCAAGCCTAATAATCTTTGGGAATCATATTCAAGCTCATATGGAACTTAGAACATCAAAACCACAACTTTTAAAACTTTTCTTTATTTCTGGAAAAATGCTGAAAATGCGGAACTTTTCCAGCAACTTTGAAACATCATAACTAATTGTAGAAAAATGGTTTTGACTTGGTTCAAGTCTCAAATTAAATCTTGAAGAGTCCTCTTTCTGGGAAAATATCAAACATAATATGCATCAACCTAGGTGATACAGATATTTGATTTTCCCAACCTGCCTTCGTTTTCACACCCAGAAATATTGGCCTTCTTGCGTGATTTTTAGCTTAAGCTACATAACTCCAATTTACTTCGTTTTTGGGTTTCCAAAAAGCACTACATGTCTATTATTTTACATAAAAATTCCAAAGCTAAAGGAATTCATCTTCTATCTCGAATAATATCAACATTAGACATTGCACAGAATGGAACCCAGAAAACAGCATTTCATTTGCATGAATTAAAACTTGTTCTTAATGGCCAAGAATGACCATATACATACATAAATCCAAAAGGATAACATAATAACAGCATAATTAAAAGCATCCCAACAATATTACAGATTTATCATGAGTTCAAAGATGCATAACAAAAACAAGAACATTGAATTCTTCATCTTGACTAGGCTAGCTTCTTCTCTTTCTCCTTTGATGAACTTGCTCCTAAAATGGTTTAGATTTGGGGGGGTGAGATTTTGGGGAAAATCTCAGCAGCACAATACTCAACAAACAACCATGCAAGTTTAACATTGGACAAGATATGGCAATACCAATAACTTATACATGTGAGCATTTATGTTCTTAAATAATAACATATGGCCATAGCATTATAAGAAACACATAATCACTTCAAACATGATTCATCAAGGCAGCCAAATACCACATCACAATATTGAAACAATGCTGGAAATGTAAGAGAGTAAGCACTACCTTAAAGCTTTACAACTTCTCTTGGAGTCCTAACCTTCAAGGCTTCTCAAGAACACTCAAGAACACTCAAAAATACTCAAGAACACTCAAGAACACTCCTCTTTCTCTCACTTTCTTTGGGGCTACGAATTTTGGTGTGTAGAATGGAATGGAAGAGGTCTTATTTATAGGGGAAATGAGGGCAAGGATCAAGCCACTTCACCTAATGCTCCACCTAATTTCTTTACCTAATGCTCATGCCTTCCTTTCTTTACCTAATGCTCATACCTTCCTTTCTATACCTTCCTTTCTTTACCTAATGCTCTTACCTTCCTTTCTTTACCTAATGCTCATACCTTCCTTTCTTTAGCTAATGCTCTTACCTTCCTTTCTTTACCTAATGTTCATACCTTCCTTTCTTTACCTAATGTTCATACCTTCCTTTCTTTACCTAATGTTCTTACCTTCCTTTCTTTACCTAATGTTCTTACCTTCCTTTCTTTACCTAATGTTCATACCTTCCTTTCTTTACCTAATGGTCTACTTGTGGCTAATTGGGAAAGGAAGAGAGACTTCTTTCTCCTATCATGCATAAGTCATGATGACATTACTCACAAGAATTTCCACTTATGATTTTCTTATTTCTTTCTAATATAATTTTATGCTTACACATATACAATTCCTTTTTATTTATTATTTGCAACATAATTCCTCCCTTTTTCATGGGCTAAGGTCTTTATCTAGTCCATTTTCTAAGCCCAACATAAGCTCCACAAGGGAAAGTTACTACTTCTCATGGGCTAAGGTGTAACACTCCTTCTAAGCAAATAATACCATGCAACATTCTACTAAATTATTATAAATTTTCTCAATGTTTTATGAGAATTTATAGGGAAGATTATCAACAAATATTTAAACTTCATCATGCTTTAAACTAATGCCTATAAAATATAATTTCCAAGCTAATAAAAATTGGGACGTTACAGCGATCATTTTAAAACTTGAGAAAAATCTTCATCCTCATTGTCAAAGCACTGTTTTTCTTGAGGAGTTTCATCAAACACTACATGCATTGATTCTTCAATAGTTTGAGTTTTCTTGTTATATACTCTATATGCTTTACTCCTATTTGAATATCCTATGAATATACCAATATCAGACTTAGGATCAAACTTACCCAGATTTACCTTTTCATTATTGTGGATGTAACACTTGGATCCAAAGATTCTTATGTGACTGAGATTAGGCTTCCTTCCTTTGTAGAGCTCATATGGAGTCTTCTCCATCCTCTTTCAGATGTAGGCTCTGTTTGAGATGTAACATACTGTGCTCATTGCATCTGCCCAAAATATTTGAGGCACCTGTTTTTCATTCAGCATGCTTCTTGCCATTTCTGTGATCACTCTATTTTTCCTCTCCACAACACCATTTTGTTGAGGAGTACGTGGGGCAGAGAAATTGTGTTCAATACCACTATCATCACACAATTCCATGAACTCTTTGTTTTCAAATTCTCTTCCATGATCAGTTCTGATTGGAACAATCTTGAGGCCTTTTTCATTCTGCAATTTCTTAGCAAGCACACAAAATGCATCAAAAGTTTCATGTTTTGAGGAAAGAAACATAGTCCAAGTAAATCTTGAATAGTCATCCACAACTACAAGAGTGTATAGACTTCCACCTAGACTTTTCACTCTTGCTGGCCCAACTAGATCCATATGAATTAGTTCCAATGGTCTACTTGTGGAGACTGTCTTCTTGATTTTAAAAGAGGACTTTGTTTGTTTACCTCTTTGACAAGATTCACAAATTAAATCATGTTTAGTTTTGAAACTAGGAATTCCTATGACTTGCTCCTTCTTGACTAGTTTATCAAGTTGTGTAAAATTCACATGAGCTAGTCTCTTATGCCATAGCCAACAAGTTTCATCATCTGAAATAAAACATTTTTCTTCAAGTTGTTGGCATAAATCTAAAGTGTATAGATTACCATTTCTATTTGCTTTTAATTTACACTTATGATTTGTTTTATTTAATTCTAAATCTTTCTTATCAACAATAAGACATTTATTAGAGTAAAAAATAACCCAGTTACTGTGGTCAGTGCTTTGGCTAACACTTAGTAGGTTGTGGCAGAGACCATCTGTAACACCTACTTCTAGGACTCATTCCCAAGCCTAATAATCTTTGGGAATCATATTCAAGCTCATATGGGACTTAGAACATCAAAACCACAACTTTTAAAACTTTTCTTTATCTCTGGAAAAATGCTGAAAATGCGGAACTTTTCCAGCAACTTTGAAACATCATAACTAATTGTAGAAAAATGGTTTTGACTTGGTTCAAGTCTCAAATTAAAGCTTGAAGAGTCCTCTTTCTGGGAAAAATATCAAACATAATATGCATCAACCTAAGTGATACAGATATTTGATTTTCCCAACCTGCCTTCGTTTTCACGCCCAGAAATATTGGCCTTCTTGCGTGATTTTTAGCTTAAGCTACATAACTCCAATTTACTTCGTTTTTAGGTTTCCAAAACGCCCTACATGTCTATTATTTTACATAAAAATTCCAAAGCTAAAGGAATTCATCTTCTATCTCGAATAATATCAACAAGAGACATTGCACAGAATGGAACCCAGAAAACAGCATTTCACTTGCATGAATTAAAACTTGTTCTTAATGGCCAAGAATGACCATATACATACATAATTCCAAAAGGATAACATAATAACAGTATAATCAAAAGCATCCCAACAATATTACAGATTTATCATGAGTTCAAAGATGCATAACAAAAACAGGAACATTGAATTCTTCATCTTGACTAGGCTAGCTTCTTCTCTTTCTCCTTTGATGAACTTGCTCCTAAAATGGTTTAGATTTGGGGGGTGAGATTTTGGGGAAAATCTCAGCAGCACAATACTCAACAAACAACCATGCAAGTTTAACATTGGACAAGATATGGCAATACCAATAACTTATACATGTGAGCATTTATGTTCTTAAATAATAACATATGGCCATAGCATTATAAGAAACACATAATCACTTCAAACATGATTCATCAAGGCAGCCAAATACCACATCACAATATTGAAACAATGCTGGAAATGTAAGAGAGTAAGTACTACTTTAAAGCTTTTCAACTTCTCTTAGAGTCCCAACCTTCAAGGCTCCTCAAGAACACTCAAAAACACTCAAGAACACTCAAGAGCACTCCTTTTTCTCTCACTCTCTTTGGGGCTACGAATTTTGGTGTGAAGAATGGGATGGAAGAGGTCCTATTTATAGGGGAAATGAGAGCAAAGATCACCCCAAGCCACTTCACACATTACCCAATAGAATTGAGACTTTATCCTACCTAATACTCCACTCATGCTTTCTTTTCTTTTCTTGCTTTTCTTTCCTTTACCTAATTCTCCACTCATGCTTTCTTTTCTTTTCTTTCTTTTCTTTCCTTTACCTAATTCTCCACTCATGCTTTCTTTTCTTTACCTAATGCTCCACTTGTGGCTAATTGGGAAAGGAAGAGAAACTTCTTTCTCTTATCATGCATGAGTCATGATGACATCAATCACAAGAATTTCCACTTATTATTTTCTTATTTATTTCTAATATAATTTTATGCTTACACATATTAAAATTCCTTTTTTATTTATTATTTGCAACATAATTCCTTCCTTCTTCATGACATGTGGTGCCAACCTAGGCTCCACAAGGGGAAATTACTATTTCTCATGGGCTAAGGTCTTTCTCTAGTCCATTTTCTAAGCCCAACCCTAAACTAGATGGGTTTCTAAGCATTTAATACCATTTTATCATGCAAAAATTCTACTTAATTATTATAAATTCTCTCTTAATGTTTTATGAGAATTCTTAGGGAAAAATACTTAACTCCCTCATGCTTTAAACTAATGCCTAAAAAAATGTAATTTCCGGACTATAAAAAAATCGGGACATTACACCATCTACTAGGTACACATTGTTGACAGGACCAACTTCACCAATTCCAGTGATTTTTCCACTCTGGTTTCCACCAAAGCTGACTTTGGCTCCTTCTTTTGTCACTAGATTGCTGAATTTGTTCTTGTCACCTGTCATATGCCTTGAGCATCCACTATCAATATACCATTTTCCTTTGTTGGATGCTTTCAGGCACACCTGCATAAATCAACCAGATTTAGGTACCCAAACTTTCTTGGGTCCTTTAGGATTAGTCTTTGCCTCTGAGTTTGTGAAAACTTTAGCACATGAGTTCCTTTAGGAACCAACTTATATGACCCACTAATTCCATATTTCCTAGGATTGCAGGTAGATTGAGTGTGTCCCTTCTTATTACAATAATTGTAAAAACTATAAGGTGAGGAATATTCTGAAGATTTTCTGAAATATTTTAAATATGGTTTCACTTTGGGTTCTTCCCATTTCCTTGAAAATTTCTTTGGCTCATAGCCTATTACTGTTTTGTTTCTAAAAGCTTTTTGATCTTTCAAAATTATGTTTAGCATTTCTGAGCCTCTTGTAAATTTTTCTAAAGCATTTGAAAGCTTCTCTTTGTCTTTCAACAAACTTTCACAGTTAGAACAACTGTCAAGCTTTGTTGGAGAATGATTCGCTATCGATGGAGGAGTTGCTATCGATAGCTCAATTCTGGGAGCTTGCGCTAGCTGCTCTTCTATCGATAGTGCAGTAGGGATTTTTGATGCAGAAGAGGAAATATTTTTCTTGAGTTCTTTGTTTTCTTTTCTCAAACCTACAACTTCCTTAGCAAGCTTAGTTAGTTCAGTATGCATTTCATTATACATGCTTTGAAGTTCAGAGTAAGTAGGTTCAGAATCATATACCTCAGTATCACTTAGTTCTTCTTGAGTGACAAGACAAAGATTTGCACTCTCTTCATGATCGCTAGCTTCCTCTCTGAGCTATCACCCCAGATGGATGATACATATGCTTTCTTTCTTCCAAAGGACTTCTCCTTCTTATTCTCCTTTTCTTTGAATCTTTGGAGACTGGGACATTATGCTTTGAAGTGGCCAGGCTTCTTGCATTCAAAGCATACATGAGCTTTCTCTTTCTGAGAATCCTTTCTGAAGCTAGGACCTCCCCTTTGGAAACCTCCTCTTCTTTTGAAGAATTTCTTAAATTTTCTGACCATAAGTGCCATATCTTCATCATCAAGATCTTCATCATCACTATCATCTTCATCTTTTTCAGAAACAACAAGAGCAAGAGACTTCTTCTTAGGGTTTCCTAGAGCTTCCCTTTGGGCTATCAGAGTTGGCTCATATTCAGCAAGGCTGCCAAACAAGGCAGTGATGGATTTGGTTGATTCACCTTGCATCTCTTGGATGGCAGTGACCTTCATAAGCCAATCACCCTTTAATACTTTTATAATTTTGCTGACTTGATCTTTCTCTGGAATTTTTCTTCCTAGTGCAGCAAGATTATTGATGAGATGAGTGAATCTGATCTCTAGATCTCTTATCTTTTCTCCATCAATCATTTCAAACTTGTGGAATTCTTCAATGAGCATTTCCACTCTTCTGTCTTTTACTCCTGAAGTTCCTTCATGAGCAATTTGCAAGGCCTCCCACATTTCCTTTGTCGTGTTTAAGTGGCTAATTCTGAAGAACTCAGTTTGGCTAAGAGCACTTTGGATCATGAGTATTGCCTTGCTATTTAACTCAACATCTGCAATGTCATCAGGAGTATATTCGTTTTCACTCTTTGGGTTGCCTAGAATACTTGTAGGCACAATATCCCCTTCATCTATGATCTTCCCACTACTACAGAAATACCCTATTGCAGCGCAACAATAGCAGCGCTTATAAAATGCAAGTGATGGGATAGGTATAATATGACCTATACCAGCGCTTATAAATAAAAGTGATGGTATAGGTACAAGCATATTCTAGCGCTGCTATAGGCCCCTGGATTTAATTTTTATATTGAAAAATATGTAAAGCAATTTAAAAAAAACATTGGCAAATTAAGAAAGGGCAAATATATTAAAAAATACTTATTTAGCCCCCAGGCATTTAAAAATTAGATAAAAACAATTTGATTAAATTTTAAAAATCTGAAACAATTAAAAAGAAACAAAAGCATTTAAATTGTTTTTATTAAATTGGGTTACATATAAAAATTAAATCCTATGGGGCCTATAGCAGCGCTTAAGCGCTGTTATAGGCCCCTAGGACTTAATTTTTATATTGAAAAATATGTAAAAAAAATTTAAAAAAACTTTGGCAAATTAAGAAATGGTAAATATATTAAAAAAATACTTATTTAGCCCCCAGGCATTTAAAAATTAGATAAAAACAATTTGATACAATTTTAAAAATCTGAAACAATTAAAAAAAATCATTTAAATTGTTTTTATTAAATTGTGTTCTAAAATATTTGATAAATTAGATAAAAATTTGATAAAAATTTAAAAGTCCGAAACCATTTAAAAAAACAAAGCATTTAAATTGTTTATATTTATTTGTGTTACATATAAAAATTAAATCCCAAGCGCTGCTATAGGCCCCTTGGGATTGAATTTTTATATCCCATAGCTGATGATCTATCTCTCTTGGCGCCACTTTTCCCAAAATTCCCCAAATATTTTTTGTTTTCCCTCCTTATTCCCTCAAAGCTCAGAACCTAATTAATCTGAACCCAAAGCTCAAATATTGTGGTTCTTGTTCGCAGAAAAACCCAAAGCTGAAGAAAAACCCAAAGCTCAAAATTAGAAATCGTCTTCTTCGCAAATCTTGTTCTTGTTCTTTGTTTCCCTCCTTATGCCCTCAAAGCTGAGAGCCGAAATCTGAACCCAAAGCATCGTCCTCTTGTTCTTGCCAAATCTGAATCCAAAGTCGTCTTCTTCGCGTTAAATCCCAGAGCTGAAGCATCATTCTCTGTTCGTAGCTCTTGGCCATCTGAGGTTTCAATCATTCCCCTTTACTCTCTTCTAATCTTTCTCTCTCGTTTATTCATTTATGAGTATTTGAATTTATTTTTTCCCTAAGATCTCGTCTTTCCATGTTAGCTTTGCTATAAGCTGCGGTACCAGATCTGTCCGTTATGTTGTAGCTCGTTTTTCTTTTTTGGGTTGATGGGTTTTGACTTTTTGTCCCTGTACACTCTGTTTGGTTTGGTATTGAGATGAGAGATGAGAGATGTTTGGTATTTGAATTGAATTCGTGTTCATTTCTGTTGTTGGCAATGTGTTGGATGAAGGATATTGTTTGTGTCCATGAAAGTATTTCTTGTTATCGTGGAATACATCAATTCATAGGAGTTTTTTCCCCCTCATTCTATGGTGTGTACCATATATGTGATTGATGAAGGTTTGAACTTTATATCAGGGCATATTTGTTGGACTCACCTAGGAATGTCTTTTATGAGATGACTCATAGAGAGATAAGCATTGTATTTGTATCAATGGCTATACCTTGTATGAGTGTATAAGTAGTGTATTTGTATCAATGGCTATACCTTATATTGGTTTTGATGTGGAACGGGTTGCGTGTTGTTGCTGAATTTGAGTCCTAAATATTCAGTTTGTAGTTTTTCAAGTGCATATAAGTTATATTTTGTTGAATTTAAGTTATATAATTTCTTCCTATATGCAGGACTGATCAGGCAATCAAAGTGGGGCCATTTGAAGGAGTTACATATAGCAATAAAAGTCTGTGAACTTGCTTTTGTATCCAGAGATCCTATACTCTAACGCAGATTGAATACTCTCAAGAGGTAGTGAACTTGAATTAGTATGTTCCTACTTGTTGATTTTGTAGATTAGTTGTTACATTATCCTAAGTTAGGTTTAAATTTAACATTAATGTTATGAACAAGTCCATTTGATTTTTGTGCATAATGAGTTCACTTGAATATGTTAAACACTTGTGTTTGTCTAATTATTTGACTATACTGCTTGTAGGATTTTTATTTTTTTTTATGTCAATTAATGCTGATTGTAGGATTTTCTCTAATTATTTGAGTATACTGCTTGTAGGATTTTCTCTAATTATGTTAAACACTTGTGTTCCAATTAATGCTATATATATGATCTGTGAATTCTATTGTGGTGGCTGGGCTATGTAAATCTATTGAGTTGATGATATGTATTTTGTGGAGTATCAATTTCTATGTTAAAGAGAGGGCTTTGAGCCTGGGAACGTTTATTTTGTAGCCGTTATACTGCCGAATTTTTGTTAAAAAATAAGGTAACATCATAAGGTGGCTACCTAATGAGTAAGTCATATAGATCGATCTTACCGCCACTTTCCTTTAGTAGGTTACCATGTTGGATCGAAAATGGATGTCTTGTGATCGGCGTTCAAGGGAATATATAGATGGAGCAAAAGAGTTCATTGAATTTGCTGCAGAGCATGCAGAGAATGCTAACAGAATTGTATGCCCCTGTTTGTCGTGTTTGTATGGGAAGCGTCTTCGTCCTCTTGACTTGTTAAGTCATTTAATTTGTCATGGAATCGATCATCTTATACACGATGGACAAAGCACGATGGGACCTATAAAGATGAATGCGGAGACCGGGTACCTGATATTAGTAGCGCTTCGAATGTGCTTGATAGAGACATGTGTGATGAGAGCGATGATCTTGAAGAAATGTTGAACGTGGTGGGTGAGGAGAATCCTGAAATGTTTGAGACACTGAAGAGTGATGCAGAGACGCCTTTGTATGTGGGATGCAGCAAATACACAAGATTGAGTGCGGTGCTTAAATTGTATAACCTGAAGGCACGATACGGTTAGAGTGATGCAAGTTTCACCGCGCTGCTATCCGCTCTGCGAGATATACTCCCAGAAGCGAATGTACTCCCCTCGAAAACATACGAGGTGAAGCAAATTCTCCGGTCGACCAGTATGAAATATGAGAAAATACATGCATGCCCCAACGACTGTATTTTATTCCGGAACCAGTATTCATCGTTGGAGAAGTGTCCTAAATGCAGCACATCTCGGTATGGAAAGAAAGGTGAGAGTCCTTCTAAAGTGTTATGGTACTTTCCGATCATTCCAAGATTTAGGCGCATGTACAGTAATGCGGATGTTGCAAGACTTTTGACATGGCATGCTGATGAGAGGATTAAAGACATCAAGCTTAGGCACCCCGCAGACGCCCCCCAATGGAAAAAAAATTGATTACGAGTACCCTGATTTCGGTGAAGAACCAAGAAACCTTCGGCTTGCTTTGGTAACCGATGGAATCAATCCGCATGGAGTTCAGAGTAGTACTCACAGTACATGGCCGGTGATTCTTATGATATACAACCTCCCCCCAAATTTGATCATGAAACGCAATTTTATGATGCTTTCCATGCTTATTTCCGTGCCTAGACAGCCCGACAACGATATAGACGTGTACTTGGATCCTTTGATTGAAGACCTGAAGCATATGTGGGATTCGGGTGAGACGGTTTTTGATGGATGTAAGGAAAAAGTTTCAAATTGAGGGCCATGTTGTTTGACACGATAAATGATTTCCTAGCGTATGGTAATTTGTCCGGATAGAGCATCAAAGGATATGGTGCGTGCCCTATATGTGAAGATGATACCCATTCGATGCGGTTGGAGCATTGTAGGAAAAATGTTTACATGGGACATCAGAGGTTCTTGCCGTTAAAACATCATTGGCAGATGTGGAAGAAGGCATTTAACGGGAGCTTAGAAGAAGGTAGGCCACCGATGATATTGACCGGGGATGACGTTTTTGAAAAGGTGAGCGCGTTGGAGAATGATTTTGGCAAGCCTTTTGCTAAAAATGTGTTGACATGTGGCTGGAAGAAGAGGTCCATATTCTTCGAACTCCCGTATTAGAAGTCCATATATGTTAGGCACTTTCTGGATGTGATGCACATTGAAAAGAACATCTGTGATAACCTAATTGGCACGTTGCTAAATATGCGAGGAAAAACTAAGGATGGTGTCAATTCAAGGTTAGATCTACTCAAGTTGGGAATAAGACAAGAGTTGGCACCTGTCGAGAGAGGATACCGCACTTATTTACCTCCAGCAGCATACACCCTTTCGAAGAAAGAGAAAAGATCATTCTGTGAGTTCCTGAATAGGATCAAAGTTCCATAAGGCTACTCCTCAAATGTAAAGAACCTTGTATCCGTGAAAGAGTTGAAGTTGAAGAACTTGAAATCTCATGATTGTCACGTCTTGATGCAAAATTTCTTAACGGTCGGCATACGCAACATTTTACACAAGAAACTGCGTAGGACGATCACTAGACTGTGTATTTTCTTCAGGCTCATTTGTAGCAAAGTTGTTGATATAGGACGGTTGTAGGATTTGCAGAGGCAGATCATTCGTATCCTGTGCAAACTTGAAATGTATTTCCCCCCATCCTTCTTTGACATCATGGTTCACCTTACTGTACACTTTGTCAAAGAGGTTCAACTGTGCGGCCCAGTCTATTTGAGATGGATGTACCCGATTGAGAGGTTCATGAAAGTTTTAAAGGGGTATGTCAAACAGATATCGACCAGAGGGGTGTATTGCTGAAAGATACATCATTGAAGAAGCGAGTGATTTGTGTGCTGATTACTTATCAAGTGTTGCACATGTTGGTTTGCCGAAGTCTCGTCACGATGGTCGATTATTGGGGAAAGGAATAAGTGGGTTCAACTTAATACGCATTTCCAATGCTGAAAGGGAGCTTGCTCACTTGTATATTCTTCACAATACTCCTGAGGTTGAACCATTCTTTGAAGAACACAAAAAACTCCTGCGGGAAATACACGGTGATAGAATTGAGAGTTTGATTATAAGGGAGCACAACAAAAAGTTCATTAGATGGTTCAATGCTCGCATTTGTCAGCAGTTTGATCTTAATGCTGGATCAGTTTCTGAAAGATTGTTTTGGCTGTCGAAAGGACCGGGTTTGCACGCATTTTCCTACACCGCCTATGCAATCAATGGTTACACATTCTATAAAAAAGACCAGGATGAAAAAAGCATAATGCAGAATAGTGGAGTCACACTTGTTGCCGAGGCATTACATATATCCAGTGTGAGAGATACAAATCCTATATATGCGAAGATGGCATACTTTGGTGTGATTGATTGCATTTGGGAGTTAGATTACACCATGTTCAGAGTTCCTGTGTTCCGATGTCAGTGAGTTAACAACCATAGTGGACAGCGGTTAGATGAATTTGGGTTTATATCGGTCGACCTTTCTAAAGTTGCATATAAGGATGATCCTTACATTCTACCGTCCCAAGCATCACAAGTGTTTTACATTGCCGATCCTTCTAAGAAGAATTGGTCAATTGTCATGCAGTCGAACAAAAATTATGCCGAACAAGTTGATGATGATATGAATATGATAGAAGTGGATCCTTCATTTGAGACGTTACTGGCAGAAGAGATTGATGCAGACGGATATGATGATGAAGATGAGCCTGTTTATGTAAGGAGTGATCGTGAAGAAGGCATTTGGCTCAACACAACCCTAAATCCAATTAAAAAGAGGAAGCAAACAATTTTAGATAATATAAGTTTGTATGTATTTCTATTTTACATTGTGAACTACTTCATTTAATTATTTTGCACTAAAATCATGTCTTGTTTAATTATTTTAATTTGCAGGAAAATGGATCCCCCCTGAACGACGAGGAAGAAGAACAACCGATTGTGGAGCCAGATATCGATGCGAGTAGAGAGGCTGTCGAGGCGGATGCTACCTGTGGCATCACCCTTATGCGTAAACTACTCAGACGCAGATCTCTGGGAAAAAAGACCAGACTTAAACGGAACGAAAATGACCAACCAATCAGGGAGACTGCGAAAGACCTCTCTAGTTTTATTGGGTGCACTGTTCGGCATAAAGTGCCTATTACTATCACAGATTGAAGAACCGCGGGGAGCAGCAAGGACGCGATTTGGTCACAGATTCAGGTTAGGTGCCTTTTTACAATTTAGTTTTATTATGACAACATTGTAACTAAAAAATCTAATATGATTTCTATTGTTACAGACCATGTTTCATATTGATGATTCTCATAGGGAGTATGTCATGAAGAAAGCTTCCAGAATGCACCGCGCTTTCCGCACAAATTTGACCAAGTACTTCCTGAGAGATGCAGACGGGGAGATCGTTCCAACACCCCCAGAGGCATTCGCAGGGCCAATTACCCAGGACAATTGGAATGAATTTGTGCAATCATGTTTGACACCGGAGTTTGAGGAAGTAAGTCAAAGAAATAGACAGGCGGCTAAAAGCTGCAAATATCCGTATATGGGCGGACGAAAGACCTTTCCTAAATTGGAGCAAGATATGATATGTTAGTAACGCTTCTAAATAAAAAATTATGAATAAATGTTTACGTTATTAATTACGTGTTCACCTGGCTTGCTTGATAGATTAAGGAACAGGGCCTAGAAGGGAAGCCACCACGGCATGGCCTCTGGTTTCAGGGACACTCTCAAAAGGACGGTACCATCATTCACGACGAGGTCAGAAGAGTCCGTGAACGATGTGTAAGTCATTCTCTTGGACTTTGTAATATCTTTTTAACTGGTGACTTTGCTAAGTTAATATCTAACAACCATTTCTTCTTGTTATAGGATATGTTGTCACAAGAATACCCTAACGAGGTCAACAAATTTGGCCCCGGTGATTTCCTGAGCAGAGCACTTGATCGCCCTGAGTATTCGGGCTGTATTCGGGGCACAGGTCTAGGGGTCACGCCCTCTTCTTACTTTGGCCGCCAACATAAGGCATCAAAAGGCGAAGTAAGAGCGTTACAAGAAGAAGTTCAAACTCTAAGGGAGGAGATGCAACGACAGAATGAGGAACTGCATCGGAAGTACGAGCAGATGTTCGAATTTTACCAACGATATAATGTTGCATCACAAAAATTAAACTTCGTGAAACAAGGTAACGTTCCTCCCGTCGAAAGTCCAAGCATAAGGGAGAGTTGTACGATGCCGGGGGCCCAAATTCCTCAGGTAGTTCATACATTCTCTGCTTACAAACTTGCAGCGACATTGTTATATTATCGATTGTGAGCTAATGTTGTCAACTCTTTCGTAGGGCGAGTCAGACTGCAGGCTGTATATCGATTACTCTTTCAGTGAAGTAATTGCCAGATGGAAGGTCTACAACACTTCCAACACGACCCTGCACAACTCGTCGTTGCCTAAAAATGCACTGAGAGTAATGATTGAATCCTCCTACAACAACGGGGCACTAATACCATTCCCTACTGATGAGATGACTAGGGTCCAAAATGTTAGAATCTTAAGTTTTGATGAAGACTGACCCATAGAAAACATAAGTGTGAGTCATCTCTGAATTAAACGAGTAAAATCTGATAAGTAATAAATCACTATTGCAAGAGTAAAGAATACCATAGCAAATGAAAGCTTAGCAGAACAACTAAAAGAGGTATCACTATCGCTAAGTGTATCTTTATAGCTAATAGTCAAAGTCATAGCAAGAGAAGACTTAGAAACAACAAGGTTAATATCTATCGCTAAGTCATTCACTATCACTAAGAGAGATCCTATCGCTAGAAGTTTATTTAAGAGCATGAGTAAATAACTAGCAGAAAGATGAACCAAGAAAATTAGCTAGCGATAATAGGATAAGCTATCGATAACTTCAGATAATGAATATTCAGATCACTAGTGCCTGAGAGGAAGAATTATCTAAGTGATAACATAGCTACTAGCGATAATACTTTCAGCTATCGATGATAGGATACCATGAAACACCCTTGAATAATCATCTGTATCCTTAAAGCTAATAAGCAAGCAAGTAACTAGAGATAATAAGATTAGCTATCAATAGAGAATGTTTCATCTAGATCATCTTTAGTTTCATGCTGATTATTTTCAGGATTCGCTATCGATGGCTGAGGTGCTATCGATAGTGACTGTTTTAGAAATTTTGAAAAATCTTTATCCTCTTCAACAGTTTGTTGTTTTTCTGAAGGAGTTTCATCAAATACTCAGCGTTCTGTGCATCTGTACGAACTTTACCTTTTGGCAGCTTTTTAGTAGTGCTAGCTTGATATGCTCTGGCTAACTACATAGTGTGAGTTCTGCACTTTAAGCTGTTAGTTGATCATGTAATGCATAGAAGATGCTATCGCAACCTTAGTCTGTTAGCATAATGAAGTATTTACCTTTCCATTGTTGTGGATGTAGTATTTGATGAAACTCCTTCAGAAAAACAACAATCTATTGAAGAGGATGAAGATTTTTCAAAATTTCTAAAACAATCACTATCGATAGCACCTCAGCCATCGATAGCGAATCCTGAAAATAATCAGCATGAAACTAAAGATGATCTAGATGAAACAAATGAGCCTCAATCTTCAATTAGACATCTTAAGAATCATCCTCCTGAACAGATTATTGGAGAAATTTCAAAAGGAGTTAAAACAAGAAGGGAACTACAAAATGAAATGGAATTTTCATGTTTTCTTTCTCAAATTGAACCAACCTATATTGATGAAGCTCTTGCTGAATATGACTGGATAATTGCAATGCAGGAAGAACTTAATCAATTCAAAAGAAATCAAGTTTGGGATTTAGTACCTAAACCAAGAGATCATCCTATTATTGGTACTAAATGGGTTTTCAAAAACAAACTTGATGAAGTTGGACAAATTGTGAAAAATAAAGCCAGATTAGTTGCCAAAGGATATAACCTAGAAGAAGGCATTGATTATGAGGAAACTTTTGCTCCAGTTGCAAGACTTGAAGCAATAAGGATTCTTCTAGCTTTTGCATCCATCAAAAATTTTAAGCTCTATCAAATGGATGTTAAGAGTGCTTTTCTTAATGGCTATATTAAAGAAGAAGTATATGTAGAGCAACCTCCTGGTTTTGAAGAAAAGTCTAAGCCTAACCATGTTTTCAAACTTAAAAGGGCTCTTTATGGTCTCAAACAAGCACCAAGATCTTGGTATGAGAGACTTAGCACTTTTCTGCTTGAAAAAGGATTTTCTAGAGGAAA
This sequence comes from Mimosa bimucronata, assembly GCA_037074515.1. Lineage (NCBI taxonomy): Eukaryota > Viridiplantae > Streptophyta > Magnoliopsida > Fabales > Fabaceae > Mimosa > Mimosa bimucronata. The sequence goes on along the minus strand of CM073445.1, from coordinate 23,994,577 downwards.
ATCAGATACTACATTATTTATCATGCACAAAAATAATCACATGCTTATAGTTCAAATTTATGTTGATGACATTAGTTTTGGTGCAACTAATGAAAAACTCTGTGAGGATTTTGCTAAGACAATGCAGGGAGAATTTGAAATGTCCATGATGGGAGAATTAACATTCTTCCTAGGCTTGCAGATAAAGCAAAAGAAGGATGGCATCTTCATATCCCAAACCAAATATTGTAAAGAAATTCTCAACAAATTTGGGATGGATCTATCCAAAGAAGGGGACACTCCCATGAGTACCTCTGCCAAGTTAGATGCAGATGCTCCAGGCAAAGAAGTAAATCAATCACATTATAGAGGAATAATTGGTTCTTTACTTTATTTAACTACTAGTAGACCTGACATTCAATTTAGTGTAGGCGTGTGCGCTAGATATCAAGCAAATCCTAAAGAATGTCATTTAACAAATGTAAAAAGGATTTTGCGTTATTTGCAAGGGACTCAAGAGCTTGGGCTGTGGTATCCCAAGGGAACTCAACAGTACCTTCTTGCCTATACTGACTCTGACCATGCAGGTTATAAATCAGATAGAAAAAGCACAAGTGGTCAATGTCAGTTTCTTGGTAACTGTTTAATCACTTGGGCAAGCAAGAAGCAAAATTGTGTTTCTCTTTCATGCACAGAGGCAGAATACATTGCAACAGCAAGTTGTTGTACTCAAGTCTTATGGCTTAAGCAACATCTAAGAGATCTGGGTTTGGATTTCCCAGAAGTGCCCATGCTCTGTGACAACACCATCACAATAAGCTTGGCCAAGAATCCAGTTCAACATTCCAGAACCAAGCATATTGATGTAAGACATCACTTCTTGAGAGATCACATTCAGAAGAAGGATGTCAAGGTGGAATTTATATCAACTCATCTGCAACTTGTTGATATATTCACCAAGCCTCTTGAGCCTGATCAATTTCTATATATCAGAAGAGAGCTAGGAATGGTAAATCCAAATGAATTGTGAGTATTTTTATAAGTCTTGATTTATTCTTTTGATTATTAATATGAATTATTGCTAATTTAGGCATCGGAGTGCCAAATCTTAAGTTTTTGCAGGACCGACCAATCGATAGTAAGTTCCACTATCGCTATCATATGCAGAACAAAGCTAAGTTTGAACTAAGATTGCAATCGCTAGCCAAAAACGTTATCGATAGCAAAGTCATCTATCGATAAATGGAAGGAGTAAGTGGACTGAAATCTAAGTCACTTGCTCAGCGTGGGATCATGCCTACTAGCGATAGCTGCTTCTATTAGCGATAGCAAGTCACTTAAAAGTCTCAGAATGCGAAACGTCAGCGAATAATATATCATTTATGGTAATTTCTGAAACCTATAAAAGTAGGTCATTTGCAATTTGCATTCATTATTCATCTGGATCGTCTCTTCATCTTCAAAATCTCTCTAAGAACTCAAGCCTCTCTTCTCTCAAAAACCCAAAACCCTAACAAGGGCCAGAGCCAAAATTCTAAAAATGAGTGATGTTGAGGAAACCTCTAGCGTTAAACCCTCATCTCAATCCGCTAGTAAGAGTTCCAAAACCCAGAAAGTTGTGTCATTCTCCAAAGAAATTATTAAAACCGGTATCCAGTGTCAAAAGTGAATCTACCCAGAAAAATCTTTCAAAATTAAAAGTGCCCTATTCACACATCGAACAACCCTAGCTAGAGCTGTAGTTTTGATGGATCTGTTCTTCTACAGAGAGCCTGAGGAGACCAAACAACTTAAGGAAGACGAAGCGGCTCATGTCCAAGATTATTCTGTTACTGATTTTTGGATCTGAATAAGGGGTACTATTCGTCCAGGGCTCCAGTGGGATGTGATGGTGGATTAGATCATCTCTGTCCAATAATGATGACAAAAAGGGGGAGAATGGTATAAGCAAAGCAAAAGGGAGATCGAGATCCATGTTGAATCAAAAGCCTATTTCCTGAAACCCTCATTTGCATCATACGTTAATAGATAGCTTATGTTTTAGCATTTCCTTCTGCAAAATGTACTTTGTTCTGAATATACTTATATCAGATGCTCTGTACAATCATTACTATTGTTTCAGTCTGATATATGCTTAATGCTGATATATGTTCTGAACGTGCTTTAATGAATATCTTTAACTTATGTTTTGTCATCATCAAAAAGGGGGAGAATGTTAGAATCTTAAGTTTTGATGAAGACTGACCCATAGAAAACATAAGTATGAGTCATCTCTGAATTAAACGAGTAAAATCTAATAAGTAATAAATCACTATTGCAAGAGTAAAGAATACCATAGCAAATGAAAGCTTAGCAGAACAACTAAAAGAAGTATTACTATCGCTAAGTGTATCTTTATAGCTAATAGTCAGAGTCATAGCAAGAGAAGACTTAGAAACAACAAGGTTAATATCTATCGCTAAGTCATTCACTATCGCTAAGAGAGATCCTATCACTAGAAGTTCATTAAAGAGCATGAGTAAATAACTAGCAGAAAGATGAACCAAGTAAATCAGCTAGCGATAACAGGATAAGCTACAATAACTTCAGATAATGAATATTCAGATAACTAGTGCCTGAGAGGAAGAATTATCTAAGTGATAACATAGCTACTAGCGATAACACTTTCTGCTATCAATGATAGGATACCATGAATCACCCTTGAATAATCATCTGTATCCTTAAAGCTAATAAGCAAGCAAGTAACTAGAGATAATAAGATTAGCTATCAATAGAGAATGTTTCTTAACACACCTTATATATATTGTCTCTATCTCATTATGCTAACAGACTAAGGTTGCGATAGCATCTTCTATGCATTACATGATCAACTAATGCTTAAAGTGCAGAACTCACACTATGTAGTTAGCGATAGCAGATCAAGCTAGCGCTACTAAAAAGCTGCCAAAAAGTACAGTTCGTACAGATGCACAGAACGTTGAGTCTATCTCTCTCCTAGCTCACCCTACGCAAGAAGTAGTTGGAGTTAGAGCAGAAAGTTAAGCCTGATGAAGAAACTGCATTTAATGCCAACGGCTAGAAGCTCTCAACGACTAAATTCAAACAGCTTCTAAAAGATTAAACATTAGGGCTGAATCTGAAAAGAGATATAAATACAGAACTTGAGCATTTATTGAGAGAGGACGAAAAACAAGAATATTCAAATACTCATTCATTGCTCTCTGTTCTTTGTATTTATTGTTTTAGAGATTTATCTGTACTTAAGTGTTTATCACAATCTGTTCATTAAGTGAACGTATTTATTGAAATCCTCTACTGTTTGAGGTTGTTATGAAAGCTTGGTGCTTTAGAACAGGTATATTGCCTTACAGGTAGTAAGGGGGAGTGTTTAGAGAGATTCTAAAACTTTGTAAAGGTTGACAGGTGAACCTGTGCTCGTAAAACCTGTGGTTAGTGGAACACAACAGAGTGTTGGAGAACTGGACGTAGGCAGTGTTGGCCGAACCAGTATAAAGTTCTTAAGAGTTGATTTTATTTATCATCTTTTCAATTTTTGAGAGCACAATTCACCCCCCTCTTGTGCGATTGCCACTTTCACAAGATGCTATCGGTGCTTTCGTTTCTTGGCCCTTTGGTTTGATTGAGCCAACACCACATGTCGTTATTTACTAATGGCATTTACACTAGCATTCATTGTGTTGGAAGAATGCTCTTTTATTTACATGTTTTCTCAAGGTATACGTTCTACCGGAAAGAAAGCACAAAGGCCTAATGTCCAAGGTACCGGTGGTTCAGCCGCTCAAGTGATGAAGAAAAAAAGTTCACATACTGATCCATCATCACAGGTGATTATTTACTAATCAATTAAATTAGCATTCTTTTTTATTGGAATAAAATTTCAGACTTTCTATTTACATGGTTTGTAGGTAACAAAAGCCAAGGGCAAGAAGAAAGTACAAGCGCCTCCTGTTATTGAACGTATAAGCGCCAAGATGCCAAATCGTGCTCGATTGCGAGCATTTGTAGCCACCCTATCTCCCGAATTTATTGCCAAGATTCCATTCGACAAGGGTATATTTGGGGTATCAAATATGGTTGAGCTTGCTTTTAAGGATCAGATCATGGACGTGCTTGATCAAGGATGGGTCGGTGGTACGGCTATCAATTTATGGATCAGGTATATATGTGTTTCCATTGGGGTTTCGTTTAATGTCATAAGTTTTACACTAATTAGGAGTTTGTATGGTTTCTTTGAAGGCACCTGCATGAACATGTCATGATTGCCGGGGATTATGTCTCGTTCGAATTCATAAGCCCCTATGAGATAGCACATATTGTGGGCGTGAGCTATGACGAGCAGTCCGCAAAGCTTAAAAGGTGCTTTTCTTTAAAGGCAACAGGCATGACTTTATTCTTAGCTCCAATTAATACAGGGTAAGTCGATATGCATTATAGGTTTCATCGTATTCTTAGCTCCAAGCATCATTTATATATACTGACATAACGTTCTAAAAAATTTTAGGTAGCACTGGCTTTTGCTTGTCATCTATCCACAAGCACAAGCGAATCCCTTGATTTACTATTTGGATCCTGTGTATGATGCTGAACCAGAAAGTCGCCCAGCTTTGATGCGCCTCGTCAATAGGTACATGAATGTCAGCATTCTTTGAATCCGTTGCATCATTTGTCATTTTATGACCCTAGCTAATAAAATTAATTTACTTTGTTTCGTTTCCAGCACATTGACCAGTTTTCGATCCTCCGTTAACTTGAGTTATTCCAAAGCCCTTGACCAGAAAGATGCTTATAAGTGGCTCATAGTCCAGGTTCTACAAGTTATTCAATTTTTTAAACAATCTACTCAAACATAAAGTAAATGTTTCTCATATGATATCTGGTCTTTTTTGTTACAGTACCCCTTCCAACCCAATAACAACGACTGTGGATACTATGTGATGCAATTTATGAGGGATGTCGTTACACATGATCGATGTAGCATTCCATTGACAGTAAGTTTTATATTTTGCGAACTCTAATTGTATTTGAACTTGTTATTAGATTTCAAGTATATTTGATTGCCATTCAAATTTATCTCTCTGTGCAGTATTACCCAAACGCACGTTGTCCCTCATTGTCGAGGGAAAAAATGAATGCGCTAATTGAGGAATGGTGCACTTATGTTCTACCTATTTTTCAATAAGTACAAATGTAGATATATAGTAGTATAGCTAGTAGCGTGTTGTTTCCCAATTAGAATGGTTGGTTCATTTGTACATTGCTCTCTAGATGAGTTATTGGTGTATTTTCGTTGCCTGGAACTGTATAGAATTGCTGTTATTTTAGCACTGATGCAGGTGGGGTATATAAAATAAAATCAAATATTAAAAAAAAATTCAATACCAGCGCTTATTTCGTTAAGCGCTGCTATAGGTAAATTTTAGGTGACCTATAGCAGCGCTTAAGTGCTATAATAGGTAAATTTTAGGACCCTATAGCAGTGCTTAAGCGCTACAATAGGTCACTATTGTAGCGCTTAAACGCTGCTTTAGGCCACCTATTGTAGCGCTTAACAAGCGTTGCGTTAGGCCTAATAGCCTATAGCATCACTGGCTATTTCAGCGCTTATAAGCGCTGCTATAGGGCCAAAATAAGTGATGCTATAGACATTTTCTGTAGTAGTGTCCATAGCCTATACCCATTAGCTTTGATATATATCTTCATTTTGAGTTTCCAGAAGGTATAATGCTTTCCATCAAAGCCAGGAGGTTTGTTGATGGAACTTTCTTCAGGCAAGATATTCTCGTATAATGCCATTTTAGATCTTTACTTCTCAGATTTGTTGGAATCAAAAGGAGAAGACCCGCTCTGATACCAAATGAAGGTGGCAAAAACGCACAAGAGGGGGGTGAATTATGCTTTTCTAAAATTAAACTTTAAAACTTAGAGACAATTCTTTATACTGGTTCGGCAAAAAACAGCCTACATCCAGTTCTCCAACTCCTCGTTGGGTTCCACTAAACCACAGGTTTTACAAACCAGGTTCACCTGCCAACCTTTACAAGACAAAGTTTTAGATACATCTAAACACTCCCCCTTACAAGTTGTAAGACTACAACCCTGTTCTAAAGTCCCAGACTTAAGAACAACCTCAAACAGGAGAGGATTGTAATAAATGAGTTCACTAAATGAACAGATTTTGTTAATCACTGAAGTACAGATAAACTCACTAAGAATAATAAAACTTTGACCAGTGAGTAGATGAGAAGTAATGAATGCTTGTTCGTCAGTCTTGTTCTATTCTTCATAAATGCTCAAGACTTGGCTTTTATATCTCTTCATAGTTCCCTTTTTCCTTCAGCTTCATGAATCCGTTTGAATATGTTCGTTGGAAGCTCCTAGCCGTTGGCATTTAATGTTGGTCTTCATTTTAGTCATCTTTCATCTCTTTCTTCATTTAACTTGTAACACCCCAAATTTTAGAAAATAGGAAATAAGGAATTAAATAAGATTTAGGAAATATTATTAAAATATTAAAAAGCATTAAAAATGAAATTATGATGTTTTAGATATTTTTAATAATTTTAAGGATTATTTTCTTTAGAAAACAAAGAAACATAATTAGAAGATAAATTTTTATCTAAGAGCTTTAGGAGAATTTATTTTAAGGCTTAAAGAAATTTATGACTAAGAAAAATCTCTAATATGATATAAGAATTTATTCTAGGAAATTATTTTCAGGAAGGGACTAAACTGAAAACATTAAAAGTTGATTCTAGGGATCAAAATGAAAAGAAGAAGGTTTTAGGGGTCAGAACTTTAATTTTCCCCTAAACCTTTATATAATACTCCCTCACCCGGTTCCTTCCTCATTCCTCACCCTCTCTCCCGAAAATTCCTCTGTTCCTCTCATCCCTCTCTGCTTCCTCGAGCTTCAACAGCGGCGATGATGACGATCGACGGCATGAACGGCGGTGAGCAGCGGCGAGGACGCACGTGGGGATGGGTCATCCTTGGGTAAGCTTCGTTCTTTCACTTTCTTCTTCTCTCAGTCCCGATTTCAAGTGAGGTTGTGGGGGGGAGCTTGATTCGAAATCATTGGTTTTTAAAGCTTCTTAATTCATAAAACTAGAATTTAGGACGCGATTAACAAACCCTAGGAGCGAATTTAAGCAATAGAGTCGGATTAATCAAGTTTCCCCAAATTTCTCCTTCGTTTCACTGTTCACCCGACGACACTTTCTGTGAATTTGGGGGTTTAATGAACAAAAGCTTGAATTTGATATAATTAGGAGTGATTTTAAGTTCTTAGAGTGTGTTGTATGTGGAGATTGCTAATTTTGGGTGAATTTGGTATTTTTGTTCTTATTTCCCTGGTTTGCCGATTTCTGTCTTGCGAAATTATGTTCCTCTGTGATTGTGTTCTGAGCAAGATGAAAGAAGAATGAGTTGGTATTTAATTGGGTAAGGTTGAAGTTCTGGATGGTGAGTGGTGTTGAGGATTTTCGTTCTTTCTATTCTTCCCCTGTTTCGTTCATAACCGTCGGTCCAAGGGACTGAAATTTATGAGTCCATGAATTTGAGATTGGGAAGGAGATAAGAGATTCTTTTTGTATGTTGAAATTTCTGGTGTTTCGGTTGATGATCTTGCAATTCCAGTTTCTCTCCCTTTCACTATTCTGCCGATTTTCTTGTTGCCTGAGGAATGTGAGGTTGTATAACTTTTCTTCTTCTTGGTCTGCTCTGCTCGGCCTGGTACAGGGAGAAAAGGGGATTTTTGGAACGATTTTGAAGTTATGTTCCTCTTCTCTCTGTTCTGCTATTTTCGTGGGTTATGGAATTTCCTTATTCCTTTGTGATTTTCATTTTCTCTGTCTGATGGTTTGATCTTTGTTCATTTCTGTTTTGTGGTTATAGAGTTAGCTGTTTTGTTATGGATAGAATTGAGAATAGATGATAGTTTAGGAGTAATTGCATAGTAAATGAAATTGACAATAAGTGTGGTGAAGTATGGAAATGTTTTCATATTGAAGATAAGAAATAGGATTGGTTTTATATTGGTTTTAGGGATTAGGGAATTATCGATTGTTGGCTAAGATTCTGCAATGAAGAAAAGTAATGGTGTTGTGTGGTATGGGTTATGGTTGGAAGCTTGTAGAAGAGGTGTTTTAGGTGGGTTTAGTATTTAATTAAGATTATTGGTAGAATGATGTTGTTGAGTTTCTAGGGTTAAAGGGGGATGATGGTGCTGGTAATGGTGGAAAATCCTTGTGGTATTATGGTAATGCGGGTTAGACTAATTATGAGGATTAGTTTGCTATTACTTGTTATTGAATGATTTAGTTAGTAATTGAGTGTATTGAAGATTTGAGGTTGTGGGAGAAATTGATTTAGGCATGGATACTTGGAGTTAAGAGTTTATGACACTTTAGATGTGTGAGGTTATAGTAATTCATTTCTGAGGCCATTTGAGATTTTAGAAGATTTGGTAAATGGTTAGTTAATCGAATTCAAGTTGGAGGTAAAAGGAGTAACGTTACGTGGTAGTTGACTAGTGGGAGTATATGTTGGGTTTTCAAGTGGTGAAGAGAGATTAAACATGGTTTTACATGTTAAATCTTTTCATGAAAGGATATGAAATTATAGGAATTTAAATGGTGATTAAGGATGGGATTAAGAGAGTGTTCTAATTGTCCTTGAGGATGAAAAAGACTTTAGAATGATGATTTGTACTGTGAAACTGTGTGAATATTAAGAACTTGAATTATTGAGAGTTGAGAAATTGATTTTGCTTAATTAGAGTAATGATGACTGTTAATAGAGGGGTTTTAGGAACTTGAATATGTAATGGAATTGTTTTCCTTTCTTATGTACAATGATGGTAATAAAGTTATGGTGGGTGAATTGGAAGAAATTTTAATAACAAGTTAATTCTGATGGTTGTATGAGTCTTCTTGATAGGTTGGCCAAATGATTAAGTTAGAAGAATTATAAATAGTCCCTGGTTTAAAAGAATGTAATATTATATCTTTATATGGAATGTCTTTTAATGAATTCAATTGACTAGACTTGGAAATGATTTACATGGTTGATTGATTGATTTATTCTTGAAATTTTGCATAAATAAGAAATAAGGATATATATATAGGTGTGTTATGTATGTAAATGATTTTTAAAGAATATGGAGGTGTTGAATCATATTTATTAATATTTAATTCTAAGCTTTTGAATTTAAAGTGATGTTTACTGTTTAAAATCCTAAAAGGTGTAACAAGAATTCTATATTATAAAATCACCCCTAAGAGGCAATGAACCCCATGTGAGAATGTTTGATTCTGTTTTGATAAAGTATAAATGTAAAGTTAAAATAAGAATTTGTAATTTAATGTTTCCAGTTATTGAATGAAGAATAGAAACTTTAAAGAATTATAGTTCACTGTTTTGAAAAGTCAAATAATGAAGTGTTAAGATAAGTTAAGAAATATATTAAAAAGGGAAGGGTAGAAGTATATAATACCATAGGAACGTGAGAGACGCCAGATGATTATCCAAGAATATAGATATTAATTTATTATTTATATATTATATGTAAATAGGTTTTGATAATGACATAAATTAAGCCGATCAGTGGAAGAGAAAGGAGCGAGCTTAGGATTAAGCTGGGATTCCAGGTAGCAGTTTATTTCAGTAACAATTAAATTGCATGTATTATTTTGTAATAACTGTTGCATTTAGTTGGTAAGTTGTTATTCCTCAGATGGAGTACTCCAGGCTTAGGTGATTAGCTACACCTTTGCGAGATTAGTTACGTTTTAGCCTTATGTGCTTTAACGAGAAACCCTGCAGGTAAAGCCTCCACTATAACGAATATATTGTTATTAGTGGTTGGCAGGTGCTTTTAGCACACAGATTAATAGGAGTAAAACTATCATCATTTGTACAGCTTTATGAAATATATACATGACAATCGCTAGCATGATAATATATGTTAATGAAAGAAACTGCTATTGGGATTTCCAATCTCACCCCCTTCCCCAAACATTTCCAGTTTAGCAGGTTAAAGAAGCTAGCGGGGGAGAGAAGTATACGAAGAAATTAGGAGTAGAAATTGAAAAGTCAGAGGTAGTAAATATTTTTAATAAGATTATTTGTATATGTTGTAAAAGTAAAATTATTAAATTATTAATAGAGAGCCCAGGAAATAAAATTACTATAAATGTATTAAGGGAATTAAATTTCCTAAGAATTTCTAATTATGAATAGATAATTTAAAAGGGAAATGTATGTATTATCTTAATGTCGCTGCGTATTCTGGTAGAAGGGTTATCAACCGAGGTAACCCCAGCGTTTTAATATCGGAAGGGTAGAGACCCATAAATAGATACAGAGAACCCATGAATGGGTTTTCACTCCCCACACACTATCATCAAGGGGAGAAGATTATAAGGGAACTTAAGTAGTTTAATTGTTTTATGCACCACTTGGTTTCATAAAAAAGTAAAAAGTTTTAAATTCTGAGTTGTTCGAAAAGCCCATTCCAACTGACAGAAGGTTGGATAAATATTTTAAAAGAAAAAGTTTTAAATTTTCCGTATTTTTGGGCTTCGAATATCGGTAAAAGTGGTTATAATTCAATTAAATTACTATAATATAGTAGTAAAAGTCCAGGTGTTACATAACTCTTTGCAGAAGATGAGCTATGAGAGATAGGGACAGAGACTACCAATTGTCTGCAACATTGTACTTGTATAGCAGCTTTTTCACTAGCACTAACATCTCATGCCATCACTAGCTTCATAGTGTGAGTCCTGTACTTAAACAAGTATTCAAGTGAAGCACAGTAGACTTTATCGCTAGTAGGATTCATTACCTCAGTGTATACAGGTAATGTATTAGCTATCAGAATGTCAAGTCATTTCAGAGGGATTTTATTATCGATAGCAAACTCATTTTCGCTAGTAGCTATGTTAGGTAACTTATCTGAATATCAAGGTGTTCTGCTATCGCTATCTATTCATGCTATCGCTAGAGGCTATGTCTTTTGTCTGTTATGAGTCCTTACCGATAAAGATAGTGATCTTTTGTTCTTTGCTTTAAACTAACCCAAACTATTCCATTTGCGATAGTCAAGCTCTTAGCGATAGGAATATTTGTCTTAGTTTATTTCCAATACTTCATTTGCTTATACTTATCTCTTCACTTATTAGCTATAGGCTCTAGCTTACCGATAGTATATTTTTTATCTATAGAACCTGTTCAACGTTTAGATAACTTATACTTTTTTTTAGTCATTTACCTTGATTCTTATCTTGATTCTTTTCTGACTAAGTTATCTTCTTATCTATTCATTTTACTTATGCTATCTATAGCGTCCAGTATTCATCAAAACTTAAGATTTCTAACATTTATTACCTTAACCATTTTACTCTTAAAGCCCATACTATAAAATATGTTTCCCTTTATGCTTTTAATAAAGCTAATACCCTGGAACTCCATCAAATCTTGTAAAAGCCTTATACCAGCATAGTTTAATTCAGTCAATTTATCCCTCACCAAACTTGGAAGAAATTTTAGAGTTACTAGAACCTTTGAAAAGAGTTGTAAAGACATATTTTGGGATTGTAACTCAGCATATAGTTTTTGTAAGGTGTTATTCTACAATAGTAGAAGTTACTCCGGATACATTTTATCATCCTATAAATTTTACTAGACTAGGAACCACAAAGAAGCCTATTGATCATCAAGTGAAATGCAAGGAAGATATAGAAGATGATATGGAATTTATGCAGACTATATCAAGAATCAGAGCACAGGATCATCATATAATTTTCCAAGAGATGAACAGAATATTAGCAACAGATGAGGAAGCTACATGGGTATACTTTTTAGGTCTAACTACATTAATTTACTCTTCTGGAAGAACATTGAAGAATCTCAATTATTTTATCAGTTTTATGACAAGATGAAGACTAATAAATTTGAAAATACGGAGAACACCAAAAGGAGGATTTGTCAACTTTTATCTAAATATGCAGTATATAAGTGTAAATATTGTGATGAGAAAAGTCCAAAGAAAAAAAGATTTTGAAGATTTTGTAATGGATATGAGTATCATATAAGGAAGGACAGATGGACCAATCAGGAATTGCCGACAGACTGCACAACTAATGAAATTTTGCCAATATTAGAAGACAAAAGGACACAAGAAGGACATGGAAGGATAGGGAGATTAATGGATGAATAGTACAAGATAGTCAAAAGTAGTAATAATGTAAATAGTGACATTTTGACTTTTATGAGTAGAAGTCTCGATAAGTAAGTAGAGAAGGGGATGCCCTTTCTATATAAGGCCGTGTAACAATCATAGGAAGGCAGAGGCAGATAGTGTTTTGAACTGCCAAGCTCTCTTGTAATCTGAAAACTCTCTTAATATAATCTTATATTTCCAGTACGTTTCTACTTGCCTACTCTTTAAATTTTAAGCTTCAGAAAAAATTTTCAAAATCAGAAGAATAGCTTTATCAGATATGTGTAACTAAACTTTTATTGGGATTAAGGTAGTAGTATTATTTGATCCACGATGTTATGATCCTATAAGGGATAACTAGTTATAAGTTCATAGGAGAAAACTCAGTTACACCTCCAGTAGAAAACGAAGGAAGACTGTGCTAAGATGGTCTGAAGAGGGAAGGTTCGACTCTCTTATGAGAGATGCTGTAATTTAATACCTGTATGAAAGAAGACAGGAATCCTTCCATGACCCGGATCATCCTTAGTCACCCCTGGGCTTTCACACACTTTTACAAGTAATTGTACTCCAGCTATATAAATTTCTGTAACTTCATCTTTAAATGGTAATTTAGATATTTAAATTAAGCATATTTAGGTTTAAAATTATTGAATAAAACAAAAAACCAAATGTCAGGGGTTAGTAACACAACAACAAAAAGAGAACTTACATTATTAAAAATAAAAACTAAACACTTCATATAACTTAGAAGACATTTGCAATGCACGTGGATATACATCTGGTTCATTCATTAATAGTAAGTTACAAAATATATTAGTGTTGCTACATTTTTTTTCTTGAAATCACATTTTACAACATAATACAATAGGGAAAATAAGGTTAAGAAAACTAACAGTCTAAAGCATGTATATAATGAAATTTAACCCCATTTATTTCAACTGCAAGGTTATTCTTACAAACTTTAAGGAACTAATGCACCACAGCTACAATCCAATGACAAATCAAGATACACTCTTTAGTCTTTTATACTTGCATCAAGTCTTCTTTTAGCCACTTGAGTTTGAAAATTACACTTTTAGTTTCTTTTGTCAACGTTGTTAGTTTCATTTATCGGAATAATGACGACTTAGAAAATATGTTCATTTAGCTGAGACGCTTCAGATAACAATTTTGTTTTCCAAACCGCAGTTCTCCTATTGACTGATCTATGAACTTGATCATAAAGTTGAGACTTATTTCGCCCTGGATCAATACATGTCCCCAAGTATTTTCCAAGTTTTGGGGAATAACTGAGCTGAAGGATGCTAGCCAATGAGTTCTTATCAGATATAGAGAGATTTGGGATGAAAACTATTGTGGACTTGCTTTTGTTAATAGCTTACCCTAACCCCGAGTGGAAGGTGTCAATGACTTGTTTGGCAACTTCAAATCCCTTTTGATTACCTTCCACAAAAAGGAGAGAATCATCTACATAAAAGAGATGACTAATGGGTCTGGCATTTGCAGAAATTTTAATCCCCTTCCATTTCTTGTTTAGTTACGCTTCCTGAATTAGGCTTGATAGAACATTGGCAGCAAGGAGAAAGTGGATCTCCCTATCTAATCCCATTGATTGGTGATATAGCTAGTGCCACTTGTCTATTAATATGAATGTGATAGTGCACAGTACATACACATTGACCAATCATCTGAATCCACTTATCAGGGAATCCTAACTTTTTTCAATACCACCTGAATGAAAGACCATGAAAGTCTATCAAAAGCTTTGGAGAAATCTAACTTGATTGCTACTAGTTTCTTCCTTCTTTTATTTGAAGAGTGAATCTGATGAAGTAATTCAGCAGCCAGCATCATATTATCTGAAATAAGTCTATCTTTCAATAAAGCACTTTGATTAGGTGCTATAAGCTTGGCTAAAGGAGATTTCAGTCGATTACATAAGACCTTGGAAATGATCTTATAGGGCACATTACTAAGACTGATAGGCCTAAAATCCTTGAAACTTCGTTGGTGATCTGATTTAGGAATCAGAATGATGTTGTTGTTATTCATAGATTTCAATAAATGCCCTTTGTTCCAAAAGGAGTTGACCATATTAAAAACATCTGATTGAAGCAGATTCCAATTTCTATGATAGAAATCAGTATGATAGCCATCTGGGCCGAGAGCACTATTCTTTGGTAGACTAAAAACTGCTTCCTTAACTTTTGATAAAGTGAGAGGAGACATGAGAGCAACAGATTCCTCATTACGAAGAGTAGGAAGATTAAGATGCTGCAATTCCTGACGTAAGAGAGTCACATCTTTTGAGTCATATCCATGAAAAATGTTCAAAAAATATGAAAAGGCTGAGGCTTTAATATCTGCTTGATCTGATGTCCATTCACCATTTGCCTTTTTCAATTTAGTGATAGTATTTCTAGCTCATCTTCTGTTGACAAAGGCATGAAAAAATTTGGTGTTACATTCTCCTTGAGCATGCCAATTCAATTTAGCTCTTTGTGCCCAATTACGCATTTCACAGCCATACATAAATTCCAATTGGTGAGTGGTTTCTCTTAATTCCCTTTCCTTCTCAAGATGCAAACCTCCATTTGGTTGGAAGGTTAAAGGAAAGCACTTGAGCTTATCCTCCAATTCTTTAATCTTCATTGGAATGTTACCAATATGAGTTTTAGACCAAGATTTGAGAGTACTAAGGATCAAATGAAGTTTTCATTGGAGAATAAAGCTCGGTGAACCTTGACATTGGTTATTCCAACACTGTTCAATTATCTAAGAACATTCTTGAAACTTGTACTAGAAAGGTTCGAATTTCATAGAGGGCTTCCTTAGTATCTCTAAATCTGTGTTCAAAATTATAGGACTATAATCCGAAGCAGCAATGGCTAAAGTATCAACATGTGAAAGGGGAAAGAATTAAGCCCACTGCTGATTGCAAAATGCCATATCCAATCTCTCCATAATTAACTCCAGAACTTTCCTACTATTTGTCCAGGTAAATTTTGCTCCTTTTTGAACTAGATTAGATAAGTGGCACACTTTTAAGCAACAGAAGAATTTTTCCAAACTACTTGATTGTCCGATTGCATTAGATTTATCCTTCTGTTGATAGATCTGGTTAAAATCCCCTACTAACAACTATGGAACATCAATAGTAGGAGAAACCATTTCAAGCCAGTCCCATAAAAGATGATGGTCAACAGAGGAGGGAGGACCATAAATGAACAAAATGTAACAGAAAGAGGAATTTTCATTGAGGGGTACTTTACAATGACAAACCAAAGAGGATAAGTCCAATATGTCAACATTTAAATCAGGAGTCCAAGCTATCAAAGTACCACCCTGATTGCACCATATTTTTATACACTTTTCATTGATAAAATCATTGGATTATTGCATGTTCTAGGAGTGATTGTGCCTAATTAAGATAAATTATGACTTTCATACACTTTGTTGGAATTTATACTAATCAAGGGCAATTTGGTCATAATTAGCATAATTAATTGATTGACATATTCCCAAGAACATTTTGATGCTACCTTGAGTGTAATTTTAGTGCAGGTCATAGAAGAAGTGGGCCGGGCGGAAGAGCGAGTTGCGAAGAAGAAAGCTGGCCAAAGTAAGAAATTCACCCTAGCCTTTCGAGCATCTGGCCGCAGCCAGAACTTTTGCTGGCTGCAGCCAGAAGGACAGAAGCTTGGGGCTAACTTTCTGCCAAGCTCACTGCAGCAAGAAGGTTTGCTCGCTGCAGCGAGAACGAGCTGACAGATACGCGATTTCAGCTGGTTTTTCGGGTTTTTAGGGTACCCATTGGTAGGATCCGACCCAAAACGACCTAGACCCGACTTCTAAACATAAAAATCGACCTAACACTCAATTCCCATCATCTTTTCCACCTTCATTCACTCCCAAACCCTAAAATCCTCTCATCCTTCTTCCATCTCCATCTTCTTCAACTTCCACCTTCTTCCACCCTCTCCTTCCATGGAACTTCAATGAGGCTTCTCCTTGGAGCTTCTCTTGGAGTTTCTATGTTTGATTGAGGAGCTCTTCATCTCTTGAGGATGGGTTGATGGTGGCTCAAGCATGGGTTCTTCATTAGGGGAGTTTTTCTTTGTTCTACATATGTATTTAGGGTTTCTTCTATGTTTATTTGAACTTCTCTTGTAGATGTTTGGATTTATGTATTGGATTGAGATTCTGGATATGTGTGGTTGGTGTTTGATTTTGCTAATTTGGATTGGGATTATGTATTAAGTACTTTATGGATTATATATGTATGCTTAATTAATTCTCCTTGATATTGAGTTGTTTGGCCATGTGTTGATGATTCTATCAAGTTGATTTATTTAGGGTATGTGTGTAATTGTAAGGGAAAGAAACATTAATCCAATCTAAGTTAGCTAATCACATCGTGTATGAACTATTTTGTGTTTATTTTGGGCTATAAAGACTTGAGTTATGAATTCTTATCTACATTGTGGTTGCATAAAGTTAATCTCATTTTAGTGGTTGCTAGTGGGCTTAATTCATTGCTTCCATTCATAATTGTTGCGGTTGCACTTTTATGAGAGACACAAGTGTATTGACTCAAAGTATTTCACACATCAGGTGGACCTTAACACTAACCCTAAGTAATGGCTATGAAAGTGGTCGCTAGATTAGTCATTAATTAGAGCCAGCGGACCTCTAGTGGTTGCTTGGGGATTATTTTATTAGACTTGATGAATTGAACCCCCAAACGATTTGAATCAATGTTTGCCACCTCACCTAAACTCAAGAGATTCCATTTCATTGCATTAACTTCACTTTACCCATCCAACCATTCCACCTCATTAAGGAAAAGATCAAAAATCATGTAGTTAGGCTCATTTTGCATGTTTCACACTAAAAACCAACAAAACCCCTTTCTATACTTCATTTGCATGACATTTAGTTTCCTAGGTTAGTCATTAGGCTCCTTGTGAGACGATCCGGGATCGCACCACTATAGTGCAATCCTTGGTTAATAAATAATTTTGCATTTAACACCCACGGCGATTAGGAAAAGGTTAAATCAATGGCGCCGTTGCCGGGGAGTCAATTTTGACTCCCTGGGGTAACTAAGTGTCACTTGAGACATATAGAAGGGGTAGGAGCCCTTAGGTCACATTTGCATCATTTCATCATTTATGTTAGCTTAGATGCATTGCATTTTGCATACTTTTTCTTCTTTTTTATTCTTTTTTTTAATTGCACATATATTAATTGCTTGTGATTCTTTAGGATCAAATCATTGAACTCTTATGTCTTGGAATTACAAAAACATTGGTTACAATCATGATCTACTTGAGGATTCTCATTCTTTTTTAGGAAATACCACTAAGATGGAAGAGGCACCTTCTTCAAGCATGGATGAGTTCCATAAAGAAAGGGATAAAATGATGGCCGCTCTAAATTCTTTCTTCAAATCCTATGACACACCATATAGGGACTTACCTTCATCCCCACCACAACATCATTCATACTTCGATGATCCTTGTGCACCAATTTTCACAATAAACACAATTCAATATGCACAATCATTATATGTGTTCTATCCCAATCTTAAAGTCATTAAGTCACCAATTTCAAACAACCAAGCAGAAACCCAATCGGATAGAGAAGGGAGAAAAATCAAAATTGATACAATGCTAGAACCTCAGAAATCAAACGTGCCTTAACACCTGATGACGCTAAGCCAGTCCTACTCTCTTTTAATCCAAATTTTCATTCGAATTTCGCCCAAAAATTAACGAATTTTCCGACGGGTGAACAGTGCACGGAGGAAGAAATTTAGGGATAACTTGGTTAACGCTACTCCACTAATCAAATTCGTTCTTGGGGTTTGTTAATCGAACCATAAGCTTTAGTTTTATGAATTTAGAAGCTCAAAAACCTCATATTTCAAATTGATCTACCCCCCCAAACTCAGTTCATCGGACTGGGAAGAGAAACGAAGATGGAGCAAGAAGACTCACCCAAGCTCTATGTGTTTTTTCCACCATTGCTCGCCGTCGTTCTCCGCCATTTACGCTGTTGATGGCCGCTGTCGAGCTCGAAGAAGCTCGAAGAAACCAGAGGGAACGAAGAGGGAGTGAAGACGCGAGAGAGAGAGAGGAAAAGCAGAGTGATAATCGGGTGAGGGAGAGAGTGAGCACGTGGAAGTATATAATTGAGAAGGAGCTGATATTTTTTTAATGAGTATTTTACCATCTTGCCCCTCCTATTACAAGTGAAGATATTTTGAACTAGGGGCAGATATTGTCATTTTTATTTTCTCTTTCCCATTATGCCCTTCTTTACAAAGTTTAATTACTATTTCCTTTTTCAGATAAATCTAAATTTATTCCCAACATAATTTCTCTAGATATGCTTTAATTTCCCAATTTATTTATAAGGCTTTTTAAATAACAAAAAATATCTCATGGTTCTAAATATTTCCTTATTTAAATTTATCTTGAAAGTTAAATTTTATCTTCTAATTATTTCATTTTATTTTCTAAACAAAATAAGTCTTAAAAATTATTAAAAATACATCGAGCCTCATAAATTTATTTATAAGGCTTTTTAATTTCTAAATTCCTTCCGAAGACCTTAAATAAATCCCTATTTTCTATTTTCTAAAATTTGGGGTGTTACAAAGACTAGAATCGAACTCAGGTGACTCTCCTCTTCTTATTTCTACCCATTTTGGTCCGATTTGAGTTGTTTTCAAAGTGAGGTCCAGTTTGGGATTGGGGTTTTTGTATATTCTAAACCGATGAAATGGAAGCTTAAGCTTCAAATTAAAGCTCTTCTGAAGTGATTTTGTGAATGGAGGTCTATTTGTTTAGGTTTCCCCAAATTTCTTTCTCGGGTTACTGTTCACCCAACGGAATTTTCAATGATTTCTGGGTGTTTAAGGGATGAAAACTCGATTAATCATGAATTGGAGTAAGATTAAGTGCGTAGAATGCATAGCATATATGATTTCTGAGATTTGTTGAAAATTTTGATTTCTCTCTCTTCCCTATTCAACTGGCTGACGGCTAAGAAGAGAGGAAATTGATGATTTGATGGTGCTAATAGTAGGATAGAACTCATATTATGACTCTGTAGGCTGAAGTTTCTCATTTCTTGGTTTGGGTAATTTTGAGAGTCTCTATTCCTCTCCTTCTCTCCCTGTTCTACAGATTTCTTGTTTGAATTTCTGTTCTTCTCTTATTTCTCTAGGTTCATTTGTTATTGTTCTTTGTTCTTTATTCTCCTTCTCTGTTCTTGGGTCCTTGCCCTGTATTTGCTTCAGTCGTGTGGTCATTGGACCATAATGGGAGTTGTTTCATTTTCTTAATTTTTCCCTGCATGTCCGGTTCAGTATTTTGTCTGTAATGATTGTTTATGAATAAATTTGGAGAGTTTCTGTCCCTTTGTGATTTTGTCTATGAAAATGATGAAGGGAGGATGAATTGATTCTTAATGGTATAAGGTTGATTTTAATTAAGGGTGAAGTAGTTTCTTTGTGCTTCTCTGTTTCTTCCTGTGCAGTTCGGCCAGGTCTAGGAAAATGGGGAAAATCTAATTGAACATGATAAGGAAGATAGGTAACTGTGATTTTGATTGTGAAGTTGCTTAATTTTCTTCTCTATTCTGTTTATTCTGTTCGGCTAAGTTACATTGATAAGGGGTAGATTTTAATGGTATTAAGTTTGAATTAGAGTTTCATTATGTGAGGCTTTAGAGTTTCATGTTTTAAAGAGTTAAAGGAATATACTAGTTTTTATTGTAGGAATGATAAATGAGCATTTAACATTTTAGATTAATCATATTACGATTACAATTTAATTATTAATGAAGTTGGGTGGTGAAACTGATTTCTTTTACAATTTATCATGTGAATATTTCAAAGGTAAAAATGAAGGTTAAAGGATTGAAGTAAATCTGGAATTTCTTTATGAGGAGCAAGTTAAGAGATGTGAATTAGTTATTTGAGGTCTTAAATGTGTAAAAATCTCTTATTATTGGAAGAGGACCATTATTGGTGCTGAAGCAAATGGTTGAAGCTTAGAAACCAATTGTAAAATTGTTGTCTTAGGATTTTAAATTCTTGAACAAATGTCCAAAGAATTTCAGGTATGATTAGATATTCTAAAATATTGACTTAAGCATTAATCAAATGTTGGGGATGGCTTTTACAGATCTTAGAGGAAGCTAACTAAAAGTTATATAGGAGTTGAGATTTATGAGAAAGATAAAATGATAATTGGTTTTAATTGGATGATTTATGTTAATAGTGTTAATTAGTTTCGGGAAATGAAAGTTTTACTAAAATTGTGTTGCTGAGTTTTCTGGTTGGTATTTGATGCTGTCTAGATTTCTTTAATAAATTTGAAAGTGCCCTTGAGACACATATATGGATGTATGAACCAAAAATTTATTGGAAAAGGAGGTGGATTAATGGGATTATGGATTCTATTAAATCTGAATTTAATTTCAAAACACTACTACAAAAAACACTTTTCACGTCTCTTTTTTTGGACTTTTCACGTCTCTTTTTGGTGGGACGTAGATAGAGGAGTCGTTGAAAGTCAGAACTTTCCACGTCTCATTTTAAATGTGAGACGTGGAAAGTTGCCACTTTCCACGTCTCATTTTCAAAAAGGAGATGTGGAAAGTTGGCACTGAGCACTTTCCACGTCTCTTTTTTGAAAATGAGACGTGGAAACTCTGCCTTTCCACGTCTCTTTTTTGAAAATGAGACGTGGAAAGTTCTCAGTACCAACTTTCCACATCTCCTTTTTGAAAATGAGACGTGGAAACTCTGCCTTTCCACGTCTCTTTTTTGAAAATGAGACGTGGAAAGTTCTCAGTACCAACTTTCCACATCTCCTTTTTGAAAATGAGACGTGGAAAGTGAGAACTTTCCACGTCTCTTTTTCAAAAATGAGACGTAGAAAGTCTTTTCTTTTTTAAAAAAAGGATTCTTTTCAATTAGGATGACTAACCTCAATAAAAAAAACCCCAATATTTTATCGGAATAATAGAAATACAACACTTAAAATTAAAAAAAAAATGAACTAATTTTATTATTATATCCAAACTAATATTACAAAAATGTTATAATACAACTTTCATCATAAAATATAGGATATAAATACATTAATGAAAGAAAGTAAATTCCTGCAGGATAAAGCCAAGCCAAGTTCTATATAGACATAAATTCTCAAATTTCTACCAATCTAATAAGAATAACATAAATTAATGAAATTCAATGACAGTCCGTCCTTAGCAATCCTTAGCATTCATTTGGTTTCTACAATAGAGGCTGCTTCAGGAAAAGCTCATATATGATATTTGCAATTATCATCAATAACTTGAATCAGCACAATTACTAACAGCATTTATGCATCAAGGAGTCTTTTTTTTTTCAAAACCTCTTTAGCATCGGGCTTTGCATACCCAAGTTCAGCGAAAAAGCAAGAATAGTAAGCACCAGAAATGCAACCAAGAACAAGTTTCCGGACCTATTACACAACACAATAAAATAGGGTTCATGCAAACATGCAGTAGCAAACCAAGACTTGTCCAGCATACAAAAAATTCTCTCTATGAAGTCAAACAGTTACATGGAAAGAAGAAACTACCCCATATTGCTGTAATGCTAAGAGGATCATTATACTAAGCCCTGTTAAAAGAACACCAATCCAAATAGATATGTTTCTTAGGGTTTTCCAAAAAAATCAACTAGGCCATATATTAAGGACCGGAGGGAGTATGTTTTTCTTTTACCTTTTTAATAAAAATCACAGCCTGCTCTTTGCAGTTGATGGCTTTGGCCATCATTTGCTTATCAGAAACAAGATCCCACTGGCTTTAGCCATCATTTGCAGTTGATGGCTGATGGCCACACACTAAGGTTAAGAAGAACCCAACTTCAGAAATTCAGAAGCCAGAAATTCAATAACAAGCTAGACCACCACATAACAAAGAAGAATTAAAGTAGATAAGCTATTATGTGATTTAGATGATTATGTAGCCTATAAACAATAAAGAAATTTAGTAACAAGCCACATGTCCTATGGAGAGAATGGACTATCAGCATAAGTTGCATTCCCTCAGGGACAAAGAAGGCTTGTCAATGGCCTCCATTACTTGGGCCACCTTATTTGATGTTACTATCCCATAACGCTGCAAATTCTCCACCATTACTTTGTTCCTACTGCTGCCACTGCCTGACCAAAATTGTTGTAATGTTCATAACTTAATTATTAAACGGTGAGGAAAGTGAACAGTTACAAAAACTAAAAGGAGAAACGAGTAGATACTTGTTTCCTCATTTTCTATTATTCCTCATTTTCTATTGACATGGACTGGGAGAGCAAGTAAATGGGTAAAAAGCTCACCTACCATATTCCATCACTTGCTAGTATAAGGAATTCTGCGTCATCATGTGGCTCCCATATCACCACATCAGGTTCTGAACTAAGATGCATTTTCAAGATTTTATCACCAAAAGCCCTAGCTACTGTTAGCTACCCATCAACACGAGGCATATCACCTGCAAGAACAGAAATTCAGAACCACTTTTAAAAAACCAAAATCAGAGAACAGATTAAACTCATGCCAATGTACCACTTTCTAGACTTGAAAAAACATGAAACAAGATCTACACATGTGTGTAGATCAAAGTCTTGAAATTACTAAGAAGGAGGGTTAATTGAATAAAAAGAAGGGGATGAATCTTGTAGGGTTTAAGCGAGGAGAAATCTGAGCATTGAAGGAGCAATGGAGGAAAAAAACATATTAGGAAATAGTTTAGGGATTGAGTCACAGAGTCAAGTAGAGTTATAATCAGAAATGTGAAGCAACCTGAAACGCGAAGCTCTGTAAACACAATCGCAAGTTCAACTCCTAAAGTGTATTAGATTTTGAGATGAAACATCAAGAATCATAGTTTCAAGATCCTATCCTTCCTCCTTTCTTCATCACCGATCAGTTAGAGCAAAGACAGGGAAGAAGAAAAATCAACAATTCCAAAACTACAAAATTAAGCATACAAGACGCTCATCATAGCTCCTACTCTTAGATACATTACTTCAGAAATTTTTGCCCCCTTGAACCCGTCGGATTCGAAAGAAAACAGGGGAAGAAAAATTTTCAAGAAAAATCCCAAGCTTCAATAATCAACATACAAGGCATTTTTATATCATTAATCTTACTCCTATTGATGTTTAGCCTGAATAATGAATATCCAAAAATCTAAGAAGATTCCATCGGGTGAATAGTAACCCTAGGAAGAAATTTGGGGAGACTTGATCAAACACCAAATTACCCCTTGAATCCTTCCCCAAGAATGATTAATAGAAGTATAAGCTTCGATTTTACTGATTTATAGCCTCAAAAAGGTCCAAAACTCGAACTGATCCCTCCCCAGATCCTCTCAAATCGCGCAAAAATAGAGAGCAATAGGAGGAGGTAAGTTACCTGAGCTCACTCCCAAGCTTGCATGCGCCGTTGACGCCTTGCTTCGTCGTGAATCGCCGTCGAAATTGCTGGTGGCCGTTGGAGATCGAAGAACCAAATTTGGTTGAGGGAGAAGGCGCAGGGAGAAAGCTAAGAAGACAATGTGAAGTCTGTTCGATCAAGGGAAAGGGTTTTTTTTTTAAGTTGAATCCACGTCTCATATAGAATATGAGACGTGGATTTAAATTTTTTCACGTCTCATAATTCATTATGAGACGTGAAAAAAACATATTCCACATCTCACTTTTAAAAGTGAGACGTGGAAAATATTTCCCCAGGCTTTTCACATCTCATAAAATTTATGAGACGTGAAAAGTCTTTTTTTTTTGTATCTACATCTCATAAAATTTGTGAGACGTGGAAAGTCCCTTTTTCACATCTCACAAAACTTGTGAGACGTAGAAAGAGTTTACATATTTTTTTTTAAAAAAAAATTTGCCTTCTTTCCACGTCTCACAAAAAATGTGAGACGTGGAAAGCAGTTTTCAGTGAGACGTTGAAAACTGCTTTCCACGTCTCACATTTTTTGTGAGACGTGGAAACTAATTTCCCGCCTATATTTTCGCACATTTTTATGTTTGGCACTCTTTTTTCAGAGAATCCACGTCTCATATTTAAAAAAGAGACGTTAAATGTTTTTCACATATTTACAATTTTGCCCCCGCCTTTTTTTTACATCTCATTTTCAAAAAAGAGACGTGAAATGGGGACGTGAATACTGTTTTTTGTAGTAGTGAAATTTTGTAATAGGTTTGCTTGATAAGGAGAAGTCCAAAAGCTACCAAGTTCTATAAATTGAAGATGCTTTGGAATGTGATTCATGGTTGGTAATGTCCTTTAATGAATCGAGCTTTCTTAGACATGAAAATGATTTACGTTATTGATTGATTTGTTTCTTTTGAGATTTTATAATAATTGAAAACAAGGATATATATATATAGGTGTTCCTTGGTGTGTGTAAATAAATGTAAATGTGATGGTTTAACTTGGAAATATTGATTTGAGACATATGGGTGGTTTTAGGACTGATTATAGTTCAACAAAGTAGAAGGGTATAATCTTGTTTTTATTGAATTCTAAACTGATTTCTGGTGGCACGTTAAATGTTTTGGCTGATTTATGATGATGAAATTTGTAATTAAGATAACTTTGATGTTCTGAAGTTAAGGGGTCCAAGATACTGGAATAAGGAGTAAGGATTTAAAAATATACCTAGTTAACTTGGAAATGGTTTAATATTAAAATTGTTACTGATTAATCCTTGTCCATTTCTTTCTTGGCTATGGAGGTTTATTATTAGTTATACTATGCATAGAGATAATTAATTGATAGGGAAGGTAAGTTTAATTCAAAATTAGTAGTGATATTATTATGCTTGTGTTGGGTGTGTATTAATTAATGATTTTGCAATATATATTGATGTTAGTTTCTCAATTAACTCTTTGCTTGGTTTAAGCAAATGAGATGTTCCTTTAATATTTGATTTCTTCTATTTTGTTCTTATATAAGAATTCTACATGTTTACATTATACTATAAATATGAAGTTAATGGTGGTGTTTTTGTATGTGTTCTGAATTGTTTCTGAATATGTGTGTGATGCTTGTTGTTTTTCTATATAATGGTGTAATAGTGATTGAATTAGGATTAATATGGAACAACATATCAGATTTGGGAACGGTAAGAACATAGGTAGCACTATAAGAACGTGAGAGACGCTGAATAAAAGTTTATAAACATAGGTATTAATTTATTATCTATATATTACATGGAAATATAGGTAAAGATAGTGAGATTAGTACACCAAGGCATCTGGAACAGCAGGAGCCAGCAAAGGTTTAAGTTTGAAGTTCAGGTAACAGTTTACTTCAATAACAAGTAAATCACATGTATAATTTTATAATACATGTTGCATTTTAATTGATAAGTTTTTATTCCTATCATGTTTGGAATACTCCAACACTTAAGTGGTTAGCTACCCCTTTGCGAGATCAGTTTAGTTGTAACTTTAAATGTTATAATGAGAAAACCCTGCAGGTCAAGCGCCACTGGTAACAAATATATTGTTATCACTAGTTAGTAGGTGCTTATAGCACACAGTTCAGTAGGATAAGAATTGTCATTATATGAGAAGGTTTATAAAAGATTTACATGTCAATGCACTCATGAAAATAACAGTTAATGAGATAAACTGCATTAAAAATTGCTATTTCAGATAAGTTAGAGGCAAGTTGAGTTTTTGGGGAAAGGTAATATGAAGAAGCAGGGATGCTTGCTGTGTTATATACCTACATATTTAGATATTTTGGTTTCTAGTTATTTAGTTAAGATATAGATTTAAATAAGTAAACAAACTTAAAGCCTATTTAGTAGCTAGTATAAAATGGTACCTATGTATGTATAAATATCATTAATAAACCATACAGTGCATGTACAGGTAAGAGGATTGTCACCCGAGATAACTCGCTAATATATTATTATAGTGGGAGAAGAGTAGGTAGTTAAATAATATATAATATAGTGGATATATGTATATACAATATAAGGGATTTTAACTCCCTAACCATTGTTAGAAAAGAATAAGTCCGTTAATTAGATTTAAGTTATTTTAATTGTTTTATTAACCACGCTATTTTATAAAGAGTTTTAAATTGTTCCAATTTGTTAGAAAAGGTCATTCCAACTGAATTGGAGTTGGAATATTATTTGAAAAGGTTTTAAATTGTTCGTATTTTTGCGCTTCTGGCATTTGTAAAAGTGGTTATACATTAATTAAAATGCTATAATATAATATTAAAATATTAGGTGTTACACCATGGTGATGTATAGCTCAAACTTTGTATCATACCATTAAAATCATGTTTTAGAAGCTCCACATAAACTATATCCAGGACCCTTGCCTTCCTTATATATCATATACTTGTTAGTATGGAGCGGAGCTCCTTACATAGAATTGTTACTATATATGTGTGTACTGCTATGGAATTTCAAGAGGTCATAGTTGTAAAGAATCTCTTGAGAATTCCAAAAGTACCTAATGACTTTGTTTATACAAAATGTAACTTATATTTACATTTTGTATTGTGGGTTTATTAATATTGATGAAGAAATTTATACATAGGTAAGGTTTATGGGATTAGGGCTTACTCGTATTCTGAGCCGATCACACTTCAATATATGGGGTGTGACAATGAGTGACATAAATGATAATCCTTTTATATGTATGACTCTTTTTTTTTTTTTGCCACCATGTATGATTCATTTTCATGTAATAATGACACATATTTTTTTATTTGACTTAAGAGATAAGCAAGATCTAGATAAAGTTTTTCCTTGCATATCAATTGTTGCAATTTTTCCACCAAAGAAAAAATTGGCTATGATTTTGACAAAAAAAAAAAGCCAATCCAAACTAGTTGATCATATGGAACTGGTAAAATGGTCACTAATTAGTTTGTATAACCTCAAGACCAATTAAAACTAAAAAAAATGGCAGTTCAACAAATAATTTTTATAAGGAAGTTGAGAGTTTGTTTTTGTCATGAATGTAAAACTTAAATCTCCTTTCCGTTTCTCGAATGATACTTTTGTTTTCAAGTGATCGAGTGATACATCACTTTAAGTTACACCACCTCTCTTGAAATGGTTATGTTTAAGGAGATCAACTTATGAGTATGCTTCTACCTTGATATCTATCCTTTATATAGAATCGAAATTACAATAAACTTATTATTGACAAATTAATGAGTGACTTCATAACATAATACAATTTATTTAAGAGAGGATGACTAATTACTTGGATTCCAGAAATTTGAAAACTAATAGTTAGTATTAGGGATGAAATTGTAGGTTGGGTTAGAGGTGTTAAGCTATTGAAATACTTGACTTTATTTTGAGATAAGTGAAATTTGTCACTTTAGTTATCCCTATATGATAAATGTGTTCATTTTACAAGTTTCTTAATTTGGGTAGTTTATACAAATGATCAGAAAAAAAACATACAATCCCTTAGTTCTAATTGTAAAAGCGAATTAACAGTTTTTTAGTCATAAATGTAAAATCTCAACCTTCCCTATTGTCTTTGTATATTTTTTATAAAACTACCTCAATAATATGCAGATTTAAACTTGAATCACGATCCCATCATATGACTAAAAGAGACTAGTTTACGAAAATTAACTGGCATCTTTTATAAATAATTAACTTGCCTGCTTTTTTTTTACTAGAAAATCAATCAACTTATAAGTTATAATGGTTTTATTTTATTTTATTTTATTATTATTATTTTGCATTTTAGGTTGGTAATAGGGGTATCTAAGATTTAGATTTCACATATCCTTATAATATTATCAAATAAATAATTACTTTTCCACCTTCAACAAACCCATAGATTTCACATATCTTAGTGATAATATCAAATATTTAATTACTTTTCCACCTTTAACCCGCCAATACATTTCATGCTTAATCACAAAGTTCCCAAATTTCTAAATCTGTCAAAACAATGCCCATTGTACTTTCATATCAACGATGCGAGAACAATTCTATATAAGGTGATGGATCTAGAGGAAAAAGTATTCTCATCAAAAATTGATCTAAGAGTGGTAAACAAAAACCAATCTCCTTAAATATAACTATGTCAAGAGAGGTAGTGTAAGATGAGTACATCACATATGATTCCAAGAGAGATGTTTCATTCAACATAAAAAAGCAAGTATTAAGAAAAAAAACATGTGAACTCAGCATCCTTTGTTGTGTTAAGCTTGGAACAATCATTTTTATGGATGATCCCTTTGATCCTGAACAAAAGGTTTGGCAAGATGATGAAGGCTTCCAACGATTAATTGAGAGATGTCAAGCTAGGCCTATGGCACATAGGACTTTGAGGAGAAAGTAATATATAGAAGTCACGATCAACAAAGGGAAAAAACTTCTGATGAGATGATAACAAGAGTCTCATATGGAAGTGATTTTCCTATCTGATGATCTAATGTATGGCAGGGAAGCAATGCCCAATCTAACAAATTAGAGTTATATGAAGATCTTGGTTGGGTAGAATGTGAAGTGAACAACGTGATAATCTAGAGAAAAAGCAGAGTTCCCTATTATACCTTCTATAATGTCAGAGGATTTGCAGTTTTCAGGGATAATGAGATGTTGAAGCCATCTAGCACCACCAACCCATATATTCCAAATCCACCAGCAAATGAAGGATGCTATCTAATCTACATAATGAAAATTTGACATACCAACATCTGTTGCATGGCATGGACATAGGAAATGTGGAAGAGTTTTTGGTAATCAGAGCATATGTGATGCAACAACCTTCCAACAATCCCAATCATCCATATGTTCCATCATTTTACAATTCATTTTCTTGCTGATGTCATATATGATGTTTTTGTATATATGTTTATTATGTTGTTTACCCATTGTTGCAAAGTTATGTAAGGAGGCAAATAAGTTGTATATACATGTCATGCTTGTTTTGTTTTGCATGTTTTTATTCCCTATTGCAATCCTCCAACAATTACTTGTTACCGAGTAAAAAAGAAATGCATAGATGAATAAAAATAACTAAGAATCTTTCATAAATTCTAATGTGTACTCTAACACCGCTCATTAATGAGTTCAATTGTTCAAGAAATGTTAACTCTATACAATTTAAATTACATTGATAAAAAAAAAATTATTGATCTCTCGTCAATGAGTTCAACTTAAAAAGAGAAGTTTAACGTTGGTTATTAAATTCTCTTAATATATGCGCATAAATAAATAACATTCATTAGGGATTCCTTTATAAATACTAATGTAATTCTAATACCCCTTATTAATGAGTTTGATTAACTAAGAAAGGTTTAATGTATGTAATTTTAGGTTTAGAACATATTTGATATAATAACATCGGGAAAAAGACAAAACAATACCCCTAAAAAATCAAAATGGACATTTTAGTCTCTCGAATCTTATAAATCCCATATCAAACCCTAGAGAGGAATTTGAGATTTCCAAAATGTTATTAAAAGACATTTTTGCCTATAAGTATAGGTAAACGAAAATGACTAGTGCTTTACAATTTTTACATAGGGATTTCCAACTTTATTATAATGATTTTCAAGTTGAGTATAACAATTCACAATTAACTACTCAAATGTTCTTTTCTATTTTCAAAGGTATTTTTTTTTCTTTTCTACTAATAATATATAAAGAATAAATCTTAAAAAAATAATATATTTTGCCGCTTAAATACTAGTTTCCTTAAGCATGATCATGATGAAAGGGAAGGAAAAACATGAGTATATATTAATGATGATTTTGAAAAGATAGGATACCTTAGGTAGAAACATAGAATGTTCGCCTAATTTCATGAACAAAAGGGTTTTTGCATAGGTTTTATAGACCTATAAGTATGCTAATTCATGTAGCATATATTTATTTTAAGAAACAATTAAGTTTATAATTGCTATAAATGGAAAATGAAACTCATTAAATGCTCCTAATAAATATACGTAAAACAATGATATACCTTTCACTAGGAACCTTCTTAAATTTTAATGAATTTTCTAACATGACTTGTTAACAAATCCAACTATCCAAAAGAGGTTCACTGTATTATGCACGTAATTTCAAATCCATAATGTGAGACTATTATTTAAATAAACTAATCTTTAAGTAATAATATGCCCTCCCCAAGAGTTGGTTTCCTTAAACATAAACATAACGAGACATATTTCCTAACATATTATCCTTTTTAAGGCATGGAAATTGGAAAGCAATGCCTACACTTAACCATCAAATGAAATAGCATTGATAAATAGCATTGATTTGGGATCCCTTAATCAATTTTAATGAATATTATTGTGCCATTAATTAATAGTTCAATTGTCCAATAGAGGTCGAATGTATTTATTAAATTCTTCTAATAAATAGACATAAATGTAGACTAAGAATCCCTTCATTCATTTTCTAATAAACTTCGTCATACACCGCTCATTGATAAGTTAAAGTGTCCATGGGAGTAATGTTGTTAAACCCGTGAGTTTAAGTATACTTATGAGAGAGATGTAAACTCCGCTCGTAAACTCATAAGAGTTTACATTTATTAATATATAATTAAATAATTAAAATATAGAAACCAAAAAATATTATGAATTCAACAAAGGTCAAAACCAAAATATTGAAATTAAATACAACTTTCATAATTTATATATTTCTAAAGTCATTTAGATTAATTACAGCTAAAAAATCATAAATTTAACAAAGATAATCGAAAGTTGGAACATTGTCGTCTCCATCATTTTTAAATCATAATTTTCCTTGATGTTATCAACATTCAAATCAACATCAATTATATGATTATCAACTTCCTTATTACTTTCATGGGGTTGAAGAACCTATTATTATCTTCTTGGAGATCCTCTTCATTGATCATTCCTTTAGTTATCCAACATCGTCAGAACAAATATCATCAAAGTCATAATCAGAAACTTTGGTATTTTTCTTTCTTGTTAGCTTCAAATTGCACATCACAAATACCAAATCATTCATCTTCTTTTGATGCAAACGATTTCTTCTTTTGGTATGAATCTATACAAAATTAAAAAACAAGTTTATTAGTATCCTAACATTCAAGCGAAATGATCATGTTGAAAACTTAAAGAATGTCTCACCATCTCAAAGGCACTCCAATTACGTTCACAACCAAAAGAGCTACAACATAAGCAAAGAATACAAATTGCAATTCTTTTTTAAGAACTGGGCATGAAGCTCCATAGGAGTTCCACCATTTTGTTGGAGCCATTTATCCTTAATACTTGAGTAGTTCACACCCAAACATGTCTCTTGCATAGTGAAAGTTAGCCAATTGATACTCAATGTTGTTGCTCTACTTTTCATCCTCAACCATTCTTGACATAATCTTATAATTAGGTTTAAAATCAATGTCATATAGAAGATAAGGATTCAGGTAGTATGCTGCTGCATTCAAAGGCCTATGTAGTTGAGCTTTCCACATCTCGTCAATTATATTCCTTAGTTCCTCATAACTATCACAATTTACAATAAGTAAACAAAAGAGTCATTAAAAATAGAAAATAGACATTAAAATTCCATGACAAGATTAAATATAAATTTAATTTAATAGTTACCTTTTTAAACATTATTAAAATTTTGTTTGATATTTCCTTTTCACTTTCCATTGCTTCGTAAATGAATCCTATTGTCGGCTTCTCTTCTGAATCTACTAAACAAAGAACTTAGACTAAAGGGGTAGCAACTTTAAGGTATGTCACAATATTCCTTCACAAATTATTATCCACAACACTTCTTGCTACTTCTTTTTCATTTTTTAAAGGTGAAAATTTTCTATCTTTCCACTCTTGAGAATTAAACAAATTTATCATGGGCACTCTATGCTCACTAAGGCATGACAAAGTTAGATACGCAGTGGTAAATCGAGTTGAGGCGGGTCTTATTAAGTTCTTCCCATTTGTGTATTTTCTCAAAAAGCTAATGAGCATGGATCTTGTATAAATATATATTGTGATTCTTCTACCCATACTAATGGTTTCTTTATGCAACCAAATTTTTCTCAAAGTCCTCCAACATTAAGTCAATACAATGGGCTACACATGGAGTCCAATATAAACTTGTTCTCTTCTCCATTAATCTTTGCCCAGCTGCTTTATAATTTGCGGCATTATCAATCAGTATTTGTACCACATTTTTCTCTCCCACTTTTTCCATAACTTCTTCAAGAATCTCAAATAATTTATCAATGGTTTTTGAAATTTCTGAAGCATCTAATGAGTACAAAAATTAAAACAAACAATATCAACAAACTAACAATTTAAATATACAAGAGAAACTTTAAGAAAAAGTGTAGAAAGTTTGAGAAAAGGACCAAAACCTTTATCCCAAATGTCAGAATTTCGCTTTATTGGAACACAATATTTTATTGGGTTTTTAGAAAAATATCAAAACAAAATAGAAAAAATCACAAGCAACACACAGCATGGCAACAGTCAAACACCGCACTTCTTCTTTCATGGAACATAATTTATTATTGAAAAAAAACCTGCAAGTGAATAGCTGGCATCCACAATAGAACACAATTTTTTCTAATGAATTGGATTTCATTGAGTATAAACCAAATTGTATAGGTACTTGATGCTTTGTTAACTAAGTGCGGAAATCTAACTATCAGAAACTATGCTCTACATAGACTATGGAAAGCTGAAAGAGAACACAATTTTTTATTGAAAAATAAAACCATGTCATGTCACTAACATATTTCAATACCCAATACTTACAAGTCACAAGTTATGGAATTGCTTTAAGTGAAGAAAGAAAATAAAGGCGTGAACTTTAGGGCTGGCTCTCAAATAAGTAATATTTATTTTTTTAAGTTTGTGGTTTTTGTTTATTAATTAGTCCTCTACTTCCCAGATCTCGGACTCAATAGACTCAGTCTCATAATGACGAGTTAAATGATTTTCACCGAGTGAGAAATGAGTTTGACCGATTATAAGCTTTGAATGATTCTGTAAGTGAGCTAGCTCGATTTTCATGGCTGAAAACCTAAACTCAGTTAACTCGACGAGTTGACTCATGAGTTTGACAACCTTCTATAGGAGGTTCAATGCATTTAACTTTTGGTTTGGAATGTGAAATTATTTTTATATAAAAGACATGACTTTAAATAATAGTTCTGCTCCACAACCATTTCCATCCTTCAACATAACCACTATAAGATAAACGAAGAGACATGTGTATATATCAAAAGGGAAAGGATGCATGATATGGAAACATCAACGAGGCAATGATAGAGGCATCTGATAAAGAAGTAGAATTCTACGTTTCAGATACTTCTGATGGTAGAAGAGTTGCTGTGAGCTATTATGAAACCACTCATTGATGAGTCAAAACAGGCTTATTGTAAATCTAGCCTCCCAATACGAGAAATTAAGTTCTATATAAAGGAGAAACCTCAAGGAAAAAGTGTGCTAAACAAAAACTAGTTCTCCATAAGCATAACCATGTAAAGAGAGATGGTGAATGATGAATAATGATATCTAGAGAAATGTATCATTCAATAAAAGGAAAGCGAATATCACAAAATAATTTTGTGAACTTAGCATCCTTTATAGTATTAAAGCCGGGGCAATCATTTATAGTGGTGTATCTGTGATCCTCATCCAAAGGTTTGGCTAGATCGTGAAGCTATACAACAAGTAATTGAGAGGTACGTTAAATTAGGCATATCATGCAATGGACCTTGAATAAAGAGGAATCATTACAAAATAGGATGGACACAAGGATAAAGATTCTCATGAGAATATTACAAGAAAATAAGTAGAAAAACATACAACCTATTTTCCTTAGTATAAAAGCTAGTTTGGTTGAATTCGGTACTAAATATAAGATTCTAATCTACTTTGTTGTCATTATGAGATGTTGAACCTCAAAGTTTTGATGATAACCAGATATGACTTAGGCTAATAAAATTATAGGTCTCTTAACTTGGAAAACATTTTAAATTAAGTTTTGAAAACTAAGTTAAGAGCCATCAATGACTTGTGCAACAATCAATTGCTTTGAAGTAAAATCCATCAATAGGCTTCCGAGCACATATTAAGTGTTGAGACTTTCAATCGAGTGTTATACATTTCAATTGATTGGAATGACCTTTTTATCAATGATTGAGATGAAGAAAATGAGTGAACTTGGAAGAGAACACTCGAGCATCATTCTTGGCCATTGAGTTGAGAAACAATCAATGACAAACTAATAAACCGATAAGCATCCAAACTTAGAAATATTTCATGAGTTCTAAATACCATTTAGCATTAATTTAGCCATCGATTGTCTTTCACATATCAATGGGCGACGTATCCATCGAGTGTTGAACTTTGAATACAATCGAGTACTAATAGTTCTATTGAGTATTGTAGGTGAAACTCTTTGAGGAACCATAATCTTTGATTATCAGTCAATAGGGAAGCCTAGAAAACAATCGATGACTGAGAGATCCATTGATAGTTGAACTTGAAAGTTTGAATTTGCTTGATCTTTCAATGATTAACTTCTTAATAACTAACTTTACATTTCTAGAGTTTTTGGTTATCACATTTTAGGAAAGTTCCATTGTACATAGAAGCCAAGCAGAATGGATAACATAAAGTACTAGCCGTTACAGAATTTACTCCCTGGACAAAGGCTCAAACCAGCAAATAAAATGCAATTCTTCCAAACAAAGTAAATGAAGTAATCTCAACCCTTCATGATCATTAAATCAGTCCTACATCTCAGATACACACAACGGCTAGTTCATCAAGCTTCAATGGGAAAATTTTCATTAGAGGCTATAAAAGCATTTGAAGCTGGAACTTGAAAAGTAGAGACATTAAGTGTAATCCAACGACAATTCAAACAGCATTTAAGTCATATATTTGAGTTCTCTCATTGTGCTTTAAGTGCATATTATTTGCTCAATTATGTGAGCTATCATTAACTCCAGTAATCAATTCTTATGTATGATTTTCTTAGGAATTGGGTGAGATAAAGAGATCTTACTGAGAAATTTCTCTTAAGTTCTAAAGGTGTTCAGGAACCTGTTTAAATCATGTATTATCACAAGTAGAACCCAACTAATATTGGAGAACTAGATGTAGGTCAGAGTTAGGGCCGCACCAATATAAATCATGATTCCTTAATTTAAATTTTTTTGAAAAATTTTGAGATACACAATTCAACCCTTGTGTATTTCCTGTCACTTTCGCATGTTCTACAATTAGTTGTTTAATATCTTTATAAGTGGGAAAACATCAATCGCAAGATTTCATTTCTAGGTGTCTTGGTTGGTTCTGGATATTTTACAATGAAAATAACGAAAAATGAAAAAACAATATAATCATCACCAATATCACATTTCAAAACAAGTATAATTGCCCCTATCTGAAACTAAGATGGCTTTTCCCAAAAAAAAGTATAATTAAATAATCATGCAGGTCAATCTCCTCCACTTGAGGGATGGCCTATCCCCTTCCTCCAAGGATGAAAAAGCCAATCCAAGCATATCGTTCACTGAGTACGAAAAATCCACACAACCGATGCACAAGAGATGACAACCACACAATGAGCCAATTGACGATCACCACCTGATGAAGTAACTCTTGGATCCATAATTCTTATGCAATAGGCATCTAATGCAATAGTAATAACAATGTATATCTGGTAACCTTCATGTCACTTCTTAGCTCAACATTATCATATTATTATATTTTTTGAAAGGATATATTACTTTCAAAGCCATGTCACATAATTCAACTCATTCGCAATTACACTTCCCATAAGACAATTTCAATATCAAAATATTATTTCACAAACAGTCTTGTAAACAAACCAATCCATAACAAAACATGTTCACAAATCTCTATCAACAAGACCCAAACTTATATGTGAAGAACGAAGCGGTTATCTCTTGTAGACAATTCATTAATACCACAAGTACAAGCTCCTTGATCAAACTTTAATACCAATCTCTACATATAGCATCACATGCACATAGCAATATATTATTTAATTGACTAACCACAAAACTTAGGGAAATTAATCCCCTTTAGAGTCCCATTGTTCCTCTAAGAAATTAATTAGAACTTTTTAGCTTGTTTATGTCATTCAACCCATCTAGGTTCACTAGCACTCAATAAATTATCATTGTCCTCCGACCAAATAAAAGATTTCAAACTGATACCTCATTCTATACATCCAACAAGATTTATTGATCATTTAGTACAATATTAAATCACTACATTTTCAAAATTTAGTCAAACTTCCTTCAATAATGAAAACCCTAAGTCTCTAAGTTAATAAATCTCAAATTTAAACAAACTAAACTGATTAAAAACCTGACCTAACATTAATTAAGCAATATAAATCATCAAATAATATCTTGAACTTCCCAATTTCTTAAAATCTCTCAAGGACCCTAATTTCCCCAAATCTTCCAACTAACAAAACTTCCATCAAACTGCAAATTTTACAAAAACAAAACAATGAAAACCTTAGAATAAGTAATTAGAAGGAGCTTGAGTAGAAGAATAGAGAGATCTACTCAAAATGAAAAACAATTCAAAATCCCCAATTAACCTTTCATACAAACCATAAAATTCGTCATAGAGGAGAAATAGGTTACAGACCACTTACCTAGTGATTAGAAGCGTTAATCTCGCTTAGGAACTTCAATCTCTTGATTTGGAAATTTCCCTCTCTAAAATTGCACTATATCGCTCTCTTTAAAACCTTAATTCTTCATATTTTCAACATTTGACAGTGACTTGTTAGCTTTTTAAAATTTCATGCTCACTTCGTTGAGCATGTTTGCATGCCACATCGAAGAGCACAAAAACCTCAGCACGTATTGTTTGCTCACCATGTTAAGCACATTTGTTCGCCATGACGAAGAAGGCAAAGAGGTCCATCCTTCCTCTGCCTTGCTCTTTATGGCGAGCATAGTTGCTCACGCGGAAAACGAGGTAGAAAAGCACCTCTTCCCCATTATTTCCTTCTATTTCACTTACAAATCCATCCATTATCTCATGTAATTTAATTAAATCAAAACATACTTTTTCCATCATCCAAACCATTAAACTAAATTCTCAAATATGTGTCACATCATTCCATGTTACCTCATAAACTCTATACAACACCTCAAATTCCTCAACCCAACTTAACTTAATTGGGATGTCATAGTTAATAACTTTAGGCTATATTTCAAATATGCTAGTGCATATAATGCATGAATTTTCCATTGTATTAAATTCTTTATATGCTTATTTTGAGATATGAATTATGTGATTATAAGGAACGATTTTAGCCTTACTGCTCTAAAGAATTCATGCTTATGACGCAAATATATGGGCACTAACTTTTAGAGCCTTGAATAATTGATGCTTTGAGCTTTGAAGTCTTATATGTGATAAGTCCAACTGCCTAATAAACGCATTAAAAAAAACTACCTAATAAAGGTTTGGTGTATGTAATGAATATAGCAACATTTACTAGGAATCTTTCATAAATTATAATGTATTTTCTGACACCACTCATCAATGGGTCCAATTATCTAAGAGAGGTTCAATGTATCTAAGATAGGTTCTATGTATTATAAATGTAATGAATGTAATAAGTATTAATAATATTGACTAGTGATGTTCATAAATTATAAGCACTACTACAAAAATAGGCTATAGCAGCGCAACAATAGCAGTGCTTATAAAACATAAGTGATGGGATAGGTCTTGGGTGACCTATTCCGGCGCTTTATAAATATAAGTGTTGGTATAGGTAAAACCTATATTAGCGTTTTTACATCAAAAGCGCTGGGATAGGGTATAGGATATTTTTTTAATATTTTAAGCCTAACCCAGTGTAACACCTGGATTTTTACTACTATATTATAACATTTTAATTGAATTACAACCACTATTTCAGTTCCGAAAGCCCGAAAATACGAATAAATTTAAACATTTTCCTTTTCAAACAACGTTCCAACTTTATTGCAGTTGGAATGGGCTTTTCGAACAGCTTAAAATTTAAAACTTTTTATAAACAAATTAAAGTGGTTCATAAGACAATTAAAATTCATTAATCCTCTTAAGGTATTTATTTTCAATTTACAGTACTTGGGAAACTTAAATCCCTTTTATGAATTCATACAATTCTACCTTTTTATTCTTTCTACTATTAATTTAATAACTTAAAATTACATCATATACAATTAACCTTACTTTTTACAACGTAATCCTAAATTCTTCATCTAATCTTCCTCCAGCTTTCCTGCCTTATCTCAATCATCTTACCATCTATCAGCTTATCTGAAACAGCAATTTAACGCAGTTCATTTCATTCATTACCATGCATAATAATTAATAAAATATGTATAATTAAAAACATGTCTGTATGGGTAGGGATGTTGCCCCTCTGTGGGCCCCCGCACTCATCCCATATAAGTAAACATTAACCTTGTTGCTAGTGCACTTAAGGCACTACTGTGAGGTTTAACCTCCTGAATATAACCTTTCGGTCATAACTGAACTGTACTAGGGGTAGCTAGCCCTCTAGTCATCGAGTACTCGGATCCCATGAATATATCTGACAAGGTTAAAGCTACTATACATTTATAAAACATGCTATGCAATTATCATACATGATAAGTGATACTGAATGAAACTGCTACCTGGTTTCCAAGCTTAGACCTTATCTGCTCCTTTCCTTTCCACAGATCTTCTCAATTTATTTTACTATCAAGACCTATTAACATTTAATATAGACAATAAATTAATATCTAAATTTCTATATAATTATTCAACGTCTCTCTCGCTGGTCCTAATATACTTCATACTACCCTTTTCTTTGTATTAATGGAAGATTACAATTTACTATAATTATCTTAATCCTCTTTAACATTTAAAGGGTCAATTACGGATAATTTATTTCAATTAATCACTTACTTCATATTCTAAAAATCTAATTCACAGTTTTAGTAACCGAATATAGCAGCTTGAACAGGGTAAAACAGTAAATTCATTTTTAAATTAACATCATCAATTAATAATTCAGAATTCCTAATTATTCGCATCATTGTAAAACATAACTAACCATTCAACTTCTAAATCAACACTTAAAACCTTTCATCACCATACCTATTAACAAATATGCTATATTTAAATCGATCAATAATCGTAACCAAAAACATGCGCCTTTTCAAAATTTGAATCTTCATTAGCCTTTTAACTTTTTAGCATAGTTACTAGCAATTAAAAACTTCATGCAGTAATAATTTAAAGGGTTCAATTAAATACCTGCCAACCTTTTGATCATTACATATATCTCCTAATCAAGAAATCAACCCTATAACACAGTTTTCCCCTCTTAGATTATAACATTTCCAGCTTTAAGTAATTCTTCTAGCTACCAACTAATCATATACCAAACTAACGTTCACCCTTTTTCAATATATTCCATACTTTTAATTCATATTAACATATGTGAAATTTCTATGTCACCTGTCCATCTCGTATTACCCCTCATGTCCCATATCATATAATGCTCAACAACAATCTAATCCCAATTAATCATATTTAATTTCCTAACTTCCAATACCATACCGAACAACATCTAATCGTCCTATCCTATCACTTGAAATCCCTAAAACATTCTCCCTAGTCAAACAGAATCAATCCCCTAACTTTAATATTAAATTAAACCTCCCTCAATCATCTTAACTTCCTACCTAAAAGTCATTATCAATTGCCAAACTTAAATCGTAACTTCATAAGTCAACCCCCTTTCTCATTATCAACCCTTAGCACTTCATCATTTATCCACCAAACTTATATCTCTCAATTTCGATTGACCTTCAAAAGTGAATACAACAATACCAAATCCTAACTAATTCATCTTTAATCAGCCTAATCACTTAACTAACATAACAATTTATCTATTACTTTCACTTCTAATCTAGTAAAGATCTATGACTTTGATCTTACATATCAATCTTTTCTACTTGGACTATATTTACAAAGCACCCATTAGACCAATATCTAATATTTAACAATCCCTTAAACATTATTCCTCAGATTATCTCAATCCCAAGTTACAAAGAAACACAAATTCCTCGTCCAACAACCTACTTCATTTTAATCAAAGCACAATAAAGTATATATTGCCCCAAATATCAATTTCCTACCTTCCTATTTCTCCCTAGTATAACCATCAAAACCAAACAAAAGGGAATTAGCCAAAATTTCACATTTAAACAGGAATGAACATACCATCTCCTAATCATGTTCAAAATCCCTTTCATTTCTAAAATTGAGCTTTTGAAACATATTTCCTAATCCTAAGACATAGCATATTATTCGTCTTGTTTCTTACTCTTAACCCATAAAGATTTCCATATTCATGTATACCTAATCCTCATTAGTCCATTGATAGTGAAATCAAACAACCTAAGAAGAAAGGATTACCTAATTTATAATAACCCATAAATTTCCACAACTTTTCCTTCATCCCCGAATCAGCACACACACACAGAGAAACCAGAATATCCATTATTATCCTAGCCCTCAATCTCCCAGTCTGTAAGTTCCAATCCAAACTCAATATCAACTAAACCTTCTACACTTTTTCCCCCACTGATAATCGCAGCACAGAACAATTAAGGAAGAGAAAAATTACAGCAATTCAACATTCAAATCACACATGAATCCTTAATTATACATCAACTCTATCTCCCTTCCATATACTCAGAAACATATCACACAATTATTTAGTCTTCCGGCCAAAACAGAGCAGAAGAAGGAAGAAAGAAAATCAACAACTTCCCTTTCCATGCTATAAACCAGTCGGCCAACAAGTCAGAGAAGAGAAGGAAAATCGAACAACTTCCTATTCAACCACCCCTAATCAACATTACTTTTATTTCATCAGAGCAACAATCAGCATCCCCAGAATCACAAAATAACAAAATCAAGAACAAGGATTCGGCCAGCAAGGGAAGAATCAGGCCATCAAGAAACACAACAATTTCAACACGAAAACTACCCCTATGAGTCTTATTTTATTTCTCATCATGTTTAATTAGATTTTCCAGATCGTTCACCCCAAAATCCGCCGTCGATGAACAGTAACCAAGACCTATATTTGAGAGAAATCGGCCCAAATCAACCTTCCCTCACCAAATCGCTTCAAGAATAATCTTAATCGAGTCTTAGGCTTCGTTTCTATGAATTTGAAAGCTTCAAAAACCCCCAGAAATTCGAATCACTTCTCACCCTAGCACGCTCAAAATCACGCTAGAAAGGAGATGAAAATGAAAGAAATAGATTACCCAAACTCCGTGAGCGTCTTCTTTCCTTATTCCGCCGTCGATCGCCGTCGATTTCACCGTCGGAAGCTGTGGCCGCCGTGCTTGCTTCGAAGAACAGAGGAGCGAGGCAGGGGAGGGAGTGAGGACAGAGGAAACGTGTGTGTATCGGTTGGAGAGGGAGGAAGAAGAAATGGAATAAATAAGAAAGGAAACGATGGACACGTGTGTGGTATATATTAAAAGAGAGATTGATATTTTTATTTTATAAGCATTTTCCTATCTTGTCCTTCCCTTTATAATTAAAGATATTTTCAACTAGGGGCAGATATTGTCTTTTACATTTTCTATTTTCTATTTTTCTATTAAACCATAACTTTATTTATCATTATCATTTAGAAATAGACCTAAATTTGTCCCCAAAATAATTTTTCTAGATATGCTTTAATTTCTAAATTTATTTATAAGACTTTTTAAATGTCACACAATACCCCAAGGTTCTAAATATTCCCTTACTTAAATTTATCTCAGAACTATTTTTCCTTAACTAAAAAAATAAACCTTAAAAATTATTATAAAATACACCTAGCCTCATAAATTTGTTTATAAGGCTTTTTAATTTCTCAATGCTTTTCTAAGTCGTCAATTAAATTCTCATTATTTCTTTTCCCCATATTAGGTTTTATCTTCTAATTATTTCTCTTTATTTCTTATAGAAAATAAGCCTTAAAATTTATTAAAAATGCCTAAAATATCATAAATTCGTTTTTCAATGCTTTTTAATATTCTAGTTACATTTTTAGGATCTTGAATAATTTCGTATTTCCTACTTTCTAAAATTTGGGGTGTTACACCCAGCACTTACATACTACTCAATATTATTTTATTAAATTTTTATTGTGGAAGGCAGGATCATGGGCTCAATATAGTTTTTCTTTTAACCTTTCATTCCAGTTTTGAATTATTTAACCTTATCTTTGTTTTTAATAATTTCTAAATTCCTCCCTGTTTTTTTTTTATTTTTACGACCCTATCGAGCGCTTATTATGTAAAAAGCGCTGGGATAGGTCATTTGCTTTATATATATTTAACCAACTAATTAATTCCCTGAATATTTAATATTATCTTTTTTATTTAATTTTTTATAAATTCCTCCCATTTTTTTGTATAGGTTACG
Source organism: Mimosa bimucronata (assembly GCA_037074515.1). Classification (NCBI taxonomy): domain Eukaryota; kingdom Viridiplantae; phylum Streptophyta; class Magnoliopsida; order Fabales; family Fabaceae; genus Mimosa; species Mimosa bimucronata. Next base: position 23,951,787 of record CM073445.1, on the reverse strand, counting down.
TCCTTTTAAACTTAATTCTCTGAACCTTATTATTTAACCTTATCTTTATTTTTAATAATTTCTAAATTCCTCCCATTTTTTATTTTTATTTTTATGACCTTATCCCAACGCTTTTTATGTAAAAAGTGCTAGGATAGGTCATTTTCTTTATATATATATTTAATCAGTTAATTAATTCCCTAAATATTTAATATTATCTTTTTTATTTAAATGTTTATAAATTCCTATCAGTTTTTTTTGGTATAGGTTATGCCCTTTCAAACTTAATTCTCTGAACCTTATTATTTATCCTTATCTTTGTTTTTAATAATTTCTAAATTCCTCCCTATTTGTTTTTTATTTTTATAACCCTATCCTAGCGCTATTTATTTAAAAGCACTGGGATAGGTCTTTTGCTTTTTATATATTTAATTAGTTAATTAATTCCTTGAATATTTAATATTATATTTTTTTTTAATTTTTTATAAATTCCTCCAAGTTTTTTTTGTATAGGTTATCTCCTTTTAAACTTAATTCTTTGAACCTTATTATTTAACCTTATCTTTGTTTTTAATAATTTCTAAATTACTCACCTTTTTTTATTTTCATAACCCTACCCCAACGATTTTTATGTAAAAACGCTGGGATAGGTCATTTGTAACACCCCAAAATTTGAACTTGAGATAATAGGGATTTATTGAAGGCTTTGGGTTGTCATTTTGAAATTAGAAAGTCTTATAAATAAATTTATCAGATAAAGATGTATTTCTAATAATTTTAAGGTTCATTTTCTTTAGTATTTGAGGAAAAAATATTTTGAGGTCCAAATAAATTTTGGGTAAGAAAATATCTGATATGAGAATTAATTTTAGGAAATGAATTTTTTTTCACATAAGGACGGAACTGAAAATAATGGAAAACTTAAGGGTAGGGACTAAATTGAAAAGAGCAGAAGTTATAAGGGCAAAACGAAATTAAATCCTAACCCTTTATAAAATCAGATACTTCCTTCCTTCCTTCTTCATTTTCCCGTTTTCCCTCTCTCTTCCTCAATCTCTCTTACTTCCTCTGCCCTCTCCGTTCTCTCTGCGTCAACGGCGATTGGATGCTCCAACGGAACATGCATGCTCAGATTCGAACTCCGGTAAGTTCCCTCTTCTCATTCCTACCCATTATTTCTTCGATTTTGGCCGTTTAAGGTGAGGTCCGAATTTGGGTAGGGAGGTTAATGAAGTTTTTAAACCGATTAAAAGTAAGCTTAGGGTTCGATTTAGAAGTTTCATGAAGAGATTTTATGAATGGAGTTTTCATTGGACAGATTTCTTTCAATTTCAGTTTCGGTCACTGTTCATCTGAGTGTGTTCTTGCCGAATTCTGGGCAGGAATCGAATTAAACTCCAATTAAAAGTGATTAGGAGTAGGTTTAAGTATATAAAATGGATTGCATGTTTGATTTCTTAAAATTTCGGATTTTCTTCTGCTCCTCTGTTCAGCTGTACCGACGGCAAAGAGAGAGATTGATGGTTTAATGAAGATAAGAGTATGATGGAAGTGGTGTTTAGTTGTGCATGGTTAATTCTTGCTTGAGTGTGGAATTTTCGATTCCTTCTGTTTCCTTTGTTGCTGTTCATTAGTAAGGTTTCTTGATTCCAAATCAAAGCTAGATGAATTAATGTTAATTACTTTAAGGAACAGACTAAAGTTGAACTTTGGTCTTTTCTTATTGATTGTTGGGATGACTTGTGCGATTCGAAGTTTGGAGCCTTATGCTCTGTTTCTGATTATTCTTGCTGACATATTTGAGCTATGGTTTTATTGTTGGAAATATATAAAATTAATGAAATTAGAGATGGAAAGTTCATAGAAGTATGTTAAGAGTTATGATTTATCAATAGCATGTGGGACTTCCGCCGGGTATGATGATTAACAATTTAAATCTCTTTGCTCTGTTTCTATTTCAAATTAACTGATACTTGAGCTTGTAATTGCTATGATTTTGGAATCAGAAGATTCTATGCTCTGTCCTCTGTCTCGTTTTGCTGTCTTAAGCTTTGATTCTCTGAAATACGTAATTGGAATCATGGTGCTGAATCGTTTAATGTGATTAAGAGAATGTGAAGTTAATTTTCAGTTAAGCATTGATATATTGATGATATTTTATGAGATGATTTTTGACGTATATGTGAATTAGAATGGGTGATTTGGGGGCTGTTTCAAGCCTAGAGATGATTCTTTTTGTGGTAAAGTTGCAGTTCAAATTGGAGGTTGTAGGAGGATGAAGCTGAAGTAATATGCCATGTTTTAGATTCTTCTTGTTACTATGTTTAAGTTTCAGTTTATATGAGTGAAAGCTGTATATTTATTGAAAATAGCTATCTATTGAGTTGTATGTAATTTTAAGCTGAAGCCTATCTTATTCTGTTTTCTTTCTTGTTTAGAATGAAATTAAGAAAAGGGATTAAACTATAAGGTGTGAAGTATGTGGCTGTATTGTTTGTTAAGAATTTGGGGTTAAGTGTATAATTGTTGTTTAAAGTCTTTTGGTGGTAAGATAAATGATTAAGTACTGTTTGGTATTATTGAACATATTGGAGGTACTGTTATTATTAACAAAATTTGTAGTTTCCGTATGGAAAGCAAAACAAGAGATGTGAAGGAGTTTTTGAGTATAAGAAAGAATTATTGATTTGTTATGTGGTCTTGAAATTGAGTGCTTACTGTTAAAGAATTTAGAAGGTATCAATTCTATGTTTAAGAAAGTAAGAACAAAGGTTTAAGTTTGTGAGTGTTGAATTGCATGGAGAATCGATATTCTATTGGTCAATTGATACATTGCTGAAAGCTAGAAAATAAATGTCTTGCGATTTTAGAACTAAATAGTGTTGCATGATGTTGGAATGACATTCTGAATATGATTCTGACAGGAGGAATGTATATATGTTGAGATCGGTTGGAGAATGATTATTGAAATCTTAATTTACTTTCTAGTTTATTAGATGCTGCTCTTTGGGTGTTTAATGAGGTGTTAGACATTTGGTTCTAGGAAATGTTGCAAGTTAAGAGGTGTGAAGCAAATGAATAATGCTTAGGAATCAATTAAAATATGATATTGTATATAAATAAAAAAATACTCAAGAAGATTGTAGGGGTAGGCTGTTGAATGAGCATGGGGCTTTGAAAGGGAGTATATAAAATTTTAGCTTAGTGTTATATGTTGAAGGCTAATTCTTGATTTGTTAAGCATATAATTTATGGTTTTGCTGAAATTGAGTGTTGATGTGAAGCTTGAAACGCTAAAAATATAAATATATTTGCTTATTGTATGTAACTTAAATCTGTTTCCTACAGAAAATCTCAATGTGATTGTTATTGAAATTTTATATGAATACAAGTTTTCTAAGGACCAAAGGAAGAGAAAAAGAAACATAGGTTCTTGAGAAAGTTAATAGTCCAACATGGAGAATAATAAAGTTTAATGTAAGTAAATTATTAAAGTAGTCTTGAATGGTCAAAGTTCTAAATAAATGTGGGCAAGTTATAATTTGCCTAGAAGACAAGTTTGGGGTAGTATTGAGTAAGTTGGGCTTCGAGAGAGACGCAAAATATAAATATAGAAGCAAAAGTATTAATTTACTTATTTGTTATATGATATGTAAATAGGTGTTGATTATGGCATAATGTCATGAGGACAGTAGAAATGAAAAGAACCAGTTGAGGAGTAATTCCTGAAGTCCAGGTAGTAGTTTAATTCATTATATAAAGTTTTATATATATAATTTTGTAAAATCTGTTGCAATAGATGAGCATTATTCCTGTTATGATATTGATGATATTTATGGAGTACTCCAAGGCCTAGGTGGGTCGCTCCCCCTTTGCCAGTTAAATTCCTATAACCGTGAGGGTTATTGAGTAGCTGTGAGGGCTACAATTAAATTCCTATAACCGTGAGGGTTATTGAGTAGCCGTGAGGGCTATAATTGGAAAATCCTGCAGGTATTGGTTTAAAAGGGATATTTGCTTTCCTTATATGCACAGGTTTATGAAATTGATGTATATGTATATATATAAGTGCACACATGATATGAAATAAACTGCTAATGAGATTTCGAATCTCACTGTTTTCCAAAACGTTTTCAGTATACCAGAATGGGAGTAGCTAGCTGGAAAAGAAGTAAGGTAGTATGAAGGGGCAGGAATGCTTGCTTTGTCTTGTACCCTGTAGGTAGTTACTTTAAGAACCTACTTGTCTGTGTATGTTATATGTTTAAATAATTAAGACAAGTGGGAAGCTTGTCTAGTAGTTAATGTATAATTGTATATGTGTATATATATATATATATCCTTAAGGATTAATAGAGCTACATACACAAGTAAGAGGGTTATCAATCGAGATAACCCGCCAATATATTATTATAGTAAGAAAAGTGGAAATAGATAAATAGAACATAATCTAAAGAATATGTAAATATAATGTAAGGGGTCTGGCTCCCCAAGCATTATAATTAGAGTTATTTTAATTGTTTTAATAACCACTATATTTTATTGAAAGTTTAAAGATAATCCAATTTATCAGAAAATTTCATTTGAAAGAAAGGAAATTTGATTTAATACTTTGGAAAGAAAAAGTTTTAAAATTTTCGTATTTTTGGGCTTCCATGATTAAAAAGTGGTTATAAATCAATTAAAATGCTATAATATAGTAGTAAAATTTAGGTGTTACATCATTTGCTTTATATATATTTAATCTGTTAATTAATTCCCTGAATATTTACTATTATCTTTTTTATATAATTGTTTATAAATTCCTAATAAATTTTTTTTTGTATAGGTTATGTCCTTTTAAACTTAATTCTCTGAACCTTATCATTTAACCTTATCTTTGTTTTTAAAAATTTTTAAATTCTTCCCTATTTTTTTTTATTTTTATGACCCTATCCCAGCGCTTTTTAAAGCTCTTAGATAGGTCATTTGCTTTATATATATTTTATCACTTAATTAATTCCCTGAATATTTAATATTATCTTTTTTATTTAATTTTTTATAAATTCCTCCCTTTTTTTTGTATAGGTTATGTCCTTTTAAACTTAATTCTATGAACCTTATTATTTATCATTATCTTTGTTTTTAATAATTTCTAAATTTCTCCATGTTTTTTTTATTTTTATGACCCTATCCTAGCTCTATTTATTTAAAAAGTGTTAGGATAGGTCATTTGTTTTATATATATTTAACCAGCTAATTAATTCCCTGAATATGTAATATTATCTTTTTATTTAATTTTTTATAAATTCCTCCTAGATTTTTTTGTATAGGTTATGTCCTTTTAAACTTAATTCTCTGAACCTTATTATTTAACCTTCTCTTTGTTTTTAATAATTTCTAAATTCCTCCCTTTTTTTTTATTTTTATGACACTATCCTAGCGCTTTTTATGTAGGTCATTTGATTTGTATATATTTAATCAGTTAATTAATTCCTTGAATATTTAATATTAACTTTTTTATTTAGTTTTTTATAAATTCCTCTCATTTTTTGTATAGGTTATGCCCTTTTAAACTTAATTCTCTAAACTTTATTATTTAACCTTATCTTTGTTTTTAATAATTTTTAAATTCCTCCGTTTTTATTTTTATTTTTATGACCCTATCCAAGCAATAAAAAACGCTTTTTATTTAAAAAGCACTGGGATAGGTCATTTTCTTTTTATATATTTAATCAGTTAATTAATTCCCTGAATATTTAATATTATCTTTTTTATTTCATTTTTTATAAATTCATCCCATTTTTTATAGGTTATGTCTTTTTAAATTTAGTTCTCTGAACCTTTTTATTTAACCTTATATTTATTTTTAATAATTTCTAAATTCCTCCCTGTTTTTTTTATTTTTATGACCTTATCCTAGAGTTTTTTATGTAAAAAGCGCTGGGATAGGTCATTTGATTTATATATATTTAATCACTTAATTAATTCCCTGAATATTTAATATTTCTTTTTTATTTAATTTTTATAAATTCCTCCCAGTTTTTTTTTTGTATAGGTTATGTCCTTTTAAACTTAATTCTCTGAACCTTATTATTTATAACATTATCGTTTTTTTTAATGATTTCTAAATTCCTCACAGTTTTTATTTTTATTTTTATGACCCTATCCCAACGCTTTTTGTGTAAAAAGCGCTAGAATAGATCATTTGCTTTATATTTATTTAATCAGTTAATTAATTCCCTGAATATTTAATATTATCTTTTTTTATTTAATTTTTTATAAATTCCTCCCATTTTTTTGTATAGGTTATGCCATTTTAAATTTAGTTCTCTGAACCTTATTATTTAACCTTATCTTTGTTTTTAATAATTTTTAAATTCCTCCCTTTTTATTTTTATTTTTATGACCCTATCCTAGCAATAAAAAGCGCTTTTTATTTAAAAAGCACTGGGATAGGTCATTTTCTTTTGATATATTTAATCAGTTAATTAATTCCCTGAATATTTAATATTATATTTTTTTTATTTCATATTTTATAAATTCATCCCAGTTTTTTTTTTTTTGTATAGGTTATGTCCTTTTAAATTTAATTCTCTGAACCTTTTTATTTAACCTTATATTTGGTTTTAATAATTTCTAAATTCCTCCCTGTTTTTTTATTTTTATGACCCTATCCTAGCGGTTTTTATGTAAAAAGTGCTGGAATAGGTCATTTGCTTTATATATATTTAATCCGTTAATTAATTCCCTGAATATTTAATATTATCTTTTTTATTTAATTTTTTATAAATTCCTCCCAGTTTTTTTTGTATCGGTTATGCCTTTTTAAACTTAATTCTCTTAACCTTATTATTTAACCTTATCTTTTTTTTAATAATTTCTAAATTCCTCCCTATTTTTTTATTTTTATGACCCTATCCCAGCGCTATTTTTGCTCTTTGTTAATTTTATTCTTTCTAATTAATTTTAATTTTTTTTAATTTCTGGGGCCTATCCCAGCGCTTAATATGTGGAAAGCGCTGGGATAAGCCTTTTCCCTCTTAAAAATTTCACCTACCCACGCCCTATACCTTCCCTATTTCCCTCCCATTTTTTTCCCATCACTCTCTCTCGATTTTGACAGGCTTCCATGGCAGAGGAAAGCTCAGGGGGTGCATGCAAGGCCGGATTCGAGCTTAGGTAACTCTCCTCTCTCTATTGCTACTCTTTTCTGGCCGATTTGAGAGAAATTGAGAGAAATCGATTTCAGGTTTTTGGTAAATTTGGGAGATCTAAATCAGTAAAATCGAAGCTTAGACTTCGATTAACAACCTTTGTGAAGAATTTTGAGCAATGGAGTAGCATAGTCAAGTTTTCCATTTTTTTTCTTTTTTCTTTTTCCCTAGCACTGTTCATCCGCCACTGTATTGGGTGATTTCTGGGTGTGCAAGTGTGTTAAGGTCAATTAATCTTGCTTAGGATAGGTCTTAGCTTAAAGAGTGTCTTGCATGTTTAATTTATGAAGTTCTTGTAATTTCCTATTGTTATTCTTCTTCCCCTGTGTCTGCTAGAGCCGTCGGTGAAGAGGGCCAATGGTGATGATTGATAAGATTAAGTGTAGATAAAACATATGAAAATTTTGTATGTGAAATTTGATGAGTTTGGGTGTTGGTTTGAATTATCGGTACCTCTGTTCTTCTCTTTCCTCTCCAAGACCGATTATTGTTCTTGTTTTTGTTCTTTGATTTTTGTTTATGTTCTTTGTTCTTATTTCCTTGTTCTTGTTATTTGTTGTTATCTGTTCTTGACAAACTAATTTGTTAAAGCTAGTAGTAAAATTGTATTGGCTACTTGGAAGTCTCAATTGTTAAAAAGATGTAATGAAATGTCAAAATAACTCAGAAATTGTGTGTTAGCACACTTCAAATTTTAAATGTGTCTTTAATGGTTGTGACAATTAACTATTTAAAAACTTTGAGGACAATTGTTGAGCCCGAAAATGATTTGTAATTCAATGTTTAATATTTGAAATATTAGGGGAGTAAGTTAAACCATTAGATTGTGTTTGAGGCTCCTCATGATGAATGGAACAAGGTTGTGGAAATTGGAAATTTTGAAATCAAAAGAGAAATGTTGTCAGAATTTTGAAGAGATTAGGATTTTATTATGTTAATAGAGTAGCATGACTTAAGTGTCAGTGAGTGGTCTTGGGGTCATTAGAAATTAAATGTGCAACCTTAAAAAGGGATATATGATTTTGAATTTGAAAAAGTTTTTAGAGCCAAGTATAAAGTGTACAAGTATTATCATGGAGAGATCATATCCCATAACTAAGGGTTTATGTGAAACTATATAAAGAAAGATAATTTTCATTAAGAATTTGTTAAAAATTGGGAAATTTTCCTATTAAATTCTAAATATCTATATTTCAGAGATTTCGTCAATAGGACAATTACAAAATTCAGCTGCTCTCTTTATTTTAAAATTTAGCTGTATGCATTCCCTACTTAGTGTGTTTAAGGAAGAGAATGATTATTATTTTAGAATCTTTGTATGTTTGGTTTTGGCTGCTCTCTTTATTTTGAATCAATGTTTTATGTTATATGAGAGACTTTAAAGAGGTCAGAAGTTTGTTATAATCTAAATCATTAGGTTGATCTAATTATGTTATTTATATGTTGTAGGAATTTGAACAAGCATTTTCTTGGTCCACATTTTTATCCTCAACCAAAAGACAAGTCAGAGAATTCAATTAGGTATATTATACGTTAGGTTAGGTGCTAAGACTACTGTGTGGTCGTTTAATGTACTTTTATGAAATGATTGCCTTGTGGAACTGGATTTATGAGCTGTAATTGAGTTTTTCTGCCTGTGAATATATGCTCTGTGATGAATTCTGTTGTGGTGGGCTATCCATTTTTATATTAAACGAGAGGGCCTTGAGCCTGGGAACGTTCATTTTTTAGCCGTTATACTGCAGAATTTTTGTTAAAAAATAATAAGGTAACATCGTAAGATGGCTACCTAATTAGTAAGTCAGGCACATCGATCTTACTACCACTTTCCTTTAGTAGGTTATATTGTTGGATCAGAAATGGATGTCTTGTGATCGACGTTCAAAGGAATATATAAATGGAGCAAAAGAATTCATAGAATTTGTCGATGAGCATGCAGAGAATTCTAACAAAATTATATGCCCTTGTATGTCATGTTTGTATGAAAAGCGTCTCCGTCCTCTTGACTTGTTGGGCCATTTAATCTATCATGAGATCGATCCGTCTTATACACGTTGGACAAAGCATGGTGAGACGTATGAGTGTTCTGGCGGAGACCGGGTACCTGATGTTAGTAGCGCTTCAAATGTAGTTGACACAGGCATGCATAATGAGAGCGATGATCTTGAAGAAATGTTGAACGTGGTGGGTGAGGAAGATCCTGAAATGTTTGAGACATTGAAGAGTGATGCAGAGACTCCTTTGTATGTGGGATGCAGCAAATACACCAGATTGCGTGCGGTGCTTAAATTGTATAATCTGAAGGCACGATATGGTTGGAGTGATGCAAGTTTCACCGCTCTGCTAGATATACTCCCAAAAGGGAACGTACTCCCCTCGAAAACATACGAGGCAAAGAAAATTCTCCGATCGACCGGTATGAAATATGAGAAAATACATGCATGTCCCAACGACTGTATTTTATTCCGGAACTAGTATGCGTCATTGGAGAAGTGTTATAAATGCAACACATCTCGGTATGGGAAGAAAGGTAAGAGTCCTTCTAAAGTGTTGTGGTACTTTCCGATCATTCCAAGATTCAAGCTCATGTACAGTAATGCGGATGTTGCAAGACTTTTGACATGGTACGCTGATGATAGGGTTAAAGACATCAAGCTTAGACACCCCGCAGATTCCACCAAATGGAAAAAAATTGATTACGTGTACCCTAAGTTCGGTGAAGAACCAAGAAACCTACGGCTTGCATTGGCAACCGATGGAATCAATCCACATGGAGTTCAGAGTAGTACTCACAGCACATGGCCAGTGATTCTGATGATATATAACCTCCCCCCAAATTTAATCATGAAATGCAAGTTTATGATGCTTTCCATGCTTAATTCTGGGCCTACTAGACAGCCCGACAACGATATAGACGTGTACTTGGATCTTTTGATTGAAGACTTGAAGCATATGTGGGATTCAGGTGAGACGGTTTTTGATGGCTGTAAGGAAGAAAGTTTCAAATTGAGGGCCATGCTGTTTGGCACAATAAATGATTTCCCAATGTATGGTAATTTGTCCAGATACAACATCAAGGGATATGGTGCATACCCTATATGTGAAGATGATACCCATTCGATGCAACTGGATTACTGCAGGAAAAATGTTTACATGGGACATTGGAGGTTCTTGCCGTTAAAGCATCATTGGCGGAGGTGGAAGAAGGCATTTAACGGGAGCTCAGAAGAAGGTAGGCCACTGAGGATATTGACCGGGGAAGACGTTCTTGAAAAGGTGAACGCAGTGGAGAATGATTTTGGCAAGCCTTTTGCTAAAAATGTATTGACAAGTGGCTGGAAGAAAAGGTCCATATTCTTTGAACTCTCGTATTGGAAATCCTTATATGTCAGGCACTTTCTTGATGTGATGCATATTGAAAAAAAAACATTTGTGATAACCTAATTCGCACGTTACTAAATATGCAAGGAAAAAGTAAGGATGGTGTCAATTCAAGGTTAGATATGCTCAAGCTGGGAATAAGACAGGAGTTGGCACCTGTTAAGAAGGGATGCCGCACTTATTTACCTCCAGCTACTTACATCCTTTCAAGGAAAGAGAAAAGATTATTTTGTGAGTTTCTGAGGGAATCATAGTTCCAGAGGGACACTCCTCAAATGTAAAGAACCTTGTATACGTGAAAGAGTTGAAGTTGAAGAACATGAAATATCATGATTGCCATGTCCTGATGCAAAATTTCTTACCGGTTGGCATACGGAGCATTTTACCCAAGAAACTGCGGAGCACGATTACCAGACTTTGTATGTTCTTTAAGATCATTTGTGGTAAAGTGGTTGATACAATGAAGTTGCAGGATTTGTAGAAGCAGATCGTTTGTACCCTGTGCGAACTTGAAATGTATTTCCCCCTTCATTCTTTGACATCATGGTTCACCTTACTGTACACTTGGTCTAAGAGGTTCAACTGTGCGGCCCAGTCTATTTGAGATGGATGTACCCGATTGAGCGGTTAATGAAAGTTTTAAAGGGGTATGTCAAAACTAGATATCGACCAAAGTGTTGTATTGCTGAACGATACATCGTTGAAGAAGCGAGTGATTTGTGTGCTGATTACTTATCAAATATTGAACTTGTTGGTTTGCCGAAGTCTCGTCACGATGGGCGATTAACGGGGAAAGGAATAAGTGGGTTCAAGTTATTACTCATTTCGAATGCTGAAAGGGAGTTGGTGCACTTGTACATTCTTCACAATACTCCTGAGGTTGAACCATTCGTTGAACAACACAAAAAGCTTCTTTGTGAAATACACAGTGATAGGAATGAGAGTTTGATCACAAAGGAGCACAACAAACATTTCATCACATGATTCAATGTACGCATTTGTCAGTAGGTTGAGCTTAATGTCGGATCAGTTGGTGAAAGATTGTTTTGGCTGTCGAAAGGACCGGGTTTGCAGGCATTTTCTTATACCGGCTATGCAATCAATAGTTACACATTCTATACAAAAGGCCAGGATGAAAAGAGCACCATGCAGAATAGTGGAGTCACACTTGTTGCCGAGGGGTGGTGTATATCAAGTGCAAGAGATACAAATCACATATATGCGTAGATGGCATACTTTCGTGTGATTGATTGCATTTGGGAGTTAGATTACATCATGTTTAGAGTTCCCGTGTTCCAACGTCAGTGGTTAACAACCACAGTGGACGGCGGTTAGATGAATTTGGGTTTATATCGGTCGACCTTTTTAAAGTTGGATATAAGGATAATCCTTACATTCTACCGTCTCAAGCAGCACAAGTGTTTTACGTTGCGGATCTTTCTAAGAAGAATTGATCAGTTGTCATGCAGTTGAATAAAAATTATTCCGAGCAAGTTTATGATGAAAGTAGTGATTATGATATAAATGTGATCGAAGATGTTCCTTCCTTTGAGATGTTACTGTCAGAAGACTTTGATGCAGACGGGTATGATGACGAAGATGAGCCCGTTTATGTAAGACGTGATCATGAAGAAGGCATTTGGGTAAACACAACCCTAAATCCAACAAAAAAAAGATGAAGCAAACAATTGTAGACAATATAACAAGGAGGAAAAAGAGGCGAAATCCCTCAGTTTGAATGTATTTATGTTTTACAATATGAATTATTTTATTTAATTCGTATACACTTAGCATGATTATATGTATATGCACTAAAATCATGTCTTGTCTAATTTTTTTACAGGAGAATGAATCCCCCTAGTGACCAGGATGAAGAAGAACACCCTAGTAACCAGGTAGATATCGCTGAAGGTAGAGCAAGACATGAGGCGAATGTTGTTCGTAGCAGGACCCTTATGCGCAAACTCCTCACACGCAGAGCTCAGGGAATAAAGACAAGACTTAAATGGAATCCAAATAACCAAGCTACCGAAAAGTCGGTGAAGCTCCTCTCGGGTTACATTGGGTGCACTGTTTGGGACAAAATCCCTATTACTATTACCGATTAGAGAAGAGCAGCTGACAAACATGAGGAGGTTTGGTTAGAGATTCAGGTAAGCTACATTTTTAAATTAATGGCATATATGTCATCATAACATTGTAACTAACAAATTTAATATGATTTTTGTTGTTACAGACTGTCTTTGATATCGACGATACTCACAGGGATTATGTGCTCAAGAAAGCTTCGAGAATGCACCGGGGATATCGTTCCAACTTGACCACGTATTACCTGAGAGATGACGACAAGAGATCGTTCCAATGCCACCATCTTTATATGTTGGGTCAATTACTCAAGAACATTGGGATGAATTTGTGCGACAACGTTTGACTGAGGAGTTCCAAGAAAGAAGTTAAAAAATAGCCAAGCGGCTAAGAGCTGTGAGTATCCGTAGACGAAAGACATTTCCTGAACTGGAGGAAGATATGGTATGTTAGTAACGCTTTTGGTTCCAAAATTATGAATAAATGTTTGCGTGATTAATTTATATGTTCACCTGGTTTACCATGACAGATTGAGGAACAGGGCCTAGACGGTAGGCCACCACGGCATGACCTCTGGGTCAGAGGTCACTCGAAGGCGGATGGTACCATCGTTCATGAAGCGGTTAGAAGAGTCCATGAACGATGTGTAAGTCATTCTCTTTGAATTTCTAAAATTTATCTAAATGGTGACTTTGCTAAGTTAATAACTAATAATCCTTCCTCCTTGTTATAGGTTTTGTTAACGCAAGAATGCCCTGATGAGGTCAACAAATTTGGCTGTGACTATTTCCTCAGCAGAGCACTCGATCGCCCTGAGTATTGGGCCATGTTCAGGGTGCAGGTGTAGGCGGCACGAGGAAATGGAATGACGGAATGAAGAAATACAACAACAATACGAGAAGATGTTCAAATTCTTCCAGCAAAGCAATGTTGCATCACAAAAGTCCAACTTCAAGCATCAAAGTCACATTCCTTCCGTTGAGAGTCCAAGCATCAGGGATAGCTGTACGATGCCCAGGGCCGACATTACTCAGGTAGTTCATACATTTTCTACTAACAAACTAACAGTGATTCTGTTATATTATAGATTGTGACCTAATGTTGACAACTCTTTCGTGGGGCGAGAAAAAGTGCAAGCTGTATATGGATCAATCTTTTAGTGAGGTAGTTGCGGTTAGCAAGGTCTACAACACTTCGAACATGACCTTGCATAACTCATCGTTGCCTGAAAATGCACTGAGGGTATTGATTGAATACTTGATTGCACCATACTTTTATACACTTTTCATTGATAAAATCAGTAGATTATTGCATGTTCTTGGGGTAATTGCACCTAATTAGGGTAATTTCTGACTTTTGCACACTTTGTTGGAATTTATTCTAGTCAAGGGCAATTTGGGCATAATTAGCATAAATTATTGTTAACCTATTTTCAAGAACATTTGATGCTACCTCTGGCTTGATTTTACTTGTAGATCATAGAAGAAGCATGCCCAAATTAAGGAGCCAAATTGCAGCGAAGAATTCGGGACGAAGCAGAAGAAGGAAGTGAAGAGAGAAACAAAGTCAATGTTCCCTCGCCGCGGCGTTAGCCGCGGCGAACTGGCGGCGAGAAAGACCAGGGAGGCAGAGGCAACGTGAGTTCGCCGTGGGTTTCGCCGCGGCGAACTCACGGCGAACTCCCCAGCAAAAGCTCCAGAATAGATGCCAGCTCGCCGTGGCTTTCGCCGCGGCGAGCTCACGGCGAGCGGACCCAAATTCAGACAGAAGCTCTTGTTGCTCGCCGTGGCTTTCGCCGCGGCGAGCCGACGGCGAAGTCCCAGAATCTGCAGAAGTCGAGCGCGATTTTAGGTTTCTTTGGAGGGTTATAAATAGTTCCAACACTCGAAAATACAGATCGAAGCTTCCTCAGGTCCGAAAACCAGCCCTCTCCTAGGGTTCCTCTTGTTCTTCTTCATTCCTCACTCAAATCCTCTCATCCCCACTCATTTCCACCTCCATTATTGCTGATTTTCTTGTTCTTTCTTCTTCCACCTTCCATTTCCACTCCACATTTCCTTCTATCTTCTTCAGTCATGGAAGCTATCATCATGGGCCATCTAGGGCACGAATTTGAGGACATGAGAGGCTAAGTTCTTGGTGCTTTGGTGGTGTGAAGGTGGCTCTAGCTTCATGGACCAACATAGGGGAGTTTCTAGTCTACAATTTCTTATTTCCTTTGTATTTGGCTTCTACTCTTTTGTATTGGTCATGTATATGGATTTAAGACTTGGGATATGTGATTGCTATCCATGTTTGTGAACTATATTGTGTATGCTTTGAATTTAATATGATTGAGATATAATTTCCTATCTACTTGTGGTTGTATTTTTGGTTGTAGCCATTTTAGTGGTTGCTAGTGGTTATAGTCGATTTCTTCCATGCATGAATGTTGTGGTTGCACTTCATGAGAGTTAAATTGTATTTGATTCAAGGCATTTCACAAACCAAGTGGATCTTAACACTAACCCTAAGTAATGGCTATGAAAGTGGTTGCTAGATTAGTCATTAATTAGGGCTAGTGGACCCCTAGTGGTTGCTGGGGGATCTTTCAATTAGACTTGGTAAATTAAACTCCCACTTATCATTTTGAAAGAAGCATTTGAGTCACCGAAGCACTACCAAAGCCCATTTTATAAAATCACCCCTAATCCAAACTCTTCTCACTTTTCACTTATTAATCTAAAAACACCAAAAACAAGTAACTGCTTTTGTTAATAGCTTTAGTTAATGAATCTCCAAACCAAAACCCCCCATACCTTTTTTACTGTTTTAATTGCATTTAGTTAGCTTAGGTTGTTTAGAAGGACTCCTCAAGTGAAACGATCCGGGATTGTGCCACTTTACACAATCCTTGGTAATTATTGTGATTTTAACCCCAAGGCGTAAGGAAGAGGTTAAATCAATGGCGCCGTTGCCGGGGAGTCATTTTTGACTCTCTAGGTTAGCTAAGTGTCAATTGAAGCTATTGACTAGGGGTAGGAGTCATTAGGATTAGATTTAGGTCATATGCATTCTTAAGTTAGTTTACAATTGCTTCTGCTGCATTGTATAAAGTCTGACAAGGAAATACCAAAAATATTGCTTGCCTTTTGCTCTTGCTTGAATTGTTATATCTGCTTAGGTGTATTGCTGGACTTTCTTGCACCTACTTGTGAATACCTGACTTGCCATACTGCCACACTCATATACCTCTCATACACATTTCATACTCATACTTTTCAACACACTTCACACATATCGTACACTCTTTCACACCATACTCACTTGCATCATCATTCATCCATTTTTCCTTGAATTTGTGCAAGTGCATCTTTGTTGAGCCTTCAGTCTACACTTGTTGTCTGTGCCTTGTGTATGACTCGAGGGAACTCTAGAAACAAAGAACTTTACCTTGAACACCCAGAAATTGAGAGACACCTTACTAGGTTGAGAAAGACAAAGAGAGGGGGAACTTCGGTTACATCCTTGATAGTTGAACACCCACCCTCGTGTGAGCCAAGCATTGAGAGTTCCCCAGAAACTGAGAGTGATACTAGAGACATGGAGGGGGATCACCATATTCCTGAAGTTCAAGTAGAGCCAAATCTAGGTGGTAATGGGGGAGGACAAGTGGTTAATGATGGTGAGCGACCTAGAAGAAGAACCATCAGGGAAGCCACCACAACCAGCCTTAACCACAACCCATTCATGACTGCATTCCCCACTATGAACACTGATTATGAAATTAAAGGCTTATTGATACAATCCTTACCTAAGTTTTATGGTTTGCAGGAAGATGAGCCACATGATCACTTGGATGAGATCTTCATACATTGCAACACCATGAAACCAGTCAGAGCACAAGTGGAGGATGTCATGTGGAGAGTGTTCCACCTTACTCTAGAAGGCAAGGCTAAGCAATGGTACATGAGTTTGCCTACTTTCAATCCAGATGCCCTCGCCTCCTGGGGCAACTTGAAGCAAGCCTTTCTAGAAAAGTTCTACCCAGCCACTAGAACATCTGCAAGAAGGAAAGAGATCAATTCCATCACTCAAGAGCCCGATGAATCTCTTTTTGATTATTGGTCGAGATTCCAGGACCTTTTGAAGAAATGCCCTCATCACCAAATTCCCGATGAACAATTAGCCCATACCTTCTATGATGGGTTGAGGGAAAGAGACCAAGACAAGCTGGATGCAGCCGCTGGAGGCTCATTCATTGACTACACACCCGAAGAGGCATGGCCTCTAGTTCGTAAGCTCGCTTTGGCGAAAGAGAAACATGGTTCCAAAAGATCAACTCGTAGTGTTCAAAGGGTTGATTCCACTTCTCTTCACATTCCTCAATTGGATAGGTTTGAGGCCGAATTCAAAGCAATCCACTCTAGATTGGACAAGATCTCAGGTCCATCTTCCCCACCGGGTCCAGTTGGTAATGAGTTGGTGGGTCCGTCTTGTGATTATTGTGCATCACCTATGCATCTCTCAAGCGATTGTCCTTCTAAGCCGGAAGAATGTAATGCAATGTTCCAACCAAGGCAAGGCAACAATCCGAGATGGGACCCCTATTCCAATACATACAATGAAGGGTGGAGACAAAATCCAAAATTTAGTTGGCGCCAAGATGGCAATCCCCCAAGGCAATTCCAAGGGGAGTCCTCCCAAGCACTAACTCCTGTAAGAAAGGACCGACCCACTAATGACTTTGAAGAGTTGAACAAGTCCATCACTATGGGATTCCGCCATGTGGAAGGTCTCATTGACTCTAGGGCGAATGAAACAAAGCAATGTATGGAGTCAAGGTTTGAGAAGGTAGACAACCGCATGAGCCAATGGGAGACCAAGAGTGCTAACTTAGAGGACTATGTCATGAAGCTTTCAAACTCTTTCAATGAGCTTCAAGCCAAGGCAAGTGGTCCAACTCCATCCAATACGGTCATCAACCCAAAGTCTTTGAATGCTGTTACTTTGAGAAGTGGCAAATCACTAAATCCCATGCCAACCAAGAAGAAGGTTCACTTTTCAAGTAGTGAAGGGGAGGATGATGATGAGCCAGTGGATGAAGAGATTGAAGTGGAAAGCCCTACTTGGAGCCCACCATTGAGCCCAATGAAGTTTGCGCAATCTGAGAGCGCTAAGGAAAAGGAACTTCAAGAAAGAAGGGCATTGACTAGAAAAGAGAAAGTGGTGGAGGATCCTACAGTACAACCTCAAGAGGAGATGAAGCACAACAAACAATCGAGTATCAATGAGATGGGAGAGTGTAGCACACAAGATACATTGGCCAAACCTCCGGCCAAGGAGGTAACTATCTCTCAACTCCCTTTTCCTCAAGCTTATTTTAAAAGCAAAAAGAAACATGATGAGGTTGTTGAAAATGAAATGCTTGAGCTTTTTAGCAAATTGCATGTTAATGTGCCTTTCTTTCAACTTGTGAAATCTATGCCTAGTTACTGTAAATTCTTGAAGGAATTGTGCACCAATAAAAGGAAGTTTAGGCCAAATGAAAGAATTCAATTGAATCCTAGTGTGTCGGCTTTGTTCAAGCCTCAGTTGCCGGTCAAGTGCAAAGACCCTGGATCATTCATGATCCCTTGCACCATAGGAAACTTGACGGTAACAAATGCATTGTTGGATTTAGGAGCGGCCATTAACGTGATGCCTAGTGCGATTTTCACTTCTTTAGGCATCACTGGTTTGAAAAAGACAAGTGTCATTTTGCAATTGGCCGATCGCACACTCCGATATCCACAAGGTATTCTTGAGGATATACTTGTTAAGGTTAAAGACTTAGTTTTTCCTGCCGATTTCTATGTTCTTGACACCGCTAGCGAGCCATGTGAATCGACTATCATTCTTGGTAGGCCTTTCATGCGGACCGCCGGATCGGTGATTGATATGAAAAATGGTTTGATCACAATGGAGGTGGGAGAACATAAGATTAGCTTTAACATGTATGAAGCAATGCGACACCCCCATGAGGATTATTCTCTTCTAGATTTGAATGTCATTGATATTGCTGTCGAAGATGCTATTGAGGAGCATGAGCTAAGCTTGCATTCATATGATTACACATCTGATCTTGAAGCTTATGACTCTTACTTTTCTACCCTGCCTTCTGTTCATTCTTTTTCTTCCTTAGGTGATGACGTGTATGACCTTGACTCACATGTAGTTGATTGTCTACTTTCTGTCCCTTTGGATTTTTCTCTGATTGATAATGATATTGCTAATTTGGATATGAGCTCCACTAACCTTTCCCTGATGAGTGATGATATTTCTTTGGAAGATGGTAGTTTTCTTAATGTTTCAGGTCATAAGTTGGTTGAAGAATGTGAATTTGATGTTGGAAGCCAAGAGTTGGCCGATTTGAGCTCAAAGGGTATAGCCCTCACCCCAACAAAAGCTACTTCACACTTGACCTTCTTTGGACCGGATCACCATGTGGTAAAAGGGCCACCTTCTAAACCCTCTTCCATTGATTCTGACTTTAGACCTAGGATTTCTTCCCACACACTTAGATATTTGAATGATCTTGTTACAAGTTGTGATGTAGGTGTTGTGGATGACATTTCCCCAAGGCAAGTCGCTGCGGCAGATCAACCAAGTGTTGATTCGACTCTTGGGAAGACCAATGAACAAGAGATGAGGTCTTTTGAAACCATTCCACCTTTTCCAATTGGGTCTTCAAAGGGGAGTTCTCCTTACACTTTAACTCTTCCTACTCTTGTTCCCTCTGTTTTGGAACCACCCATTTTGGAATTAAAGCCTTTACCAAGCAATTTAAAATATGCTTTTCTTGCCCCCAATGACAAATTGCCGGTTATTATTTCTAATACCTTGAGTGCAATTGAGGAGGTCAAATTGCTTGATGTTTTGAAAAAGTATAGCAAGGCTTTGGGTTGGACATTGGCTGATATTCCTGGTATGAACCCCGCTATTTGCACCCATCGGCTTTTACTTAAAGAGGATTCTAGACCTCTTAGACAACCTCAAAGGCGGCTTAACCCCCTCATTTTGGATGTGGTCAAAAAGGAGGTCACAAAACTCCTAAGTGCCGGCATCATATATCCGATCTCGGATAGTGAGTGGGTTTCCCCGGTCCAAGTGGTGCCTAAGAAGTCCGGAATCACTGTTTTGAAAAATGAAAACAATGAACTTATTCCAACAAGGGTGCAAAATAGTTGGCGTGTGTGTATTGACTATAGGAAGTTGAATGATGCCACCCGAAAGGACCACTTCCCGCTTCCGTTTATTGATCAAATGTTAGAAAGGCTTGCGGGAAAAAGCCATTACTGTTTTCTAGATGGTTATTCGGGCTATTTTCAAATTCCTATAGCACCCGAGGACCAGGAAAAGACCACTTTCACTTGCCCATTCGGTACTTTTGCCTACAGGCGCATGCCCTTTGGCTTATGCAATGCGCCGGGAACTTTCCAACGTTGCATGATGAGCATCTTCTCTGATATGCTTGATGATTGCCTGGAAGTTTTCATGGATGACTTTACTGTTTTTGGTGATTCATTTGATTTTTGCTTGCATAGTTTGGAGCGAGTACTAGCTAGGTGTGTCGAGAAGAATCTGGTGCTGAATTATGAAAAATGTCATTTTATGGTCACACATGGCATAGTTCTTGGCCACCTAGTCTCTAGCCGAGGCATTGAGGTTGATAAAGCCAAAACCGAGGTGATTTCGTCTTTGCCTTATCCCACCTGTATCAAAGAGCTTCGCTCTTTCCTGGGACATGTAGGCTTTTACCGGCGTTTCATCAAGGGTTTTTCACAAATTGCATTGCCTCTTTCTCATTTGCTGCAAAAAGATGTTGAATTTGTTTTTAATGATGAGTGTAAAACGGCTTTTGAAACATTGAAGAAAACTCTTTTGGAGCCTCCTATTCTTCTTGCTCCCGATTGGTCATTGCCCTTTGAATTGGCATGTGACGCTTCCAACTACGCAGTTGGCGCCATGCTAGGTCAAAGGAGCAACAAGGCACCACATGTCATAGCCTATGCATCTAAGACTTTGGACTGTGCTCAAAGGAATTATACCACTACTGAGAAGGAACTCTTTGCCATAGTCTTTGCATTAGACAAATTTAGACAATACCTGCTTCATTCTGTGGTTGTCATTTATACTGACCATACAGCTATAAAGTTTTTATTCACAAAGCCACACTCAAAGCCAAGACTTCTTCGGTGGACACTCTTGCTACAAGAGTTTAATTTGCAGATCAAGGATCGCGCCGGCAATGCCAATTTGGTAGCCGACCACTTGAGTAGACTCCCAGACAACACCAGGGGAGTAGATCTTTCTGACTTAACCTGTGATAATTTTCCGGATTCTTCTTTGTATGCAATTGATATTGAGGTGCCTTGGTATGCTTGTTTAGTCAATTATCTTGTTTGTGCCCTCACCCCGGATGACATGTCTCCTTTTCAGGTGCAGAAATTAAAAAGAGAAGCCCAATACTATGTTTGGGATGAACCACACCTATGGAGACTGTGCAATGATCAAGTAATCCGGAGATGCATACCGGAATCCGAGTCCCTAGACATCCTCTCTGCTTGCCACTCGATGGTTTGTGCTGGACACTATAGCTCTAGGAAAACTGCTAGGAGGGTTTTAGACGCTGGTTTTTATTGGCCTACACTTTTCAAAGATGCCTATGCCTTTTGTAAATCGTGTGGTAAGTGCCAACAATTTGGGGGGAGTGTGACAAAAAGACATGAGATGCCCCAACGACCCATCCTAGTTTGTGAGATTTTTGATACTTGGGGGATAGACTTTATGGGACCTTTCCCACCTTCTTCTGGTTTCACCTATATCCTACTTGCTGTAGATTATGTCTCTAGGTGGGTAGAGGCTATCCCAACCCGAAAGGATGATGCACCTACGGTCTCTAAGTTTCTCAAGTCTAACATCTTTAGTAGATTTGGAGTACCAAGGGGTCTTATAAGTGATCGAGGAACCCACTTTTGCAACAAGCTTCTTGATAACTTGCTTGCTAAGTATGGGGTGTCCCACAGAGTGTCTAGCCCATACCATCCCCAAACAAATGGCCAAGCAGAGGTGTCTAACAGGGATATAAAGCACATTCTTGAGAAAATTGTTAAGCCATCAAGAAAAGATTGGAGTGATCGACTGGAGGATGCATTGTGGGCATATCGGACCGCATTCAAGACACCCTTAGGCATGTCTCCATACCGGTTAGTTTTTGGTAAAGCCTGTCATTTGCCGGTTGAATTGGAGCACAAGTCCTATTGGGCCGTGAAACTATGCAATATGGAGTTGGATGCCGCCGGGAATGAAAGATGCCTTCAATTGCAAGAGCTTGATGAACTGCGCCTTCAGGCATATGAGAGCTCAAGGCTCTACAAAGAAAGGACCAAGTTGATCCATGATGGCAAGATCTTCAACCGCAGCTTCAAAGTTGGTGACCAAGTCCTTATGTACCAAGCCCGCTTCCGCCATGGTCATGGGAAGCTCACATCCAATTGGTTCGGGCCGTACAAAGTAACGAAGGTCCACAAGTATGGGATGGTAGAGCTCATTGAAGAGGGAACCGGGAAGGAATTCGTTTCGAATGGGCATCTCCTCAAGCTCTACCATGAGCCGGTTGCCAAGCCTCCTTGAGGCCAGGTTGTTTCTTCTCCTTATCTTGTTTACTTTCATGCATTCTGGGCTGGCTGGTTGATATTTTACTGTCATTGCATTGAACAAGTGTGGGGGAGGGAGCATCCTAGTAGAAAGTAGAAAATTAGGATTTTTCATTCAATAAAATACCCTATGCCATTGAGGACAATGCCAATTTCAAGTGTGGGGGAGGGGACTAGGTAGTTTTGTTGCTTGATCTATTGGTTTTATCATGTTTATGCCACATTAGAGGTAATTTTTAAAATTCTGTGTCAAATTTTTCAAAATCCAGGTAGATTGTGCTCCTTAGTCTTTTGTTGCAATGGAGGGTCGCATTCAGTGCAATGGAGGACCTAATTGCATTTTTCTACCTAATTTTAAAACTGGTTTGTGAAAACCTAGTGTGGCAACAATTTTTGAAAAACCATGGAGCAAGACTGGACCTTACCCTTTGATTAATGAGCTTCATGAGCAATGGGAAGAATTCTAAGAATTATGCATTTTATCCTTTCAATCTTCAAAGAGCTAGTGATGAGTTATTTTCAAGCATATGCATTGTGTTAATTGGCCCTGCAATTGGATTTTAATTGGAAATTGAGGTTAACCTTGTTGTGAGATTCTTGGGCCTATTTTCATTACAGGAGTGTATACTTGCTTGATCATTCAATTTCTAGAACTTGTCTTTACTCTTTGTCAAAGCTATAATTGCATTCATGCTTGAAGATGATTTAGGCATTCATTTCAACACCCCATCTTTCCAAACACAAACCAGCATCATTTCACTTTCCATTGTTCACCCATTTTGAGCTATTCCTTGGTTGTAATGCATTAATGTGAATTTTGAGATGAAGCATTGAGTTTGAGCCACTTTTGTTTGTTGTTATTGCCATACTTATGTTAGAAAGAAAGAAAAAAGAGAAAAAAAAGAAAATAGAAAAGTGTGCATAAAAAAAAAAAAAAAAAAAAAAAAAAGGGAAGAAGAAAAAGAAAGTTTGAAGAATAAGGCATTTCTTGGTGTGGCATCATTATTATTGAAATTATGCTCTCATGTGCTATGTTCTTAAATTGTGACTTTGAATTGCATTGCAACCTTTCCTTTTCCATAACATAAAATCCATCTTGCCTTTTCCATCATTTCAACCTTGCAAGTCCTTTTGATTCATACGTGACTGTATGCATGTGTGGAGATGTTAGGGTAGTTACAAGCTTATGGCAAATTGTTGTTCGAGCAAGTTAAGTGTGAAAAGATCCCACATGAGGTGAGTAGAGGGAAACACTATTATCTTGAGAGTCCTCTTCACCAATGCTTTATCAAATTGCTTTGCCAATTCTCCCTTTGCATATCCTTGATCATGACTCATGCTAGCTTGAGATTATTGATTGGTTAAAATCATTCTTCTTTGCATTGTACCCTTTGTCCAGGAGTACAAAGGTCTAAGTGTGGGGGAAATGATTGCACCATACTTTTATACACTTTTCATTGATAAAATCAGTAGATTATTGCATGTTCTTGGGGTAATTGCACCTAATTAGGGTAATTTCTGACTTTTGCACACTTTGTTGGAATTTATTCTAGTCAAGGGCAATTTGGGCATAATTAGCATAAATTATTGTTAACCTATTTTCAAGAACATTTGATGCTACCTCTGGCTTGATTTTACTTGTAGATCATAGAAGAAGCATGCCCAAATTAAGGAGCCAAATTGCAGCGAAGAATTCGGGACGAAGCAGAAGAAGGAAGTGAAGAGAGAAACAAAGTCAATGTTCCCTCGCCGCGGCGTTAGCCGCGGCGAACTGGCGGCGAGAAAGACCAGGGAGGCAGAGGCAACGTGAGTTCGCCGTGGGTTTCGCCGCGGCGAACTCACGGCGAACTCCCCAGCAAAAGCTCCAGAATAGATGCCAGCTCGCCGTGGCTTTCGCCGCGGCGAGCTCACGGCGAGCGGACCCAAATTCAGACAGAAGCTCTTGTTGCTCGCCGTGGCTTTCGCCGCGGCGAGCCGACGGCGAAGTCCCAGAATCTGCAGAAGTCGAGCGCGATTTTAGGTTTCTTTGGAGGGTTATAAATAGTTCCAACACTCGAAAATACAGATCGAAGCTTCCTCAGGTCCGAAAACCAGCCCTCTCCTAGGGTTCCTCTTGTTCTTCTTCATTCCTCACTCAAATCCTCTCATCCCCACTCATTTCCACCTCCATTATTGCTGATTTTCTTGTTCTTTCTTCTTCCACCTTCCATTTCCACTCCACATTTCCTTCTATCTTCTTCAGTCATGGAAGCTATCATCATGGGCCATCTAGGGCACGAATTTGAGGACATGAGAGGCTAAGTTCTTGGTGCTTTGGTGGTGTGAAGGTGGCTCTAGCTTCATGGACCAACATAGGGGAGTTTCTAGTCTACAATTTCTTATTTCCTTTGTATTTGGCTTCTACTCTTTTGTATTGGTCATGTATATGGATTTAAGACTTGGGATATGTGATTGCTATCCATGTTTGTGAACTATATTGTGTATGCTTTGAATTTAATATGATTGAGATATAATTTCCTATCTACTTGTGGTTGTATTTTTGGTTGTAGCCATTTTAGTGGTTGCTAGTGGTTATAGTCGATTTCTTCCATGCATGAATGTTGTGGTTGCACTTCATGAGAGTTAAATTGTATTTGATTCAAGGCATTTCACAAACCAAGTGGATCTTAACACTAACCCTAAGTAATGGCTATGAAAGTGGTTGCTAGATTAGTCATTAATTAGGGCTAGTGGACCCCTAGTGGTTGCTGGGGGATCTTTCAATTAGACTTGGTAAATTAAACTCCCACTTATCATTTTGAAAGAAGCATTTGAGTCACCGAAGCACTACCAAAGCCCATTTTATAAAATCACCCCTAATCCAAACTCTTCTCACTTTTCACTTATTAATCTAAAAACACCAAAAACAAGTAACTGCTTTTGTTAATAGCTTTAGTTAATGAATCTCCAAACCAAAACCCCCCATACCTTTTTTACTGTTTTAATTGCATTTAGTTAGCTTAGGTTGTTTAGAAGGACTCCTCAAGTGAAACGATCCGGGATTGTGCCACTTTACACAATCCTTGGTAATTATTGTGATTTTAACCCCAAGGCGTAAGGAAGAGGTTAAATCAATACTCGTACAACGACTGGGCCCCGTTACCATTCTTTACTCCTGATTTGATGACTAGGGTCGGAGAGGTTGTCGGTGCATACGTTGCTTGGCCTATTGGTTTGATTGCGCCAACACCACAGGTAATTATTTACTAATAACATTTCCAATAGCATTCATTGTTTTTGAATAACGCTCTTTTATTTACATGTTTTTACAGGTACCCAATTTATGGGAAAGAAAGCACAAGTGACAAATGTCAAAGGTACCCGTGGTTCAGCTGTCCAAATCAAGAAAAAGAGTACATGTACCGATCCGTTGCCACATGTGATTATTTGCTAAATAATTTAAACTAGCACTCTTCTTAATTATTGGAATGAATTTTGAAACTTTCTATTTACACGGTTTATAGGCACCAAAAGCTAAGGGTAAGAAAAAAGTTCAAGTGCCTGATCCTATGATTAAAGATACAAGCGCTGAAACACCATATCGTGCTCGGTTGCGAGCATTTGCAACTACCGTATCTCCTGATGCTATTGCCACAATTGCTTTCAACAGCTATATATTTGACGAGACAAATTTCATTGACATTATTTCTAAGGATCAGGTAATGGAGGTATATATGCATTTCCATTGTGGTTTCGTTCAATGTCATAAGTTTTACACTAATTAGGAGTTGGTATAGTTTCTATGAAGGCATCTGCATGAGGAGGTCATTATCGCTGGGCAGCACGTTTCGTTCGAATTCATAAGCCCTTATTGGATAGCACAAGTTGCGGGCTCGAAACGTGAGGGTCAGTTCAAAGCGATTCAAAGGCGTTTCTCTTTAAAGGCAACAGGCAAAACTTTATTCTTAGCTCCAATTAATACAGGGTAAGTCTATACGTATTATAGCTTTCATTGTATTTTTAGTTCCGAGCATCATAGATACATATACTGACATAACGTTATAAAACATTTTAGGGTACATTGGATTTTGCTTGTCATCAATCCGATGGCACAAGAGGATCCCATAATTTACTATTTGGATCATGTGGAATCTGCTCTCCCAGAAAATTGCTCATATTTGATGCGTTTATTCAATGAGTAAGTGAATGTCACATTATTTGAATGCGCTGTATTATTTGTCATTTTATGACCGGTCCTAGCTAATTAAATTAATTTAATTTGTTTATTTTTCAGAGTATTAACTAGTTTTCAGGCCTCCGTTAAGTTGAAGTATTCCAAAACCCCTAACCCGAAAGATGCTTATAAGTGACAAACAGTCTAGGTTTTATAAAGTTATTCAATTTTTGAAAAAATATATCTATAGTTAAAATATAACGTAAATGTTTCTTATATGATATATTTGGTGTTTTTTGTTATAGTGCCCCTACTAACCCAATAACAACGACTGTGGGTACTGTGTGATGCAATACATGCGAGATATCATCACACATGATCGACTCGGCATCCCACTAACAGTAAGTTTTATATTTTTCCAACTCTAATGTGTTTGTACTTGGTAGACTTCAAGTAAATTTACTTGTCATTTAAATGTGTTCGTGCAGTATTACCCAGACGCTCGTTGCTTCATGTTGTCAAGGGAAAAAATTAATGCACTAATTGAAGAATGGTGCACTTATGTATACCCTCTTTTCTCCAAAATTAAATGATCTATTCATTAATTAATATGCTTTTGTTTTCAACTTACAATGGTTGGTTTAATTGTACATTAGTATGACTTTTCTGGTGTGTATGTATATATGGTTTGGCTGGAATGGTATAGAGTTGCTGGTTTTTTGCACTGATGCAGGAGGATGTGAAACAAAAATAAATG
Source organism: Mimosa bimucronata (assembly GCA_037074515.1). Taxonomy (NCBI): domain Eukaryota; kingdom Viridiplantae; phylum Streptophyta; class Magnoliopsida; order Fabales; family Fabaceae; genus Mimosa; species Mimosa bimucronata. The sequence goes on along the minus strand of CM073445.1, from coordinate 23,924,559 downwards.
AATATTTTTAAAAAAAATAATGCCTATAGCAACGCTTATTACGTAATAAGCGCTGCTATAGATAACCTATAGCAGCGCTCTTATTAATAAGCGCTGTTATAGGTATTATTTTTTATTTTTTTAAAAAATAATTCCTATAGGTATGACCTTAAGCTGCGCTTTTGAGATAATAAGCGCCACTTTAGGTTACCTATAGCGACGCTTTTAACACAAAATAAGCGTTGCAATAGGTTATATGACCTATTATAGCATTGGCTAAAGCGCTGCTATAGGATCAAAATAAGCGCTGCTATAGGATATTTCTGTAGTAGTGAAGATATTTTATGACACCACTAATTAAGGAGCCCAACTATCAAAAAGAGGTTTAGTGTCTCTAATGAATATAGCAACATGTACCATGGATCTTTCTTATTATTATAATGCATTTACTAAAAACAATCATTTTCAAAGGCAAAGTTGCAAGTCAATATGTTGGATGGTTTTGCACTAGTTACCAAAAAAACAACAAAAGACAATTTTCCTCCTCGACCGGAGGAAGTATACAAAAGAACCAAAAACAAGTCAGAAGAGCCATATAATGTAATGACCCTAAAAATCAAATATGATAATTATTTTACTTATGGTTTAAGAGTTTATTTATTTATTATAAATATGAGTAAGAACCTAGGTTAGCAATCAAAGCCTTTATTTGTTGGATATCAGCCATCCCTTGATTGTTGCTCATTTAATCTACATTATTCCTTTTTTTTCTTGTTTTTATGTGAATATGGTTGGAATTAGGTAGATATTTTATGCATTTAATATTGATTGCCTAATTGCTGATTATGCTCTCTTTGATTTAGCCTCAACCTCAATATATTGCACTTTACTCTTCTCAATGTTGTATCAATTTTAGAGAGTATTTTGGATACTTAACCTTAAATAAATAAACATACACAGGTATCGGTAAAGAAATTTAGCAATTTAATTATTGTAGCTTGTCATGAAGGTTAGACTAGTAGCTTAGTGGTATGGGATTGAAATTGAGCTGCTAATACAGACGGGCTCGACGGGTTCGGGTTAGGCCCAAAAAAGCCGGTGAAAAAACGGGTCAGGTCTAAAAAAACCCGTTTTGAATATGTGCTTGATTTTTTAGTCTGAACCATATTGTTGGGGTTTCGAGTCAGGCCCAAAAAAACCTATTTAAGCCCATCTTTTACAAATTTTTTCTTGTTTTCAAATGAGTCCCCCGCTTTACAATCTAATTATAATACAAATATACAACATAAGATTATAAATTTAAGTTCAAGTTTTTAACACATTTTAAATAAAAAAATATAGTAAAACATATAATACAATGTTCAACTTCAAATATTCCAAAATATAACAAATCCTTGTACTAAATCTAATATTCAAAAGGCCAAAATTCCAAATTTCCATTTTCCAATACAAAATCAATTGTATCACTATTGTAACACCCCAAATTTTCGAAAATAGATATAAGGAATTATTTAAGGTTTTGAGAATGTTATTAAAATATTATAAAGGCATTAAAAATAAATTTATGATGTTTTAGATATTTTTAATAAATTTTAAAACTTATTTTCTTTAAGAAACAAAGAGAAATAATTAGAAGGTAAAATTTAATTTTGAAAAATAAGTAATAAGGGAATATTTAAATTCTTGGGGTATTATTTAAATTTTAAAAAGCCTTATAAATAAAATTAGAAATTAAGGCATATCTATAGAAATTATTATTGGAATAAATTCAGACAATATTGAAAAGGGGAAAAGTAATTAAAAGTTTTAAAGAAGGGTAAAATGGGAAAGAGTAAATAAAAATGACAATATCTGCTTCTAATTAAAAATATCTTCAGTTATGATAAAAGGACAAAGAGTAAAATAAGTACTAAAAATCTTCCTATCCTTCTCCTTAATTATATCCCCACGTGTTACTTTCCCTTCACTCCCTCTCTCCGCCCAACCTCCCTCTGTTCCTCACTTCCTCTGCTCTCTGCTATCACAGCGACCACCGGCGTCGATGGAGGCCGTTTTCCTGCGACGGAGCTCCGATCGTTCATGCAAGATAGGATTCTAGCTCGGGTGAATGTCCTCTTTTCATTCTACCCTCTATATCTTCGATTAGTGTCGTTTGAGAAAGGGTCTGAGTTGGGGTTTGGGTGTTTTGAAGTCTATGAACCGATTAAATCAAAGTTCAAACTTAGGAAATGAGATTCCCTAAAGAAATTTTAGTTTTCATGAAGGTTTTAGCGGGATTTTGAACTCTCTTATCGGAGGCTACTGTTCACTGACGGTAAACCTCAAATTTCGACCAAAACCATAAAGAAATTATGATCCAAAATAGCTAGGAATATGTTGAAGTTGAATTGTAACACTTCATGGTTGAATCTTTTGGTTTATGATGGTTCTTGAAGCTGAATCGTGTTGCTCTGTTTGGAGTTCCATTTCAGCTTTTGTTTGGGATTGCTTAGCTTCAGTTTCTATAATTTGATTTACGATAATATAAACATGTTAAAAGGTTTGAATTCTAAAATATAATGGGTGTAAGGTCCGTATGATTGTTTAAGGTATGCTTGGAGAGAGAGGTGAATATGAAACTGAATTTGTAACTAATCAAAAGCATTGAGATTTGAAGATTTAGGGATTTTGAGCTGATGTAGATTCTGATTTTATATCTAAATGCTGTGTAATTGTTTTAGAAACAAATGTTTGGTGCTTTCCGTATGCCTCTGTCTATTGATGACAAGATGAATATATAACCAAAATACGGTTGTGTATGTTGCATCCTATGTAGTTCTGATATTTTTAGAATTTCTGATCCTCGTATGTTTGGTCTGATTTTCTGGGTTTGTAGAGACTTTGAGGATGAGTGAATGATGATAAAGATAGGATAGAATGAGTTTGTGAGTTCATATATTTGATGGTTGTTTGGTTTGATGATTTTGAATTCATACCACCACATTCTGTTTAAGGCTCTATTTTTCCAGTAGAGAAACTTTGATTTTCTAGAAGAAAAGCTTCAAATGAACTAAGATAGTGCAATAAAGTTTATGAGTTGGGAGAGTTCTGATTGTTTCATGCTTGATTGTTATGTGATTTGGACATTTTTGAATCTAACACTCTTCCCTGCGTTTCTGGTTTTTGTTTTCCATTGAAATTAAAGTTATCAGCTGAGTGTAGCCTTCATAATTGCGGCTATATAATTTGGAGATCATTATTATCTTCTTAAGTTTCAATTTTTGTATGAAGTTTTTCGTTCTTTTCTGCACCATCAGATGGTGAAGGCTACTTGATAAAATTATGTTTGATCAAGTTACTGACCAGATTGCAGGAAAACAGGGTGTCTGTGAGTATCCCTTGAAAAATGAATGAGGCTAATTTTCTAAAGCATTAGGATATAGCTTGGAACAACATTAAAACAATAGGTCATTTGCTACTAGTAAAGACATGATGAAAATACTTTTTGAGTAACTAGTCTAACAAATTACGTGGCTATCACTTTATGTTTCATGAGGCCTATATGGTCACCAATTAATGTCTTGGGCTTGTTACTCAAAGTTTTTAGAATACGAGGTACCATGTTGATGAATTTATTCAAGTCATAATTGATTAGGACCTCAAACTTCAGTAAATTAAGTTCACATTCCTTTTAATTGTGGTTCTATATATATGCATTTTCTCAATACCTGTTATTGTCTCCAAAAGTATACGGGGAATATTATACTTTTATTCATTGCATTCCTAAATTTAAAAATATCTTAAAATCCAGTAGACATAGTTGGGTACTTTTTATGTGTGTTCATCCCAAACAACTAATTTGTCCTGGTATTCTTGTGATCTTCAAAATAGAGGACTTGGCAATTGAGTGTTTCTCAATCTATCTATGGTGATTTATATTTTCTACTAAGTAATACTTTTCTAATTATAGTCTAAATGTTAAAAGCCTTCAATTCCTTACCCTCTGCTACTATTTTAATCTTATGTTTTGTTTTATGAGTACTATTCAGGCTAGTCTGAAGCATTTGGCTGTACTGAGGGAAGTGATATAAATGTGAATTGTTATTTGGATTGTTTTGAAAACCAAAATTAAAAATGGTATTATGTGTTTATCTTTGAAACTTGAACAGGTTAGGGTGTAAGTAATTGTTATGAATTTGGGATTTAAATTATAGTGGCTATTTTAGAGATTGTGGGTGGTAAGATAAAATGATTAAGTGTTGTTTGATATTGTGATAATATTAGAGGCTTTGATATTATTAATTAATAATATGGAATTTTCTTATAGGAAGTAAATTAAAAATGAGAAGCAATTATTTGAGGGTAAGAAAAGGGTATTAACTTATATTGGACTCTTGGAGTTGAAAGTATGTGGTAAGAAGTAAAAAGGTTTCAATTCCATGTTTAAAGAGGTAAGAACAAAGGTTGAGTTGTGGGTGTTTAATTATATGGAGATTTAATATAGTGTTATTGAATTGTTTAGGTTTGAAAGTGGATTGCATCGCTAATTGAGGCATTTAATACTCAAATTCTTTGTATGTTAATAGAATTGAAGATATTTGATAATATAGAGTAAAGATTGAATTAGAGATAAGTGTTTGATGTTTGGAAAAATGTGTGATGAATTGTTGATTTGGATTATGAGAATTTTATATGGGGTTATGTAATTGTATGAATGAATCCGAAGTTGTTTGAATTCATGAGAATGGTTTGGCTTCCTTAGCTAATAATTCACGTGAAGCTTCGAAAAGCTTTCAAATAAGAGTAAATAAGCTATGGAATGAATGAATGAAAGAACCATATATATAGCAACACGTCCTGAAGAAGAAACTGCTTGAGAAGAGGCTGTGGTACGTCGAAGGCTTTGAGAGGGATTTGAAAGTAGGTAATCCTGTATGCATTGAAATCTCCAAGAATCAACCACCGATCTCTAATACCATTCGCATGAATGAATTTTAGTTAGTTAGTTAGTTAGTTATTTTGTTGTTTGAACCAAAATGTGGAGGCTAATGTAATATAGACAGAGGGCATATAGATTCAGACATTGGGTGTGTTTGGATTGGCTATTTTTTATAAGGACTTTTTCAGAAGTCCGAGTGGATAGAAGTCAGATTGTTTTGAAGTAATTTATGTTTGGATTTTTGATGATAGAGGTGACTTTTTTCAATCTGACTTTTAAAACATGTTTGGATGATTATTTTGAAAAGTAAGTTTAGATGAAAAATTACTAAAAAAGGCATTATTGTTATTAAATAATACATATATAATATGCATATATTATTATAGTTTAGAAAGAAAAATTGAAATTTGGATTTTTGAAGGATTTTAAATGCTTAGTTTCTCCCGTATTTTAAGGAAAATAATTTTTTAAAAAAATTATATTTTTGGCTCAAAGGAAGATATTGTGGGAGAAAATAATTAGAGATTATTATAGTAAATTTTTGGAGATAAAAAAGAAATTTTATATTACAAGAAAATATCTTATTTACAAATTTTAGGGGTCTAATAGTCTAAAATAAAACATAAAAAAGGCTTTTGAAAATGTCAAATCAGCTCTCTCTCTCCTCTCACCAAGCTTTTGGCACCGTTAGAAGCTAAAAAATTTAGCTTCTCCTTCTCCATTCAATCTGACTTTTGAGGGGGAAGGATTTTTTTTGTTCTGCACCCAAACATGTGAATTGAATGGATGAATAGCTTCTGCGGACCCGCCGAATTTCTGGGTCTGCAGAAGCTATTCCAAACACACACATTAAGTTTGGATTAAATTCTTAAGGTAATAAAGTAGCATGAATTAAGTGTCAATATTGAGTATCATGTTGCCCTAATGATATTTGATGAATTAAATATTTCTAGCATTTATATTTAAAAAGATTGTTGGTAGTTGAAGGTATTTGTTAGTAAATGTTTGTGGAATTATAGTGTTATATTAAAATGGTTTAGAGATAAGAATAAAATTATGCTTGTGCCTGTATATGTATGCATTATTTGATGATTGTGAATGTAATGATTAAAGTTAGAAATGCTGGTTCAAGAAACATATTAGATTTGGGAAGGGTAGAAACACAGGTAGTACTATAGGAATGTGAGAGACGCTGAATAAAAATCTATAAACGTAGGTATTAATTTATTATCTATATATTATTTAGAAATATAGGTAAAGATAGTGAGATTAGTACGCCAAGGCATCTGGAACAGCAGGAGCCAGCAAAGGTTTAAGTTTGAAGTTTAGGTAGCAGTTTATTTCAGTAACAATTAAAGCACATGTATAATTTTATAATATATGTTGCATCTTAATTGATAAGTTCTGATTCCTTTCATTTGGAGTACTCTAAGGCTTAGATGGTTAGCTGTCCTTTGCTAGCTCAGTTTAGTTGTAACTTTAAATACTATAACGAGAAATCCTGCAGGTAAAGCGCCACCGGTAACGAATATATTGTTATCACTGGTTAGTAGGTGCTTATAGCACACAGCTCAGTAGGATAAGAATTATCATTATACATAAACATTTATAAAAGATATACATGTCAGCGCACTCATGAAAATAACGGTTAATGAGATAATCTGCGTTAAAAATTGTTGTTTCAGATAAGCTAGATGCAATTTGAATTTTTAGGGAAAGGTAGTATGAAGAAGTAAGGATGCCTGCTATGTTACGTATCTACATATTTTGGTTTTTAGTTATGATATAGGGTTAAATAAGTAAAATAAATTTAAAGCCTATTTAGTAGCCAGTATAAAATTGTACATATGTATGAATAAATATCATTAATGAAGCGCTAGTGTATTATTGTAGGAGATAAGTAGATAGTTAAATGATATATAATATAGTGAATATACGTATATACAATATAAGGGATTTTAACTCCCTAAACATTATTAGAAAAGAATAGGTCATTAATTAGATTTAAGGTATTTTAATTGTTTTATCGATCATTTTATTTTATAAAGTGTTTTAAGTTGTTCCAATTTGTCAAAAAAGCTCATTCCAATAAATTTTTCGTGTTTTCGGGCTTCTGATATTTGAAAAAGGGGTTATAACTCAATTAAAATGCTCTGGTATAGTAATAAAAGTTTAGGTGATACAACTATCATTTTCTTACTATTAAATACACTACTATTAGCAAATGAAAAAGTAGAGCGCCAGCCATCGCATAACGTGACTGGATCAAGATAACAAGAAAAAACAATGTATAATGCATTGTCTGTAACAGTCAGGAATGCACAAGAGGGGGGTGAATTGTGTTTTTTGAAATTTAACTTGAAAGACAATACGGTTTATACTAGTTCAGCCCAAACTTGGCCTACGTCCAGTTCTCCAACCTTCAGTTGGGTTCCACTAATATCTCAAGATTAAATCAGGCTCTTGACAGCCTTTACAGGTGATAGCAAGAACTCTTCTCTTCACTGATCACTCCCCCTTACACTTTATAAGTTAACACCCTACTCTTAAGATCCCACTATATTAAAAGTAATTCTCCCTTGATAATGAATACAGAAATAGATTGTTCACTCTATTGAACAGATTGTGTTCCACACTTAAAAATATTAGAACAGTAAGCTTTCTGAGTATTGAATGCAGTAGATACAGATAATCAATGTGGCAATCAATCCTTACACCTAACTTCTTCACTGAAGTATTTATAGTCTATTAGAAATTTTTCCGTTGAAAATATAGCTGTTGTATTAGTTTAGGGAGTTGGATAATCTGGTGTGGAGGGTTGAAGATGTATTATGTGATGCATTTACTCCATTGTACTTGACTTTGCTTTAGCTCATCTCTCTTCATTAATCGCTGAAAGTGGTAGGTGAGTTCCAACGGCTCTATTGATCAGATTGCGTGCTAACATTAACTTCCATAGTAGATCTATGCAATTCTTTACTTGGAAAGCTTAAAATATCCTTAACCATTGATTTTGAATAAATTCCATCGCCACTCAGATTACTGCCTCTGATCGATCACAGGGTCTGGTGTCTAATCGATTACATACATATTATTCATAGATTATAGCCTGCATCACTGAGCATCAGATTAGAAAATCATGCGCCTAATCGATTACAGGGGAAGCCTGATCGATTAGGTATGTCAAATAGATTACATTCAGATTACATGCTTTTTCTGATTGATTACTTGATTTTCTTTAATCGATTAATGCTCTCTAATCGATTGTGCTTGAAATATGTTATGATCGATTAATGTTCTTTAATCGATTAGGCAAACTTTCTCTTAATCGATTGCTGGTCTCTCATCGATTGGGCTACAGTCTCTTAATCGATTATATGACTCTAATCGATCACTCTAATTCCTTCTAATAAATTAAATGGTGCTAATCGATTTGACTAGAATACTCTCATCGATTACAGGATCCTTTGATCGATTAGGCGACCATATTCTTAACTTCTAATCTGAACTCTAATCGATTAGGCTCAAAATTCTTTGTTTTGTAATCTATCCATGATCGATTATGCAGCACTTAGAATTTTATCAAATTTTCTTTAAGTTGATTCTGATCTTATCATATCTTTTCCTTGTGCCTAAGTTATATTTAGTTATCATCAAAATTTAGCATTCTAACAATGTCTTTTAAAACCTACAAACATGTTAACATTTTCTAGTGACTCCATCAGGATAACAAGCAACTACAATCAAATAAATATGCCAGTGAACAAAATTCCAACAGAACCAGCAATGATATACTTATTTCAAGTAGATATGTTTTACATTTTTTTTTTGTGCCAAAAATGTTATGAAAGGATTTAATCACCTGGTATATTATAAGTTTTTACTAAGGTAATCTCAATTAAGAGTTTCCACATTTGTTTTATTTTTAATCTTAAAGGCCTCCATTCAGACACATTTATAAATTATTAATAGTACACAGTTATTTTTAATTATGTGGAATGTAAGGGGAAAGATTTAAAATGGAAACATGGTAATTAAGGAAAGAAATTAAGTAAAAAAAAATGAGGTCAAAAATATGGGAGAGAATGGAGAAAAAAAAATATTTAAGCGCATATGAGCTGTCGTTATCGTTGAATTTATTGAGTAATAGGCATTTTGATAGAATCATTTATTTTTGCAATTACTAATTTGAAGATGAGACTCATTATGAAGAGAAGATAGGGTTTATTTTTATTTTAAGAAAAACCAGAAAAAAGGGGGAAACGGGTTCGGGTTGGCCCACTGGCTTAACGGGTTAGCCCATCATGAACTCGAGTTTGACAGGTTCAGGTCCAAAAAACCCATTTTAATATGGGCCATATTTTCCAAATTCATAACCATATTTTTTTATTGGTTTCGGGTTGGCCCACGAGCTCTACTTGAAAACTCCCCTCCTCCCCTCAGGAAGGGAAATATTAGTTTTGTTTCAGTACCTTGAAATTATTAAAATGCCATTTGTTTTAAAAGTAAAATAGATTTTTTTTTTTGTGGGGGGTGGGGGACTTGAAATCCCTAGCATCAATTGTCCCTCCCATTTGTTTTAAAAGTAAAATAGATTTTTTTTTTTTTCGGGGGGCGGGGGGGGGGGGGGGGGACCCGAAATCCCTAGCATCAATTGTCCCTCCCGATCATCTTCGCCCTCTCTTAGTGTTGCTAGCGTGCAGGGCTCATACTAGTTCTCTTCTTCCTCGTTTTCATTTATTTCCCGAGTTGTAATTGGGCATGGCTGCTCGGAGCATAATTTTTCTCTGCTTTCTCTTGCGTGTCAGATCTGTGGCGAGAATTGGGAACAAGGAATTGGAAATCTTTCTTTGCAATTGTGTTCTTCATCTTCTACTACTTCTCTTATGCAGCCAGCCGTACGTGTGTGAAGAGTAAGTTTGAAAACAAAAAAAAAAAAAAAAAATCCTTCTTCCTTAGTTATGTGTAATTGTCGTGTGTGTGCTAGGGAGTGTACATCTTAGAATCAAATTTCTGGTATGTTCTCTTGGTCTATGCTTGTTGTAGGAGAGAAGAAGATAGTACATGCATACTGAAATTGATGATGTTTAAGAATCCCATTTAGATATAATAGTTCACTCTAATTGTTTTGGAAGTTTAACTAGAAGAAGATGAATATAAGGTTTGTGTCCTTATGTTATATTGATTCTTGGTAAAGAACTGCATTTGGGTAGAATAGTTTTATTTTTATGTTACGGAAATTGTTGGGGCAACAGTTTGAAAATTATGAATTTGATAAACTTGTTGAATGGTAATGAACACATAGTGTTTTTGAAAACGTGTAGGAGAAGAGTTAAATTGGAATAAGACAATTAATATTATGTATGTATCAAGGTGGGAATGGGAATTTGTAATGAGCAAGACTGTTCAATATCTGTGTTGTATTTAGGAAACTAAGACTACTGTTTGTATGCACGTGCTCGTGATGGTGATTGATTTTGAGTTATAAGTAGATTCTTGAAGCGTTATAAGCCAACAATAAAAGAATATATTAAAAATAAAAACAGAAGCAGGAGTGGCATATTTTTTAGACATTTTCGGAATTCTTTTTGAGATTGTTAGTTGAGGCTTATGTTATTAATTAAATTCAACATTACATCTCATGTGAGAGAGATTGAAATCAAGATTGTTATTTTATATTTTTTCTATATTGGCATGGAATTTGAATGATGAGATAGTTAATATGAAGGGACTGAAAGTATACTTTTTCTTATGGAAGATTATGGTTTCATAAAGATTGTTGTTCTATAGATTAACACTGATATGCCCAATAGATGTTTGTTGCATTACTTGAGAACAAGAAGTGAGAAAAAAAAATTGATTATCTGAGTGATGATTAAAGGGTTTTTATTAAATGGATTATGTTTATCCTTAGAACAAGTAGAGGATATATGATGATGGTATGAAATATAAGAACAGATACTAATATTTTTTTACATCACTGTTTTTTTATTTCATGGAAAAAATATTATTCTATACACGTATTTATGTAATGCTGTTGTAAAATGTATGAAAAGAATTTAGGATTTGGCTTTTTACAAGATAAAGGTTTTGAGGCATACAAGAATTCTTCATAGATTATAAGGAATGATTTGCTATAAGAATGTGAACATTTTTCCAGAGGAGCTATACACAAAGCGCTTGTTTGATTAATTATCCACGTGGATTGCATGTCTACGCTTGTTATTCGCAGCCCTCAAGCTGCCCTTGTTTTGTAGCTTCCGAGCTAAGCTTGTTATTCGCAACCCTCAAGTTGTGCTTGTTTCATAGCTTCTGAGCTACGCTTGTTATTTGTGGCCTTCCGGCTGCACTTATTTCATGGCCTTCCAGCTACACTTGTTTCGTGGCCTTTCAGCTGCTCTTGTTATTCATTTTGTGTTGGTTCCTCTGAAGAAACAAGTTTTAATAATAGTGATAAAAATCATTTTCAATCATAGCTATTGCAAGTATTTTATTTATTTGAATATTAGAGTGTGACACTTACCTCTTGAGAATTCTGATAATTGTCCAATATTATTTGTATAAACTTAGATTTTTTTTTTAAAGCAATACACCATATAATAAGACCCCATTCACTTAACATATTTTGTATTTCAGATGAAGAGTAGACCGCCTGCTTGTTGGGTAATGCTATTGAATGGTATGTAGTTCTCTTTTTCATATAAGCAATATTTCTTCTTGTGATGTAAAATTGAAGTTCATCCCGAAATTTGCAGACTCGTTGTCCACTTTCCTTACATGTATATTTATGTGTAAGTGTATATATATAAAATCTCATAATCCGAAAGCATAAATCATTGATATATTGATTATTGCAAACGTGCTCAAGAAGTTCAACAATTAGTTAAAGAGGTACTTGTTAAATATTTATACAAAAGTTCTTAAAAAAAAATTATAATGTCAGGTAATATTATACTAACAAAATAGAATTAGACGGGTATAACTGGAAAATAGTTGATTGAAAGGGCTTACGAAGTGATGTTATCTCATACTTCTTCGTGTTGGTCACGTTTTAATATTTTAGGGTGTGACATATAATATCTTTAGAGATCCTACAAAATATTTGAAGGAAGAAACTTCATAGTATTTAGACTCTACCAAATAAAAATATCAACTAACTGAAAATGACCAAAATGGACCAACACTGAATACGCTCTTGATTACCAGGAAACTGAAATTGGCAACAACACTACCAAATATAAAAATGCAAATCTTTGAGAACCTCTACGATCTGGTTCCATGGCGTCTTGATGCACAAATACTTTTGTTCTGCAAAGTGAAGGAGAGAACAGTCAGGAAGACCCGTCCAATGGCCCTCCTTCTCCTCTAGTTTTTTGTTTTGTTAATTAATAAGGGTGATTTGGTAATTGCACATTTTAAATATTTAACCCTCAAGTCCTTAAGGGCTCCATAATAATTTGAAGTTTTGGTGGAAATTGTTTGTGATTATTTCACATGTTTGAGACTCTAAAGATATTTTCAGAGTAGTTTATTATCCACCTAGATCCTTCAGCATGCCTCATTTTCACATAGCGGAAACAATCAAAAGTAACTTCTCAAAGAAAAATTTCTCACTACAACCAAGAAAATTACTTCTTTTTCATTCTCAAAGTAAAAAAAAGGAAACAATGCACCTAATTTTATAATCATTTAATTTCGAATGTAATAATAAAAGGCAACGTGCTTGTTGTATTTGAGTTTCAAATTAATACTTTCCATATAATCACAAGAGGTGGTTTGCCTACATGACAGAATGAAATTTAAATGAAAAAGAATGAAAAATCCATATGATAAATTAAAAAATACCTGATATTTTTTCATAATTATTATAAAATCAATCTGAATAAATATATTTCTAAAAATAATATGATAAAAATACCTTAAAAATTTGCAATAAAGTCGCAAAATTCATTTTTTCGTTATCCAAAAATTATAATCTTGGAAAAAAAATCATATTTAATTATAGTAAAATTATTAAGGGAAAATTAATTAGAGGTCCCTGGGAGGACACATAAAAAGAGAGAGGTCCTACTAAATGCTCAAATTAAAGTAGGGTCCCATGGGACCTTATTTCTATTATGTTTTAAACCCAATTTACCCTTTTACCCCTTTTATTAAAAACCAAAAACCAAAAACCCAATTCATTCTTCACTCCCTTTTAACTTTCATCACCGTTGAAGCTTCCCAAGAACCCTAGATTTCGCCTCCATCCTTGCACCGTGGATTTTCCCCGGCCGTCTTCGTCTCAGCCAGGCTGTGGTTCACTCAAAGATTCAGAGCCATCTTAGGTGCCGATCTCCATTTTGAACCTTTGGATGAGCGATCAAATAGTTGTAATTGTTTCACTAGTTCTTTGTCAAGCTTGCTGTGCTTGTTTCTGGCTGAAGTTTTCTCTTGAGTAAGTCCATTGTTTCTGCTAATATATGCTGCAAAATCATGTGTTTTGGAGGTTAAAATTGCTGCTAGTTTATTTCTATTTTTGCTCGGTTTTGTACTTCATTGCTAAAGCTTTTGTTTGGTCCTGTAATTATTCCTTTTTTGTGGCCCAAGTTGCAGCAAAAATCTGATTGTACAATCTATTGTGATTATGTTTTGTACCTAATCACATGCATTGAATTTCATTTAAAGTAGCTATGATTCTGTTCTTGCAATTTTGTTGGTGGATTCATGCATATAAATCCGATCATGCGCCTAGAATTTGTTGCAACATATTGGTTTGTTGTGACTTGATTTTAATTTGAACAATTTGTGTAGTTTGAATTTTAGGAAAATCTGAGATTCAATTGAACAAGGTTGCTGAATTTGAGGGGTGTATAAGCTCTGTTTTTTGGTCCAAAAACAGGGGAAATCTGAAAAAGTTTTAGCTTTTTTGGTTTCCACATGAGCTAAAATTTTCATTGTTGTCAGAGCTCAAATAGTTGTTATTGCAGGTCATTCAGTTGTAAATAACAACTTTCTGGAAGACAGTTGAAGTTTTGAATGAATTTTATTGGGGATGGGTTTTGTGCTTTGTTATTTTATTCTAAGCAGGGGTGAAGTAAAAGGTTGAAGCTTTGTTGGGTTAACACCAATGTGTTGGTATTTTAATAAGGTGTTTTCATTACTTTAAAATAAATTTGTCACAGATGCTCATTAAGTCATTATATCTGTTCTTATATTTGGACGAAAAAACAGAGTTTATACACCCCTCAAAGTCAGCAACCTTGTTCAATTGAATCTCATATTTTCCTAAAATTCAAACTACACAAATTGTTCAAATTAAAATCAAGTCACAACACACCAATATGTTGCAGCAAATTCTAGGCGCATGATCGGATTTATATGCATGAATCCACCAACAAAATTGCAAGAACAAAATCATAGCTACTTTAAATGAAATTCAATGCATGTGACTAGGTACAGAACATAATCACAATAGATTGTACAATCAGATTTTTGCTGCAACTTGGGCCACAAAAAAAACAGAATAATTACAGGACCAAACAAAAGCTTCAGCAATGAAGTACAAAACCGAGCAAAAATAGAAATAAACTGGCAGCAATTTTAACCTCCAAAACACATGATTTTGCAGCAGATATTAGCAGAAACAATGGACTTACTCAAGAGAAAACTTCAGTCAGAAACAAGCACAACAAGCTTGACAAAGAACTAGTGAAACAATTACAACTATTTGATCGCTCACCCAAAGGTTCAAAATGGAGATCGGCACCTAAGATGGCTCTGAATCTTTGAGTGAACCACAGCCTGGTTGAGACGAAGACGGCCGGTGAAAATCCACGGTGCAAGGATGGAGGCGAAATCTAGGGTTCTTGGGAAGCTTCATCGGTGATGAAAGTTGAAAGGGAGTGAAGAATGAATTGGGTTTTTGGTTTTTGGTTTTTAATAAACAGGGTAAAAGGGTAAATTGGGTTTAAAACATAATAGAAATAAGGTCCCATGGGACCCTACTTTAATTTGAGCATTTAGTGGGACCTCTCTCTTATTATGTGTCCTCCCAGGGACCTCTAATTAATTTTCCCAATTATTAATGATAGCTTTGCAATTCATGCCTAAACCTATATATTTTTCAATCTTTTACCATGGAGTATATGTTTAACTCTTTTACAAGAAAATCATAATTCATGGAAACTCAAAATTTGAGAAAGTGGGGCGATTTTTTGAGCCGACTTGTTTAGACCTATATATAAATTGAAGACTAGACCTGTAAAAAGGTAGTCTGTTAAGCTACGTGAACCTTTTAGGCTTGAACTTGTCAAGAAACGCCTCTTTAGGACTGCTGATCAACCAATTTAAGCCCTTTTTTTCATTTGATGCATGTTTTAACCATATTAGTAGTATTTGCTTAAGATTGTTTTAATCTTTTATAAATGTAATTAATGAAAATGATTTACAATTATCAAGATATTTATGTGATAGAAAATACTTTTTAACTTTAAATTAGAAATTTTTTTTAAAGAACCTATACCTAAGCCTAAGCCTAATAATTAAAAAAGATGTATATGTGTTGAACTTATAAAAGAACAATCAACATTGATTTTAAATTCTTTCAAGGATGACAATTGATACTTCTAACATTCTGATCACTACTATAACTTATGAATGAGCTTTAAGAACTGATTTAAGGGTTCTCACAAAGTACAAAATGTTCCAATCTTCTTGTTAGTTTTGTCTATTGAACCCATAAAGGGAGTGAAGCGAAATTTTCCAAATTTTTGCACCAGATGACTAATTAAATATATTAGATACTTGAATAACAAATAAAAAAAGATGAAACACAATTCCATCAAGAGAAACGAATTGAGGTCATCATTCCACCCCGTTTCTTAAAATTGGTACAAAGAAAACATATGATGCCCATTTGTGCACAAGAGGATTACCCAAGTGCTCTGCTCGTAAAAGCTACACCCATCCATTGGCTCATTTGGAATCATTATAATTTAGGCGAATCACAAATTAGAGCGATATATATATATATATATATATATATATATATATATGAAACAACTGGTTTTCATTCTTTGGTTACTATTCATTTTGTATTTCCAGTTCTGATGTTAAAATTTGTAAATTCCTAACTAATTCTAAAAATTTGTATGAGGGTGCTCTAAAATGATACGAAAAGCTCATAAAAATGTTATTCTATTACATCATGATCGGATTTATACAATAAAATCATTTTATAGACTTGCTCTGCATCCGAAACAGATTTTGTGCTTCAACTTTAGAGGTGCATAACTAACGTTACATTCATTCAATCAACCTGATTTAGTACATGTTGGAAAGTTATACATGTATACTTTACATGTACCAATTTGAATAAACATTGGATAACCTCCGGTGTTATTTATTAAATCCATCAGCTCTAAAGGTAGCATTTTACCTCGTATTATCTCGCACTCATATACTCAAGCGATCTCCTCTTTCCAACATTTTCTGATTTTACTAGGATGAGAATCTATGTGTCAAAAGAAATTGCTTTATATTCTCAAGGGTAACTCCTTGTTCAATTACTTGATGCATGACATGCAACACAAGAGCGATATCATCATCACATCACATCTGACATGTTACTCTCGGTCCTTGATACAAGAGTTCATTGATTGATTTAAAAAGACTAGGAAAGCAAAATAAGTTATTATTTAATTATAACATATACTTCCTCCGGTCCTTAATGTAGGACATATTTACTAATTTTGATTATATTAAAAATGTTAGTTAAATTAGTTAATGTGACATCATTTTTCTAAAATACCATAATTTTCCTTGACCCCGCAATTCCTTTTTTTACTTGATTATTGTTGAGAGACTATCAATAAGGTAATTGTGGAAAAGAATGATAACAATTAAAAATATAACTTTACATTTAGAACCAATATCAACTCCCCAAATAAGCCATTTATCAAACATAAAAGGGAGTATTGCATTATCTTTATGAAATACTTATGTGCACTATCAGATTATATATATTTATAAGTCACGCCAATTAGTTTGGAGAAAAATTATGAATATAACTATAGAAGAGATGAAATGAAAACAAAAATAGCTAATATTTAGAACAAAACTTACTTTAAACTAGCTTTTATATTGCAAATTATCATAGAAAAACCCATAAATCACCTAAATTGACAAATCCAAATCAATGTACCTTTTCTTCATTCCTAATTTTTCCTTTTATCCCTTTGGTTTTCAATAATCATCAATAGGCATTACACCATGAAAAACCTCCTCACAGATTTTATTAAACTCAGTTGCTAGAAAGGTTTAGGGAAAAAGACAAATAAATACCCTCCAATTTGCAAAATCCCATTAACAACTTCATGATAGGTATTAACAACACAACAACCTATCATGAAGTTGTTAATACCTATCATGAAGTTGTTAATGGGATTTTACAAATTGGAGGGTATTTATTTGTCTTTTTTCCAAAGGTTTATATAAAAAAAAAACCAAAAATATAATACATCTACGTTTCTTTGGCGTTTACTGCTAACAAGGTACAACAAAAATAATGACAGCTAAGATTAGTGATACCAAATGTGCCGTATACCATAATTTCTAGTGAGTATAGCCCTTGACAAACATTCCTTTCTTGGCTTCTTCACTTTCACCATCAGCAGAGTATCTTCCAAGTTGAGCAGTTTGCTTTCGCACGTACCAGAAGTGCTTTATGAGCAGCTTCAACATTTTAAGGACGCCCTTGCCATGTCTTGAGCACGGTGTTCCGAAGTGCCCGTGCATATGAGAAGGACACATGCCATGGGTTGGGACTTTGGTTCATTGCATTAAGATTTAGTGTTGCCTCTACTTCAGATTGTCCACCAGACAAAAACTACAAAGAAAATCAGAACATACTTCAAGGTTATATTTTGCTATACAGTTTCAATGGCTTGAATCTCTGACGAAATGGTAAGATGGATTACAGTAGCATTAATCATCAATCACCATGATTGGCTAGTCACAATGATTCACAAAGTTTCATCAATCAACAAAATCAGTGATTCCAACCTTTACATTCTAATGGCAAAACAAGAAAATAAACTTTAATATTTTGAAGTCCGGCAATTTCGGACACTGATTATGGCATATCGTTTCGATTGTTACTTAAAATCAACTTTCAGTGGTCGTACCGTGATTCCTGGAACTGCAAGTGGGGACTGTTCTGTTAAGCATTGTGAGAGTGTAATGGTCTCTGGAGAAGCCTTTTCTTTGTGTTCAGCACCAGGTGTAACCATACTTGGTTTGAGCAAAATTCCTTCAAGTATAACATTGTTTTTAGCCAAGTAGAAGAACACCTCAGCCCAGACCTTTTCTGCCACCTCCAAAGTCCTCTCAATCGGGTGGTCCCCAACAAGAAGAATTTCAGGTTCTACAATTGGAACAAGACCATTGTCCTAATATATAATAAAATCTAGTATGTACACCGAGCTACATTTTAACTTATTTTCTATCAGATTAATCAAATGAAGATTATAAGTTGGAATATAAGGTTTGAATTCTGCAGCAAAGCATGGACAACGATAAACATTATAGAAACATTCAACCAAAAACCAACAAATATAATATCTGCTAAAATATATGCAGTTAGAGCAGCAGGTAAACAGCGCTAAGAATTGAAAGGGGAATGTAAAACCATCTTAAGGCTTATAGCTTTCCACCAAAATCTTGAATGACTTCTGATTCATGCAACCTATGCAAAAAAATAAAATAAAAATGTACATATCCTGAAAATATGTATCCTTTTTGTGATATACCACACACCACCACTCCTCTTGCCTGAAAAGGAACCCTCATTTCCAATCCCCGAGAAGTTGGGAGGTGGTTGAGGGGACCATATAAACAAACTAAATAAGTGCATCTGTTTCTTGAATAGCATGCTAATTTCAATCAAATATATATTCATGTGCGGATCAATACTTGAGATGTAGCAGCATAACATGCAAGTCCCCATGCAGCTTCCTTAACAGCTAATGCATAAGGGCCACATGGAAGGCTAATGGCTGTCCTCCAATGTACCACAAAACAAATGACTATTTGAACTCAAATTTGACATGTCTACTGCCAATTAAGTCTTACAAAGTATAAACTTTGAAGAATGCTTACAAACTTTGGGACACATAATTTAAAGGGAATAAGAATGACTGACCACTTCGCAAATCTTGCATATATTCAGCAGATCTTGAAGCTAATCCATCTAAACCTTGGCACTATGATTCATTGTTTCACCCTGGTAATGGGACCAAACCCTTAAAAAAAAGTAGAAATATGACTGCCAAGCAGTATAATCGACTGGACAGAGTTCCCATGTCAGATATTCCAACAAGATTTTATTTTAGTACTCTCAGACATACCTTGTCAACTTTGATGCTAGGCACAATCATTCCTCACGAAAGCAATCTACGAACTCTTTTATATCAGTTGTCTACTGGTAAAGGGTTTCTTTAAAAAGAATGGCACCAGAGATGTATTCACCAAGGCCAGGTGTGGTCAACAAACGCTGCCTATAAACATGGCGATTGGCCTCAGTATTTTCCAACCCAATGGATGCTAACCTCTTTCCACATGTTGCATTTGACTCAATCAAATATGTTTATCAAGTAAGTCCAGCAGTAAATAGATGTCAGCCTCCACTCCACAACGAAATCAAGTGAACATTAAGGGAATACATTTTTAAAGGAAAAAGAATACACGGAGACATGGTCCCTTCTGCTATTTGGTAGGACCGGAAGATTAAAATAAGGTTTCAACTTTAAATGCCAAAAAAGTAAGCCACTATCTTTTTACCTTTAAATGAAGAGGAAAAAATGCATGTTACCCCCTCAAAAGAAAAATCTTCGTTTATCTTCCATAAAAATACGGAAGAAATACGCAATTGAATAAAAATCACATGGACAAATACATTACCATAGATTCAACGAAAAAGACTGAATCAGAGTATAAGAGGAAACACGTTCTAAAAGCGTGATCAAAGGAGAAGAAGAGAGAGAACTAACAGCGGTTTGGACGAGTTCTTTAGAACAAGCTGAGTCTCGGATTGGAACGTAGACTCAGCGAGTAGACGACGATCCTCGGCGAACGGATAAAGATTGCTGCTGGCCGATCCATTGGGACGACAGAGAATCTAGTTTGAGGAAGGTAGCACAATCCATGGCTTAGATTCAACACAATGAAAAGAGGAGAGAAAGAGGAAGAAAATGGAGATTTGCAAATGGAGTGAAGTTTGGTGATTTGAACAGAAAGGTTAGTTACAGAGAGACAGTGAGGAGGCCAGGAAGGTGAAGGAAGCTGGTTTTTGTACCTCGAGGAATACGAAGTGACTTTATTTTCGTGTGTAGATGACTTTATGTTTGCATGGGTTGCGTTTTGCATGGTATCAATTAAAAGAGATTAAAAGTGTGTTCTTCAAATTTCAGGAAAATCCAACCTTATACAAACAAAAAAATAAAAAAATAAAAATATACTTTAACCTTTTAAATATTTAATACATGGGCTCGGCCAACCGGGACCGAAACCCGCCGACTCGGGTGCTAAACTGGGGGTTAGAAGACCTGGTCAAAACCTGAGAAACCCGTTCCGACCCGGTCAAAACCCGGGCGACCCGGCGGGCTATGTGGTCAACCCGGTCCGATTCTCCCTCCCCCAAAAAAGTCTGAACGCAGTCGTTTATTTTTTTAATATTAATTTCATTATTCTATTCAATTTCCTCATTCCTGTCGATTCTTCTCCCTTACTCCATTCAGAATCTCTCTAGAAAAATGAAACCCTTTGTGTTCTTCGTGTTCGTCACCAATGTTCGTGGTCGCCGTGTTCGTCGCCGACATGGTCGTCGGTTCCCTCGCCTTCGCCATGCTCTTCGTTAGTGTAGTGATGATAGGGTTAAAGGTGAAAATATTTTGTTACCATATACCTAATTTGATATAATGAATAGTTAGTACTGGGTACTAATTGGTTGTTAACCATTTTATGTCATTGAATGGTAGTATGATATGATATTATAATGTCATTTTGTCAAAGAATTTGTAAACAATGTTGATATTTGGATTATTTTATTGTTAATGATTCAAAATGAGTAAGTGAAGTTATTGTTTGGAATTTTGGAAATTATTGTTACTTGGATGATTTTTTTAGTTAATTTTTTATTCTTCACCGGGCTAGTTACCAGTCTGGGTTTAATTACTATTGTTAAATAAGTTTTTCAATCATAATATGTAATGCTATTATATTATATGTTGCTTGATAAGGTAGATATATTTTTTTATTACATTAATAAGGTAAATATATTAGTTTATAGAAAAAATTAGTATATATCAATTTTTAAGTAACTTATCTAATTTTATCAATTTTTTCTTCAAAGAGGTCAATTAAATGCTATATTCAGAGCCTCCTCTTTTGTTACTACCACCAAACCTAGGAATCAAAAGGGTTAATACAACTTTGGGTTCCTGAACTTTCACTCAATTTTAGCTTTGGTCCTTAAACTTTTAAATAAGTGGTTTTGTTCCTTAAACTTTTGGTTAATTTTGGTTTTGGTCCCTGAACTTTAACATCGATAGTTTTGGTCTTTGAACTTTTAATCAATTTTGGTCTTGGTCCCTAAACTTTCAGTCAATTTTGGTCATTAGTTTTTTAACTTTAAAAAAATAGGTATTGTTATAAATGATACAAAGAACAGAGACAAAACCATTGATTTGAAAGTTCAGGGACCATATCCAAAATTGAGTGAAAATTCAGGGACCAAAAGTTGTATTAACCCGAACCAAAACTTCCTTTTCTTTTTATCCATGGTACATCTTCGCTAACTTTTTCTCTATATTGTTTTGGCTATTTTTAGAAGCATACTTACTTCAAAAATCTTTATATCTATCATGTTAAATTCTCTAATCACATATGGTTAAATATCTTATTTGTTAATTTAGATTTATGATTAAATTATAATAAGAGTATTTCAAAGATAAGATACACAACACTTAAATATTATTGGACAACTTGACGTGGAACTTTACCTAAATATTTTCACTTTTTAAATATCCATATATTCCTAATTATATTCGGAGGAATAGGCTTAAGGGTTCCCAGAACTGGACTGTCTGGTTGATAAATCTCTAAAAGTTCACTGTCAGAGTATTTCTCCCTTACTTGCCAAGTGTTATATTCTTCCATCCCAGGTCCATCCATATGGAGCCACTGGTTCAAATTATTCCAATCAAAGGAGAATTTCTTTCCTCTGACGTGAGATGATAAAGTGATCCCTCTAGTCTTTCCCTCAGATTCAGTGACAGAAATCTTCAAGTTGGAGTAGAAGGCATTGATGACTCTCTCATGATAGTGATTCTTGATCCCTATCCATTGCTTGTATTGTTCCAACCACTCTGTCACTGGAACCATTCTTTTTCAGGTAATCGATGTCCATATAACCACATCGTTGTTGAATGGATCTCCTTCCAATGTCCTCTGATGCATCTTCAATGGGACCTTAGGCATAGGTTAAATCAATGGGAATTGCAGTGTCCCCTGAGATAAGGTCTCTGACCCTCACTGATGCAGGACTTTGGCTTTTGGACTGGAAAGCATTGACACGAGTTTTGGCCATTGATGGTGATGGTTGAGAAGTTGAGGGACTAGGGTTTGAAGGTTGTGAAGGGTGTCTGAATGTTAGAGCAGGGTCTCCTGGAGGCAATGGAACTGTATCAGGAATAACTTATGCTCTGTAATTTCTGGGTATAAGCATCTTGGGTGCCATCTGAGTGGTTTATATAGAGAACTAGTAGTTATGTCTGGTGATTCGAAGGGTTGCAACTGGTTTAGAGAAGTTATGACGAATGATGATTCGAATGAAGGCTTCAGTTACAACTGTTACGAGGGGTTTGATGTATCGAGCCATTAGGGTTTTATGAATGAGGGAGGAAAGTGATCAAGAGTGAATGAGAAATGATGCTGCAGTTACATGTGTCAAATATATATGAGAGAGTCAGTGCAAAAAGGTATGCATTTGTCAGAAAAAGTGTACGTTGCAAATGTTACCGTTAACGTCTGATCGATCACGTGTGCCTTAGTGTCTGATCGATTAGATGCATCTGATTGATTAGGGATTGTTGTGATCGATTGGTCCACACTGAGTAATCGATGTCTGATCAATTACCCCTTCCTGGTGATCAATTACACGGCTCTAATCGATGGCAGCTTGCAATTTTTGACAAGATATTCATTACATCTTGTTAAGAAAATCCTTATTGATAGTTTTTTTTGTTAAATATGTTTCTTTTTAGTCAACAACAAAATCCCATTCCCTATGATTCACACAACAAATACCTACAAACACCCAACAAACACATCCAAAATAATCAATTGTAAAACTATAAGATATTGACTTATATAGTATTGAATTTAATTTAATATCTAATATATATATGTACTTTATAGCTAATATATAAGTCATCCAAAAACAATCCAATCAAACATAAAAGACAAACTCTTCTTCTTCGTTTTAATACTTGCTTTTAACATTAACAAATACCATATTTATACTATTTCACAATGCACATATTGCTCTCATTTCCCTTAAACATTTTATCAAACACTTTGTAGCATCCAAAATTAAGTTATAAAACAAGTACTTTCAGCACCATATATGCTAAAACAATTTAAAATCCCTTTAACAAGCACTTTGTCAAGACCTCATGGCTAGTCAAGGCTTAGGTAATAAACAACACCATATTCAAATTACCAATTCTATCTCAAAAAACAAAATGTTTTCTCAAGATTTCTTAAATTCTAAAATTTGATTATACTATAATAACCATTCATAATTATTTGTTTTAACTCTAAACTCTCCTTTCAAACATTTCCTCAAACATCTAATGTGCACTCAAATTCAAACCAAGTCTACAAGTTTGTTAGACTTACAGTTTTCAGCACTTTTAAACTTCCATTCTTCATCATATATTACATACAGCTCACAAAATTAATGGCAGATAATTTGAGAAGCTCAAGACGTACCCTCCACAAGACAATCACACAGATTCAGAAACAGAAAGAAAATTTCTTTCCGAACGTACCCCATACAGCAGTGTTTTATCGGGTTGAAAAAAAGAGAGAGAGGGAAGATGAATGAAACTTTCATGGTCTCACGCAGCAGCAGTAACAGCATAAAGGAGGAGGAATGGAGAGAATAATAATCCAAACCTAGTCTTTAATCACAACAATGAGAGAAGAATGTTGCAGCACCAATCTCCATGGAAAGAGCAAAGAAAATCACGAGTTGATGATGAAAATGAAAGATGCGGACAGCAGCAATAAGAAATAAAATATTAGAGGTGCTGAAATTTTTCCCCTATACGATTCTATTGAAATCAATAGAATGGGAGAAGGATGTAGCTTTCTGTAATGAAGAGCAACGGGAAGAAGCAACCGAAGATCTTTGCATCATTGATGGATTGAAACAAATAAAAGGAGACATAGGCCAGATTCTTGATTTATACCGCCAGCACCGACAATAAATATCAAAGAGGAGCTATTGTAAGATAAATATCGGATTTTGGGTTTTTTTTTTTTTTAGATAACAATGCCTTTACTTTAAGCTCACTATCAAGAAAACTCTCGATGCTTAATAATAATTTCTTTTTCAAAAAAAAATAACAAAACTAAAATTTTGCTAGATGTTAAGACAAAAATTAAACTCTACTTAACAATGCGGGAATTGGAACTTGGTACCTCATACATCCTCTGTCACGTCCTGAAAATTTAGGGGTGACTGGCAGATAATATGAGATGACTCCCATTCTTTATGTCGTAAGCTATATAAATAAATGTCTAAAATAATAATTACTTTACTATTCAACATACACATATTACTTTAAACTTACATAAACATAGTCTGCATAAACAATATAATAAGTATCTTGTAGAAATTTTGGCGTAGTCTCCTTCATAAGTTAGACTCTCCAAAAATTCTATAATGACCTTAACTTTCATGCCATCATTTAGAGCCCTGCTCAAGCATAGTATATTAGTATATGTATATTCAAAAATACAGGGAAGATGGAGATCCTACCTATAGATTACGTGGAGCACCTATTATACATCCCAAAATATGCTTATAAGCACTGACCATCAATGAGGGTCTTCACTCACAGCAAGTGGTGTAAGGTGAGTTATGTTATCTGAAACCGAATTAATCTTCTGGTGAATAACATCCCATATATAGAAATGAATAAAATATTGAAAGAAATGATTTCAACATTTAACTTTGAATGATAAACATGATAATAAATCTAAACTGAATTATAACATTATAAACATATATATATAGAAGAAATAATAATCGAATCAAACCAAGTGGTGACAAAACAATATGTTAAAAAGATCCAGTTTAGAACATCAAATATTAAATCTTGTATTTTTCGTAGGACTTTTACAGAATGGAGTAGCAAGCGTGGACACACAATCCACGAAGGTAAATAACCAAGCGCAGCTTGAAGCTACAAACACAAGTATGGACACAAAGTCCACGAGGGTAAATAACCAAGCAAGTGCAGCACGAGGCCATGAAACAAGCATAGGTACAAGGCCCACGATTAACAAGCGTGAGAATGAATCCCACGAATATCAAGCGTGAGTACAGTGCCCATGAATGTCAAGCGAGTTCGGGGTTAACCATGGTGCATCAAGGACTAACAGCTCTACTGTTATTAACCGGTGTTCAATATTCAGTCATCTCAAAACATTTTCAAGCATGTTTAGGGGCCAATTTCTCAAAAGCAACGATAGATTTTTATGTAATGGTAACTCTTATCAAATAATCAAATACTTCATAATATAATACCTCAGCATGAAATACACAAACAATAACATGAAAGTTTACGATATTGTCTCAAATTTCTCTTCTAATTCCCATACACAAATTCTTCGTAGAAAGAAAATAGAAAATACGAATGTAAATAAATCCCCATTATTTTCTCATCATTGGCTCAATCCCAATGTCAAGGAGAAATTGAAATAATCCAAATAATTTCCCATAGTGAAATCATGCTTATGAAATGTGATAGTCAACTTATAAACCACACAAGTAAAAAAAATGTGCATATATATACTAGGTTGGGACGCTATTCACTCACATGTTGTGCTCCCAAACATCTATAACTCACTCCTATTTATTCAGCTTTGAATTATATTCCCTCGTCAGCCCCCTAGTATCTCATAATCAAAAATGAAAATTAGTACCCTAATTATGACGTGTGTACACACACATAGATAAATTTCTATGGTGTCTCATTTTATGGATTTCCTCATTATCACATCAATAGTTCAACTTATCTCACATCAAAATCATTGTCTTTTTTTCCCCACTAAATGATAAAACAAGATTCTTTTATACAAAAGTGTAACTACTTAATCCATGCTTACTACCTCATAACCAATATTAAATGGTCTATCAATAATTTCAAACAGCTTCAGCAAGCACTGCCAACCACTCACATGAATCAGAGGATTGACATGAGAACTTTTGAAATATAAATTAATCCATTAACTCTTATTTCCTTTTTGTGGAAACCAAAATATAAATCATACTCAACCCATACTAGCATCTAAATTATTTTTCATCATGAAAACTGAAAGTAAACTCATATCTAAATCAATATTTTTCCTTTGCAACATTTTATCGAATACCTTGAGGGCACTCAAGATTAGTTTATAACGCAAGCAACTTGATTCATCAGTTATTAATCATAATTGTCAACCATCCACCAAGTCTAAAGTAATTTCCTTAATCCTATTACCATACCAAGTTCCACGTACAATCAAAATTTATTAGCATCCAATCTATCTTATTTCTTGTGTTAATATTCAACCAATCAAAATAATTATGGATAAAATCCTTCCTCCTCAACGTATATTTTTGCCTCTTAATAACAGCCCCCGTTCTTTCCATCCTTTTTAAATAACCAGTTGCACATGTGACGGATAAATTCAGTTCTTCCTTCTTCACAAGTCACGACAACAAGAAGAAAAAAGGAATCAGATTTCTTAGCCTTGGCTAACCCAAACTAAAAGAGAAGGAATAGATATCAAGCTTACCCCACATACACGGACAACTTTGGAAAACAGGGGAAAGGAAAAGCACAGGTTGCAGCACCCAAAAGAAACTTCTATGATTTGGGCACGGCATCAATAACGGGACAGGGAGAAGAAGAGACCAAAACAAGCTGCTCCCCTTCACTCTCAGATAGCATCGAACAGCGGCTAAAAAGAAGGAAGAGATGGAGAAGGGCAACTCAAGCATTGGGATTGATCACATGGTTTATATCTTTATCCAATCCTATTGAAGTCGGTGAAACACAAAAAAAAAAAAAAATCTCATAGTCTATTTAATTTTAATTTTTTTTAATAGGAATGGCATTGTTGTAATTTAAGGTATTGAAAAAAAAAATATCTTCTTGATAGAACAAGCATTCAAGCTTTTTACCTTAAGTATAGACCTCAACCTCTAATATTACCACACTGTAAGTTCCTCTTTGTCACCAAATTACAATAAATAATCTAAAATCTTAATGAATTTATTATATTTTCATGGTTATTACATCATCCACCGCTACTAAAGCCACCAAGCTGCAATGTTATTATTCAGGGTCATTATAGTTCCGACTTTGCACATCTCACATTTGAATATAATATGTGGAAAGTAGGACTTTTCATATCTCATATTTAGAAATGAGACGTGAAAAGTCTTTTTTTTTTAAAAAAAATTCCCTTTCCATATCTCTTATATAAATGTGAGATGTGAAAAGTATTTTTTTTAAAAAATTAATTAGAATGATTAACCCCAATCCAAAAAAAATCCCAATATTTTATCAGAATAATAGAAATATAAAATTTAAAATGAAAAAAGAACTAATTTATTACTTACAGCCAAACTAATATTATAAAAATGTTAGAATACAACTTTGATCATAAAATAAAGAGTATGTGTTTTTTGTGAGTAATTTCACAGTGGAATTTTACAGTGGAAGAGAGGAAACAAGGATTAACAAAGAGAATGAGAAGCTAATGAACCAAAACCTAGCATTTCTTTTGGTCAAATACAACTTGCAGAACTGATTAAATTACATCAATTGCCATTAATACACTTCTATGGTCATAATGAATGTTACCATCCTAATCCATGCTGGTAGTCATCTGCTTCCTCAATGCCATCGTCTGGAAAACGTCCAGCAACAGCAATAGCATTCACTTGTATTTAAAACATAATCATGTTAGAGAAGATACAAAATAAGATTAGAAAATCAGACAAAACAAATAAATATCAATCAACAACATCATGCATCAATGAATTAACTCACCTGGACAAGGTAGTAGAAGATGCGAAGACCTTCAACATCTGCACTACTCTGAACATCCACAAGAGATCCAATCTTTAATGATCTGAAGAAAATATGTTCATTTCCCATTACAATTTCCAACTCCTGCCGTCCAACTCGATCAAAAGGAACCTAGTCATTCTTTGTCCATTTTGTAATACCATATCACAACTCTTAAGGCATTTTAACCACACCTCAAAATTTAATTTTGCGTCCTGGCCTATTCTGTCTCATCCTCTAATAATTCCTTCTTTCTTCCTTGATTTTGACCAGATTGGCATGCATTTTCTCTTCAAAGGGAAGCTTTTGATTTATTCTTTCTCAATTAATGTTCATAGCCTCAATTCTCTTTCAATTTTTGAGAACCCATTATTATTCAATTTGAAAAACATGACCCTAATTGATGAAAGAGTTAAATAAAAAAAGTAGGAACAGCACTATACAAGTTTAATCACAGCTGAAGTTTAAGCACAATTTGGGCCACCCCATAATTGCTCTAAATTTCTCTCTAAACCCTAATCTATTGATGGCCACCCATTCAATAACCTAGGACCTAAAGAGTGTTTGCCCAATGTCTCAACACAACCAATTAATTCTTATTCCATCTCCCTTAAGAAAATAACTTAACACTCTTAATCCACTAACCAAGCCACCTTGCATTAGCACATAATTTTCACAAAGAGAATAACAAAACTATGAAGCCATAAATTTCATTAAACTCAAAGTTAATAAGTAGCAATGTCAAGCATTATACAAGAAGGAAATAACATAAACATAGTTTCTAACCCTAATGACATAAATGCACTCAACCAAGTGCCATAAATGCACATCAACCAAATGCAATTAATACATTCACCCAAATGTCATAAATGCACCTCTAGAACCCTAGAAAAGCATAAATACAACAAATGGAGGAAGGATTAGAACTAGAAAAACTCCCCTATTGATTGCACCATGTTTTTATACACTTTTCATTGATAAAATCATTGGATTATTGTATATTCTTGGGGTAATTGCACCTAATTAGGTTAATTTATGACTTTTGCACACTTCGTTGAAATTTGTTCTAGTCAAGGGCAATTTGGGCATAATTAGCATGATTTATTGTTTAACCCATTTTCAAGAACATTTTGATGCTACCTTGGGCCTATTTCATTTACAGATCATGAGAGAATTGAAGAAAGAGGTTGTAAATGTCAAAAACAAGCTCAAAAAGTGAATCTGTCAAATTTGGAGAAAATTACGAAAATACCATTCTTGGCCCACCTTTTCTGTCCTTCACCGTGAGGAGTTAAGGCGAGGGCCAGAAACTCAACCACCTTTTCTGTCCTTCGCCGTGAGCCTTGCCGTGAGGAGCTAAGGCGAGGACCAGAAACTTTCTGCCCTTCGCCGTGACCTCCCAAGGCGAGGGCTACGGCGAGGCCCCAAAACTGAAATTCTGCTGTGCGTTTTAGGGTTTTTTGGGGGAGTATATAAGGTTAAAAATAGACCCTCCTTCAGTTTTTTAAGCCTCTCCAGTCCGAAAATTACCCTCTCTGCTAGGGTTTCCTTCTCCATCTTCATTCTTCATCCAAATCTTCATCCTCCCACTCAATTTCACCTCCTCTCTTGCTGATTTTCTGGTTCTTTCCTCTTCCACCTTCCATCCTTTCGCCATTTCTTCCTCATTTCCTTCCATTTCTGTCCAGCCATGATGTCTACCCTTGGGAGAGTGCTTGAGCTCGAAATTTCACCAATGAGAGGCTAGAACTTGGGCTCTTTGGTGGTGTGAAGATGGCTTGAGCTTCAATGGGCGAAATAGGGGAGTTGTTTGTTTTCTCATGCTCTTTTCCTTATGTATTGAGTCTTGTGGTTGCATTTCTCTTTGTATATTTGGATTTGAGACATGATTTCCTTCTCTAGTTGTTTATGAATTGGAACATTTGTGTTGGATATTGGGTTATGTTAATTGAATGATATGTATGTTTAAATTTCCTATTGGATTTATGAATGCTATAAGATTTTTAGTGATTGCTAGATTGTGTAGCTTAATTTGTCCAATTGAATGCTGTGGTTGCACATTCTTGAGAGGAATCGATTTTCAAAACCCAAAGTTCCAACACATACCAAGTGGAGCTTAACACTAACCCTAAGTAATAGCTATTATAGTGGTTGCTTGATTAGCTATTAATTGGGCTAGTGGACCCCTAGTGGTTGCTTGGGGATTTTCAATTATACTTGGTGAACATTTAACTCCCAATATCAATTTAATGAAGCATGAGAGCCACCGTAGCACTACCAAAGCCCATTTTATAAAATCACCCCTAATCCAAACTCTTTTCACTTTTCACTTATTAATCTAAAACACCAAAAACAAGTAACTGCTTTTGTTAATAGTTTCATTAAATGAATTTTCAAGACCAAAACCCCCCATACCTATTATTGTTTTAATTGCATTTAGTTATCCTAGGTAGTTTAGAAAGACTCCTCAAGTGAAACGATCCGGGATTGTGCCACTTTACACAATCCTTGGTAATTATTGTGATTTTAACCCTAAGGCACATTAGGCAAAGGTTAAATCACCTATTCAAGCTTTAAGCTCATCCCTTAGCTCCCACCACCAAGAATGGTGGAGCCTAGCTGCTACTCTCCATGGAAGAACCAACAAGAAGAGAGGAAGGTGTGGAAGCCATGGGTGGAAGGAAGAAAGATGAAGAAGATGAAGATGAAGATGGAGAAGAGAGAGCTAGGGCTTGGAGGGTGTGTGAGTGAACCAAATCTGCCCTAATGGGGCCTAAGTTTCGTGTTTTATGTCCCCCAAGTCGAGTCAAGTGAGTGGGTATCAAGTTGGATCCAATTCAGGCCCAAAAACAAGACTGAAAATTTTGCAGAAACGTCCGTTCGCCGTCGTCTCGCCGCGGCTTTTGGTTCTGCCTGTCCAGGGGTTTTTGCCATCACCTCGCCGCTGCAAGGACCACTTCTTTCTGGAACTTCGAGGCCCTTTTCGCCGTCTGCTCGCCACGGCGAGGTTACGTTGTTTCTGCTCCTTTGTTTGGCCTTCTCCTTCATCCCGGGTCCGATCTTTTGGTCCTGAGCGACCCTGCAAGTGAAAATAAGATAAAACCAAGATCAAATAGCCCTACAAATTAATTAGTACAATTATGGCTAATTAATCCTGATTTCACACTCATTTTCCTTGAGAGTTTAAGATATTCAATTTGACATTATCAGACCAAAACTTGCATCTTAATCATGTTAATTGCCTCAATTTAAGCATATAAAAACATTACAAATCAGAGATTTGTCACAGCCTCACACGAAAATATAAGTTAACTTTCAACACTTGAATTTCAAATAAAAGGAAATTAATATCCCACTAATTTTCAAAATTTAGAGCAGACGTTTGAAAGTACAAATACTTGAAAATCAGCTAAACAGATAGAGTCAAAGTTATGATACCTTTTATGAAGAAAAGAATGGTTAATAGATGCCTTAGAAAAAGGAATTCACGCATCATTTTTCGAATTTATACATGGAACAAGCATTTAATCGAGGTAAACTACAAACAAACTTTAATGATAAATCATAGAGCATAATCTTGCGATGAATTGAATATTCCTCTAATTATAGCAGTTGCCATAAAATGATGGGCCCCAACAAGCTTCCTAATGCAAGAATCAAATGGGAAATCCCAAGTAACCTCACCGAGGCCAGAATAATGTGTAGGAACAGGGTATGGATGTCCAGTCGAAAGGAAAACAGAGGCAAAGCAAAAGAAGGCATAACTTAATTACAGAGCCGGTTCAATCGAATGGATCTAGGAACAAAAAAATCTTTGAAATTTAGGTTGTCCTTCTCCCAACAATCCAAATTTTAAAGATCAAAAACACAAATCAAGTAATCTTATTATCCATAAATTGGACACAATTCAGGAGAACGAAAATGAAAGAGCATGAGAAGCACAAATATAAATATATCCAAGTAGTGAACCAGGAAAGATGATGCTTAGTATTTGAGTCGAACTATAAAACGCCTGACCCAAACCATCGTCATTCACAAAAGATTGAGTCATAGAAGTAAGAAAAAAGAACTCAATAACTGTAACCTCTTCATCAACAGCAACATCATTTAGAGCAGAAGATCCAGAAGTCAGGGATTTCAACTCTCGAAAAGGAAATCAAAGATTTAGGGCTTTTGAAAGAAATCAGCCAAACATCGAACTACCATTCAAAATATTTCCCAAAGTCTTTAATTCGAAGCATAAACTTCATTTTCACTGATTTAAGAAACCCTAAAATCCCAAACCCGAATTCGCTCCCTCTCTAGTCTCACTCAAATCGGAAGAAAAAAGGGTAGGAATGAGAAGAGGAGAGTCACCTGAGGTTGAAACCACTCCTGCATACACCGTTGGAGCTCTGCACCACCAGAAATTGCCTCCATGGATGGTGATGGTAGATGGTTTCGAAGAAGGATACGGAGAGAATGAGAGACAAGGTAAACGAAGAGAGTCACCTGAGGTTGAATGAAGTCGAGAACCTAAAACCCTAGGCTATGGAAGTAAGTCATTGTTGATCGGTCAGGTTTGAACGAAGGAAGAAGAATGCCAGAAATTTGTCCAGCACCGGCGAAGCTCTCCTTCCACGGCGAGTCCCCTTGCTCTCTATCTCTATCTTTATATCTCTCTCTCTATCTCTCTGTCTCACTCTCACACTCGCCGACTACGATGGTGATGAAGATGGATGGGAGCAGAGCAAAGAAAAGAAAGATGGAGCAGGAGAGGGTTTGAAGGTGAGATAGGGCTCATAAATTTGACGAGACGTGGAAACTACTTCCCATCATCTTTTTTTCTTTTTTCCCTTTTTCACGTTTACAACTCTTTTTTTATAGAATAGAATCCACGTCTCATAATTATAAAAGAGATGTTAAAACTTTTGATATATTCACAACTTTGTCACCTCCTTTTTTTCTACATCCAATATTTACAAGAAAGACGTGAAATGAGACGTAAATAATGTTTTTGTAGTAGTGGGATGGTTGTGCTCTTCATCAAATCTAGTGATTTTAAGCTTTTGATTAACAAGAGATACCACCATTCTTGCCAGATATTTGGTTCTTGTAATTGCCCGAAACATAGAAGAATATGTCAGTTGTTCAACTTTTGCTCGAACACCCTTCTTAGAACATACATATCTATATGTAATAAGTGAATCATCTTTTCTACTTTTTGTACTATTATATTTTCTAGCCCCAAAACCAATCTTTTTAGTGTAGTATTTCCAAAAACTCCATGCTTCTTCTCCCAGCTTCCAAACTCCCATCCTATTTTGGGCTTCAATTCATCTTCCATTGTGAAGTTCCTAGGTGCAATAAAGACATTATATATTTAGTAAAATGAAAAGTTACAAGGGGGATAGGTTGTGTGAGTGTGTGTTGAAGGCTAGAGGAAGGAAGAAAAAATGAAAAGTTATAATGTAGGATTATAAACAAGCTAAATCTGAGGAGCTTTGTTTTCGTAGTAAATCTTTTGTTTTACATAATTATGTCGTATGTTATGTAGTTGGATAGCAATCTTGTAGCATTACATACCTTTTTGTTGAAATCTAAGGAGCTTTGTTTTTGCAGGCTTCCATGTCGATGATTCAAAAGTCACTCTGAATATTTGCTTGGGAACACAATTTTAAGGTGGAGAATTATTTTCTCGGGGTATCTGTTGTGATGAACATGTGAACACAGAGACCTAACCAGAGGTACGCTTACTGTTATAGATAAGGTCCTTTTGGCTCGATGACTTGTATTTGGTTACAAGGTTCTATGCATGTTAGTGTGTATGGATTGCTTTTAAAAGTAGGAAAATAGAAATGACTACCCATTGATTGTGCTGTCATGTATCTTGTCCACCCTTCCTCCTGTGGGGTATTTGGTCTTTTTAGTTCAAAAAAGAGATGGTGTTTTGGTTGTAGGGTAGGGAGGGAAACACTTTTCCAACTATGTCATGATGTTTAAATAAGAGTTAATGTTCAGTAATTCCAAGTTTGAAACAAAAGAATTTTGAGGACTTTTCTCTGAGTATACAATGGTGATATGAAAGATGGGCTTTCAGATTATTGTATAAAGGTTGGGATGACACCAGGATAAAACTAAAATATATGAGCGTCATGTGGAGCATGTTTTATACGGTGGAATAATACCAAGCTCATCCTTATTTCCCTTTTTTCTGCCAAGTACATGAATTGATTAGTACATGTTTTGGATTGTTGGACTGTCAAAGGGTCGATCCATTAGAATTTCTACTCAATGCTGAATGGCATAATAATCACATTATAATAAGATATCCAATACTGCAGAAAAGGGTTTTCACGTCCATTATTTTAGGGTTTTAACGTCACTTTTGTAGGGGACGTCTATCTGAGTGATGTGAAAAACTGGACTTTTAACATCCCCATAAATAACGGACTTTGAATATCAGAGTTAGTTTAGCCTGGACTTTCAACATCCCTCACTTTTTGTATTGGAATCACCCACAATCCAAAAAATGCCTCTTCATGAACATTTGAATTTAAAAATAGAGGCAATTTTTTTATTAGAATCACCCACACAAAAAATGCCCCTATATGAACATTTAAAGTAAAATAGGATAGTTATCAGTCACAACTACAAAACTACAACATAAGAAATATATGTCTATTACAATAGTGAGAGAGCAATACAAAAGCAACACGTCATACAGTTTATGTAGGATAGGTATATCAACATGATAATACATCTGTATGGAAATCAAATCCCAGCATGGGCGTTTCAATCTGGGGGGAAATAGTGACGGGTACATTGGAAATGTTGAAAACTTTAATAGCCAAATTAATCCAAGCCAAAACATAGGAAGAACGTAAGAAAAGTTCCAATTAATGACAATGTAGAAGGTATTAGAAATACAAATAGACTAATAAAATTAGCAAAACCATTTCCTCAGCAACCTAGCTCACAGCCTCCCAAATGCAGATCCTCTGCCACCTAGCTCGTAGACGTACACACACTCCCTCACATAGTGAATCATTGATTCTTTCAACTGCAATTCACATAATTTCACTTCCATACTTTTTCAAATAAAACTCCAACCCCAACCAAATATCATATACCAGCAAAACATCCCTTAAAAATTTCAATACTTAATTAAACTGCATTCTAATTCATTTACATCATTTACCTAAAAGAGTCAACCCACCAACAAGAATCAACTCATCAATATTCTTGAAAGATAATTTTGCATCCCTCAGTGCATTTTCAATGGGTGTCTTGAGCCTAAAGAAAAATTCAAAAAAGAATTGAACATGAGTGGTTCATATCATTGTAATGAGCCATACAAGAGACAGAAAATCTCGTCAACATGCAAATTTACAATAACCATATCAAACACAGCTTAAGAATAGCAAGGCTTTATAAAGCTCAAATACCATGAATATTGATTGCATTGATTTTATATATCCTTGTTATTGATTGATTTCAATTAATAGCGTAGCTGCATGTAAATATTAGAAATAATAGAGAACAATAACTTCAGTATTACCTTTCGAGAAGGTCTGAACATAAGTCTTCAAACTTCACCCTTGTAATGGTCGTCTCTATATGCCTGGGGCCATGTTGTGAGCAGTCATAAATGGCAAACTAAAAACGTATAGATTTAAAGTTCAGTGGTTTGCATATAATTCAACAAGAAAATTCGAATTGAATGTATTATGCTAGAAAACAAAGAACAAGTCAAGTCTTTGAATATGCATGTCTATCAATTTTCTTCCTCAGTTTCAAATTAATGAATCAAGAAACAGCTATAAAATACCCCCACAAAAGTTTAGAGGTTCGCATAAAACTCCAAAACAATTCCCAATATGCCAATACAAACAACTAGAGTATTAATACAGCCAGAGTTTAGGCTTTAACTAGATCAATCCAGAATTTCCAGAAGCCCCAATGTAGGAATTCAGGCATAACTAGAATCCGGTTGACTCGCTCGGTACCCACATGAAATCAGAGCACCGATTTGGACTCTGATCATGTTATACGACAGATGCACACAAAGGATGGCAGAGAGAGTCCATAGAGTA
Organism: Mimosa bimucronata; assembly: GCA_037074515.1. Taxonomy (NCBI): domain Eukaryota; kingdom Viridiplantae; phylum Streptophyta; class Magnoliopsida; order Fabales; family Fabaceae; genus Mimosa; species Mimosa bimucronata. The sequence continues at coordinate 23,888,197 of CM073445.1, read as the reverse complement.
GAGGAAAAATGATGCGGGAGTTATTTTTGTTGTTTTCATTTCATGACTTATCCTGTGCAAAAACAACTCGCATAAATAACTTATGAAAAGTCACAACTTTTCAATTTCAAATATTAAGGGAAAAATACTCATTTTATCCCAAGTCTCTCCATAATTACATATTAGCCACAATTCTCAACAGGCATTACATATTAGCCCTAATTCTCATCAGGCTTGAGCCCTAACCCACCAAGGGTGGATTAGGTATTTCCCTACATCTCCCACTCACACTTGGTGGGTTAAATGTTAAGGGCCGAGTCTCTTTCTCTTCCATCGTTCTTTCATACTAAGTGCTCTATCGTAACAGCGTGGGCACGACGTCTCTTTTTTAGGTGTCTTGTACTAGCAATCCCTTTTACAGAGACCCGCACAAAACAACCTTGTAGTGCAGCTGATCATTTTGATATAGTGCCTCAGATATCCTAGATTTACACAAATACACTTCTCTCACAGCCAATCTAATCCTATTAGAGTCAAGATGAAACTCAGATTGCCTTTCCCATATGCAGTGTCCACACTTATGAAATTAGCACACTAATATCATAATGGACCGGTCTCAGACACTAGCATAAGTTTGTGTATTTCAGGTAATCTTCCTTTCACCCAAATATCACTTCAATATGAATCAATTGCTTTCCTAACGTAACACCTTTAAACCACATTAGTCATGACTAAAGGATATACGCTGAGGTAGCAGACACTAAAACATATTTCCATGACATTATCAAAGTCAAAGGACATCAAGAAAGTATGGAACCTTTCTTGGACTCACACAGTAATGAAACAGGGATCCATTCATTTGCTTTCAGTTTGCGGTAATCTTAGCACATGCGATATGAATCACATACTATGGTGTTACTCTTTTTCTATAAGAGTGTACATCGATTTGATTGTACCATTAGCACCGTACAGACTTTAGTATAAAAACATACAGTATTTAAACCCAAAATTCTTCAACTCTTCTCTCATTGTATGACATCAATTTTGAAGAATTTTGTTGTCTGGCTACAGGTATTATGGGTATCCATAATTCAATTCATATGTGTGTAACCATGAATCTCATCTCGACTTGCTGCACTTTTGAGTCGAGGTGACATATAGTTTGTGTTTCTTCTCTACCATATTAGTACTGTCACTGCTTTGCTAGTGAACACATTGTCTCATCTTTGCACACTTCTCCTGAGTGTCAAAGGTAGTAGCTCGTGTGAGAGAGCCAACCTTATCAACTTGTACGACATACTAGACATTGTATAATATCACATACACATGTAAAGCCTTAATGAAATATCCATTACTTCATATCTTAAGCTCGCCAAAGGACTTATCATGTTTCACATTTATATCCTTGGCCACAAGCTTAATTAGGGGACTTTGCATGGAAACTTGTTGTTTAAGAAAAACCTTATGTGCTACAACATATCTCACATATTTATCTTTGTATTTTACTCATGCTATGATACTTATGGTGTTTTATTTAGGCAACAGTCTTAATGTTTTCACAATGTATCAACACTAGGTTTGAATTCTTATTTCAAATCCAAGATGTTCTTCTAGACATCATCGATCATATAGCCATATGTACTACCACAGTAAGTACTTTTAAATGCGCATAATTACCATACCCTTTAAAGTACACTACTACAGAAATGTCCTATTGCAGCATAACAATAGCAGCGCTTACCAAAAGTAAGCGATGGGATAGGTACATAAGACCTATCCCAGTGCTTTATAAATAATTATAAGCGCTGGGATAGGTCATAGATTACTGAATATTAATTTAAAATAATCTCTTTTATTTAATAATGTCTAAATTATATCCCAGGTTTGTCTTTATATAGGTGATTTCCTTTGAAATTAATTCTCTGAACCTTACCTGAACTATATTTAATCCTCTTAACCTTGTCCTTATTATTTAATAATTTCTGAGTCCCCCAGTTTTTTTTAATTTTTAGTACCTATTCCAGCGCTTTATACCTAAAAAGCGCTGGAATAGGTCTTTTCTGAAATATATTTAATCCCCTGAATATATGTAACCTTTTCCTTATTATTTAATAATTTCTGAGTCCCCCAGTTTTTTATTTTTATTTTTAATACCTATTACAGCACTTGATACCTAAAAAGCGTAGGAATAGGTCTTTTTTAAAATATATTTAATCCCCTGAATATATGTAACCTTGTCCTTATTATTTAATAATTTCTGAGTCCCCCAGTTTTTTTTTAATTTTTAGTACCTATTCCAGCGCTTTATAGATAAAAAACGCTGGAATAGGTCTTTTCTGAAATATATTTAATCCCCTGAACATATGTAACCTTTTCCTTATCATTTAATAATTTCTGAGTCCCCCAGTTTCTTTTTTAATTTTTAATACCTATTCAAGCGCTTTATAGAGAAAAAGCGCTGGAATAGGTCTTTTCTGAAATATATTTAATCCCCTGAATATATGTAACCTTGTCCTTATTATTTAATAAATAATTTCTGAGTCCCCCAGTTTTTTTTTAATTTTAATACCTATTCTAGCGCTTTATAGAGAAAAAGCGCTGTAATAGGTCTTTTCTGAAATATATTTAATCCCCTGACCCGAAAGATGCTTATAAGTGGCAACAAGTCCAGGTTTTATAAAGTTATTCAATTTTTGAAACAATATATCTATAGTTAAAATATAACGTAAATGTTTCTTATATGATATATTTGGTGTTTCTTGTTACAGTGCCCCTACCAACCCAATAACAACGATTGTGGTTACTATGTGATGCAATACATGCGAGATATCGTTACACATGATCGACTCGGCATCCCACTGACAGTAAGTTTTATATTTTTCCAAATCTATTGCGTTTGTACTTGTTAGACTTCAAGTAAATTTACTTGTCATTTAAATGTGTTCGTGCAGTATTACCCAGACGCTCGTTCCTTCATGTTGTCAAGGGGAAAAATGGATGCACTAATTAAAGAATGGTGCACTTATGTATACCCTCTTTTCTCCAACATTAGATGATCCATTCATTAATTAGTATGCTTTTGTTTTCAACTTACAATGGTTGGTTTTATTGTACAATATTAGTATGACTTTTCTGGTGTGTATGTATATATGGTTTGGCTGGAATGGATAGTGTTGCTGGTTTTTTGCACTGATGGAGGAGGTTGTGAAACAAAAATAAGTGAATATTTTAAAAAAAATAATGCCTATAGCAGCGCTTATTACGTAAAAGGGCTGGTATAGGTACCCTATAGCAGCGCTCAATAAGTAATAAGCGCTGGTATAGGTTACCTATAGCAGCGCTTATTATGTAATAAGCGTTGCTATAGGTATTTTTTTTATTTTTTATTTTTAAAAAAATTCATATATGTATGACCTAAAGCTGCTCTTTTCAGATTATGAGCGCTACTATAGGTAACCTATAGCAGCGCTCATAACACAAAATAAGCGCTGCAATAGGTCATATGACCTATTGCAGCACTGGCTATAGCAGCGCTTAAAAGCGCTGCTATAGGGTCAAAAAAAGCGCTGCTATAGGCTTTTGCTGTAGTAGTGGTATCTATAAGTATTTTTTTGTGGAGCCATCAAATGCCTCTAACAATGGTTGGACTAGTAACAACTTACAAAGTTCTACCACAATGGATATCTGATATTTTACACACCACCGTATACATCAAACTACCAACAATGTTTGCATGGAAATCCTTTTCCATTTTGAGTTTAACGTTGATTCAGTTTAGAAATATCTATAATCAAGACTCAAACTCACTCTAGAAGTCACTAGGGTATTCATAGGTTCATAATCGTTTATTTTGGATCACTCAAGAATTTCCAAAATATAACTCTCTTGTGATAGAGAATGGAGTCTGCTTGACCTATATATTTGGATCTCAACTCCAAATATATATAATGATTTACCCATATTCTTAGTACCTTTCCTTAATAAGCACTATCAAAATCAAACTATTTTGATCAATCGTATATCATCCTCTTAAAGGATAATATCACAAACTGCTTAATTATGGTTTCTTCAACCATAAAAAAAATATATTAGGTTACCACTCATATGAAACCTTAAATACCATTGTTTGGATGATTGCTTTAGTCCATGAATTGACTTATGCAAAAATATGTAATATAAAGTCATCACTTTGCAAACCTCAAACATCTATATTAGTGAAATATAATAGCCAAAGCACATAGATTTCTTCATCCAAATCACAACTCAAAATGTAAGTTTCACATCCATTTGATGTAAATCTAAAACCAAACAGTCAACTTTTTCCAAAATGAGTATGATTTTAAGCACATAATATATATGAGAAGGTATTCTCACAATGTATACCTATATATACCCTTTTGTAACCAAAAGAGTCTTGTGTTGTTAATTGATCTAACCAACTTGTTCTTAATCTTGATAATTCATTTACTTACAAATGATCTCTCGTCCCTGTGGTGGATCAACTAACTCTTAGACTTGATTCTTTCTCAAAGACTTGATTCTTTCTCAAAGAACCTACATCCTTTAATATTGCTTTCTTTCAATCCTTCTAAGAAGTAGGTAAGGCCTCTTATACAGAACATTTTTAGGTCTCTTTAATGACCTTTCACTAGCTCCCACTTACATGGGCAATTGAGGACTTTAAAGCTTGTTCCGTCTTGCCTTGTCACTGTGTCTCATAAAGAGATACAGAGAAATAAAATATGATGAGCTTCACCATTATTTGGAAAAACTAACTCATAACAAATATGGTTCCTTTCACTTCTTTTCAGACACAAATCCATCTTCATTTTCACTTATAAAAATGTCACCATAATAAGCTTCTACTTACAACAACTACGAGATCGTGTAATTGACCACATTTATGGCCGGGAACTCAAAAAACTTGATTTTCTTTTTTTACCATAATTCATGTGGTTTGGAAATGACCACTCAGGAGGGCACATGATTAAGAGAAAGCCATACTTGATCAATCAAAACCATACTTGATCAATCAAATATGTGTGTACTAATCCACCAAAGGTGGACTTCATAACAATCTCCCACTCACTTTTAGTGGGTTAGCTTGAACTATTATATACATCACCATGTTTAGTAGTATTTCATTATGCCTCTTAGCAACTCCATCTAATGACAGAGCGGTAAGGGATATATCCCTTTCTCTTCATGAAGCTCAGTGAAGCTGGTCAAGAACAACCTCTATTAGTGCATATAATTCTTAAATTCTGTATGCACTTTATTTTCAACTTTATTCACTTATAGTCTAAAGCGCTTGAGCTTCAAACTTGAGTGAAATAAAGTAATGATAATTACATGAGTAATCATCAACAAAGTGAATCTAAGCTCCATGTCATGCCCTCACATTCATTGAACCATATAAAATCTGATCAAAGAATTGCAATATTTTCTCTATCTCAATTCCCTTACTAAAAAACTTTTCTTATTGCGTTACCTACTAGACATTTCCCTATTGGGTGATGAACATATCATTCTTGAAAATGCCAATTCATATTATGTGTCCTAGTCCACCATGACATGTATTCAAGTCAACACTTGAATTATGGTGGTAAAGCAGTCACGCACACAAAGATTACCAACAATGTTGGAAAAACAATGAAATGTCAAGGAAGATTGTATCACAAACAGCTAATTTTGTCATGAAAGTCAAGATGGTTCATTTAGAACCCATGATCCTAGTGCATGAAACAATGAACTTGTAGGCTCTAATGCATTTCACCTCAATCCTCATGTCATTATCAATTTAAAGCCTTATGCTTGAATTTGATAACTAACAACATTTAATAATGGATCTTTGATCCTTGTTCTTTTAGTCTATGGAGCTTGAGTCTTTTCCTACTTACTATTGACAGAAAGGAAAAATCCATCTCAAAATGGTTTATCCTTAGTAGGAAAAAAATTTAACCTTATTAGGTAATTCCTCTCCTTAAAAGAGTTTATTACTCCTGTGATGTTAGGGTAATCCTTACATTCCATTTTGTAGAACCTCTTACCCTTGTCTCATTTGGGTTTAGGGTATAGAGAACGTGGTACCTCTGCGGTATGCTAGCCCAAAGGGTTTACATACTTCCTAACATCCATATTCAAGCTTCAAGTACTTTGATACATCATTGAAAAAGTAACACAGTTTTCACTTTGGTTTAACCTGATTTTCATGTGCTCCCATCAGGAAAGGAGCGCCCTTATGAACAATTTGTACTCCTATTTGTTGGATATCTAATGTAGATGTTGTGTCATAAAATGTGTTAAACCTTAAGTAATATGTGTCAAACTTAATTGACAACCTTATTATTATGTAATGGAAATTTTGCGAAAATTTTTTCCTTTTACATAATTCACATGGCTCTTTGTTGTTGGATTTTATCATGTTTACACTCTATAGGGTAATTTATGCTACACTATTTCCCTTTTCGAGCCATGCAAGTCTCATGTCCTCTAATAAGCTTAGTCGAGATAAATTCTCAAATTTAACTTCATCATGACTCATGGTCAATGACATGACAACATCTTCTATTTAATCATGTGAGACCTTTAAATATCAAATATCAACTTTGTCCCCATTAAGTTTATAGTTGTATTGTTCATGGCAGCCTTTCTTGGCTTAATTACTTCAAATCATCCCACTTATTTGGCTATTCACAATCTGATTTGATCCAAGAACTTATTTGTAGCACATTGAAGTATATAATGTCATGTACTTGTATTAATCTTGACTAGGAAAATAATAACACTATTGGGTCATCGATTAGGAGAATATGTTTGTACCTCCCACCACACATATTCCAGTAATAATATTTTCATCTATAAAAAATTTTATACAAGTACTTTCTAGAATACGCTCAAGTATATCTCTCAGAAGACTTAGATTCTGAAAGCTCCCACTTAGACAGAGTAATGTCAATAGCTCCCACTTAGATAGAGTATTTGACATTGACTCCCACTTAGATAAGGTATACATAACTCCTAGAAGGCTTATTTTCTAAGAGCTCCCACTAAGATAGAGCATATGACTCTCTTAGAAGACACATTTTCCAAGAGCTCTCACTTAGACGGAGCATTTGACAGTTTGCTCCCACTCACAAAATGTATTTGACATTTACTTCTTCATGTTTCTTCTTACATTATTTTCATAATGTCTTATTAACTTCTTATTTGAGTGACTTAAGAGTTTTCTTGATTTCTACTATGTTCCTATGATTTTGTGAAGTTAATTTTAGCTTAATATAGAATAAAAAATGAAAGGATAAAGTCTCTTTACTTCTCAAAACCAAATCTGATAGGTTCTCACTAACCTTTATTCAGCAAGGCTTTAGGAATCTCATATTCCTAAGTGATATGATAGAAGTTGTGTCATATTGTTTTGATAATTTCTAAGAGGTTCTCTATTTTCCAAAGAGATATTCCAAATGTCTTATGCAATTTATATATATGTTTCTTCACAGAAACATTTTAATCTTTTCTCTTAAGTTTTTTATTGGTTCAATCATTGTGGATTGGACTGGGTTTAGGATAATTTTTCTCCTAAGGTAGGCTTTCAAGTCATACTTGAGGTCATTTTATTCCTGAATTTCACATTGATATGGAGTTAAGATTTGGAAATTTCTCCATTTGAAATTTCCTCTCACATTGATCTAATACTATTTCTTTAATATCCGATCTTCATATTAACCTCCTTGAGGTTTATCCAGGTCCCAATCCTAAACTTTAGGATTTTGGTTATTCAGGTTCCTCCTGTAGTGCATCATCAACATTTTTTCATTATTACACCTCTTGTTTCATCTCAAGTTCAAATGACCTTTACTCTGAATTATCTCTCTCTAAATCCTCTTAGGGATCTTCTCCTTCTAGGTTTTATTTTAGAGTCTTATACTCTAATACAAAAAACCCTACTTCATACATCACTTAAAGGCTCACATTTCTCTAAGTGATTTAGGTTTGGATTAACATTTAGAGGCAATAACCAATAACTTATTCCTTTTCTGATTTACCACTATGTAAATCATACTTAGGATTAAATTTCTCTACTTAAGTTTCATCCAAAGGAGTGAAATTCTTTTGGTTTGTGCTCTTAGAACCCTCTTGGTTCATATTTGACTCAAATAAAATTTTTATGAATTTTTATAAATATTTTAGGATTTTTAAACTAAAAAAATACAAAAATAGCACCAAGAAACCTTTATACAAATCCAAAAAATGCCTCAAAAGTAGACAAATACTATGTCTAAATGTAGGTCTTGAATTTATAGATTTTTAGAAACAAACTGCACCTCAATTGGAGTTAAAATGCCCCTTCAAATGTCCCTAGAAGGAGTAAAAAAAATTCTAGATTTTTATAATAATCTAGGCCCATGACACGACCCATTTTTCTTTATCCAATCTGAGTCAAAACAAACAGGCCCAAGTCCAATTCCCTTTAATGAAACGCACAGTTTCATTAATCTGGCTTTTTTTTAATTTATGTTGGACCTTTTGGGCTGAGCATCATAAGCCTAATCACATGCTTCACCTATTTTTTTAAAATGGCTTGGGCCTCACAGAGACAGTGAAATGACGCCGTTTTGGTGTAGGAGGATGTCTTCAACCTCCAGCCGGGTCGTCCCAGACCGGGTTGGAGGAGCGGGTCGGGTCCATCGGACTCGGCACCTTCTCTCCTCCGTTTGATGTCCATTTTTAGCGTTTTAGTAGTCTATTTTCATTGTTTTTTCGTGATCTCACTACTACAGAAAACACTTTTCACGTCTCTATTTGGTGGGACGTTGATAGAGGAGACGTAGAAAGTCGGAACATTTCATGTCTCATTTTAAATGCGAGACGTGGAAAGTGGCCACTTTCCACGTCTCACATTTAAATGTGAGACGTGAAAAGTCTCACTTTTCACGTCTCATTTATGAATGTGAGACGTGGAAAGTGATCAGTGCCAACTTTCCACATCTCTTTTTCAAAAATGAGACGTGAATGTGAGACGTGGAAAGTGACCAATACCAACTTTCCACGTCTCTTTTTCAAATAAGAGACGTGGAAAGTATCTTTTTTAAAAAAAAAGTTATTTTTTAAATTAACCCCAATCCAAAAAAACCCAATATTTCATCGGAACAATAGAAATACAACATTTAAAATGAAAAACTGAACTAATTTTATTATTTATAGCCAAACAAATATTACAAAAATGTTATATTACAAAAACCCAATCTGTGTTTTGTTAGAATAATAAGTTTTGATGATAACTAAACATAACTTAGGTATAAAGAAGAGCTATGATAAGAACAGAAATACCTTAGGGATAATCTGATAGAAAATCCTAAGTCCTGCCCAATCGATCAGGGATAGATTACAAGTCAAAGAACTTAAGCCTAATCGATTAGAGATGAATCAAGTTCAGATCACATAGTGCCCAATCGATTAGAGGCCCCTGTAATCGATGAGTGAAATTAGCCCAATCGATTAGAAACGTCTAATCGATTAAGAGAGAGATGCCCAATCGATTAAAGCCTTGCAATCGATTAGGATAAAGATGCCCAATCGATTAGAGCCCAGTAATCGATTAAGAAAAAGATGCCCAATCGATTAGAACTATGTAATCGATTAGAGAAGATTAAGTAATCTGAATATAATATGTTTGTAATCGATTAGAGGAATATGTAATCTATATACATTCTATGTGTAATCGATTAAATCGGCCTAATCGATTAGGCTTCTCCTGTAATCGATTAGGCGCATGAATTTCTAATCCGATGTTCAGTGATGCAGGCTATAATCTATAGGTAATCGATATGTATTCGATTAGACATCAGACCCTGTGATCAATCAGAGGCAAGTAATCTGAGTGGCGATGGAAAATATTCAAAATCAATGACAAGCCTATTTTTAGCTTTCCAAGTGCAGAGTTGTTCAAACCTACTTATGGAAATTAACGTTAACACACATATTGATCAAAAGAGCCGTTGGAACTCACCTACCCTCTCAGCGATAGAAGAAGAGAGATAAGCTAAAGCAAAATCAAGTACAATGGAGTAAATGCATAACAGAATACATCTCCAATACTCCACCAGATCACTCAACTCTCTGAACATTTTCAAACGGTCATATTGCCAATAGATACAATTCTAGAAGAGACTATAAATGCTTCAGAAGAGAAGTTAGTTGTAGGAATTGATTGCTGCATTGAATATCTGTATCTACTGCATTCAATACTCTCAACACTTACTGTTCTCATATTCTTAAGTGTGTAACACAATCTGTTCAATTGAGTGAACAATTATTCTGTATTCATTTTCAAAGTGAGATTTACTCTTAAGATAGTGGGATCTTAAGAGTAGGGTGTAAACTTACAAAGTGTAAGGGGGAGTGATCAGTAAAGAGAGGAGTTCTTGCTGTCACTTGTAAAGGCTATCAAGAGCCTGATTTAATCTTGAGGAATTAGTGGAACCCAACTGCAGGTTGGAGAACTGGACGTAGGCCAAGTTTGGGCTGAACCAGTATAAATTGTATTGTTTTGCTCAGAATTAGATTTTCAAAAGCACAATTCACCCCCTCTTGTGCATTCATGCCTGTTACAACCTTTCGAATCACCAGACATATCCTTAAACTCTCTATATAAACCCTATCCATGGCACCCAAAATGCGCATACCAAAGAACTACAGAGCCCAGATTATCCCTGACACAGTTTCTTTGCCAGAAGGTGATCCTGCCTTGACCTACAGACCATCATCACCTCCCTCAAATCCTCCTCCCTCAACCTCTCATCCATCACCACAAATGGCCAAAACCCGTAGTTATGCATCCAAGTCCCATGCCAAGAGCTCTTCTTCAGTCAGAGTCAGAGAACTCATTTCAGGGGATACAGAAGTTCCCATTGATTCATCATTTGCTCAGGGTCCTATTGAGGATGCCTTAAAAGATATTCAGAAGAGATTTCTGTAACCAAGGTGTGGGTTTGTAGATATAGACTATCTGGAGAAGAATGGTTATCCTGTGTCTGAATGGTTGGAGCCCTATAGGCATTGGATAGGGATCAATAATCACTACAATGAAAAGGTTATCAAGGCCTTCTATTCTAACATGAAGATTCAAGTTACTGAGTCAGAAGGAAAAGTCACAGGGATTACCATATCCTCCAAGGTCAGAGGCAAGACCTTCTCCTTCGACTGGAAGCTTTTGAACCAATGGCTTCATATGGATGGGCCTAACATGGAAGAGTACAGCTCTTGGCAGAAAAGGGAAAAATTTTCAGATGAGGAACTCAAGCAGATCTATCAGCCAACAAGTCCTATTAAGGTTAATCTGACGCCTGCTTACTGCCTCCTGCCTATAGGATCCTTCACTATGGCTATTCCAGATGTATGGTCAACAAGGCAGGAAACTTTTCCCTGATCCTTGATATTGATAATCCCATCCTGCCCATGCTGATCAACAAGATTCCCATCAATCCTAGTCAAGTTATCTGTGAGGAATTTCTGAGGTTTCACAAGACCAAGACAGTAAAGACCACCATTCCCTTTGCTCAACTTGTTTCCTTCATTCTCTGCAACAACAAAATTTTCTGGCTTGAAGAGGAACAGAATAGGGAACCACCTAAATTTGATCTAACCACTCTGAAAAAGATGGGGATGAATCCATTTGGTCAGATTCCTTCTCAATCTGATCCTACCATTCATGTTGAAGAGGAACAGCCTCAAGAAGGACTTGAACCAGAAGACATACCTGACCAGGGCCATGTCCCAGATCCCATGGATCAGGAAGAAACAGCACCTACTTCACCAGCCCCTGAACCAGTGGCCCCTGCACCCCAGATACATCCTCAACCTACTGCACCTCTTCCAGATCAAGGGGTCCCTCTTCCTGCCAGCATCATTGATGAACTAGTTGAGAAAGTCTCAGCCAGAGTTGTGGAAGAAATGGCTCTAGAACATCAAGCCATGGAGGATCGATTGCTGAAAAGATTAGTAGCTGCTTTGAATGATTCTGTGGTGAAGTCTGTCAAGGAAAGCACCATGACCATTTTCAATGGGTATGATGTTGTGGTCAATATGCACAAGTTTTTGCAGAACAGACTTGCTGGGCTGGAAGACATTCTAAGGCAATCTCATCAGGTCAACCTCCCAGGCTCTCCACTATCACCATTTGCTGGACATGAGGCTCATCAGGTTTCTCCCATCCATTATTCACCCTCTCACTCTCATCCCTCTCCTCCAATTCCCCAAACACAAACCTCACCCAAACACACTCCTCCACCATCCAAACCTTCATCTCCCTCCAAACAAACCTCTTCCAGTTCCTCAGATCAACCAGACCCTCCACCCTCTCCTGACCACATCCTTACCCCTGCCTCTCATCCTGCACCTCCCCAACAACCTACTCCACCACCAATTTCTCAGCCTACATCTTCATTCCAACCTTCTCCTAAACCTGAAATTGCCAAAACCTATATCAGAAAAGGGAAAGTTGTCCTAGAAGCCTCCCCTCCCTCTTTTGATGATGGAAAAAAGGGGGAGAAGATATTCAGCGTTCTAACGCCTGTAGAAAGCAGTCAGATTCAAGAAAAGGCTGTAGAAGCTGCCACCATCCTCTCAACCATTGCCTCTGAAATTCCTCAGATGCCCCAAATTCCTGAGGAAGCCACCATGAGCCAGACACTTGAGGAAATTCATGAGCTTGCAGAAGCCATCAAGCTAAGCATGGCTGAAGAAGAGGTTGTGGTAGAAGAAGCCTCAGATCCTGAAGTTGAGGCCACCATCAATATTCCCCCAAAAAATGCTGAAAATGTTATGGAGGAAGACTTGAAGATGGCTATGGTCCTGTATGAAGGGGAGCCCAAACCTGTTGCTGTTGACTTGTTGCCCCACTATCTTCATCAGGCAGAAGTGTTGTATCAGCAAGTAGAAGAATTTTGCCAGACCTTGGCTCAAAGTCAAAAAGAAACAGAAGACAGAGATGCAGCAAAGGCTGAGATGGCAGAATCAAAACAGAAACATCAAGTGCCTCATCCTACGTTTCCTAGTTGGGGTGTCTAAAAGCAAGTAAAATTCAAGAAGTCTGATAAGAAGAAAGTAGTAGATCCCATTCAGACTACATCAGACTTTCTGAAATCTGATGAGGAAGAGGAGGGGCAAGAAGTTCAGTCTGTTGATAAAGGGAAAAGAATCAAGAAAGTTTACCCTGCACCAATTGTCAAAGCAGTACCAAGGAGTACCAGGGCAACAAAAGGCATTGTAATTGAAGAACCTAAGCATGCCCAGCAACCAGCTACAAAGAGGAAAGCTGCACCTAAGGGGAAAGGAAAATCTGTCAAGCCTCCTCCAAAGAAGAAGCAGAAGCAATTGTGCTATGTGGAAAGGATTCTAGCCCAATTAGTTCAGAAAGCTCCTCCCTCTCCGCCTAAGAAGAAAGTAGTCACTAAGAAGAAGAAAGCTCCTGCTAAGATAAAGGAGGTTGAAATTGAGTCTAAGTTTCTTGAAGATTCCTCAACTGACTCTGGAAGAATTAGCAGTGAATCTGGGGACTATGATCCGGACACATCAAATTGGAAGAATGACACTGATTCTGACTGATCCAGAAATCTTCCATCACTCCTTAGCCATCCTCATATGCATCACTCACACTCTGCATATTTACTTGCTTTCTAGTTCTTGTTGTTTTTATTATCTGATCAACTATATTTCTCTTGTATTGCATGACTTATAATATCCAAGTTATTAATTCTTCACATCTGTCTCTTCCTGCTTTGTTATTTTACCTAATGTTTTGTCATCATCAAAAAGGGGGAGAATGTTAGAATAATAAGTTTTGATGATAACTAAACATAACTTAGGTATAAAGAAGAGCTATGATAAGAACAAAAATACCTTAGGGATAATCTGATAGAAAATCCTAAGTCCTGCCCAATCAATCAAGGATAGATTACAAGTCAAAGAACTTAAGCCTAATCGATTAGAGATAAATCAAGTTCAGATCACATAGTGCCCAATCGATTAGAGGCCCCTGTAATCGATGAGTGAAATTAGCCCAATCGATTAGAAACGTCTAATCGATTAAGAGAGAGATGCCCAATCGATTAAAGCCTTGCAATCGATTAGGATAAAGATGCCCAATCGATTAGAGCCCAGTAATCGATTAAGAAAAAGATGCCCAATCGATTAGAGCTATGTAATCGATTAGAGAAGATTAAGTAATCTGAATATAATCTGTTTGTAATCGATTAGAGGAATATGTAATCTATATACATTCTATATGTAATCGATTAAACCGGCCTAATCGATCAGGCTTCCCCTGTAATCGATTAGGCGCATGAATTTCTAATCTGATGTTCAGTGATGCAGGCTATAATCTATAGGTAATCGATATGTATTCGATTAGACATCAGACCCTGTGATCAATCAGAGGCAGGTAATCTGAGTGGCGATGGAAAATATTCAAAATCAATGACAAGCCTATTTTTAGATTTCCAAGTGCAGAGTTGTTCAAACCTACTTATGGAAGTTAACGTTAACACACAAATTGATCAAAAGAGCCGTTGGAACTCACCTACCCTCTCAGCGATAGAAGAAGAGAGATAAGCTAAAGCAAACTCAAGTACAATGGAGTAAATGCATAACAGAATACATCTCCAATACTCCACCAGATCACTCAACTCTCTAAACATTTTCAAACGGTCATATTGCCAACGGATACAATTCTAGAAGAGACTATAAATGCTTCAAAAGAGAAGTTAGTTGTAGGAATTGATTGCCACATTGAATATCTGTATCTACTGCATTCAATACTCTTAACACTTACTGTTCTCATATTCTTAAGTGTGTACCACAATCTGTTCAATTGAGTGAACAATTATTCTGTATTCATTTTCAAAGTGAGATTTACTCTTAAGATAGTGGGATCTTAAGAGTAGGGTGTAAACTTACAAAGTGTAAGGGGGAGTGATCAGTAAAGAGAGGAGTTCTTGTTGTCACTTGTAAAGGCTATCAAGAGCCTGATTTAATCTTGAGGAATTAGTGGAACCCAACTGCAGGTTGGAGAACTGGACGTAGGCCAAGTTTAGGCTGAACCAGTATAAACTGTATTGTTTTCCTCAGAATTAGATTTTAAAAAGCACAATTCACCCCCTCTTGTGCATTCCTGCCTGTTACATGTTTTGTTTCAGACACAGAACACCTTAAATTCCGTGTTATGTAACTCTTCAACGGCCTTTTATGTAATCTCTTTTGTTTTAAATGCCACCAAAGCATAGCCCTTAACATCTCCTGTATCCCTATCTTTCATGAGTCTCACCTGTAAAGTAGCAACAAGATCAAATTATTACTGGCTGAAATACCTTATTGATTTGCAATGGTCAGTACATGTGCTTGTCTCTATTTGCCAAAATTTTATATTCTCATGCTATAATTGAATGAAACAAACAGAATGATGTATACATTTTTCATGACGTAACTGCATAATATCTTATCCAGCGCGCAAGAATAAGGAATGATAAAATTTAACATGATCATAATATTACTAAGGCAATGTCCAACGACTTGCTAACCTAACAATGTCACATGTTTTACAAAATATAAAGTTGGCAATAGAACACACAGCCACTGAACACTTATTTTCACTCGCAATAAACCTAATATATGATTGATGTATAATAAATTCACAAGAACTTACAGATACAGGCTAAGTCGATGGCAGATCAATAAGTTCAGTATAATTATTTGCTTAATTTTTATATTTGTGCATTCAGATTGTATCCACTATACAGAGAGGTAACTTAAAATTACAGTTGTTACCACATAAAGGAGTCAGAACTTCATGCACATGAGAGAAAGGCAGGGGAAATTGAGTGAGACTACAAGTACTAACACATTTTCAGTAATATCAGAATTGATAAGTTGACAATTAATACATGAAATGGACAAGAAAGCAGATAATAGTAAAGCATAATGAATTAATGATAAAGGGTTGCTTCCATAAAGACTCAATGAGGAAGCTAGACCAAGAGTCGACCATCTTTCAGAATTGTACTTCATTGAGAGGATGAAGAACAAAAGCCCATAGCAAATCAACACTGCCACATAAACAGCAACATAACAGAAGCAAACGAAATAACACCACATATTACCTTATGCCAAATCCCTCAAGCTCTTTTTCTATAAGGCATTTGTGAGTTATTGGCTTTATTGCATCCAGGACAATCAAAATGCAGTTGCATGTCCTTGCTGTACTGATAACCTGCATTAACAAAACAGTTCACTACCCAATACATAGATATGATACAAATCTACAACAAACAGATTTTCTAATTTATTAGAAGTCTCCTCGTCAATCTCACATGCAAATCCAAAGTACCTCTCACAAGAAACATTATAAATCTTCTTCTTGGCCTCCTCTTTACTGAAAATCCAATAAGAATCTTAAAATTATGACTGCAAAGTAGTCTCAGCTGAATTTTCCAAACATCAATGAAGCACAGAGCTATAATAAAACTATTGAAATTGACATGAAGCAAGATCAGCCCAATGTAGTCTGGGTAGTTAAGAGGGTCAAACAATAGATGAAAAATAATTCAAAGGAACCACTTCTTCATTTCAGAAATTGTTCCAGTCAACAGAGAAATGCCAAAAAGGGGTATTGATGAAAGAAAAATGAAATCTGCCAAAAAAAAAGCCCCACAAAGAGTGATCAATGAAACCCTTGAATCTAAGTGGCCAGGGAGAAACAAAATAAGAAAGACCCAATTAATTACCAAGAAACATCATAGAAGCAACACAGAAAAGAATAAAACAGAGAGAAGGCAGAACCGGAAAAAGTAACATACATACCGTTGAGGAGTGCAAGAAAAATGAGCAACTTGCCAAAGACTAGAAACAAAACAAAAACCTAATCCAAAACCCTTCGTACAGAAAGCCACAAAACGAAACATACAAACCACTCATAAATAGTCCCAAACATGAGAAACAAGCACATCCAGAGAAGAAAAATAGGAAAAAAAACAAAAGAAAGAAAGAAACTCACATCATTGAGGAGTGCGGCCATAGTTGAAATCTTCAGCTAACAACGACATGTAAACACCAAAATTACTTCATGTAATTTCAAATTTCTTTAAGGGAACTCGCTTACCATGCCTAATCTTCGATTTAATCAGTGAGAATTGAAGAAACCCCAAATTTTTTGTTTGAACTACTCAACCCTAATTCGACGAAATCAGATAGATCAAGGAAGGATTAGGGTTGAGTAGTTCAAACAAAAACCGACGGAGCTCGCCTTCTGGCTCACAAGCAGCACCTAAGCTTCATTTTTATGAGTTTAGGAACTCCAAAAACCGATTTGACTCCCCCCTCACTCGCTTGAATCGAACCAGAAAATGGAGAAAAGGAGCTCACCTAGGACCAAATCGGCATTCCCCAAGCTCCCAAGCTACTCGCCGCCGTGAAGACGTCATCTTCCACCGTGGTTTGCCACTGTGTGCGCAAGAGAGAAATTAGAACTGAGGGAGGGTTGAAGCATAGGGGGGCGCGGGATGTGGGGAGTGGGGGTTGTTGATGAAGGAGAGGGCAATTTTTTTTTAATAAATGAATCCACGTCTCATAAATCTTTATGAGATGTGGATTAAGCACTTTTCACGTCTCATAAATTTTATGAGACATGAAAAGTGAGGACAATTTTTTTTCTTTTTTTTTAAGTAAATCCACATCTCATAAAATTTATGAGACGTGGATTAAACACTTTCCACGTCTCATAAATTTTATGAGACATGAAAAGTGAGAGAAATTTTTTTTGTTCTTTTTTTTTTTGAGTGAATCCACGTCTCATAAAATTTATGAGATGTGGATTAAACACTTTCCACATCTCATAAATTTTATGAATTTATGAGACGTGGAAAGTGAGAGAAACTGCTTGTTCTTTTTTCTTTTAAGTGAATCCACGTCTCATAAATTTTATGAGACGTGGATTATACACTTTCCACATCTCATAAATTTTATGAGACGTAGAAAATTGCTTTCCCGCCTTCTTTTTTTGATTTTTTTCGTTTTTTCGTGTTTACCACCTTTTTTTGAGTAGAATCCACATCTCATAAATTTGTGAGACGTGGAAAGTCACTTTCCATGTCTCAATTAAAAAAAAGACATTGAAACTTTTTCACATATTTACAATTTCGCCACCGCCTTTTTTCTACATCTCATATTTAAAAAAGAGACGCGAAATTGGGACGTAAATACTGTTTTTTATAGTAGTGTCTACACAATGAGATAATTTTCCTGGCCTACATCTTTTGATTTCTAATGACCAGATCCCAAAAAGCTGATATGTTCGGTTTTGGTATGTGTTGTTTATATAGTTCATGGTCTCCTACATCTTCTCTTCATGTTTTAATCACACATACATATGAAGAGATAGGAAAAAGTCTAGAATTATAAACATACCCAATGAATCCATAAATACCGAAACTAGATAGGGGAAAAAATATAAGCATATATATATATGCACACGTATGCCACACTGCCTTGTTCATGATGCTTAGTTTAAATTGAATTTATATATAAACATCACATGAGCGATTAACACAGTAAAGGCATATGCCTATATATATATATACAAGTCCTCATCAATGAATGAAGTTTTCGAAAAAAAAAACATTTAGTGAGGCGTTTATGTATATATGGCATAGAAGCAAAATTTCAATGGACATAGATTTATTCCATAGAAAAAAAAACTGGTTGCATTGTATGAGAATTTTGGGTAGTATGTTCAACAAACTTATCAATAACCCGTGCGGAAGCAAAGTTATAACCCAGATTTTCCGATTTAATGATAATTATGATTTAATCACATATAAAAATCAAACTAATAATTCAAGATTTGCTAAATTGATGAAGCAAATCATCATCAAACAGATTTCAGATCAAACCAAAATCATAAATCTAAAATTTTTGTAGTGAAAATCAAAGACTCATGTTTGATCAGAGAGGAAAAATAAATAACAAAGAATAATCATATTCCACACAACCATAGAAACCTAAAGCTCTGATACCACTGTAGGAATTCGGGCGTACCTGGAATCCAGTTGACTTGCTCGGTAACCACATGAAATCGGAGCACCGATTTGGACTCCGATCACATTATACGACAGATGCATAGAAAGGATGGACGAGAGAGTCCAAAGAGAGGAAAAAGGATATGGGAGTTTTTTTTGTTGTTTTAATCTCATGACTTATCCTATGCAAAACAACTTCCATAAATAACGTATGACAAGTCACAACTTTTCAATTTCAAATATTAAGGGAAAAATGCTCATTTTATCCCAAGTCTCTCCATAATTACATATTAGCCCAAATTTTCAGTGGGCATTACATATTAGCCCTAATTTTCATTGGGCTTGGGCCCTAACCCTCAAAGGGTAGATTAGGTATTTCCCTACATCCAATTTAAATTCACCAATACCTACTCTAATTCATCCTAGGCACGACATTAAAAGGAACAAAATAGAGCATAATTCCTCTCAAATTTTAGCTTGTCATGAACCAACAAAATCAGCCATGCAGAACAACAAACCTAACATTTTGTTCAGGTACAGAAATGGAAAAATGGGAGTTCAATATTTCTGCCAAAATCCTCAACAATCCTAAACCATTCTAATACTCAATTCCAGAGAACACCATCGGAGCAGAATGAAAGTAGAAGGAAAAGTAGGCTCACCAAAATCTCAAATCGAAGCTAGAACGAGTACTTCCTCCGCCATGGCCGTTACTGCCGCCAGTGATGTCTGGTGTCCTTACTCATTCTCTCGAACTCAATCTGCCTCACTATGAAGAACTAACGAGCAAGTGATGTTTGAACTGGAAGCTGAGGGAGCTCGAATCGGAGCTTGCTGTTCTAAGGGGTGGCAACGAAAGAACGGCGGTGCACGATTCTCCGATGGCCTCTCCTTCTCGCGCGCTTGCTCTTAAAGAAGAAGAAGAAGAAGAAGAAGAAGAAAACACAATGGTGATTGAGACGGGTCTCTCCTTCCCCGACGATGACGCTGGAGATCTACCCTTCCTTCTCTCTTGCTCTCGCCACCTCATCAAGGAAGAGAAGGATGCGACGATGATGGGGTTAGGAATGAAGGGTCAGGTTGCAGGGAGTGGAGGAAGGAGAAGCTCACCAAGGTTTAGGTTTGGTTCGAGTCTGGAACAAGGAAAAATGATGAGAAATATTAAATAAATAGATAAAAACAATGTCACTTGTTTTTTAAGGACTTATTTGAAATAAATGAAGAAACAACGTCTCTTATTTGAAATAAGGGACTTACAAAATTACCAATTTTTTTTAACGTCAGTCTTCTATATAACATACGTGAATTGGTGACGTTGAATGCTTATTTTGTAGTAGCAAATCTTAATTGTAAATCTCCTAACAAGTGCCCCCTCTAACGAAATCTTTGTAGGAAATCTATGATCATGGCTATGGTCCAGGACACGTAGTACTTCATAATGGTCGTCATCATCATGGTGCTCCAGCTACAACAGCAGGACAGCGAATCAATTTAATTATACGGTGTAGAAGGTATTTCCATTGAACTTGTTATCCCTTGATGTAGACAATCTTGTTTTTTGCCTTGTTGAATTAGCAATTTTTCACACTTCCCTTGGAAATTTTAGCCTGTCATCTTTTTGCTCCCAACCCCCACCCCACCTCGCTCCCCGCACCATCTTCCCCCTCCCTTTCCACTATGCAACTCTCTCTCTCTCTCTCTCTCTAAAATCACCGCCGACAGCACCATCAGCACCTCCCCATGCTTCATCATCCCACCATTTCTTCTTATTCTTCTCCTCCACCGGAACCGCTCTTCTGCCCGAACTTCACTACTGCCCACCACTTCTCCATCTCTTTCTTCATTTTCACTGAACTTCACTCTTCAACTTCACCAGGTTCATTTGGTAATCAAGAAACATCAAAACTGCCAAGTAAAGCTCCACATCAAGCGTCAATCACCTCTCAAATGTAGCTTTGGAGAACCAAAATGCAGGAAGGGTGGGTGGGAGAACTTATTCCAGTAACACCCAAAATTTAAAAAATAGATATAATGAATTATTTAAACTTTTAGGAATATTATTAAAATATTAAAAAATATTAAAAATAAATTTATAATATTTTAAGTAATTTTAATAATTTTTAAGGCTTATTTTCTTTAAAAAATAAAGAGAAATAATTAAAAGATAAAATTTAAATTTAAAAAAAATAAATAAATAATATTTAGATTCTTAAAGTATTATTTAATATTTAAAAAATTTTATAAATAAATTTGAACACCAAAATGTATCTCTCCCTCTCTCGCTCTCAGCCTCTCTCCGTCTTCACCGCCCTCTTGATTTCTCTTTCCTGTTCCAGCGAAATTTGACTATGGAGGAGGATGCGATTTCTAGTTATTGAGAGGCCATTTGAGATATGCAAGACTGGATTTAAATTCCAGTAAGTTCTCTCTATCCGATTCTGTCCTTTGTTCCTTCGATTGAGGCTATTCTGAGAGAGGATCCGATTGGGGGTTGAAACCGGGTTGAAATTGAGATTTAAGGTTGATTAAACTTGATCAGAAGCAAGATAGAATTGACATTTGGAGTTGTATGTTGAATTTGAGGTTTTGTATTGATTTTTGATTCTTGTTCCTTTATGGTCCGATTCCTCTGTGATTCAAAATTTTGTTTCTTCCTCTATGATTTTCGCTTCTGATTATGAATATGGGAGGATGGAACTCATGTTTGCATGTATGACCTGATTTTGAATTAGGTGAGTTATTTCCCTCTATTTTTCCCTTTTGTTTCTCAATTGGAGATGTGTTGGGTGAGCTTATGTTTTTGGGTGGTTGCCGATTTGTGGGGTTTCTATGGATTAAATGGAATCATAAGAAATAATGAATGTTTTTATTAAAGAAATCGATAGTTTTATATAGGTTTGGCTGGATTTTCGAGTACCCTACCCCTTCTGAGTCACTGTTCACCGAGAAGTAAAGTGTGATTTTTGGGTTGAAACTTCATAAATGTTTAATTAAATTCATTAATGAGTAAGGTAGAAATTAATATATTATGTTGCATGTTTGAATTTTGTTGAATAATGATGATTTTAAGATGTAGATTATGTGCTCTGTTTCGGGTCTGATTGGCCATAGGATTAGAGTTTCAGTTTTTGTAAGTTTGTTTGTATGTTCTCCTTTCATAGCCTTTCCTCTACAAGGGATTTTGATCCTAAGTGCTGGCCAAGTGTTAACAGAAATTCTAGGCCATACAGCAACAGTGTTTTGTCCAAAGGAACTTGATCTTGAGGCAATTAAACAAGAGCATTTTCTGTTGATTTCTCTAGAATTGTTGATTAAATCTCTGTTCGATAATTGAACGTGATTTTTGCTGTCTTTTGGTTGGTCATCGCCTCTGTGGCTTAGTTGACTAATTTCATGCTTATATTATGTATTTACACATAATAAAGGTAACCAACGAAGGATGTTGTTTATTGTTGAAGTCAATAAATTGAAGCTTAAATATGCTTCTCTCCTTATCTGTGGTATTAGTTATATTTTAGTTTGGGAGTTGAAAGATGTTAAGGAAAGAATCTTTTCTCCCAACTGGCTAATGCTTTGGATTTTTCAATAAGGATCCTAAATTGTTAACATATGCCTAAAAGCTCAGAAGTATTAACAAAAGTTGATTCCCTCATTGAGTAAAAGGTACTGAATCTAAAGCTCTTGTTTTGTTGAACTTCATTAATCAAATTGTCAATT
Source organism: Mimosa bimucronata (assembly GCA_037074515.1). Classification (NCBI taxonomy): domain Eukaryota; kingdom Viridiplantae; phylum Streptophyta; class Magnoliopsida; order Fabales; family Fabaceae; genus Mimosa; species Mimosa bimucronata. The sequence continues at coordinate 23,865,434 of CM073445.1, read as the reverse complement.
AATTTATAGAGGCCTAAAATTGTTGATTATTTAATGAGGTTAATAAAACAAAGGAAGCGTCTAGGTTCAGATCTTAGAATGATGCTTTGAAAAGTTGGTCTGTTAATATTTGAATAATAAAATTATATGTTAGGTTGGAAGTTATTATGAAATTAAATGCTTTGAAGAGAGTTAGGGACTTATTGATCATAATAGTGTTGTGTAAACCTGACTTTTAATTAGTTACAGTTTTGAGGTTTTGTTCATAGTTATATGTTTGAAAAGGTGATCTTGCATGTACCATTTTGTTCTGTATGTGAAGTTTGATTTGTTTCTTTCTTAGTTTGTTCTATTTTGAGGCTTTAATGGTTAAATAAGTATTAAACAAAAGAGAATTTTTACTGTTGTGATTGAAAGTTATGTGTTTGTGTAAGTTGTGATTTTTAAAAATGAAAGGAAATATTTAGAGTGGGATATGTATAGGAATGTGCACAAGGTACAACAAATTTATATACAAATATGCCTGTTTGTGTGTGTGTAAAGTGGTTAATTTATTGAAATGGAAGATTGGAATGATTGTAATGTATGTGTTATGTGCTCTTTAGTGAAGTCTGGCTGTCTATTGCCGTGGTATGTTGTGTCTTGAATAATTGAGAAATAAAAGTTGTAAAAGGTGAAATGTAGTTAAGAGGAAAGACTTGAATAGTGAATGTGAGATACAAACTCTTTCAATGTTTTAAAGAAGTGAAGTTTCTCTTTTGAAACATAAGGGGATTAATTGCAAGATTCTTGCTAGATTCTAAATATAAATTTGTATTGTAGATTAAAGTAATTGTTGTTGAATGAGTCTTTGAATGACCTCTTGCAGCTGGTAAATTATATGGGTGTTCGTTCAAAGAAGGAGAAATAGAATTGATTATATTTAAATGTTTAGACAAAATCCTTTGAAAATTGAGAATTATATAGGGGTATGTATGAATGAATCCGAAGTTGTTTGAATTCATGAGAATGGTTTGGCTTCCTTAGATAATAGTTCACGAGAAGCTTCAAATAAGGGTAAAGAATTAAATTTGATGTTTAGAAACTGATTTAAGGTCCTGCATTAGGTCTCAAAGCACTAAGTAAATCGTTGTGAATTTGTTTTAGAGGTTTAATATGAATGTGTATGATGCTTTTTCTTGGGATCCTGTAATTTCTAAAGCAAAGGTTGGTATTTCTAAATGCTGGTGACTTTGTTTGCTAAAATTGGGAGAGTATGTTTATAGGCTCTTGATTAAGTTATGTGTTCATAGAGTTAAACTAACGGAGTTTCTTCTCTTTCCCTCCTTAATGGGAGAAAATTCTTTGAGAAAATGAAGTTGAGCCTTGATGAATCCAGTAGTTTTAAAATGTTTATGGATTATGTTTTATGTGATTTACATTGTTGATTAATTTACTCTTGAGATTTGGTAATAAATAGGAAGTAAGAAAATATATAGATATATATATATATGCGTGTGTGTATGTAATGATTGGTTGATGATTGTACCATTGGTAATTCAATTAGGAGCAATGATTGGAATATATATTATAAATGGGAAGGGAAGAAAATATATAGACACATATATATATATATGCGTGTGTGTATGTAATGATTGGTTGATGATTGTACCATTGGTAATTCAATTAGGAGCAATGATTGGAATATATATTATAAATGGGAAGGGTAGAGATATAGGTAGCACAATAAGATTGTGAGAGACACAGAATTATTATAAGTGAGTTTAGATATTTATTTATTACCATATGTAATTATATGAGAAGATAGTGGGATCGAATCTTCGGAACATTACGAAGGAGAAGAACCAAGTTACCAATAATTCCAGAAGTCAAGTAGTAGTTTATTTCGGTAACAATTAAATTGCATATATAATTTTGTAATATCTGTTGCATTTAATCGGTAAGTTTTTATTCTTATCATGTTTCATGTGGACTACTCTAAGGCTTAGGTGGTTAGCTACCATTTTGCTAGATCAGTTTAGTAATGTTATAACGAGCTGCAGGTAAAACCTCATTGGTAACGAATATATTATTATTACTGGTTAGTATGTGCTTATGGCACACAGATTAATAGGATAAGAATTATCATTATTTGTACATGTTTATAAAATATATATACATGACAATGCTAGCATAAAAATAACAGTTAATGAAAGAAACTGCTATTAAGATTTCTGAACTAACCTCCCTCCCCAAACATTTTTCAATAATGCAGATTGGGAGAAGCTAGCTGGGAAAGGAGTTGAGCCTGTGAGAATAAGGTAGTTTATGAAGAAGAAAGAATGCTTGCTAGTTTGGTGTGTTTATAGAATTTCATTTTTCCCGTGCTTGACAGAGTAATTTTTATTTAAATAATTATTATTTTTGTTATATCCTTCCTCTAGAGGGAGGTCCAACATCAAGCACAAGCAATAGGCTATCAACTGAGATAGCCAAGTTATTATTAGTTATATATATATATATATATGATAGTGTTACATATAATTAGATATATTAGAATTATTATTATTTTTGGGTTCTACAAGCACTATCATTAAGGGGTAGAACCATAAGAGGGTTCAAATGATTTAATTGTTTTATGAACCACTATATTTTATAAAAAGTTTTAAATTGTTCCAATTTATTTGAAAAGCTCATTCCAACAGAGATGAAGTTGGAATACTTTTTTGAAGAAAAAGTTTTAAATTTTTTGTACTTTTGGAATTCTGTTATTTATAAAAGTGGTTATAAATTAATTAAATGTTTTAGTATAGTATTAAAATTTTAGGTGTTATAATCATCCCAGAAGATATCATCTTTTGAGGTGAGAAACAAATGGATCGAACAACTCAAAAGCTATCTTCTCACGAGCACCCACCAAAAATAGACCACCAGCTCACATCTACAAAAAAACACACATGCCCACGCTCACAATACAAGGAATTCTGTATAAAGCTTTAAAAACTACGATTTTATGACATAATTTGTTCAAGCTAACCTTGATGAAACTGTACTCAACAGATTTGACAATTTAAATAAATAAAAAACATAACAAGTAGTAATCAATTCTTAAAAATTCAAATGGGATAGATGTTATTCACTTACCTCATGAGCTCCCAAATATAATTACTCTTCTTTATCAACTTCCAATTGAAATCCCATCTTTAATACCCTAATATTCAGAACAAATCCATTATCACCCCAAATACGTTATTTCATTTGATAACATTCTCTATCTAACAATTTTTTTTCCTTCCACCTCTCATTTAACTTAAAACAAAACCATTGCTGTTATTTTTCCATATTTTATACTAAGAAAATTCATTAAGTAACAATCTTGCCTTATACATGAAAGTATCCTTCTTACAACAGTCATTGCTACTATATATATATATATATAAACCTCACATACTTCTTTAATATAATAAGGCAAAATCTCTAACAACTCAAACTAATCTAAATGTCTCTACTCCTTAAACCTTATTTTGTTGCCCAATTTCTCTTATCCAATACATCTAAACTTGCTACAGTTTCTTTTGATAACACTATATCCATAGCTAAAATACCCACCAAGCTTAAAAAAAATCATTATATTGTCACAGCCACCAAAACGATCATTTCATATCTAACATCATAAGTATAAATCAATTTCTATCTATCTACCTAACATGGAACAGTTACATCAAGTACCTAATAGAAAGGATACTATAAATTCCCAATTATCTTCCTCTTATGATAAAACTGCCATGTTTTATTGTTTAAGCAAAATTTAAACCAACATCAACCCAAAATAAAATCTGAATTCTTCATCACCATCAAATTACTATGAATACGCATATACAAAAAAGCCTATTCCTTTCGAGCATTTAATCGAACATTATGTGAGCACCCTAAATTATCTCAGAACACAAACAACCCAATTCATACCACCAACAAATAGGATGCTCCCATGAACCAATAAAGTATCTTAAGGTTTCAAAATAATCAACTATCAATTACTCCTTTACCGTTAAGCATGTTTGGTCTAATAAATTCAAAAGCAACAGCCACTAACTAAGGGAAAAAAATGATTCAAGCTTACTACTCAAATAAAGAACTATGATAGAATTAGGAGATTGATTATTGAACTGCTATACCTTATTTACAACAACAAAGCATTAGAGACAAGGACCAATTCAAGGCCGAAGAACCGAGAAGAAAGCATATATACACAACACAGGCCCATTGCACCACCGAACAGGTAACTAAACAGGGGGAATTGCAAATAAGTCCCAAGCAAGAGAATTAATTTCAAACAGGTCCATTAACAACTTCTTCACTTGTTAACCAAGGCTATTGTAGTTGTTAATAGCTATCATTAACAACTCCTTGAAACCTCTCTGAAATTAATTCTCTTGTTTGGGACCTATGTGCAATTGTCCCTACTAGCATAATATTTTAGAGAAGGAAGAAATTTGAAAGAATAGAGAACATGGCCACAATGATGACAAAGAGCAGTGCACAACATCCATTTGAACACAACCTCACAATGAAAACAATCGAGAGAGCATAGGGCAATTTAGAAGGAGAATGGCGGTGGGTCTTTCTCTTCCCCCCCCCCCCCCCAAAAAAAATCCTTGAAGCATCTTTCCCTTTTTTTTTTATTTCCCTTAAACCGACAATAATAAGGAAAATGGGAGATATTTTGTGTTGGGGTGTGCTTTCTTTCGTTTTTTTTTATTGGAATATAATTGCAAGGATGTATAAAAAAAAAAAAAAAAAAAAAACCTCATTTAGACTAGGGACACGCTCGAACTCATCTTCCCATAGGATATAACCTCTCTAGTACCACTAGACTACTAGCTTGATCCTTGGCATCAACCTATACTAATAATATATAATAAACATATTAAGTAACATACTCATATATTCATCATTTCATTTATTTTGTTTTGTTTTATTTTAGTGTGTGTGTGTGTATATATATGTATATATATTGGATTGTTACAGACGATGTTTCTGTAGGTAGGTTTTGTTTTGACGATGTTATGTTTTTATTTTGATGATTTTAATTTTTAGGGGTAGATAGTCTTTCCGCATGTGTTATTGAGAGTAAAATGGATATATTACAATAGATTGCAAGCCTTTAATGAAGATTCATAGAAGCCACAATGAAAGGGGATTACCATAAAACATGCAATCACTAGTGTACATGTAATTTCTTTTACTATGTCTACGCTCAGCCAAACATGCTTTCTACGGTAATGCAATCTATATTACAATAAAAGGGTTGCAACAGGTTGAATCAAACGGGCCTTAAAAGTTCACTTTTCAAAATTAAGAGACAAAAAGGATACATAATACAAGTATAAGGGATCAAAAGTATACTTTTGACATTTTTATTATTTAGGAAACTAAAAGAAATAACAATTACTTTCTACTTTTTTATATATCAACTGGCAATTAGTGCATTTTTGGGGTTTGTGGCTTCCCTTCCCGACTCAAGAGACAAAAATAATTCCTAATGCAAGGATGAAGGATACAAAAATATACTTTTAACATTTTTATAAGGGTAAATACAACTTTTGCACCTTAAAATTTCAATCAATTTTGGTTTTGATCCCTGAACTTTAAATTCAATGTTTTTTATCCTTGAACTTTTGATCAATTTTGGTCTTGGTTCATGAACTTTAAAATCGATGGTTTAATCCTTGAACTTTTAATTAATTTTGGTTTTAGTCCCTGAACTTTTAGTCAATTTTAGTTTTAGTCCTTAGAATTTAAAAAAAAACTTGAAAAAATCAAGGATGAGAGACCAAAATCATCAATCTAAAGTTCAGGGACCAAGACCAAATTTGGTTGTATACTCTTAGAGTACTTAAGAATCTCTCTAATCCCTGTCAAGTTTTTTCCAAATGGAGAGATCAGTAGGGGTGTTCACGGGACGGGATGGAACCAAGACGACCCCATCCCGTTCGATCCAAAAGAAAAGGGATCGGGACAGGATTTTTGTCCTGTGTCCCTTTTCGACTCGAAATTATCCTGGTCCTGATCGGTACGAGACATTCCTGATTATATTTTACTATTTTTTATTGTTTTGGGCATTTTTTATATGCTTTTTTTGGGCTGATATTTTTTAACTTACATTTGCAAACATAAAAATCAAACAATGAGAGCTGCCCCTTACAGCATATAGGAGAGATATGCAATACTAGGTGTTTGTAACTTCAGATTGTACCTCACTGGCACTTGCTTAGACTTGGGGGTTGTTAAAATTACAAGTGTAGAAAGTGGCATCAAATGCTCATAGTTTTCAACATAATTAATATGATTAAATTTTACATATTTATATTCCATAAAATAATATTATTTGAGCTTCTATTAGTGGCAAAAGTATATTTAGTTTTCCAGGTATTTGTAATGTAATAGTTTTTCTTTTAGAACAGGTTGTTTTAGAATGCTCTAGTGTAAAAGCCTTTTTGTTTATCAATGTTAGATATTTATTTATTTATTTTTGGGATTCCACTCTAATGTAAAAAAATTGTGTCATCTTTGTTATTCTGAGGCTGATGTTGTAGCTCTTTGCTGCTTAAATGTTTTTTTTTTTTGGGAAAATGATTCTCTTAACCTTTGTTGCTAATGAGCTAAACATCTGGATATTGCTTTTAAAAAATCTTCACACACTACAAAAAAACACATAATTAGCTACGGAATTTACCTACAGAAATTCCGTCGGAAATCATATTTTCTGACTAATTTCCATGGAAATGGGTTTTCTGATGGAATTTCCAATGGAAACCATTCCGTGGGTGATTCCTTGGTTGCTAAATAATTTAGCGATGAAAATTTGGTTCCGTCGCAAATTACCGACGGAATTTCTGACGGAAATTCAGTGGGTAATTACCCACGGAATTTCCATGGCTAAATTTACCCAAGGACGTGGGTAAATTTTTTTAAAAAAAAATTAAATGAAACATGGCTTCCGCCAGCCACCGCTAGCCGCCACATGTTGCCTCCATCAATTGTCTCCAATTGTGATGAAGTGGAGATTCGAACCCCTGACCTCTTGCACTCGTGTTGATGCCTTAACCAGTTGAGCTATGAAGACCCTATGATATCATTTGCAAAATATTATATTTATAATATTTAAACTCCCATTATTATAATTATATTTTATCTTATAATAAGTTTATATATAACATATTATTTATTAAAATAAAATATTAGTAAAAAATATTTAATAAATTACCCCATGGAAATTCCGCGGGTAAATTTACCCACGGAATATTCCTTGGGTAAATTCTGTAGGTAATTTACCCACAGAAATTCCGTGGGAAATCTATGGGTAATTACCCACAGATAATTCAGTGGGTAGTTTCTGTGGGTAAATTTTTGCGATGGAATTTTCGTCGGTAATTTTTCTGACGGAATTTCCTTTGGTAATCTATGGGTAATGACTGACGGAAATATATTCCGTCGGAAATTCCGTCGCTAATAAACTGTTTTTTTTTTTGTAGTGACATAAACTCTTCCAAATTAGCTCTTAACATTTATCGCACAAACACTTCTCATCTTAGTAACTGCAATCCTAGACATTAAAATGTAATGTTGGTAATATGCTCCTTAAAGGCCACATAATTGAGTGATGCATTTTAGAGATTTAGATTTTTAAAATAAAAAAAATACCTCGTGATGGGATGGGATCAGGACAACCCCGTCCCTAATCCTGTCCCATCCTGAACCTAAATCTTCTCTAGTCATTGCTTGTCCCATCCCGTTCGGGAAGGGACCATCCCATCTCAAAATGCCTGGGATTGGGATGGGAAAATTGTGAACATCCTTGGAGATCAAATAGTGATCGGAGAGATTCTTAGATACTCTAAGAGTACCACCAAATTTGTACATAGGCCAATAAAGTGGTAACATGTCAATTGCCTTTTCCTTGTGGCCAATGACGTGCAAACTCCCACCCTTTTATTCTCATAGCTTTCCTAGAAACTTGAGCCTATATTTTATTCTTATTTTCTCTCATATCTTCATCTCTCTCTTCAACACATATCCCCATGGACCCCACCCCCTCAATCAGCCTCTCCCCTCCTGACCCCGCTCCCTCTCTCTTCCCCTCCCTCACCATTTTAAAATACAAAATATAATAAAGTAATTATTTAATATTTATAAACCTCATATAATATCATTGTACTTACATATTTATTTCCAATTTTATTATGAAATATGAAAATAAAATTATAGGAGCCTTTCGACTACTTTATCCATACCAATAAAAGTAGTTAAAAACGTTAAATTTGTTAGAAGATTCTAAGTGAATTTCTACATTATCTTCATTGACTTTACTAAATTACGTCATTATATTAATACCCACTCTCACTCTCCTTATTAAATATGGGCATTTATAAATTGCCCACGTATTCATATGATATATATTTCTTGTAGTTGGCAAAAAAAAAATGTTTCTTGTAAATGTAAGTGTTACTGGAAATTTCTTTTGTCTCTTACAAGTTTCCTTATTTTTCTTGTAACTGACTGTAACATTGTTGTGAATTCACTTTATTTTCTTTTTAGTGGCCTAAATGTTGGGAATTTAATTTCTCCGTCTCTTGCAAATTTTCCTTTGACTTTAGTACAATAACACATCTCTCTTGTAAATTACTTAATGTTGGCTCTAAATTCTATCTATATCTCTTGGAAATTCTCTCTTATTGCCTTTTCAATTCCTTTATTTCTTTTGTGAATTGACTTGTATTTATTGTTGATTAGCCTTGTCGTATAGGCTATCAAAACTTAGCTAGATTACTCCTATAGAATAGGGAAGAACCTAGGTCATTTTTCTCGTTACTTGGCACAATGTGTAATCAAAATGCAAAGTTGACAAATTAATTAAACCCAGAATTTCAGTGAGAAAGCTATCTAACTCTCAACCTATTTTTTTTATTATTTTCTGTGATAGAGAAATGGTAGAGATTCGAAATTGAACAAGTGAAATGTGAGGAAAAATATATCACATGTGACTAATTCCCTTTGAGCATGAGCTTATCCTTCATTGCCTATGAGTATATTGGAGTTTATCCTTGAATATATTACCTATTACTCAATCTAGTTGCTAACTAAGCCTCTCAATTGAACAATAGACATTGAACATCAAAGGAAAAGCATTCATCTGTACAACACTGATTCAGGCAGCTTTGGACAAAGGACAAATTAACTAAACTTGCCATAGAATATTTCATCCAACTCAAGAAAATTAATCAACTAGATTAAGGTTTCAAGAATTGAATTACAAGAACTAAGTCCAAAGTTTCAACTCGACAGAATTAACACTATGCAAATGCATTCTCTACTCTACACAGATAATCACAATGACCAAGAACTACTTGTCCATACTCTCTCTACATCAAGATACAAGTAGCATCAAGAATAGAAAGCAAATCAAGAAGAGAATTGGAATTGAACTCCCTTGCAATTTTCAGCTCAGGTTCGGCTCCAGGCTCAAAGAAAATTAAATAGGATCTAGCCTCTTATTGGTGCTAATTCAGCTCCAATGCAGTTCAGAATCATCGAAAACATGGCTTAATCCTCTAATGAAAATACAGAATGTCAAGAGTAGAGAAGGTGAAGACGATGAAACCGGTGAGAGGAATTGAAGAGAAGAAGGTAAAGATTCAAACTCAAAAATGCCAACCCCTCAACTTTCGATCAAATGGATATATATACTCCCCTCTCCAAATGAATCTACACCGAATTCCTTCTCCCTTCTTCCATTCAATTCGTCTTTCAACCGTTCCCTCCACGCTGGCAATGCATAACTAATTTCCCCCAAATCCGGTGAGCCAAATCCGATGTGGAACCAATCTTGCTTCTCGATTTCTTGCTCTCCCTTTTGTTTGCCTTCACAGAATGCCTCCTTCTCTTGCCCTAGCCTTTGCTGAACGTGTTTTGCTCTCTGCTTCCTAGAGACTGAGCTTCAAAAATGAAGCTTAATGTCCTTTGGCTCAAATTCTATTTTCACCCCTGAGATATAGAAATAAGAAGTGAAAAGAAGGCAAATCTGTAATTTCACAATTAAGACAAAGAATTACACATTTTAAACCAAATTTTTCTAATTAAGTGAACATTCAAATTAATAATACTATAATGAAATTTTCACAATTAAATCCACTAGTTTAGGCTCAAAAATGCACACTTTGATAGGGTAAATTTATGAATTATCAATTGTGAAATCTCATACTTGTATGGTAAACTTCTATTATTTCTTTTGTAAATTCTCCTATCCTGTGAATTTCCTTATCCCTATTTTAGCTTTCTCTATTTGCCTTGTAAATTATCTTATGGTTCTTTTTGTAAAATTTTCCTCTCTCTTGCATTGTAAATTCTCATATTTCTCGTGTAAATTCCCATCCATCCATCTCTCTCTCTCTCTCTCTCTCTCTCTCTCTCTCTCTCTCTCAAAAGTTCATATGTATCCTTTTGTAAATTGCCTTATTTCTTAGGGAGGGGAAGGTAGCTCGATGAGTTGTGGAGGCCGGAGAAGTCCAAGAAGCCTTTTCCAGTTCCCAGCACCAACAAATAATGAACACCATCAGCATATATCAGTGCATTCTTTTAAAATGTTTCAAAAATGTTTATATAGCTACGAGACATGGAAGGTAAAATAAACATCAAGTAACTGAATCTGCAGATTTGGTTTCGAAGCAGATTGGCCAGAAGCCATGATCATCACCAAGCGAGTGGAGATATTGGAGTGGAAACTCGGGAGCAGCTTGAGTGGAGCTACTAGGAAGAGAAATCAACACAAATGAGTGAATATTTTGATACTTTCAAGTTTGTGGTTCTCAACTTCTCATTGACCACAATGCACCGATGAACCCTTTTCAAATCGCGTCTTCTCCTTGTTCTCAAATCAAGCTTTTTATTCTCTTTTCTTTAGGAATATTTCTGTTATTTCCCTTGACAAAATTAATCTCACTTTGCCCTCAACAGATTGAATTGAAGTTTTAGATTTTTACAGGGACTTTAGGAAGTAAATTTGCTACAAAAAGGGTTGTAAACACCTTATTTTTCCGGCATAATAATCATAATAATAAAACAATGAAAATAAAAAAATTTCAGAAAAATCATCCTAGGAATTCTAAAGATCCTTTTTGATTAGATAGATATGAAATTTTGAATCCCAAAGAATTGTTATGAACTATATATAACATAAATTACTCTTCCACCAAAACACTATTTATAAGGAATTAACGGCCAGATTATTAGTTCTATTTAAATCAATGGGTCAAATTATCATTAATTATATATAATTATATAATCCCAATATATATATATATCACATTTTATATCTATAATTATATTTAAATTTAAACTCTACTAATAAGTATATTTGAATTTTTGAATTATAAACTAATTATAAATATATAAATATAAACAATATGAGCAAACATCTATCGAATAACAAATATATAATTATATAATTATGTAAACTCACCAATGAAGCCTTCTACCTATCTCCATTAGTAATTTGGCCTATTTTTAAATAATCTAATTTAAGACAAATATATTATTAATAATCCAATCTAATGAATGGGTCAAATTATCACTAATTATGTATAATTATATAATCCCAATATATATATCACTTACTATATCTATAATTATATTTAAATTTAAACTCTACTAATAAGTATATTTAAATTTTTGAATTATAAAGTAATTATAAATATATAAATATATAAACAATATGAGCAAACCTCTATGGAATAACAAATGTATAATTATATAATTATGTAAACTCACCAATGAAGCCTTCTCCCTATCTCCATTTTTAATTTGGCCTATTTTTTAAATAATCTAATTTACAACAAATATATTATTAATAATCCAATCTAATTAGTATTTGGATAATGTATTATATTTTATGTTGAACTCACCAATGAAGCCTTCTTTCTATCTCCATTATTAATTTGGCCTGTTTTTTAAATAATCTAATTTACAACAAATATATTATCAATAATCCAATCTAATTAATGGGTCAAATTATCACTAATTATGTATAATTATATAATCCCAATATATATATATCACTTATTATATCTATAATTATATTTAAATTTAAATTCTACTAATAAGTATATTTAAATTTTTTAATTATAAACTAATTATAATTATAATATATAAATATATAAAAAATATGAGCAAACCTCTATAGAATAACAAATATATAATTATATGATTATGTAAACTCACCAATGAAGCCTTCTACCTATCTCTATTATTAATTTGGCCTATTTTTTAAATAATCTAATTTACAACAAATATATTATTAATAATCCAATATAATTAGTATTTGGATAATGTATTATATTATATGTTGGTTTTACTATATATATTTTAAAATGATATCAAAAATATATATTTCTATCTTTATTTATTCTAAATATATTGTAATCCTAAGTTATGCCTATAAATATGAGGCCTACATTATGTTTATGCTCTACCGAATGAATGAGTTTCTAGCACATTTATATAAGCACATTCAATACCCTCTACGATAAGCAATTTGGTAGAAGGTACGCTATTTCAAGAATTCATATGGCCATAGCTTTAAAGCATTACCTATGTAAATGTGTGATTCAAATGTGTGTAGTGATGGCAGATCATCTTCACATAGTGTCATTCGTTAATCGTTAATCATTAATTGATTAGGTTGTAAAACTAATATTCAAATTTAAGGTAATTTGTGGAATTGAGGCATATGATAGATACCATGTATAGATTTTTGTTTTTTCCTCCTCTTTTTTGGTTGAAAAATATTTCCCTTTTCCTCGGGATGACCAGCCATATCAAATTACATGAACGAATGTACGCATATAATCATACTGACCTTCATGAATTTTTGTATCTAATATCTTTGTGCTGTTCGATTTTGATTAAGTAAATCCTTTGTGTTCAATTAAGTAAATCCTTTTTGTTCAATATATAATGGCTTTGTTTAATTATTAAGGAGAGAAAACAAAATATATATTATTTAATGGATTCAGCTGCTATGTTAATGTTTCTAGCACTTTTATCAAAAAAAAATGTTTCTAGCTCTACAACTTGAAAATTGATTGTATCTACTAATTGAATTCCTCTTTTTTGCTTGAAAAATAATTCTCTTATTTGCTTTGAATAATCTAGGAAATTCTACAACTACTTCACATCTCATTTAATTCTAATTTGAAAAATTATTTTGACCGCCTTTTTCCCTTGATTCATGGTTTCTCAAAGTATTCTTTTATTCTAGAAATTTCAAAAAATTATGTCAAATTCACATGATTTGTTATAATTTTTGTGTGTGTGTAATTATATTTAAATTTAAAGACTGATTATATCTACTAATAATTATATTTAAATTTAAAGACTGATTATATTTAAATTATATCTATCAAAATATATATCACTAATTATATTTAAGAAAAATATAATCATTATTTTTGAATTATTGTATTTAAGCATAATTATTTTAATCTATCACTAATTATATCTACTAATAATTATATTTAAATTTAAAGACTGATTATATTTAAATTTAAAGACGTCCACAACATATTCTGATTGGTCAATCTATCATTAATTATACGTGATTTGTTATTAAACGGTTGTTGATATTGACAATCAAAATGCAGATTAAAACTTCATTATAAGGGTGGGATTTGACATTCCTTCCAATCTCTCCTTTGTTCTTATTGTTGCTTTCATTCTCTTATCCATTTTCCTCACGACACCTTCCTTCCAACCAAGACACAAAATGTCATCTTCTTCATTGCTCAAGCACATTCATGATGGTTCTGACATTTGGAGTATCACAGTCAGAGTTATGAGAAAATGGAACGTTTACCAAAAAGCTTCGCCTACAGAACTCTTTTGCATCTCCATGCTACTGATAGATGCTGAGGTATCATCTAAACTAATCAACATTTCCTTTCATGCTTAGTCATATCCAAATGCCATAACTTTTTTTGTTGTGTAAACCATATTTTATGTTTCAACATTTGAATCCATATGCTAATGTTGAGTAAGGCAGGGCGACAAGATACAAGTGAGTATGATCAACAAATCTGAGCATGCAAAGTATAACAGAGGCGTTCTAGAGGGGAGGACATATGAATTTGAGAATTTCATCATTTCTCCAAATTCATATAAATATAGGCCAACAAACCATCCTTTCAAGATTACTTTCACACCACACGCCTATTTTAGTGAGGAAACAACTTCCATTCCTCCATACTTATACACGTTTAAATCGATACTAGACATCATTGGAATGCCTGATAACGAAACAGTGGATTACCTCATAGGTTAGTAAGTTGTACAACACTAAAGAGCATATAATCATATCATTATATGTAGTTCTTCATGTTTAAGGATTGCATGCCATATTAATTATTATTGCATACTTACAAATGTAATCAGGTTTGTCAAGTGTATGGGAACACTAGATGGTCCCAAGAATGACAGTGGTCCTAAGCAGATACTTCGGATGGTTCTTTGTGATGCTGAGTAATAAATTTGTCCAAACATTAAAGTTATTTGAATATTACCCTTCTACTGTTTGCTAACCAATCATCAACTATTTTACATGTGCAGTGATAACCAGTTTGAATGTGTCCTATTTGATCAGTGTGCCTCTGAAGCATGTCTTTCTCAAATGTAGAATGAGGATACCCCAATTGTTGCTCTCATTAACCTTGGTAGACTGACCTGGACTGAAAACAGTAAAATCCTTACAATTTTATCTCTTTCCCTTTGTTATATCCTTACTTATTACAAGAATATATAATGACATATTTCGTATTCGATTTGCACCAATTTTAACATCAAATGTGTCAATATACAGACCATCGGCAGATCGCATCATCATTTTCTACTACTAGGGTTTATTTCAATCCATCCATTGAAGAATGTCAAGCCTTAATCGATAGGTACAAAGTTCTGCTCAAGGGTCAAATTATTTTGTCTATACTTTGATTTACACCATTAGTTTTTAAAAAATTGTAGAGGAATTGACTTCAAAACTGTCTCCCTTTCATAGTGCCAAAGATCGTAGCACACCTATCAATACAGAATATAGTCAATTAATGCCCACACAGGGGAGTCGTATTATATCACGAAAGTCGTTGCACAACCAAAAAATTGTCTCCTTGGACAAGATCAATGACCAAACACTTGTACGTCATTTTTTATTAACTATATTTATGCATTATGTTTTTCATATCCACGATATACAAATATTCTTACAGTTTTTGACTTTGTGCAGGGTGATGCTTTTGCTGTTCGATGTGAGCTTGGAAAGCTTGAAACAAAATTTGGATGGAACTACAATGGATGCGCCAAATGCTCATCAAAGATTAAACCTTTAAATAACAAGGATCCTAATAGTCCCCTTTACTATCCTGGATGCAAGAAAGCACCTAAAAAAATTGAGCCAAAGTATGTTATTATAAACCTTGGTGAATGAACGCTTATTTTTGTGAACACTACTCTTCATATCACAAGTAGGAAGACAACTTACCAAGTCATGTTCGTTTTTAACAGAATGAAGCTGACATATATTGTGAAGGATGACAGTGGAATAACTTTAGTTACCTTTTGGGACGACCTTGCAAAATAGTTAGTTAACAAGACAGCTTTACAATTGAGGCTCGAATTACCTGGGGTAGTAAATTTGAATGTGTATACCCATGATTGTTACGAAGGGTATCAACATAATAAACTTACTTTATTTTTTTACATCTATTTCTGACCATAGAAGAAGAAAAATGAAGGCTTTCCTGAGGACCTAAAGAAATTGGTTGGGAAAAAGTTACTATTAAAGATGAAACTTAACGAATACAACAAGAACAACCCAGGTTCAAGCATCAGTGTTTGCAAGCTTTTGGTGTGAGATAATCTCCTTCCTGAATTCAATGCTGCCTCATCTGAGGTAGTCTGCTCCATTCAATAGTAACTACATGTTTTTTATGAGTATAATATAGACTTACATGATGACACATATATTCTGAGTTCTAAGCCTCTATACTTAAAAAATTCCAATAAAATCATTTTGTATAAAAGTTTGCATGTCTTTATAATGGCATTCATTGCCTTGAGCAGGAATCTAAAGTAGCAAGTGTATCTGAAAACACCTATGGTGTTCACACCACAATAGACTTGTCCTCTGAAGACACGACTACTCCCAATCTCTCTAATAATCGTACCCATAATGCACATTCTAAGGGGGGAAAAGGAGCTATACATCTACTACCTTTACAGATGAGTGAGTGTTGAAGATTGTTAAACAAGAGAAGTAATGCTGCCTCTTATCAGTGATTCTTTCTAAGGGGAACATCTACTTTGCAATTTCCATCTATATGCCGATACATATGGGATAGAAGTTGACTATCTGAACAATGATATTATATTTAATGTTATTATATTGATATTTAATGCTATTATATTGATGCTTTGATTTGCATGCCATTCAAAAGAAAATAAGTTTAAAGAAAAAACTTTCAAATTCAAACTAACTTAAATCATATGGCAATTTTGAGAAACTTTTATGTATTCAACACGATGTAAAATTAAAGCACTAAATTTACAATAGTCAATACCTTGATATATTAATATAAAATTAATTAATTTAATTTTTATGTTCAACTTAAAATTTAATTTGTATTTTCAAATTCCAAAATACATATTTACAAATCTTAATTATATATATAATTAGTAGATATAATTAGTGATATATATTATGGGATTGATTTATCAGAAGCTTCTTTTGAAAATAATTTTAGGATTTATCTTCAATCTTAAATATAATGATTACAAATATAATTGGTGATATATATATATATATTAGGATCAACCAACCAGAAGCTTCTTATGAACATGATTCTAGTTCTTATCTTAAATCTAAGATATAATCTATATCTATCTATCAATCTATATCTATATCTATATCTATCTATCTATCTATCTATATCTATATCTATATCTATATAACATAAAAAACTCTTCCACCAAAACACTATTCATAAGGAATTAACGGCCCAGATGATTAGTTTTATTCAAATCAACGGGTCAATAATTTATCACTAATTATATAATCTATTAATTATATCACTAATTATATTTGATTGGTTATAGCCATTAACCATTTTTTTTGGAATTATTATATTTAAGATAAACTCTAAAAATTGTATATACTAATAATTATATTTAAATTTAAAGACTAATAATCACTAATTATATCTACTAAGTTTAAATTTAAAGAATGTTTGGCTATAATTATTATATTTAAGATAAGCCCTAACCGAAAAATCAATTTCATACTTTCAGATTTTAATTTAATTAAAAAAATTAATTAAAATTCCATTTAATCATATTTGATTGGTTATAGCCATTAACCATTTTTTTGGAATTATTATATTTAAGATAAAATCTAAAATTATATATACTAATAATTATATTTAAATTTAAAGACTGATAATCACTAATTATATCTACTAATATGTATATTTAAATTTAAAAAATGATTGGCTATAAGTATTATATTTAAGATAATAATGTTATTAAAAAATTAATTAAAATTCCATTTAATCATATTTGATTGGTTATAGCCATTAACCATTTTTTTGGAATTATTATATTTAAGATAAAATCTAAAATTATATATATTAATAATTATATTTAAATTTAAAGACTGATAATCACTAATTATATCTACTAATATGTATATTTAAATTTAAAAAATGATTGGCTACAAGTATTATATTTAAGATAAGCCCTAACCGAAAAATCAATTTTAACGGCCCAGATGATTAGTTTTATTCAAATCAACGGGTCAATAATTTAGCACTAATTATATAATCTATTAATTATATCACTAATTATATTTGATTGGTTATAGCCATTAACCATTTTTTTTGGAATTATTATATTTAAGATAAACTCTAAAAATTGTATATACTAATAATTATATTTAAATTTAAAGACTAATAATCACTAATTATATCTACTAAGTTTAAATTTAAAGAATGTTTGGCTATAATTATTATATTTAAGATAAGCCCTAACCGAAAAATCAATTTCATACTTTCAGATTTTAATTTAATTAAAAAAATTAATTAAAATTCCATTTAATCATATTTGATTGGTTATAGCCATTAACCATTTTTTTGGAATTATTATATTTAAGATAAAATCTAAAATTATATATACTAATAATTATATTTAAATTTAAAGACTGATAATCACTAATTATATATACTAATATGTATATTTAAATTTAAAAAATGATTGGCTATAAGTATTATATTTAAGATAATAATTTTATTAAAAAATTAATTAAAATTCCATTTAATCATATTTGATTGGTTATAGCCATTAACCATTTTTTTGGAATTATTATATTTAAGATAAAATCTAAAATTATATATATTAATAATTATATTTAAATTTAAAGACTGATAATCACTAATTATATCTACTAATATGTATATTTAAATTTAAAAAATGATTGGCTACAAGTATTATATTTAAGATAAGCCCTAACCGAAAAATCAATTTTAACAGCCCAGATGATTAGTTTTATTCAAATCAACGGGTCAATAATTTATCACTAATTATATAATCTATTAATTATATCACTAATTATATTTGATTGGTTATAGCCATTAACCATTTTTTTTGGAATTATTATATTTAAGATAAACTCTAAAAATTGTATATACTAATAATTATATTTAAATTTAAAGACTAATAATCACTAATTATATCTACTAAGTTTAAATTTAAAGAATGTTTGGCTATAATTATTATATTTAAGATAAGCCCTAACCGAAAAATCAATTTCATACTTTCAGATTTTAATTTAATTAAAAAAATTAATTAAAATTCCATTTAATCATATTTGATTGGTTATAGCCATTAACCATTTTTTTGGAATTATTATATTTAAGATAAAATCTAAAATTATATATACTAATAATTATATTTAAATTTAAAGACTGATAATCACTAATTATATCTACTAATATGTATATTTAAATTTAAAAAATGATTGGCTATAAGTATTATATTTAAGATAATAATTTTATTAAAAAATTAATTAAAATTCCATTTAGGATTTAGAATTAAAAAAAATTAATTAAAATTTTACAACAGAAAAATCAATTTTCATTTTTTATACTGCCTGACCGAACAATAATGGGTAAAAGTAAACTATAGCTAATACAGTTAGAAAGTAAGCTAATGCCATTTCAATTAAAATCAACCAAGAAAAATTGATTTAGGATTTCTCTATAATCTTAAATATAATTAGTGATATATATATATATATATATATTTCAGGAATAACCAACTAGAAGCTTCTTATGAACATAATTTTAAGGTTTCTCTTAAATCTTAAATATAATTTTAATTAAATTTTAGGATGAAAATATGTCCTTTTCTCTAAAATAAAATCTTTATTATTTACATATTTAAATAAAAGCTTCTTCTACATTTATTTTTGAATATATTTTAGCAGCAAGAAAAAATGATAAATCCCAAAATATATATATATATCGCTAATTATATCTACTAATTATACTTAAGAAAAATGTAGTCATTATTTTTTAATTATCATATTTAAGATAAGCCATAAAATTATATTCATAAGAAGCTTCTGATTAGTCAATCCAATATATATATATATATCACTAATTAGATAAGAAGCTTCTGATTGGTTAATCCTCAAATATATATATATATATATATCACTAATTATATCTATTAATTATATTTAAGAAAAATGTAATAATATATATATCATTATTATACGTTTGTTTTTGAAAATATAATCATTATTTTTGAATTATTTAAATTATATTCATAAAAAGCTTCTGATTGTTCAATCCCAATATATATATATCACTAATTATATCTATTAATTATATTTAAGAAAAATATAATCATTATTTTATAATTATTATGTTTAAGACAAGCCCTAAAATTATGTTCACAAGACGTCCACAACTTATTTTATAATCATTATTTTATATAGCATGATTATATTTATCTTAATTTTTTTAGGTCAAAATATGCTTCGAGTAATCAGTAACATAAGGGATATATGAAGCATAATGTATGCATCACACCATTTTATGAGCCACCAATCCATGTAAATAGAAGTAATAATATAATATATTTCTCAATATAATCTATTTTCTTATGATTTTCAATATACCTATGCTTTTGACCGGTTCATCAATTATATTTTCATATTTGTGGATTCTTTTTGGCCGAAATTAAGACTAAAAAAATATAAATAGGAAAAGTAAACTTAATTAATGAGTTAGATTTGCAAACATTGATTATGAAGAGAATGAAATCAATTTAAATGCCATAACTAATTTTAATTAAATTTTAGGACTATGTTTGTTTTTTAATATCTTTTTTCAAGAAACAAAATATCAAACGAAAATTTGGGGATTACCCAAAATTAAATTCTACAAGACCTTGATATATTGAAATTTAATTTTTATTTTCAAATTCCAAAATACATATTTACAACCGAAAAATCAATTTTTATATCTACTAATAATTATATTTAAATTTAAAGATTGATAATCACTAATTATATCCACTAATAAGTATATTTAAATTTAAAGAATGACTGGCCATAATTATTATATTTAAGATAAGCCCTAAAATTGTATTCCTAAGAAGATTATGATAGGTCAATCTATCACTAATTATATTTGATTAGTTATTACTTTAAATTATTTGGATAATGTATTATATTAATGTTGGATTTAACATATTTTTTTAAAAAAAATAATATAAAAAGCATATTTCTATCCTTATTTATTCTGGATATATTGTAATCCTAAGTTATGCCTATAAATATGAGGCATACATTATGTCTATACTCTACTAAATGAATGAGTTTATAACACATTCCATACCCTCTATGATAAGCAATTTGGTAGAAGATACGCTATTTCAATAATTCATAATTGTCAACGCTATATAATTTGCTTGAATTTTAATTCTCTAAAAATTTTTACAATTTAAATATTTAAAATTAAAACTTATACGTATATTTTTTAAATATATAAATCCAGGATTTGTGCTTGAAAACTGAATTAATTAGAATATTTCCTATGTTAGGCCATCAGTGTGTAGAAAACTTCAGTGTTTAAGTAATATAGAGTATAGCAAAAATAAATTTATTTTTTATTCTCTAAAAATTTTTACACTTTAAATATTTAAAATAAAAACTTATACGTATGTTTTTTAAATATATTTTTTCAAAAACATGATATCAATTTTTTTTAAAATCTTTATCCAAATCCAAATCACATCCCCATCATAATTCGAAAATATATTATAATAATTAAATGTTGTGATTCGTTCATATCCAAATTTAGGTGTCAAACGTTGAAACCAAAAAATCAATTGAATTGCCATAACAAAGTGATTATCAACATCCCATCTTGCAAGAGGGTGAGTGCACCATGGCGTGGACTTGAAAACATGCAAAGTAACATACCACTAAGGAAAATAAGAAGAACAAGTAGAGAAGATTCACAAAACGGACCAGGTATAATTAGTCCACAAATAATTCAACCTTAGATTAGCATTTTGTTCAAAACATATATATTTTTGCTTACCAACTAAATTGTTCAAAACGTATATATTATTCATGTCTTAATAAAAAAATTTGTTTGTAGTTTTTTAAACAAGTTGTTCCCCAAGAGGCACTTTACAAGCACATTGATTTCAACTTGGAGTACGAAGAACACATGAACGATGTGTATGACAGCGAGAAGGACGATGAACTACATGGTCAAAAGCTTTTTCTAATTTTCTAATATTTTAAAGTTCAAACTAGTTATTAAATTGCCTCTTCATATGCAGGTCAAAATACAAATTTGACACTTACAAGTAATCAAAGAATATGTTCTACTTAGGGGAAGCAATCTCATGTTGATGTTACTTACAAGGGTATTGACGTTTTTCTGCCTTGGATGTGCACCTTTTTTTGCCATTTTAATGACATGTTTCATTTCCTTATTCACCAAATAAACTTGATAATTAATGTGTAGACGAAGGCAACCCTGAATACCCATGCAAATTATGTGGTGCCCAAATGTGGTTTAATGAAAGGGTGAAAAAGGATCATAAGAAAAGAAGTGTAAATCAGTTCTCCATGTGCTGTTTGAAGGGAAAGGTTGTCCTGCCTCCATTTAAATACCCTCCACCATTATTGGAAAAGATTTTCTTTGACAAAGAAAGTAACGAGTCAAAGAACTTTTATGCAAATATAAGGCAGTACAATAACATGTTTTCTTTCACGTCTATGGGTGGTCAAATTAACCATGGAATCAACTTAGGTGCTGGCCCTTACACCTTCGTGCTATCTGGAATTAACTATCATACAATTGGCAATCTACTACCCCCAGAAGGCACTGAGCCTATGTTCTCACAGCTCTACATCCACGACACTGACAATGAGATATCCAACAGGATTTCTGCTGTAAGGTAATTGCTGATGTATGTATACAGCAAGCATCAAAAGGATAGCAGAATTAATCCCACCATGGTTGCTAAGATAAAGACGTTGTTAGATGAGATAAATCCATTCATTAAACAATTTCGTGTTGCAGCAAATATGCTAGCAAACCCTGACAAACCAGCATAAAAAATGGTTTTATTGGGAAGCAGAAAACACGATGGTCAGAATTACAATCTTCCCACTGCATCAAAAGTAGCAGCTCTGATCGTAGGTGATATAGATATGGAGTTTCATGTGAGGGACATTATTGTAGAGACCACATTAGGGTCATTGCAACGTATCAACGAATTGCATGCCTCTTACTTGCCTTTGCAGTATCCTTTTTTTTCCATTTGGGGAAGATGGTTGCAGGGATGACATAAAACACTGAGAGGAGACATTAAATGCAACGAAAACAAGAAAAAGAGTTAGCATTCGTGAATTTCTTACCTACAAGCTAATGTATCAACCATCAGATATATCTACACTATTGAATTCTTCAAGGTTATTGCAACAATTTATAGTATATGTGTATACTATGATTGAGACTCAAAGGTTGCTGTGGTATAGAACTCATCAAAAATAGTTACGGGAAGACCTCTACCAAGGCCTATCTGACGCAGTGATCAAAGAAGAAACAGATGCTTCTTCAACAGGCAAACGTGTAATGCTTCCAGCCTCATTCATAGGTGGTGCCAAATACATGATAGGGAATTACCAAGATGCAATGGCAATATGTCATACCATTAGGTATCCTGACCTTTTTATCACTTTCACATGTAACCCATCATGGCCAGAAATAACAAGATATTGTGAGGAGCTGAACTTGAAACCGTCTGATTGCCCACAAATCTTATCAAGGGTCTTCTACATGAAGTTGCGCACCTTGATGCACACTTTAAAGAAGGGTCAGATTTTTGGGAAAGTACAATCAGGTATATAGAGTTAGAGCCTACTAAAGCATGCACATAACTTTATGTAATGCCTTACCATGAGTTATTGTCCTCCAATAGTTACTTCACATTCATTTTTGCTTGAAACGTATTACTTTTTTTAACCTGCTTATGTTGGAATGATTTTCTAATGCTTATTTCATTAATTTACCACAATAGAGATATACACCATTGAGTTTCAAAAAAGAGGGCTCCCACATGCTCATATTCTGCTCTTCCTTGACAAAAAAGACAAGATTTCATATGCAGAGTCGATTGACAGATTCATAAGTGCTGA
The DNA here is from genome assembly GCA_037074515.1 of Mimosa bimucronata. NCBI lineage: Eukaryota > Viridiplantae > Streptophyta > Magnoliopsida > Fabales > Fabaceae > Mimosa > Mimosa bimucronata. Next base: position 23,841,655 of record CM073445.1, on the reverse strand, counting down.
AATTCTAAACAAGATCTCAAATCCAGAGTTACACGAATTGGTGAAAAAATTTATGATCCATGGGCCATGTGGGCACAACAAGCCCAACGCACGGTGCATGAAAGACAAGCAATGCACAAAGTATTTCCCAAAGAAATTTAACAACGTACCCACAATTGATGATGATGGTTATCCAACATACAGGCGAAGAGATGATGGAAGGACTGTGGAGCTTAAAGGTGTGCCTTTGGATAATAGATATGTTGTTCCGTATAACCCAATACTACTAAAGATGTTCGAAGCACATATCAATATTGAGAAATGCAATCAGTCTACTGCTATTAAGTACTTATTTAAGTATATCAGCCAAGGAAATGATGGAGTTGTCGTTGATTTGTTTGATAATAGTAAGCACGGGAACGAACATGCCGTGCTTGATGAGGTGCAGCAGTATCTAAAATACAGGTATATATCTGCATGTGAAGCCTCTTGGCGTGTGTTTGGCTTTCCTATTCATCATAGGTATCCTTCTGTTGAAAGATTAAGCTTTCACCTACCAAACCAACAATATGTTATTTATTCAAGCACAGAAGATATTTCAGATTTGGTTAACAATCCACGTGCTTGCGAATCGCAATTTCTAGCATGGATGCAAATTAATTCCATGGATACTTTTGCAAGAACCTTGACTTACTCTGAATTTCCTAACCATTATGTATATCAAAGGGATACACGTAAATGGAAGATGAAAGTTAAGGGAGAAGGGTTTTTCAATGGGACGCATGGCTCATGTATCTCCAACAACAGGGGAATTATATTACATGCACATTCTATTAACAAAGGTACGAGGGCCCACCTTATTTGATGCAATAAAGACGGTTGACGGAGTCGTTCACAAAACATACAAAGATGCATGCTTTGCTCTTGGCCTATTGGATGATATCGTGAATACATATCTGCAATAAAAGAAGCATCAACTTGGGCATCAGGCAGATGCTTAAGAAAGCTATTTGTTACTATGCTTCTATGTGGATCTCTTAAGCAGCCAGATAGTGTGTGGCGACAAACGAAAAGTCTCCTATCTGAAGATTTGTTTTACATCCCACGTAACGATCAGACACACTCAGTTAATAACAATTGACTACTTCATATGCGTTCAACTTGACATTGTTTCCTTTCATTTCACCATTCAATTTACTAACATAGCAATTTACATTAATAAAACAGGTCTGATCATCAGTGCTAATGAAAAGGAACAAGTTGCCCTTAGGGAAATTGATGGTTTCCTTCGGTTCAATGGATAGACTTTGCATGACTACAGCTCACTCCTAATCCCAGAGAACATAACCTCCGTGGATGTATCCAACCATCTAATTGTTCAAGAGCTCAATTATGATAAGAATTCTCTAAAAATACAATCTAAATGTTTGTTTAATCCTTTAAATAGTGAATAGCTGAAGGCTTATGCGGGTATCATGTAATCGGTTCAGCTAAAGAAAGGAGGCTTCTTTTTTGTATATGGTTTTGGAGGAACTGGTAAGACTTTCTTGTGGAATGCATTGGCATCTACTCTACATGCCAATGGAGATATCATCCTAACAGTTGCTTCCAGTGGTATTGCTACAAATCTTTTGCCTGGGGGACGAACCGCTCACTCTCGATTTGCAATCCCAATACAAGTTAATGAGTCCTCTGTATGCTCCATTTGGCAAAATTCTCCATTAGCTAATCTAATAAAGAGCACCTCACTCATAATCTAGGATGAAGCTCCAATGGTCCAGCGTTATTGCATAGAAGCATTCAACCGAAGCCTACAAGATGTTATGCGTTATAACCTTCCATTTGGTGAAAAATGTGTGGTCATGGGAGGTGATTTTAGGCAGATACTTCCAGTTATTCCAAAAGTTTCAAGGGCAACAATTGTAAATGCATGCATAAGTTCATCTCATTTGTGGCATCATTGCAAGATCTTTCATCTATCACAAAACATGAGGCTTACTACATCTAATGATCCCATTGTTAACAAAAAGATATTAGCATTCTCAAAGTAGTTGTTAGATGTTGGTGATGGAAATTTAGGGGTAAGCATAGATGGTGAAAATGATATAGAAATACCAAAGGAACTATTGATCAATTACTTCAATGATCCTATCAGTGCAATTGTGGAATCAACTTATGATAACCTCTTATCAAGTTTATCGGATCATTCATACTTCAATGACCGTGCGATCCTTGCTCCAACACTCAAAATGGTTAATCAAATTAATGAGCACATGTGTTCTCTTCTACCTGGTGAAGCTTATGAGTTTCTAAATTGTGACAGTGTCTGTAAATCTTCAAATGATAGTGACAGCATTTATAACTTATACACCACAGAGTTCCTCAACACGATTGCATCCTCTGGCCTCGTACCTTACAAGTTAATTGTTAAGGTTTGTGCTCTAATCATGTTATTATGAAACATCGATCAAGAATCAGGCCTTTGCAACGGAACAAGATTACGAGTCACTAAGGTTGGAAAGATGGTCATTGAGGCAGTAACATTGAATGGTCCTAGGCCAAATGAGAAGGTACTGATGCATAGAATGGACATGAACCCTTCGGAATCAAGATGGCCTTTTAAGATGAAACGGAGGCAGTTCCCAATCACTTTGTCATTCACAATGACAATAAACAAGAGTCTCTAAAGAAGGTTGGAATATATCTTTCAAAACCGGTTTTCACACATGGACAACTTTATGTTGTACTATCAAGGATGGGGAGCATGGAAGGGTTAAAGATTGTTTTGAGCCCTAACAAACTTGAGCACGGTACAACACGAAGAATGTAGTTTACAAGGAGGTATTCATGAATGTAGACTGGCATTAATTCCTTGATATTTGTTGCGTTATACTTAAATGAGCCCATTCCTTTACCTTATTTTTTTTAATTGGTTCAATAGCATTTCCTATATTCCAACACCTTCATAGCTGAATATTTTTAATTTTCCAAGGCATTATAGTTCGAATATACCTTTCAAAACCGTTTTTCACACATGGACAACTTTATGTTGCACTATTGAGAGTAAGGAGCATAGAAGGGTTAAAAATTGTTTTGAGCCTTAACGAACTTCAGCATGGAAACAAGGCGAACAATGTAGTTTACTAGGAGGTATTCATGAATGTAGACCGGCATTAATACCTTGATATTCGAGCTGTTATACTTAAATGATCCCATTCCTTTACCTTATTATTTTAAATGTTATCATACATTTCCAACATGTATTTTTTATTGTTATTTGGTTGAATGTCATTTCCTGTATTCTAACACCTCAATAATAGAATATATCACCCGTGCAACGCACGGGAGGCCCAGCTCGTTTTCTTAAATAGCAAAAATGAAAATTGAAAAAATGAAAAATAATAAAAATAATAACATAAGAAAATCTTGGAGCGATTTAGTGTAGGAAATATTACTCGATAAGTCAAAATTAAACAAATGATATAAGAAAATAATTGAGTAATTTTAGGGGAGCAAGTATTGTTTGATAAGATAAAAAAATTTAAAAATATCATTTGTTAAAAGATAAAAAGATAAGATATTTTAGATAAGATAAAAAAAATAAAAGGATAAAATAAGAGTCCGGGTTGAGAATGTAATTCTGCCAGACGCATATATAAAGAAAAGAATTTGAAAACAGAGAAGTTTTGGAGAGGAAAAACACAAGAGAGGTTTCTAAAATAGTTTCGAGAAAAGACAAGGTGTGAGTTATTTATTTTTTGTGTGTGATTGGTGGTGACCTCCTCCTCCTCCTCTTCTTTTCTTTTTATTCTTTTTTCGTTCTTTCTATCTTTTCCTTCATACATCACTTGTTCTCCTCTTAGAATTCATATTTCAATTGCATGTTCATAAAGGATCCTTCGTAAAACTAAATTTCCTATTCTTTGAAGGACTGTCCTGTATAAGTTTTTATTTTCTACAAAATAAAACCAAAAAGAAAAAAACATTTTTTATATGAACTAAAAACTTCTTTCAAAAGTTCTTTTTCCTGATGTGTCAAGTTTTTAGAACCTAAGTTTAATCTAAAATTCTTTTAAAAATATTTTTTAAAAAACATAAAAATAAAAACCTATTTTGATAATTAAAAAACACAAACCAATAAAAAAATATTTTTGCTTAAATAAATTAATCAAAGATTTTTTCTCAAAGACAAAAAATCAAGTGACATGCCTTTTTACTCCACACTACATGGGCTTGATCGGTAGGTAGCTTTTAGGGTTTCATCCTAGATCAAGTCCATTTTTAAAAATGTTTTTTGTCATGTTCAATTTTGAAGATAAAATGTGTTTTTTTCTCTTATCAATTTTTGTAAACTAAAAAATTGCAATATTTATTTTTACTATTTTTTGTAGTTAAGATATAAATCAAGGCCAATTTTAAATAATTAATTTAGAGTAACCGTTCTAATAAACAGGTACTGAGGAGTATCTAACACCTTCCCCATGCATGCACAATCGATCATCAAACCCTATTTTATTTTTTAAAGACCGGTTACGTTTTTTCAAAAAAAAACAAAGTGGCTCTCCAAAATTACCTTATTGTGAAAATTTTGGTGTCAACTACAATGTTTTTGCTCTCTATTGGAAGATCGTTCAGAGAGTGTTACATGAAATTAATGGTCATAAAACCTTTTCTCCCTCTCATAGTATACATAGAGTGAATTACTTCATGAACAATGGACAAATCCCAAGATTTGCACACATTTCATATCATTTTGGAGGTCTTCCAATAAGTTATTTGGGCATTATTGCATATCTTGTGAAGAAATTAAGTTCTAGAGTAATTATATGCACTTAGTGGTAAAAATGGCATTTTTGGAATGTTTTTGTGATCACTCTTGATTCAATTGATTATTTAGAGCTATTCATCTTTCTTGAAGTTATTTTATATTGTAGGAACCTTGAAAATGGGAGAACTTTGGGCAAGAAAATGAAAATCCAAGAAAAAAAGATAAAATACAAGTTTCTGGATAAATTGTAAAAATTACATAAATGATCCAGAACTTTCTGAAAATTTGTAGAAAAGTCCCACTTTGCTGTGGGACCACACAGTGAGGCCCACAGCGAGGGTCACAAAATTTTGATTGCTTTAGTACCTTGTTGTGGCACCCTGTAGCTAGGACCATGGCGAGGCCTGTGACAGAAACTCTGAAATGCGATTTTTGCTGGTTTTTTTTTTTACCCGGATCTGACCCAAATCAACTCTAACCTAATACCCACTTGTTCTAGACTTAAAATGGTCAAACCCTAGCCATTTCAAACATCTTCCTTCACTCCATTTCCATCTCCACTCTCTCTCTTCCATTTTCTCCATCGAAACCTCCATTGCTTCCACTTTCTTCCACTTCTTCCTCTAACTTTCATTTCTTCCACTTTCTTCCATACCTAACCTATATGACCAAAATTTCTCCTCCATTTGGAGCTGTTATTGATGTCATGGGAGGCTAGGGTTTCTAACTCTTGAAGATGGGTGAAGATGCATGAGTTCCAAGCTTCAAAGAGGAGTTTTCTATCTTTCATCCTTTGTTCTAGCTATAGGTTTTTCAATTCCATGGTTTGGATTTGTGATGATGATTTGTGCTCCTCAATATATATATATGATATTATATATGTTTCATTATGGTTTCATTGATTTCTCTCTATTAAGCATGTTTGCTAGGTAGTTTGATTGAAGTGGGATTATAATTGAACTTAAAGCATTGCTAATCCATAATCACATTTTAAGAGGTTTTAATAATGCTTGAATGAATGGGTCCATGAGTTTAGGCATTAAACTTGTCGGTTGGTGAGGTTTGGTATATTAGAGAACTTAGAGAAAACCCGATTGTACTAAGTGGTGACTAACAATGTCTATGATATGGGTTATTGGACTTAAGGGTATCCTTGAGGTTTGGCATATTGAGGGACTTAGTTGTAATTGGTTGTAAATGAACTGATTAGTTGTATACAAGCATTGGACATCATCTCTTTAGTCCTAATTCATTGCTTGGGTAGTGATGACTTCCCATTTTTAATTAGATTTGATATATATATATTGGTATATCTGGGGAGTCATTAATTCAAAAATTGAAGGATTTTGTTGGGATTTGATAAGATGTCAATTTGATACATAATTTGGGGATTTTAGTTTTAAATGTCATATTTTAATTTAAAAATTATAAAGGTTAAATCTAACAAAAAAAAAAGGAAAAGAATAGATATAAGTACGTTTCAGTTTATCGTCATCATTATTATTCCATTTTCATTTTTATTTTAGTGTTATTTTATTTTATTTCTTTTTGCAGCTATTGATCACGTGAAGCAAGGCACTATGGATTAGATTGATCTAACTTGAGGGGAATTGAAAAAAGGCGTGGAAAAGAGCTAGAGCAAATGGCAGCGTTTTGCTTAAAAAAATAAAAAGACCTAAAGGATGATTAAAAAAGGGATTCACGGGTTCAATAAGGAGACAAGCCGTGACACTGTTCATCTTCATCTTTTTCACATCTTCATATCATCTTCTTCAGTGAGCGAGCAGCGAGAACCAAAGGGAGCAAGAGAGAGGAGCTTAGGTTGGGTTTATCATCTCCACACAGGAGAATGAGAGGACCGTGGAGGTGGTAGATTTGGGACCTACAACACCGTCGATCTGCTTGGCCAAAGATCTCGTACAGGCAAGGAAGGAGAGGATGAAGGGCATTTGTTGGGGAGTTCTCTAAACAATTTTTGTTCATTTTCTTCTTCCTTCTAGTTATGTTATCTGACTCTGAATTTGTGGTTGCTGATGGGATGATTTTGTGATTTTATTGGTAGTTATGAGTAGCTAATTAATTTGTTCTAGATTTATTTTGAAGCTTTGTATGGATTGATGCTTGGAACTCTTTCTCTGCTGATGATTAATGATTATTAGGTTGTGAATTTAACTTGTGCTTTACTTATCCTAAGTGGTAGCCAACATTTAGCTTGTTTGCCTAATTAGTGGTTTGAGAGAGCATTAATTAAGCATAAAACTAGGTTGAATTTAAGCTTGTCTTAAAATTCCAAGTTATGATTGAGAGTTTGTTAATGAGATAGAGATATTCATTAACCAAGTTTTGTAAAATTGAAGTGGGATGTTTATAGAGAATAAGGAACATAAGTATGTAGTAAGAGATTATGCATATTAGAGTTAATTAAGGTTTTGATAAGCTTGAGAGAATTATTCAAATGTATATGACTTCAAACATCAACTTAGTATTCATTAATTGTCATTAGAGGAGGGTTAATCAAGCATCATAAAATACAAAGTACATAAATAATCCTCTACTCCTTTTGTTTTGACTTAAAGTTTTAATTTGTTTTTGTGAACTTATTTTCATTTTGGTAAATTTTGAAATTCAAAATACAAAAATTTTCACTCAACCTAATTGATAATATAACTACGATAATTAATCCACTTTTGCCTTAGTCCCTGTTGGAACAACAGCCTTTTCTATACTACTTTTGACGACCTGTGCGCTTGCAGATGTGCCAAACCTCGGACAAGTCAATGGCGCGTAGCCAACAATATGTTAGAACTCTAGAGGAAATTAAGTAGCAATGCAAGGTGGCCCAGTTGTGAGACTAGGAGCTTTATATATATAATTAATAAGTCCATTGATTGGCTAAAGTGCTTAATCAACTTGAATTGGAAGGACTAATATGCAGGGTTCCAGTATTAATCATTCGAATTTAAGCCTAGTCTAGAGGGGTTCCTCTATGGTCAATTTGGTAATTAGCCAAGAAACTCCCATTATCCTAAGAGAACAATGATTGCATGTAATCCATTTTCAAGATATTTAATTCATCCATTTTCCATTCACCACCCTATCTTCGAAAAAGCCACAAAAAATAAGTAGTTTAGGATTTTTATTCTCATCTTTGCATTCACACTCATTTATAAAAAAACCAAAATTATTTACCTTTATTCATATTGTATTTCATGACATTTAGATCACTTAGAAACCAATAAAAGGCTCCTAGAAAGAGAACGGCCCTATAGTACAATCCTTGATTTATTTTACATTTGGCCCCAAGGCGATAAGACGACGGTGGAATGAACAATAATAATATTGTCAAAGCTACGGTGACCAGGATAAAATTACATCGATTAGGAGCGATAATATCCGCAGGAATAATTTGATTCTGTTGGTAATTACTGCTTTGTGTCTCAGACAAAGCAGGAAAATCTAGGTTATAAAACTTTTTTAATTCTCGAATAAGATTTGGGAAGGTTTCCAAACCGATCCCTTTTAAGTTCCAGAACATATAGTAATTGATAAGAAAACATTTGGAGTTGATGAGGCTGGCACACCTCGGTCTATTACCTCTGGTATATCGCTGACCTCCATAACTTCATGGTTATCCGAAGCCTTGTTCGGAACCACTTTTGAATGCTCATTGGATTTCAATGCAAAAATAATGTTATTGGATTCTATGTTCATGAACTAATTTTCTTCTAATGGTTTAACAATACCGGGCCATCTCTATCTAGGATAGTTATATCATTTTTATTGTCCAAGTTAGGCCCAATAGTTTCCATAGGCCCACTCCACAGGACCTCAAAACTACTCCCTCCATTACTAAATATAAGATTTATGTGGGGAGGTGACTTTGTTCCTAAATATAAGACCTCTTTTTTAACTTTTCTCAACATTTCCCCATACTATTCCTATTTATACATCTCAATAATAAACAAGTAAGAGAGGGAGTGTGGAAATAAATATAGATGGTTTAGATATTTTAATAATGTCATGTGATTTAAACTAAATTAATTAACATCCTTAATCTAATCAAATTAGGTAAATATGTCTTATATTTAGGAACCAATGGAGTATTAGAGAAACTACAGTGATTAACATGGGGGGCACATCTTTGCATTTCCTTGGAATTAGCCAACGATTGGGTGGCTGATTTTTTTTTTTTTTTTATGACTAATAACAACCAACATCATCATAAGACTACACTCAGAATCCAAACTTAAAACATGCGAATGGAAAACTGGAGCATGCTGAAAGAACACCGTCCCCTGCGCAACATTTAAAAGACTCCTCTGCAAGCTTGTCGGCTACTGCATTAACATCCCTACTGCACCATTCTATCAGAATATCCCATTCTCGACTCAAGTAGTTTGCTAACTCACATAAAATCTCTCCAAAAGGATGCGTATCCTGCCATCTTTATTTCTTTACTTCCTACCTACCCCTTCCATATTTCGTTGCTGATTTACTTTGCCACGAGTTTTGCACCACCTTTTCTTTTACTTCCTACTTGCCCATTCCATATTTGGTCGCTGATTTGGATTGGGAATATTGCCTCTTCTGTAGAAAAGCCCTTATTTGTATCCCTTCCTCTGTTTCCTTTTCCTTCAATTCTTTCCTTATCCGACCACCATCCTCTTCAACATTTCCCATAATCTCGCTCCCTTATTTAATCCCTATGATACTGATCCCTTATTACCCACAACTCCACATTTGAAACATACCATGGAATCCCTCGTATTTTCTAGCACTAAAGATATGTAGTTCAATACTTTAGTCTGCACCCACAATAATAATTGGTCTTATATATTTCATAAGGTGTAACTAAATTTGTGTTACAGATGCGCTGAGAATTTAACATGCGGGCAAGAAAAATTAAAATTTGCTCTTGTTATCTTGTTGGGAAACGGGTTTAAATTTTGTATGATAAAATTCATAAACGCACATCTATCCTTCCATTTGCTTAGCAATCAAATAAACATCGCATTATTTTTTATCCACTTGTTTTTTTAGGAGAGATCCAATTCACATCTCTCTAGATTTCTAGTGTTTTCTTAAAGAATTTGTTGGAGAGAGAAATATGTTCTTTTTTGTTGCTTATAGGAAAATATATATATCTCCTTCAACAACTAAATAAACTATCATGTGAAAACCGAGAGATTCTATAAGAAAGATACTAACTAAAAGATAAGTAAGAATAAAATTGATTATATTTTGAGTTGAGGGCAATTTAGAAAAGCAGTGACAATTCTTGTTATCATTTTATTAGAATAAACTCCTTTAATCTATTTTGTGCTTATTAAAGGTGTCTAATACTTTAGAGTAGTAGGAGTAATATACCTATTTTTTTTAGAATAAACTCCTAACCTGGATCATTGAAAGTGGAAGGCCAGAGAGAGTAGAGAGAGAGAGAGTCTCTTGAATAGCGTGCCACTAGAGTTTCAGAGCTTGGTATGGGTGACCTAACCTGCCGGAAAATCCCACCTGACAGGGAAAACAACGACCAAATTGTGGTAGTCCTGACAAAGAAGTCTAAGAAGGAAATCAAGGATAATAGCGAAATGTAAGGAAAGATGGAGGATGTTGAAGGCTGCCATGACGCGCCGAGGCCGGAGATGGAGGGAACAGGCTTGAAGGGAGTATCTTACAGAGATTCACTAGTGGGCTTTAAAGGAAGTGACTTTAATGGGGTAGCCAATGGCAGTGTAGATATGGAGGAAGATCTGTTACTATTGTTAGATTCTTAAGTTTTGATGAAGACTAAATCATATAAATCTAGTGCTAATAGGAAATGATAACTTAGCAGATCAATAAGAATGAAAATCTCTATCGCTAAGTAAATTTCCATAACAAATTGATTGAAAGGAATAGCAAGTGAAGACTTAGAAATAACAAAGTTGATATCTATCGCTAAGTCATTCACTATCGCTAAAGAAAGAATCTATCGCTAGAAGATCATTGATAACTCAGCTAGCAGAAAAATAAACCAAGTCCTTGAACTAAGGAAATCAGCTATCGATAACAGGTTAAGCTATCGATAACAAAAGTGCTTCAGATAATAAATCATTCAGATAGCCAGTGCCTGAGAGCAAGAGTCAAATGAGCTAAAGTAGTTGCTAGCGATAATTGATTGAGCTATCGATAATAGGACACCTGGAAATATCTGAATACTTGGATGATAGTATCCTGAAGGATAATAGCGATAATGAATTTGCAATCGATATAGATAATCTATGCTGATGAAATGCTTTCTAATCCAAGAGAATATGCTATCGATAAAAAGCTCTAAAATTCCTTATATTGTCTTCATCTCATTGAGCTAATGGATTAAGCTTGCGATAGTAACCTCTGTGCATTATATGATTATTTGTTCAACTAACAGTTTAAGTGCAGATCTCACATAATGAAGTTAGCCATAGCAGATCAAGCTAGCGATACTGAAAAAGATGCTATGAAAGTACAGGTGTTCAGAACGCTCAGTCTAGCCTACTCTACGCGTGAACAGTTCAGAAGTTTGAATCAGCTGATAAATAGTATCTATCCCCAACGGCTATGGACTTCCAACGACCATATTCTAACGGTCATATGAAACTGAATCAAAGGCAATCTGAGAAGATATAAGTACAGCAAGATTTGCTTCTAAAAGACATGAAATGATATAGACGAACAATCAACGAACGAAAACGAGAGATGAACAGAGTCTTATACAGAATCGCAAATTCCTTAGATTGAGAGCGTTAGAAAAAGAGCTAGAAAAACACATTGTTCAGATCTTTACACTCCAGCAGTATTTCTTCTTTCATTTCATCTTTACTTAAGTGTTTATCAAAATCAGTTCATTAAGTGAACGTATTTATTGAAATCCTCTACTGTTTGAGGTTGTTCTGAAAGCTTGGTGCTTTAGAACAGGGATATTTCCTTACAGATAGTAAGGGGGAGTGTTTAGAAGATTCTAAAACTCTGTAAAGGTTAGCAGGTGAACCGGTGTTCGTAAAACCTGTGGTAGGCTTCTCTTGTGCCAGGAATAAACAAGAGGATAGTGGAAATCTCAGGGAGAGCCTGAGGACTGGATGTAGGTCTGGGTTGACCGAACCAGGATAAATCTTGTGTGCATTATCTCTTCCCTATACTCTCTTAATTTCCAGTCTATCCTTTTATATCTGTCAGTCCCTTTCATATTTTGAAATATTCTCAGTAAGATTTTAAAGAATTCAAAAAGGATTTAATTTTATCCTATCACCCAATTCACCCCCCCTCTTGGGTGACAGCCAGTACTCTCAACTATCAGACTTAGTGGATAAGGAATGGAAGCTACCAGAACCCACTAAGTAAATAAAGGAGCTGATGAAAATGTACCCGGTCGTGGCGATAACAGAAGAGGAATATAATGAAGAATGCAGACCTTGGAATACGGCACTCATCATTAAAGTGCTGGGAGTGAGGCTGAACTGCATAAGACTGAAGGAGCATTTATGTGGAATCTGGGGCTTCAATGACTTTGAGCTTATTGATTTACCTAATAACTACTTTGTCATGAGGTTGGAGGAAAATGAAAACTGGGGGGAAAAGTACAAAAGGATACTATTCGAGGGTCCATGGACTGTGGCTCAGCATAACATATTTGTCCAGAGGTGGACTCCCTACTTTGGTCCCTTTAGCAATCAACTAAGAAAGATAACAACGTGGGTCAAAATCCCAAACATTCCTCTACATTACTACTCCAAGAAGTTTATTTGGAGACTAGGAGACAGAATAGGGAAGACTTTAAAAGTTGACCTCAATACCATTACAAAAATGGAGGATATGAGGGTGAAAGTCGAATGGGGCGGATTCACGAGAATATGCATAGAGCTAGATCTCCAAAAGAAGTTGATCCCGAAAGTCATATGTTCATCGGCGGTTTTTAACGTACAATATGAAGGCTTGAAGCTCATTTGCTTCACTTACGGCAGGTATGGCCACCGTAGGAAGGGATGCACATGGAAGAAGTCGCCGGGCAAAGAACAGGTGAATAACATTGAGGCAGGTTTGAGTACACAGCCGCACAAAACACCGGAGAAGCTAAAGTTTCCTGCAGACTAAGATCAATTTGGTCCTTGGATGCTAGTCCAAAGCAAGGACAAATTGAGAAACCCAAGAAGGGAATCTCAGAACGTCAAATATGATGGGAAATGAAACTTCTCCAAGGTACAATCGAAAGGTGAACACAGAATAGAAAAATCCAGGTTTACAGCTCTATCATATATGAAGGGAGCGGGCGATGTGATAGGGACATATGAAATGTGCAATAATGGGACCCACACAGCAGATAAAGTAACTGGGAAGGAAATCGTAATCTACAAGGAAAAGCACTTGAAGTCTAAACATAATGGGCCTCAGGCCCAGTAGGTAGAAACACCCCTAGTCACGTGGGTGGCTAAGGGAAAAGAGAATTTAAAGCTCAATATGAAAAAAGGGCCGAAAAAGGGAGACAAGGGTGACCATAGCCCAAGAAAGATAGGACTTGGGCTAAGAGTACACTCAGTAGTTCAAGGAAATATGGCCGAACCAGGGGGGAAAGAACCCGAGCAATGTACCCCAGCTGATTCGGGAGGAAGTCTGGAGAATCCCTTGGAAGAAAGAATAGGAGGTAGGAGAAGAGATCTAAGATGTCGGTTGAGATCGAGGACCTGATTCAGGGAAGGGAAGAGTTCGAAAGTCAAACAAGGATCGAAGAGGTCCGAAGCAAGAACTAATGATGAGAGTTTTGACGAAGAAAGGGGGAAGGAATTGATATACCCTAAAAGGAAAAGCCTCCAGATCAATAAGTTCCCCTGGTCTATACCTCCCCTAGTAATAATTTTAATGATTATATCTTTTTGGAATTGTCGTGGGGCAGGTAATAGATCCTTTTCACGAATGCTGAAGGAAATTGTAAAAAAGCATAGTATCCAAATCATAAGACTGCTTGAGACAAGGATAAGTGGCGATAGAGCTAAGAAAATGGTTAGGAAGTTGGGATTCAATAACTGGTTGCGGGTAGAAGCAACGGGGTTTGCTGGGGGCATCTGGTTGTTATGGAACGATTGGGAGTCAACTGTGGAATATGTAGCCTCTACGAATCAACTCATGCACTGTCGCGTGGTGGTGGATAAGCTACACTGATTAAGGGGTTGGGCCAGCAGTCATACGTCTCCCTGGAATACAAGGAACCTTACAAAATAAGGAGAAGGAGTCTTTGGGAGGATCTAAGGCAAGTCCGAACGGGTGTGGAGGGTCCTTGATGTGTTTTAGGGAACTTTAATCCTTTCCTGGAACCTTAGACAAAAAAGGGGGGCTCCGAACCTAAGTGCTATGGCGTCTTTCATGAAGTGTTTAAACGATTGTGACCTTATGAAAATCGAGGTTGTGGGGGATTGGTTCACTTGGGAAAAAGGAGAGGTACAAGAAAGACTGGACTGGGTATTGGGGAACTATGAGTGGCCTCTAAAATTCCCGAATTTGAATACTTTCCACCGCCTAAGATATAAGTCAGACCATCGAGTTGTAGTCCTGGCAGAAAACTTGAACAACACGAGAAATGACCAAAAGAAACCGTTCAGGTACCGATCAGCATGGTGCCTTGAAAAAGACTCCTCAGATCTGGTTGGGTCTGCTTGGGGAGAGAGGTCTTGGCAAGAAGGCAAAGAAGTGTTTGTAGAAGCAGCAAATGAATGGAATGTCTTAGTAGTAGGATGCAGTGGGAGGAAGAAAAGATAAATTATAAGGAGAATAGAGGGGATAGACAGGAAAAAGCAATATGGACAGTAAAATGGATTATTCAAAATCAAAAATAAGCTATGGAAGGAGTTCTCAAAGTTAGTCACCTAGGAGGAGCTCATTTGGCATCAAAAATCTTGGTGTAAATGGCTTAAGTGGGGGGACCGGAACACAAGGTACTTTCATGCTTCTACTAAGATAAGAAGAAGGAAAAATAATATTACATCCCTTCAGGACGAGCAAGGGGTATGGGTGGAGAACTAGGACAAACTGAAAATGATGGCAAGGGTATTCTTCGACAACCTCTACCAGGCTGACCCCGGAGTTTCAGGTGAGGTAAAGTGGCCAGTAAACTTTCCAAAAATGACTGAACATTAGCTAGAGGGTTTCCAGAAAGGAGTAACCCAAGTGGAAATAAAAAATTCGGCGTTTGAAATGGGAGCCTTCAAAGCACCTAGGCCAGATGGGTTACAACCTCACCTTTTTCAAACCCAATGGAGGAATATGGGGGGAAAAGTCTATGATTTGGTAAAAAATATGATGAGCAGTCTAGGGAGTATTAGGGAGATTAACCAAACTAATCTTTTCCTAATTCCAAAAGTTGAGCACCAGGTCACCTTAAAAGACTTCAGGCTAATTTCCTTATGCAATGTGGTTTACAAGATGGCCTCAAAGGTGATAGCAAACAGATTAAGGGGGTGTGATGGACTTCCTGGTAAAAGAAAATCAGTGTAGCTTCATCAAGGGGCGACAAGGCTGTGATAACATTATAATCGCCCAGGAGGCAATTCATTCAATGCGCATCAAATCTGGTGCTAAGGGATGGGTGGCAGTGAAGGTGGATATGGAGAAAGCTTATGACAGAGTAGACTGGAGATTCTTGAGACATATTCTTGTTAGTCTAGAGTTATCGGCAAGTTTCATTGAAATAATCATGGAATGTGTATCTTCCTCCACAATGAAAGTGTTATGGAATGGGGAAGAAACATAGGAATTTGCACCAACAAGGGCTTTGAGACAAGGAGACCCCTTCAGCCCATATTTATTCATTCTTTGCATGGAAAGACTTGGCCACTTAATTCATTCAGAATTCAACGGAGGTAGATGGAAACCCCTGAAAATATCTAGTAAAGGCCCCTGGATATCACATCTTTTCTTTGCTGATGATCTGTTATTATTTTGCGAAGAAAGCAAGAAACAGATATCAGAGCTGAGAAGGGTTATGGAAATGTTTTGTGAAGCCTCTGGACATAGAGTAAACATACAGAAAACCAAGATGGCGGCCTCCAATAATGTTCATGTCAACAGAGGGTTTGAACTTAGCAACATGATAGGTATTACCTTAGCTCACAATTTAGGGAAATATCTAGGAGTTCCCCTAATACATAAAAAGGCCATAAAGGCCACTTTTGCCCCTCTCATCCAAAAGGTAGGTTCAAGGTTAGCGGGTTGGAAAGGAAAGCTCTTGAATATGGCTGGGAGAGCAACTATGATTAAGTCAGTTCTCTCGGCCATCCCATACTACCAAATGCAAACGACCTTACTCCCTAAAGGAACCTTGAAGGATCTTGAAAAATAAGGAAGGGATTTTCTATGGAATCAACATTAAGAAGAAGGAAAGATGCATCTCATTGCGTGGGAAACAATTAAATGTGGAAAGGAGGATGGCGGCCTGGGCGTAAAAGATTTAAGGAAGCAAAATGTAGCTTTTATCATGAAATTGTGTTGGGGCCTTATATCCAAACCTGAAGCACTTTGGGTTCGATGCCTAAGAAGTAAATACAAGTGTGGGGAGAATAGAATTCCCAAGGTGGGAAAAAAACAGCGGTCAGAGATTTGAAGAGGGGTTACATACATCAGTTTGGAGGACATTCAGGAAAGGGGTGGGGAGTAAGATGAAGAATAGAAGGACCACGAATGCCTGGTGGGACTTTTGGCTTCCTCTAGACCGTCCGCTTTTTGAGCTGATGGATAAGAACTGGCATGCTATAAATCAATCAGACCAGATCAGTCAATTCATTAATGCATCAGATGCAGGGGACCTGGAGAGGTGGAATAACTCCCTTCCGAGAGACATAGTGGATATGATAGCAGGGGTGGAACCACCAAATCAAACTGGGGAGGATGTAGTGATTTGGAAGAACTCTCATGATGGAAATTTTAGTGTGAAGGCAGCCTATAATCGCC
Organism: Mimosa bimucronata; assembly: GCA_037074515.1. Lineage (NCBI taxonomy): Eukaryota > Viridiplantae > Streptophyta > Magnoliopsida > Fabales > Fabaceae > Mimosa > Mimosa bimucronata. The sequence continues at coordinate 23,824,956 of CM073445.1, read as the reverse complement.
TAAATGAATAGCAAGCTCGGGATCGAAACCCTCTTTGGAAGAAAGTATGGCACTGGGATATTCCGAAAAAAGCTCGTTTCTTTATGTGGCAAGTTATACACGAGAGACTTCCAACAAATTCCCTTAGAGCGAAAGATTAAACACTGAGCAACATGAGTGTCTATTTGAGTGTGCGAGTGAGGAAACAATAATCCATGTCCTGAGGGATTGTGAGAAAACTAGGAGAGTTTGGTATAGATTTGTTAACCCAACTTATTATTCTACTTTTTTCTCTTGTGACCTGCAGGGATGGATCAGATGGAATGTAAAGACTCTAACGGAGTGTACTAAATTTTCCCAGTGGCCGTGGCAATGTATCTTTGGTCTCACTTGTTGGATATTGTGGAAGAACAGGTGTAGGCAAGTCTTTGAAAACTACAGTGACCAACCAAAGCACATGGTTCATTGTGTACTTCATCTATTAATGGAGGGTGTGGAAAATGGAAGATTTAAACATCAAATCTTCCAAGTTCTAGACAGGTCCGAAGATAGATGGAATCCACCTCTAGAGAACTTTGTGCGTGTTGATGTGGATGGATCAAGGAACGAAGACGGCCGAGTGACATATGGAGGCATAATAAGGAATAAAGAAGGTGAATGGATGGGTGGTTTCCAAAGGAAACTTGGGACATCATCTATCACAGAAGCAGAGCTTCAAGCCATTCGAGAAGGAATAACGCAATGTAAACAGCAACAGTTTAAACCAAGGTTATCAAACCCGGACCGGTAACTAGACCGGTCGAGACAGTGGGTCAAGGGTTAGTGGGTCAGCTCGGAGTCAACCCGTGAGCTAGACCGGTGAGAAATAAAATAATTTGAATTTAAAATTTACTAGCATCCCATTTAAATATTAAATAACAATTCCATACTTTGAACTACTAACAAAATAATCATATATTTATCCAATATTTTTTACGGTTTCTTTGACATAAATAGTATCAATCTATTATTCATTGACATTGTAGTCAATAATTACTAAATATTCTTCCTAATAAAGGTTAAAATAGATAAATGTTAACAAAATATTCCTAAAAATAATTTTTTTGTTACTAAACTAGTAGTAATTAATATCAAAATTATCATTAAAATAAAAAAACACAAATTATTAATTTTTAACACTAATTTTTTTTTAAAAAAAATACAACCCGGGTTGCGCCCGGGTTAGGCCGGGTTGTCCCGGGCCATGCCGGGCTAAAAGAAGGGCGGGTTTCTAGCTTTCCCGGACCGGTCCCATGGCCGGGTCGACGGGTCCCGGGTTGACCCGGCCGGTCCGGGTTTGATTACAGAGGTTTAAACAGATTCATCTTCACACTGACTTGGTGAATGTAATACAACTGTTGTTCTTGGAAAGCTGGGTCAAGCACCCTCTAGGTGAACTGATAAGAGAAATTCGGATGCTCATGCTATCAGACTGGGACTTGAGGATAACCCACTCATATAGAGAATCTATGGGATGCACAGACCCGCTGGCAAAGAAGGCACATAAGATTGAAGTTGAAAGGATTTGGTTAACTGAAATACCTAGGTTCTGTATTAGTAGTGTAACAGACAGGAATGCACAAGAGGAGGGTGAATTGTGCTTTTTGAAATTTAACTTGAAAGACAATACGGTTTATACTGGTTCAGCCCAAACTTGGCCTACGTCCAGTTCTCCAAACTTCAGTTGGGTTCTACTAATATCTCAAGATTAAATCAGGCTCTTGACAGCCTTTACATGTGATATCAAGAACTCCTCTCTTTACTGATCACTCCCCCTTACACTTTGTAAGTTAACACCCTACTCTTAAGATCCCACTTTTTTAAGAGTAATTCTCCCTTGATAATGAATACAGAAATAGATTGTTCACTCTATTGAATAGATTGTGTTACACACTTAAGAATATTGGAATAGTAAGCTTTCTGAGTATTGAATGCAGTAGATACAGATAATCAATGTGGCAATCAATTCTCTACACCTAACTTCTTCACTGAAGTATTTATAGTCTCTTAGAAATTTTTCCGTTGAAGATATAGCTGTTGTGTTTGTTCAGAGAGTTGGATAATCTGGTATGGAGTGTTGAAGATGTATTCTGTGATGCATTTACTCCATTGTACTTGACTTTGCTTTAGCTCATCTCTCTTCATTAATCGCTGAAGGTGGTAGGTGAGTTCCAACGGCTCTATTGATCAGATTGCGTGCTAACGTTAACTTCCATAAGTAGGTCTGAGCAATTCTGTACTTGGAAAGCTTAAAATATACTTAACCATTGATTTTGAATAAATTCCATCGCCACTCAGATTACTGCCTCTGATCGATCACAGGGTCTGGTGTCTAATTGATTACATACAGATTATTCATAGATTATAGCATGCATCACTGAGCATCATATTAGAAAATCATGCACCTAATCGATTACAGGGGAAGCCTGATCGATTAGGTATGTTAAATAGATTACATTCAGATTACATGCTTTCTCTGATCGATTATTTGATTTTCATTAATCGATTAATGCTCTCTAATCGATTGTGCTTGAAATATGTTATGATCGATTAATGTTCTCTAATCGATTAGGCAGACTTTCTCTTAATCGATTGCTGGTCTCTGATCGATTTGGCTACAGTCTCTTAATCGATTATATGACTCTAATCGATCACTCTAATTCCTTCTAATAAATTAAATGGTGCTAATCGATTTGACTAGAATACTCTCATCGATTACAGGATCCTTTGATCGATTAGACGACCATATTCTTAACTTCTAATCTAAACTCTAATCGGTTAGGCTCAAAATTCTTTGTTTTGTAATCTATCCCTAATCGATTCTGCAGCACTTAGAATTTTATCAAATTTTATCTAATTTGATTCTGATCTTATTATAGCTTTTCCTTGTGCCTAATTATGTTTAGTTATCATCAAAACTTAGCATTCTAACAAGTAGGTACCTGCTTGATAAATCCTACTGCCCGAAACCTCTCCCTGTTATGGAGGGAGGGAATGCTGAATCCTAACAAGCTACGGCTTGCCACTATGCATTTAAAAACAAAAAAAAAGTGGAAGGCCATAGGAGATGGTGTGGCGTCAGAGGTCAAGCACTATTACTAATGTACAATGTTGTCTGTGTAAAGTAATGTGTAGAGCCGGTAATACGGGTCAAAGCCCGTGGGCCAACCCGAAACCCGTAAAAAAAATATGGTTATGGGTTTGAAAAAATAGGGCCCATATTAAAATGGGTATTTTGGGCCCAAACCCATCAAACCCGAGCCCGTGACGGGCTAACCCGTTAAACACGTGGGCTAACCCGAACCCATTTTCCTTTTTTCTTTCTTTTTTTTATTTTAAAATAAAATCAAATTAAACCCTAATAGTCTAAAGTAATACCATTCCCTTCCTGACTTCCTCACTCAATCACTCACCTTCCTTCATCTCACTCTCATGTTGGAATAAATATCAGGTTGATCGTTTAACTATGGTAGAAAGAATTTAACTACACTTTATAAAAAGCTCTACCATGGTTAAAAGAGAACAACATCATCACTTTATAAAACATTAACCATGATAGAAAAATGACAAGATATAATTTTTTAAAATACTATCATAGTTAAAATGGATTAACCTCGGTTGTAACATCCTGATTTTTAATTAGTATAATTTAAACAGCTTTAAGAAATAATTATTTATGATAAATAAGATTTATTGAATATTTACTGGAGTAAATGCTATTTACCCAAAATCTGATTTGTTTAAGGGAAGGAGAATTAAATAATATATATATATATATTACAAATGTAGGAAAAAGAAAGTAAAGGAAAAGGAATATACACACACATATTACGTGCTCCTCTGTTGTATATATGTATATATATTAAAAAAAATAGAGAGAGAGGCGGAAAAGAAGAATGTAAAGACTAAAAAAAAGAAAAATTAATAAAATACAGCAGCACTTTCTCTCTTTGCAGTCTAAAATTCTATCTTATAAGTTCAAATAGGTAATTAAGTATACTTTTTTTCATAAATTTTTTTCATGAAAGTTGTTATGTATAATTTTGTCTTTATAATTATGCCATTTTTGCACTGATTTGGATAAATTTTTGGGTTGTAATTTTGAGTATGTTTTGAGTTTTGATAATAGAAGATTATAGGGATATAGAGTTAAATTAGAAAATAATTTTCATCATTCAGATTTTTCATTTGATGACAGTACGAATTTGAAATCATTTTTCTTATTAAAAGCTCTATGTTTTATGCTCTAGATGTTTTTTGAACAAATGAAACTTGGGATAAATAATTAATTTGAGATATGTAATGTACTATATATTAAAGTGCTGATATTGTATAATGTGGAACAAACTGCAAATTTGTTACTTAAGATTTTTGTTATAATAGAATTAATTTGATGATTAATTTATTAGGCAAATGAATTGTGTGGGTAATTGATGTGTAGGGATTTGTTGTATTTTGGAATATTTGAAGTTGAACAATATATTCTATGTTTTACTATCATTATTGTTATTTGTAATGTGTTAAAAGTTAAAACTTTGAACTTGAATTTATAATCTTATGTTCTATATTTGTATTATAATTATATTGTAAACCCCGGTCCTCGAGAGGCTCATTCGAAGAAAAGAAAAAAAAGTGATAAAAAATGGCTTAAAAAATGGGCTTTTTTGGGCCCGCCCGAAACCCGAACAATATGGTCCGGGCTGAAAAATCAAGCCCATATTTAAAACGGGTTTTGTTGGGCCCGGCCCGAACCCGACGGGCCCGCCCATATTACCAGCTCTAGTAATGTGTACGTCAATGTAGCCGTGGAGTGAGAATTAGTTGGAAGCAAAAATATTCACGTAGTGACAATTGAACAGACAAATTTACTACACACATTAAATATACCCCTCGCCCCAAACTTCACTTTTTTAATTCTCTTATCTCCCTTCTACTATTGTTGAAAGTCATTAAGTTATACTTATCCAACCATGATTTTGGAATATGCTATATGAGGACATTTCAATGGTTGTTCACAATAGAGAATCCCTTTCTAAAAATATTGAAGGTTAATGTAATAATTACATAAAGGAAAAATCTTAATTTTATATTTTTATTTAACGAAATGAAAAATAATAAATAAGCATATGTAAGACCAATTCATTTTTCATCATTTAATTTATTAATGCATAATCTATAAGTGCTTTTACCAAGAAAAATAGTTGTCTAACAGTCATCTTCTCTAAACCACCGACCTATATGTCAAGTACAGCAAGTAGTCTTGTGTCATTTACACTATATTTTGCTTTGCAACTTATTTAGTTCTTTCCCAAAACAAATGATGACATAAGAAAAAAAATTGCAGCCATGTTCTTATCCCTTTTCCTCCATGGTTGGATGAGACAAAAACAAAAGCTATATGTAATTATTATCATATATGTGACATTTCAAATTTGTTAGTTTGAGGTTTAAAATAGATTAAATTCACGAAGTCTTAACTATAATATATGTGATACTGATATGATATCCCAGAATTATTCATGTATAATCGTATAAAAAGAGTATTCATGCATAAAAATTAGATTATATATTTCCTCTGTTCCTAAATATAAGATCTAGTTGATTTTTTGGGAAAATTCTAAGTATAAATTGATTTGTCAGAATTTTTTCTCTAAACTTGTTTATTTGACTTATAAACTAATATATAATCTAATAATAAATAAAATAAGTTATGATTAAGTGGCTCATTTAGCTTCCTTAATTTCTCAAAAAAAATCAACTAGATTATATATTTAGGAATAGAGGAAGTGTCCATTTATAAATTAGGTTAATTAGTTTAAAAAAATGAAAAAGATTAAGAGAATAATCAGGCTAAGGATTTAGAAAGATTATTTCAATGGATACGTAATCTAAGAAAAGGTTAATCTCTTAACTACTATTTTTAAAAAAATATAGTTTTAATTATTATTTAAAGGCTGTTAATTGAAAAACTTTAATCTAAACCATTGTAACTATATTTGAACCGCACAGATCTCATCTCAACTATGATCGAGTAGCCTCTAAGACTAGGTTTCAAGATAATTACTTCGATATACGGGGGCACTTCCACACACTATACCAAAATTTGAGAATTACTTTATTTTGGAACGGGCATTTAATAAGGCATCCTTTATTTGACAGTTATTTAACCATCATGTAAGCCCACAAAGGTATGACAATTAATTAAATAGAAAATTTCAGTTAAATTTTAATTCAAATTTGGTGTTCTAGTCTGTGAAGAGATAATTTGAGGGTTATTTGCATATAACCATTACATTTGTTACTTAAATTTAAATACTTAATTGGCAGTTAAATGCTGTAAAGGTCAAATAAGGTTTTTTCCCCTTTTTATCTTTAAAATATATGGAACATAATTCAACTAGAACAGAAACCATAATCCAACATATAGTAGAACAATAAGTGACAGCCATCAGAGGTAGTTCATGCAATAGGTCACCTACCAATTGAAGCTTTGTCAAAAAATATAGGTTGACCTCGTCTAAAACTCTCATTAATTACTTTGTTTGGACTTTTCTTTGAAAGTATCCTTTGTTATAAGTAGAAAATCACTATCCTTAAAATTCCTTGTGATTTGATGGTTAATTGCGATTGTATATGTTGTATCTTTTTCTTCGCATTTGATTATTATCCTATTATTATTACTATATATTTCCCTCAACCCTAGAACAACTTGTCGCTAGCCAATAACCGTGTTTTAGAGATAAGCACATCAAAAATTAAAACAAAGGAGAATCCCATTTAGTTGGGAAAGCATGCTTTTGTTATGTATATCAAAGATGAGCCATGTAGATCTTATTCCATTCCGTCTTATGCTATGGTCAAGACCAAGATCAACAAATGAGTGTACAGTTAATTAGGTGCAATTGTATACACATGATGAAGCAATACTTTTTTCTGGCCAAGAACCCGCCTCTTCCTTTCTATTCTTTCTTTATAACCATTAAATCAACAATTTAATGGTCCAGATTTTACTCTATATTAAATACTTGATAATATGTTCATAAACTAATAAAATGTCAAATATAGATCATTAAATTATTGATTTAATGGTTATAAAGAAAGAATAAGAGAAGGGGAAGGAAAGGAAGAGGAGGGGTTCCTCTCCTCAATTGTTCATTAAGAAATGCTAAAATAAACAACTACCCTTTTTCTATTAATGGAAACGAGCTGGGCCTCCCATACGTTGTACAGATGAAATTTTTCATGTGATTCAGTTTGAAATCATAAATATGGTTTTTCAATTCAATAAAAGAAATCATAAATTTGTTTGCATGAGGCCGTGGGAAATATTAACCTAAATCAATATACAAATATAGATAAGGCAGAATACTTATGCAGATCATTTGAGAAAACTATTACATCCCTTCATAAAAAAACACATCTCAATCTATAATGCCTGTACTTGCTTTTGGGGTGGATCAATGTCCAGTACTGATAGATCACAGTATGAAGTAATAGACGGAATACCTAGGTAAAACAGAGTAGAAATCCATTATTTTAAAAACTGCAATTTTAGAGGTTTCATTGAATTGGGAGAGTTTACTTTGCAATAGCAGAGTTTAATACAAACAACTACATCAATTTTATTTTAAGCACTGAAAGACTGGTTTTACCAGAGATAGAGGGTTCTTCAAGAACTACATAACGCACAATGACAAAAACATTTTCAGACTCCTTCATTTTTGTCAACAGCATTGTCTCCACAGCTTCAACCCAGGAACCACGAAGCTTGCACATGACTTCTTTGCTAGCCCTACTCTTTGACAGATATATATGGAATCAAACAATTTCATTTCATAAATGACAAAGGCAATATTAATGGTTAATCGAGTATTACCACTTTGGGTCCTTGTTGAAGGACTGTAGAATGATAAAAAATTCCTTCTCACTAAACCCCCGAATATCTTTGGTTTTTACAGGAGATAAATATCGTACGAAACCAACCACATCTGCAAAAAGATAATGTGGTTATCCGAAGGGTCATCTAATAAAGTTTGAAATCAAAAGAGAAGCATAAAGCTTACCGAAGAAACCTTGGTCATTAATCTTACGCCAACAGATGTCAGAAACAGACACAAGTTTATAAGTTAAGGGGGGGAAATGCACTATGCAATCCTTCATTACCTTGTCATCGTGAAATTGAAGGTGGAACCTTTCATGTACACCTTCTCCCCCAATGTCAACAGAAAGTCCTGAAACCTTGAACATCGCTCTAGGGTAAATCCTCATCATGAAGCGATGTCTAACGTCCCGTTCTTTCATCTTTGCAATCATGCGTGTTCCCTAATGATGTACACACTGTGTTACGAAATAAGCACAAAGGAAAGGAAAACCATAGACAGAAGCATAAGAAACACACCTGCCTGTCGTAAAAAACGACATCAAAGGAAACAATCTGTTTCATTGGAACAGCAAGATCACCATCGTCATTGATTACCTCACAGGAGAAAGACCGATCAACCTTCAAGGTTGCTGTAAAAGTCGGCCAAGCAGGGTGCACATCATTTAAGTAGGCATCGTCAAGATATTCCATTGTTCTCCGATAAATTGTTAACAAAGTGACCTTCAACAAAGGAAACAGAGGCTTCGTTGGTAAATCCCTTCTCCTCACATGGTTGTAATAAAGTGGATAACATTATTAGGGAACTTAAAAAATAAACTACAAACTATTAACTATAAACCATAAACCAGAATCCAAAAACCATAAACCATAAATAAACTAAATAAACTTAAAAACATGAAGATAAGAAAACAGAGGGTGTGAACAGCACCTGCTTTGCAAGGAACGCAGATATGCCCCATTAAAGTGACATCAACATTCAAACTCAATCGATGGCGGGAAACAAAATTTGAATATATGAGACGCTCAGAGTGAAGAAGCAAAATGGGGGGAAAATAGAAATGTCTAAGCACTCTAGTTGACGTGACCGAAACGGCTAGCACGATTACCTATGTCCGAGAAAACGGCTTGTGAATAGTTTTCTGAGTCAGAAGCTGACCAGATTGATCGGCTCATACACTAAGGATGAAGCAGTTCATGGAATTGAATTTCATATAGATGGTGGAAGATATTTATACGATATATAGATATAGATATTCTTTCTCTTGCCCATTTGAAGAGAGGAACCCTTCCTTTTCCTTTCCCTCCTCTTCTCTCATTTTTTCCTCTTTATAACTATTAGATCAACACTTGAATAGTCCAGATTTGACATTATAATCATTTGTGATCAAAATTTTAAAGAAAAATAATTAATTATATGTGAGTTGATGAATTTTGATATAAATAACTTAATATTATAGTCAAGAACATACAATCAAGTACTTAATGTAGAATAAAATATGGACTATTTAATTGTTGATTTAATGATTATAAAGAGGGAAAATGAGAGACAATGATAGAAAGGTAAAGGAGGGGTTGCTCTCCCCCACTTGAAGGGAGAGGAACGCCTCCTTTTCTTTTATGTCATTTTCGTCATTTTCTTCCTTAATAACCACTAGATCTCATTTCAATGGTTCAGATTTAGTGTCTATAATATCATTATTGAAAATCAATTAAAATATATTTTGTATAGATCCAAATTTGAACCATTGAAATGAGATCTAGTGGTTGTCAAGGAAGCAAAGGATGGAAAAGGACTTAAAAGAAAAAGGAGGGGTTACACTTTGAACTTGTCTCCTAAGACATTCCATTAATGGAACATTATTATTAACATTAAAAAAAAACAAAGAAAGAAACATTACTATTACTGTTAGAGCTCACACGTTAAACCAACCCTTACCTCATTTCGATCTCTCAGTCGAGCGTCTTAACAGGTAGAGCGCCCCCCCCCCCCCCCTCCCTCCCTCCCTCCGTCTGAGTGTGCATACCTGGAGTAGTCCGTGGCTATGGATATTTTGGTGAGGATGTTAGTGTGGCTTTTGGGATTGGACAAACTTAGCAACATGATACTCTGGATTTCCTTCCTGATTCTTTTGGCCTTCGGAGTATCTGTTTACTTATGGGACTGGACGGAGTCAAAATTTAATCCCATAGGCCGCGAGCAAAGGTTAGCAAAAAATCCACCTCTCATGCATATTTTTTACTTAATTGATTTGCTACAGCTCCTCCTCTTGTTTACAGTGAGAATTCGACACCTGCCATATCTACATCTACGCAAGAGGCCCTTCGGTTTCTCAAATGTCCAGGTAATTATTTAATTACTAGTGATATTGATATGTATAAACCCATAAACCCAACATTTAACAATTGATCGATTAATTATTTGGGATTGAAACTTTCTACACTAACGATATTTGCTTACTTGTAAACGTAGATGATGTGTTACTTGCCGAACACGAAATCATTCTTTTGAAGGTAAATTTTCTTTTCATTCTTTTTCTTAATACATGAGTACTCTGATATGACATTTAAATTGTGAGTTTAAATACTTGAATCTTATCTTTAATGTATTTTATTTATAGGAAAAATTGATGGAATATAACGAGACAATAGAAAGGACCATGAGACAGATCAAAGAGAAGGATTTGGAGTTGGCTTACATGTATGAAATTGCGGGAATGGCTGAATCTAGAGCCATCACTCTTGAGGTATTTGTTGACTGCTATTTTAATTAATATGTTTTTCAGTTTCATATTTTATGTAAAATGACAATGTGACAAATAACTATCATCATCTTATGACCTTGCTTATCCTCAGGCAAGCTTATCAAATTGTCAACAAGAAATCGAAAGCTTATCAGAACATACGGTATAAAATATTTCTTCTATATATTTTTCTTCCCTACTAGTATACAGTACTTGTAATAAAATCATTGCTTACTGTTTCTACTTGCAAGTAGGTATGTGGCATTTGTGTGGAGAATGACAAGGATGTGGCTTTTGATTGTGGTCACATGGTAAGCTTTACTAAATAAATCAATAAATTAATTTCAGTGATTTTCCTCTTTACATATGATTTTCCTCTTTACATAATGATAATTATAATAATTTATATTAACTTTATTGCAGGCTTGTCAACAATGTGCGCCAATACTTTCAACTTGTCATGTTTGTCGCCATCAAATACTTATGCGTCTTAAGCTGTATCATGGGTGATTGCTAACGTTCAATTTAGTGTAAATAAAATTATGATATGTATAAATATATATATATATATATATCTGTGTGTGTTCACATTATGATAGTCTTTACCATAAATGAAATAATATTATAGTGTTGTATAGTTAGATAACACTCATTAACAGTGACTTCTATTGTTATGTCTTGTTATTGTTAGTTAATTACCATCTGCCCTCTCCCTCTCAAAGGTCAAGATACTAATATTGTGTTTTATTTCCCATAAGATGTAGCTCTTCAAGGGTTGATAATGATTGTTCAAGCAGTTGCACTTGCCTGATTAAATAGACAATCAATAAGATTTATAATTAAAAATGGGAGAATCCTAATTAAATCCAATTAAAATATCTAAATCCATATTCAGGCCTTCAATTTTAACAAATCCTTCGTTAGGTCAAGAGGTCTAATTAGGGATTTTCAATGTTGTCAAAAGACTAAAATGAATATGTGACTAAATATGTGTAGAGAACTAGAGAATAGTGAACAAAGTAAAATAAATAAAATATAACTTAACCTTCCTGTTGCAATGAAGCAGAGGTAAATGATGCGATGAAGCTAAGGGAAAAAGAAAACCTGCAAAACCAAGTATTTCTCTCCGCAAAATTCGAACTACAAAATACCATGATTCTTCCCCTTCATAAACTCCATCTTCCTTATTTTAAAATCTAAGTTCCGTGGGATAGCTGATCTAGAGAAATGGCCGGATTATGAGAGAATAAAAGGCCCAAAAACCTGTGGAGGAGCTCACTTTCATTTTTTAAAAGAGCATTGGGCTTTTCTGTTTATATACAAGAACATTGAGCTATTTTGATCAGGCCTCTTGGCCTAACAAGGAAATTGTTGAATTCGAAGGCCTGAATATCGATCTAGATATTTTAATTGGAATTTAATTGGATTCTCCCATTAAAAATTGAGGAAACCTACTAAAAAGTTATAAAATAGGACACCAAATAGGAAAACCTGCACCCAATCTACAATAGTTTTATTTAAAACCAAAACATGGATGTTCTTCACTAAAGGAAGCCCTAATGTATGTGGTGACATAAAGTTGTTCAGTAAGTTGAGTGGCCAAAGAAGAGGTAACTACTCACAATTTGCACCAACATCCTTTCAAGATATCATTAGCAAGTAAGCAACGCAACTTAATCGACAATTGCTGGGCAACACAAATAAAGAAATGGATAATTGCACATAGGTCCCAAGTAAGAGAATTAATTTTAAAGAGGTCCCAAGGAGTTGTTAATGATAACTATTAACAACTGCAATAGCCTTAGTTAACAAGTGAAGAAGTTGTCAATGGACTTGTCTGAAATTAATTCTCTTGCTTGGGACCTATGTGCAATTCTCCCATAAAAAAACGGGTCTATTGATTTCTTGTATAACTTTTTGTGGTAGAAAACACCTTCCCTACCCTTACCTTGTTCTTCAATAATCATTATTTAACTTTAAATGGTTCAGATTTGATGTCATAATATTATTATCAAAATTTCAAGTTGTGAAAAAGGAAAATAATTAATTAAATGCAAATTGGCAAATTTTGATATGAATAATTTAATGCTTCAATTTAGAAAGTAAATTAAAAATATTTTGTGTAATATCAAATATAAACCATTCCAAACTGATCCACGATGGTAAGGGAAGAGGTGTTTATCCCCTGTGTTTTGCACTTTTGCTAGTATGCAATTAGTCAACAATGCACCATCTATCTTCTCTAGTTTTGATTTATTTTTTTAAAATCATAAAAACAACAAAAAAAATTTCCATTTATTACTCATATGATATTAGTATGTGACTACTTTTATGTAGAATCTAATAATTAAATGAAAAAAATTGAGAAATTAGAATACTATGAATGGCAATTGAGATTTGATAAAAATAAATAAATGGCAATAGAGAGAAGCACGTTGGAAGCCCCAAAGCCCAAACCCTCCAATTTAAACATTATAGAAATCTCCAAATGCCCAATTACTATTACAGTTATCAAAACCTGGTAGCATAAAAAAAGTGCGTTCATCAATGTCTTAAGAATACAACCTAGAACTTGAAGCAGTCAAGGAATCAAGGAAGGACTATATCACAATAAAGAGACATTGAGAAGCAACAAAAGAGAAAAATAATGTTCAATAGCATTGACGGCACATATAGAGGCTTTTAGAGATCATATGCACAAGTTCAAGCAAACAGATCAAGAAATGCTACATGCAGTGGATGTACAGCCATATATGCACATTACGGACATAAAGCAGCAAATCTATTGAATTTTGGTTATTCTCATAACACATTTATTAAAATAAGCCGGCAGATGGCAAAATTGATAACTTAGGGATTAGACGAATTTTATTAAGAAAAGATTTCTGATTTAAAAGACCCATTTACTGCGTATTCAGCTACTCTAAGCAATAATATAACACCAAATTTTCTAGTACTATACTTAGATTGTTTGATCAATTGAAAATCATTTGGTAGCTTAAGCTACCCACAAAATATGAATAAATTAAAACTTTTTCTTTTAAAAAGCTTAAGCAAAAATGATGCTTTGAATAAAAGGGTTTTTCTGACAAAGTAAATTAATCGTAAAATTTCAAGTGGTTCATAAATCAAGTATTCAAGTTTGATTCTTAATACTTAATTTTATCTGATAATGCTTGGGGAGCTAAAACTTATAATACTTCTAATATATCCCATATGCATCATATATCTATATATCTACTTTAGTATTACCTAAGTTTATGGGCTTATTTTAGTCGATAACCCGCTTACCTGTATATGTTATAGAGCTCCTCCTTATGGAGGCATACAAAACATACGACATCCATGCAAGCACCTCGCTTGCCTGTCCTAACATATAACATATACAAGTAATTACTCAAATACGCACACATAAAAAAGTATGCACGCATCCCTGTTCTTCACATTAATACCTCACCCAAAACAGCCCTTCAATCTCCTTGCTCCTCTGTAAAACATATAAAAAAAAGAGTAAGATTCAAAGAATCTCAGTATTAATTATAATGATAGCAATTCATGAACCGGTACAATTATAATAAAAGCAATTATCCTTGTAAACTATGTGCTCTTAGCACCAACCAACCACTTAATTATCAAGAGGTTTGAGGTTGATAATAGTGGAGCATCTACGCTTGCAGGATTTTCTAGTCATGACTGAATAGTTATCACAAAAATGTCTAACTAGAGGGAGTGACCCACCTAGTCCTGGAATACTCCAAATATGACCTATAACAATTAAAAGCTTACCATAACATGCAACAGATATTATTCAATTATTCAAATATAATAATTATATGGAATAAAAATGCTACTTGGTTTATCAGAACTTAGTTCTGAACCAACTCCTTTCCTCACTATTGCCTTGATGAACTTACAACATTATTGTAACCTATATTTTCACATAGTATATAAATAAATAAATTAATACCGATACTCTTATACAATTACATTACATTTCTCTCGGATCCTAATATACTTTATGCTTCCCAACTCTACATCTAGGCAAATTTATAATTTGCCCAAACCATCCTGAACCTTTAAGACTAAAGCGTTGCTTTTAAATAATCTTCAATTATTGAACATATTTCTAAATGTTTGACTTTTCAACATTAAACTCTATCAAGAAGGATGCACTTCAAGATTAACAATTGCGAAACTTACAAATAATATTTCTAACCTTCAATCCATCTTAATCACAATTAAAAGCTTATAATTATGAAGTTAATCTCAAAAGGACCTCCAAACATTCTTTAAGCATCCACGGTTCTCCTTCCTTCAAGAAACATTAACTAACAACAAGCTCAATTCAGTTTCTTGGCTTTCAAATTTAAATCTTTACTCCCAAAACACAACATTAAGTATGTCTCCTCACTTTGCAATAACTATAAACATCTATCTAAAGATCTTTAGCGTCACTTAACTTTTACAACAATAACAACGACTGAACTTTTACCATATTGTAAACAATAAGTTCCAAATAATATTTCAGATTTGAAGTACAAATTCTCAGCTGCAGTTAATAAGACTCGAGCTTTAATTCAAGATCTAGCCATGCCTTACAACTTATAACACTTATTGGCTATTAAAAATCAAAAATATCAGTTCAAACTTTAAATGATCATATCATAACTTCGAAAAACCTTGACCATATGTTCAACAAAAACTCTCCCTTAAATATTAAACACTTGCTTAATTATTTAAAAATCCCATAGCAGAAACATTCAGATTTACAACTTTAATGATTTAGAACCCCAGCAACATTTTAGAAATCAAATTTCTAGCCTTCAACATCTAAACCACAGCCTGTTTGACATCAAAATCTCCACCCAATTAAAAACATCTTTTAGACATACTTTACTTTTTTTTATTCTTAGCCCTTGTTGTAGTTCTCTAAAACAGTGGATACTCATCTCTCTGGGATATTAACTCATATCTAGTCAATCATATTCCAATCCCCATAATTCAGACTCCACATTCCTAAGCATCAAATATTGAGTGACAAATGCATCTGTATATGAAGGTAAGCATCATATTTTCTTCTACCCAATTTAAGAAACTTACTTACACCTTCTTCATTTAACACCAACACAACACAACATCTCTATGGTTGATATCAACAATTATCACATAACAAGAAATGCATTTATTTATATATATATAACATCCAACATCTTTGTTCAAGATACTTAAACCTTCCTAAGTTTTCAAACCACTTCTCTTTTATACTTAATTCGTCATTCTAAAATCTCAATCATTTCCTCAACACTTCAAACCCCTTTCTAACACTTAAAACATTAAACCAGAAACTTGTAACTAGTCCCAAGTTCATATCACTTTAACTACCTCATGGCAGAATACTCAACAATGAAATACCCATATAACACTCTTTCATTGGCCTTTCAATCTATATTTCTTTTCCGAAAATTGGTTAAGCCCTCTTAAATATCATTCTGAAAATTTTCCAGTTTATAATCATCAATCACTACAAAAAATCCAGCTTTCGGTGGTGACAAAAAATCGCCACAAAGTCACCGCCTTTGCGACTGTCGCTGAAAGTATAAGCAGCGACAAAAGGAAGTTGCCGCTGAAAGCCTACTTTCAATGGCAACGATAGTGGGACCCAAAGTGATGAACAAGGCATCGCCGCAGATGGTACACATTAGGCGGCAACAAATATATCAACAGAGTCGCCGCCAAAGGCGGATGCATCAGCGGCGACTTTTGTTGCCACAGAAGGTGGATGCATCAACGGCGACAAAAGTTGCGGCTGAAGGTAATCAAAGAATCAGCGGCACTGGCATTGAAAATCGCTGCTGAAGATAATCAAAGAATCAGCGGCGACTTTAGTCGTCACTGACACTTTTCTTTTTATAAAAAAAAAATTCTAAAGTGGTATAATTATTTAATTAAAATTAAATCCTAATAAAAAAATAAATCAACCAGATGGGAAACAATATATTATATCCACACAAGTTTTAAAGCTGAATTACAGTCCCAAAAACATTTTTAAACATAGCATACAAAATGGGGATCAACAAGCAAATCATGACGAATGATCAAACAGCGGGACACCTGAAACAGGAGTAGAGGTAGAAGCATTTCATTGCATCAGCTTCATGAAGGCAGTGAATTTGATTGATTTGTATACTCCTCTGCTTTAATTGATTATACCAGAAGAGTCTATCATTCACACAAAACAAATATAACAATTAGATTATGAACTTGTTATTTAGATTATGCTTCTTCAACAAAAATATATCCATTTACATAGCTGTAAGACACTTAATTCATTGGAATTATGAATTTGTTATTTAGATAATGCTTCTTTAACAAAAATATATCCATTTACATAGTTGTAACTTGTAAGACCCTTAATTCATTGGAACCCATATGTACAGCATAATGACGAAATTTACCTATATCTCAGGATATACCAGCATTGCTCAAAAACAAACAAACTCAGATTCAATGCAACTCTCAATCAATGACAACCTTTTATGGCAATCACATCACAACTTAATATACTAGTAACAGGCAGGTCAAAACCAAAGGCAATATAACACAATCAAGTTCAGACTTCTAATTAATCAGTATGGTTCACAAATGCCATGCCCCTGTCCAAATCTCAATAGTTAAGCTAAGTTACAACATAAATCAAGGTCATTCATCACAACTAAGAGATACAGCCTACAACAGATCCAAACTCGGAATATTCCAAGATTGAAACATCCAAATCTAAAGATTCAAGCACAATATTAATGACAATAATCAGCAAGCACACAATGACAACAATTTTGTAAAATCACCACAGCAAAATCCAGTTCTTTCCCAATAAAATTCAGCCACCAATGATGCTAGACCACACCACATTTCAATCCAAAACACAATGAGGATTAATTCAGTTTTGGTTAAGGATTTTTTTTTTAATGAGTAATGGAAAACAAAGCCTAAGCTAGAACAAACAAAAACATGTGACACCTTTTTCATGTAAGTAAAGCATGATGATCGGAATTAGGGACCACCCCACAAAAGGCAACATCAAATCCTATCCTTCCCCACCTTTTTCATTTCGATTCCTGAAAACTCGAATAGCCATGTACATCTTTCATCTATTGAATTGGTTGCTAATTTCTATCACGTATAATACATGTTTAGGGTGCTAATTTTACTGATATGATATAAAAATATTCATAACCAGATCATAACGCAGATGACACGAAACTGAAAAGCACAGCTCAAAAACCATGGCATACAAAGCACAACTCATTAATTTAAGACAACTTATAGGATACAATATCAGACAGAATGCAGCAGAGTGGTTCCATCAAGAATCAAGATAAAGAATATATTTGTCACTCGCTCAAACAGAACTCCTATCAGAAATACACTGAACTAAACAGTAAAAGCTTACTCGATCTCGTCCATTTATTACAAATTTCTTTTAGTTTTAGGCAGAAAACTTGAACTCTAACGTCGGTGAACAGTGATTGGAGAGAGAGAGAAGTTCAACAAAACCGGCCAAAACTCACATGAGAAATACACTGAACTAAACAGTAAAAGCTTACTCGATCTCGTCCATTTATTACAAATTTCTTTTAGTTTTAGGCAGAAAACTTGAACTCTAACGTCGGTGAACAGTGATTGGAGAGAGAGAGAGAGAGAAGTTCAACAAAACCGGCCAAAACTCACATGAGAAATACACTGAACTAAACAGTAAAAGCTTACTCGATCTCGTCCATTTATTACAAATTTCTTTTAGTTTTAGGCAGAAAACTTGAACTCTAACGTCGGTGAACAGTGATTGGAGAGAGAGAGAGAGAGAAGTTCAACAAAACCGGCCAAAACTCACATGCATTGCAAAATATCTTTAGGAAGCCTTTAAATCGAAGTTCAAGCTCCCTTTTAATCAGTTTAGAATTCCCAGAACGCCCCAAACCCAAATCAGTCCTAACTCAAAACGGTGTAAATCGGAGAAACAGAGGGTGTTAAAAGAAAATAAGGCTCACCAGAGTCTAAATCGGGGCTCCCGTCGCCGTCTCCGGCAACGGCAACTTCCGGTGGCCGCTGAAGACTTCGAAGGTCGCACCTCGAGAGAGGCAGAATACGATGAGAGGGTGGGAAACAGGAAAATCCGAAAATGAGTGAAGAGATCAAGTTGGGTTGGAGATATTTTTTGGGAGGTGAATTTACTATTTCACCATTCGAATCCAAAACTGGAAGAAATTCTCCGCCTGGTGTATTGCAGTAATTGTAGAAATCCTTGGAGAAAATAAAGATAAAAAATTGAAAAAATAGGAAACAGATGGAAAAATATAATAGATTTAAGTTTTAAATTTAATTCTTAGTGTCTCCCATGTATCTCGGTCTCTCCATTAATTCCAGTATTCCACCAAGATCTCAAGAATTAGGTTGTTCAAGTACTGAGACGAAACCGAGACACCCCTTTCCTGAGTTCTGGTACCAGAATAAGGTGGGATGACATTTGTGTCCTAATCCCGGTACCAGTACTGAAGGGGTCCTGGACCCACTGGGACGAGACCGGGACATGGACCGGAACTGAGACGTCTCAATTTTCTTTGACACGATCTCACTTAATTACCAAGAAAAAACTAAAAATACATGTGTGTATTTATACTTTGGTTACTAATAATATAATATAATTAATTTTTTAATATCACATATATTGCTACTGGTGATTCTTTTCTATACTTGCACGCACATGTACAATTTTAAGGGGCTTCGGATTTGGATTTGAATGTATATAAACACATGTTTATATTCTAACTATAAATTAGAACAAACTTGAACACCACTTGGAACTTGGAAGGAATGTCTAATGGTGGAAGAGAAAGGAGAGGCGTGACTCCCAAATGGTTATATCCTAAAAATGAAATGATTAAATAAATAAATCAACTAAATGTAGTAAAAAAATCAATCAATCAAACTATTCTATATGAAGAAAGAGAAAAAAAATAATATTTTGGCATGAAACAGATTAATTGGAAAAAAATAAAGGAAGAAATGTGTAGTTAGATGGGGGAAAATTAAATAAGTAACTATATTTATGGCACCGGGACCGGGAATACTAAAGGTGTGACTGTATCCCAGTACCGTCCTAATTCTAATTTGGTCCTGGTACTGTTGATCTCGATATCAGATCTCATTGGTCTCGGAACATTGTGGTCCCAACATGTCCGGGACAACCGGGACAGGATCTTTTTGAGTAGCCCTATCACGAATTATCTCCCATAATGTTTCTCCATTCTTTAATAACAAAAGATACTAATATGATTGTATATTTTATATTTATATTAAGAATTCTAAGTACCCAGTAAAATAAACGTGGGGGGGACACTTAAAGAATATGGGTGTGTTTAGATTGAGTTTATGAAAAGTGAGTTTTTTTTCATAATGACTTTTTCTACGCACTAATGGGTGAGTTTATGAAGAACAAATCCTTGATTTATATATTTTAAAAATATACATATAGGTTTTAATTTTAAATATTTAAAGTGTAAAAATTTTTAGAGAAAAAAAATCAAACCAAATTATATCTCAAAGTAATCCCTTAATTGTCGTTTGATATTTATATATATATATATATATTTGAACAAATATATTCACAAACAAATGTAGAATAGGCATCCCAATATATATATATATATCACTAAATCTATTTTAAATCGTTATATTTAAGATTTAAGATAAATCCTAAAATTATGTTCATACTTTTAATTGGTCAATCCCAAAATATATATATCACTAATTATATCTACTAATTATATATTAAAAAAATTAAAATTTGTTTAAGAGGAAATCACATATTTTCATCCTAAAATCTAATTTTTATTTTCAAATTTTAATGAAATTTTAATTAATTTTTTGATTAAATCAAAATCTGAAAGTATAAAATTGATAAAAGGCATGCGGACATATAAAAAATATAAAGGAAAATATTTCCTTTGATTCGCAAACAGAAGTTAGCTTGACAATGAAATTATGAAAATTGGAAAATCAATGATTAGTAGTGATTGCACCATACTTTTATACACTTTTCATTGATAAAATCGTTTTATTATTGAATGTTCTTGGGGTAATTGCACCTAATTAGGGTAATTTCTGACTTTTGCACACTTTGTTGGAATTTGTTCTAGTCAAGGGCAATTTGGGAATAATTAGCATGATTTATTGTGTAACCCATTTTCAAGAACATTTTGATGCTACCTTAGGTCCATTTTATATGCAAGTCATAGAAGAAACATACCCAAATTAAGAAGCCAAGTTGCAACGAAGAATTATGGACGGAGCAGAGGAAGGAAGAGGCAGAAGCCCCTGTCTTTCGGCGAGCTCACGGCGAGGAAGACAAGAAGAAGCATAATTGATCTCTGCTCACCATGGCCTCTCTGAGGCGAGATCACGGCAAGCTCACAGCCCAAAAGTTCCAAAATTGGTGCTTGCTCGCCGTGGCGAATATTAGCAAAATTCTGACTCGTTTTTCTTAGGGTTTTGTGGGATTATAAATAGATCCAGACACCCCCACCTTCATTTTTTCGAAGCCTCCTTGGCACGAAATGGAAGAGCTCTCATAGGGTTTCCATCATCTTCTCTCATTCCCACTCAAATTTTCACCTTCCCATTTAATTTCATCTCTATTCTTGCTTATTTCCTTGTTCTTCCCTCCTTCACCTTCCATTTCCACCATACTTCTTCTTCATTCTTCTTTACTCATGGAGGCTGCTATGTTGGGTCATTTTGAGCACGAAATTGAAGACATGAGAGGCTAGAATCTTGGTGCTTTGGTGGTGTGAAGGTGGCTCTAGCTTCATGGATCAACATAGGGGAGTTTCTAGTTTGCAATTTCTTATTTCCTTTGTATTTGACTTCTACTCTTGTGTATTGGTCTTGTATTTGGATTTAAGACATGAGATATGTGGTTTCTATCTATGTTTGTGAACCATATTATGTATGCTTTGATTTAAATGTGATTGAGATATAATTTCCTATCTACTTGTAGTTGTATTCTTGGTTGTAGCCATTTTAGTGGTTGCTAGTGATTATAGTCAATTTCTTCTATGCATGAATGTTGTGGTTGCACTTCATGAGAGTTAAATTGCATTTGTTTCAAGGCATTCCATAAACCAAGTGGATCTTAACACTAACCCTAAGTAATGTCTATGAAAGTGGTTGCTAGAATAGTCATTAATTAGGGCTAGTAGACCCCTAGTGGTTGCTTAGAGATCTTTCAATTAGACTTGGTAAATTAAACTCCCAATCATTTTTAAAGAAGCGTTTGAGTCACCGTAACACTACCAAAGCCCATTTTATAAAACCACCCTTAATCCAAACTCTTTCCACTTTTCAATCCAAAATACCAAAAACAAGTATCTTGCATTTTCTCTATAGTTTCATTAAATGAATTTTCAAACCAAAACCCCCATACCTTTTACTGTTTTAGTTGCATTTAGCTAGGTTAGGTAGTTAAAAGACTCCTCAAGTGAAACGACCCGGGGTTGCAACCTATATTGCAATTCTTGGATTTAAATTTGATTTTAACCCCCAAGGCGCATTTAGGCACAAGGTTAAATCAAGTAGATACTTATTATGGCCAATCAGTCTTTAAATTTAAATGTAGTGATTATCAGTCTTTAAATTTAAATATCATTATTAGTAGATGCAATTTTAGAGTTTATCTTAAATATAATAATTCAAAAATAATGATTATATTTTTCTTAAATATAATTAGTGATATATATTTTGGGATTGAACAATCAAATATAATTAGTGATATAATTAGTAGATTATATAATTAGTGATAATTTGACCATTTGATTTGAATAAAACTAATCATCTGGGCCGTTAATTCCTTATGAATAATGTTTTGGTGGAAGAGTAATTTATGTTATATAGATACAGATATAGATATAGATATAGATATAGATACAACTAACTCCCTAATCTTGGACTATAAATGTAAAAATGCCTAATTCTCTATGTATTTATCTAGAACAAATGCTAAATCCCCTACGATTAATGGGAAAAAACATGCAATAATCAGGCCCAGTCAATCATACAATTTTTTTTATTGGAGATATGTGTGCATATGATTTTTTGGATGTGAGCCTTGTATATTGGGCCACTTTTTTATTGTATAGGATTGAAAAAGACACTAAAAATTTTAGACTAAGATTGTAAACATAAAATTACGTGGTATGAAAAATATTTTATGAACTTTTCAAATTTAGAGATTGAATTCTTCAATTCAAAGAAGTTGGAAAAATGACAATGAGAGCCAACAAAACTCTGGACCAGTGCGTTGCGCAATGAGTTAAGCATTCCACACTAAGATGATTTAAGCTAAACAATATCTTCATAAGGGATGCACAATCGGTAGGAGTTGTAATAAAATGAAAATTATGCATATGCACAATCCGAACACCTAAATAAAAATTATGTGAATGCAATTCGGATTGCTAAAAAATTTGAACCGTGAAGGTAAAAGAAATTTCTTTCAATTGTAAAATAAATGAGGTCAGTTGGTATACAAATTTTGGAAAAGGTCTCTGTATACCACGATACTGGTCTTGCTTATACTTCTTCTTTTGTCGTCCAAAATTAGTATTTTCAAACCTTTTACACTCGTCACATGTGACAAAGCGACATACAGCTGACCATGTGAGAATACAGGGCTCGGCAGGTATAAACCAATAGTCGACATTGATTGTCCTTGACTTTTGTTTATTGTCATTGCAAAAGAAATGATAACAAGGAATTGCCTTCTTGTCATGTTGAATGGAAACTTAGACTCTGATGGATTCATGCCCATGCGATGTATAAGAACATCTTGTCCAATGCTGCTCTTGTTGAGAGCAACTACTTTATGAAATTCTCGCCAAGATGCGTAACCCTCAACCTGGTGCCATTACAAAGACCTGCGGCTTGGTCAATGTTTCTTATTAGCATAATCGGAACTCTGACCTTCAGCTTCAATATGTGATGGGGCATTCCAGAACAATTGATTGAATTCAGAAACTCAATATTGTACAACTCTTCAAACCTATCATTCACATTGTCCGTGTGTCTACCGAAAGATCACCCCGCTACCTAAATTTCCACATCCGAATCTTCTTGTCAAAAGTAAAGTGATTGGGAAACTCCAGATATGTTAGTTTCCTTGCATACAGGTCATCTTTATTTTTCTGCATCCAAAAAAGGAACATAGACTCTTTGATTCTAGGTTGATCCAACAAAGAAGACATTGTGTCATGCCTAGAATAATACACTGGTTGTTGCTGTGGTAGGTGGAAGCTCAACCTTTGCACATGTGGAAACCTATGATGAATTTCAAATGAGAATATCCTCCAAGTAGCCTCACATGAGGAGATATATCTACAATTAAGGTAATGTGCTATCTCATCAAAGGGTCTTTGAGATTCACATGAGTCACTGTTATTGTATATGCCAGCAATGACACGATCAGGTCCTTTAGTCACATATTTGAACAAATATTTGATTGCACATGTTTGATTTGTCTTCTCCACATTCAGATGAGCACGAAACAATTTCAACAATGTTGCATTGTAGGGAACAACATATCTGTTGTCAAGTTTTACTCCTTTCCTCTCAACTGTACATCCATCTTGTCTCCTGCGATATGTTGGATAGCCTTTCTCATCTACAATTGTGTCATTGACAAATTCCTTAGGAAAGAATTTGGAACAAAATCCATCCTTCATGCATGCAGCTTTATTGTTTGACCCTCCACAGGGGCCGTGCATCATGTAATTTCTAACCAACTCATATAGTTTAGGATCTTCATCTCTGTCAGGTATCTCACTTGAAATAATTTTGTCAACATCGGAGGGTGTCTTTGGTTTATCTGCATCCAGTAACCACAATATAATATGTACATGTGGCAAACCTCTTTTCTGGAATTCAATTGTGTATACCTCTGTCATACAGACACAATTGAGAATGTCATAAACAGGCATAAGTAACAGAAATGAAGCAATAGGATTAGCAAACCAGAAACAAAGTTTTTACCTGCTTTGATGGTCCCAAAAATCTTGGCATCCCTCAAAATATAAAGCAATAGAATGCAGACAACCTTGGTTGCATTGAACGCATTGCTAAGGTGGCCGTACTCTTATTTAAATAAGCAAATGATGATTAAATCATCAATCCATTGGCATTATAATTATTCGTTTATCATTAAATCTAATTAAAATAATGCGATCAGTACCTATATTCTTATTAATTCTAGCAAAACGAATCAGAACAATGATGGGTGGTTCCATATCCTCAGTCTTCTTATTATATGTCTCCTCTGCACAAATTCCCCACAAAGATATGTTGATTGTGTTCTTCCTGTTAGCATAAGAAATTGTCAGCCATAAGTAGTGATGAGTTGAAAAAGACAGTTTTAGTAGACTCTTTTTATGAAGGAAAAACCACATCAAAAATTTATGTTGCAACCGTTGGTTTGCAATGCTAAAGTTCAACTTTTTGATTGAGTCATATTCCCTCCTTCGGTCATGCAGCGTTCCAAATGATTGCAAGAATCCAATCACATATGCAATTATTGGACAGTTAGTTGTTTGCATCTGAGTGAAAAATTGTGGCAAAGTAAAAACATAACTGTCAAATGATACATAAATAAATTCATATATATAATTGTTTTAGCACCTATTAAACCATCTGATGGAGCATGCCCACAGACGATACCTTCAATGGTAGCAAAGTTAAAAGCTGGATTAGGAATTTTAACGCAAGAATCTTTAAATAATGTGTTGGGGTGGGAGTTCAGCCTCTAGTAAGGTCCTTGTCAACCAATATCATTCCGACCTTCTAAATAGGGTGGTGAGCAACCTTCTTACGGACAACCCATTTTCGTAGTACTTTGGCATGAACGGACCATGTGTCCTTGCTGTCACCAATATTTCGGAACATATCCATCTTCACCATTCTTTAGTACGTCAATTGTGTTTGGAAGCCAAAACTTTGTAAGGTGGTATTATGTCATCGTTCAAATGTTTTATGAAAATTTAGAATATTCTTATTGGTCACTTTAAATTATCTTATTATTTTAAAATACTTTATAGTTTACAAATATTTTCGAAATTGAGTTTCTGATTCTTAATATCTTTATGAATGAAATATCTTAATATTTTTTGTAACTACAATATTTTAATCTTTATTTGATATCTTTTCTTTTGTTTTTTATTTTGATGATCTTTTATTGATTATTAATTAAACATAAAGATTAAATTTTTTTATAATTAATTTTTTTATGCTGACTTGGACCAATGATAGAGAGTTCATGAGATTTAGAGAAGTATATTGATGATGATTGACGATTATGGCTCTAATGGGATTATATTAAGAAAATTGAGAAGAAGATAAAACTCTCTAATTATAGCTAAAGTATTTATGTGGTTTGTAATTGTTATTTTTCCAAGAAAAGTGCATCAAACACAACGCCATAGCTTGCATACGCGCTCACAATATTTCGAAACGTGCAAGTTGGTATGTGTGTATGTAAACTAGTCATGGAAGTGGGTAGGGAGAGTAAAAATTCAGATCAGAAAATCAATGTCAAATAATGGAATTTTCAATTGTTAAAAAGTAGTCCTCTCATCCTATTTATAAGACACTTCTAACATATTTCACATAGACCAAGAAAAACTTTAAATCTCATTAATAATGCCTTAAAATTAGATAACTTTCAAACTTTACTCATATTTAATATCTACTAAACCACATGAAAATAAAGTCTACACCTAATAAATGAATGATAACATTGTGCATTCACATGAAAAATTTAATAATATGCCTTGTAAATAAGATCAAATGAAACATTATCTCTCTGCCCTATAATTAGGACCGGAGAAGTATATTCCAACCACATCCTGAATTGTCATTCTCCCAAATGGTTGGTGCTTTGGTGTGTATAAGAAATATGCAAAATTAGAGTAGGCCTCTGTAATTATATGAAATCTATAATAAAAGCATATCTATTACTGCAAGCTTTCTTTTAATTCTCACTACTACAAAAAAGGCCTATAACGGCACTTTTTTAGCCCTATAACGGCACTTCATAAGCATCGCTATAGCTAACATCACGATAGGTCAAATAACCTATAGCGGCGTTAAATAGGTGACTATAGCGGCGCTTTTTAATAAATAAGTGCCACTATATGTTGCTTATCCCGGTGCTTAGGCACTTTGTAAGCGCCGGGATAGGCCATTTACTTTAATTAAAAAAAATAAATGTGGAGCCTATAGCAGCGCTTATAAATAGAGAGCGCCGCTACAGTTATTTTTTAAGAAAAATAAATAAATCATTTATTTTTTTATTCACACCCACCTGTCAATCTGTGATCAAACGCAGTCTACATCATATTAAAATATTAACATGCTGCTAATTTTAGAAAAAAAATAAATCATTCATTTTTATCCATAATACAAGCAAAGGACTCAATGTTAATATTACAGATCAAAGTGGTTCAATGTTATATTTCTTTCCTCTGGACCACCTAAAAGTTTCTTACTCAAGTATGAAACGACCACAGTACAAAAAATAAATGTAAAGAATCAGCCTCATGTAACCATTCCTTAATCATCATTAGTTTGATAGATCTTCCAGGAATCAGCAATCAGAATTATTATAACTGTAGAGTCCTGCATTATAAGATAAATACAAGCTTCTTACTGAATTGTTCTGCCAAGTTTCTTGAACTCCACACCAGGTGCCCATATAGATATTGCTTTGTCTAGATTTTCTTTGGTTACCTATGTCAAAATCAAACAATCATTACAGTAAATATAAGAAGGAAGAACTCCAGCACAATTAAGGATATCAAATTTCAATGCTTAGACAGACCCATCACGTTTACAAACACATAATGGCCAAGATACAGAAGGTATTTTCTGCTGTTCACAAAGACAAAAACCTTTAAAGATGATCTTTCCTTCAAAAATAGTGTAAAAACCAGAAGCTCACATTTGGTGAATTTTTTCAACGAGTTGTAGCGGTTGCAAGTACTATATCATGGGTATTGTCATAAATAGGGGGCTTCCATTCAGCAAGCACTGCACATTTGAAAAAATATAAGTGACAATATAAAATAGTCCATCCATTTGAAGTGCAAATTGTAACTTAACAACAAAGAAGAGGTTTAATAGAGAGAATAAAAATACAATTTGTTTGGAGAAGAGGAAATTCTCAAATGAGAAATAACAAAGAGAGAGTGAAGGCATGACGAGAAGATATAAAAAGCAAACGAAGTCAACATTGCCAAAAGTGTAACAAGAAGATATCCATAACAGCTACTCTCTACACCTTCCATAGAACAGATGTAACACCCCAAATTTTAGAAAAGAGAAAATAAGGAATTAATTAAGATTTAGGAAATATTATTAAAATATTAAAAAGCATTAAAAATGAAATTATGATGTTTTAGACATTTTTAATAAATTTTAAGGGTTATTTTATTTACACAAAGAAAAAAAAATATAATAATAATTATAAGATAAATTTTAATCTAAGAAAATTTAATTGGGAAGGCATTTAGAAACTTGAAAGCCTTATAAATGAATTTATGAGGTTAGGTGTATTTTTAATAATTTTAAGGATTATTTTCTTTAGAAAATAAAGAAAAATAATTAGAAGATAAATTTTAATCTGGGGACTTCAAGAAAATTTATTTTAAGGCTTAAAGAAATTATGACTAAGAAAAATCTCTAATATGATATAAGAATTTATTCTAGAAAATTATTTTCAGGAAGGGACTAAACTGAAAATAATAAAAAGTTGGTTTTAGGGATTAAAACGAAAAGAAGAAAGTTTTAGGGGTCAGAACTCTATTTTTCCCCTCACCTTTTATATAATACTCCCTCATCCTCTCTGTCTCTCACTCTCGATCTCTCTCCCTCACCGACACTCTCTCCCTCACCTCCTTCCTCTGTTCTTCGTCCTTCAAGCCTCGGCCGACGGAGAAATCGGCCACGATCGACGACGATGAGGAGCTCTGAGGCACGCCTGAAGTTCGGATGGCTATGGGTGAGCTTCTTCCTCTTGTTTTCCTCTCCTTTTCTGTCCGATTTGTGCGAGTTAAGGGAGGGGATTAATTCGGTTTTAGGGGTTTTTAAGGTTGGTAAATCCATTGAAACGAAGCTTAGGGTTCGATTAACAAACCCCAAGAACGAATTTGAGCAATAGAGTCGGATTAATCAAGATTTCCCAAATTTCTTCCTCCTTGCACTGTTCATCCGACGCAAACTTGGGGATTTTCGGTTGTTTCTTGTTTTGGGACTTAATTACTCATGATTTTTAGTGATTCTAAGGTTATGGCATGGATTAAAAGTGTGATTATGAAGCTAAGGGATTTTTGAAGCATTTTTCCTCTCCCCTGTTTCTGCAAATCCGACGGGTTAAAGGGGGAAAATCCTTGAATGTGATACACTTGTAATTGAGAAGTTCTAATAAGCAATTTGTATGTATGATTTGATGGATTTCTGATTGGTTTGAATTATTGTTCAATTTCCCCTGTCTCCATTTTGTTCTGGCCGAATTCCCATTCCTCTATGTTGCTTGATTCTTGTTCTTTCTCTTCTGTTCTGCCGATTCTTGTTCTTGGTGGATTCTTGTTTTCCTGTGATGATGATCTTAGAATTTTGGGAGGCTTTACTTTTCTCTGTTTAAGCTCAATGTATGGTGGAGTATAATTGATTTTCTTTTGTTCTGGCCGACGGATGGGTTATTGCAAAAGGAGGAAAATTGTGTGATTTCAACTAGGATTTTATTGTGGTCATTAAGAACTGGAAATTCCTCCCTATTTGCTTTGCTTGGATTGATTTTTGGATGAACCAATGAGGATTAGGTATAGGTAAATGAGAGGATTTTAGAATTAAGGTTAAAGATTTGATGTTAGTTGGTTAGGTAAGAAGGGGTTTTGTAGTTGGAAGAATTAAGTAGGAAATATGACTGGGGAACTTAAAATGAGTTCCTAAGTGTATTGGGTATTGCTAATTGAATGTGTTAGGTACTAGATAATTAGTTACAAGGGAAATGCAACATGTTAAGTGTATTGGGTATTGCTAATTGAATGACAACTTGTTAATGGTTAAGTGGGAGGATTAGCTATAGTTAAACAAATGCCTTTGAGCCTTAAAATAAAGATCAAGTTTGTTCAATAGGTAAGAATTGTTTAATCGAGGGTTAAGTTTGAAGTTGGAACTGATTTTGTGCCTTATCGGTTTATGTTTTAAAGATTGGAAATGTTGATGATTTAAGTATGCTGTTTTAATGTCTCTAAAATAAAGGTTTGAACATGGTTTTATAGTTGGAAGATTTAGATAGGAAGTTACCCTTTAAGTAGGCTAAATGTTGTTGTTGGGAATTTATTAGGATCAATTGAAATTTATAGTTTTAGGGAGAAGTTAATTAAGTTGAGTAAGTTATTATGTGTATTAGAAGTGTTTTTGTGATAGAGACAAAGGTTATTGGTTGTTTTGGAATCTTACTAATAAATAGCAAAACAACTAGAATTTATTGTTTAATGCGGATGGTAATAAGATATCAATGAATTATAAAAGTTAAAGTTCTGTGTTGAGAAGAATATGAATTGATTAGCATATTAAATGAATGAGGAATTAATGATTCTTGGACTGATTTTAATTAAGCAAGGAAAAAGGTGACTTATACGGTAGACAATGGAATAGTAGAGGATTATTTATAATTGATGAATGCTTGAAAGTACATACTTGTTAGGATATATAGTAAAAAGGGGCTAATTGTAGTAATTAGGTTAGTAAGACAAGTGTATTGGATAAAATCTGAATTTATTTTAGTTATGCATAAAGCTCCCAAGTGTATTGGAGGATTATGTGTGTGTTATTGTTTAATTGAGTTGTTATATAATATTTAAAGCTTGACTAGGTATCATTAAATAAGTTAGTAATAAAGCAAGATAATTTTGAAATGCAAAGGGGACATTTAGGCATTCTCTGTAATCGGCTGTGGTGTGAATGCTTGAATTTTAGTTTTTATTAGAACGAGAGTGTTACCTGATGATGATTTAAGTAGTAAAAGAAATAGAATAATTAGTTTTCTTTATTAATAATAAGAGATTTAAATATAAATTTATTTAAACGAAAGTTATTAGATATAAGTTTAATTTAAAATAATTAGGATATTTTTACGATTGTGTTTGGAAATGTGTGTGTAGTGATTGATGATTTGGTTTATGATATTCTTTAGTAAATTAAATTAATTGGACTTGATTTACACTATTGATGGATTTATTATTAAAATTCTATAATAAATAGGAAATATATATATATATATATATATATTGGTGTGTGTGCTAGTGTGTGTGAATGACTAAGGCTTTTTAAGAATAATTTTTATAGAAATTATTGATCAAACATTGAGAATAAGAAAATTTAACATAGTTAAATTATCAAGATAATCTTGGTTAGTCAAGATCCTAATTAAGTTTGAATAAATTATAATTTGATTAAACTAAAAGACTTGGGTAGTATTAAATTAGGATTCGTGAGAGACGTCGGATAATTATCCAAGAATACAGATATTAATTTATTATTTGTATATTACATGTAAATAGGTTTAGATAGTGACATAAGCTGAGGAAGTCAGTGGAAAGGAAAGGAGACAGTAAAAGATTAAGCTTGGAGTTCAGGTAGCAGTTTATTTCAGTAACAATTAAAATTGCATGTATTATTTTGTAATAACTGTTGCATTTAGTTGGTAAGTTGTTATTCCTCAGATGGAGTACTCCAGGCTTAGGTGATTAGCTACACCTTTGCGAGATTAGTTACGTTTTAGCCTTATGTGCTTTAACGAGAAACCCTGCAGGTAAAGCCTCCACTATAACGAATATATTGTTATTAGTGGTTGGCAGGTGCTTTTAGCACACAGATTAATAGGAGTAAGACTATCATCATTTGCACAGCTTTATGAAATATATATATGACAATTGCTAGCATGATAATATATGTTAATGAAAGAAACTGCTATTGGGATTTCCAATCTCACCCCCTTCCCCAAACATTTCCAGTTTAGCAGGTTAAAAGAAGCTAGCGGGGAAGAGGAGTAGACGAAGAAATTAGGAGTAGAAATTGAAAAGTCAGAGGTAGTAAATATTTTTAATAAGATTATTTGTATATGTTGTAAAAGTAAAATTATTAAATTATTAATAGAGAGCCCAGGAAATAAAATTACTATAAATGTATTAAGGGAATTAAATTTCCTAAGAATTTCTAATTATGAATAGATAATTTAAAAGGGAAATGTATGTATTATCTTAATGTCGCTGCGTATTCTGGTAGAAGGGTTATCAACCGAGGTAACCCCAGCGTTTTAATATCGGAAAGGTAGAAACCCATAAATAGATACAGAGAACCCATGAATGGGTTTTCACTCCCCACACACTATCATCAAGGGGAGAAAATTATAAGGGAACTTAAGTAGTTTAATTGTTTTATGCACCACTTGGTCTTATAAAAGTTTTAAATTCTGAGCTGTTCGAAAAGCCCATTCCAACCGACAGAAGGTTGGATAAATATTTTAAAAAGAAAAAGTTTTAAATTTTCCGTATTTTTGGGCTTCGAATATTCATAAAAGTGGTTATAATTCAATTAAATTGCTATAATATAGTAGTAAAAGTCCAGGTGTTACAACAGATTTGAAGGCAAATTTCAAAGAATAGAGATTAAGCACGAGACTTAAATCTACAAGAGTTCAAAACTTCATATCTGCAAAATTAAGAACAGATACATAACAAGCCAATGAAGAACAAATCAACAAAGATCAACTTGCAACCACTCAGACGTTTAAAGCCTCATCAAAATACACAGCAAAACAGATGAGAAATCACATACAAACTTGACAGAATTCCAGCATATATGATGAACAAAATTTGTATGCAGAGACATTGCACAAAGTTAAAACTCAAGAGCAAGAACTCAGGCAAATATGTAGCAAGTACTATTAGTGGAGTTAAATCAAAGCAGCAAAACAGAACAAGACCAGCACAAAACATGTATTTCAGGTGCACTATATCAGCAACAATCAGATTTACAACCAGATTTCGAAAGAAAACCAGCTTGGTTGGGAAGAAAATTCAATTCACCACAACTCACAGCTCAATATTAAGACAGAACCATCAACTTACAGACCAAAAGATATCTTGACTGTAAAGCATGTTCACAAATTCTAGTAGTCATTACTCAAGATAGAACCAGATTCACACAGGACAACAATTAGTTCACAGCAAACAGAAGCACCAAAATTCACAGAGAAACAAGTCAGTGTATCACAAATTCTGACACAAGAACACAGCAAAACTCAACAAAAAACTAATGAGATTAATAACAGAATATGTAGCTTAAGCAAATTGAGCTCACAGTAGCAGACATCTCCAATTCAATATGCACAGAATCAGCAACATGCAAAGCAGCAGATTTTTGAACAGAGCAGAACAAAGAAACAGAACACAAATTACACTTCTGCAATTCAACCTAGGTCAAATTTCACTTTTTCTTGGCTAGACATGTGATTAAATTGTAAAGTTCTTACAAATTAAACCAAATTTCAGATCAAAGCTATCTAACCCTATCTAATTCTTTTTGTGATTTAACAGCCACTTAGATACATTATAAGTTTGAAAAATTCGCTTTTGCAGTCAATGAGACAACTCTTTTGATGCAGATCAGCAAATTCATATGAATAACAAGAAGGATCGAATAGAAAAATCATGATGAAATTTTTTATATAAGCCAACAATAGACCTTTCATGTAAAACAAAGGGTGGGGCATGGTATAAAAAAATTTCCTATGCTTGAACAGAACTGCAGTATTTAACAACCATTTGTTGAATTCTGTTGCAGGTTTAAAACATGTTCCTGTCATAATAGAACAATTCATGGGATCACAATTATTCTAATTCAACAACCAAACTTGAAGTTTTAAGAAGATGGGACGCTACCTCAAAGTTCAATCTTTCTTCCCACTTAACGACACAACAACAGCCTGTAAAGCAAGCTTGAATCAGAATGCACACAATATGCGTCAACCAAAAAATTTTCATAGTTCAAAACAAGAAGAGAACCTCTTACATTCACTTCATGCCTCTTGCTAATTTTCTCCTTCTGCCTACACCAAAACTGTGGTTGCTTCCCTCTTGTGCGGCAAAACATAACCAAAATTCAGCATGTCTAAAGAATTTACTTGTAGAATTCGACGGCATTCGCATGGGGAAATTGATTAAAGAGCTATTGCTAGTGTTTGAGCACTCCCTCCCTCTCTATAATAGCATGCTGACAAGAGAAGAAATCAGAACAAATACAAATATCAGCAGAAAAAGACATACCACATTTCCATTTCAGCAAAAAGAGCCAAAATTCTAATACACACTAATGTCCTGTTAAGAAGAGATATTATTGCAAATAAGAAAAAGATACGTGAAAGAAGCTCGTTAAAACACATTACACATTAGGATTCACAAAGCATAACAAAAATAGAGTCCAAACCTACATTTGCAAAGACCATATGTTCTCAAACTCATACAACATTGTAATCTCTTCAAATAGAGAGCTGGAAAAAGTAGTACCAAAACACCCATAATCAACAGAATGCAAAACAAGATCCAGCTGCTGCGAGAGCAAATTGTGTGATAATATATATAGAGGAATAGACCAAAACCAAGTTAATCAGGACATATACAAAAAAGCCCGCAATATAGGATTTCTGAATTATATGAATTGTCAACAAAAACTTCCAACCAGCGAAATTTTCAATAGATATATTGATGAAAACAACAGCTATTCCAGTACCTGAAAAAATTGGATGAAATACACATTGTCAACAAAATGTTAACATATGTGAGAAAGCTAGGGACATATAAGGTACATACATATAAGGCATCAAATATCTAAGCTTTATGCCTATGTCTCGTTTTTTTCCTCCTCCGAAAAAAGATTTTTTAGAATAAAAAAATGTCATCATATCCGCATTAAAATAATAATTCAACCATTGCAATTCAGAGTCAGTGCCCATAAAATTGAAACTACCAGAATATATATACACACTTCAACTTTGAGATTGAAACTCAAACAGAAAGAAGAAGAACGTACCAATTCCTATGAGCAAAGCAAAGAACCATTTCACGACCAACAAATAGCCCACACACAGTTCCCTCTAAGCGCCTATCAATATCAAAGTACGGAAAAAAATAATTTAATTCTGAACTAAACCATAAGAGAAACCGAAATAGCAATATGAAGAGAGGAAGTAGGTAATCAAGGGAACCTTTTCTTCCCGATAATCATAATTCTTCTCTCCAAGAAGTTCCATTGATAATTTACACAAAGATAAATGGAAAACAAAAGAATTTCCAATTTATCCTCATTTAAAGCACAAAATTTCTTCCCTCATCATCAAAGTAATATCCCCCAAAACATGCTCCAGAAAACCAAATCAGTAGAAAAATCATACAATCCAGGAGAAATAAAGAAATAATCCATATCAAAACAATCCAAATGAAATACACAATAAAAAACGAAGAGGAAGAGCCAACAAATGCACCTGAAAAATGAAGCTCGCATTGCCGGAAATAAGGCATTGCTGGCCGTCGTTCGTAGAGAGAACTAAGAGAGAGATGATAATCGTATGCGTTATCTCGCAAATAAAAAACCCTAACCTAGGCGAGGAGGCCGGGCTTCCCCATTCCTTTATTTCCAGTGATACGTTGTAACCTGCAAAGAGAATAACAGAAAGGACAGGGGACAGAAAAGCAGAGCGCACAGAACAATAGGTAGAGAGAAGAGAGAAGAGGAGAGGGTAAGGATCATTTGATGATCATTCATGTATTTGGTGTAATTATGAGGTTGAGGATTCTCTCCATGTGCTAAGGGACTCTGCGGCAATTAGGTCTTTCTGGCTGTTGTTAAGCCTAATCTCCGCTCGAGATTCTTTAACTGTGCAATTTGGCCCTGGTGTTATATGAACCTGAATGAAACGTTGGGTCGATGGGATGGCCCTTGGAAAGAGTTATTTGTGATAATCTGTTGGTTAATTTGGAAACGACGTAATGATAAGGTGTTCAATAATATTGACTCAAGTGTCCATGGAATTCTTTTGAAGGCCAAATCAATCTTGTCTAGTTTTAAGGCAGCAAGAACTCATATGAATCAAGCTAAAATTAATGGTTTGAAGGGTGTGAGGGAGGATCATAATAGAATGAAGATGGAGGGATGGGTGATTGTTCATGTTGATGGTGCTTACTCTCATAAGAATGGGCAAGCAGGTTGTGGAGGAATCATTAAAGAACATAATGGTAATGTCATTGAAGCTTTTATGCTGAATATTCCGAATGGAGACTCATTGTCAGCAGAGCTTTGGGCATGCCGTATTGGTCTTCGAAGGGCATGGGATGGAAACCATAAGAAAGTTTGCTTGCGAAATGATTCCCTAGATGCTATCAGGCTCATAAAAGATGCAAATAATGACCTTCATGAACACTGAAATTTAATCCTTGAAAATCATCATATGCTGAACAGGGAGTGGAATGTAGATATTCAGCATATTAACAGAGATAATAATTTTGAAGCTGATCGTCTTGCTAAGCGTGCTTTGGAGATGCCTTTTGGTTTTCATTTACTTCCTTTAGATGACTTTCATTTATTTACTTCTTGTACTGTAGTGTAGATTTTAATGTTTTCCCTCTTTATAAAAAAAACAATTATCTTGCCTTATACATCACGCTGTCTCGTATACACTGCAGAGTAACCACCTGATTGCCCTATACGCTAGTAAAATACTTAACTACCTCTCCCATAACAGAAAATAATGGCCCATTTGGTTCAACCCCATTGCAGGTGTGCAATGGTAATCCTTATGGGAAAATTTCAGTTTGCCCCCACAATAGCAAATTAAAATCAGATTCCCTCTCTAACTTTCTGAAACTTCACTAAGGCCCCAAGGGGGCAAAGTGAAGATATTTCTAGAATGCTCAAAGACCTTTTACCCCTCAAAAAGGAAAGAGCAATAATCTGAAGAAGAGGAGATTGATGCAAGATGCAAGAGGGAAGGGATGAAGCAAACCTTAAGAACTTCTTCTACTTCCTCACCATGCCGTACAATCTCTCTCTCTCTCTTCTTCCACTCCCTCACTGGTTCATTGCGGTCTGCAGCTCCATCATATCGCCACGCCGCGCCTCACCACGCCCTACTGTCTCTCTCTCTCTTCTTCTACTTCCATTGTGACGAAGGCGACGACGGTGGTGGATTCGATGGCGTCGCAGTGAGGTGTTTGAAGCTCACTGCAACATCATTTGCCTCTGTCTCTCCATCTCTGCGCCTCTTCGCTGCAACAACGTCATTTGCCTCTTCACTGCAACTTCCGTCGCTGCAATAATGTCCAGGTTTGGTGTATTTTTTTTCTTTTTTTGATACTTAAAATGAAAACACAAAAGTAAATTACATCAAAATTCCATGTTTAATATTTCTTTGGGTCAATGAGATGAGTTTGTTTGTGAAGATTTTCGTACATTTTGGGATTTTCGCTTTGTGGGTTGTTTGAAGTTGAAGGGGCTTTTAAATTTCTTGATGTTTTGTTTTGATATGTAATTTCGTTATACCTTCTAGTTCAAATCAATCTCTACCATAGTATTTCTCATGCACTTTGTGCTAAGTTGCTAACTGAGAGTAAAAAAACGAAAAATATGTGGCTGCTTACTTTTTCTTATTTTATTTTTTCATCATATTCATGAGAAAGTTATGTGAGTGACCTTGGGTTTTCAATTTGACTCTTCTTCTTGAACTGAAGCAACTATATATGCTTGATTTGATTTACTTGATGCATAATTGTGGGTAGTTGATGTATATATAACAAGTGAAAAAGATAGTTTCTTGATGATAATGATGATCATGATCATAATAGAAGCAATTATGGCAATCTTAATGCTTTAGGAATAATTCTGGTGTGAACTAAAGTAAGGCCTCAATGAAACTCTCTTATTCCTTTTTACTTTGTATAGGGCTATGGTAGTCATCATTGTGAAGAGTAGGCTCATGACCTTTATAAATCAGTTTTGAGCTAAAAAAAAGAAGTTGGAGAATGTATGATACTACTCACTCTGTATTAATTTAATACTTACTTTGCATCATCATTATATCATCAATATATTAGTCTTATTTTAGAAGCTAGTTGATATTTCTTTATGAACAACAACTGCTGGCTTCTATAAAAAAAATACAAGTCTTATTCTACCAAATGAGAACAACCATATGAATTGCGCAACATCACAATTAATTTTTTTCTTACCAAGAGAGTTTTCCATTTACCCATATCATAGAATTTATATTGCCTATATTCTTTTCCTTTGCACTTTATTGTGTTGTTTGAACTAGTTGTGTTATACCAGTCTGTTTTTCCGTTTTTGAATTTTTCTCTTTCTGCTCTCCACTAACATAAAGTGATAGGTCTTATTTTTTTAAAATTATTTTTGTCCTTTTTTCTAGCTGTGCTTGAAATTGTAGAGATTACTCTACTGAACATGAGGCTTTTGTGAGTAATAATCTGATTATTCTTTGATTCCAACATGTCTTTGTTTGTTTATCTGATTTTTCAATTCAAGCATCTATTCATGTCAAAATGACAATGTGGATATTCATATGCTGAAGATGAGGCTTTTGTGTCTATGTTTCTCTGTTTTTCGTCATTTGATATTGATAAGATGTTTGGGACTATTTCTGTTGTGCCATTAGGTTACACTAACAAGATCTTCTCTTTTTTTGTCTCTTTGACTTGCTGAATTGGCTAGCCTTCCACACCATGATTTTGTTTTTCTTGTTCATAGATAGTTAATTTAGCTTTTATATATTACCACGAAAGTTCTTTGATTAGATAGATGCTTGTCTTGTTGATTTAGTTAATCATGAGGCATTACTATTAACATTTAATGATCGTTTTTAGTGATGTATCATAACCATAAATCTGTTTTCGTTTTGAAGACAAAGGAGAATGGCCCAAGGATTGTAAAAGATGTCCAAAGTTTATCGAAATCTCTTTTGGAAGCATGTTTTCCTACTGTTTCCTTTCTTCATTGTAAAATTAAAATTGCACCATTGCTTATTAGTTTATGTGTTCAATTGATATGAATCTCTGAAAAGTTGATGTGTTTGTGTGTTATTTTTTTAGGGTGTATAAAAATGGAGCAGAAATATAAAGAAAGGAAACAACAGGTTTGTGTAAGTGGATGGAAAAGGTTTAGGAAAGATTTTGTTAAAGCCAACAATATGAGGAAGAAGCATCAATTCAAAGATGCCTCCATAGCAGCTGTAAAGGAGTGGAAAAAATTGCAGTCAGACCATAAGGACATTTATACGACAAATGTGTTAATGACAGAGATGGAGAATGATTACTCCATGCCCTTTGACACCTGACAAATTGCAGCCCTATTGAAATGATGACATTGTAAAAAATAGGGTTATTTGAATTATGTTAGTGAACTAGTGACATTTGGGAAATTGTTTTCACTTGCATGGAAATAACCTTATTGCTAAAAGGGTTATTTGTAAAAAGATATAGTTAATGATTGTAGTGATAAATTTCCAAGACTTATGTGTGGATTTCCAACATAAGTATGTAGATTTCCAACATGATTCTTGTAATTTTCCAATTCTCTAAAATTGTCCAATCTAACAATACATGCTCCATTTCAAGTTTGAATTTATAAGACACATATGATGTATTTCCAAGACATATATGAGGAATTTCCAACATATATGTCGTAATTTTCCAAGTCTCCAGCGTTGGCTTATCAACTATTCCAATCTAACAATGCATGCTCCATTTCAAGTTTGGATTTATAAGACACATATGACGTATTTCCAAAACATATATGAGGAATTTCCAACATATATGTCGTAATTTTCCAAGTCTCCAGCGTTGGCTTATCAACTATTCATGCTTCGATTTCACATATGCATTTCCAAGATATATAAGAAGGATTTCTAAGACATATGAAAATTTTCCAACATGACTCGTAATTTTTCAAATCTCTACAATCGTCGTCTAATATAATAATGCATGCTATATTTCTTATTTGGATTTACAAGACAAGTATAATGGATTTCCAAGACATATATGAACAATTTCTAATTTCACTTTTGTAATTTTCCAAGTCTCTACAATCATCCAATCTAGCAATTCATGCTTCGATTTCCCATATGCATTTCCAAGACACATATGGTGTATTTCATAGACATATATGAACAATTTCCAACATGACTCTTGTAATTTTCGAAGTCTCTGAAATCGTCCAATCTGGCCATTCATACTTCCATTTCATATACGTATTTCCAAGACACATAGCATGGATTTTCAAGGCACATATGACGGATTTCCAAGACTTTCTTGCGTTTTTACAACATGATTGTCATGATTTGATAAGTCAAAAAATTGGACGAATTTAGGCTCCTTGAATGATACATAGCTAAAAACTTTGGTTTTAAATTTCATATCAAGAGTTTTCCTTGAATGATAAGTGAAAAAATTGGACGAATTTTGGCAATACAGGTTTTGATAATATTTCCACAACTACCCAGGGGCCTACAAAAAGAAAAATAATGGCATACTCATCAAGGTTATGATGATCTACATTTTGAAACCTTAACACTAAAGCTACTAGCAATACAAAAGATGTTATCTCATATAATATAACTTATCATATCATATAAGTCATGTCCATTTACATAGTTATGAGCAAATTTCATTTGGGTGCTTAGGTCCAAAAGCCACAAAATACCATCCTGAAATTCAAAAGGACATTTACATTTCATTACAAAAAACAAAAATAGATTATGTGTATACTGTATACACACAATAGCTGCTTTCCCATAATGTGTCCCCATAAAAACTAATGGTGTACTTCTTGTTGAATCCACCACTTTCCGGCCACACATATGTTGTTATCAAACTCTTAAGGCATTCATACGAAATCCCTTTACTTATCATTCTTCCACTAACAATTCCACCCTCATATATAATATTTCCATCTAAGCTCTTAACATACTTTCCTCCCACATGGAAGATGCAAAATAATTGCTTTGCACAACTGCTACTCATTCTCATAGTGTGTTGCTGCACATAATTAATTCCCACATTTCAACCACATGACAAAATTAAATCAATTAGAAATTTGCAACTGAAATAGACAATTTAACAACATAAGAATTGCATTATATCAACTCAAACTTTCATATTTTGTGGACAAGTTACCTTAACATCAATTATACTAGCCAACATTTATATTTAAAGGTTCATTTGGACTTCCAATCACATGTGTTCATAATGTATAGTCAACCAACTAACACATTCTACTTTGAGCTTAGGACACATAATGGCATTCACAAGAACATATGCTCCATTTGCAACATACATATGACAACTTACTAGGTAAATAACCTTGTTAACAACATCGGAGATTATGAATACATGTACATTAGTGCCATTTGAACAACAATTATTTCAACAATACATGTTATTTATAGTAGCCATGGGAATTCCTACACACATACGACACATTTCTAAGACACATATGGCAAATTTTCTAGACACATTTCACCAATTTATAAGACATAGTACAAGTCTTCAAATGCTATACCTTTTCACATTTTCAGCAAATTCCAAGACACTTATGACAAATTTCCAAGACATATATGACAAATTTCCTATACACATTTGCCGAATTTCTAAGACATAGTAGAAGTCTTCAAAGGCTATGCTTGGTATCTACTCCATATTTTCAACGAATTTCAAGACACATATGACAAATTTTCTAGACACATTTGACGAATTTCTAAGACATAGTATAAGTCTTCAAAGGCTATAGATGGTACATACTTCATATTTTCAGAGAATTCCAAGACACGTATGACAAATTTCCAACACACGTATGCGTATGACGAATTTCCTAGACACATTTGATGAATTTCTAAGATATAGTACAAGTCTTCAAAGGTTTAGATTAAAGAGATGAGAATTTTCTACTTGGGG
Organism: Mimosa bimucronata; assembly: GCA_037074515.1. Classification (NCBI taxonomy): domain Eukaryota; kingdom Viridiplantae; phylum Streptophyta; class Magnoliopsida; order Fabales; family Fabaceae; genus Mimosa; species Mimosa bimucronata. Next base: position 23,783,197 of record CM073445.1, on the reverse strand, counting down.
ATAAGCATTTACCTCTACTAGGAAGTGATTCCAACAACTTGTTCATCCAACACTGACCTCCTTGCCTTGTAAAAGTCTTCAAAACACACATTCAGAAGGGAGGGGGTTGAAGTTATTGATTCAAGCGAGGTAGTCTGCATTGAATCAATGGACGATTTGCTTGCACTTGCTCTTCCTTGAGTAGAGGGAGGAAGAGAATGAGTCTGAGTGTGCTTCACCAGAATATATTAATATATGTCATTTGCTCTTTCTTTTTTAAGGGTAAAAAGGTCTTTGAGCCTTCCAGAATTAATTTCACTTTGCCCCCTTGGGGGCTTAGTGAGATTTCAGAAAGTTAGGGGGGAATTTGATATTAATTCACTACTGTGGGGGTAAACTAAAATTTTCCCAATCCTTATTGCATTACTATAGATGACATGTTTGGTTGGATTAAGATATGGTAAAAGAGATTACATATGCAAAAGATATTGCACATTTTTTGGTAATCCCCATTCATAGGGTCCCCCTATGAATCCTCATTGCAGACCTGCAATCTATTAAAAGTGTCAATTTTACCCTTAAGAACACATGTTAAAAGACATTATTCTTTACCCCCAAAAATTTTCTAGCAATCCTATTGTCAAAATTGTTAAAGTTTTTGTTCGATCATGATTTGAAAGATTGAATCCACTATAATAGCCACAGATCTGAATGATTCTTTTTTTTCTCTTTGAGCGACAAGAACATCCATCTATCTTCTCTTCGAGCATGACCTGTTCATTATTAATCCTGCGCGACTTGTTCCAGCGATTTCCATTTCAATCATCTTCATCTCTCTTCAAACGATCTAAAGTTTCTTCATCTTCATCTCTTCTTTTTTGTTTCAATCATCTTCATCTATTTTAATCCGTTTTCCATTTTTTTCTTTGTGTTAGTTTTGTTGTTTTTGAATTGGCTTACCATTTTTTTCAGTTTCTGATTTTCATCAAAGAAGTTATATTGGTTTTTGGGGTTTTGTTATGACTTTTAGATTTAAATCCTTTCTTCAAGTTACAATTGCGTATACATTTCAGAATTTGTTCTCCAAAATTCGAATTTAAATCCTTTATTCGTGTTGCTCATTTTTTTTATGTTTTCCTGATTCTTCCTCTACTATATAATCTGTTTACAGCATTTGAGTAAGGCAAAACTATTCTCCCATTATATATATTGGAAGAATTTTGGAAGAACGAGTGGACAAATTATGGCAGAGGAACATGAATAAATATCCTTTCTATTAGATCCACTAATTGTTCTCCTATTGCAATCATCCTCTCTATTTATTGGCAATGGGTTTTGGATTCATCCTCTCTATCTATTAGATGCTAGAGATGATGATTTTGAATTGGCCGTTTTCCACAAATGCGAGGGGAGCAATAAAGTTTGGTTATGTCAAAATATAGGAGGTTTTTGGGGGTAAAATGGTCTTCTTCATATATCTTAATTTTAAAATAATATTATAAAGTGACATATTGCACCCATGTTTAAAAAACAAACCAAACACCATCTTGGTAATTAGTTTTGCATTCCATTCCCATTGCACTGCACCTTATTGCATTACATAGGCTAATAGGGTTGAACCAAACAGGCCATAAGTAATGCAACTATTAAATGACTGAAATAACCAAATGAGAATAGTAAATGGCATATCATCCAGATTGGATGAAATAGGAAAGATTGGTGGGGAAATGAAATATAGTGGGCCTATCTCGACGCTTAATAGATCTAAGCATTGGGATAGGCAAGAAAACTATAAAAAAAATTAAAGCAAAATAAACCTATCCCGGTGCTTACAACAAATAAGTGCCGGGATAGGTCAATATTTTTTTAAAAAGATAAAAAAGTAAGGAAAAGAAAGTCTATCCCAGCACTTATGAGAAATAAGCGCCAGGATAGACAAGAAAATTATAAAAAAAATTAAAACCTATCCCAGCGCTTACAATAGATAAGCACCGGGATAGGTCAATACTTAAAAAAAATAAAAAGTAAGAAATAGAATGCCTATCTCGATGCTTAAGAGAAATAAGCGCCATGATAGGTTTGTACCTATACTGGGGCTTGTTAGTGCTGGCTTTCACCCAAGAAGGGGGGTGAATTGGGTGATAGAATAAAATACTTAAACTCTTTTCAAATCACAAGTGAACGCAATCTTTAAAATCTTTATTGGTTTATAGCTGTGAGTATTTCAAATCATGAGATGCACTAAAGAGTATGCAAAATTAAATATGCTGGAAGCTAAGAGAGTTAAAGGAAGAGATACTGCACACAGAATTTATCCTGGTTTGGTCAACCTTGACCTACATCCAGTCCTCAGGCTCCACATGAGATTTCAACTACCTTCTTGTTTAAACCGGGCACAAGAGAAGCCTTTACAACTCACAAGTTTAGCCAGGCACTTGTTAGGCCTTTACCACAGGTTTTACGAATACAGTTTCACCTGCCAACCTTTTCACAGAGCTTTAGAATTCTCTCTAAACACTCCCCCTTACAACCTGTAAGGTTACAACCCTGTTCTAAAAGCACCAAGCTTTAGAACAACCTCAAACAGTAGAGGATTTCAATAATAAAGTTCACTTAATGAACAGATTGTGATAATCACTTAAGTATAAAGGAATATATGAAGAGATTACAATCCTAGAGCTTAACAGATTGAACAATGAGTGCTCTAACTCTCTTTTTCTAATTTACTTGACTCAACATTCTTTCCTCATTTCTGGGCTCACTAGGTTTAGCTCTTAATCAGTGTAATCTATCATTCTGCATAAAAGCCCTGTTCATCATCTTTTTCTTCATTACACTTATGGAATCAATTCTTGATCTATTTATATCTTTGCAGCTTGCCATTTCTTTCAGCTTCATATGGCCGTTTTAATATAGTCGTTGGAAGCTCATAGCCGTTGGTAATAAATGCTATTCTTCAGCTAATTCAAACTTATGTCCTAGATTCAACTGTTTATGCATAGAGTGAGCTAGACTGCATGTTCTGAACGTTTTTAACAAATGTACTTTCATGGCAGCTTTTTCAGTAGCGCTAGCATGCTTTGCTATCGCTAACTGCATAGTATAATTCCTGCACTTGAGCTGTTAGCTAAACATGAAATCATGTAATGCATAGCAGATGTTATTGCAAGCTTAGTCCATTAGCTCAATGAGATAAAGACAATATACCAGCTAAGGAATGTTAAGGTATTCTATATCAATAGTCATGGGCATTATCGCCAGCATATTCTTTTAGTTAAATGTTCAACGTACTAGCTATATCATTTCAATAAGCATTCTTCTATCGATAGCTAATCCCATTGTTGCTAGTTATTTGATTGCTCATTAGCTTAAGGATACTGAGTTATATGAATATTCAAAGGTATTTCAAGTATCCTATTATCGATAGCTAAACGTGTTAGCGCTAGTTAACTCATTTGCTCTCAGGCATTAGCTATCTGAATGTTTATTATCTGAAGTACTATGTCATCGATAGCTGAACCTGTTATCGCTAGCTGATTCCATTAACTCAAGGTCTTGGTTTATATTTCTGCTAGTTGTTCTTTCTTCCATTTTTCTATGTTCTCAATGAACTTCTAGTGATAGTGTATTTCTTTAGCGATAGTGAATGACTTAGCGATAGATATTAACTTTGTTATTTCTAAGTCTTCATTTGCTATGGCTCTTTGTCTATTAGCGATAGGCTCTAGCTTTAGCCATAGTGATTTGTTACCTATCAGATTTTACTTGTTTAATTCAAAGGTAACTTACACTTATTTACTTATGTTATCTATGGGGTCAGTCTTCATCAAAACTTAAGATTCTAACAGGGCTTAGGTTTGTAAATGCCGGAATATGTCAACAACCCACCAACAGCGGCACTTACACTTTAAAGCACCGCTATTGTTGCGTCGCAATAGGGTATTTCTGTAGTAGTGTCTAAATATAAAATTATCAATAGATTATCCCCTAAATTTACAAATTTTTCTTAAATGAATATATTCTATTTTGATTGCACGTGGTAATGATTTTGTTTTTTTTCATTAGGGAGTAGTTTCTTTTTTCTTTTTGATAACATAATGAAAGACCACTACTTAATCCTATGTGGCTGAACTAATCACTACTACACAAATGGCCTAATGCAGCACAACAATAGAAGCTCTCAAATTAAAACCTATCCCAGCGCTTTATAAAACTGGATATTATAAAGCGGTGGGATAAACTCAAATTTGATCTATTAAAATTTGTTTTATATAATGCTTGATTTTGGGTTGAATTTAGTTTTTCTTTTAACCTTTCTTTCACGTTTTGAATTATTTAACCTTTTCTCGTAATTTTCTAATTTTTCAAACTAATTCAGATATCTTTTTTTATTTTTAAAACGAGAACAATTAAAAACTAAAATTAAAAAAATGTTCTAAAATGCCTATCTTTTTTAGATATCTTTTTTTTTATTTTTTTATTTTTTATTTTTAATTTTTCTCGTTTTATTAATCTCATTATTTTATAATTTTTTTTCAATTTTTTTTTCAATTTTTCTGGACTAATCCCAGCGCTTTTTATGTATAAAGCGCTGGGATAGGCCCCCAGAATTTTTTTTATTTTAATTTTTAATTTTTCTCATTTTATTAATCTCATTATTTTATAATTTCTTTTTACAATTTTTATTTTATTTTTCTGGACCTATCCCAGCGCTTTTTATGTATAAAGCGATGGATAGGCCCCTGAAACATTTTTTTAATTTTAATTTTAAATTTTTCTTGTTTTATTAATCTCATTATTTTATAATTTCTTTTTTCAATTTTTTTATTTTTCTGGACCTATCCCAGCGCTTTTTATGTATAAAGTATTGGGATAGGCCCCCAGAATATTTTTTTGATTTTAATTTTTAATTTTTCTCGTTTTATTGATCTCATTATTTTATAATTTCTTTTTTCAATTTTTCTTTTATTTTTCTGGACCTAGCCCTACTCTTTTTATGTATAAAGTGTTGGGATAGACCCCTGAAACATTTTTTTAATTTTAATTTTTAATTTTTCTCGTTTTATTAATCTCATTATTTTATAATTTCTTTTTTCAATTTTTCTCGTTTTATTAATCTCATTATTTTATAATTTCTTTTTTCAATTTTTCTTTTATTTTTCTGGAGCCCAACGCTTTTTCTGTATAAAGCGCTGGGATAGGCCCCTGAAACATTTTTTATTTTTATTTTTAATTTTTCTCGTTTTATTAATCTTATTATTTTATAAGAATAGGGACTAAATTGAAAAGAACAAAAGTTTGAAGGGAAGAAACGTAATTTTCTCTCAATCCCTTTATAAAATCAAATCCCTTCTTCCTTCCTCTTATTCTCGTCATTCCCTTCGTTCTTCTCACTTTCCCTCTGCTCTTTGTATTTTTCTCTTCATTTTCTTCCCTGTTCCCTACGAGTTCCGGTGACGACGGCGAGAAGCTCCACCAACGAGTGCAAAGCTCGATTCAGTCTCAGGTGAGCCTCTTCTATGCGATTCTTCCCTTTGATCCTTCGGTTGATGTCGTTTCTTTGAGTGAGGTTTGATTTTAGGGTTTGGGTTTTAAGGAGTTTTGAACCGATTGAATCAAGGCTAAAGCTTAGATATCTAGTTTCCCTAAAGAAATTCGAGCATGCATGAAGTTATTGCCCGGGTTCTTAATTTCTTTGTTTATGTTACTATTCAGGGCGCCGATTTGTGGGTGATTCCGGGTTAGAACTGAACCAAAGTTTAATTAAACTTAGTTAAAAGTAAAATAAAGCTAATATATAGAGTTGTATGTTGAATATTGTTGAGTTTTGGGGAATTTCTGAAAATTCCCGATTTCTTCGCTTGTTTGGTCTGATTCTGGGAATTGAATAGGGCTTAAAGAATGATTAAATGATAATAAAGGTGGATAAGAACAAGTGTATGGGTTTATGTGATTTGAAATTTATGTCCTTTGCTTTTCTCTGTTTTGTTCGATGTCCTGTTACGCTTGGTGTAAGAAGAAGATGTAATAGAAATTATATATATGTTGTTATATGTTTAATTTATTATTGAAGGTAAAAGTTGATTTTTATCTTCCTGTTTTGTCTTGATTTGTGTTCAACGATGAGGAAGAAATAATAGTATTAAGATAATGATATTAAAGTAACCATATGGAAATATTTAATTATTGAAGTAGGATGAATTCTTGCTTATTAGATGAATGTATGGGTGATGCTTACATGTTCAGTTGGTGTGAAGGGAATGGTTTGAAATCTGAAATTGCTTTCTGTTTCGTTTGATGCAGCTATTTGGGTATTTTGATAAGTTGTTTTTGTTAGGAAATGAAAAAGACTAAGTGCTATGCAGGCTTGTGTTTCATGAATGTTCCCAATCAAGATCTGAATCAAACAGTAATAGAGATTCTTTTTAAGGGAACATTGTTGGTTAGATTTATAGAATCTAAATCATTGGAGTGTGTAAATGTTGAATCAATGTTTTATGTTATATGAGAGACTTTAAAGATGTAAAATATTTGTTGGAATTGGAAGATGAGAAATGTTTAAGTTGAGTTTCATTTCAAATTTTATATAGGATGATTAATATTCAGTAATTTGCGGGGGTTCATAGTAAGGTACTACTGTTGTGATTTATTTGAGGTGTTGAGTTGATGATATGATAATAAGTGGGGAAAAAGATGTTAGAGAGATGGTCGGAGTGTTAAAACCATTATGGTTAAAATTATTTTCTCTCAATTCATATCCATTGCTAACTTGTATTCAATTCAAATCAATTATTTCTCTCAATGATCTCTTTATTCCCTCTCTTCTTGCTATCCGATTTGTGAAATTCAAGGTTTATGCTAGAAATTATGCTTCCCTTAAGTTTGGAAGGTTGCATTAATTCAAGGTTGATCTAATTATGTTATTTATATGTTGTAGGAATTTGAACAAGCATTTTCCTGGTCCACATTTTTATCCTCCACCAAAAAACAAGTCAAAGAATTCAATCAGGTACATTATATGTTATGTTAGGTGCTAAGACTACTGTGTGGTCATTTAATGTACTTTTATGAAATGATTGTCTTGTGGAACTGGATTTGTGAGCTGTAATTGAGTTTTTTTGCCTGTGAACTGGATTCAATTAGGTACTCAGATGCTCGTTGCTTCATGTTGTCAAGGGAAAAAATTACTGCACTAATTGAAGAATGGTGCACTTATGTATACCCTATTTTCTCCAATATTAGATGATCCATTCATTAATTAGTATGCTTTTGTTTTCAACTTACAATGGTTGGTTTAATTATACATTAGTATGACTTTTCTAGTGTGTATGTATTATGGAATGGCTGGAATGGTATAGAGCTGCTGGTTTTTTGCATTGATGCAGGAAGGTGTAAAACAAAAATAAATAAAATATTTTAAAAAAATAATACCTATAGCAGCGCTTGTTACGTAATAAGTGCTGCTATAGGTATTATTTTTTTTAAAAAAATAATTCCTATAGGTATGACCTAAAGCTGCGCTTTTGAGATTATAAGCGCCGCTTTAGGTTACCTATAGCGGTGCTTATAACACAAAATAAGCGCTGCAATAGGTCATATGACCTATATAGGGTCAAAAAAAGCGTTGCTATAGGATATTTCTGTAGTAGTGAATATTAGCCTAATCCTAATTCAAAATAAAGATAAGCTCAGAATGAGTTAGGGAGAGTAGTTTTTAACATAAATTATTGAAAGAGATTCTTTAAAAAATTCAATATAGATTTTTTCACGAATCACTAACTTAACAGTTTCATTAATTGCTACAAATTTATTATGTATACTTTAGATTAAAATGTACTTTTAATCCATTATATTTGTATCATACTTAATTAAGGTGTTTTAAATTTGAAAAGTATAGTTTTAGTGATTTTTGTTAGCACTGTCAATTTTGTTTAACGGAAAAGGATGAGTCAGCAAATATAGGATAATTCTATAATTAAATACAGATAAAAATGGTTAAATTTAAATTATAAAAATGACTATGTTAAAGAATTAAAATGTAAACATATTTTATCCGCATTTAATTACAAAATCATAGTTTAAATTTGTTGAGTAAATATTTTCCATTGAATGAAACCGACGGTGTTAATAGAAAAATATAAAAGTACAATTTCCAAACTTAAGATAAAAAACTCAATCTAATGTAAAATTAAAAGGATCAAATGTATATTTTAGCATATGTTATAAAAATAAGAAAAATATAAGACATTGAGAGGAGAAAGATGAAGAAGGACAAGAGAGAAAATTGGAGAGAAAGAGGGAGAAGCTCTTATTCATTTTTTTGGTTATCCGAATGCTTTGTACATAGCCTCTATTTATAGGCCTTCAAGACATAAAGACTACCCTAAATAGTTAAGAGTACATAAAGAAGAGACTTAAACAATATAATGGTACATTGGAGGTTATAGAGAAAATGTACTTAAGGCTCTTCAATTTGGGAGTTATATGATATAATGTGATTAACTAGGAGATGGAATCCTAAGAGAGCATATGAACATCCATATTCCATATTATTTATAACACTCTCCCTTGGATGTTCATAAACAAGTATTGTGCCTCATTAAAACCTTACTAGGAAAAACCTATTGGGACAAAAAACCCAGTGAAAGAAAAAAGAGTACACAATACTTATCAAAGCTACCTCGTTAAAAACCTTACCAGGAAAACCCAGTGGGACAAAACCTTGGTTAAGGGAAAAAGAGTACAGTATGACATTTTCTCCCTCTGAACAGAATCATTTTACTCCCCCTGGTGACTACATCACTTTTGTCTTTTTACCTCAATTGAGTATATTGATTTTTCAAGCATATTATGTCCAAAGCTTTTTGAGCATATCTTCATTTGGTCGAATTGCATTATCATCACATGTGCCGCTAAAATGCATTCATCTAACAAATCTCCATAATATATCTCGCATTCATGTATTTATTCAAATACATTTTCCATTGTATACCTGCAAAAACTTAATTCTTCCACAAAATTTTAACATGTAATAAAAATAGCAAATATTTACATGAAACATTCATTCATGATTTGAAAATCATTGAGGAAGTTAATAATTTGATCTACTGGCCAAGTAAAATGTAAAATTTATATATATTCTAAGTGGAAATAAATTTTGAATGATTTTCTTATATATACTTTTGGCAGTTTTGATCCTTCAAGGATTCTCATATAAATTTCATCATCAAGTGGGATATTTGCAATTATTGACTCATATTTTCTTTTTATATACTGCAAAATTACTAATATTTGTAGTATACTTGTGCCCACCACAAAATAATATGCCTTATAATAATTTTCACTGCCTTTATGAAAAACTATATTTCACATAAATATTTATATCCCATAATAACTTTATATTTTTGGATTTTGGACTTCAGATCCATGATTTTCACATATTTTGAAACATAATCATATTTTCATTTCCTTTTATTTTCTTTTGACCAATCATCTTTATGTCTACTTCTTATGACATATCACCATATAAGATCCTCATTCAATCACGTAATATCATTTTTAAAATTGTTGTCGACAACTTTATTCTTTTCTATTCCATTTTCCTTGTTGTGACGTAACTTATTGAGATCTCTTTTTTAATTTTCAGGTACCTGTACCTCCTTTGAGGTTTTTTAATTAGTTATGTTTTGGCCTCCTCAATATGATTATCTTAATTATAAGCTCCTATTTATCCGAAGTATTTATATATGGAATCGATTGATTTCTCATGCTTCAGGCATGTTGCATTTGTTGGAGCATTTTTAGTTGGAATATGAGATTCGATAATTCTCACTTAGGTTAGTAATTATATCTGGCAGATATTTTGTAATACTTTATGAATGCAAAATCTGATGAACTTCTGGTTCATACTACTATATTTGAGGATCTTCATTTGATAATGATAGTGCATTCAATATATTTTCTTTTCCAGCTACTTGATTTCTCCCCTTATGTTTAGATAATTTTGTCGAATGACAATCAAATAATCATGTGATATAAGTCTCCAAAATCCATTTGTTTCATTTTGAAACATCATTTTGTTTCATTTAGAAACAAGAAGAGGAAGTTCCTGATCCAACATTTATCTCAATTTTGTCTAAATATCCATCTATATGTATATTGTGGTGGATTAATAGGCAATGCATTTCACATTCAAAATAATTGAGATGGAAATTATCTGGCTCCTGACCAAAAGCCAATTTTATTGGGAGAGAATATTGTTGGCTTGATGTAAAGTGCTGCAATATGTGATATTAGATATATCAACATTGAAAAAGAAACTTTGTTCTCATAAATATTTCATGGAGGCTTTAATAAATAATTTTTGGATCATATAATCTGAAAATTGTGCACTCAACAGAATGATTTATTCAAACAATCTTGCAACTCCAGGTTGCAAGCTAAATAATCGCACATGTAATCATTTTCTAAATCACAACTAGTGATCTTTTTATTATAAATTTTCTTTGAGAACAAGCAGCACAACATGATGTTAACTATTTGAGAAGAATCTTCTGGTTCTTCAATGGATGTCAATAAATAATTTGATAATTCATATATATGACTTGGATGATCAAACAAGTCATGCCAACAATAAATTTACTTAGATCAGTAAACTTTTGGTTTACTGTATCATCTTTCTTATCTAACATTCAATTTCCATATTTAAAATCACTACATGACATCCATTTTGGGGAGATCTCAAAAGATTTTGTGAAGGAAGAATATGAGTATAATTTCATTTAACATTCAATATTGGTCCACACTTGTATTCCAACAATCTCCCCCTCAAGTGTGAGTTACCATGTATTTCAAAGACAGTTATAATAGGCTAATAACCTACGTACATTTCATTTGAAAGCTCAAATACTTAATTACTCACATAAAAATATGGATTTCAATCCAATTGGATTATCTTTTCATTCCCTTCAATGAACAGAAATTCTAATATCATTCTCTAAAGTATGATTTTCATCATCAATTATTCTTCCACAAAAAAAAAATTATTGGTTCTTCAAGAACTAACATATAATATTATATTTCGGTACGTGTCAACCTCACTTGCAAAATAAAACTAATAAACATATTCTCTTACAATATATGTGACAATTAAATTAGAATTTCACATGATAATGTTTCATTTCAATGTAGTTGTCATTAAGTTCATGAATATATCGAATTTCTCTCACCAAATGAGATCAAATGTACCATTAACATATAAAATGTATTATTACCATTCTCAAATAATCACATGGCTTAACTAACTCTTATCAACTTATGGTTCTTTCTTCTTCTTCTTCTTCTTCTTCTTCTTTTTTAAATACTATTTTTCACAAAATTAATTTCATGGCAAAATATTTAGTATTTATAACAAATTATATAGATTCAGCAACATGCCAAATTATAAATGACAAGGGTATATTGTACAAGACTAAACAAATAATGGAAAAAACTAAATAATAATTAACTGTCTTTACCAATATAATTTTTATAAAGTTATCATTATAAATCTCATGGTAAAATAATGAAGATGTCAACTCAAAGAGCAGTTGAGATATCATAACAAAAGCATATATCAACTACAATAATTCAAATCATATTCTATACGGAAGAACATGTGAGTAAATTCAAGAGTAATAGCCTTTTATTTTCAATAAAAATGATAATTTACAATAAAAAGATAATTGACACATAATATTTTGCAATATTTTAGACTCTAATTACTAATATATTTTTCTTTGTTTAATTCCTTCTTTTTAAACACAAAATTCATCTTTCATGAGATAAACATAAAACTATTTTTAAAGAAAGAAAAATTCATACAATAACAGTAATAAAATTCATTTAACCATATAGGCTAGAAAACACCACAATATTTATAATAATAATATTTCTAAATATCTTATCATTCATGCATTTGAACAATCTTACAGAAGTAAAAATAAAGGCGTACCTGTTTATTATCAACATTTGATGATTAAAGTAAGTCCAATGGTAGAAAAATTGAGCTCTTCTTAATATCATAAAATTAAATCCCTATAATTATTTTTCCCACACAATTCAATCATAATAAACTTAAACAATAATAAAAATAAACATAAGGTAGCCTTCTAGGCTTATGATAATAAATTTGGCAAATTTCTTTATAACTCATTGCCACATTTTTTTAAATATTTTTCATCTCATAGCCTTTTCAATGTGACAACCATTTTAACAATTCACGAGATAGTTACATATTTCTTTATGGCTTCTGGCCATATTAAAATACTTTCTCATAATTTATATTAAATTATAATTATTTTCATATTTCCAAACATTGTTGCCTCAATTATCAATTTGGCCGTTCATCTTATATGATTGTATCAAAATATAATAATTAGTCTTCAAAACTATTACATCTGGAAAAGTGATTCTCTATAAGTTATTTGTCTTCTAGACAATATATTCTTAAAAAAATATTTTTTAAGCTATAAAGATCCTTTTTGTCATTTGATACATGATCATAAGCCTTCAGGGCTTTAATCTTTATAACAATTCAATAATCAGAGTATGACATTTTCTTTTCCTTGGGTAATTTTGTAGAACTCACAATGTTCTTTCCACAAAAGAACTATTAAAAAGGTGACGTGACTTCTGGTCATCGAATCACAACTAAAAAAACTATTATATAAAATAATATGACTTCTGGTCATTTTAATCACAATATATAAAGTATAATGGCTTCTGGCCATTCTATAAAATTAAAAGAATATAATATTAAGATAAGTTAAGTAAATTAAAATTCATAATCAAATCTATAAAATTCTTTTGTCATGGCATGTCTGAATCATTAGCCTTTGGGGCTTGAATGTGCGGATCATTAGCCTTCAGGACTTTGACATTTGTTATCACTAAATCATCATAAATATATAATATGTATTATTTCATATGCATCAAATTATATATGCAGAGGGAGTATTCCGTAAGAACTAAAGGGCGTATGAACTAAAGGCGGTAAAACCTGCCAACTAGTTCATTGTGACAGCCTCTCTAATTCTCTATAGAAGAGGTAAGGATATGATGCAATATTATATATATAACTAACGTATATTATATGCATAGATATATATATATATACACATATAATAGGAAGAAATCAACATAATATAAATAACAATATAAAATAATAAAACGTGAGATACTCGTATGAAATTAGAAAAACAAAATTAAAATAACAACCTAAAATAAATAATAAAAATTAATATATCACAACACACACAACAATTAATATGTATTATATATATATATATAAAAACACATATATATAGATATAAATACGCACGCACGTCAGTAAAAACATATAAATAAGACTAATAACATATATAGTAATTGTGAACAAACAAAATGTTAAAATAAAGGAATATATAGCAACAAAAGAAATATTAATAATGAGAGTTAAATAACTTAATATATAAAGAAGCAAATAATATAAAAATAAAGAAAGGTAAAATGCTCAAATCTTTAGAGCAAATTCGTGCTGATAACGTGTTATAAAAATAAGAAAAATATAAGACATATTGAGAGGAGAAAGATGAAGAAGGACAAGAGAGAAAATTGGAGAGAAAGAGAGAGAAGCTCTTATTCATTTTTTTTGGTTATCCGAATGCTTTGTACATAGCCTCTATTTATAGGCCTTCAAGACATAAAGACTACCTTAAATAGTTAAGAGTACATAAAGAAGAGAATTAAACAATATAATGGTACATTGGAGGTTATAGAGAATATGTACTTAAGGCTCTTCAATTTGGGAGTTATATGATATAATGTGATTAACTAGGAGATGGAATCCTAAGAGAGCATATGAACATCCATATTTCATATTATTTATAACAGCATATATTTTATACATGCATTTAGGATCAAAAGAATTATTTAGAATTTGAAGGTATTAGGGTATTTATGAGATGGTCCCAATTCCGAAATGAACAGGCCCACAGGTAGGGGATTCTTACTCTCCATATGCAGTGCTTCAATCTTTACCTTCCTTTTCATTTATTATATTATATTATATTATTAATAATAAAATACACCCCCATATGCTACCTCTAACTCATGCTCAAGCATATGCACCAAATTTTTGGAATCTTCCATACCTTTTTTTCTAAAACATATAATAGAACAAGACATTGGTTGCAGTTGCTTTATTTTGTATTTGTGTTTTTTTGTTGCCATTTCTTATAGATAAATACCAATAAATACCTTTGAAAATGTAAAAGGACAGTGCAGCATATGTAGATTCATAAATCGCATGTAATGCATTAAGCAGGTAATCTAGGAAATCTAAGATGCCTTTAAAAGACATTTAATTCTCTAGAAAAAAACATTCCATTAAAGATAAGGATTAATGATAAGGTAAACAATTATATTCAACGAACCCTCGTAAACAAGATGAGTAGTCAGAATTATCGAAATTAAGAATAATCAAATAACATAGATACAATAAATAAATAACAGATTTGACTTGCCCACGTTCTAAGATGATAAAAAATAACAATATGTATTATGTAATTGAAAATGTAAAATGAATTACTGTATGAATTATATTTTAAAACTTTAATTATTCTGAAATAAAAATTAGAATCTTCAATTTTCTTTTTATTTCAAACATGGTTACTTCAGTGTTATAACTTTTTTAACCTTTGAAAGTTTAAATTAATTTGGGCATAAGAATTTATAACTTTTTTTTAGTGGTTTCCAAACTGAGAATAACAATTTACAACAGATTACTTGAGTGGGAAACTATACAGGATGCCTTTAACAAATAACTTTTTCCTTGCAACACGAGCCTTAGAGGGTACGACTTTTGCATAGGGAGTTTAGAATAGCGATTCATAACTAAAGATTTTTTTTTTTTTTTTTTTGCAAGATGAATCTGAGATGGAAACCATAACTATATAAACTTATCTTTGCAAGTACTACTTTTATATTGTCGTCCCATACAAGCTTTTACAAAAAAAAGAAATGTTTATACGATCCAGAGAATCTTCAAGATAACCACTACCCCAAACTTCAAGTCACTAACAAACCCATATTTCAAAATAAAGAAAAACTTAAAGATAGGGAAAAAGAAGACACATTATAAGTGGTCTATCAGGACCACCATTGGGCAAGGTCGTAATTGACTAAAGTTTACCGCAGTTAGCAATCACCACCGACTTTGAGGTTTTGCCAAAGCTAGATCCAATCTTTTCCATATTTTTCACCACACCCATGTGCTCTACGACTTATTCAAACACCAAGAAGTGATTGCCATCAAGCCACTCAGTCTTTGTCGTACAAACACCAATGTGCTTGTTGAAGAAGTTCTTGCCGTCGAAATTGATGCCATAGATTGATTTGCCACCAGTGCCATCTCCGCTGGTGAAATCGCCTCATTGGCACATGAATTGAGGGATCACACGGTGGAAGGAGGAACCCTTGTAGTGAAGTTGCTTGCCACTGTGACCAATTCCTTTTTCTCCTGTACAGAGACATGAAAGTTCTCAGCAGTTATGGGGGTGCAATTGGCAATAAGTTTCATTACAATTCGTCCGTTAGGTTGATCGCCAATGGTGATGTCGAAGAAGTCCTTAGGATTTTCCATTTTTTCAGAGAGGAGAGAAACATTGAGAGTAAGGGCAAGACAAGAAAAGGATAACTGATATGGATGAATGTTTTCCTTGTTTCTTTGTTTAAGTCAAGTGCATATCAGGCTTTTCCCAATGTATCAATATTCCAGACTTACCCCTGATGCAAGACTAAGGATTCACAAATATTAAGGTATCACAATGTCCTTTTACATATTGAAAAGAATATTTTAATCTTTTTCCCAAATTTTACTTAAATATTTACCAATGGGTTTTCCAATTCACAGTTTTGGTGTCTTTTTCTTATACTTAGCTTATTTGAAGCTTTTTTTTTTTCGTCTTTTGAGTTTTTTTATCCTTTGTACTATTGGATTGATCTAATGTCGTTTTTACAATACTTCTTTGGAATCTTTTCTAAGGTTAACTTATCTTGTCCTTGTTGTTATTCCTCAACAACAAAAAGGCAGTGGATGAAAGCCAGGAATGAAGGTAGGTAGTTTGGTATTTTGTTAATATTATGTGATTTTAACATATTAACTAACATATTTAATTTAGTCAAATTAGGCAAACAAGTTTTGTATCTAGGAAAAGTTGGAGTATTCATTTTTCTATATCTTTCATCTTCCTTTTTACTCATGTTTTTCATTTTAAATAGTACTTTGTGGAATAAGGGGAGAAAAGTATGAGAACTTTTCTGAGAGATATGTAAATATTTCTTTATTTTTTTTGTATGAGTTTTTCAGTTAGTAGCTGCCCATTTGTAAATTTTAATTTGAAATGAGTAAATATAAGTGAACATTAATCACTGAGCTCCCCTCATTATTATTTTTTTAAACAAATTTACGTCATTTCATGCATGCACCGATATCTTTATCCTTATGCATTATTAAGACCTTTTGTTCTCTTTTTATGTAAACTACTAAATACAAAGGTTTAGTTCAATATTTTCTTTTAAGCATTCCTATCTTTATTGTATGACTCCTAGTATATAGTAATCTCTATTAAGGATAACGATTGAGAATTTAGTAAACATAATGGCCACTTTAATATGCTGGTTATTTGTATATGCTACCATTACTACAGAAATATCCTATAGCAGCACTTTTTTTGACCCTAAGCGCTGCTATAGCCAGTGCTGCAATAGGTCATATGACCTATTTCAACGCTTATTAATCTTAAAATCGCAGCTTTAGGTCATGTCTAAGTGCCGCTATAGGAATTATGTTTTAAAAACATAAAAAAATACCTATAGCAGCGCTTATTACATAATAAGCGCTGCTATAGGCATTATTTTTTTTTAAATATTCATTTATTTTTGTTTCACACCCTCCTGCATCAGTGTAAAAAACCAGTAGCTCTATACCATTCCTGCCAAACCATATATATATACACACACACACACACACCAGAAAAGTCATAATAATGTCCAATTAAACCAACCATTCTAAGTTGAAAACAAAAGCATACTAATTAATGAATGGATCATCTAATTTCGGATAAAATACGGTATACATAAGTGCACCATTCTTCAATTAGTGCATTAATTTTTTCCCTTGACAACATGAAGCAACGAGCGTCTAGGTAATACTGCACAAACACATTTAAATAACAAGTAAATTTACTTGAAGTCTAACAAGTACAAAGACAATTAGAGTTGGAAAAATATAAAACTTACTGTCAGTGGGATGCTGAGTCGATCATGTGTGACGATATCCCGCATGTATTGCATCACATAGTACCCACAGTCGTTGTTAATGGGTTGGTATAGGTGCTGTAACAAAAACCACCAAATATATCATATAAGAAACATTTACGTTATGGTTTAACTAGATATATTGTTTTAAAAATTGAGTAACTTTATAAAACCTTGACTGTTTGCCACTTATAAGCATCTTTCGGGTCAGGGGCTTTGGAATACTTCAACTTAACAGAAGACCGAAAACTAGTCAATACTCTAAAAAAGAAACAAATTGAATTAAATTTATTAGCTAGGATCGGTCATAAAATGACAAATAATACAACGCATTCAAATAATGTTGACATTCACTTACTCATTGAAGAGACGCATCAAATCTGGGCGATTATCGGGTTCAGCAGATTTCACAGAATCCAAATAGTAAATTATGGGATCCTCTTGTGCCATCAGATTGATGACAAGCAAAATCCAATGTAGCCTAAAATGTTTTATAACGTTATGTCAGTATATATATATGATCCTCGGAACTAAAAATACAATGAAAGCTATAATATGTATAGACTTACCCTGTATTAATTGCAGCTAAGAATAAAGTTCTGGCTGTTGCCTTTAAAGAGAAACACCTTTGAATCGCTTTGAACTGGTCCTCACGTTTTGAGCCCGCAACTGGTGCTATCGAATAAGGGCTTATGAATTCGAATGAAATGTGCTCCCCAGCGATCATGACATGTTCATGTAGATGCCTTCATAGAAACCACACCAACTCCCAATTAGTGTAAAACTTATGACATTGAACGAAACCACAATGGAAACGCATATATACCTGATCCATAAATTGATAACTGTAGCACCTACCTATCTTTGGTTAAGCACCTCCATTATGTGATCCTTAGAAAGAATGTCAGTGAAATTTGCCTCGTCAAATATATACCTGTTGAAAGGAATTATAAAAAATACAAAAAATACAAAAAGAGGAAATAAAAAGAAATTAAAATGAGGAAATATTAAATTATAAACGAAAAATATAGAAGATATTATAAAAAATACAAAAAATCATAAAGAAATTATAAACGAATTAAATTAATAAAAAGAGGAAATATTAAAAATTAAAATTTTAAAAAATCTTTAGGGGCCTATTGATGACTTCCCATTTAACATTGATTTAGGGATTATTTAGAAGATATTTGGGGTGTCATCAATACTAATTAAAGGAATTTTGAGAGTTTTTTAGAGAAAATTATGCAAATTTGTCTTATAAGCTTAATTTAATTATTTTTGAAATAAATATGACAATTTATTAGAAAGTTTGATTGGCATGATTCCCTCACATTTATGCATGATTTTGATAGGTACAAATGGATATTCTAAGCTAGGAAGGAGAAGAAAAGCAAAGGAAAATTGCTGGAAATTGCCTCTGGTGCCATGGCACTGCACCTGAGTGCCATGGCACGACGCGAAAATCCCTAAAAATTCTGACTTCGCACAGATTCGTTTTTTATCCTTTTAAACCATCTAGGGCACAAAAATTAGAAGAGAATCAGCCTCCTTTGAACCCTAGAACCCATAGGAACCATTAGACTCATCGGTGCACGCATATTTGGAGCTAGGGTTTGCAAAATTGGAGGTTGAGAAGCAAAATTGGAAGGATTTCTTGCCCACGGTGATAGATTTTTCTTGTTTTCTTCAATTCCTTGTTACTTTTGGGAATTAAACATGGGATCTCTTTGTATTTTCTGGTTTAATTCATTCATGAGTAGCTAAATCATTTGTTCTAGGATTGATTCAAACCTTGTATGGATTGAAACCTAATTTGTTTACTTTTCTTTTAGAATTTAATGACTATTTGTGTTGATTTATCTTGTTCTTAATGCCTCTAATTGACTGATCACCCTTTAGAGCGATTTGTTCATTTAAATTATACTCGAGAGAGATAGTTTATATGTAGAACTAGGGTAAATGAGACTAGACTTGAAGTTTAAATCAACTAACGGATGGTTTGTCGGGTAGAATAGAGATATATCTATCGACCTAGTTTTGTCAGATTAAGGTTGGCTCATAAGGCATACTTTCATTAATTTGTAACAAGAGATTGAGCAAGTTTAATGAAAAGTATAGAATTGATTTTGACTCGAGAGAGCGTTTCAAGTACTTTAGAATCTTAGGCAAACATAGATTGTTATTTAAAGACTAAAGGAAGGGAAACTAATTAGGGTTCATGAAATACAACGGTGAGAATTAATCCTAGGCTTAATTCTTTGATAAATTAAATCTTTCTTATTTGTTTCTTTAATTTTATTTTAAAATTAGTTTTCAAAACCAGTTTCTAAAAGAATTTGATTTATTCAACTTAATTGAGTTCATTAGCATGTTGTTTGATTGGGGGTTTAAAACAAATCTCTGTGGGACGATAATTTATTACTACATTACGATCCGTACTCTTGCGGGCGAACACCTATCCCGGCGCTTTATACATAGAAAGCGCAGGGATAGGCCCATAAAAAATAAAAAAAAATCAGAAAGAAATTATAAACGAATAAAATTAATAAAACGAGGAAATATTAAAATTTAAAATTATAAAAAATCTTTAGGAGGCCTATCTCGGCGCTTTTTACGTATAAAGAGCTGGGATAGGCTCAGTAAATTAAAAAAATAATAAAAAAGAAATTCTAAAATAATCAGATAAGTAAAAAGAGAACAAATAAAAATAAAAATTAAAAAAATGTTTTATAATGCCTATCCTGGCGCTTTTTACTTATAAAGCGCTGGGATAGGCATTATAAAACATTTTTTTAATTTTAATTTTTAATTTTTCTCATTTTAAAAATAAAAAAAGATATCTGAATTAGTTTGAAAAATTAGAAAATTACGAGAAAAGGTTAAATAATTCAAAACATGAAAGAAAGGTTAAAAGAAAAACTAAATTCAACACAAAATCAAGCCTTATATAAAAAAATTTTAATAGATCAAATTTGACTTTATCCCGACGCTTTATAATATCCAGTTTTATAAAGCTCTGGGATAAGCTTCCAAAAACCTATCCCAGCGCTTGTAGTTGTTGAGCGTTGCTATTGTTGTGCTGCATTAGGCCTTTTCTATAGTAGTGTACAATCATCTCATTTTTTACCTGATGGACATTACTAAGCTTCCTCACGATGTGCTATGTGAAATTCTAAAGTTTGTGGGCCAAGATGGAACGAAGTATCTATGCATTGCAAAATGTAGCTGTCGTTTATTTTGTGATATTAGTGACGATCATTTCATTGACATTGAAGTGTCTTAAACCATTCCATTTGTTACTACGTTGGATCATTATTATTCAATCGATGAAATCATTGATTTAAACCTTCAACACTTTAATCTGAAGCCTGATTTCTCACGAGGGATGCTCAACTTTTTCCTACCTGGAAAGGATTTTATTGATGGGACTTGTAAGTTGAAAAGGTATGCCGCCGAAGATTATGAATATGCTATATACATGTGGACCATATTATTGTTTTGTTTTGGACCACATGTGTCTATTTATGTTGTTAAATCTTTTTTAAAGCATTAGAGCAAAATATCTGAAGAGAAGAAAGTCCTTAGCATCAAAAATCATTTTTTTTGTTTTTTTTCTCAGTTTGTATCTCAAGTGTCATATTTTCTTCGAAGATGTTAAAAGCAAAGCATGCAGAACTCATAAGAAACCTTCAGAATGGAAATTATACATACCTATGTTTGTCATGGGGACGAGGAAAAAAGAAAGATTTTCCAAGTTCTGTCGATTTGACATTGAAATTTGATATTTTGTGGAAGCATTAGGTTACTACTGTAGAAAAGCCTTTTAACGTCCATTATTTTGGGCTTTTAATGTCCGTTCCGAAGGGGATGTCAACCTCGATGACGTTAAAAAGTTGACCCTTTTACAACAAAAGAAGAGAACGTTTGCTTGCCGTCAGGGAAATGATGTTTCCAATTAATGACGTCTCTTTTTTCGTAATAAGAGATGTCAAGAATTTTCTTCTTTTTTTTTACCATTTTATCTATTTGTTCTAGTTTCCATATGTATGCTGCATATCTCACAATACATATATACTCAAAAAGAAATAGATACAAATCAACAGAATTAGTACATTATTCACATGGTTTATTAACACATTAACCTAGCTAGCTAATCAAAATAACAACATACATGTGGGAGGTCTAGCTACACAAACAAAACATTCCATGTTTATTCAACTAAATATTTTGTACATGCTCACTTTTTACCCCAAACTTGAAAGGAAAATCTCTTCAATATGATCACAAATCTCATCTATCTCATTTACTTGGTTAAATGAGATAGTTGTACCATAAATCTGCAACAATATAGATGTGAAAAGAAATAAGATAAAACATTATATTTATGTATTGTATCAATCATATAAGAAGTTATAGATAAGAATTTTATACTAGTGAGAAGCCTATGGTATGTCCAGTCATAATAATGTCATACATGTACTTGATGACGTAATACCCACACTCTTAATTCGTCGATTATTGAGAACATTATAAATCACAAAAAACGGTATGGTATTAATAACAAAGTAATTATATATAAAATAGGGCAAATGTGTAAAAATGCCCATGTAGTTTGGTCTAAGGTGCACCCAACACCGTGAAGTTTTTTTTGGCTCAAAAGTGCTCACATAGTTAAAAAATAGGTCAAAAGTGCCCACGTAATTACCAAAACGGGTCAAAAGTGAAAGTGGCAATCGCACAAGAGGGGGGTGAATTGTGCTATTTAAAAATCTAGGAATAATTAAAACAACACAGTCTTTATACTGGTTCGGCCAACACTGCCTACGTCCAGTTCTCCAACACTCTGTTGGGTTCTACTAACCACAGGTTTTACAAGCACAGGTTCACCTGTCAACCTTTACAGAGATTTAGAATCTCTCTAAACACTCCCCCTTACTACCTGTAAGGCAATATCCCTGTTCTAAAGCACCAAGCTTTCAGAACAACCTCAAACAGTAGAGGATTTCAATAAATACGTTCACTTAATGAACTGATTTTGATAAACACTTAAGTACAAATAGAATATCTAAAATAATAAATACAGAGCAATGAGTTTGTGAATATTCTCGTTTTTCGTCCTACTCAATAAATGCTTGAGTTCTGTATTTATATCTCTTCTCAGATTTTGCCCTAGCATTCAATCTTCAAGAATCCGTTTGAATTTAATCGTTGGGAGCTCATAGCCGTTGGCATTTAATGCAGTTTCTTCATCGGGCTTAACTCTCTGCTCTAGCTTCAACTACTTCTTGCGTAGGGTGAGCTAGGAGAGAGATAGACACAACATTCTGAGCATCCGTACAGGATGTACTTTCTGGACGCTTTTTCATTAGCGCTAGCTTGATCTGCTATCGCTAACCTCATAGTGTGAGTTCTGCACTTAAGCTGTTAGCTGAACAAATAATCATTTAAGATATAGGGAATCCTATCGCAAACTTAGTCTATTTGCTCAAATGAGATAAACACAATATAAGGTATTTCAGAGCTTTTTATGTTGATAAGAAGGTGTATTATCGATAGCATATTCTTTTAGCTCAGAGATCATATCATATTAGCATAAATTCTTCTATCGATTGCTAATCCCTTATCGCTAGATACTTGATTGCTTATTAGCTTTAAGGATACAATTAAGTATTCAGAGGTATCTCAAGGTATCTTATTATCGATGGATAAACATGTTAGCGC
This sequence comes from Mimosa bimucronata, assembly GCA_037074515.1. Taxonomy (NCBI): domain Eukaryota; kingdom Viridiplantae; phylum Streptophyta; class Magnoliopsida; order Fabales; family Fabaceae; genus Mimosa; species Mimosa bimucronata. The sequence goes on along the minus strand of CM073445.1, from coordinate 23,760,160 downwards.
TAGCAATCATGTTAGCTCATTTGACTTGCTCTCAAGCACTAGCTATCTGAGTGATTATTATCTGAAGCCCTTTTGTTATTGATAGCTTAACCTGTTATCGCTAGCTGATTTCTTTTGTCCACAGACTTAGTTCATTTATCTGCTGGTTTCATTTACTCATATGATCAATGATCTTCTAGCGATGGTATCTTTCTTAGCGATAGTGAATGACTTAGTGATTTGATATTAACCTTATTATTTCTAAGTCTTCACTTGCTATGGCTCTGTCTATTAGCTATTGAGATTCACTTAGCGATAGAGATATTCATTCTTTATTGTTATGCTAAGTTATCATTTTTCATTAGTGATGGATCCTTATTTTAGTGATAGTGAATCTGTTACCTATCAGATTTTACTTGTTTAATTCAGAGGTAACTCACACTTATATTTTCTATGGGTCAGTCTTCATCAAAACTTAAGATTCTAACAAAAAGTTCCCATGCCGTCAATAGACACTAACAGCATTAATTTTTTCAAAGTTAGGAAAAATAAAAGGTGCAAAAATACCCATGAAGTTTGGTTTGAAGTGCACCCAACATCGCGAAATTTTTTCCCCAAAAGTGCCCACATAATTACCAAAATTTCCTTCAGTGCCTATGCCGTTACTTTACACATGTTAGGTAGGATAAATACATAAGAGGAGGTGTGGATTTTGTATTTCGATAAAATATTTTTCAAAATTGTAAGTTCAAAAGTAATTTTAAAAAAATAGATAGGAAAAAAATATAGTATTGAAATCTTAAGCAAATTTTGCACAACATTCGTTTGAATTCTCAAAGGCCTATATATATATCCATTGATGAAGGAAGAATGAAGCATGAAATTACAAAGAAAAATTTGAGCTACAAGTATTTTCCTACGACTTCGAATCTTCATACTATGTCTCTAAATTTCTGTGAGCAAGTGTTTATTATATGAGTACTTTGTTTGATCTGCAAGCATTTGCCTAAGATTTCAATACTCTATTTCTTTCTTATCTATTTTTGAAAATTGATTTTGAATTTAAATTTTTGAAAAATATTTTATTGAAATACCAAATTCACCTCCTCTTGTGTATCTCCTCTTGTGTATTTTTCCTACCTAACATATGTAAAGTAATAGCATAGATATGAGGGAACCATTTTGGTAACTACATCGTCACTTTTTAGCCAAAAAAAAAAAAGTTCACGGTGTTGGTGCACTTTAGACCAAATTTCATGGGTATTTTTGCATATTTTATTTTCCCTAACTTTGAAAAACTTAACGTCGTTAGTGAATTTTGACGGTATGGGCACTTTTGACCAATTTGATAACTACGTGGGCACTTTTAACCCATTTTGTTAACTACATGGGCATTTTTGGTCCAAAAACAACTATGCGGTGTTGGGTGCACCTTGGACCAAACTACATGGGCATTTTTGCACCTTCGTCCTATAATATATATCCCAATTGACTAACATTCAAAGAATTTAAATCAAAAGTAGTTAGTTTAAGTCTTTGAGTCACGACCTTATCAAAGGCTTTATTAGTTTTGTTCCATTTGATGCTAATTCTGAATGCCCCTGTAATTGAATAAAAATTAGATCATATAGATGAAAATAATTTATTTAGGTCCAAAGTAATAAAGACTTTATTAACAGTTATGTCAATAATATAGTTTTATGCTCATAGTGTATATTACACTTCAACAAGTCAAACCAAATAGATGATGATCCGTGGGGCAAACGACAGCTAAAGTCTAGTGATGACTGAAAGACATTAAAAATATACATTATGTCCACATGAAAACATAACATTTACATATGTGTAAAATGATGTAAATTTTGCAAAATAAAATAATCAAACTTACTCCTAAAAAATATGCATGAAATAGCAAGCTCCCCTATTCACTGACATTTGATGGGTGACCTATGCGTGCATTGTGTCAGCATGATTCTGCTTCTCAACCTTGGTCCTTCCTACCTAAATCATTGCACATCTTGTGGAGGTACCTATTATAGAATAATTGGTATGAACGATTAGGAATAACTATTCCTAGCGCCATCGTAAATTTGACGTAATTCAAGGTTGGCTGCATGTCCCATAAGACTTACAGAGACTGATACCTATCAGGTAAGACCTACGAATGATGAAAACAAATCAAGGTTATTCTATTACAAACTTTAATATACGAAACAAGAAATATCAAATTTAAGTGTATGTGGGGTGTTATACCAAATCAAGGGGCACATTCTGTGGAGTCTTACGTATAAGTTGTATAGGCTACAAGATGAATGATTGATCACCTTGCCTAGTGTGGTGAATTCCTTATTGGGAAATGGTACAGCTGCCCTTATCTTATTCTGCTCGATAGTTGTAACCGACACCTTGACTTGGTCCTCCTGTATAGGCAAATTATGGATGAAGGAGGCCTTTTATAACCGGCGAGCTTTGGTGACTGGTCACAAGTAAGGGACATCTAGATGGAGATAACACTCCTCTCTCATGTTAGGGTCGTCTGGTGTGGGACTCTAGGTGTCGTCACATATTAATCACAATGATAAAGGCTTATTACAACTATCTTTGGTGCTTGGAACACCAATATTGACAAACTCCTGTCTTAGTTTAGGAGAATGTGATGTGAATCTGAGTTGTATGGTAGATGCAAGGACTTGTGCCTCAACCTACTCCTGAATTTGCTCCACAATATACCCGTAATAGCTTCCTGGACCTTCGCCGCCACATGCTCCTGGACCTGTGTTGCCACTCGCTCTCCAATCTGGGTCTCCATCTTCAATCGAACCTTGGCCACAATCTCCTCAGTGAATTCCTTACGGGCAGATGATTGGGGTTTGTGACCTATAACTCGGCCCAGATGGTCATGTTACCCCATTGCCGTGGATAAGATCTCCATCTTCCCAGACAATATGAAGGACTCTTGGGTGGATTGCTGCTCAAGTTCATCCTACAATGACTGAAAAATCATAAGTTATAGTGTACTATAAAAACACAAGTTAAATGAATAAACAACCAAGTAAAATACTTACAATCCTCTTTGCAACCGTTTCAACCTCTGTAGTGACATATTTACCTCCTTTATGCTTCCTTCCCTTGGACCATTTCATATGATGTGGGATATGTGGTGGCAACTCTACAACAATGTTGGTTGAATTTATTTGGTTCGATTTAGAGTTAGATGAAAATTTGGAATTTTTAGGTGTTTTAGAGATGTAGAATGTTGGAATTGGTTATATTGAATATGGAATGATAATTTGGATGAGTTGAATGAGGATATTGTATTATATTTGAATGGGGTTGATGGAGAATTTTGAATTAGAAAGAATGTGGAGAAAATTGGTTAATTATAGGAAGTGGAAAGGTAAGAAAGAGATGGATTTTCCTTCTTGAGTAAAATTAAAGATGTTTGCTTATTTTGTTTTTTGATGGGAGCTAAATAAACTCGATCAAGCCATCTTGATAAAAATTAAACCTATATGGGGTTTTAGGTGGTGTAAAGCTTGGACGATGTATGATTACTAATGGGGTCCAAATACTTTGATGAATCTTGGTGGTTTAATGTTTCATTAAGTTTCTTAATCCTTAATAATGATTCTAAATGGTTGAGTTTGTTAAGGTGTTGGGCTGCCCTTTGGTTGTATAAAGTGTTGATGTTATTGTGGAAAGTTAGGTATATTGAGTTAGATAATAATTTTGAATGATGTGAAGATTGTTCTAGGTAAATTGATGTTATTGATTGATTCCTAAGGGACAAGATTGTTGAGAATTTGATGAATTGTGTAGGTAGATTGTATGAGGCCTAAAGATTATTTTTGGGATTAATGTGATGAATGCGGAATGAATGATGATCTGAGGATTTTAATAGGATGTTATGAATGTAGAATTTATGGTTGATTGTTTGGGAAGCTCCCCCTAGGTTTGGATGTCTGTCTTAAGATTAATTGGGTTAGGTGTGCCTATGTTAAGGGAAAAATAGGATTTTGAGCTAATGAAAGCAATAGAGACTGAATGATTGCTATAGGTTCAATATGTGTTTAATGTAACTTAATCAAGCCCAATAAATGTAAATCCGATTTCTATATGCAATTTTGTCTTCAATGGATTAAGTCTCAAAGTCATACAGTCAATGTCACTTGACGTGTGTATTGATTGTGTATGCATTTATTTGTGGTGATTGTAGATATCAATGTGTCAAGCTGAGCTCGAGGACTTAGGCTAGACGGGTATTTCTTTTGTTTTGGGCGATTCCAAGTAACCACTTTCTTGTTCTAATTGTATATGGTGCATGATAACTCAAATTACTGATTGAGATTGAGAACGTGGGTTAAGATGCCAACTCACATGAGTAACGTTGGCTTATTACTCTATGATTTTATCATGTGAGAATAATATATATGGATTCTGGTGATTGTGAAAAATTGGTTGTTAGTAATGTTTTTGACATGAATATGTACATATATGGTTGTACTGAGCATACATGATATGTTGTGAAATATAAAATGTTATCTCTGAATACCAACTTGTGAACGCATGCTGTTTATGTTGTCATTATATCCGTATGATTGTGGTTGGTACTAGTGCTTTATTAGATTGGTTTCACCCTCTTCACATGATGAGATACTTGAAGTCCATCGGATTACCTTTTAGGTTTATGTCCCGTGAAGACTTACCGACAATGAAGTTTGGTTTCGTTGGCTTCTGTCAGGCCGTGAAGTCTAGTTTCGGTGGCTCACAGTTGAATGAGTATGGTTTCACTTGAGTGATAACAGTGAAGTTTGGTTTCAATGGCTTCCATCGATCATGAGATTGATATTACCTCTTCGGAGGACATTGTTGTGGCATTTTGGTTTTCAATCCCTACAAATTTTTTATTATAACATCATGTATATTGGTTTCACCTCATGTATGATATTTGTTATGATTCCATGCTAAAATTGGTTGTATGATGATGCATAACTGGTTTTACTTATATAGGATATGAAGACGCTATCTAATTATATGCATATGTCTTCTGTTGATTATCTTGAGTTGTATTACTGTATGAGTTCATTTGTAGACAATATAGGAAGATTAAGTGTTACTGGGACATATTTGTCTCACCTTATTATTGGTTACATTTTTGCAGATGATCATGCATTACAAAGAATGTTGGGGAAGAGACCACTGAACCGTACTGTCCTTGTGAGTAGGTGGTGGTAATTGTATTTGGATTTTTGTATATTGCTAGCCTTAGGTTGCATAATATTTCTATACTTTTGACTGATTATTACTTGGATGACTGTATTAGAATACTTGCTATCCCTGAATGGTTATGCTAATTGCTAGGCTAACATGTGAAAAGGGCTATGTTGTATTGTTTTAGGTTTGTAGATCCGAGGCCCAATGTGTATATAAATGTGTGATGGGCAGGTTCTATTTATTAACTATGTTAGGCCAGTTCTTTTACCTACAGGGAATTAGAGATATCCTTAGTAACTCACCAAAAAGGAAAGCATTATTATTTTTCATTTGTAGAAAAGCATTTATTACACGATGAATACTATGAATAAAGACTTCTTTCACATAATTTTTTTTGGCTAATGCAGCAGAATTATGCATCCTTGTTTAATATTGGACAAGTGGATCATCTATTATTGTGTGTTCATTTATCTTGCAATTTTATCACAAAACTCTCAATTAGACTGCAGGTTATATTCGCTCACTATTACTTAGGCTATTCTTAACATTCGTGCCTCCGTTTTAAACTCCCCAACTAAATTTAGATGGACTGGTACATCATTATATATTTATACTCTCTATGATGAAATATCTTAGCTAATTACAGATGCAACATCTAATAGCACCACTACTACAAAATAGGGCTATTGTAATGTCAATTAGGTGGCGTTTTATAGAAAAAAACGCAATAGAAAATTGATCATATATCTATCGTACTGTTTTTTATAAAAAATGGCACAGGAAATAAAATTTTATATTTTAATTTTTTTTAAAAAATGAACCTATTGTGCCGTTTTTTTAAAGAAACGGCACAATAGGTCATTTTGAAAACCTAGGGTGCCGTTTTGCTACATAAACGGCACAATAGTATCCATAATTCTTTTTTTTTTTTAAAAAAAAAAGATAACCACTGTGCCATTTTTAGGGAATAAACGGCACAATAAGTGTGTGTATATATATATATATTTAAATATATATATATATATATTTTTAGAAAACAATTAAACTAAACCTATGGCGAAAAATGGCACAATAGGTAATACAAAATTGGGAAAATTTCATTTTACCCCCATGATAAAGAATTAATCTCAGATTCCCCCCAAAACATTATGAAATTTCACTGCACCCCCAAGGGACTAAAGTGAAATTAAATGTTTTAGCTAAAAGACCAAAATGTCCTTATTGAAAGAAGTACAAACGTTTTGGAAATTTCTCATATGTGTCTTGGAAATTCTCCATATGTGTCTTGGAAATTTCTCATATGTGTCTTGGAAATATAGTTGTAAAATTTTGGATGTTTTAGTGTTGGATTCCATGATTTTTGAGACTTGAAAATACTCACATTGATGTTGAAAATAAGCACAAATGTTTTGAAAAGTTCCCTCATATGTGTTTTGAAAATTTCCCATAAATGTCTTGGAAATTCTTCATATGTGTCTTGGAAATTCTTCATATGTGTCTTGGAAATCCAGTACAAAATTCATAAGGACATTTTAGTCTTTTCGCTGAAACATTTAATTTCATTTTAGTCCCTTGGGGGTGCAATGAAATTTCAAAATGTTTTGGGGGGAATCTGACATTAATTGCTTATTATGGGGATAAACTGAAATTTTCCCTACAAAATTCAGCATCCCGCGCGCGGCAGCCCAAATTGTTTCCTCCCAAATTCGTTCTGCCTGGTCCGCTTGAGAACAGTACATCGTTCATCGTTCTGTCCAGACTTTTGCACAGCTTCGTTTGCTGCGTCGCTTTTAAAGAACAGAGTTCGTTTGCAACTTAGTATAGAAAGACGATCACACAAATCATTAGTTCAAAGCATCTGAAGCTTTACATCCATCATCTTTGGGTCGTCGTGGTCTTCTTGTTTCGTCTTCATAGTTCAGCTCAAGTCATTAGTGTATGAGATATTGGAACATTTGAACCCCAGCTGAACCTGTTTCATTTTTTCGGGGGGATTTTTTTTCCCTGCCCAATTCAGATTCAATTCTGGTTCGACTGAAGATTTTCGGCTGGCCAAACCCTAGGTCAGAATTCTTTAAGCATCAATCTGCTGTTTCAATTTTACGGTTTTCACTTTCAATCGTTCAAGTGTAGGTATTGCCTGATTTAGTTTAAGAAGGCTGGATTGGGAAAAGATATGATCTCTGGCGAGTGGATTCCTACTCAATTAATTGTTCGAGCTTTTTTATGGAATTGATATCCCACTCTATCGATGCATTTCGTTTGAATTTCCTAATATCGATTTAGAAAAGTTAGGCGATTGTTCTAAAGCTATATAACATTTATCAAGCATGACTGTATTCCATTGCGAATGTTTCTAGTAATGCCTTGCTCTAATGTTCTTATTTAAGTATCGCAAACTAATCAAATTACTTTCGGGAAGAGTGTGTATCGTTCTCGTGTTCGTGTTTGTCTGATTGATTAGATGTCCTCTGCACCTGCCTGTTCATTTGATATGCCAATTCGATGCTCTGGTTCGCAGTGGCAGCTCAATTTGATATATCAAGTTGTCTTATTTGTAGATGCAGATATATTCGATTGAATTAATAAATACTATTAACTATTTCATGCAGGTATGAGATTTCGCTAGTGTTGGAGTTCATAGGAAATTTTGTCTGGTGAAAAATAGCATAAAAAAAAAAACGATAAAATCTTTAACAGATAGTTGGATGCACTTTCTTGCATGTTTTAAAGAACGAAGAAATGTTACATAATTTGGAGATACAACACGTTGATTTGATGCTTACTTCTTAAGTATGCAGGCTATGCCTGTTAAGTGGAACATCTAGATGCAGAGAGAGTATGGATGTTATGGTTTGAGACGAAAAATGGAGCATGTATCAGAAAAAAGATTTCCTCTCAACGCAAAAGATTATAAGTTATAAATGGAGCATGTATCAGAAAAAAGATTTCCTCTCAACGCAAAAGATTATAAGTTATATGAAGAAGTTCGTGCAGGCGTTAGTGCCACTGTGTATAGGGCACTCTGTGTGCCACTCAACAAAATAGTTGCCATCAAGGTTCTTGATCTCGAAAAGTGCAATAATGATCTGGTATGCAGGCTAATCTCTTATGCAACATACTTCTGTATGTTTTTTCTTGGTTTTTTGTGTGATTAATTTTACCTTCTTTTAATATGTGTTTTTTTAAAAAATAAAAGAATACTTATGATTATTTTTGTCTCGTAATGTCTAAAATTTTCTCTTGTTATTTGTAGTGAAGCACTGAAGCTGTCTTTTGTTACTTTTTCCCAGCATGACCTGGAATAGGTTCTTATCTGAGAGGCTCCTTTCAGTTTTGCTAGTTCTTTTTATTATTTTCAAAATTTTATGATCCATGTAGACAGAATCACCATATCATTCTTACTTGTTTTTGCTATCTATTCACTTATTTTGTGTTGCTGTATTTTTTTTTTTTTTTTGCCGCCTTATATTGTGTTGCTGTATGCTAGAATAGCTGGATTTGATGGCTTATTAAAACGTTAAATGATGACTTGATCAATATGCCGATTGATGCCAACTTAAGCATTTGCGCCTGTGTGCGGTGCTTGTGCATGACTTAGTTGATTTGCACTGAGGTTCCATGACATGGTTCTTTTCATTGCAGTTATGTGCTTGCATGTGATAAGTTTCCTCTGCTCTGACACTGATTACGTTCCTTGCAATGCAGTATTCTTGTAAATGATGCAGGATGGCATCAGGAGAGAGGTTCAAACAATGAGCTTGATTGATCATCCAAATCTTTTACGGGCAAATTGTTCTTTCACTGCTGGACACAACCTTTGGGTTGTGATGCTCTACATGGCTGGGGGATCCTGCCTTCATATAATGAAATCTGACTATACTGAGGGAGTTGAAGAGCCTGTTATTGCTACTTTATTGCGGGAGGTTCTCAAAGATCTTGTCTATCTCCATGCACACGGACACATAACATACATAGAGATGTAAAAGTAGTGCTCTTTATCCTGCCTAATATTTCTCCTCATCCATTTCTGCCCCCTCGTCTTTTTAAAGATATATAGCCGCTGGACATTATAAAGGGATTATTATTAAGAATTAAATCTCTCAATCTAAGTATTTTCATTTTCTTAGTTTTTTAAAAATAACTTGCAGGATTATTTTTTTTCCCTATTAATTTGTGAAATTTTGCATTTTGGGTATCTGTTTCCCCCCTCTTATGAACTTTTAAGAATATGCAGGCTGGGAATATTTTGATTGATTCTGATGGTATGGTCAAATTAGCCGACTTTAGGGTGTCAACATGTATGTTTGATGTTGGAGATAGGCAACGATCAAGAAATACTTTTGTTGGAACTCCTTGCTGGTAATATTTACTTCCTGTTGGGCGACCTAGATTATAGTATATTGTATGTGACCTTGCAGCTATCACCATGTCTATTTAAGATCTCTAATGTTGTGTGTTTTTCACAGGATGGCTCCAGAAGTCATGCAGCATTTACATGGATATGACTTTAAGATCTTTAATGCTGTGTATTTTTCACGAATTTTGGTGTATATATATTGGAACTATTTGGTTGTAATTTTTGAACGGTGTGTAGACATGGGTTATCATATATTTATTAAATATAATTTAAAAAAAAAAATCGTGGTGTTTACTCAGGAAAACGCCACGATAGTGGATCATTGTTTTTTTTTTAAAAAAGAACTTCCTGTGGCATTTTCTTAAGGAAACGGCACGCTAGAGTACCTTTATTGTGCCGTTTTTTTACTAAAAAGCCACAGGAAGTCTAATCCATCGTGCCGTTTTCTTACTAAAACGTCACAGGAAGTCTAATCTATTGTGCCTTTTTTTAAGAAAATGCCACAAGAAGCAAACCTAATGTGGCGTTTTTAAGACACCACAAGAACAATTGTGACGCAGGTTTTTGTGGTGTTTTCAAAATACCACAGGAATATATAAAAAAAACACTACGAAAGAAGTTTTTTGTAGTAGTGCACTCTTGATACCAATTTTAGAAGATTTTGTGGCAGCTTTGCTGGCCTAACAAACAAATTGTCTTCACATGGAAGCTACTTCATGATGATTTGCCATCTAGTGATACATTAACCCAGCATAATCTTCCAACTTGAACCCTTTGTGTTGTTCGGCTATGATAATGTTGAGTATCTTAATCATCTCTCTATGGCTATTTCTTTAGTTTAGAGCAGCTTATGGTATAGATGCCTTAACATAAGGATTTCTACTTCTTCTATTTTGAAGTTCAAAAATTGTCTTAGAGAAAGTTATTTAAATTTTCATAGAGATGGTCTCATGCACCTAGCTTAGCAGCTGATTATCTCTTGCATACTTTGTGAAAGATATATGAGATCAAGCTCTACACCAAAATAGGATAGAAAATCTATTTGCAATAATCAAGGAGATCAAACAATATGTCAACTTTTAAGATTTGGATTATCCAATTATTGTAACATCTAATTTTCCTACTATACTTAGAGCATTTTACTTGAATTATAACCATTTTTTCAATATTAGAAACCCAAAAGCATGAAAAATTTAAAACTTTTTTTTTATATGTCAATCCAATTTCATTCGGGTGCAATGGGTGTAACATCCCAAAAATCCAAGTAGCTTTAAAGTAGCTAATAAATTAAGTAAATTTTATGTTCCAAAAGTTTATATGTAGCAAGTTTCAGTTGGAAGTTTATTTTGGGATCATAAAAGAGCTTAATTTAATGTCTAGGACATGTCAAATAATCCCAAAATAATTAGTCATCTTGTCTTAAATAAAGACAATTTTATTTAGCAAATGTCCAACTAATTTTCATTTATAAGGGTATTTTAGATACATGGCTTTTTCTTGCTACAAGAGATAATATTGAGCTTCAAGAAGAAGCCATTTGATCATCTAAGCCTTCATTGGACATGGCTTCTAGCATGATTTAGGATGCCATACATTAGCTAGTATGGACACTTGGCACTTGAATGCAAGGAAGTCTTGGCCTTAAAGTTGATGCATGCGTGGCCTTATACATGGTTTATGCATATTATATATTGTCCACCAAGTTGTGTCTTTAAGTTGATGCATGATTCAAGATGCTAAATACGTGGCCTCTCATGATTTATGCATATTATTTAATGCTACACATGGAAAATGAATGCAAGAAGGCTTTGTCTTCAAGTTGCCATGGAAGTCAAGATGAAAGAAAGCATTATTGTCTTCAAGTTGGACATGCATGGCCTACTAAATGCATTATGCAATATCATTGAAATCTTCCCTCTCATACAGCCACAAAGTGGCCTAGGAATGAAAAAGAAATCAGCCACCTAATCCCCATTAGACATATATCAAATAAGAGAGCTTTGTCTTGAAGTGTCATAAAGTCTTCAAATTTGGTGTGTATCCGTGGAAATTTTGCATGGCTTATGATGCCATCTTTCTTTCCTTAATGACACATGTCCTATCCAATAATTATGTTATGTTATTTTCCATTGCAAGCAGCCACAACGTGGCCTTCTAGTGAATAAGAAGGAAAAAGAAAAGTAGCCACCAATGACACAATTTTAAGCAAGGACAAATGGCTTTTATAAAACATTTCCTCTCCAAGTTGATTTATGCTTAGTCACCAAGCACTTTTGGTCTATTAATAGGCTTGGTTGCAATGAAATGGAGTGTTAGAAGGCTGAGTGTGTGGCGTGAGAAAGAGAAGAAAGAAAGAAAGGAAGAGAAAAATAAAGAGAAAAAGAGGAAGAAAAATAGAGAGACAAGGGAGGCCTAATTAGAAGGAGTTCTAGAAGGAAGTTATTTTAAGCTCTTGGTAAGTATATTTTTATCTCCCTATTTTAAGTTTATACAATTCTATAGTTGGATTAAGAGTTGAATTGTATAGAAGTAATTCTAAATGGGAGAAGAAACTGTTCATATGCTTACTAAAAATAAAGGCCTCAAGTTATAGCATGAAATAAATAGAAGAAGTTTTGATTGAAAATTTAGAAATGGAATATTTGGGGTATAAACGAAAATTCAAGAGGAAGAGTAGTAAAAGGTTTATCCCATGCACCAAAATTAATCTCTTGTTGTACCTATTAATATTAGGGATTGATCTGCAATCGGTTTTACCAGAAAGAAATCAGAGAGGAAGTGCTATAGAAAGAGACTCTACAAGAGGTGGCTTTAATTTGCAATTTTGTATATTTTGTTTTGGTTGCATGTATGCTTTTGCCATTTATGCTGTAGTTAGGCATGAGAATATTTAATATCCTTACTCAGTTCGTTTTACCATGATCATGTGTGAAATAGCTTCAGTTACAGTTTACAGTTACAGTTTTGTAAGGTATTATTCTCATTGGCTTATTTTACATGCACAGTTTTTACCATGCATTATATACTAATTGTGATTATTGCTACTGAGATTTCCCCAAATCTCACCCCTCTCTCTATGTCCCACCCATAGGACCAAGCACTTCTAGAGGAAAGGAAAAGCAAGCAGATCTCTAGCTAAGGCAAGGAGGGCCTAGAGTATTATGGAGTTTATAGTTAATTATCATATTTTGGTCTGTATGTATAAACTCCATAAGGAGCCTAATTAGTCTAAAGACCTGCAATAAATCCAAGAACATGAATTCTACTTCAAGTAGAAATTAATATCTACACTTAGAATAATATGAGTGCATGTGAATATGCTTTGTTATGGTGGATATTTCATCACGTTATACTCTGACTCAGGACGTGAAACTTTCCAGATAGAAAGTACATATCCTAAGTTTTAAATCAAGTACTCATGCATAATTTTTGGACGTGTAGATTAGGAGATATGAATTTTACAAGTTAGGCCTAAAAACAGAAATTCCTGCGAAATTCCAATATGTCTGGAAAATATAAGAAGGTTTTTCTGTGATAATGGGACCAAATTGAGCCATGATTATATTATGATTATAAAGAATGTCTAAAGAGATAAAGTTTGAGCTTTGAACCACAATTTTTGAGTTCATATACAATTAATTATGAATTTTCAAAGTTAGAAGCCCAAGTAAGATATTTAAGAAAAGTTTTAAGTTTTTGGTATTCTTGGGTCTTCTAAATAGTTCTGGTGGTTCAAACTTAATAAAAGGGCTCTAAAGATTGTCCCTAGATTAAGGTGTTACAATGGGCTTTTCTGACAAACTGGAACAATTTGAAACTTTTTTTTAAAATAGAATGGTTATTAAAAGAATTAAAATGAGTTAAATATACTTAATGTACCTACCCTTTTTTGATAGCACTTGGAGAGTTAAAAGCCCTTACACTTTATTCATATATTCTCTAGATTATATTATTTAACTATCCACATCTCTCCTACTATAATAACAATATAGCGGGTTATCTCAAGTAATAATCCTCTTACCTGTGTATGTAGCTGTATTGTTCATTAGGGATATCTACATATATAAAGTTTTTGTTGTTTGAACAATTGTTAATTTCAAGATTGCAGAATTTCATTAGTTGTTATGATCTTATTTAATTTTTACTTAACACTTTAAATACTTAAAGTTAGGATAGGGTTATAATTTTTTTTTAAAAAAAGACGTTTCTTCATGACTAATAAAAAAACTTTTGTTAGTTGTTATCAATTGAAATGTTATTTAAAAATTATAAAAAATTATCCCAGTAGATTTTTAACTAAATAAAAAATTATGACAATTAGTGACGGTTCTAAAACTGCCACTAAGAACGGAAAAACTATGTAATTTTAAACAAAAAAAAATTATGCCAATAGATATGGTTTTTAAACCGCCACTAATCACAAAACAAATTAAATGCCCAATTGTTCCTATGATGACGGTTATATGGCATTAGTGGCGGTTGTAGTATCGGTTACAGAACTGTTACTAATTAAATAAATTATATTTTCCAAGTCCACACTCTCCGAACGGTCAAAAAATGTGTTCATTACGTATTTAGTAGCAGTTTGTAACCGCTTCTAATTAATAAACTTTATTTTCCATCCAAGTCCACATGCTCCCAATGGGCAAAAAATGTGTTTATTATGTATTTAGTAGCGGTTTGTAATCACTACTAACGTCAAAATTTCCATTTATAAGCTTTTGAGCCATTCCATTTCATTTTCACATTTCATTCAACTTATACTCTTCCCTTCTTTGATAATATCTTCACTCATATGATGGATAGATCTTGGATTAATTTGGCACGGACGTCCCCCCATTATATGGTTGGTTTAAACCATTTCTTAGATTTTGCTTTCAACCACTCAAGTGTTAACTATCAGATACTGTGTCCTTGTCTGAAATGTAAATTTAAGAAGTGGCATCCCAAAAATGTTGTGCGTGAGCATCTTATAGTGAAACAATTCCCATCCAATTACAACTTCGGGCAGGTTCATGGCGAGAACGATCATGGTGGTGGTGAAGTCATTGCTGCAACATCTCAGGTTGGAATGCAGATCGATGACGACGACGATGACGACAATCATATACATCCATTTAACGATGTTGTGCATGATGCTTTCGGGGTGCAAGGTGACAACATGGGTAGTCATGAAGGCATTGAAGGACCACTCCTAGAGCTTTTCCAAAAAGAAGCTACAAAGAATTTTTTTGACCTTATGACGGAAGTAGATAAGCCATTGTTTTTAGGTTGTACTTAAAACTGCGAACTTTCTTTCTAGTTTTGTCACATAAATCATTCATTTTAGACTAAAATATTGTTTATTTAGGGTGCAGTAAAACTCTAAACTATCATTTATTGTCAAACTCTATCATATCAAGTGCTTGTGTGGCTTCAGCGATAAGGAAATATTAATGGTGTTAGAATTATTAGGAGATGCATTATCTTAGGAAAATTCCCACCTTCATTCTACGAAGCAAAGATGACTATCAATAAGTTAGGATTAACAACACTAAAATCCATGCCTACCTGAATGATTGTATGTTGTATTGGGGAGACGAAATCGAGTTGGAGAGATGTAAGCGGTGTAATGCGTCTCGGTACAAATAGGCAAAGAGGGATCGAAGGACAACCAAGAAACTTGGAAAGATTCTTAGATATTCTCCCTAACTCCACGACTTCAGAGGTTGTATATGTTGTCTAAAACAGCTGAGCACATTCAGTGGCATTAATCAGAGCCTAACATAGATGGGAAGTAAAGGATATCCTAGGGATGATGAGGCTTGGAAAGCATTTGATGCTCAATTCCTGGAATTTGCTAGTGACCCTAGAAATATCCACCTTGCTCTAGCATCAGATGGGTTCATTCCGTTTGAGAATCTTAGCACTACATACAGTATATAGTCTGTTGTATTGATACCATACAGGTTGCCCCCTTAGATGTGTATGAAATAAAGCTCATTCATTCTTTCGATGATTATTCTGAGGAAGAAATTCCAGTCATCTTTTAACACGTTATTCCCACCCGTTGGAAACCTTGTTAGAGGAAGTTAGTATTATGAGCTCACTCCCACTGAGAGGTTGCAAGCACACAATTATGGCTTGACCAACTACCCTTCAGTAGAGCCCTACATTCAGTAAGAATTCTAACACTATATACATGCATCATTATATTTTCTTTTATTTCCAAACCATAAAAGCCTTTGATTTGTAGCATTGAATTTAAGGGATTTCCGCCGTTATGTTAAACGCCAACTACAAAGCCACACAAGGTCATTTGCTAAGGTGGATAAAAAGGTCGATCGAGAGTTTCTAGAGTGGTTTGCATACAGGATAATCAACGACAACAATTTCTATCCACTTGATAGATAGATCTAGCAACTGGTCCACTCAACCATGTCAGGAGATATACGGCATACAATGTCAATGGTTTCAAGTTCTGAACCATTGCACAGGATGAAGGTTCTCTCAACCAAAATTCTAGAGTATTTGGCACATTTGGTAAAAGGAGTTATGCCAGCTCACGGGATGCAGACATGTAATTTGGAGGCGTATCATACTATGGGAAGCTCGTCGACATCATCGAGCTAAACTATCAAGGTCATTTCACTGTGCCTTTCTTCAATTACATGTGGGCAGACACTAGAACTTCTTGAGGCATTGATTGTACCATATTTTTATACACTCTTCATTGATAAAATCATTGGATTATTGCATGTTCTTGGGGTAATTTTGCCTAATTAGGGTAACTTCCGACTTTTGCACACCCTGTTGGAATTTGTACTAATCAAGGGAAATTTGGGCATAACTAATATGATTTGTTGTTTATCCCATTTTTAAGAACATTATGATTCTACCTTAGGTCCATTTTATGTGCAGATCATGAAGGAATATATCCAATGTAAGAGCCAAGTTGCCGACGGAGCGCAAGGAAGCATAAGAAAGGATTCTGAGTTTCTGCCCCTCGTCGTGGCTCCCCCACAGCGAGGGCCACGGCGAGGCCCCCCTTTCCTGAGCCTTTTCTGTCCCTCGCCGTGGGCCTTCCACGGCGAGGCCCCCCTTTCCTGAGCCTTTTCTGTCCCTCGCCGTGAGCCTTCCACGGCGAGGCCCACGGCGAGGCCATTTCTTGTGCACCTCCTCTGCCCCTCGCCGTGGGCCTTCCACGGCGAGGCCCACGGCGAGGCCCCGAAAACTGGGGTTCTGCTGTGCGTTTCAGGAATTTTTGGGGGAGTATATAAGATAAAAATCAGACCCTTCTTCATTGTTCTAAGCTCCCCCAGTCCGAAAATCATCCTCTCTGCTAGGGTTTTGCTCTCCATCTCCATTCTTCATCCAAATATTCATCCTCCCACTCAAATTCATCTCCATTCTTGTTGATTTTCTTGTTCTTTCTCCTTCCACCTTCCATTTCCACTCCATATTTCCTTCCATCTTCTTCATTCATGGAGGCTATCATCATGGGTCATCTAGGGCACGAATTTGAAGACATGAGAGGCTAAGTTCTTGGTGCTTTGGTGGTGTGAAGGTGGCTCTAGCTTCATGGACCAACATAGGGGAGTTTCTAGTCTACAATTTCTTATTTCCTTTGTATTTGGCTTCTACTCTTTTGTATTGGTCTTGTATATGGATTTAAGACTTGGGATATGTGATTGCTATCCATGTTTGTGAACTATATTGTGTATGCTTTGAATTTAATGTGATTGAGATATAATTTCCTATCTACTTGTGGTTGTATTCTTGGTTGTAGCCATTTTAGTGGTTGCTAGTGGTTATAGTCAATTTCTTCTATGCATGAATGTTGTGGTTGCACTTCATGAGAGTTAAATTGTATTTGGTTCAAGGCATTTCACAAACCAAGTGGATCTTAACACTAACCCTAAGTAATGGCTATGAAAGTGGTTGCTAGATTAGTCATTAATTAGGGCTAGTGGACCCCTAGTGGTTGCTTGGGGATTTTTCAATTAGACTTGGTAAATTAAACTCCCTCTAATCATTTTGAAAGAAGCATTTGAGTCACCGAAGCACTACCAAAGCCCGTTTTACCAAATCACCCCTAATCCAAACTCTTTTCACTTTTCACTTATCAATCTAAAACACCAAAAACAAGTAACTGCTTTTGTTAATAGCTTTAGTAAATGAATCTTCAAACCAAAACCCCCATACCCTTTTTATCGTTTTAATTGCATTTAGTTAGCTTAGGTTGTTTAGAAGGACTCCTCAAGTGAAACGATCCGGGATTGTGCCACTTTACACAATCCTTGGTAATTATTGTGATTTTAACCCCAAGGCGCATTAGGCAAGGTTAAATCAGGCATTACTGTAGACAGCTTGGGCATCATGTCTATCAATTTCTTGAGGCTTATTCACACAGGGGAAGTGCCACATGACGAGCCGTATATTCTTGCATCACAGGCGCAGCAAGTTTACTTTGTACAAGATCAAAAACATAAAGATTGGCACATGGTGATTCATATGAAGCCTTATGCCTGTACGAAATGGGTGACGAAGATGATCTGGAACTAGATAGCTAGCATTTTGAACCTGACAAATTCGAGAACCTCATTCCCGAAAGAAGACAATCATTTATCAGTAGTTAGGTGAGTTTTTATACTGCAAATAAATTAAACAAATTTCAACTCCATTATCAATAAAAAATGATATATTTGTTTATTTTCTTTTTAGGCGGAAGCAAGAAGATGATTGAAGCCAGTCAGCCACAATTCTTTTTCATTTTGTAAAATTTCCATAATGATGTGTATCAAACATTCATATATCTTTTTTTTAATATTCCTTGCTGTATGATTTTTCTTAAATGGAACAACAGTTAGTAGCAGTATCAAAATCGCTACTAACATTACTTGAGAGCATTATAGCGGTTTAAAACCGCTACGGAAACCGCTACTAATTCCCGCCTCCAGCCACTATAAATATCCACCCCTCCCCTCATTTCATTTCATACACCATTCCTTTCTTTGCCCTTCCAAATGCTTCCCTTATCCACCGTCCAGCATTCTTTTTTCATCTCTTCTCTTCTTTTCACAATTTAATCAATTATGTATTTGTTTATTCATATCATTTAATTCAATTTTTTAACTTTTTTATTTACTAACTTTTCTTCTTCTTTTTTTAGGTCTAAATATTCATTATTTTTTATTTATATTGTTTAACAAAAGGATTATTTATTATCAATATTAGTATTACTACTTAATTAATTGTTTATATATGATTTCGGATATTGTCATTGTTAATAGATGATAATTTTTTTTATGAATTATGAAAGTTCTATTTAATTGTTTCAATTACAAATATTTTCTGAATCTATTTAATAAAATAATACTGATTTTGAATATTTAAATTTAACATATATTTTTCTAATTTATTAGCATCTAGTAGTAGTTTAAAACTGTTACTAATGTTTTTAACCGCCACTAATGTTTCTCAAATTTTTTATTTTAACAGCATATAGTAGCAATTTCATAACTGCCACTAACTTCAAAACATGTTAGTGGCAGTTTGCCTGGCAGTTGAAACCGCCACTAATTCGAACGAGGGAAATTTTTTTGGCTGATCTTAATTTTGACTTAGTAGCGGTTTAAAATCATTAGTAATTTTATAAGTTCAAATTTTAAATTCCGAAACTATTACTAGCAGTTTTAGAACTGTTACTGGCGTACTATCAACTGCGAAATTTGTCAGTCCTAAATTAGTGGCGGTTCGTGTATTCCGCCATTGAAGTAGTGGCGTCGTTGACCGGATTACCAGTGGTTTAATTAACTGCCAGTAAATATTTGTCATAAATGTTTTAGTGGCGGATTTAATAACTGCCAATAACTACTTAGTGGCGGTTAAAACTGCTACTAATCACCCTTTTTAACCGCTACTAAATAGCCTTTTTCATAGTGTCTTAAGGACTAATAAGGAATGTCAATTCCTTGAGAACCCAACAAAAAATCCCATGACAGGCTAAAATTTCCAAGGGACGTGTGAAAAATTGCTAATTCAACAAGGCAATAAACAAGATCGTTTGCCTCAAGGATTAACAAGTTCAATGTAAATACTAGGGGTGTCCAAACCCGGGACCGAGACCGGGAACCCCCATTCTCGGATCCCGGTCCCGGTCCCGGGATTTCCCGATAACACCGGGACTGGGAAATACCGGGATCGGGACCGGGATTTCCCGGTTTTTAGGGATAAAAGAGAGAGAGAGAGAGGGAATTGAGGGAGGGAGGAAGAAAATTAGAAGAACAAGCCCTCACTAACTCATATTAATAATTTAGCAATGTGGTATTCTTAGATAACTGAATGAAAAAAAAAGAAATGATTTTACAATTTAAGAATTATCAATGTGTGCAAATGATTAAAAGATGTGTGCAAAAAAAGATGTGTGCAAAACTGTAAATGGTGCAGACGTGCAGTGCAAAAAGAAATGATTTCAGTGTGTGCAAATGGTGCAGTGCAAAAAGAAAGGGAAATAAAAGATGTGTGCAAATGTGAATGGGTTCAGTGTGTGCAAATGGTTACTCCCAAACTCAACATTTTTGGTCTAACTATGAAAGATCAAAGAAGGCTGCCAAGTAAGATGTGATAATTAAAAAAAAGCTACTTAGGACTCAGGAAAAAAAAGATCTGCGCCTTGGGCTAATTGTTTTTGGATCTTAAAATATAAAGAAGTCATTTTCTTGGATTAAAATAAATATCAACATTTCACTCAAAAAAAAAAATATGAACATTAAAAAAAATCCGGGACCAGGATTCCCGGCCCTAATCCCGGTTCCCATCCCGGTCCCGGTTCTTTGGAAATTTCCCGGTCCCGGGACTTTCCGGGACGGGAAATTCCCGGCCTAAACTTTTCGGGACCGGGACTGGGACAAGTTGGACACCCCTAGTAAATACCTTTTACACCTTATAATTAAATTGATTCACTGTCCTGCTGTTGTAGCTTGAGCACCATGTCGATGACGGCCATTATGAAGTATTGCGTGTCCTAGAACATGGCAATGATTATAGATTTCCTACAAAGATTTCATCAGAGGGGGCACTTGTTAGGAGACTTATGATTAAGATTTGCTTGATATCTTATTATAATGTGATTATTATGCCATTCAGCATTAAGTATAAATTCTAATGAATTGACACTGTGACAGTCCAACAATCCAAAACATGTACTAATCAATTCATGTACTTGGCCGAAAAAAGGGAAACAAGGATGAGCTTAGAATTATTCCACGGTATAAAACATGCTCCACATGACTCTCATATATTTTAGTTTTATCCCAAAATCGTCCCAACTTTTATACAACAATCTGAAAGCCCATCTTTCCATATCAACATTGTATCTTGAGAGAAAAGTCCTCAAAATTATTTTATTTCAAATGTGGAGTTACTAAACATTAACACTTCAGGACATAGTTGAAAAGGTGTTTCCCTCCCTAAAACCAAAACCCCATCTCTTTTTTGAACTTCGAAGACCAAACACCCCATAGAAGGAAGGGCATACAGGATACACAGCACAATCAATGGGTAGTCATTTCTATTTTCTTACTTTAAAAAGCGATCCATACACACAGACATGCAGATAACCTTGTAACCAAATACAAATCATTGAGCCTAAAGGACCTTATGTTAGATTATTATTATTATTATTATTATTATTATTCTAATATCACATTAGATATATTTAGGATTAATAATAATATCTTTAGGTGGCCTGTAGTCAACATTAGGCCCAATAGTCAAAGTTAGGGTTTCATATCATATGTTATCTATATAAAGGGGGTTTTCTGATGGGGAAAACACACCAACACCTATCATCTTTTGATACGGCAGATAACCACACTAAGAGAGAGTTTCTTCTCTCTAAATTCCGGGTTCCCTAACTGGTTAAGGCTACTACAACAGATACCATCACTGTGCCGGACTCTAGTTAGAAGAGCTTTGGGTTATTTCTGACAGTGTTCTATTTTGCAGTTCAAGGTAGGTTCTTCTCTGATCAAACAATAGTAATGGCGAGAGGTATTTCGACTTCCGCTGTATTTCATATTCTGATTAAAGATAGCATATATGATTGTTATATGTTATATCTAAGGCTATCTTGTTCTCACATATGGCATCAGTGCTAGTGCTGGCTGTTACCCAAGAGGGGGGTGAATTGGGTGATAGAATAAAAACTTAAACTCTTTTCAAATCACAAATGAAGGCAATCTTTAAAATCTTTTTCAGTTTATCACTATGAGTATTTCAAACCATGAAATGCACTAAAGAGTATACAAGTTAAATACGCTGGAGACTAAGAGAGTTAAGGGAAGAGATAATGCACAAAGAATTTATCCTGCTTCGGTCAGCCCTGACCTACATCCAGTCCTCAGGATCCACCTGAGATTTCCACTACCCTCTTGTTTAAACCGGGCATAAGAGAAGCCTTTACAACCCACAAGTTTAGCCGGGCACTTGTGAAGCCTTTACCACAGGTTTTACAACATGGGATCACCTGCCAACCTTTTATAGAGAGCTTTAGACTCCCTCTAAATGCTCCCCCTTACAACCCGTAAGGTTACAACCTTGTTCTTAAAGTACCAAGCTTTAGAACAGCCTCAAACAATAGATGATTTCAAATAATAGGTTCACTTAATGAACGGATTGTGATAATCACTTAAGAACAAAGGAATATATGATGAGATTACAATTCTTGAGCTTAACAAATTGAACAATGAGTGCTCTAGCTCTCTTTTTCTGATTTACTTGACTCAACATTCTTTCCTCATTTCTGGGCTCACTAGATTTAGCTCTCAATCAGTGTAATCTACAATTTTTCATAAAGCCCTGATCCATCGTTGTACTTTTAGAAGCAAGTCTTGATCTATTTATATCTTCACAATTTGTCTTTTCTTTCAGCTTCATGTGGCCGTTTGAATATAGTCGTTGGTGGTCCATAGCCGTTGGCAATAAATGTTATTATTCAATTAATTCAAACTTCTTTCCTAGTTTCAACTGTTCATGCATAGAGTGAGCTAGGAGAGAGATAGACTTGCGTGTTCTGAACGTTTGCAACAACTATACTTTCATAGAAGCTTTTTCAGTAGTGCTAGCATGCTTTGCTATCGCTAACTTCATAGTATAATTCCTACACTTGAGCTATTAGCTAAACAAGAAATCATGTAATGCACAGCAGATGTTATTGCAAGCTTAGTCTATTAGCTCAATGATATAAAGACAATATATCAGCTAAGAAATTTTAAAGCATTCTATATCGATAGACATGATCATTATCGCTAGCATATTCTTTTAGTTCAATGTTCAGCGTACTAGCTATATCATCTCAATAAGCATTCTTCTATCGATAGCTAATCTCATTATCGCTAGTGACCTTTGTTATCACAAGTTTGTTTAGCTACCTGAGTAACTTGTATTTCCTCAAGTATTTAGTTATCGATAGCTAATCCTGTTATCGATAGCAGCTTATGATATCGCTAGCTGATTCCAATAGCTCAAGGACTTGATTCATTTTTCTGCTAGTTTTTCTTCCTTTCATTTATCCATGTTCTCAATGAACTTCTAGCGATAGGATATTTCTTAGCGATAGAGATTAACTTTGTTATTTCTAAGTCTTCATTTGCTATTCCTTTCTATCTATTAGCGATAGAGATTTTTACCTTAGATTTTCAGCTAAGTTTCCATAAGCTATTGTTGGGCTTTTCATTTGGGATAGTCTTTAGCTCTAGCGATAGTAATCTGTTACCTATCAGATTTTTCTTGTTTAATTAAAAGGTAACTTACACTCTATTTACTTATGTTATCTATGGGGCCAATCCTCATTAAAACTTAAGATTCTAACAATCAGAGCCATTATTTTTCTCTACCTTGCTATTTGTTGATCATATGAAATTAAATTTTTGTATCGTAATTTCGTTTATGGATCTGCTTATGCATGAGAATTATCACCTTAATTTTTCTATCTAGTTTTGTTTACAATTTTGTTGTGTTCTCTCATCTTGCTTCTATATATATTTTTGTTTGATATCATGTATAAAGATTTTGGGAAGAACCTTATCAGATTCGGCCTAACATCAAAACGGGATCTGTTGTTGAACACTTGAATACCTGTAGTTTCAAAATAATTGTTTCAATTTCTTCCACTTTGATAGGATGAGAAAATTGTAGAGATCAGATCTGACTCCTATCGGATTTTAAAAAAATTATAATATGATTTTTTGAACATTGAAATCATGGAAAAATCGAGGAGATAAAATCTCCATTAAGTTGTGCAGAGAACCCACGTTTTTTTTCCGAGACGCCGAGAGTCACCGGATAAGGTTGCCTGAAGTTTCAGGCCGGTGGCTGCAAAACCAGGTGACTGGTGGGGAAGAAGACGCGTCTCTGAATTTTTATTGTTATTATTAATTTATTAAAAAAAATGACATCAGGCAAAAACACACCGTTTCATTTAAAACAGTGGGGTTTGTTTTTTTTGTTCTGGGTCTTTTAGGTTTTGGGCCATATTTGTTTTATATATATATATAATATAAATGTAACCCATAATGTGTTTTATATGAAGTGTCGTGATTTTTGGCAACCTTGATGTTGATAGGTCTATTTTTTAGGCCATTTAATTTAGATACATTATGGCATATGTATCTCCAGTTACATGATCTTTGGCAAAATATCCTCAATAACGTTATGTGCATAATTCTTGGTCCATTGATTTATTTATTTCATGTATCATTTCTCTAATTGCTTAAATAAGGGATTTTTTTAATTAGAGCTATTTTACCATATCGCAAGTTTTGCAAATTTATTTGTGTGAGTTATATGATTTGCCTAATTAATTTTCGGCAATTGTATAACTATTTGTTAATTTGCAAAAGATAATTTAACTTGAAATATGCTAAATTAACTTAGTAAGCAATTTATCAATACATGAAATATAATGGGAGAATTTCAGTTATTTAGTCACTATATAGTTTATTAAAATAATTGTTCTAAATTCTCATTAAGTTATTTATTTTTGTGCATGTTTATGCTTTCCAAATGCACATGATATTTGTGGTTTGCATGCAATCTTGAGTGGAATAGAACTGCCTTATATTTCCTAAGTAGCCCACAGGTATTAGGAAATACGAATGCATTCTATATCCACAATTTAAGATAAATATATGCTATGCTAATATCTTAACCCATAGGAAGATGTTAGTGATACATATTTATAATTACGTGCACATTTTTAATCACATATGGAATTAGAAAATATCTATTGTAATTAAATATGCAATTATAATTAATCTTTGCCCATAGGTAGATAATTATAAGAGTATATTTAATTAGGGTGGCATAAAATGACCTTATTATTTCCTAAGTTGCCCACAGGTATTAGGAGATATAAATGTGTTTTAGTTCCATCATTTTGAGATAAATACATGCTATACTAATTTCTTTGGCCACAGGTAGATTTTAGTGATACGTACTTATATTTGTATGCTTTTTATTGGTTTTCTAAAGCATGCATGGCACAGTGAATTGTAATTGCCTCAAATTATATGTCTAATTTCTATTTTGATTCTCTAAATAACGCAGCTAATATTCCATCTCAGTTACCCACTAACATGTTTCCCACTAGCATATTGGCTCAAGATGGTAGGAATGTGTTTTGGATAAGAACAACTTTTCTGAATGGAAGTATGATGTCCTTTTGTAAGTGGGATGCATGGAAATGGATTTTGTCCTTGAGACTCCAAGGCCCCTTATGCCTGCTGATTCAGCAGATGAGGAAACTAAGGAGTACCATAGCTATTGGGAAAAGATTAATCGTCGTGCTATGCTACTCATAAGGACTAGGATCCGAAAATTCCTTCAGGAAGCAATTCCGAAATGCGAGACCGCCAAGGAATACTTGGAAGCTATTGAGAAACAATATAAGCCAATTGACAAACAGATGGGTGGTTCTATCATGTTGGAGTTGTGCTCTATGGAGTTCCAAGGTCTTGGCGGGGTGTGGGAACATATCATGAAGACGAGAGATTTATCCTCTCGTCTGAAATCCTTCGATATAGAGCCAACTGAGCAATTCTTGGTGCAATTAATTTTGAAGTCCCTTCCAAAACAACATGAAACTTTCAAAATCTCCTATAACACACATAAGGATATATGGACAATTGATGAGCTCATGTCCATGCGTGTGCAAGAGGAGACTAGACAGTTATTAAAGGGAAAGGGTGCACCTAAGGAAGCTCATATGGTGGAAAGCTCCAATAAGGGTGGCAGCAAGAAGCAGGAAAAGAGGAATGACAAAAAGAAAAATAACAAGATTCCTCCTGCTAAGGCCGACATGAAGAAGGATGTCAGGTGTTTCTTCTGCAAAAAGAAAGGGCATATGAAGAAAGATTTCCATAAAAGAAAGGCTTGGTTCGAGCGTAAAGGTATGCCAATGTCCTTTGTTATTTTTGAAACACATAATGTTAGTATCCAAAAGGATACATGGTGGATTGATACCGGTGCTCAAATACATATTTCTACTACCATGCAGGGTTTTCTAACAACCAGGCCTCCTCATCCCAATGAGGCTAAAGTCTTATCGGGAAGTGGGAAAGGAGATCCGGTGAAAGCAGTTGTAACTTTTCGAGTTGTTTTTTCAAATAATTTTGTTTTGGACTTACCAGAGACATTTTATGTACCCTCTTATAAGAGGAATTTGATTTCATTATCTAAACTTATTCTGTTTAATTATGGTATTTTGTTAGAAAAGGATTTGAAATATTTCAGTTTGAACTCTGTTCCAATTGCTGAGGTTGTTACGATTGATGGTTTGTTTAAAATTGTTTTCGGATATTCAAATGTTTTTTCTGCTTTGCATGGTGTTAAGAGAAATATGATGAATGAGAACTCTATTAGCTTGTGGCATAAGAGATTAGGACATATCTCTACTGACAGGATAAAGAGGTTAACTAAAGAAGGAATCCTTCCATCTTTAGACCATTTAGATCTTGGTACTTGTGTGGACTGCATAAGGGGAAAGCAAACTATTAAGTCACATAAGGGAGCTAAAAGAAGTTCTGAATTGCTCGAAATTATACACACTGACATATGTTGCCTAGATCTAACTGCGCACGCTCAAAAGTACTTTATTACCTTTATTAATGATTTTTCGCGATACACGTATATCTACCTGCGTTATAACAAAAGTGAGGCACTAGATGCCTTTAAGGCATATAAGGCTGAAGTAGAAAAATAGATTGGGAAACCAATTAAGATCGTGAGATCTGATAGAGATGGTGAGTATTTCGGTAGATACACTAGTGAAGGACAAGCGCCAGGTCCTTTTATGGATTTTCTTCGAGAGCAGGGTATAGTTGCACAATATACCATACCTGGCTCACCTTAAATGAACAGTGTGGCTGAAAGAAGAAATAGGACCTTACTTGACATGGTTAGGAGCATGATGAGTAGCTCCAATATGCTAATTTCCTTGTGGAAGGAAACACTCAAGACAACCGTACACATTTTGAACAGGGTTCCAATAAAGGCAGTGTCCAAGACACCCTTTGAAATCTGGAAAGGTTGGAAACTCAGTTTAAACCACTTTAAGGTATGGGGCTGTCCTGCGGAAGTAAGAGTGTAAACCCACAAGAAAAGAAATTGGATCCTAAGACCATTAGAGCTTACTTTGTAGGTTATACGGACAGGTCAAGGGTTACAAGTTTTATTGTCCTCCACCATCAGTGCATTTTGTAGAATCTAGGAATGCCAAGTTTCTTGAGAATGATGTGATTAGTGGGAGTGATCAGATTGCAGACGATCACATTGAGGAATCCCCTAGCACAATTGAGGAAGGGACATCGGCTGTTGGCGACATTTCTACCGCTAGATATGTCACGCCAATTGAGACTGTCCCAATACCCATAGTTGATCATGCGGGACGTATGGAACATATACCTGAAGGTTTACCTGTCACAAATAAAGATTTAACACCAGTTGTGACAGAGAATGTTCCAAACGAGCAACCTGACCCAACCCAAGAGGTTGAGTTAAGGAGATCAACAAGGGCAAGAAAACCGGCAATTCCAGATGACTACGTAGTGTATAATGCTGAAAATGACTGTGGTATTGGCATTGATAATGATCCATTAACGTTTACTCAGGCTATGAAAAGTGAGAACTCCAAATTGTGGTATAATGCTATGAATGAAGAAATGAACTCCATGGCAAACAACCATGTATGGGAACTTGTAGAGTTACCTAGTGGGTCCAAGGCCATTGGCTGTAAATGGGTTTACAAAACCAAAAGGGAATCACAGGGTAACATTGAGCGCTACAAGGTAAGGTTGGTTGCTAAGGGCTTCACTCAGGTGGAAGGAGTTGATTACAAGGAGACATTTTCTCCTGTTTTGACTAAGGGTTCTTTCCGTATTATCATGGCATTACGCATTTTGTCTTGGAGTTACACCAAATGGATGTTAAGACTGCTTTTCTCAATAGTGTTCTTGAGGAAGAAGTCTACATGAAGCAGCCTGAGGGTTTTGTTGCAAAGGATAAGGAAAATTTGGTATGCAAATTAGGAAAATCAATATATGGCTTAAAGCAAGCTTCCAGGCAGTTTTATTTAAGGTTCCATGAGGTAATCTCTTCATTTGGTTTCGTTGAGAATACCGTGGATCAGTGTATATACCACAAGAATAGTAGTAGAAAATCCATATTTTTGATTTTGCATGTCGATGACATATTGCTTGCAACCAATGATTTAGGACTGTTACGTGAGGTGAAACAGTTTCTGTTTAAGAACTTTGATATGAAGCACATGGGTGAGGCATCTTATGTCATTGGCATTAAGATCCACAGGGATAGAGCAAAGGGCCTTTTAGGCCTTTCTCAAGAAACCTATATCAACAAAGTTCTTGAGCATTTCAAGATGGGAAACTATTCATCTAACGTTGCTCCCATTGAAAAGGGAAATTTGTTCAGTCTAAGTCAGTGTCCTGACACAGAACTAAAGAAAAAGGAGATGGAAAATGTTCCCTATGCCTTTGTTGTAGGAAGCTTGATGTATGCACAGGTCTGCATAAGACCTGACATAGATTTTATAGTAGGCATGCTGGGGAGATACCAATGCAATCCTGGTAAAATGCATTGGGAAGCTGTAAAGAAGGTGTTTAGGTACCTGTCACAAATACAGATTTAACACCAGGTGTGACAGAGAATGTTCCAAACGAGCAACCTGACCCAACCCAAGAGGTTGAGTTAAGGAGATCAACAAGGGCAAGAAAACCGGCAATTCCAGATGACTACGTAGTGTATAATGCTGAAAATGACTGTGATATTGGCATTGATAATGATCCATTAACGTTTACTCAGGCTATGAAAAGTGAGAACTCCAAATTGTGGTATAATGCTATGAATGAAGAAATGAACTCCATGGTAAACAACCATGTATGGGAACTTGTAGAGTTACCTAGTGGGTCCAAGGCCATTGACTGTAAATGGGTTTACAAAACCAAAAGGGAATCACAGGGTAACATTGAGTGCTACAAGGCAAGGTTAGTTGCTAAGGGCTTCACTCAGGTGGAAGGAGTTGATTACAAGGAGACATTTTCTCCTGTTTTGACTAAGGGTTCTTTCCGTATTATCATGGCATTACGCATTTTGTCTTGGAGTTACACCAAATGGATGTTAAGACTGCTTTTCTCAATGGTGTTCTTGAGGAAGAAGTCTACATGAAGCAGCCTGAGGGTTTTGTTGCAAAGGATAAGGAAAATTTGGTATGCAAATTAGGAAAATCAATATATGGCTTAAAGCAAGCTTCCAGGCAGTTTTATTTAAGGTTCCATGAGGTAATCTCTTCATTTGGTTTCGTTGAGAATACCGTGGATCAGTGTATATACCACAAGAATAGTAGTAGAAAATCCATATTTTTGATTTTGCATGTCGATGACATATTGCTTGCAACCAATGATTTAGGACTGTTACGTGAGGTGAAACAGTTTCTGTTTAAGAACTTTGATATGAAGCACATGGGTGAGGCATCTTATGTCATTGGCATTAAGATCCACAGGGATAGAGCAAAGGGCCTTCTAGGCCTTTCTCAAGAAACCTATATCAACAAAGTTCTTGAGCATTTCAAGATGGGAAACTATTCATCTAACGTTGCTCCCATTGAAAAGGGAAATTTGTTCAGTCTAAGTCAGTGTCCTGACACAGAACTAAAGAAAAAGGAGATGGAAAATGTTCCCTATGCCTTTGTTGTAGGAAGCTTGATGTATGCACAGGTCTGCATAAGACCTGACATAGCTTTTGCAGTAGGCATGCTGGGGAGATACCAATGCAATCATGGTAAAATGCATTGGGAAGCTGCAAAGAAGGTGTTTAGGTATCTCCAAGGCACCAAGCACCTTATGTTGACTTACAAAAGGACAGAGAATCTTGAAGTGATGGGTTACTTAGATTCTGATCTAGGAGGATGTGTGGACACCAACAAGTCCATGACAGGTTACATCTTCCTATTAGCGAAGGGAGCTATTTCCTGGAAGAGTGCCAAACAGACACTCACAGCTCCTTCTACTTGTGATGCTGAGTATATCGCATGCTTTGAGGCAAGTTCACAAGGTATCTGGATAAGGCACTTCATTACTGGACTGAAGATTGTAGAATCAATCTTTAGGCCAATCAAGATGTATTGCGATAATAAAGCAGTAGTGGCCATAGCAAATAAAAGATGGAGTGGAAGCAAAAAATTTATTGAGCTGAAATTCCTTAGTTTGAAAGAAAGAATTGCTGATGGTCAGATCATTGTTGATCTCATCAGAATAAGGGAAATGCTAGCTGATCCTTTGACTAAAGGGATGAGACCGAATGAGTTCGCTATACATGTACCTCATATGGGGCTTGTAAGTCTTTTTGTGTAATTGAGGTGTGCAATGAGTATTTTTGGGATTTTGTTTATTATCTCTATGGTTGTTGTGTACACTTTTGATGTTGATGAGATTAATGAACATTTAAGGTTTTATTTCGGAACCGAATAAACATATATGTTTTGAAAGTTTATTCATGGAGCAATACCCATTAGGTAAGGAATACTGTTTGTAATACATGGAAGATAATACTTTATGATAAAGGACTTATCGCCATGATTCTTGCAGTATGACCTTAGTTGATTTAACTAAAGGAAGCAGTTAACATACAGAGTACGGACCAAGTGGGAGAATGTTATATCATTATTATTATTATTATAATATCACATTAGATATATTCAGGATTAATAATAACATTTTTAGGTGGCCCGTAGTCAACATTAGGCCCAATAATCAAAGTTAGGGTTTTATATCATAGGTTATCTATATAAAGGGGGTTTTCTGATGGGGAAAACACACCAACACCTATCATCTTTTGATACGGCAGATAACCACACCAAGAGAGCGTTTCTTCTCTCTAAATTCCGGGTTCCCTAACTGGTTAAGGCTACTACAACAGATATTATCACTGTGCCAGACTCCAGTTAAAGGAGCTTTGGGTTATTTTTTATAGTGTTCTATTTTGTAGTTCAAGGTAGATTCTTCTCTGATCAAACAATAGCAATGGCGAGAGGTATTTCGACTTCCGCTGTATTTCTTATTATGATTAAAGATAGCATATATGATTGTTTATATGTTATATCTAAGGCTATCTTGTTCTCACACCTTATCTATAACAGTAAGCGTACCTCTAATTTGGGTCTCAGTGTTCACATGTTCATCAGATAGGACACCAAAACAAAATAGTTCTCCACCTGAAAATTGTTTTCCTAAGAAAATATTCAGAGTGACTTCTGAATCATCCACATGGAAACCTGCAAAAACAAAGCTCCTTAGATTTCAATAAAAAGGTCTGTAATGCTAGAAGATTGCTATCCAACTAAACAACATACAACACAATTAAGTAAAACAAAAGATTTACCACATAAAATTCAGATGACAGTAAAAAGATGAGAAAACATGCTTAGTAAATTAGTATAGAACTAAATCTCTAAAGGAAAAAATGTTTTCATAAGACTGTTAGGCAACAATATTCAACCTTCCTTCCAACAGCAGAAGAGACACATTTAGATTAAAGGGCAGCTAAGCTAATTGCTCATATAACTTAAGTATTGTAAAAAAGAGTAAATTTAGATTGTCCAGGTCATATAATGGCAACAAGGTAACTTATGTCTATTATTGATCAGTGTTCTCAAAGAACTGTGGTGAGTCTTCTATTAATGCATTTTATATTTCTTTTGACTTGTTTTAATAAAAAGAGGAAAACACAAGTCAACAAAATTACAAGTATTTGAGTATAGCAAAGATATACAAATAGCATGAAGCACATCACTTAAAAACATCAATATGAAAACCAAAAAAGATAGCTCAAATTGTACAGCACTATCAGGCATCCAAAAAGATAATTGCAACTACAAATACATTGCTACAGAAAAGTAAAAAAAAAATACAGAAATACATCTAAATTTCTAACCAAATTCGAAATACCTATGCAAGCCATATTTCACAACAAAACCATGATGAGAGTCCAGAGAGGATCCACCAATTCTAGCTAAGAAAACTACATTAAGTTTTCAAACAACCAAGTGAGTTTGTGACAATAATAATTACTTTTTCTAGTCACAAGTTACTATGGAAATCTCATGAAGAAAAATATGTCACCTTGAGCAAGTGGAATAATGTAACCATTCATTATTTTGTCAAGCATAGCTTCCATGCCAAGATCATCACGCACAACACCATATTTGTTCATTGTGTTAGGCTGCATGATTTTGAACTTGGTCTCATGGACCAATCTTTCAAAGTGATTCACCTAAGGAATTAGAACATGATAAGAAAACATAAAAAATAATATATAAAACATAAAACCATATGTTTATGAAAAGTTAGAATAGAAAAGTAATACCTCAGTTACCAACATTTCACAAAATAGTGGCTGAAGCATTTCAAAAATGTAACACTCTGCAATCAAGATTCAAGCACCATATTTTCTTTTCCCCATTAAAAGTTCATGCCCATTAACTATAATACTTCCACTACAAATAAAAAGTTCTGTTTGTCAAGGTTATTTTGTCATGGTTCGAAAAACCGTGACAAATGTGTCATATTGTCAATGTTTTAAGACAAAACAGTGACAAAAATTGGAAAAATAAAAAATTTAATAAATTTGTCACTGTTTAAAAAGTAAGACCATGATAAATGTGGAGTGAAGCTTCCAGTGGGAAATATTTTGTCACGGTTTTAAATTACTAAACCGTGACAAAACTTCATTTTTTTAAAAAATAAATAAATATGACTTTTGTCACAGTTTTTAATGTAAATCGTGACAAAAGTTAATATTTTTTTTATTTTATAAAATATAAAAAATTATTTTTTTAATTAAAATGAAATAAATTGTCACGGTTCCTACTTAACTGTGACAAAGCGTCACGGTTCAAAATGGAACCTTGACAAAGTTGTCACGGTTCCACCTAGGGAACCGTGAACTGTGACACTTGTCATGGTTTCTCAAGGGAACCACGACAAATCGTCACAGTTCACGGTTTCCTAGGTGGAACCGTGACAAGTGTTTTTGTCATAGTTTTCCTTCTGCAAACCGTGACAAAAAGCTTACTCTATAAATTTGAGATAGCCATGATCATTTGGTTGCAGGAAACTGATACAAATATAACACTTTGTCGTTTTCTTTATATTGTGTTTATTTATAAAAATGCCGTCCGGTAGAGGTAAAGGAAATGGAATTAAATAGCCTAGACAATTCTTACGAGAAAGTTATAGAGAGAGGGTGGCAGTAGAGGAAGAAGAGGAGGTAGAATATCGATTTATGTACCATCTCAGTACAACAAAACCGGACAAAGTGGCCCGCAAGCCCATCTACAATTTCCTGATGTCCCCGTAAAATATAGGAGACATTAGTATAGATGATTACAATTTGGAGGGAGAATTGTTCAACAATTTTCCAGTCTCAGAGGAAGCAGAAGAAGAAGACATGGAGAACAACCAACTAAACCGGCCCCCACGAACGTCTTCACGGGAAAACAGATATTTGGTTGATGTTCAAGGTAATAAAATAAAATAATATGTTATTATTTGTTGAAATTTTGTTAAGTTATTAAATTAATGTTATTTTAATTATTATTTAATTAGTGACATTTTGCAGATCTAGAAGGCAAGGAGGTTGGATGTGACCGTAACATATCAGCTGGAACGGGGCTTACGAGTTCTGGTACCCATCAATGATGAAATGAAACAACCTAGATGTTAGGGAGGCAGTTTATTCAACCAGTTTTGTTCCAATCTAGGCGGGAAGTGGCTGCAGTTTCCACTATAGCATAAAACTTGGAAGCAGGTGCCTCAGGAAAATAAGGAGGCAATATGGAATGACATTGTGAAGGTAATAATTTGAATAAAAAAATATATCAATTTAGTCAATATAAAATTATAATTTGTTGATAATTTATTAAATTCATCATAGTCTAACATAATGTATCTGATAAATTGAAATTTACAAGGAAAAGTTTTTACTAGAAGAAGAAGAAAAAGAAAAAATGGTGAAGAAGTATGCATTTATGAAGATATGTGAAGGGTGGAAAAGCAAGAGGAATCGTCTCTACGATAGAATGAAAGGGGATAGAACAAAAATTGTGGAGGAGCTTGTACCAATGTGCCAGATGGGGTTCCTCCCAATATGTGGGAGCGTTTTATCCACTTTAAGAGAAATGTCACATTAAGGGTCAGTAAAATATTTATTAAATTATGTTAAAAGAATTTATTACTAAATGAATTGGGAGGGGTTGTCTTTGCAGAATACAGAGATTCGTTCCCTCCAAGTCATTCATTACACTCTTGGAACAAAGTCGATGCAAGTTAGATACAACGAGTTGGTGAGTAAATTGTTGAATTGATTGATTTGTACTATATATAATTTTATAGACTCACAATTTAAAATTTGCGCAGCAAGAAGAGGTGCAAAATGAGGGAAGAGAGACTAATTATGGGGAGCTATATTTAGTAACCCATAGACATAGGGACGGTGGTGCTGTCTCCGAGCATGCGGAGCGGAAAATTGTAAGTAATTTAACGTAGTATAAGAAGATGTATTTATTAGGTATATATATTTAATTAAAAATTTATTTTTGATTTGTAAAGAAATGCATTCAACAAACACAGGAGAGCATGAGCCAACAACATGCGGTAGAAGAGTCACAGGGGTCACAGAATCCCACAGCAGCCCTAAAAGTGTATTCGACACTGTGGAGCAACCAGGTCGGGTCCGAGGAATGGGACTAAGTACACGGCCCATTATGATATATGAGATGTCCAGTGCATCTAAGGCTGGAACTTCCTATTGTAGGAAGAAGTCATGCATCAATGCATCTCGAGAACTTGATGATAAAATTGCCAACTTCACTAAGCAGGAAAATGACTGCATGGACAATTGGCATGAGTCTGTGAATGCATTTGTATAGGATTAATGGGCAGAGATCCGCCCTGGAGCTGTACCACCTAGTATGCCTATTCTTCCTATGTTTACATTTCAGCCCCCTCCACCTCCTGAAGATAATGATGGTGCTATCAATTCTAGGCCGCGAGATGATGTAAGGGATGATGGAGATGAAGATGATGATCAGTAGTGTTTTTTTTAATTTTTTATGTATATTTGTTAAAATTTCGACCTTTGTTTATTTAAATTTAGACCTTTGTTTAATTTTAAATGTAAGATCTAATTATTTTTCTTTGTATTTTGATTATTGCAAGTTTATTGTTTTAAATATGTTAGTATATAAATTTGACACTTTAATTTCTTTCATTTTAATTATTACATTTTGAAAAATAAATAAAAAATGTGCATACAATAACGATTATATATATATTACATCAAATTAAAGTATCTTAATAAACGCTAACCCTCAGTCGTTGTCTGCTTCCTTGACAAAAAGAATACAAATTAATTAGCAACAATGAAATTGAACCAATTTAAATAAAATTAGTTAAATATAATACATTAACCTACCAAACTAAAGGCAGGTCGCCGTCTTCTTTAGGGAGGAAATTCTCAAAATTGGCCGGTTCGAAAGACTCATTCTCATAGGTGATGTTATCACCATCGCCCATGTCATAGAGATCTCGAGGTTTCAGGTGAACAACCATATGCCAATCCTTATGTTTTTCATCTGCAACATAGTAAACCTGTTATGCCTCTGATGCTAGAATGTATGGCTCATCATCTTCGGACTGATTGGTATGAACTAGCCTAGAGAAATTGACCAATGTATATAACACGTTATCACACACATTTTTCTAAATATGCATGACATCAAGACTGTATCGTAACAAATTGGAATGCCAATATGGAAGAGTGAAGAAGACACTTATCTTACGCCATTGCTGAGGCTCAGAAGATGACGGCCTGTGGAGCTTCCTACCCACATTAGCAGAATCAATAGGCTTTCCAAATTCGAATTCAACATCAATTAGCTGCTCTAAAATCTCCATACCAAATAAATTTTTTAGGGTTGCTCTTTTCTCCTGTTTCCATTAAAATGCTTGCGTTGCAAGCGGAACTTATGTCCTCCATCTAGAAATCGTCGATGACCCATGAAACACCACTTCCGACTATGTGGGAGGTGGACTGAGTCAAAGTCAAAATTGCAAGTTGGGCAAGCAAGACCAGTATGAATATTCCATCCAGATAATGTCCCTAATCCTGGGAAGTCACTGATCGTCCACATCAAAGCTACAAGCAAAATTGAAAAGAGTCTTGTCGAACGTGTCATATGTTTCTATGCCATCATTCCACAAGTCTGTTAGCTCATGCATAAGCGGTTGGAGGTAGATATCAATATCATTACAGGGTGCTTTTTTCCCTGGAATGATCATGGATAAAATAAAGGAGCTCTACTTTATACACATCCATGGAGGCAAGTTGTACGGCACTAGGACAACCGGCCAAATACTATAACTCGTGCTTAGGTTACCAAAAGGATTGAACCCATTAGTTACGAGAGCTAGATAGATATTTCTTAGATCAGCAGAAAATGAGGGGAATTCATGGTCGAATGCTTTCCATGCTTCTGCGTGATGTGGATGTCTTAACTTGCCATCTGGATTCTTGTCAACGCTATGATACCTCATGTGCTCAGCTGTCTTAGATGACATGAATAGCCTTTGCAATCGAGGCTTCAAAGGAAAGTATTTTAGAATCTTTGCCGGCTTCTTTTTTTGCTTTTTCCCCTTTTGCACTGTTCTGTATCTGGAAACGTTTCATCGCTTACATGTCTCCCTTTCAGCATCATCTCCCCAATATAATATACAGTTGTTCGGGCATGTATCAATTTTTTTGTAGTTCAACCCAAGCTTATTTATAATCTTTTTTGCCTTATAAAATGATGGAGAGATCTCCGCTTCGAGGAATGCATCATGCAATAATTCAAGTATCATAGATATACCCTTATCGGAAATTCCGTATATGCACTTTATATGATATAATTTAACCAAAAAAGATAATTTAGAGTACTTCTTACAATTAGGATATAAAGACTTATCTATTTCATCCATTAATTGGTAGAACTCACGAGCTGCATCATTCCTATAAAAGACTAGGTCAGATCGTTCTGCTTCTTGGGTGATGTGGTCATCAGGAACGCCAAAAGCTTCACAAACAACATCATTAATCAGGTCTTGATCATCACCTAATTGAACTGCTGCTTGCGAACTTTCAGCAAACGGATCATAAACCATGTCAGGCTTTTCTCCATGTAGACACCAAAATGTATGTCCTTCCGAGAAAGGCTTCACAATTAAATGTTTCCTAACAATTTGTTATGGATGCCACTTCTTATATTTTCATTTGGGACATGGACATAGGATCTTCCCGTTACAACAAGCGTGAGTTGTAGCAAAATCTAAAAAAATATTCAATCCATCCAAATAGGTCGAACTTGTTAGGGGAAACTTTATCCATGACTAATCAATGGTTTGATGCTAATGTTGTAGAGAAAAACACTTGAGAAAGGTAGGAATTTATGTTTTTGCAATGTCCTCATCATCACCAGTGTCTATATATGGTATGTTGCTGAAAATTTTAGTCGTTACAAAACTATGACTGTTGGAATTTAGCCGTTAGTGTCAACATTTGTCACAGTTTTTACATAAAAACCATGACAAACTTTTCATGTAAAAATCATGACAAAACTTTTGTCACTAGTTAAAAACCATGACAAATCCTATCCAGATTTTAAAAATCCGTGCACATTTTGTCATGGTTTTTAGATAAAAACTATGACAAAATGAAGGCTGATTCACTATATAAACCCCCTCACACTTATTCATTTTTACTCTCCTCTTGTTTCCGCTCATCTCTTCTCCTTTTATGGATGTTTTCGGCTATGCTTTATTCTCAATCTAGGTAATTTATTTAAATCATTTATTTTTTTTGTTTTATATACATTTGATTCAAATATTATCCTTAGTAATTTCTAATTGTTGTTTAAATTGTTTTATTGCAGGTGTTTATCATATTTGCTGAAGAGAATAATTATTCTTCTAAAAATATAGTATAGTAATATTTAATAATTTAAAATTACAATCATGAAAAAATAGATAATTTACAATAGATCAATTACTAGAAATTTTTTTAATATTTAATGTATTCATTAATTAAGTCATTTAAAAAAAATTAATTGCGTTGAATTTTTTTGGTAATAAAACACACATTTTTTTTAATAAAACCATGACTTTTGTCACGGTTTTTATGATATAACCGTGACAAAAACCATCACATTTTGTCACGGTTTTCATGACAAAACTGTGACAAAATTGCATCGTTTTGTTGTTTAGACCAGTTTTCTATGACTGTTTTTGTTGCTAAACCGTGACAAAGGTAACTCGCTTGTCACGGTTTAAGGAAACTATGACAAATCGGTTTGTCACGGTTTGAAAAACCGTGACAAAATCATGTTTGTCACGGTTTGTATGGTCAAAACCGTGACAAACTTCATATTTTAACCATGACAAGCATATGATTTTGTTGTAGTGTTCTTGGCAGCATCTAATACTTGTATAAAAATGAATAAAACGAGAACTATCAAGACAAAACCTGAATGCTCATACATATCCGAGTGCGTTCACTTTGTGGCAAATAACGGAATAAGATACTCTTCATGTATTGGACTTTGGCTTTACATGGTGCGTGAAGTATATGTTGAGGCAAATACTGCTCAAGGGAGCTAAAGAAAAGAGGCCTAAATTCCAATTGTAGGTCACCATAATTTGCAGACATGTGATCAATGTTTGGGGTCACACAGAGCTTACGAGAATTAGATAATGAAGCCAAATTAGGGTTTACAAAGTCATTGTTGTTTTTATCTACCTTGCCATCAATGATAGTGCGAGGTTGGTTTCCTCGATCCCAGGAACCACTTTGAGACGTTCCACACAGAGGGAGGGAGGCTATGGGAACATTGAAAACTGAAAAGGGTGTGTTTGGTTTTAGGGGTGGGGAGGGTGTTACCTTGTTTGTTTTGGTTGGAGGGCATATGAGGTTAAACATTTTAATGATCTATTGTTTGGTTTAAGAGGGGAGGGAAGGGGAGAGGTAATAGTAATTTACAATTATATCCTCACACAATAGTTTATTTTTTTTTATTTATAAGTTATTAAAACTAATTTTCATCTTAATTATAATTTATTTATTAATATTTATTTAAAATTAATATAATATTTTTATTTCTAATAAGTAATAACATTGGTCTTATTTGTAATAATATATTATATAATATTTTATTTTTATATAAAAATAAATAATCTTTTATTTGCAATGTTTTATTTAACACCTTAACTTTAATTTAATAGCACAATACTATTTTTTTTATTTATAATTAATATAATAATATATTTTCATAATGGAATAATGTTTTCCAATTTTTGATAATATATTTTTGTTGTAAAATAATTTATAGTAATATATTTTTAATTATATTTTTATTATCAATAATATATTTTTATTTTATATATTATCATAATAAATTGATAGTATATTTTTATAATATTTTAATTTCAAATTATATTATTTTTTATCTGAAATAATATTTTTTACAATATTTTATTTTAATTTTAAGTTAATATAGTAATACGTATTATAGTACTATTTTATTTAAAATATTATTTTTTTATTATTTTTTTCCAGTAATAATATTTTCTAATAGTATTATTATTTATTTATAATTATAATAATGTTACATGGGTATTAATGAAATAATAAAAAAGTTATGAGGGCAAATGTGTCAAAAATTTTTGGCTCCCCTCCAAACCAAAATTGGGGTGTAGAAGGGGAGGGGAGGGATAATTTGGGGTACCCTCCTCTACAAAATTTTAAACCAAACATGGGGAGGGGAGCATCTCCTCTCCCATCCCCTCCCCTTCCTTCAAACCGTACACACCCTTAGTTGGAAGACAAAGGAAGGTAAAAAATGGAAGAAATGAGGAATTCTGAGGACTGAGACTTTGGTTGAAGTTAGAGGGTACAATTCATGTGGATTTTGTAACACCCCAGAATTTAAAAAATAAATATAAGGAGTTATTTAAGTCGTTGGGAATGCCATTAAAATATTAAAAAGTATTAAAAATAAATTTATGATATTTTACATATTTTTAATAATTTTTAAGGCTTATTTTCTTTAGGAAACAAAGAGAAATAATTAGAAGATAAAATTTAATATCTAAAAAGAATTAATAAATGAATATTTAGATTCTTGGGGTATTGTTTCCAATTTTAAAAAGTTTTATAAATAAATTTGTAAATCAAAACATAGCTAGAGAAATTATTTTTAGAGTAAATTCAGATTAAATTGAAATGGGGAATAGTAATTAAAATTTTCAAAGAAGGGTAAAATGAAAAAGAGGAAATGAAAATGACAATATCTACCCTTAGTTAGAGATATTTTCAATTATAGTAAGAGGGGAAAAAGATAATATACCTATTTAAAATATCCTCCTCCATCCTCATCTTTTTCTATATATTCCCACGTGTACTTTGCCTTTCCTTTCACTCTCTCCCTCTCATTCTCGTCTTCCCTCTCTCACTCATCCTCCTCTGTTTCTTCGACGTTCCTGCGGTAGCTCCTGCCAAAATCGACGGCGACCGGCGTCGAGGATGAAAGTGGCAATCGCACAAGAGGGGGGTGAATTGTACTGGTTCGGCCAACACTGCCTACGTCCAGTTCTCCAACACTTTGTTGGGTTCCACTAACCACAGGTTTTACGAGCACAGGTTCACCTGTCAACCTTTACAGAGTTTTAGAATCTCTCTAAACACTCCCCCTTACTACCTGTAAGGCAATATCCCTGTTCTAAAGCACCAAGCTTTCAGAACAACCTCAAACAGAAGAGGATTTCAATAAATATGTTCACTTAATGAACTGATTTTGGTAAACACATAAGTACAAATAAAATCTCTAAGACAATAAATACAGAGCAATGAATGAGCTTATGAATATTCTCGTTTTTTTCGTCCCTACTCAATAAATACTTGAGTTCTGTATTTATATCTTCTTCTCAGATTTTGCCCTAACATTCAATCTTCAAGAAGCCGTTTGAATTTAGTCATTGGGAGCTCATAGCCGTTGGCATTTAATGCAGCTTCTTTATCGGGCTTAACTCTTTGCTATAGCTTCAACTACTTCTTGCATAGGATGAGCTAAGAGAGAGACAGACTCAGCGATCTGAGCGTCCGTACATGATGTACTTTCTGGCAGCTTTTTTCATTTGCGCTAGCTTGATCTGCTATCGCTAATCTCATAGAGTGTGTTCTGCACTTGAGCTGTTAGCTAACCAAATAATCATATATTGCACAGAAGATGCTATCGCAAGTTTAATCTATTAGCTCAATGAGATAAAGACAATATAAGGTATATCAAAAGCTTTTCATATTGATAACAAGAAGATATACTATCGATTGCAGATTCATTATCGCCATTATCTTTAAGGATACTATTATTTTAAGCACAGATATTTCCAGGTATCCTATTATCGATAAACAAGCATGTTAGCGCTAGAATCATGTTAGTTCATTTGACTCTTGCTCTGAGGCCTTGGCTATCTGAGTGTTTATTATCTGAAGCCCCTTGTTGTTATCGATAGATTATCCTTTTATCGCTAGTTGATTTCATTTTCTCAAGAACTTGGTTTATCTTTCTGCTATCTGAGTTATCAATGAGCTTCTCGCGATGGATTCTTCTTTAGCGATAAAGGGTGACTTAGCGATAGATAATAACTTTATTATTTCTAAGTCTTCACTCGCTATGGCTCTTGTCTATTAGCTATTTAGATTCTCTTAGCGATAGAGATACTCATTCATTATTGGTCTGCTAAATTGTCATTATTCATTAGAGATGAATCTTTATTCTCGCAATGGTGATCTGTTACCTGACAGATTTTATACGATTAATTCAGAGGTATCTTTCACTTATGATTTCTCAGGGTCAGTCTTCATCAAAACTTAAGATTCTAACATTCTCCCCCTTTTTGATGATGACAAAACATAAGTAAATATATATACAAACGCAAGTTCAGAACATAATCATTTAAATCATATTTCAAGGCTTGCATATCAGAATTTGAATAACAATAAATCTTGTACAGAGCATCTGATATATATATTCATAACATAGTACATCTTGTATAAAGAAACGCTTAAAACATAATCTATCTATTTATGCATGATGTAAATGAGGGAATGAGGGAAGTTTCAGGAAATAGGCTTTTGACTCGATCTTCCTAAAAATAGGCTTTTGACTCGATCTTCCTAATAATAGACTTTGCTTGAACTCGATCTCCCCCTTTAATAGACTTTGCTTGAACCATTTCTCCCCCTTTTTGTCATCATTTGTTGGAGAGAAATGTTTTAACACATCAACCCCTGGACAAATAGTACCCCGGAACCGATACTAAAATCAGCAGAATAATCTTGGACAGGGGTCACTTCGTCTTCTTCAAGAGATTTGGTCCCCTCAGGTTCTCTGTAAAAGAACAAGTCCACCAAAACTCTCACCCTGGCTAGGGTTTTTCCATGTGCGAGGAGGGCGATTTGAACTTTGAAGGATTTTTCTGAAAGGATTAAACCAGAGGATACTAGGTTTTGACACTGAATACCAGATTTAATGATTTCTTTGGAGAATGACACAGCTTTCTGGGTTTTGGAACTCTTGCTAGCTGATTGAGAAGAGGGTTTAGCGCTAGAGGTTTCCTTATCATCACCTATTTTTGGAATCTTGGCTCTACCCATTTCTGGGATTAGGGTTTTGAGAGAAGGGAGGCTCGAGATTTCAAAGAGTTTTTAAGGAAATGAAGAGACTCTCAGAGAAAATAATGAATGCAAAATGCACATGACCTGCTTTTATAGAGTTCAGAAATTACCATAAATGATATAATATTCACTGACGTTTCGTATTCTGAGACTTTTAAGTAATTAGCAATCGCTAATATGTGCAGCCATCGCTAGCAGGCATGATCCCACGCTGAGCAAGTGACTTTTGAGCTTCACTTACTCCTTCCAAGGTTCATCTATTGATAGCTGACTTTGCTATCGATAATTCTTTAGGCTAGCGATGGCAATCTTAGCTCAAACTTAGCTTTGTTCTGCAATTCATAGCGATAATGGAACTCACTATCGATTGGTCAGTCCTGCAAAACTTAAGATTTGGCACTCCGATGCCTAAGTTAGCAATAATGCATGTGAGTAGTCAATAAACCAAATTAAGAATTATAATAAAATTCACAATTCATTTGGATTTACCATTCCTAGCTCTCTTCTGATATAAAGAAATTGATCAGGTTCAAGAGGCTTGGTGAATATATCAGCAAGTTGCAGGTGAGTTGATATAAATTCTACCTTGACATCCTTCTTTTGAATATGATCTCTCAAGAAGTGATGTCTCATATCAATATGCTTGGTTCTGGAATGTTGAACTGGATTTTTGGCCAAGCTTATTGTGCTGGTGTTATCACAGAGAATGGGTACTTCTGAGAAGTCCAAATCCAGATCTCTTAGATGCTACCTAAGCCATAAGACTTGAGTACAACAACTTGCTGCTGCAATGTATTCTGCCTCTGTGGATGAAAGAGAAACGCAAGTTTGCTTCTTGCTTGCCCAAGTGATTAAACAGTTACCAAGAAATTGACATTGACCACTTGTGCTTTTTCTATCTGATTTATAACCTGCATGGTCAGAGTCAGAATAGGCAAGAAGGTACTCTTG
Source organism: Mimosa bimucronata (assembly GCA_037074515.1). NCBI lineage: Eukaryota > Viridiplantae > Streptophyta > Magnoliopsida > Fabales > Fabaceae > Mimosa > Mimosa bimucronata. The sequence continues at coordinate 23,716,341 of CM073445.1, read as the reverse complement.
AGTTCCCTTGGGATACCACAGCCCAAGCTCTTGAGTCCCTTGTAAATAACGCAAAATCCTTTTTATATTTGTTAAATGAGATTCTTTAGGATTTGCTTGATATCTAGCACAGACTCCTACACTAAATTGTATGTCAGGTCTACTAGCAGTTAAATAAAGTAAAGAACCAATGATTCCTCTATAATGTGATTGATTTACTTCTTTGCCGGGAACATCTGCATCTAATTTAGCAGAGGTACTCATGGGAGTGTCTCCTTCTTTGGATAGTTCCATCCCAAATTTGTTGAGAATTTCTTTACAATATTTGGTTTGGGATATGAAGATGCCATCCTTCCTTTGTTTAATTTGCAGACCTAAGAAGAATGTTAATTCTCCCATCATGGACATTTCAAATTCTCCCTGCATTGTCTTAGCAAAATCTTCACACAGAGTTTCATTAGTTGCACCAAAAATAATGTCATCAACATAAATTTGAACTATAAGCATGTGATTATTTTTGTGCAAAATAAATAATGTAGTATCTGATTTTCCTCTAGAAAATCCTTTTTCAAGCAGAAAAGTACTAAGTCTCTCATACCAAGCTCTAGGTGCTTGTTTGAGACCATAAAGAGCCTTTTTAAGTTTGAAAACATGGTCAGGCTTAGACTTTTCTTCAAAGCCAGGAGGTTGCTCTACATACACCTCTTCTTTAATATAGCCATTAAGAAAAGCACTCTTAACATCCATTTGATAAAGTTTAAAGTTTTTGATGGATGCAAAAGCTAGAAGAATCCTTATTGCTTCAAGTCTTGCAACTGGAGCAAAAGTTTCCTCATAATCAATGCCTTCTTCTTGGTTATATCCTTTTGCAACTAATCTGGCTTTATTTTTCACAATTTAACCAACTTCATCAAGTTTGTTTTTGAAAACCCATTTAGTACCGATAATAGGATGATTTTTGGGCCTTGGTACTAAATCCCAAACTTGATTTCTTTTGAATTGCTTTAGTTCCTCTTGCATTGCTATTATCCAGTCATACTCAGCAAGAGCTTCATCAATACAGGTTGGTTCAATTTGAGAGAGAAAACAACCAAATTCAACTTCATTTCGAAGTTGCCTTCTTGTTTTAACTCCTTTTGAAATTTCTCCAATAATCTATTCAGGAGGATGATTTTTAAGATGTCTAATGGAGGGTTGAGGTTCGTTAGCTTCATCAATATCATCTTCAGCTTTATCCTGATCATTTTCAACGTTGTTTTCAGGATTTGCTATCGATGGCTGATGTGTTATCGATAGAGGCTGTTTTAAAAATTTTGAAAAATCTTCATCCTCATCAACAGATTATTGTTTTTCTTGAGGAGTTTCATCAAATACTACATGTACAGATTCTTCAACAATTTGAGTTCTTTTATTATAAACTCTATATGCTCTACTTCTATTTGAATATCCAATAAATATGCCAATATCAGCTTTAGGATCGAATTTACCTAAATTTACCTTTCCATTGTTGTGGATGTAGCATTTTGATCCAAAAATCCTCAGATGACTGATATTAGGCTTCCTTCCTTTGTAGAGCTCATATGGAGTCTTTTCCATCCCCTTTCTGATGTAGGCTCTGTTAGAAATGTAACAAGCTGTACTCATAGCATCTGCCCAAAATATTTGAGGCACTTGTTTCTCGTTCAGCATGCTTCTAGCCATTTCTGTGAGCACTCTGTTCTTTCTCTCTACAACACCATTTTGTTGAGGAGTACGAGGGGCAGAGAAGTTGTGGTCAATTCCATTTTCATTACATAGCTCCATGAACTCTTTATTTTCAAATCCTCCTCCATGATCAGTTCGGATGGCTATAATCTTTGTGCTTTTCTCATTCTGCAATTTCTTAGCAAGTACACAAAAAGCATAAAAAGTTTCATGCTTAAAGGAAAGAAACATAGTCCAAGTAAATCTTGAGTAGTCATCCACAACTACAAGAGTGTATAGGCTTCCTCCTAGACTTTTCACTCTTGCTGGCCCAACTAGGTCCATATGAATTAGTTCTAATGGCCTACTAGTGGAGACTGTCTTCTTGATTTTAAAAGAAGACTTTGTTTGTTTACCTCTTTGATAGGATTCACAAATTAAATCATGCTTTGACTTAAAAGTGGGGATTCCTATGACTAACTCCTTCTTAACTAATTTATCTAGTTGAGAAAAGTTCACATGAGCTAATCTTTTAGCCATAGCCAGCAATTTTCATCATTTGAAATAAAGCATTTTTCTTCAAGCTGTGGGCATAAATCTAGAGTGTACAGATTTCCATTTCTATTTCCTGTTATCTTATACTTCAGACTGGATTTATTTATATCTAAATCATTCTTGTTAACGATAAGACATTCATTTGAATCAAAAATTACCCAGTTACCATGGTCTGCACTTTGACTAACACTCAGTAGGTTGTGGCAGAGACCATCCACTAGGTAGACATCCTTGACTGGACCTACTTCGCCCACTCCAGTGATTTTTCCACTTTGGTTTCCACCAATGCTAACTTTAGCTCCATCTTTTATCACCAGATTGTTGATTTTGTCTTTGTCTCCAGTCATATGTCTTGAGCATCCATTGTCTATATACCATTTTCCTTTGCTGGATGCTTTCAGGCACACCTGCACATACTATGCAGATTTAGGTACCCAAACTTTCTTGGGTCCTTTAAGTTAGACTTGTGCTTTTGATGTGTAGGGACCTTCTGCACATGAGTTCCTTTAGGAATCCATTTATAAGAGCTTCTAACACCATACTTTCTGTGAATACAGGTTGACTGAGTATGGCCTTTCTTGTTGCAGTAATTACAAAAACTATATGGTGAAGAATTTTCAGAAGATTTTCTAAAATATTTCATGTATGGCTTCACCTTGGGCTCAACCCATTTTTTTGAAAATTTTTGTTTAGGCTCATATCCAATACCAGTTCTATCTCTGAAAACTTTTTGGTTGCTTAAGATCACATTTAGAGTCTCGGAGCCTTTTGTAAATTTTTCTAAAACATGTGAAAGCTTTTCCTTTTCCTTTAATAATTTTTCACAGTTTGAGCAATTTTCAGAGAATGAAGGAGCTACCATCGATAGAGACTCGCCTATCGAAAGTGAATTTCTGGGAGCTTACGATAGCTTCTCTCCTATCAATAGAGAAGAAGAAACCTTTTGTGAGGAGTTTTTCTGAAATTCTTTGTTTTCTTTTCTTAGCCTGACTACTTCTTTAGCAAGTTTCATGAATTCTATGTGCATTTCATCATATAAATTTTGAAGTTTAGAATATGAAGGATCAGAGTCAGATACCTCATAATCGCTTTGCTCTTCTCGAGCAACTAGGCAGAGGTTGGCACATTCCTCACTATTGCTAGCTTCTTCATCAGAGCTATCACCCCAGATGGATGACACGTAAGCCTTTTTCTTTCCATAGATCTTCTTTTTCTCCTTCGCTTTTAATCTTTGAAGGCTGGGACACTCAGCTCTGAAGTGACCAGGCTTCTTGCATTCAAAACATACAGGAGTTTTGTCCTTCTAGGAGTCCTTGAAACTAGGACCACTCCTCTGAAATCTTTCTCTTCTTCTGAAGAACTTTTTAAATTTTCTGGCCATAAGAGCTATGTCTTCCTCATCATCATTAATTCATGTCTTTCTGAAGCAGCAAGGGCAAGTGACTTTTTCTTGGAATTTCCTTGTGCTTCCCTTTGAGCTATCATGGTAGGTTCATACTCAGCAAGGCTACCAAACAGAGCAGTGATGGATTTTGTTGATTCTCCTTGCATTTCTTGAATGGCTGTGACTTTCATGAGCCAATCTCCCTTTAGGACTTTCAGAATTTTGTTGACCTGCTCTTTCTCTGTAATTTTTCTTCCCAGAGCAGCATGATTATTGATGAGATGTGTAAATCTAATCTCCAGATCCCTTATCTTCTCATCCTCAACCATTTCAAATTTGTGGAATTCTTCCACTAGCATTTCTACACGCCTATCTTTTACTCCAGAAGTCCCTTCATGAGCAATTTGCAATGCTTCCCACATTTCTTTAGCAGAGTCAAGGTGACTCACTCTAAAGAACTCTGTTTGACTAAGTGCACTCTGGATCATGAGGACTGCTTTGCTATTTAATTCCAAATCAACAATGTCTTCCTCTGTGTATTCATCCTCAGTCTTTGGGATGCCCATTGGATCTTTAGGAACAATATCTCCTTCTTCAATGATCTTCCAGAGCTTGTATCCGTTAGCTTTGATATAGATTTTCATTTTTAACTTCCAGAAAGTATAATGCTTCCCATCAAAGCCAGGAGGTTTACTAATGGAGCTTCCTTCAGGGAGGATGTTTTCAAGCGATGCCATTTAGATCTTTGCTTCTCGGATTCGTTGGAATCTCAAAAACTGAGAAGACCTGCTCTGATACCAAATGAAAGTGGCAATCGCACAAGAGGAGGGGTGAATTGTGCTATTAAAAAATCTGGGAAAAATTTAATACAACACAGAATTTATACTGGTTCAGCCAACACTGCCTACGTCCAATTCTCCAACACTTTGTTGGGTTCCACTAACCATAGCTTTTACGAGCACAGGTTCACCTGTCAACCTTTACAGAGTTTTAGAATCTCTCTAAACACTCCCCCTTACTACCTATAAGGCAATATCCCTGTTCTAAAGCACCAAGCTTTCAGAACAACCTCAAACAGAAGAGGATTTCAATAAATATGTTCACTTAAATGAACTGATTTGGTAAATACTTAAGTACAAATAAAATCTCTAAGACAATAAATACAGAGCAATGAATGAGCTTATGAATATTCTCGTTTTTTTTCGTCGCTACTCAATAAATACTTGAGTTTTGTATTTATATCTTCTTCTCAGATTTTGCCCTAACATTCAATCTTCAAGAAGCCGTTTGAATTTAGTCGTTGGGAGCTCATAGTTGTTGGCATTTAATGCATCTTCTTTATCGGGCTTAACTCTTTGCTCTAGCTTCAACTACTTCTTGCATAGGATGAGCTAAGAGAGAGACAGACTCAGCGATCTGAGCGTCCGTACATGATTTACTTTCTGGCAGCTTTTTCATTTGCGCTAGCTTGATCTGCTATCGCTAATCTCATAGAGTGTGTTCTGCACTTGAGCTGTTAGCTAACCAAATAATCATATATTGCACAGAAGATGCTATCGCAAGTTTAATCTATTAGCTCAATGAGATAAAGACAATATAAGGTATATCAAAAGCTTTTCATATTGATAACAAGAAGATATACTATCGATTGCAGATTCATTATCGCCATTATCTTTAAGGATACTATTATTTTAAGCACAGATATTTCCAGGTATCCTATTATCGATAAACAAGCATGTTAGCGCTAGAATCATGTTAGTTCATTTGACTCTTGCTCTGAGGCCTTGCTATCTGAGTGTTTATTATCTGAAGCCCCTTGTTGTTATCGATAACTTATCCTATTATCGCTAGTTGATTTCATTTGCTCAAGAACTTGGTTTATCTTTCTGCTATCTGAGTTATCAATGAGCTTCTCGCGATGGATTCTTCTTTAGCGATAAAGGGTGACTTAGCGATAGATAATAACTTTGTTATTTCTAGGTCTTCACTCGCTATGGCTCTTGTCTATTAGCTATTTAGATTCTCTTAGCGATAGAGATACTCATTCATTATTGGTCTGCTATGTTGTCATTATTCATTAGAGATGAATCTTTATTCTCGCAATGGTGATCTGTTACCTAGCAGATTTTATACGATTAATTCAGAGGTATTTTTCACTTATGTTTTCTCAGGGTCAGTCTTCATCAAAACTTAAGATTCTAACAGAGGAGTGGTGGAAAACGCTCAAGAAGCTTGGGTCAACCTTAGGTAAGCTCTTCTTCTTCGTTTTCCTCTCTCTTCTGGGCCGATTTGAGTGAGTTTGGGGAAGGGTTCAAATTGATTTTAGGGGTCTTTAATGATCCTAAATTCACAGAAATGAAGCTTAAGCTTCGATTTTATATTTTTGGGAAGGATTTTGAGTAGTGAGTTGTTGCTTGGTTGATTTTCTCCAAAAACCCAAAATCAGACACTGCTCACCGACGCCTTTAATGGTGCTTTCTGGTGGAAATTGTCCCAAAATCTTAGCTAAAATTGATTAAGAACAAGGTTTAACAAAGGAATTGGGTTGTATGTCGAAATTTCATGGTGTTGGGTGATTTTGGCATTTTGTTCAGTTTTCTTCCATCTGTGCTGCCGATTTTCTTGTTCATTGAGGTGGTATTCCTTTGTTATTTTGTTTGCTGATGATGATGAAGAAAGATGTGGGTTGAAGTTGGTTGTTTATGGTTCACTGAAGTTGGATTGTTAAGTGTTCAATTTTTCTTCTCTCTTGTTGCTCTGGTCGACGGGTTTTGTGACAGGGGAGGAGAAAATCTTGTGATATTTAATTGAGTTAAATTGTAGGAAGTTGTTATATAATTTTACTCTCTAGTGTTGCTGGCCGCTGGGTTCAGTGGTATGGAAAAGAGAAATTTGTGATGTTTTGTTGCTTGTTATTTGAGTGTGAAACTGTGTACATTTTTACTTTCTCCTGGCTGTTCTATTCAATGAATTTAAGTGACAGGGAAGGCCTTAGATCAATTTAGTTATTATTGTTCTGTTTGTTAAGTGCTTATGAAATTTTGTTTGTTCCTCCTTTTCTTTTCCCTGTGCTGTTCGAATTCTGCTCTGTTTGGTCCGATTGTTATTGGGCTAATGGGACATGATATATATGAGAATTTTAATTGACTGAAAATAAGATATAAGCTAGATGAAATTAGAAGATGTATTTGTACATTAAACTATAAAAGTTTGGTTAAAATGACTTATTTGTAGCTATTGTTCTGTTCTAAATTTTGATTTCTGTGTTGGTTGAATATACTTAGTAGTTATACATGATGAGGTATTAAAATTAAAAGGAAAGTCATATTCTAGAAGAAAGTATGGGTTACAAAAAATGACGAAATGTTTTGAAGAGTGTATAGTGAAATTTCTATTGTTAATTAATAATTAATCTGATTTTACTGTCAAATGGCAAGAAACTATTTAGGTGATTAAAATCATTCTTTGAGGTACGAAAATGATGTTCATTATGTGCCGATGTTTACAAGAGAATTGAAATTTAAAAGTTTCATGCTTTGCCTATGTTTTGACTAGCTTCTATTTCTATAAGAAATACATGAACTTTGTTAAAGTTGGGTGTCTCATATGGTTGGATGAAGACCATTTATTTTGAGGGAAACAATTTTAATGAGTTATGGATGATAACCTTATAAGTAGTTGTTTAAGATGTTGGTACTGTCTTGGGTGTACAAGTTCTAATTAAATCTTGGAAGAATATGAACACTTTCTTCATGGGAATTGTGGTTACTGTAATAATTAAAGTAATTAATATCTTGAAATTGAAATCTGAATTGAACTGTATGAATTTGAGTTTGTTCATAAAGTAGCTTAATTGTTTAACGACCAATCTGATTATGAAAGTTACTTTAAGACCACTAAAGTTTAAATAAGTATTTAGAGGTAGAAGTTGAGAATTAAGTTCACATGAGATGAAAAGTTAATTTGTTTGATTGTATATGATTGAGAATTGTGGTTAAATAAAAGCCATAAATCTGAATTGTTCTTGTTTTAGCAATTTTCTGCTTGTTCTGCCTTAGCCGATTTGCTGCCCTATGTATTTTCTATTTTAACCACACATGGCCTCAACATAGTAGAAATTATTGTTTTGAGAGCTTTGACAATGTTTTTAAATTATGATTATATGATTTGAGAGTTTAGAGTGTGAAATTTGTATGTTATTGAGAAAGGAATGAAATTTAGTCTTAGTAAGAGGGGGAAGGGTTAAGGATTTACCCGGTGTGAGATATCACATTGTTTGAGGAACCCTAGTAACGCAGGTTGGGAGAAGCTGGCTGGCGAAGGAGTATAGTATGAAGGCAGGAATGCTTGCTATGTTTTGTATCACCATAGATAATTACTATTATGTTATTATAGTAGGAGAGATATAGATAGATAAATAATATATTATCTAGATAGTATATAAATATAGTATAAGGGATTTTAACTCCCCTAAGCACTATCATTAAAGGGTAGAACCATAAGAGGGTTCAAGTAATTTAATTGTTTTATGAACTACTCTGTTTTAGAAAAAGTTTTAAATTGTTCTAATTTGTCGGAAAAACCCATTCCAACAGAAATGAAGTTGGAATAATGTTTAGCAAGAAAAAGTTTTAAATTTTCCGTATTTTGGGCTTCTGATATTTATAAGGTGGTTATAAATCAATTAAAATGCTCTAGTAAAATAGTAAAAATTTAGGTGTTACAAATTTTGTTGGAGTGTAGGGGACTTGGATCGTCTCCTCTGTTTTTTTGGTCCTCTTTCCTCCTCTACCCTGTAATTACATAGTTTTGGGGTCAAATTTTTTGTATTTGATTTCATCATTAGGTTCTACATAAAATAAATGACATTTTGATATCTTATTGACGAACAATGGTTCAATTTTCAGTTTTATATGATTTTTCAAAGATTTAATGCCTAAAATTCTGTATTTTTTTCCGAGTAAGAGCATTAAATATTTGAAAATTCATATAAAATTCAAAATTGAAGTTTTTCCTCCATAAAATATCAAAATGTCACTTATTTTTATGTAAAATCTAATGACAAAATCAAACAAAAAAATTGACCCCAAAACTATGTAATTTCAGTTTAGAGGATGGAAGATAACCGGAAAAGTATAGGAGAGAATCCAAATCCGAGTGGAGGTGGCATTCCACGGAGGAAGAGATAAGTCCAATTGGACCAAAGGTGGGACCTATTGGATGGCACTGTGGGCTCCTTCACACATGGTGACGTAGAGGACCCTTTTGTCCTTTTATAACCTTTAGGTTACTTAATCGGTATCCCCTGCTTCTGGCTGACTTTTTTTTTGATCCTATAACTAGGTATCGGAGCAATAAAAATGATTGGATTAAGGCTTTACGATCCAGATGTTTGTTCTCATAGATATTTTATAATAAGGTAAATTCAAATTCAATTCAAAGACTTTATGACCCAACCAATTAGATCGAATACCCATGAGTAGAAACCCACTTTATTATAAAGATAACGTGGAAGATATGTAGGTTTTTTATATACATTTTTGGGTCATAACAACAAGCTTCGTATAAAACTTTGAACCAAGATATACATTGTATTGGTGTTATATGAGGCACACATGGTGGAAATGGAAGCTATGAACCCCAAGACCATATTAGTTAGTTATTTGGATACTTGATGACACATAATAAAAAAGTGTCAAATATTTGTTCATAGTATCATAGAAGATCCACAATGTGTAGAAAGTAGAAACAAAGTTTCTTGAGAAATATTGTTCCATCATTTTGTGTGGCTTTAAAAAAAATTTTTACTCTGGAAATTTTCTTTCAGATTCTATTGTCCGAGAGTATTTTTGACGCAATTTTGCCCTAATAATATTAAAATAGAGCAAATTTGATATTTACCATTAAAATATTAATGGTCAATGTCAACTTTTTAAAAGGTTAATGTGAATCTTTTAGTAGAATGTGATAATATTACTATTTTTTGAAACTTACAAAGTAATTTCAAACCTAAGCAAACTTTCGAGTAAAATAACTCTCGATGAAAACCTACGCTGTAAAATAATCCTTTAACCCAAAAATTATATAGAGTAGAGAAGAGCACTCTTTTAAGGAGAGTTGAGAAAACAAAATAGTTTCACCACATTGGGGGCTTTGGGTGAATTGCTTTTACCTAAAACTTATTAGGACTAGATTTAGAAATTTCGTAATCCCTCCGATCTTAATTATAAGATCAAATTGACTATTTTGAAGAAATTAAGGATGCAAAATAAATCACTTTAAATTGTTTATATTTATCTTTTTTCCTCAAAACTAATTTATTTTACTCATAAACTAACGTATAATCCAATTATATATAGCATATGTTAACATTTCGTTGTCTATTATTTTGCTTTCTTAATCTCTACAAAAAAGTCAACTTGATCTTATAATTAGGACCATAGAGAGTACCATTTTAGTAATCTAGCTTAAAAGTGTTAGAATCTTAAGTTTTGATGAAGACTGATCTATGAAAAATATCGCTAATAAGAAATGATAACTTAGCAGAACAATAAGAATGAAAATCTCTATCGCTAAGTAAAACTCCATAGCTAATAGATAGAAAGGAATAGCGAATGAAGACTCAGAAATATCAAAGTCTTTATCTATCGCTAAGTCATTCTCTATCGCTAAGAAAGAATCCATCACTAGAAGTTCATTGATAACTCAGTTAGCAGAAAGATAATCCAAGTCCTTGACCTAATGAAATCAGCTAGCGACAACAGGTTAAGCTATCGATAACAAAAGTGCTTAAGATAATAAGTCATTCAGATAGCGAGTGCCTGAGAGCAAGAGTCAAATGAGCTATAGGAGTTGCTAGCGATAATGGATTGAGCTATCGATAATAGGATTCCTGGAAATATCTGAATACTTGGATGATAGGATCCTGAAGGATAACAGCGATAATAAATTTGCAATCGATAGAGATAATCTATGCTGATGAAATGCTTTCTAATCCAAGAGAATATGCTATCGATAAAAAGCTCTGATATTCCTTATATTGTCTTCATCTCATTGAGCTAATGGATTAAGCTTGCGATAGTAACCTCTGTGTTATATATGACTTTGGTTAGCTAACAGCTCAATTGCAGGACTCACACTATGAAGCTAGCGATAGCAAATAATATTAGCGCTACTGAATACTCTGACATGCAAGTACAGTAGCAGGTAGCAGCAGGATAACGTTACTCTCAGTTTCTGTCTCTCCTATCTTATCCTCTGCAAGATTAGTTGAAGCAAATTTCCAACGGCTAGTTCTCCAAGTCTCCAACGAATAGAAAAATATAATACTCTATATAAAGACTTGAAGACTTCTGGAACAAGGTGACGCACACACAACGCATACACGAAAAACAACGAGAGATGAACAGGGCTCTATACAGAATTGCAAATTTCTCAGACTGAGAGCATTAGAAAAGAAGAGCTAGAGTTATTCTTTGTTCAGATTATTAAGCTCTATCTTGTATTTCATTATACATAACTTTGTTCTTAAGTGTTTATCACAATCTGTTCATTGAGTGAACTTTATTATTAAAATCCTCTTCTGTTTGAGGTAGTTCCTTAGCTTGGTGCTTTGTGAACTGGGTGGTAACCTTACGGGTAGTAAGGGGGAGTGTTTAGAAGATTCTAAAGCTCTGTAAAGGTTGACTGGTGATCCCGTGTTGTAGAACCAGTGAAAAGGTTGACAGGTGAACCTGTGCTCGTAAAACCTGTGGTAGGCTTCTCTTGTGCCAGGATTAAACAAGAGGGTAGTGGAAATCTCAGGTGGAGCCTGAGGACTGGATGTAGGTCTGGGTTGACCGAACCAGGATAAATCTTGTGTGCATTATCTCTTCCCTAAACTCTCTTAATTTCCAGTCTATCCTTTTATATCTATCAGTCCATTTCATATTTTGGAAATATTCTCAGTAATAGCTTAAAGATTTCAAAAAGGATTTAATTATAGCCTATCACCCAATTCACCCCCCTCTTGGGTGACAGCCAGTACTCTCAATTGGTATCAGAGCAGGTCACTTGTTTTAAAGGATCTAACGATCTCAAGTGAAAAGATCATCGCTGTTTTTGGGAACATTATATTTTCTGAAGGATTTGATCCTACCATTCCTCCTCTGCTTGAAAATATTGATTTTTCATTTTGGAAAGCAAGGATGAAGAGTTTTATAAAATCATTCGATTATCATATGTGGAATGTCTTTACAAATGATTTTGATTTTAAATCTAGGAAGGATTGGACTGATGAAGACAAGAAAATGTTTTCTCTAAACATTAGAGCAATACAAATTCTGCATAAAGGCTTAACTGAAAATGATTTTCAGAAAATCAGACCTTGCTCTAGTGCTAAAGAAATTTGGGATTCTCTTGAATCTATATATACCTCTGACCATCTTGTTGAAGTTGAAAGTGTTGACAGCTCATATGAATTTCATAGTTGCATATCTATGGTTGATGAGCAATTGGAAGCTGAGATTGAAGAAGGAGAGGTCACAGGACCCTTCCAAGATTTAGTCAACACAGAAGATCTAGAGGAAGATGACTACCAAGATGCATCTATGGTATACAATTCCTATCCCTGCGTTTTTGAGAAAAACAATTTTGATCTACAATCTATCACAGATCATATTTCAAGGACTGAAAATGTTTTAAATCATGCTGGAAAATGTTTTGGGAAGAAAAATTTCTTGAATGAAAACAATTTAAATTTGCACTCCTCTGACTATCACAATAATTGCATAAAATCTCATGTTACACATGATCCTATTATTTGTTATTATTGTGGTAAATCTGGTCATATTTCTCACACATGTAATATTAGAAGAAATTTAAATGTGAGAAATAAATTTATTTGGGTTCCAAAAGGATATGAAAGGTCTAAGACTAACAATGAAGGACCCAAATGTAAATGGGTACCAAAATGTCCATCTAGTACTTTGAATGTGCAGATTAATTCTAGAAGAAAGGGACATCATGGTCCAATGACAACAGAGAAGAATCCAAGAGTTTCTCATGCTTCAAAAAAAAGATTCACAGAACCTAAATACAGAAGGAGAACTCATGGAAAAGCCATTTCTGCAACATCTAGTTCAAATCATAAAAGGCAGTGGACAGCAACAACAAGATCATGTTCTACCTCAAGAAAGAGCTACCACAAAGTACCATTCAGTTACCTTGAGGAGAACAAGAGAAACAGAATTCCTCATACATCAAGAAGAAGATTCTTGAATTCTGTCTCACAAAAGAGATCTCTGCAAACCAGTGATAAGTATTTTAAAACAGTTTGGGTTAGCCGAAACAACTCTCCAAGTACCTAAGGTAGAGGTAAACAAGGGTAAAATCTCCTCACTATTATCAGTAACATTTATTGAGATTTTACACTTTACAACCTTAGGAATGAACATTGGACTCTGGATTTAAAGTCAATTACAAAATGCATACAATGTTCATCAGTTATTTTTTTTTACATGCATACTGATTGAAAAAGAATATATTTGTATCCTTGTGCATGTAGTCATGATTAGATCACCATGCTCAACTATCTTGAATTGATTATATTCTGCAAAAGCATGTGAATTATACTGTGAATACCTACGAACTAACCATGTGCAGATCCATATAAATTTGGATACTGAAGAAAAGAAAAGAACTATAGTTCTGTAGGTAACAAGGAGAGAAAGCTTCAAGACTATGATCTACAAGGAAATTTACTCAGTCTTGATGAGCTAAACTTCGTGCTTGGATTTTTGGTGCTAAATCTGCAAAAGAGAATTGACAACTTTCTGCCAAAATCAAGCTACTGCTTGGGCAAGTACAGACGATCCAATTGATAGTAAAGTTTACTATCGCTGGCATTTGATGGACAGCTGATATTGAGCTGATTGTCATCAAAAGTACTAGCGATAGCAACCTTCATTACAGATAGCAAGCCTCTGCCCAGACAAATGCAGTTATGGTGATAGCATTCTTATCCTATCTTATACTTGAAAGAACATAATTTTGTTTGGATAATGAATGCTTGACTCCTATCTCATTAGCAATCCATGTTTTCATGACATAAAATATCTGTCAGATTACTATATGACTTAAAAGCTGAAGGTGTGCATAATCTATCTATTGAGAAATTCTTAAAATGCACAATTCAAATTTGTTTAAATTTCAACTCAGCATGATTCTAAAAACTGCATTCAGTGTCAAATCTTAACAGTTTTTATTACATATTGGTAACTAAATATATTGTGATATTCACTTTAAATGATTTTGGCTATATAGAATCTGCTCTAAATGTTAAATCTTAAGTTTTGCAAAACTAACCCATCGATAGTGAGTTCCACTATCGCTAGCTGTATGCAGGGCAAAAGCTGGTTGAGCAAAGATTGTCATCGCTAGCCAATAGCTTTATCGATAGCAAAGTCAGCTATCGATAGATGGAAGGAGTAAGTGAACTGAAGTCACTTACTCAGCGTGGATCATGCCAGCTAGCGATAGCTGCTCTTACTAGCGATAGCAAGTCACTTAAAAGATCCAGAATGTGAAACGTTTTAGCGAATATTCATCATTAACGGTAATCTCTGAAACCTATAAAATTAGGTCATTCGCATTTGCAGTCACTCGCATTTATTCTCTTCTACTCCCAACGTCCTGAGCATTCTCTCTGCATTTTACATTTTTCTCAAAACCCTAAAATCCTAAACCCAGAAATGGCTAGAACCAAAGTTCCAAGTGTGAGTGATGTCGACACTACCTCTAGCGCTAAACCCTCTTCTCAATCCGCTAGCAAGAGGTCCAAATCCCAGAAAGAAGTAGTTGAATCAGGCTCTAAACATCAAAAGCGAACCACTTCCAATTTGCTCTACTCAGAAGAACCCCTCGAAACCCCAAGCGCTGTATTCGCAAATCGAAAAACCCTAGATAGAACAGCGATCTGGGTAGATTTGGAATATTTTAAGCAAAATGGCTTCGACTTGGATGCCTGGCTTTTTCCATACAAGAACTGGCTCAGTATTCAGAATGTCTACAATGAGGATGTTCTGAGGTCATTTTATTCGAGCATGGTAGCCAAGCCAGAGTATAAGAAAAAGGAGCTGGTCAATATTGTGTTCGAGGCGACAGTGAGAGGAATGGGATTTCTTTTAACTGGTTAGCCATTAACAAGATTTTAGGGATATTTGAAGCAGAGCATAACAAGTGGTACTCCTCTGAGCCCTATTCCGAGGAAGAACTTGCTGAAATTTATGAAAACTCCTCTGATAAGCCAGCAAGCATGCCTGTGATCAACAGAATACTACACTACGTGTATACAAGATTAATGACTCACAAGGCAGGAAATTTCAGTAGCTTTCCCAAGATAGACAATCCCTGGCTGCCCAATCTGATTTCAAAAGTACCTTTAAACCCAGGGCAGTTGATATCAATGGAGCTCACCGATATTTATCAGAAAAATCTGCCAAGGCCCCACTCCCATATCCTCAGCTCATGTCTTATCTCCTTGAATTCTCAAAGATCAAGTCTACCGGAGAAAAAGACAATAAAAGTTGCAAACAGCTTACCATCTCCACATTGAGAAAAATGGGGATTCCTGTTAAATCAAGTGGTGCTGTATCTGGTTCTGAGGCCTCTCATGTTCCCTCTGCATCAGCTCAGTCTCAGCCTATTGAGGAAGAGACACAATCTCAGAGAACTCCTTCTCCTCAGCAGCAGCATAATCTTGGTCAAGAGACACCTATTTCTGCTCCTGTTACATCAAAATCAACCTTCTTCAAGAATGCAATAGAAGAAATTGTCTTCAGGGTCTCTGCCGAATTTAATCTGGCCTTGGAAGCACAAAAAGAAGAGTTAATGAAGCCTATTCGTGAACTTCAGTCTCAGGTGAAAAATCTGGAAGAAAACCTATGCCTTGTCCCTGAGTATGTCAAACAAAGAAGGACAGCTCCTCCATCTGAAGGTACTTCATCACATCATCATTCCCCTCTTCATTTCCACTCTCCCTCTCATTCCTCCTCCAAACACTCACCTTCAATTCCTTCTCTTTCATCTCTCCACCTATCACATTACCCATCTCCTTCCACCTACAAACATCCTAGCGATAATCATCTTTTTCAAACCCAAACATCCACACTTTCATCTTCTCCTCAAACCAAATTCCCAACCCCTACAGATACCCCTACCGCTAATTCTTCTCCTAACGCTAGCCCTCAAGCACGAGTCTCAACCCCAATCACAAGAGTACCATCACCACAGACAACCCCTATCGATAACACCATCCCTAGCGATAGGATTCCTACTTCACCAATTCAGCCAATCATCGCTACCACTACCACAACCCCTCCTTCTACTCTCATCTCTTCTCAAATTCCTGACCAACCCTCTTCACCTACCCCTGTCAATGATGATGACAAAAAGGGGGAGAATCAAATGGACAAAAATATGGCAGAAGAAGGCTTAATGGAGGATGCATCTGATGATGAGAAAATCAATGAGTCAGCAAATCCAGATGGTTCTCCTGATAATGAAATTCCAGAGAAAAACTTGAGCATGGCTATGGTAACAGTTGAAGAAGAGCACCAGCCAGTTTCTGTAGATCTGCTCCCTCATTATTTTCAGCGAGCACAAGAACTGCATGAGGAAGTTGAAGAATTGTTAGAAAGGTCTACTCAATCTCTAAAGGAAAGAGAGGATAGAGATGCAGCAAGAGCAGAAGCTGAAAAAGAAAAAGATCCTATTCAGACTACCTCTCAGAACCTGGAACTTAGTGAAAAAGAAAAAGCATCAAAGGTCCAGTCTACTCCCAAGAAGATAAGGATCAAGAAATCTGCTCCCAAACCTCCAGTAAAGAAATCCAGGGCATCTAAAGGGATTGTGATTGAAGAGCCCAAATCTGCTCCCAAGCCTTCAAAGAGAAAATCTGTGCCTAAGGGGAAAGGAAAATCTGTCAAGCCTCCTCCAAAGAAAAAGCAGAAGCAATTGAGTTATGGGGAAAGAATGCTAGCCCATTTTCTTCAGAAAGCTTCTCCTTCCCCTCCAAAGAAGAAGAAGGCTACTACTAAGAAGAATGCTGCTCCTAAGGAGAAAAAGAAATCTGAGGATGAAGTTGAGACTGATCCTGAACTACTTGAAGATCCCTCAACTGATTCTGGAAAGATAAGCAGTGAGCCTGGAGATGATGAGTTGGACACCACATATTGGAAGGATGATTCTGATTCTGAATAAACCAAAAAGCCTGAATCATTCCCTAAAACCCTTCTCATATGCATTCTTCATAATCTGAATGATTGACAATTTTATTTTTCCTTTTGCATTACAGAATTCTAATGTACATCTTTTATTTCAATGATCGCTTTGAATATACTATATTCATGCCTTATTATTCTTTTATGCTTAATGCTGATATATGTTCTGGATGTGCTTTAATGTATATATTTTTCCTTATGTTTTGTCATCATCAAAAAGGGGGAGAATGTTAGAATCTTAAGTTTTGATGAAGACTGATCTATGAAAAATATCGCTAATAAGAAATGATAACTTAGCAGAACAATAAGAATGAAAATCTCTATCGCTAAGTAAAACTCCATAGCTAATAGATAGAAAGGAATAGCGAATGAAGACTCAGAAATATCAAAGTCTTTATCTATCGCTAAGTCATTCTCTATCGCTAAGAAAGAATCCATCACTAGAAGTTCATTGATAACTCAGCTAGCAGAAAGATAATCCAAGTCCTTGACCTAATGAAATCAGCTAGCGATAACAAGTTAAGCTATCGATAACAAAAGTGCTTAAGATAATAAGTCATTCAGATAGCTAGTGCCTGAGAGCAAGAGTCAAATGAGCTATAGGAGTTGCTAGCGATAATGGATTGAGCTATCGATAATAGGATTCCTGGAAATATCTGAATACTTGGATGATAGGATCCTGAAGGATAACAGCGATAATAAATTTGCAATCGATAGAGATAATCTATGCTGATGAAATGCTTTCTAATCCAAGAGAATATGCTATCGATAAAAAGCTCTGATATTCCTTATATTGTCTTCATCTCATTGAGCTAATGGATTAAGCTTGCGATAGTAACCTCTGTGTTATATATGACTTTGGTTAGCTAACAGCTCAATTGCAGGACTCACACTATGAAGCTAGCGATAGCAAATAATATTAGCGCTACTGAATACTCTGACATGCAAGTACAGTAGCAGGTAGCAGCAGGATAACGTTACTCTCAGTTTCTGTCTCTCCTATCTTATCCTCTGCAAGATTAGTTGAAGCAAATTTCCAATGGCTAGTTCTCCAAGTCTCCAACGGATAGAAAAATATAATACTCTATATAAAGACTTGAAGACTTCTGGAACAAGGTGACGCCATGGTAATCAAACCCGACCCGACCCGGCCGGGTTGACCCGTAACCCGCCAACCCGGGCACTAAACCGGGCCGGGTTGGATGCTAATCCGGGGTCTTATTGACTCGGCCCAACCCGGGGCTGACCCGGCTAACCCGATGCAACCCGGGACTGACCCGGTAGGTCACTGGGTTGCTTTTTTTTTTAAAAAAATATTTTTTTGTATGAATGGTAGAAAGCAATATTTATTGAAATTAATGACAATTGTAATGGTAATAACTATTAGTTTAATGATTAAAGTACTATGAGTATGAATATTTTGTGATCATTTATCTATTTTGATAATTATTATGTGAAGAATATTTAGTGATTATTGATTTTTATATCATTTGATAGTGGATTGATGCTCTAATGTCAATATATCAAATAAATTGCCAGGAATGTTGGATGAGTATATGATATTTTGTTAGTGATTTAAGGCAGTGAACTAATATTTAGTTAGTTGGCAAAAAAAAAGAAATTAATATTTAGTATTTAATGGAACAATGAGAGTCTAAATTATTTTTTAATTTTTTATTCCCCACCGGTCTGGCCCCCGGGTTAATTACGAGCTGGCCCACTAACCCTTGACCCACCACCTCCGCCGGTCTAGACTCCGATCCGGGTTTGATTACCTTGGGTGACGCACACACAACGCATACACGAAAAACAACGAGAGATGAACAGGGCTCTATACAGAATTGCAAATTTCTCAGACTGAGAGCATTAGAAAAGAAGAGCTAGAGTTATTCTTTGTTCAGATTATTAAGCTCTATCTTGTATTTCATTATACATAACTTTGTTCTTAAGTGTTTATCACAATCTGTTCATTGAGTGAACTTTATTATTAAAATCCTCTTCTGTTTGAGGTAGTTCCTTAGCTTGGTGCTTTGTGAACTGGGTGGTAACCTTACGGGTAGTAAGGGGGAGTGTTTAGAAGATTCTAAAGCTCTGTAAAGGTTGACTGGTGATCCCGTGTTGTAAAACCAGTGAAAACGTTGACAGGTGAACCTGTGCTCGTAAAACCTGTGGTAGGCTTCTCTTGTGCCAGGATTAAACAAGAGGGTAGTGGAAATCTCAGGTGGAGCCTGAGGACTGGATGTAGGTCTGGGTTGACCGAACCAGGATAAATCTTGTGTGCATTATCTCTTCCTTAAACTCTCTTAATTTCCAATCTATCCTTTTATATATGTCAGTCCATTTCATATTTTGGAAATATTCTCAGTAAGAGCTTAAAGATTTCAAAAAGGATTTAATTATAGCCTATCACCCAATTCACCCCCCCTCTTGGGTGACAGCCAGTACTCTCAAAAAGATCCATTCTTAATGTAAGGAACTAAATAAGTCAACCTATTTAAGTCTTTTTTTTAACTGTCTTAAAATTGTTTCTATACAAAGATTAAGGATATCACTTATCACTTGTTTTTAAGTTAAATTTCATTTTTCTTAAAGAATATTCAACTTTTGGGATATCATTATTTACTAATATTAGAGGAGGATCAAGTTATAGAATTTCAACACTAGCAACTTGTTGTCCCTCCCACACATTCCAAGTATTTCAACGACAATCTCTTTTGATAATGGATTCGATATATGTTTTGAATTATAGTCAATTAACGTTGTATTGTTTTGATCATATTTTAATCTGTTAATGATGCAGAATGGGGAAGGGGGAAAGGGAAATGAAAGAGAACATATGAGAATAAAAGAGATAGGGGAAGGGAGAATTTAGAAAAAGAGAAGAGAGAAAAAGATGGAGCAAGAAGAAATGAGAGAGATTGAAGAAGAGAGACAAAGACCAAGGAAACTAATATTATTATTCAAATTCATAAGACGTATAAAGTAAATAGTTGGGTGGTATTTATAGGCCTCAACCAAACCCTAACACTTAATGAAGAACATTCTAGAAATTAAAAATTAAATGTAAATTACAATTAATGCTAATTGAAAACAATCAAATCAAAATGAAAAAAAAAACTATTTCTCTAATAATGATAATTGTGGAGAATCTCTTGAAAATCCTAACAAATTTTCATATCCCATCATTTCTTCTCCACTTGAAAAAACTCGGCTCCTGATGACTTAATAGAGATGTGTAAGTCTTGGGAGGGAAGGGCAATCTAAATCATTAAAATGGTGTATTGATTTGGGAATCCCTTCCAACATGTTAGCAACTAGAAGAGGAAACCATTACAAGCAGTTTGATAACAATAAAGCTCTGGAAAACATTTCCAACAAATAAGATAATAAAAGAGAAATCCAAAGAAAGAGTGAGCAACTTGCGAAAACTTTAATGCAGCATTTTGATTTGTAAGTCCTCTCCAACATGTGAGGTACTAAAAGAGAGAACCCTTGATAGGGTGGCTAGTTTGACCATTAAGAAAATCTGGAAAGCCTATCCAACAAACAAGGTATTGTTGAAGTGACTTGTTCAACAAAGGAGCATTGAATTTAGCCGATCTAGGACGTTGATAAGATAAGGTTGTAGTTTGATAATCTTGAATGTTTATAGTCTCAATTAAGGAAGGAGCTCTCTTTATCAGTGCGAAGTAACTGATATACTAACCAAAAATAAACTCCTCACTATTGAAACCAACATGATTAGTGTCATCACTAATATCAATCGTATGATCAAGATGATCCTTGATAGCCACAATCTGATAATGATTCACCTAGGTTGCATAAGTATCTAGTGGTGTTTGGGGTGGAGCATATTCAAGTGGGATCATCTCAATGGCATGAGTGAGTTCCACTGCTGGAGAGAACACCTCAGGTGTCATAATCGTTTCTTCTATGTCTAAGGATGAATCTTCTACCTCTATTGACTTAGTTGCTTGGATTGTTTGACTCTCCCATTAATGTATGGATCTCTAAGATGTTGGTGAATATCCTCTAAGGCCTCCAGTATCCTAGAGCATTATTGTTTCAGTTCTTCATTATACTCACTATTAGCCTTATTGTATTCCTCAATAACCTTGAGACGTTGGAACAAAGCCACATACATATCTAAATCATTGAAACTTTCTTTCGCCATTATCTAATTTTCTTACATTTGGGATCCAGTTGGGTAGAAGTTAATGTTATCATCTTCATAGTATTCTTCATCATCATAATACTCTTCTTTCATATTCTACAAAATCATCATATTGAGTATTATATTGATATATGGTGTAATATTTATATGAACAACCTATCGATGAGTATCCTTTGATGAAACTCATAGTTATAGCAAGGTAACATGCTTCTTAGGGTTTTATGATGGGTTTTAAACCTATAAAAGGTTCCTAAGTTGCCTCCACCGAAAAGGTGAAGAGCCTACTTAACAAGCCTAACCCTTAGGGAACTCTAAGCTCCAATAGGGATTATTCTTACTAAATAAGTAACAACCTGAGCAAGATTTTCACAGTAGCCTCAGAGGGTTATGCAACCCTGCAAGAAAACCATTAGAAATCTCTACTAACCTAGGGTAGAATGAGACCTGGGTGTATGGCCGAATGTGTTTGAGGATATGTGTCGATTCTAGGCTTGAGAATTCAATGCTAAGTTAAGCGAAGGAAATAATAATAATCAATATAAATTAAAGCATTACTAAAAAGTAAACTAAAATTGAGAACAATGAAACTATTTTTTTTTGCCCTTCTTTTTTTCACTTTTTTTGTCTTTTTTATTTTCTTTTTTTCAACCTTTTTTTAACTTTTTTTTCTACGGCAATTTTTCTCTTTTTTTTCAACTTCTTGTTTTGCCTTTTTTTGTAGAATAACAAAATGAAATCAATAGAAAAAAAATTACCAAATGATGCCTTGCAAGAATAAAGCTTGAAACTTTCTCCAAAAGTTCTTCTAGCTGGTTCTTCTGAACGGTAGCTCATGTGTATGAGGAGATCTGTAATTGCAAAAATCACATAAGATTAGCGAAAATGCAAACTTGACACTATAGAAGGCTTTTACAATTTTGACAATTGATTTTGGAGGCTTATGCTCGCAGAAGGGAAGTGGAACCAGGCTCTGGTACCAATTGATACAGAATGGGGAAAGGGAAAAGGGAAATGAAAGAGAATATATGAGAATAAAAGAGATAGGGGAAGGGAGCTTCTAGAAGAAGAGAAGAGAGAAAAAAGATCGAGTAAGAAGAAATGAGAGAGATAGAAAAAAAAAAGAGACAGAGACAAAGGAAACTGATGTTATTATTCAAATTTATAAGACGTACAAAACAAATAGTTGAGGTGTTATTTATAGGCCTCAACCACACCCTAAGACTTAATGAAGAACATTCTAGAAATTAAAAATTAAATGCAAATTACAATTAATGCTAATTGAAAACAATCAAATCAAAATGAAAACAAATTATTTCTCTAATAATGATAATTGTAGAGAATTTCTTGAAATTTTCAACAAATAATAATTTCCAAATTTCTATATCCCATCAATTAGTCTTTTGTTGATATTTTTTAATAATTTACATATTGCATGAGCCACGATTATCAAGATATTTATACAAATATTAGAGGTTTTACATAGCCAGACCAATATTAATCCTCATAATAAAAAAATTAATCCCAAAATTAGACATAATATAATGATCTTTCCAAATAATAATAAGATAATAGTATTCATCTAATCCAAATTAAAAAATCTTCAAGTTTTTTCTTGTTTCAAAAATGGGAAACATTTTAAATTAAACATTTTTATATGCATTGATTGATGAAACTGATACTTCTAATTCACTAAATCAGGACTTTTTAAATTTGTGTTAGCTTATCTTTGAATGCGACTAAAGGCCGACTCTCTTCTCTCCTCCTCCTCCTCTTTAGTTTTTGGAGTGGTGGGAGTTCTTCTCTCATCATTGTGTGAGCTTTTCCATGGTGTTTCCCTCCCCAATTCCAATCGGAGAAGGAGACGTCCGTATTTTGCATCGATCTGCTTTTATTTTCATTTTTTTGTTTCTTATGGTGGTTTGCTTTACAAAAATAAATTGGTTTGGAGGTTTAGACAACAATGATAATTTTTTCTACCCAATCTTCATCTTTCGTGTTGGTGTTTTTGGGTTCTTTTGTTTCTGTGAGATCTACTCATGGAGATCCTTCAGAAACCAATTTGGTTGGTTTATTGCCGATAAGAGGCATGGATCATTTGGAATGGTTCTTGGAACAACCACTACTCACAATGGTTTTGTTGCCGGTGACCCTTTTTTTCTATCCATGTATTCAAATTAAGGAACGAATAAGACGGTAGGATTTTTGGCGACGACGATTCCGTCCTACTTATGTTAGAGTTATGTTATTTTTAAGGTTTCTATCTATTATTATTTGGGCTTTCTTTTTGTAGACATTTTATTTTTTTATGTTTTGTATCTCACTTTTCCTTAGTTTAATGAAATAATATATGTTATTTGGCGGAAAAAAAAGAACGCAACCTTGTAAACTCATATATAATTAATTAAGAGTAAAAGTTAAAAAAATGTTCAGATACCTCTAAAATATAGTTTATTAAAATCTAAGCACATGTTCCTCCAAATTACTTCGGAATATACATATATTAAAAAAGGAAAAATATTTAGTAAAGTTCCACGTTAAATTCTCCAATAGTATTTAATTGTGTATCTTATCTTTAAAATCCTCCTATAATTTAATTATAAATTTAAATTTTAAGAAATAAGATATTTAACCACATGTGATTATAGAATTTGACATGATAAATATAAAAATCTTTGAACTAAGTATGCTCCTAAAAAATAACCAAATTAATATAGAGAAAAAGTTAGAGAAGATGAACCATGTGAAAAACGAAGGGGTAAGGTGCAAATTTGTCCCGAAAGCTTTTGCCTAGGAGCTATTTTGACTTAGAAGTTTTTTTGGGTTCAAAATTACCCAATAAGTTTCAAAACTTAATGATTCTTCCCTTTACCACTAAAATACCAACGTTGACCGTTAAAAAATTGACATTGACCATTCATTTTTTATGGTAAAGAGCTAAATTCCTATGTTTTAAAACTTCTAAAGCAAATTTAAACCCAAAAAAAACTTTCAGGATAAAATAGCTTCTTAACAAAAGCTTCTAAAGCAAATTTGCACCTTAACAAAAAAAAAAAAAGGAAAAAGAAGTTGGGTAGTTAGGTTTAGTGGTACTTTGGTAGTTACGAAAAGCGGCTCTGCAAATAAGAATGGTTTGGTGGTGAGACTCAATAATTATTACTCCCTTCATCTAAGAATAAGAATAAGTATTGCATCTAATTGACTCTTTTAAAAAATTAAGAAAATTAAATAAGTTATTTCTAAATTGATTTAATTAAAATTTTCAATAAACTATTTTATTAGCATTATAAAATAGCAGATAATATAATAATACTATGTGTTATGATTAAATAATTTATTTAACTCTTCTTAATATCTGAAAGATTTCTATACTTTTGGTTCTTTATAGTTGCATCAAATTGAGTTTTAATCTCTTATATTTGAAAAGCACACTTTTTGTTCATTTTTATTAACATTGCAAATTTTTTTTACTAACATTGTTAGTTTTAGTCAACTAAATATTCTGATTCAACCCATCTAAATGATGGTTCTATAACTAAATGTTTATGAAATATGGATATATTTTAAAATATAAAATAATTATACTATGGAATTAAAATTTAAGTGTATTTTTCAGCAATTAACCGCATAATCACCATTTAAGTTTGTTAGGTTAGCATATTACTCTCTCCAGTTTATAAGAGCTCGAATTTTGAATTGTTTTGGTTCAAAATATAAGAGCATACCTTGGGTTGTCCCATCATTTAATGTATTTTTCCTATTTTACCCCAACACTCTTTCATACTCATTAATACCCCTATTTCTCGCTCTGTCTTAATAGACCCATCATAAATAAGGATAATATTTGAAGAAAAAAGTTTTATTTAAGACATATTTTTAGCTTTCAACTAACTTTTAACAAGTTTCTTAAGAAACGCAATTTGATAGCGAGACTCTTCTAATAAGGACTAAGGGAGTATTTGACGATGATTGCCATCGGTCATAAAAAATATTAAAGAAACAAAACTGAACATTGTTTCTTTTCTATTATATATATTTCTATTTAGAATTAGTATAAAGTATAATTAGAATCTATTTTTATTATATTATTTAATACTATTTATTATTCTTATTTAATATTATTTATTATTCTTTTTTAATCTTATAGATAACTATTTATCTAGATATACGAGATCTTAAATATAAAATAGAAGATAAAATAACTTAAAAGTTTCTATTGTTAAGTTGGATGCACAATTAATCCTATGGATCTTTAGGATTAATATATTCTTTTCTATCTCCTAAGTTTGGATCTTGGGTTGAGCCAAATTAAATATAAATATCACAACTCTTGTTACTCATCCTATATATTGCCCTTTCCTTTCGTTTCGAATGCAAATGGGCCAAAAGCCTATGCAGATATTTGACCCCAAAAAAATAGCTTTTGTTATAAATTATAGAAGAACATAAGAGAGAATTGAGGAGAGAAGTAGAGAGAATAGAAAGCCTTTATCATTCAATATTCAAGAGTGTAGAATACACAATACAAGTCTTATATTTATAGGTAAGGCTCTAAGGTTACAATATAATTAGTATTAATAATTAATAGAATAATAATAGGAGATGAGAGTTATTGACATTTAAATAATAGAATATTCATAACACCCTCAATTGGATGTCTATGACTAAACATGTGCCTCGTTAAAAAACTCCAACTAAGTAAAACCTAGTGGGAAAAAAACTTAGTAGAAGAAAAAGAGTACAATGTTTAATGATACAATGCTACCTCATTAAAAACCTTGCTAGGAAAAACTAGTGGGAAAAACCATAGACAAGGGAAAAAGAGTACAGTGTGTATTATCATCTCCCCCTATTGACCCTTTAGTTGATATCTTTGAGTCTGCGAAGTCTGATATCATAAGTAAGCTTCTCAAATATTGTAGCAGGAAGTGACTAGGTTAACATATCTGATAAATTTTCGCTTGAACGGATTTGTTGGATATTAATTTCACTATCTTCCGTTGATGAAATCCATCACAATTTCTTCATAGTGAATCAATGTATCATGTTGATAAGCAAATAAAGTATTTGCTCATGTATGGCTAGAAAGATCACATATAATTACTCCAATTATACAAATATATGGTACTTCTGAACCAAGTAATTTTTTATCACCTTCTTGAATTCTA
The DNA here is from genome assembly GCA_037074515.1 of Mimosa bimucronata. Classification (NCBI taxonomy): domain Eukaryota; kingdom Viridiplantae; phylum Streptophyta; class Magnoliopsida; order Fabales; family Fabaceae; genus Mimosa; species Mimosa bimucronata. The sequence goes on along the minus strand of CM073445.1, from coordinate 23,690,142 downwards.
AAGACATGGTACTTCTAGACTAAACATTTCTTCATAAACTTCTTGAGGTATAAAATGATCTCAATCCACATTTAAGGATCTTGCAAATATTTGAATACATAGTGATTTATATAGAAAAATACTTTGTTCTTTCAAAGTATTTCATTTCAAATTCTTTCTTGAAATATTTTTTAGCTTCTGCAAGCTCTTCAATAGTTTGAGCAATATTTAGATTTTGCAAGCTCTTCAGGAGTTCCAGAGATATCTAAACACATCAAGAGTCTTAATACCATTCATATATTTTCATAAGAACATATATTGAAAGATTATCTTTCTTTCAACTGATATCTATATATTCGATAATACAATGTTTGTCCAAGTTGCTTTGAACCATATAAAGATATGAATTAAATTGTTTGCTTTTGGAAACTTTAATCCTTTAGGGAGTTTCAATTATTTAAATCATATACTTCTAGAAAATCCTTCAGGGACTTTTAAATGCTTAGAACTATGTCCATATATGTATTTGATCATTCAGGGGGTTTCATAAATATTTTTCTAGATAATATTTCTACTATTTTAAATCTTTCTAGGATTCACTTATAATTCACAATACAGTGATCCATGGGTTATAACCATGTTCTCTGGACACATATCAAAATTTCATAGATTACCAGACTGCAAAATTAAAAAGGCATGCAAATTTATTCTACCACAAGACAATGTCTAATGGAAATTGAACTCTTACGAAAAGTATTAAGACTGTATATCTCCCCCTTTTTCACACATAAATTCTTATTTATACAATACCAACATTGCACTTTGGGTGCTTAAGCCATGAATACATAACTTCATGTTATGATATTTCATATTGCACTTTTTTTTCTACTAGCTAGCCATCTTTATGTCTATATCTCATGACAAATTTGTATATTAGATCCTCATTTGATCACATGATATTATTATCAAAATCATTATCGACAAATTTACCTTTTCGCAGTTCTTTTTTTTTATGACATAACTTATTGGGATCTCTTTATTTCTTTTAGGTACCTAAACCTCTTCTAGGGTCTTACAAATGGCTATGTCACAATTCTTGCCTCCTCAGTATGATCATATGAATTATATGCTCCATTTTCTTTTCTTTTTTTAACTGATCATTTTCTCATGCTTCAAGAAGGTATCATTTTTTTATTTGTACTAAATGAAGCATTTTTTTAGTTGGAATATGAGATATAATAATCTCTATTTTGGTTACTAATTGCGTTTGGAAAATATTTCCTTCATGCAACAACGGATGAACTTCTAGTTCATATTTCGATATTTGAGGATCTACGTTTGATGCATACAATGTGATATCTTTCCCAGGTATTCATTTTCTCCCCCTCATATTAGGAAAACTTTGTCTAATGATAGCAAACTAATCAAGCTATATAAGTCTCCTTTATCCATTTATTTCCCTTTGAAACATCATTTTGTTTTATTTAGAGATAAACAAGAGGAAGGAGTTTCTTATCCAACATTTATCCCAACTTTCAATGAATTCCATCTATGTGCATTACTGTGATGGAACAATATTAATAAATATTGTACATTATAAGATGGAAACTATTTTGGCTACCAACTAAGAGCCAATAGGAGAATTTATAATACTTTGTTGGCGTGATGCATTCATATGTGGTAATATGTAAAATCATTCTTCCCAACTCTAAAATTGGAAATTTGTTCTAACAAGTTTTGATCTAGCTGCTCAGGGAGGCTTCAATAATAGTTTTGTTTGTTAAATATGATTTTTACATAGCATATAAGCATTGAAAACTTGATAAACAATTACTAGTGATTTCTATGGAAATTATATGGTTGCATAGTTAAGGACTAATGTACTTATTGGAACAAATTTGCAAACTTCGAGTTGCAAGTTAATCATAGACACCAATGTGACCATTTTATATATGTATCTATTATTCATAAAGTATCAATTTAGTCCATACGATGTCTACATGGGCCTATATATATATTTGATATCGTACAAATATACACATGTCCAATTCCAATTCCAACTATAGCTAGTGGTGTTCTTTTGAAAACAAGTAATACATAAAAACACTTGCTATTTATAAAGAATCTTCTGGCTCTTTAACGAGTGTTACTATGCATTTAACATTGTATTTTGCATCACTACGAGCTTAATGGAGTACATTGTATTCTAACAATCTCCCCCCTCAAGTGTGAGACATGTATACATAATTTCCACATAGAAAATAAAATTATTAGTTCTTCAAGAACTACGACTATATCATTGTTTTCTAATACATAAAGTTCTTCAAAAATTGTTATATAGTTCTTCAGGAACTGTCATATATATATATTCACTATGTAATTTATAAACTCAATAGAAATTTTCATAAATTAAAATCTATAATCAATAATAAAAATTGAATTTTGCGCCTTTAGCTCTTATGGAGCGTTAACCAATAATGGTCATTTTATTATACATAACAAAATGTGATTGTCTTTGTTTATTTCTTCAGAAATTGACTATACATGATCATAGCACAAATGAACAATGTAAGTGTGGAGGATTTCTATTATTAATTATGATATAAATCTCTATAAACATTAGTATTAAGGACCATTACAATAATATTTTTAGAATATATTGTGCTATTACTTGAACGACAAGTAATTTAGGTTGAATCATTGGCCTTCATGGCTATATTTTATTTTTATATTAATGTAGTTATTAAATTGCTCATAAGCATAACAAATGTAAGTATTTTATTTCTCTTCTTCTCGCATCGCAAATTTCGACAAGTATTGGTCTACAGATCCCCAATAAAAATAAATCCAATGTATATGGCTTCTGGCCAATTAATATGGGGTTAAATATCAATTTGGCCAATGAACTATTGGTTAAGTATCATCTGATGCAATTATTAATAAAAAGTCTCTTGGATGCCAACCAAGTTTTAAAATTGAACAAAATGGCCAACACCATCAAATCTAGCCAAACGTCCATTAAGTCCATTCCTAAGCTGATGAGGTGTAAGAGTGACATGTGCACACGTGGCATGTATTTAACGGGCGTTTGGCTAGACTTGACGGTGTTGGCCATTTTGTTCAATTTTAAAACTAGGTTGGCATCCAAGAGGCTTTTTATTAATAATTGTGCTAGATGATACTTAGCAAACAGTTCATTAGCCAAATTGATGTTTAACCCAATTAATATGAGAATCAAAATTATATGTCTTCTAGCCATATAGTTTAATAGGCAAAAATTCAATTTTATTTGAATGCTTCTATATAAATGGCTTCTAGCCATTTAATATCAAAATAGAAAAATTGAAGTTACATGGCTTCTGCCCATAGAAAAAAAAATGAACTTATATAGCTTCTAGTCATAAAAATAAATCTATATGACATCTGGTAAATAAAAGGTGAAAAAAATAAATAAATTATATGGCTCTTGGCCATTAAATGGTGAAATAAAAAGAAAAAGTAAATAAATAAATTATTTGGCTTCTGACCATTAAATGATGAAATTAAAAAATAAATAAATTATATGGCTTCTGGCCATTAAATAATGGGAAAAAATGAAAATAAATAAATGATAAAAATATGAGTTTTGGCTATCTAATAATCTTAAAAATTATACAATATATAAACTCAAAATAAGAAATTAAATGTATATAGCTTTTGGTCATATATAAATATATAACTAACGGTAATCTTTTAAAGAAGTTGCGAATATTGATTTGAACTTCACATTCCGTTGAAGATATTAACATCAAGTTACTAAAGAATCTATATAAAAAGTTGATTGGAACTTCGAGTCCGAAAAGCACTCCATATCACAAAGAATTGATTAATTATTATTTATTGGGCCTTGATTATTTGACCATAAAATGGATATATATATATCATGGCACTGATTGTACCATATTTTTATACACTTTTCATTGATAAAATCATTAGATTATTGCATGTCTTTGGAGTAATTGCACCTAATTAGAATAAATTCTGACATCTGTACACCTTGTTGGGATTTATACTGATCAAGGGCAATTTGGGCATAATTAGCATGATTTATTGATTAACCAATCTTCGAGGACATTTGATGCTACTTCTGACTTGATTTTATTTATAGGTCATAGAAGAAATATGTCCAAATTAAGGAGCCAAGTTGCAGCGAAAAATTCTGGACGGAGCAGAGGAAGAAAGTGAAGAAGAAACAGAATCAATGCCTGCTCGCCGTGGGTCCTACCACGGCGAGACTCATGGCGAATGGACTCAAATCCAACCAGAAGCTCTTGTCGCTCGCCGTGGCTTTCGCCACGGCCAAGTCCCAAAAATCTGCAAAAATTCTGACGCGTTTTTAGGGTTTTTGGGGGAGTATAAATAGATCCAAACACCCCCACCTTCAGTGGCTAAGCCTCCTATGCACGAAATTGAAGAGCTCTCCTAGGGTTTCACTCTTTTCCTTCATTCCCTACTCAAATCTTCACCATCCTCACTCATTTTCATCTCCGTTGTTGCTAATTTTCTTGTTCTTCCTTATTTCACCTTCCATTTCCATCATACTTCTTCTACCTTCTTCATCCATGGAGGCTGTGGTCATGGGCTATCTTTGGCTTGAATTTGGAGACATGAGAGGCTAGAACTTGGGCCCATTTGGTGGTGTGAAGGTGGCTCGAGCTTTAATGGGTAAAATATGGGAGTTGTTTGTTTTCTCATGCTCTTTTCCTTATGTATTGAGTCTTGTGGTTGCATTTCTCTTTGTATATTTGGATTTGAGACATGATTTCCTTTTATAGTTGTTTATGAATTGGAACATTTGTGTTGGATATTGAGTTATGTAATTGAATGATATGTATGTTTAAATTTCCTATTGGATTTGTGAATGCTATATGATTTCTAGTGGTTGCTAGATTGCTAGATTGTATATTTGGATTTGAGACATAATTTCCTTTTCTAGTTGTTTATGAATTAGAACATTTGTGTTGGATATTGAGTTATGTTAATTGAATGATATGTATGTTTAAATTTCCTATTGGATTTATGAATGCTATATGATTTTTAGTGGTTGCTAGATTATGTAGCTTAATTTGTCCAATTGAATGTTGTGGTTGCACATTCTTGAGAGGAATCGGTTTTCAAAACTCATGTTCCAACACACACCAAGTGGAGCTTAACACTAACTCTAAGTAATGGCTTTGAAAGTGGTTACTTGATTAGTTATTAATTAGGGCTAGTGGACCCCTAGTGGTTGCTTGGGGATTTTTCAATTAGACTTGGTAAATCTTTAACTCCTAATATCAATTTAATGAAGCGTGAGAGCCACCGTGGCACTACCAAAGCCCATTTTATCAATTTCCCCTAATCCAAACTCTTTTAACTCATTAATCTAAAATACCAAAAACAAGTAATTGCATTTGTCTATAGTTTTGCTAAATGAATTTTCAAACCAAAACCCCCATATCTTTTATTGTTTTGATTGCATTTAGCTAGTTTAGGTAGGTCAAAAGACTCCTTAAGTGAAACGACCCGGGGTTGCAACCTATATTGCAATCCTTGGATTAAATTTTGATCTTAACCCCCAAGGCGCATTTAGGCAAAAGGTTAAATCAAGCACCTAACCATTAAATACCGAAATAAAACAAGATTGCACGTATACAGCTTTCAACCATTTAAAATAAAATAGAAAAATAAAGTTTGATGAGACTTTAGCGTAGAAATATATTTGCAGTTGGATAAAAGGGACAATTGCAGTAAGTTCCCAAGTAAGTGATTTAATATCAGATAGGTCCATTAACAACTTCTTCACTTGTTAACCAAGGCTATTTCACTTGTCAATAGTTGTCATTAACAACTCCTTAAGATCTCTCTGAAGTTAAATCTCCTACTTGGGACCTTACTGCAATTGTCCCTGGATAAAATTGTGCTATGATGTTTAGATACCCACATAAATTGTATTTAAATATTTAAATATCCTATAATCTAGGCATACCAAATATCTCGCATATAGTACTTTCACAAAATTACAGGTAAATGGCTTTTGGTCATAAAATATTAAAATAGAAAAATTAAATTTATATGGCTTTTGGCCATAAAATTAAATATATATCAAGTGGAATTTCATGTTCCATCAAATATGACTTCAGGTTAAAAAAATTATCAAATATTAGGTGAAACATTAGGTTCCTTTAAAGATGACTTAAGGTCGATAACGAATGTATTAAATATAGAGTGGAACTTCAGGTTCCATAAATGATGACTTCAGGTCAATGATAAATACATTAAAATATCATGTGCAACTTCAGATTCCATATAATATTACTTTAGGTCAACATAAAAGAAAATATAGAAATATGAAGAGAAATAGAAAAGAAAACTTCTACTTCTCTATAAGAGCATAACATCAAAGGATTTCATAAATAAAAAAAAATAGATTACCTTGGTTAGAGGCTCGTGATAATGTGCTATAAATTATAGAAGAAGATAAGAGAGAATAGAAAGTTGTTCTCATTCAATGCTCAAGAGTGTAGAATGCATCCTTTTATTTATAGGCAAGGCTTTAGGGCTACAATATAATTACTATTAATACTTAATAGAATAATAACAGGAGATGGGAGGTATGGACATTTATAATAATAGTATATATATAATAGCTTTAATAGACGGGAAGAGAGGAAGAATTAGAGTTGTCCGCTTCATTGCGAATTCCTCGAGGCACAAAAACCAGCCTCCTTCTCCTTCCTCACTATCTCTCTATAACTCACCTTTCTGTTCAGACAACCGAAGTTCACTCCATTAAACAAAATCTCATTTTTCTTTCTCTTTCTCTCCTCTTTTCATTGTGTTGTATCTAAGCCATGACTTGTGCTACCTTCCCCAAACTCAATTCTTTGTCATACCAATGAATCAACCACCAATCTTTATCTGTTCGCCTAGGATCGTGTCAACTCGCCAAGTCTCCATTTCGATTTGTGCCTCTGCTTATTCTGGCAAACTCGTCCAAACTGCCGTTAGTTCTCTCTCTTCTTCTTTTGATTTGATCATACCTTTCCTTTTTTTGGGACTTGTTTTCTCTTATACTCTGATTCAGTCGTTTTCGTTGAATCTATGGTTATGTATTTGTCCATGTGATTTTATTCATTTGGGTATTTCTTCTGTATTGTTATCAAAGATAAATGAAGATTTTTTCTTGTGAAAGGGGGCTTTAAAAAGTTAAAAAGATAGCGGGTTTCAAGTTGAAACATTATGTTGAGCTTCCGATCGTATCAAATAGTAGAAGATTGTGCCTGGCATCAAAATTAACAAGGTATGATGTATAAGAGTATCTTTTATAATTCCAAATATTTTTGGAATATCTGACATGGGAATTCTATCCAGTTGATTATACTTCTTAATAGTCATATTTCTACTTTTTAACTTTCAGGGTTTGGTCCCATTACCTGGGTCAAACAATATATCATGGTGCTAAGGTTTAGATGGATTGGCTTCAAGATATGCTGCATATTATAAGCAGGGTGCAAGATTTGCCAAATGGTCGGTCATTCTTTTTCCCTTAATTGATATGTTCCAAAGTTTATAAGCACCCTTCAAAGTTTATGAAACTCAATTGGTAGTAGACATTTCAAATTCTAGTTCAAAAAGTTTTGGGACAATTGCATTCAAGTCCCAAGTAAAAGATTTAATATCAAACAAGTCGCATTGACAACTTTTTTACTTATTAACAATGGTTATTTCAATTGCCATTGACAATTCCTTAGGACCTATCTAATATTAAATCTCTTACTTTGGATTTAAGTGCAACTGTCTCAAAAATTTTTGTCTTGTGATATGCAACATTTACATTCTAAATAAATTTTTAAATCACAAATTCCACTTCATCAAACTAGTACAGTTGCTAATTATGTTAGGAAAAGAACTTAACAAAATATCTAACATAGTTAGAAAAAGGGTTTTCATAATTTGTATAAAATACAAATTCAACTGACTAATCATGATAGGAAAAAGAGGTTCCCAAATACAATTATAATCTATCATGGTTAGAAAAAGATTTATCATGATTAAAGAAAAAAAATCCATGTTAGAAAAAGGAGTTTCCTAGAATTACACGCTAACATGGATGATTAAAATACACATATACCATGATAGAAAAGAGCACTCTATCATGGTAATTAAAAGAGACCATATATATCTAAATAAACATCCCTGTAAAATTAATAACATGCTTAAAACATTTTCAAAGCAATCATATTGTCTTAAAGTACTCAAACAATAAATGTCCTCTAATCGACCAATAATAAAATCTTCCGGAATTGGACCAGTCCCTCCAAAAGTATTAATCAACTGAACAATTCAACATAGTAACTCATGAAGAAATTATAGTCTCAAATTAAAACAATTAAATTGAAATAAAATAGACGGAAGCACTAAGGAATGCATGAACCCTAGGTGGCAATACTATTCTGTCCTAATGACCCAAAATTACCCACTGAATCAGTGAGAAGTTCCCAAATCCTTCCCTTAACCGCCTACACCGCTATTAGGACCTGTAAAAGTGAGATAAAGGGGGGTAGCCCATCGTAATCACTAACTACTCATCTACATGTGGTATGTGCTAGCAAGGTATCCAGTGGAATAGTAAGAACAGATGAATATATATATATATTTCCAATACATGCTTAGATTATCAGGTAATATGCATATCATGTATTTCCATAATAATTGTCAAAATCCTTTGGTATACAATATGATATAATTCAATCAATTTAAAAATCAGATATACTAACAAATTAACACAATCAACCCAAGCAGTCACACACAAGCCGCGGGATTTCAGTGGAGTTCAGTTGAAGCCTCTCTACCCTCCCTCAAACCAAGATACTGTTAAAATCTTAAGTTTTGATGAAGACTGACCCCGTAAACAACATAAGCAAATAAGCGCAAGATACCTTTGATTAAAACGAGTAAAATCTATTAGGTAACAAATCACCATTGCAAGAGTAAAAGATATATTGCTAGATGAAAGATTCAAAAGTAGCAGATGGTAACTTAGCAGAACAATAAGAATGAATATCTCTATAGCTAAGTGAATATCTATAGCAAATAGACAGAAAGGAATAGCAAGTGAAGACTTAGAAATAACAAGGTTAATATCAATCACTAAGTCATTCACTATCGCTAAGAAAGATACCATCGCTAGAAGTTCATTGATCATATAAGTAAGTAAAACCAGCAGATAAATGAACCAAGTCTCTAAATCAGCTAGCGATGACAGGTTGAGCTATCGATAACGAAAGTGTTTCAGATAATAATCATTCAGATAGCTAGTGCCTAAGAACAAATGAATCAGATAAGATAACATGGTTGATAGCGCTAACATGGTTATCTATCGATAATAGGATACCTTGAAATACCTCAATACTTAGATAATTGTATCCTCAAAGCTAATAAGCAATCAAGTATCTAGCGATAATGAGATTAGCTAACGATAGAAGACTGCTTATAAAAATGACAGCTAGTATGCTAAGTGTTGAGCTAAAAGAATTTGCTATCGATAATACACTCTCCTATCAACATAAAAAGCTCTGATATACCTTATATTGTCTTTATCTCATTTGAGCAAATAGACTAAGTTTGCGATAGCATTCCCTATATCTTAAATGATTATTTGTTCAGCTAACAGCTTAAGTGCAGAACTCACACTATGAGGTTAGCGATAGCAGATCAAGCTAGCGCTAATGAAAAAGCTGTCAGAAAGTACATCTTGTACGGATACTCAGAACGATGAGTCTGTCTCTCTCCTAGCTCACCCTACGCAAGAAGTAGTTGAAGCTAGAGCAGAAAGTTAAGCCCGATGAAGAAGCTGCATTAAATGCCAACGGCTATGAGCTCCCAACGACTAAATTCAAACGGCTTCTTGAAGATTGAATGCTAGGGCAAAATATGAGAAGAGATATAAATACAGAACTCAAACATTTATTGAGTAGAGACGAAAAACGAGAATATTCACACACTCATTCATTGCTCTGTATTTATTGTTTTAGATATTCTTTTTGTACTTAAGTGTTTATCAAAATCAGTTCATTAAGTGAACATATTTATTGAAATCCTCTTCTGTTTGAGGTTGTTCTGAAAGCTTGTGCTTTAGAACAGGGATATTGCCTTACAGGTAGTAAGGGGGAGTGTTTAGAGAGATTCTAAAACTCTGTAAAGGTTGACAGGTGAACCTGTGCTCGTAAAACCTGTGGTTAGTGGAACCCAACAGAGTGTTGGAGAACTGGACGTAGACAGTGTTGGCCGAACCAATATAAAGTTTGTGTTGTTCTAATTATTCCTAGATTTTTAAATAGCATAATTCACCCCCCTCTTGTGCGATTGCCACTTTCAAATATGAGTCAGTAGGAGCCTCTCTACCTTTCCTAAACTCGTGAAGGGCATTCTCCCCTATAGTATCCAAATTAGTCCCTATAGCGCAACAAGGTACCTCATCACTTGATAGCAATATATCCATTTTCACCGGTGTCATACACATAACCAATTCATTATAACAACACATATGTATGCAACACCAACAATAGGCACTTGGGCTGTTACCCGCCCTCGAACCAAAATACGAGTCAATAGGAGCCTCTTTACCTTTCCTAAACTCGTGAGGGGCATTCTCCCCTATAGTATCCAAATTAATCTCTGTAGCGCAACAAGGTACCTCATCACTTGATAGCAATATATCCATTTTCACCGGTGTCATACACATAACCAATTCATCATAACAACACATATGTATGCAATACGAACAATAGGCACTCAGGTTGTTCAGTATTTCCTGAACATGCATATGCACTAATTTCAAAACCAATATATTTATCTTAGTTCCAAAAATGCCAAAATCACAGTTCATGCCAATTCAAAATAATATACGTCTTATAAGGAAAATAATTTCAATATTTGCTTTCACATCTCATATAATTATCAAATCATAATAAATTTTCAAATCACTTACTAACACTACAAGCACACATAGATAAGCAGAAAGCAGTTACCTCGTAGCTCACACTAAATCAATTCCTACACCAAACCTAGCCTATTCAACCTTATTGGTAATATCTTTGAGTCCAAATGATCTTTTAAATTCCATAACTTCACCTGAAATACCCAAATTCATAGATTTCTCCAATTAAAATCAAGATTATGAGAATGGCAATCACACAAGAGGGGGGTGAATTGTGCTTCCGAAAATTAAAAACTAATTAAAGCAACACAATCTTTATACTGGTTCGGCCAACACTGCCTACGTCCAGTTCTCCAACTCCTCGTTGGGTTCCACTAACCACAGGTTTTACAACACAGGTTCACCGCCAACCTTTACAGAGTTTTAGAATCCCTCTAAACACTCCCCCTTACTACCTGTAAGGTTACTACCCTGTTCTCAAAGCACCAAGCTTTAGAACAACCTCAAACAGTAGAGGATTTCAATAATAAAGTTCACTTAATGAACAGATTATGATAATCACTTAAGTACAAACAAAATCACTGAGAATAATATATACTAGAAACAGAGAGCAATGAATGTGTTCGTGAATATTCTTTGTTTTTCGTCTCTTCTTCATAAATGCTCAAGTTCTGTATTTATATCTCTTCTCAGATTTGTCATTGCGTTCATCTTCATGAGGCCATTTGAATATGGTCGTTGAGAGCTCATAGCCGTTGGCAATTAATGCACTTTCTTCATCGAGATTAACTCTCTGCTCTATCTTCAACTACTCTTGCGTAGGGTGAGCTAAGAGAGATGTAGTCTGAGTGTTCTGAGCATCTGTACGAACTATACTTGCATAGCAGCTTTTTCAGTAATGCTAGTATGCTTTACTATCGCTAACTGCATAGTATAATTCCTGCACTTGAGCTATTAGCTAAGTTATCATGTAATGCACAACAGATGTTATCACAAGCTTAATCCATTAGCTCAATGTATCTGCTTATTAGTTTGTCTAAGTTATCACAATGAGCATTCTCCTATCAATAGCTAGATGTATTATCGCTAGTGACCTTTGTTATCGCAAGTTTGTTTAGCTATCTGAGTAACTTGTTATTTCCTCAAGTATTTAGATATCGATAGCTAATCCTGTTATCGATAGCAGCTTATGATATCTCTAGCTGATTCCAATAGCTCAAGAACTTGGTTCATTTTTCTGCTAGTTGTTCTTCCTTTCATTTATCCATGTTCTCAATGAACTTCTAGCGATAGGATATTTCTTAGCAATAGAGAAAGACTTAGCGATAGAGATTAACTTTGTTATTTCTAAGTCTTCATTTGCTATGGCTCTTTGTCTATTAGCGATAGGGATACACTTAGCTATAGAAACATTTACTTTAAAATTTTCAACTAAGTTTCCATCAGCTATTGTTGGGCTTTTCATTTGCGATAGTCTTTAGCTCTAGCGATAGTAATCTGTTACCTATCAGATTTTTCTTGTTTAACTCAAAGGTAACTTACACTCTATTTACTTATGTTATCTATGGGGTCAGTCCTCATCAAAACTTAAGATTCTAACAGATTAAAGATGCTCAGATCAAGAAAAATCACTCATAAGGGTTAACTCTATCACAACTAAACCTTTAATACCTTTAATCAACCTAGATAACCCAAATGATGAATAAAAGTCAAAGATCCAATCATTCAGATTCGGATTCCAAGCCAACCACCACAAATTTAGGCTTAAAACATAACTATAACGTACTTCAATCCATTATTTATGCTTATAATCCAATGGGTATACTAAAAAAGAGTCCCAAATACATTAAAAACTGCCTAAAGATTGTAAACATCAAGGTTAAATTCAGACCCCAAGCTACCCAACAAAAATAATAAGAGAAAACAAGAGGAAAAAGGAAGGAGAATGGCTTGAAAATGATTACCTACCAATAAGAAGCTTTATTACTCCTAAATATTGCACCAATAATTGGTCTGACTGCTGAAAAATACGTGTTAGATGCTTGAAACTCTCTTTCAAAGTTTCAAGACAATCTAACGGTGGAAAATTTATTAACTTCCAATTTAATGACTAGGGCTTTGGTTCCAACAAACGAGAAATATCTTGTACTATACGCATGATTTATCCCATAATAAAGATTCAATTCATAATCCAAGCATTCATAATGACGAATAAGATGTTTCTGGAAATCTAACCAAAAATGAAGATGATACAATGGTGGAGACACTTGTAACTTTAATTTAATGACTAGGGTTTTGTTTCCAGTGAACCAGAAATAGCTTGTACTCTATGCCTTATTAACCCCATCCTAAAGCTCCAATTCATAATCTAACCATTTATAATTACGAATAGGATGTGTTCATTGATCTAACCAAATTTGAAGACGATCCAATGGTGGACCAGTTGTGCACATCAATTAACCACAGCGCTAAATTTTGGGGAAAGAGAAGAAGAAGGCTACTATGGTGATAATGATGAAACACAATAACGAAGATAGATATTAATGGGAGCGGTAGCTTAAGGAGGAAGGGAGGAAGGGAGATTAGGGTTTTAATGGGAAAAGATTACAATAAATTTCATTTAAGAACTAACAACATTTTTCCAATTTGGGGGGTTATGGTCATTTTACTATTATACTTTTCTATTTTATCTTTAAATTATTAAAAATAAACCTCAAATCATTTTCATCTTCCTTTTTCTTCTTAAATTAATTCCTAGAAATAGACGCTTAATTCAATGTAGAAATTGTTTTTCATCATAAAGTCCACACTAATTTCCATAAAAATCTCAAATTTAAAATTAAATACTTTAATTCAATGTAGAAATTTTTTTTCATCATGTAATTCTCAAATTCTCAAATTATTCCTCAACTCTTATTTATTTATAGCCCGTTTGGTTCAATTCCATGAGAAAGGATTGTATACAATCCTTTCTCATGGAATTGAACCAAACGGGCTATAAATGAATAAGAGCATGTAATCCTGATGCAATAGACTGATTACAACATTTGGTTGGGCCTTTGTAATGTAATGAGGATTACATGATGTAATCCTGATTAGATCTTTAGATGTAATGTGGATTACATTGATGGGACTAATGAATGGGGATTACATGCATCTTGTAATCATGTAAAAAGATAATATTACCATTATAACTTTTAAATTGACTAAAGTACCCTTTAAGAAAATACTATTAATTGGCCTATTAAAACCCTAATAATTATCCAAATAAATTATTTATTGGTTATTCTCCTTCTTCTTTTTCGTATTCTCGATCATGCTTCTCAAATACCATACTGCTTATGGGAAAGATCGCTATTAATCTCATCTGGTATGGTTTTTTCACTCAGTGTTCAATGTTCCATCATAATGATTATGCATGTTTTATTATGCATCTCATTTTTTAATAGAGGCATAAAAGAGACGAAGATTGAAGATTGCAACTAGTATAATAAACATGGCAAGTTTAGGAATGAGGTTTATATATTTTATTTTATTTTTTTTCCTATTTTTATATTCAGAGATTAGAGATCTCATAGAGTTGTTTTAATTTATAATTTAATTTTATCTTTTTAAAAAATAATTAAACTACTATTTTGATATGATTTTCAATTATACATACTATTCCTAACTACTTTTTTTTCATATGAAGTAATTAGAAGATTTCTATAATGTTAAATTTAAATATCAATTAATGTATCAATATACTTCTCTAAATCTCATGAACTCTTTATCATTGGTCCAAGTCGGATTAATTTAAATTTAATCAATCTTCTATGATAATCAATAAAAGAATAAAAAAATATTTCTTTTTCAAAGTTTAAAATTCAAATTCAAATGCTTCAATGGATCCATAATTTTAGGATACAAATTAAATAGGAAATTAAAGAAAGTTAATCTTAATGGTTATAAAAAAAATTAATCTTTATGGTGGCTTAATTTAAATTTAATATTGATTGAGATATATAATATTTTATATTGATAATATCGATTGAGTTTTTGAGAGATATATAGTATCATTATTTAAATGTGGCAGAATATAAAGAACATAATGTTTTGAGAGTTTGTTTTAATACCTTGCCAATTTTTTAAAGGAATATATTGCTAAAGGTTTCGTATTTACGTTCACTTCAATTTATTGGCAGGAGATTTAAAAAATATACTTTTCATTAATTTTCTCATCCTCTTTGTTTGTCCAATTCACTAATGCGATAAAAACAGCTAAAAAGTAATATGGTTAATTAAAAAATACGGTTAATTAAATATTGGTCACCTCTAAATCTATATATATCAATCATCATCCACTTGGATGACATAATACCACCCTACAAAGTTTTGGCCTCCAAACATGATTGACGTATTAAAGAATGGTGAAGATGGATATGTTCCGAAATATTGATAACAGCAAGGACACATGGTCCGTTCATGCCAAACTACTACGAAAATGGGTTGTCCGTAAGAAGGTTGCTCCCCACCCTATTTGGAAGGTCGGAATGATATTGGTTGACAAGGACCTTACTAGAGTTGAAGTCTCTGTGACTCACAAACAATTGGTGGACCGATATCTAGAAGAACCCAAAGAAAATTAAATATATAACTTTGAGAACTTGTGGAGAATGAAGATCAGTACAAAGTTACCAGTCATCCTTGGAGGCTGAACTTCCACCCCAACACATTATGTAAAGATTCTTGCATCGAAATTCCAAATCCAGCTTTTAACTTTGCTACCATTGAAGATATCGTCTGTGGGCATGCTACATCATATGGTTTAATAGGTGCTAAAACAATTATATATATGAATTTATTTATGTATCATTTGACAGTTGTGTTTTTACCTTGCCACAATTTTTCACTCAGATGCAAACAACTAACTATCCAATAATTGCAGATGTGATTGGATTCTTGCAATCATTTGGAACGCTGCATGACCAAAGGAGGGAATATGACTCAATCAAAAAGCTAAACTTTAGCATTGCAGACCAATGGTTGCAACATAAATTTTTGATATGTGCTTTTTCCTTCATAAAAAGAGTCTATTAAAACTATCTTTTTCAACTCATCATTACTTATGGCTGACAATTTCTTATGCCAACAGCGAGAACACAATCAACATATTTTTGTGGGGAATTTGTGCAGAGGAGACATATAAAAAGAAGACTGAGGATATGGAACCACCCATCGTTGTTCTGATTCGTTTTGCTAGAATTAATAAGAATATAGGTACTGATCACATTATTTAAATTAGATTTAATGATAAACGAATAATTATAATGCCAATGAATTGATGATTTAATCATCATTTACTTATTTAAATAAGAGTACGGCCACCTCAGCAATGCGTTCAATGCAACCAAGGTTGTCTTCAACCTAGATATTCAAGAGGCAAAGATTCTAAATGAAAGGTGACTAATGTAAACATATAGAGTTTTATAAATTAATATGTCCTACGGATTATTTCAATTCTTATGTTAAGTATTTTGTTTCTTAAATGTAGGCTCAGCCAAGAATCGAGTGCCCGTCAATTGTTTAGCCAAATATCAAATCCTGATAGTGGAAGCTACTTAAAAGAATCTCTTTTGACTTTTTGCACAAGAGTAACAGTGGCTTACATAAATAAAGTCAAAGAAGTAACATTCAACATACATATTTTCTAATCATTATTTTTAATTTTAGCTGACAATAGGAATCGTATGTCATACCTATTAATTCATATATTTTTATAAGTGATACATATCATCCTTTGAACCTAACAGGAATGTGATGTGGTGACAAAGGTCACTATTCAAAAACTTGAAACACTTTATGGTTGGTCATATGATGGTTGCCCATGCGGTAAGAAGCCAGAGTATGATCAGAATCATGTTCTGAAGTGCTTAAGATGTAATAAGGAAGTGCTCATGACTGTGCCAAAGTAATGGGACGAACCTCATTCAACAAAGTGTCTATCATTAATATCATAATTTATGATCATATTTTGTTTGCTCCTTAGGTATAAGTTCACTTCAAGGTTTATGACTCTACTGGCAAGTGTTCAATAATGTTGTTCGATCGTCATGCAACGGAGCTATTCGGAAAGTCTGCTTCTAAGATGAAAGAGCAATTGGTTGAGGTTAAATACTATTTTTGTAATCTCTATTATATATGTAAAGATATAAATGTTCCAGTAATTTATTTTACATAGTTTTAATTTTCTTCAACAAACAAACAGTAGAATCGAAGAATTTCCTGAAAAATATCCGGTCTTACAATAACATGTTTTGCTTCATATCAATGGGAGGCAACGTTAATCGCAGGATGAATAGCAGGGGTGGGGGGCCTTACTCATTTGTTTTGTTTGGCCAAAATCAGCATTTGATAGGTAGTTTGCTTCCATCTGAAGGCAGGCCACCTGTGTACTCACGGTTATATATATATATATGACACTGAGAACGAGGTCACAAACAGAATTTCAGCAGTCAGGTATCTTTCTTCAAACACAAAAATGATCATTGAAATTAAAGTCTTCCAAAAACAAATTGATTACTTATGTTTAATTAAATACACTTTATCTTAACCGTGCAACAATCATGGTAGGGATGAATCTTTAGATCCATATATAGTCCAAAAAATTAGGCAATGTCTTAACAACAACAACGCTATTGTCAAGCAGTACAGGGCAGCCTCTACCATAATTAGCAGCGACAATGTTGCCCAGGTGCACATTCGTTTGGTTCAAAACCCAAGTACAAACATGGATAACAGGTTGTATAATATTCCTACTGCATCAGAGGTGGCTACATTAATTGTTGGAGATTTGGATAGGTCTTACACTAAAAGGGATATAATTGTTAGGAAACAAAGCGGCTCTCTTCAAAGGATCGATGAGCTCCATAGTGCTTACCTACCATTACAATATCCTATCATTTTCCACTATAGAGACAATGGATATGATTCTACCATACAGCACAACCAAGAATCATTGGCAAAGACAAAAAAGAAAAAGAAGCTAACTCCTAGAGAACATGATTCAATCTTTGGTGGTAAGTGCGTTGTCATGGGAAGTAACTTTAGGCAGATACTACCTATAGTGCCAAGAGGTGGGAGAGCAGAAATTGTTGATGCAACATTAAACACATCTAACTTATGGCGTGAGTGTGCATTAATGGAGCTCAAGAAGAACATGAAACTACAATCCTCAGACGATCCAGAGGAACAAGCAATAATCAGGTTATTCTCCGAATGGTTGTTGAAGGTTGGAGATGGGGAGATTGGACTACCACATGATGGAACTAGAGAAATTCAAATGCCAGATGAATTATTGTTGTCAGATGGGGATGATCCTATTAAATCAATAGTTGAAGCTACATTTCCAGATTTATCAGATCACTTATTTGAGGAAAACTATTTAACAAACCGTGCAATTCTTGCTCCTACAAATGAGGTGATCAATAGTTTGAATGACTACATTTGTTCTTCACTCCCAGGTGATGTGGTTAAATATCTCAGCTCAGATGCAATCAGCCACACGGACAATGTGAACGATAGGTTTGAAGATTTGTACAATATTGAGTTTCTGAATTTAATCAATTGTTCTGGAATGCCCCATCACATATTGAAGCTGAAGGTTGGAGTTCCGATAATGCTAATAAAAAACATTGACCAAGCCGCAGGTCTTTGTAATGGCACCAGGTTGAGGGTTACGCATCTTGGCAAGAATTTCATTAAAGCAGAAGCTCTCAATGGGAGCAGCATTAGACAAGAAGTTCTTATATATCGCATGGACATGAATCAATCAGAGTCTAAGTTACCATTCAACATGACAAGAAGGCAATTCCCTGTTATCATTTCTTTTGCAATGACAATAAACAAAAGTCAAGGACAATCAATGTTGGCTGTTGGTTTATACCTACCGAGCTTTGTATTCTCACATGGTCAACTGTATGTCACTTTGTCACGTGTGAAGAGTGTAAAAGGCTTGAAAATACTAATCTTGGACGACAAAAAAAGAAGTATAAGCAAGACCAGTAGCGTAGTATACAAAGAGGTTTTCCAAAATTTGTACACTAATTGACCTCATTTATTTTACAATTGAAAGAAATTTCTTTTACCTTCACGGTTCAAATTTTTTAACAATTCGAATTGCATTCACATAATTTTTATTTAGGTGTTCGGATTGTGCATATGAATAATTTTCATTTTATTATCGTTCAACTTAAATCATCCACGCTTAACTATAACTCATCGCGCAACACGCGGGTCCAAAGTCTTATTATTTTACTAAGTAACTAGAATTTTCTCCCCGAGCGGTGCACGAGAAAATTACTAATACTCTAATTAATAAGATTTTATAATGATTAATTGTAATTTGAAAATTTGAAATATTGTTTATTGATCTATTAATTCTCTATTTAATAATATCTTATAATAACAAATTATATTAAAATAAAATGATAACAACCTATAACAGTTGAACTTTGGATTTGAATAAAATTATATTTCAAATAAGAACATTGAATAATTATTGTTTTTAAAAAATATATTATAAATTTGATAGATTAATAAACTAAGGTATACATCTCAACTATTTGACCTACTTTACCGATTGAGTATTGAATTACATATAAAAAGTAGATAATTTAATCAACTATAAATAAATATATATATATATATATACAGGGGCAATTTTGTCTCATTCTATATCATTCTCATCTATTTCCATGTTTAATGTAATCCAACCAAATAAACATATTATCTTTCCTTGATGATGAACCAAACAAATTAATGTAATCATCAATACATTGCATTCCATTACATTGTATTGCATTACATTACATTCCTGTGATTAATTGAACCAAACGGGCACTTATTCTATTCCTCCAATAACACTTCAAGATTCCATAAAATTCATCAAAATTTTTCAAATTTCAGTATTAAACTCCTAAATAAAATTACTAAATCGTAATTAATTTTTCAGGATATTACATAGATAAAATGGAAGCAAATGATTGAATTTTCTTTCCTTGTATTTCTATGAACCAATTACCATTGTACATATGGGCTACAGCACAGTGAAAACTGAAAACCCTAATAGGGAAGGATAAGGACAAAGAGGATGATGACACGTATAATAAATCTGTACAAGAGGATGTTGAAAGCTCTGATGCATTCGGCTATAAGGCTTGGGCCTTGTCATTGGGCTTATGCAGCTGAGTCATTATTTTGTGTGTCGACAGGCACCCCTCGAGTCTAAGTGGGAAGGATGAACATTTTGGACTCGATCTTAACTACTTGAACCGATCAGTAACTAATGGTTTTGTGAAGATGTCAGCAATTTGATCCCGCGAAGGTACTGAGGATATTCTGAGTGATTTTGCAGCAACCCCGCTCCCGTATAAAATGGTAATCAAGTGCAATGTATTTGGCACGAGAGTGAAAAACTGGATTGGCAGCAAGATAAGTGGCCCACCCAAGTTATCACAGTAAAGGACTTGAGCAGTGGGGAGCTTGATGCCTGAATCTCCAAGAAGATTTTGAATCCAAATTAATTCACATGTGGCAACAGCAAGCAATCGGTATTCAAATTCTGTGCTTGATCTGGATACAGTGGGTTGCTTTTTGGAGTTCCAAGAAATTGCATTTGGACCAAGATAAGTGACAAAACCACTAGTAGAACGAAAATCAGGGACATTGCCACCCTAATCAGCATCAGAGAAAGCTTTGAGATATGCAACAAAGGAGCAAAGGGTGAGATCGGTAGTGATTGTGCATAAATTGGCACACTTTGTTGACAGCAAATGAAAGATCAGGATGGGTAAATGAGAGGTATTGGAGGCTGCCAAGAACACTTCGGAATGGACTGGGGTTGTGGAATGGTTTGCCCGTCGTAGTGAGGATAGTGTACACAGCCATTGGGGTGGTCACAGAGTGGGCTTGAGTCGTATTGGTTCGAGCAAGGAGGTCAAGAACAAACTGTTTTTGGCAGAGGAGAAGACCATCAGGGTGTTCAACCAATTCAACACCCAGAGAGTAATTTAAATTTCCCAAGTCTTTGACAGGAAATGAGGCACTTAGAGTAGTAAGAGGCTCAGATATTGCAGCATTTTAAGAGCCAGTCACAATTATATCATCAACATAAATCAGCACATATAATTGACAGGCAGAGGAATTTTGAACAGAGATGGATCAGATTTTGATGCTTGAAAATCAAGTGCTAAAAGTGATGAACTAAGACGTGCAAACTAGGCCCGTGGTGCTTGCTTGAATCCATAGAGAGAGTGTAGTTTACACACATATAGTCAGAGAAGTTAGGGTGCACAAATCCAGAGGGTTGAGTCATGTAAACATCTTCTTCAAGGTAACCATGTAGAAAAGCATTTTGAATATCTAGTTGGCGAAGGGACCAACCTTGAGAGAAGGCCAGGGACAAAACACGAACAGTGACCGGTTTCACCACGGAGGAGAAGGTTTCTGAAAAATCAATTCCTTCTTGTTGGAGAAAGCTTTTTGCTACTAAGCGTGCTTTCAGGCGAGCAACTTCACCGGTAGCTTTGTATTTGACCCAAAAAATCCATTTATATCCGATGATATTTTGGCATGAATGTCTGGGAACATGAGACTAGGTCTGTCTGTTAAGAAGGGCTTGGTATTCGGTGGCCATAGCGCCACGCCATTCCGGTGATTTCAGGGCTTGGGTGAAGTTAAATGGTACGGTAATTCGAGGTGTGAGCAGTGTAGAATTTCAGGTTTGGCCAGAGAACCGTACCATCTGTGGGAATAGGTTTAGAAATATTTGCTTTGACTCAAGTGATCATGTGGTGGGTTGGTTGAGGGGAAGAAGGAAAAGTCGACGGTGACTGGGAAGGAGAGGATGAAGTGTCAAAAGTAGTGGGGGAAGGGTGATGGTCTCGGCGAGTGAGTTGGGTGAGGTGACACAGTGGGATTACTAGGGTTAGGTGGTGTTGGACTATATGGGCTTGGACTTTGAGGGATAGTGGGCTTATGCCAGAGGAATCGGAGGATTGTATTATTTGGATATGTGGGCTTAAGTGGGGGGTGTTGGGCTGAAAAATGGGAGGGAACTTTCATCAAAAATAACATCTCTTGATATGAATACTTTGCTCGTGGACAGATCAAGGCAAATGTAGCCTAAGTGATTTGGGCTATACCAGAGAAAGACACAAGGGACAGATCTTCTTTCAAGTTTATTTTTAGCATAAGGCCTGAGATTAGGCCAACAAGTGGAGCCCAAAACCTTTTAAATAATTGTAGTTACGTTTAGTTTTATATAGTAATTCATATGGACATATATTTTTCAGAGTTGGACTGGGAAGTCTGTTGATCAGGGAAACAGAAGTGGAAAAGGCACAGATCCAGTATCATTGGGCTTGTGCAGCTGAGTCATTAATTTGTGTGTTGACAGATACACAGGAGGACAGTTGTTAGCGCTCAATGTGGTCCTTTTGCATTAGCTGTTAAGGAAGCTGCATGGGATTTGCACGTTATGCAGCTATCTCTCAGGTATTGATCTGCCCATGTATATATGTTTTATTGGAATTACCATGCTACTCAAACAAATGCACTTGTTTAACTCGTTTATACGATCCCTTCGACTACCCACCCCCTCTGCTGGCCCCTTTTTCAGTCAAGAAGAGTGGTGGTGTGTGGTATATGACAAAAGGAATTCATATTGTCAGCATGTATTCTCTCTGTTTGCGCACAGGCTGCGTGAAGTAGAAGTCATTCAAGATTTTGGTGGAATCTACCATCTTTTAGATGCTTTTACTTCCCTCTTTTAATTTTTTGCACTTTTTCCCTGCTATTGTTAGCTGTATGAATTTTACCGGATAATGTTTGTGTTGGTTTTTGGTTGAATGTTTCTACATTGTTTATCCTAGCCCATATTTTACTGCAGAATGCGGACCTTATATTCCACTTATAATCTTCATTTGATTAATCTGATAGAAAATAAGTTAACATGTAACTATGGATACATACTAAATTTTATTATATTGTTAGACATTGTGTTTCATTGTAGGACTATGGTTTTGTCCCAATTGTAGAGCCTGAAATTCTTCTTGATGGGGACCACCCAATTGAGAGGACTCTGGAAGTGGCAGAAAAGGTCTGGGTAAAGGTGTTCTTCTACTTGGCTGAAAACAATGTTATATTTGAAGGAATTTTGCTCAAACCAAGCATGATTACACATGATGCTAAACTGTTAGGGCCAATCCTGGAGGCCTAGGTACGTACATCAAAAGGGAAGGATACTTTCTGCTGGTCATAGCTCTGTTTTGCTATTTAGAAGAAAGAATAGAGAAGAAGGGTGGCAGTAGGGTGGCAGTAGGTCTGCTATAGTCAAAGTCTATAATGAGAGTCGCTACGCTTTTTCCGTCTTTAAATATGCACTTGGTTCAGCATGAGGGAGAGAGAAGAATTTTGAAATTGATTTGGCTGAAGGCTGAGGCCTTTGGAGGGAGAGGGCCAATCGCTTGAAAGTTTGGCAAATCTATCTGTTGTCATATTTGTGTGTTTGTAAGGGCGTGTTTGTGTGCTTTGTAGCTTCTGTTTGTCTGTAATCGTTCCCTCCCTTGTTTCAATGTTTGTATCAGTGTATTTGTATAATGTTTCATCCATTAATGCAGCGAAGTTTTAGCATTCAATTGAATTTTTGTGTGTGTAAATTTGTTGGGTCCTAACATGAACACAAAGAAATGGCTTCTTCAGCGATCATTGCAAAATATACTCTCCCAATGCTAAACAGAAGATTTCCCCCTGCAGTTCCAGGAATCATGGTATGACTGCTTTAAAACAATCAAAATGATACAGGGTGTGTTTGGATTGTCTGTTCGAGAAGTGACTTTTTTTAGAATGACTTTTTTAGTAATGATTTGTGTGAAGTGATTTATATTTGGATTTGTGATGATAGAAGTGACTTTTTTTCAATCTGACTTTTAAAAACATGTTTGGATGATTATATTGAAAAGCACATTTAGATGAACAATTACTAAAAAGGCATTATTGTCATTAAATAATACATATCTAATATGCATATATTCTTATTAAAGGCTTAGTTTCTCCTTTATTTTCTGGAAAATAATTTTAAAAAATAATATTTTTAGCTCAAAGGAGTATATTGTGGGAGAAAATAGTTAGAAATTGTTATGGTAAATTTTTGGAGATAAAAAGAAAATTTTAAATTAAAAGAAATTATCTTATTTGAGAATTTTAGGAGTCTAACAGTCTAATTTTCCTACCCACTTTATTAAATAATACATAACAAAAGGCGTGGGACCCACCAAAAGTCAGAAGTTAGAAGCCAAAAGTCACTTTTTTTTGCTTCTGACTTTTCAAGTTGCAGAAGTCATTTTGAACCAAAAGTCATTCAGAAAATAAGCCCAACCAAACATGTTTTTTTTAAAAAAAAAATTTCACTTCTCCTTCTCCAACGTGCTTATGGGGCTGAGAAGGAGGATCCAAACACACTCATACTTCCTCCGGTCCTAATTATAAGATCAAGTTAACTTTTTTTTACAGAGATCATGATGCAAAATAAATCACTTTATATTGCTTATGTTTAACTTTTTTTCTCAACATTAATTTATTTTACTTATAAATTAACATATAATCTAATTAAATGTAGTACATGTTAAAACTTTGTATTCTATTTTGCTTCCTTAGTATCCACAAAAAAAGGTCAACTTAATTTTTTAATTAGGACTGGAGGAGGAGTACCATAATCAATGTCTTTGCTGCTAAAATTTAAAGGTTAGAATGCCGGATTTGTTGATTGATGAAACTTTGTGAATCATTGTGAGTTGAAACTAGCAAATGATGGTGATTGATGATGAATCCTACTGTAAGTTCATTAGAGATTCAAACCATTGAAACTGTATAGCAAAGTCTTGAAGTATGATATGATTTTCTTCGTAGTTTTTGTCCTGTCTCTGGTGGACGATCTCAAGTAGAGGCAACACTAAATGCAATGAACCAAAGTCCCAACCCGTGGCATGTATCCTTCTCATATGTATGCACGGGCACTTCAGAACACCGTGCTCAAGACATGGCAAGAGCGTCCTGAAAATGTAGAAGCTGCTCAGAAAGCACTTCTGGTACGTGCGAAAGCAGACTCTTTGGCTCAACTTGGAAGATACTCTGATGAGGGTGAAAGTGAAGAAGCCACCAAGAAAGGGATGTTTGTCAAGGGATATACATACTAGAAGTTAAGGTACACTGCACCTTTATTTGGTCTCACTAATCCTATTGTCAGTATTTTTCTTGTCCCTTGTTACCGGTTGTTAGAGTATAATTAGGAAATATTGCTATGACAAAGTAGAAAATATTATTTTGTCAATCACTATCAATTAAGGATATTAGTTGAGATATTAGGAATATTAGTTTAGATATTATTTTAGGTAATTGTTTTAGATTATTCTCTCATCTAGTATAAATATGTGATTAAGACTATGAATAAAGTTGAACCATTTTCTGATTATTTTCCTACAACGGTAAATGCTATAGAAATGTAAATGTATTATATTTTTGGTTTTTTATTATATATATATATATATATATGGCTTTCTAGCAACTGAGTTTAATAAAATTTGCGAGGAGGCTTTTCAAGGTGTAATGGCAATGTTTTTAAACTTGGACCGGACCAGCCGGACCGTCGACCGGAGGTCCTAACGACCTAGTTCTTGGACGAAAACCGTTTTGGAGGTTGGGCCGGGATGAGTCGTGAAGAACTGACTTTTCAGCCGGAAACCGTCAACAGGCCGGAAACAGGAACGATTTTTCAAAAGCCAGACGGTCCTGAGTTAGTGATCCGAGTGGAGAAGCAAGGGTAAGAGGAAGAACCACAATAAAAAAAAAAAGAAAGAAAGAAACTCTTCATCATTTTTTCTTTCTAAACCGCAAAAACAATGGAAAAATTAATGATGAAATTGAACAAGGAGTTACCCTTTAAAATATTAAGCAATTTCATTTGACACATCAAAAAATTAACATCCTATTAAAAGAAAAATCAGAAAATATAATGTTGGAAAGTGTTACATTTTAAAGGGGAATGATTCCATAAAGAATTTCTCGTTATGTTTATCTTCTGTCTATCTGCAAATGTACTTGGGTCCATAGAGAATGCTCGAGTGTATGAGTGCGGGATAATTTGAGGTAAAATTGAATCTAAGATATGCGTTTGTAAAATTTATAGTGGAAGACTGGTTATGTGTTTTTTTTTTTTTCAAAGTAACAGAATTTTTAAGCTTCGCTACTTGGATACAACTTCCCCCAACAAAAGCTTTTAGTTTTGTTCTCTTATGTGCAAATTGGAAAGACATTACAATCTCATCAGACCTAACAAGCGCATCGATAATATAGAAATCTAAAATGGGATCTCATGTGGGGGGTAAATCAGATTAAGATTTTCCATCTTTTTTGTAGGAGAAGTTTATATGAATTTGGTCCCGAAAACTAATAAGGTTTAAGGCAGGCCTTTGTATTGAGAGCATTTATAAAAATATTTACAAATCATCCACCAATAAAATCCTTACATCCATGACATTTGTTTCCACCACCTTATAGTTTTGACTTTACCTCTTTACCAATCAATTGGGTCTATACTTAGTGATACTCTATCTTTTCAATTAAATTTAATTAAAATAAGTCCTTTTTTTTTTGAACGAACCCAAAGCAAATGTATTTCCTCCTAAACTCTTATAACTAAATTTATTTTTTGCTAAAAGAATAAAGATTTAAAAATATAGTTAAATTAATTGTTTATAGTTCACGTATTGAATATTTGTTGTACTCTTGCACAATTATCCCTCATATTTATTGGGATGTATGTCTCAACTAAGACTCCTTGCCCAGAAAAATTTGAGCATTAATCAGAAATATTTTGGTGAAAAGTTAATTTAATAGAAGAGATAAAATAGGCAGGTTCATATAGAAATGAACAAAGCAAGCTTAGAATGATCAAGTTGTTAGTCTCATTAAATGGGATGATTTAACTCTTCCAAAAAGTTATGGGGGGACTGAGGAGCTGGTTCCAAAAAAAGAAAAAAAAAAAAAAACTAGAAGCTCAGAACCTTGCTTTCTTAACACCCTATTTGCATGTTGGTTAATTGTGGTGAGATGTGCATGGAATAAGTCCGAGCACTTGCTCCCTTCTCAGGTTTCGTTGCAAGTAGCCAGAGTTAAGGTTCCAACCCCAAACTATGGCATAAGTATCTATAACTGGAATCCCACACATTCTAGTTCATTATCTGTATCTTTAACCTATATGGCTTTATGTGAGGATATATTTGGCCTTGCAAAGATTTTAATTCGAAATTAGTTTGGCATTGGCATGATGCCCAACGAATCAAATACTTTTCTATGGCTCTACAAAAAAAGCACATTTTAATTGACCAAGAAAGATGAAGACATGACAAACTAACCCTAATGCTCGCTTTTGAGCATGATGTTGAAGATTTGGATCATGTCTTTAGACAGTGTCATCTTGTCAAGTGAACTTGGATTGTGATCTTCCTTTACTCAATGTGAGTTCTTTCTCTATGGAACTTTTTGAAGAGCGGTTCTTTAACAATTAGTACCCTAAACTTGATAGTTGCAATCAGATAGTCATTTTTAGGGTTATGCGTTGTGAGGGTCTCGAGATTGTCTTTTAAGAAATATAATACACCTTCTTCCGTTTTTATCACTAATTTGTATCATACTAGACATGTTAACATTTTGAACATATTTTGATGTATCCAAATTATTTATAATTTTATTTTGTTGTAGTTAGCTTAGTGGTGCACAACTTTTTTATTTGCCCTTTATAATTTCACTCTTTGACGAAATTTCTTCCTTTACCCCAGAACCAATGGGCCAAAACAAACCCATGTCCTTTTTTCCATCTACACAAAGGTGCTAGAAAAGATTAAAGGTGGGCTATACCCGAAAAATATTTATTGCGGCGGATCTCAAAATATCACTATCACTAATATACTAAAATGCTGGTCAATTAAATTAAACAAAGGTGGTTCAAAAAAAAAATAAACAAAGGTAATTAAAGTCTGTATTAATTAGATTAAATGAAGGTAATTAAAGTCTGTATTTACTATTAAGTCAACAACGAGTATGGGTTCAGTCCAAAAAAAAAAAAAACAACGAGTATGGGTTCTGATAAAAAAAAAAAAAGAGTATAGGAAACTTATAAGATCTCACTTTTAAAAAATACAGGAAAAATTAATTCCAAGTCTCATGAAAGCCAATTAATTAAAGTGAGATTCCACGAAATTACATAATTGAACTAAGCTAATTTGGGATCTTGATTTTATTAAATCCCAAATGAAAAAAAAAATACCCTTTTGCCTCTTAAAAGTATTTCTAAATACAGCAATATTTGGCCATGAAATGACAACGTTTTGGGCTTCTATAACTAAATTATGAGCAATATTCACAAGTCTTTTAAGTTTGCATTAATTTGCATCCTAATTATTTTATAGCACACTTATTGGGCACCTAATTTAAATAAAATGAGCACATGGTTTTAATATGTCAAACGCTAATGAGCAAGCATTTACAAATTCGATTACTACGTCTGGCCATACAGTGACAATATTTTGGGTATATGTAACAATATACTGACAAATCTTTTAGAGTACGACAACGATGTTTGACTATCGAATGACAATATTTTGAGCACATGTATCAATATTCTAAGCAGCATTCATAAGTCTTTTTCATGGCACAACAGATGGCAGTTGCAACGTCACCGAAGGTGATAACCACAAAATCACTGACAGTGACAATGACCTTAACATCACTATCAGTAGCAACCATCAAAATAACTTTATCACTGACGGAGGTCATAACATTACCGACAATGAAAGTTACTGTAATATCACCAACGACGAAGGAAACCGCAACATTATTGATGGCAACCTTGGCATTACCGACAGTGACGGCAATTGTAACATCACCACCAGTGGCAACTGCCACAACATCACTAACGACAGTTGCGAAGTCACTGATCGTGATGGCAACCGCAACATCACCGACTACAATCATGATATTATTGATAACGTTGATGTTACTGACAATTGTTGTCACGCCATCTTTGGAGGTAAAATATTTTATCTAAGTTACTACTATAAGATTAAAAACAACCATTTCAAATAAATTTTTATATTTTTATTATGTTTTCAACCCAAATTTTAAGGAACAACTACTCAAACCTATTTTTTGTTATCTGTTTCTAAAACTTAGTATAAGAAATAATTAAGTAAACACGTTTTGTTTGTTTTTTTATTTCCAAAACTCGTACAAAACTGTTTTTAAAAAAACAAACCATAACCAAAATCCATGTATTAAATTTTGGATTAACAGATGACATTCATGACTGTTCACAAGATTTCGTCATGGCTATAACTATATAAACTATAGTTAATGGTAAAAAATACACATGTGATTTTATCAAAAGTTCATTCAATAGTAAGTGCTTTTTTTTTTAATCAAAACTCAAAAGTGACCATGAGTTTCTAAATTAGGCTTAAAAGTCACATTTTCTGTTAAATAGGTTTAAAAATAAACATGTGATTTGTAATACCCTACTTTTAGGACTCATTTTCAATCTATATTAACAATTGGAAACTTATTCAAAATTGTATGGGATTTAAAACTTTTGATAAGAGCACATGCATATTTTTGACCCTTAACCCATAATATATCAAATAGAACATGCAACAACCCATATGGTACAGTATATTGATTTTCCAAATTTCTCTTTACTCACACACTCAGAATTATCTATCTAATTACGTGATTTTTAATTGGAGATACACAACTCCAATTCGGTTTTTTTTTCCTCCAGAAATCTCTCTGTGTAATATTTTACATAAATATTTCAGGACAAAAAAAATCATTCACTATCTTGAATTAATCTATGAACAAATATAACTCAGATTTGGAACCCATAATCCAGAACATGACTTACATATAATAATACTTGTTCAACTTAGTTGTGAATGACCAAAAACATACATAATCCATATAGATCATAACATAAAAAGTTATTAATCATAATGACAATCATTTCAAAGGCATCTCATGAACATTAAAATTCATCATATTTAAATCAATAAACTTTACCATATGGGTTGGTGTATGTTCTATTTGATATTTTTCTTAGAAAGAGTACCCTTCAAGCTTTAATTTGGACTTGAACCATATCAAAGTCATTTTTGTGCAATTAGTTATAATTTTTCAAAGTTATTGGAAAAATTTTCTGCATTTTTAGAATATTTCAAAAATAAAGAACATGTTGAAAAAGTTGTTGTTTCAATGTTTTAAATCCCATACAATTTTGAATGTTTCCAATTGTTAATATAGATTGAAAATGAGTCCTAAAAGTAGGGTATTACAAATCACATGTTTATTTTTAAACCTATTTAACATATGTGACTTTTGAACCTAATTTAGAAACTCATGGTCACTTTTGAGTTTTGATTAAAAAAAAAAACACTTACTATTGGATGAACTTTTGATAAAATCACATGTATATTTTTTATCATTAACTATAGTTTATATAGTTACAGCCATGACGAAATCTTGTGAACTGTCATGAATGTCATCTATTAATCCAAAATTTAATACTTGGATTTTGGTTATGGTTTGTTTTTTTCAAAAAAGTTTTGTACGAGTTTTGGAAATAAAAAAAACAAACAAAACGTGTTTACTTAATTATTTCTTATACTAAGTTTTAGAAACAGATAACAAAAAATAGGTTTGAGTAGTTGTTCCTTAAAATTTGGGTTGAAAACATAATAAAAATATAAAAATTTATTTGAAATGGTTGTTTTTAATCTTATAATAGTAACTTAGATAAAATATTTTACCTCCAAAGATGGCGTGACAACAATTGTCAGTAACATCAACGTTATCAATAATATCATGATTGTAGTAGGTGATATTGCGGTTGCCATCACGATCAGTGACTTCGCAACTGTCGTTAGTGATGTTGTGGCAGTTGCCACTGGTGGTGATGTTACAATTGCCGTCACTATCGGTAATGTCGAGGTTGTCATCAATAATGTTGCTTCGTCGTTGTTGATATTACAGTAACTTTCATTGTCGGTAATGTTATGACCTCCGTCAGTGATAGTGTTATTCTGATGGTTGCTACTGATAGTGATGTTAAGGTCATTGTCACTGTCGGTGATTTTGCGGTTATCACCTTCGGTGACATTACAACTGCCATCTGCTATGCCATGACGATTATTGTCATCCAAGACATCACAACTATTGCCATGACCATGCAACTACCATAGCTGTCATCGACGATGTTGCGACCGTTATTGTGGTTGGTGACCTTAAAGCAGTTGTCACCATTGATGCCATTGACGATTGTCACTATCAATGACTTGGTGACTATCTAAATTTAGAATGAGAGGTAAATATGTGACGGACTCAAATCTTTAACCGAAGAAAAAAAATCCTCAATTTTAAAAACAACAAAAATTTAAAAATGCCTAAAATTTGTTCTTTTCTTCTTGTTTTTAACAACAAATGTTTTTTAAGAAAAAAGCCAATTAATTGGACACAAGCATCTAGTTTTTTTTTTGTTTATTTTCAAAAAAAAATTGAAACAAGAATCAAACATGCCGTCCATTATTTTTGTTTTTCTTAAACCAGAATCAAGCACACCCTTTGTTATTTTTGTTCTTAATTTCTGCCACACCATCAATTTTTACAATTTCATCCTTCATTCAACCTTCCACTCATCCAAAACCCACTCCTCCTCAACAATTTTCATCCCTAATTTGTTCCCAAAATATAAAACAGAAGGCCTTCTACATTAAGATAAACACTGGATTTTCAAGATACCAAAAATCATAAAACTATCAAAGAACCTGTGAAGATCAAGACGATGCAGGAACTCAAGGAGCCACAGTAATCTCAAATGTGCACATCCCCATGAATGCTATCAACTGCATCTTCCATTCATCATATTCCACCAGAAACCAGCTATTTTCTCACCGAAGAAGCTGAAGATGCAAAGGCATCATCATCCACTCAAGCTTTAGCTGGTTGTTTCTTTCTTCACTTTTCCTGATGATCCATATCTTTCCTTGATCAAGAGTTAATATTCTTCAACTCCCAGTTATCTCAGCTCATGTTATGCCTTTGTTGGATAAATCTGTTATGAGATACAAATCACTCAAGTATCCAGGTCTATTTTGTAACAATGCCACCAAACAATTCATTCGTTTCATCTGGGTGGGTATTGTAGGACCACATTCAAGTACCACAATTTAGGTTTGCCGTTTGTCTTCCACATAGTTATAGTTGATTGTTTAATTAGAATCCTTCTTGCTTTATTTCAGCAACTTTGATAGATGATTGATGTACTCGTTACCTGTCTGCCTTGGTCCAACTAGCCACAGAAGAGCCTCAGCTGCGGCATCTTTTTCCGCACTCTTCTTATTGCTGCAAGGTTGACCCGTCATTTTGAAGGATCCGATGGATTCATGGAGGTACTGCGATAATTTTATTCATCTATTGTATAAACATATATACACACATGATCGAATCATCATTCATTAATGGGACCAATAATCTGGGACTACAAATCAGAGGGAAGAATAGGAAATAATTACAAAACAAGAGATTTCTATTTACATCCCTAATCTTTTCTAATCAATCTCAATCCCTATAATCACGGGATTTCTACACTCCCCCTCAAGTTGAATCATAGATGTTGATCATGTCCAACTTGCCAACAAAGTAATTGAATTTATCCTTGGTTAGACCTTGGGTAAAACATCTGTAGTCTGCTCTCCAGATGGAATATATTTCAAACATATTATCCCATCATCAATATTGTCTCTTACGAAGTGTCAATCAATTTTAACATGTTCTGTGCGATCATGTTGAACTGGATTGTGGGCAATACTTATTGCAGCCATACTATCTAAGTACATTCTAACCGGTAGATTCACCATCATCTATAATTCTTCAAGTACTCATTTCAACCAAACCTCTCACAGATTCCAAGTGCTATGGCCCTGTATATTCTGCTTCAGCACTACTTTTTACAAAAACATTCTGCTTTTTACTTTTCCATGTGACAAGATTTTCCCAGACAAACGTACAGTATCCGAAGGTTGATTTTCTATCCTCTTCGTCACCTGCCCAATCAGCATATA
Organism: Mimosa bimucronata; assembly: GCA_037074515.1. Lineage (NCBI taxonomy): Eukaryota > Viridiplantae > Streptophyta > Magnoliopsida > Fabales > Fabaceae > Mimosa > Mimosa bimucronata. The sequence continues at coordinate 23,656,998 of CM073445.1, read as the reverse complement.
TCTATAAACATCTCAACATGCCTTTTCTTGGTCTTCTTAAATAGAAGACCCCTTCCTAGGGAGCCCTTCAAATATCTGAGTTTCCTGTATACTACATTTAGATGCTTTTGTTTTGGATCATGAGAATGTTGGCTCATAACTCCAACTGTAAAAGCTATGTCTGGTTGAGTATGAGATAGATATAGCAATTTCCCTACCATAAGTTGATATCTCCTTATGTCAATAAGCTTTCCTAAATCCACATCACCGCTTATCTTGTCTAATCGTATAGGTGTCACTTGGTCTACGCCCTAACATTCCAGTTTCTTTAAGAAGATCAATAACATATTTTCTCTGTGAGATATAGATTCCATTTTTCGATCTTTTCACTTCTATCTTGAAGAAATATTTCATTTCCCCAAGATCTTTAACTTGAAATTCTTTGTTGAGTGCCCCTTGATGTGATTAATCTTTGCAATGTCAGCACCAGTAAGCACAATATCATCAACATAAACAGCTAAAATTGTTACCTTATTGCTCCGATATTTGAAAAACATGGTATGATCACTCTAACCCTCAGTATACCCCTGTTCTTCAAGACTCGAGTAAATCTTTCAAACCAGGCCCTAAGAGACTGTTTCAGACCATACAGGGATTTCCTCAATTTGTAAACTTGATTGGATTTTTTTCCTGAAAAACCAGGTAGAAGTTTCATGTATACCTCCTCTTTCATCTCATCACCATTCAAGAAGGCGTTCTTGACATCTAACTTATGGAGTTGCCAATCCAAGTTTGTTGCTAAAGACAGTAATACTTGAACCGTGTTAGTTTTGCAACAGGAGCAAGTGTTTCTGTGCAATCCATCCTATATACCTGAGAGAAGCCTTTTGCAACAAGTCTTTCTTTATACTTATCCAAACTCCCGTTTTCTTTATATTTGGGAGTGAACACCCATTTGCAACCTATAGCTTTCTTTCCTTTTGGTAGATCGACCACCTCCCATGTAACATTCTTTTTAAGTGCCTCAATTTTTCTAAAACAGCTTATCTTCATTCTAGCCTTGATAATGTTTCATCTATATTATCAGGAATTTTAACATCATCAAGATGAAATATAAAAGTAGAATACCTTACTGAGAGCCCCTAATAAAAGACAAATTTCTCTATCAGGTGTCTTGTATATGCCCGGGGTTTTTTCCTCTTTGCAATCGACAAATCAAGATTATCTACTTCTTGCCCATGATTATTCGTTTCTTACTCTTCTTTTGGACTGTCACTGGTGATTCTTGGGGAATGCTTGGATCTTGAGGAATTATACCTATCTTATGCCTTCGTGTATAGATAGCACTATATCTTGTGTCTCCCCCTGAACTAATTATTTCCTTTTCTGTTGCAGGCATAGGTTCCTTCTCACTTTCCAATTGCTCATGGTTAGACACCTTAATGAATAACTCAGGGAAAGGTTCATTTAAAGGTGTGATAGGAATGGTATGTTGTTCTGGCTAAAATTCACTCAAGCTCTCCCCCTGAATTGAAGACTGAGAATAAAAAGGTGTATTTTCATGAAATGTGACATCACATGTTACGAGATCCCTTTTGTGCCCCAGAGTAGCCAAGAAACAAGCAGTGAACAGCTTTAGGATCAAGTTTGGAGGTTTGATGCGGATGGACATAAGTAGTACATACAAATACTCGGAGAGGTAAAGTATTCTCAAGATAGGGAGAATTGAAATGATTGTGAAGCACTTGGAGAGGAGTTTTATATGAGAGTGATTTACTAGGCATCCTGTTGATAAAAAAGGTGGCTATAAAAATAGCATCTCCCAGTAAAATTTTGGAACTTTGGCACCTAGCATAAGAGATCTAACGGTTTCAATTATATGACGATTTTTCCTTTCAGCAATTCTATTTTGTTGAGGACTATAAGGACAAATGCTTTTGTGAATGATGCCGTTATCTTTCAAAATATTTAAGAGGGCATTGTTAAAATATTCGGCCCCATAATCAGAGAGAAGAGAATCTTGCATTAAAATTGGCCCCCAAACTATATCAAATGAGGCATTTAGACCTACAAGAAGCTCAAAGAGACGCTCTTTCTCCACTCTTTTTTTATATTTAATAATATGAGTATTACAACAGGGAGCTTCATCATTAATTTGATCCAATTCTTGCCAAAGGGTGGTTTTGGCAGTATAATAATCCCCTAATAAAAGAGTACCTTGTTTGAGGTCCCACACTCTTGACTTTAAGTCAAAAATTTGTGATGAATTCCCCTTTTCTCCATAAGTTTCCTTCACTGACTCCCAAATCTCCTGTGCAGTGTCCAAATACATGAAACACCTTCAAATGTTCGGGTTCATCGCATTTACGAGCTAGGACGCCACGATTGCATCTTTAGCTAGCCACATCTGCGTTGCGGCTTCGTCGGAGGTAGCATGAGGTGCTTTGCAGTCGATGTAAGTGAGTTTCCCCCTTCCCTTCAGGGCTCGACAAACTGAGTGAGCCCACTCATTATAGTTCTCGCCGGAGAGTTTGTCCGGCACGATCAGGACGACTGGGTTCTCAAGTCCGGCAGACACCAGACGTGATCCCTCTAGTCCGATTGACATCCCACTTGCCGAACCTCCCACTTGCCGAACCCATCTTTGACTTCGATGGATCTTAGTGGAACCCTGATTCTTTGGTGTTCTTCGCAGAGTCATCCATTGGAATCTCCTCAAAGCTCTGGTACCATGAAGGATCCGATGGATTCATGAAGGTACTACGATAATTTTATCCATCTATCATATAAACTTATATACACGCACGATCGAATCATCAATCATTAACGGAACCGATAATCTAGGATTACAAATAAATGGGAAGAATAGGAAATAAATACAGAACAAGAAATTTATATTTACATCCCTAATCTTCTCTAATCAATCTCAATCCCTATAATCACGGAATTCCTACACATTTGCTTTCCTTTAAATTCAACAGTAGCCTGAAATTGATTGCTCTTCAATTGCACAGTCCTGTAAGTGGGCGCAGCATATCTTGCCCTTGTAATCAAAGTTTGAACCTGACTTCCGTCCACTTTCAGTCCTTGAACCCAATATTGGTTATAAGGCCATTGAAGGCAATTTCGATGGTTTCAGGACCTGACGATTGAATACAAATCTTCCTTATCCTCCGAAATCAGCAAACCGTACACAGGAAATGAGCTTATATCCATCCTTGGAAACAGTAGCTGCCATGTCCGAGAGGGTCAATTTTTTATTTGGAAGAAACTTTTATCTTAATTATACTAGACTTGTCATAAAAAGACTACCAGAACAAAAAGCTAACAACATTTGCAATAAATAATGTGCTCCAGAAGCTTTGCACCAACCTTCATTTGAATTAAATCATCAAGTTCACTCCTCATAATCTGGTAAAAGTCAGCAACAGCAGGTCTCATGAAAAACTCTAAATATCCTCCTAGCATTTTTAAGTGTCCATCCTGCCAGAAGAAATATGGCACTCGAGTGTTAACAATTTTAAAATAAAGAGATACAGGAAGAGCATTTTATATAATAAACATGAGGACAAAATAATATTACACAAACGTAAAAGCTTTCAGTTCCCCCTTTGAGATGCTTCCACCAAATAGAAACAACACTGAATCAGACATGGCAGTTTAATCACGAAGAAAAATTGAGTTTTCAATTTAATTTCTCCATTAAGAACTAGCCATGGATATGGAATTTTGCTTTCCCGAGCATTAACTGAGTTCTAGGCAGGTGGGACGAACGTAAAGTTGATAATGAAAAGCAAAACATCAAAAGACAACACAAAAATATGTATAAATTATACCATATTTACAACCAGCAGGGAATGATACATTTTAAAACTTGAATGAAATAACTTACTGAATAAAGCAGTACTTGACCATCGTCCATTGTTTTCAGTGAAAAGGACTTTCTCATTATGCTACAGATGAAATTAAATGATAACCCTTCAAATAAGTCTTCAAAAAATAAGTCCCCACTAGAGATATTCACGACAAAAACAGAATTTACAGCTTCAAGCAGAAAACTAAAGCTCTGGAGCTTGGAGAAGGGCCTTTTCAATAAAATATATTCTATGTTACTCATCTGGTCCTATTTATAAGTCACTTCCAGCATATTTCACACAGACCAAGGAAAATCTTAAAACTCATTAACTTTCCACTAAAATCCAACAAATTTACAACTTTACCCATATTAAATATCCACTATACCACATGAAAATAAAGTCAACACATAATAAATGAAGGGTAAACTTGTACATTCACACTAAATATTTAATGAGGTGACTTATATATAGGACCAAATAAAACCTTCTCTCTCTGCCCTATAAATAGGACCAGAGGAGTACATAAACAAAGACGTACCATAACAGAGCAAATTCCAGGATATAGGCCATAACAAATAACTGCTCGGATAAGATGCTGTTGAAATATGGATTAATTGTATATATATGTTGGGTGTTGTCTTTCCATCACAAAAGCTTAAGCCAATGTGTTGGGACTCAACCCAATATTATATACCCTTAATCCACATCTCAATCTTTCGATGTGGGACCAATTATCTAATATTCTCCCTACTACTTTTTTTTTTTTTTTATCTTTTTGCCTGGGCTTGTACTTCTTTTTGAGTCTCAGAGGCCTCAGGTCTGATTTCCTTTTTTTTTTTTTTTTGCCTGGGCTTGTACTTTTTTTTTTTAAGTCTCAGAGGCCTCAGGTTTACAGATATTTTTCTTTTTCTTTTTTTTTTAATCCCATTGATCGAATGGCTCTGATACCATGTTGAAATATGGATTAATTGTATATATATGTTGGGTGTTGTCTTTCCATCACAAAAGCTTAAGCCAATGTGTTGGGACTCAACCCAATATTATATACCCTTAATCCACATCTCAATCTTTCGATGTGGGACCAATTATCTAATAGATGCACATCATGGCTTCATGCATTGCAGCTGGTCATGTTGCTGTCGACTAATCTGACATCCTTAAGCAAAGAGAAAAACTCCTGGTAAAGAGCATCAATAGTTTTCATTGATTGAGCTGAAAGAAAATTTTTCCAGCAGTATTCATACTCGGAATGGTCCATTTCAGCATTTTTCCAGCCCACATAGGCCTTAACAGATGTAAGATGATCACTATAGTGACAGGAAAATTGAGCTTTTGCTGCCTCTGCAAGCTACAAAAAAATAATTGACATATCAATCAATGATGATGACAACAAGTTATCAAAAACATAATTATGACATCAAGCAATAAATTGCAAGTATAACCAAGCGCAATTGGCGTAGTGGCTATCTCACTTCGCCGCTTAACCAGTGGTTGGGGGTTCGATCCCTTGCCCTGGGAATGCAGCCTGCCCCTTGGCCAGCACTTCGCCCTTAATTGGAGACCCCGATGCGGTGGGATTAGTCACTACTGTCGGTGGTGGATACCCATGCTCACGCAAAAAATAAAATAAAATTGCAAGTATGCGACAAAATATTTTACTAAAATGCTTAAATTAGGTTTTTCATAGAGTACAATGGCTCATCATCAATCCATATAGTCAATCCACCTAGTGTGTGTTTGGGAGAGCCCAGACTTATGGTACCATCCCCAAAAGCAACTTTTGGCTTCTTTTGGCTTTGTTTATGTTTGGGATGGCAGTGAAAAAAAAAAGGACTTCTTGTGTAATCGCACAGTGGGGGTGGAAGCGTTTTTTTGGTGCTTCTGCAGTGCGCAAAGTATAGTGGAAAAAGAAAAGAAATAAAGTGGGTAGGAAAATTAGACTATTAGACCCCTAAAATTCTCAAATAAGATATTTTCTTTTAATCTAAAATTTCCTTTATATCCCAAAAAATTTACCATAATAACCTCTATCTATTTTCCCCCACAATATCCTCCTTTGAGTGAAAAAATACATTTTTTCCAAATTATTTTCCTTAAAATAAAGGAGAAACTAAACCTTTAAATTCCTCAAAAACCCCAAATTTCACTTCTTCTTTCTAAACTCTAAGAATATATGCATATTATATATGTATTATTTAATAACAATCATGTTCTTTTTAGTAATTTTTCATCTAAACTTGCTTTTCAAAATAGTCGTCCAAATAAGTTTCTAAAAGTCAGATTGGAAAAAAAGTCACTACTATCATCACAAATCCAAATATAAATCATATCACACAATCTTACTTTTATCAAATCTTACTTCTTAAAAGGTCATATTGAAAAAAAGTCACTTCTCCATCACAATTCCAAACACACCCCTAGTAGAATCAGACTTTGCTTTTGTTGTCGTTGCTCATATCCATTTAGCTATCACAACATATCTAACTGAAATGGTATCCTTTCCAATCATTTTTTCCATTGAGAAAGTCCCAGAAATGTATCGTGTGACAAAAACCAAAGGAAAAAACAAAAGGAAAAAAAAATAAAGGTAATGGAACCTTATACCAAAAACGAAGAATAATATATACTAAAAAGGCAAAAAACAAAGTAATGGAACCTAGCAGAATTTTGATAGCGGAAATATAAATAATGGAGATCTAGCGGCACAAAAAGGCCTTCCAAGCAGATGCAATATAAACAGAACTGGGAAGTACTAAAGTATAGATTACAAAAAGTCAAACAGTAAAGAGCAGAATGCTATAATTACACCAAAAAATAAAGAGAAAAATGGAATAACACACAGAAGACAATACACAATGCAAAACGAAAAAGAGAGAAAAAGCACAGGCTATTGCTTCCCATTAAAATCTCCTCCCCACATATATTTCCTCCATGTTCACATGCATCTACACACAACTAAAGGAACAGAACTGAAACAGGTAGATTTTAAGACATCTTGAGTCTTAAGGCAATTGAATCTGGTGTCTAAATAATTGAAATACTGAATGTTCATTAAAAATAGAAACGAAGTGAGGAACAGAGAAGGACAAATTAAATTTCAATTGACCTTCCCAAAAAGGATTAGCTTTGGAATAATCACACAATTGTCCGAAGCAAGATCAACTTACATCTTTTTTATCTAATGGTGTTAGTAAAGGATCTCTCAAACTAAGGCCAGCAGCAACAATTAATATGGGATCCAGGGAATTGAAGATAGCACCTAATATGAGCATCTTGCCAAGTTTAGGTTCCATTGGTAGCAATGTCAAGTACCGCCCTGACAAGAAAAAACCTAGTATTAGACTCATACATTTCATGACAACTATATAAGCGAGAATTCCATCACTTGTAAGGGATGTAGCTACCAAGATCCGTAAGATTTTCATTCTCCTCCAAAGCCCCAATTACCTTCAGATATTCAATTGCATTTTGCACCTATGAATAATGATTCAAGCAGAGTGTGACATGCAAATATCTATACAAATAATTCACGAAAAAGACAATTAGATGAGTACTTTGAAAATATTTGAATAAATAAACAAATGGATGAAATGGAGTTAAAATCATAACGCCGATTGACAATATACAAATTCATGCTTACAGCTAGTAACTCAGGAGACTGCATAGCTCTAGACAAGAACTCAGATATACTTCCAGGTCACGAACTTTTGATTTGTAGACAGAAAGATTGCAAAGGTGTCCTCAGAATTTCTGGCAATTGATACTCAGCAAAAGTATCATATACACATCTAGGATACAGTTAGAAACATTCTCCAGGTTGAACACCACCAGCTCTTCCTCTTCTCTGGAAAACAAATTCAGGGGCAAAAGACATACCGAAATTACCATCAAAGATCAGAAAGTTTCACAGCTAGGATTTAGGATCCTGATCCACAGATAAGAAAGCATATGAATACTTTTATTCGGCCTTAAACAATAAAAATTCAATTTCTAAAAGAATAATCTGAAGCATACAAAGTACTATATTACTTTTAAAAAATTGTCAATTTAGGAATCGAATATCAATTAACATTATTGTTGCCAATGAAACTTGATTGTTTCCTCATACACGTCTACATGATTTAATATCACGCCCACGCTCTTGGTGAGTATGATTAGTATATAGAAACATTCTCCAGGTTGAACACCGCCAGCTCTTCCTCTTCTCTGGAAAACAAATTCAGGGGCAAAAGACATACCGAAATTACCATCAAAGATCAGAAAGTTTCACAGCTAGGATTTAGGATCCTGATCCACAGATAAGAAAGCATATGAATACTTTTATTCGGCCTTAAACAATAAAAATTCAATTTCTAAAAGAATAATCTGAAGCATACAAAGTACTATATTACCTTTAAAAAATTGTCAATTTAGGAATCGAATATCAATTAACATTATTATTGCCAATGAAACTTGATTGTTTCCTCATACACGTCTACATGATTTAATATCACGCCCACGCTCTTGGTGAGTATGATTAGTATATATAATGTTCTCAAACTCCATACAGTATGTTCTGATGCTTAAAGATTCTAGTTTACTAGTACAACTATCAGCTACTCTTCTCCCAAGTCTAACTTCCAGACTACAAAAAGGTTCAAGAGTATGCCCCCACAAATACGCATAACTTATTCCATGCAAACATTGATTTGCAAAGATCCAGAATTGTGGTGAATGAGTTTTTAGGAAATATTAATTTATTAAGATATTAGGGAATAATCATATTTGAGTGATTGGGAGATATTATATTTATTGCCTAATTTATTTTCTTTATTTATTTCCTAGACAGTTTTATATAGTGGTAGAGACTTCTCTCACCATATTAGGAAGTTTTAGTGTATATATGTATCAAGGAGATTGATGAATCAGTTTTAATGGAGAAATCAAATTCTTTCAACTCCATATGGTACCAGAGCAGGAAGATTATGACCTAGAAAACTCCTTGCCATCTGACGACTACGAGCCACCCTTTGTTTCCAACGACCCAGAGGCCGGCGAACATTTTTTCGGCAACCCAGAGGCCGGCGAATCAATTTCCGGCCACCCAGAGGCCCGAGAACCAGAAGCCAGTGACCCAGAGTCTGAAACACCAGATTTCGGCGAGCTTGTTGAGTCCAGTGAGCTATCTGTGTTCGACGAGTTGAACCAATCCTTAGACGTGTCTGTCGAACAGCACCTAATGGCCACCTCGTCCTTGAATGGGTCTTCGAAGGATATCACCTCTGCTGGTTCTTCCATCTTTGAGAGTTCCTAGCATCTCATTGTCTCAGATAAGCTCACCAAAAGTAATTATTTGGAGTGGGCCCAGGCAGTGAAACTTGCTATGGGTGGTAGAGGGAAGTTAGGCTATATTACAGGTGAGGCCAAAGCTCCTTCTGACCCTTCATCTCCGGCGATACAGCAGTGGAAGATCGAGAACTCTATGGTGTGTTCATGGCTTATTAATGCCATGTCATCCAATCTCAATAGAACCTTTATGTATCTCCCCACAGCTCGAGATATTTGGGAGGCTGTCCGAGAATGTTATACTGATGGGGAAGATTTGTCACTTCTCTTTGAGATTAAGAGTAAGATTTGGAATACTAAGCAAGGGGATCGAGATGTCACTGATTATTGGGTAGAAATGGTTGCCCTTTGGCAAGAACTGGACCTCCTAGATGATGTAGCGACTTCCTCTCCAGACGAAGCTGTTTGTTATAAGCAACGGATGGAGAGAGAGCGGGTTTTCTATTTCTTGGTAGGTCTAAATCCAAAGTTTGATGATCTGCGAAGTTGTATTCTGGGCCGCTCTCCCTTATCATCAACTCGTGAGGTTTATTCTGAAGTTCGACGAGAGGATTCTCGTCGTCATGTTTTGATGCCTGGTGAAGGACAAGTTATTGCTGATTCTTCTGCATTAGTGGGCAAGAGCTCTAGTTTGCCAAGTCAAAGCCCCCAATTGTTTGAGGCTAATGTAGCAAACTCAAAGAGTAAATTGCAGTGCACACATTGCAAGAAGAATGGTCATACTCAGGATCGTTGTTGGGAACTTCATGGGAAACCGGCTGATTGGAAACCACGGAAGAATAAATCTAAGGGTTACCAAGCTCAGCACGAGGATCCCCCTAAACCTGATTCAGGTCATCCTTTCAGTAGTGAGCAGTTGAATCAAATTCAGGAGCTCTTTAAGGTATTACAGTGTCAATCAAAAACTTCTGCTGCCTTAGTGGCTCATAAAGGTATAAATCATTTTGCTTTTCATTCCACATCGTTTCTGTCTAAGTGGATTGTGGATACAGGTGCCTCTGATCACATGACATCTGAGGCGCGGATGTTTAAGTCTTATGTTCCTTGTGCTGGTAATGAAAAAATACGAACAGCAAATGGCACATCGTCATCTATTGCAGGGAAAGGAATAGTTCATATATCTGACTCATTAAATCTTGATTCTGTACTGCATGTCCCTCATTTGGCATGTAATCTTCTTTCAATTAGTAAATTGACGAGAGATGCGAATTGTTTTGCTCATTTTTTCTCCATTCACTGTGTATTTCAGGATCTCTCATCGGGGATGACGATTGGCACGGCTAAGGAGAGTGACGGGCTTTACTATCTTGATGAATCAACAGTTAATGCTTTGAGTTCGCGTCTTCTAAGTGGATTTACTTCTAGTTTTGAAAATAAAGATATTTTGTTATGGCATCAAAGGATGGGTCACCCTAGTTTGTCTTATTTGAAACACTTGTTCCCGAATCTTTCATTGAATAAAAATTTTGAGTTTCATTGTGATACTTGTGAGTTGGCAAAACATCATCGTACTACCTTTTCTCCTTCATCTTACAAACCCACTCATCCTTTTTCCATAATTCATAGTGATGTTTGGGGTCCATCTAGTATTTCAAACCGGTCTAGAGCAAAGTGGTTTGTTACGTTCATTGATGATCATACGCGCATGTGCTGGGTATATTTACTGAAGGATAAAACTGACGTGACTATTGCATTCATTGAGTTTTACAATTATGTGTATACTTAGTTTCAAACAAAAATTCAAGTATTGTTCACTGATAATGGGACTTAATATTTCAATACAGCTCTTACTTCGTTTTTAAAATCACATGGAGTCATTCATGACAGCACATGCCCATATAGTCCTCAACAAAATGGGGTTTCAGAAAGTAAAAATAGGCTTTTTTTAGAAACTGCTCGTGCTTTGTTACTTAATTGTCATGTTCCGAAATACTATTGGGGGATGCTATTCTTACTGCCACTCATTTGATTAATAGGATGCCAAGTCGTGTTCTTTCATATGTATCACCTCTTGATAAACTTCGTGAAACCCACTCTGTTACTCATCTTGATCACCACCTTCCATTGCGTGTCTTTGGTTGCTCTGTCTTTGTTCATGTGCATAACCCAGTCTCAAAATTAGATCCTCGAGCTCTCAAATGTATCTTCTTAGGTTACTCTAACTCACAAAAGGGGTACAAGTGTTATGATCCTTTGTCTAAACGGTTTTTTGTTAGTAGGGATGTTACTTTCTCAGAAAAAGAACCCTATTATTCAAAGTCTTCAATTCAAGGGGAGAGATAGAGTGAATTTCAGCCTATATCCACTGTTGTTGAGCTTATTCCGCCTCCTCTAGAATCATTGCATGTTCCTGAGAATGAGTCTAGTGAACCATCGTTAGAATTGCCACTTAAAAATAATTTAGAGGGTGAAGCCACTCAGAATAAACAATATAAGTATTTTACACGGAGAAATAGACAAGGTAGTAAGCCCCAAGTCTCTGAAGTTGTACCAGTTGCTGAACCGGTGACAAATCCTGTTTTTGGTGATGACGATGGCATACCTGAGGAAAAGGAGAATGTGGATCTACCTATTGCTTTAAGGAAGAAAAAGCGTTCTTGCACAGTGCATCCTATTGAGAAGTATGTATCATATACAACCTTATCTCAGCACTATTCTTCCTTTATTACTAATCTTGACAAGGTCAAAGTTCCTAATGATATACATGAGGCACTAGAAGTTCCTGAATGGAAAGATGCAGTTCTTGAAGAGATGAGAGCCTTGGAGAAAAATGACACTTGGGATGTGGTGGAGAGACCAAGAGGAAAGAAACTTGTGGGATGTAAATGGGTGTTTACCCCCAAAATACAAACCAGATGGTTCTCTAAACAAGTACAAGGCTCGTCTGGTGGCCAAAGGGTTTGCTCAGACTTATGGCCTAGATTATAAGGAGACATTTGCGCCTATGGTAAAGTTAAATACAGTCAGTGTAACAATCGCTACCTAATTATACTTTTTAATACATTTTAAATTACCATTTAACAATTACAAATTATTTATTGACTAACTATGTTAGAAAAGTATTCAACTTAGTAAAACCACTAACATAGTTAGAAAATGATTTTTCATAATTTTAAATAATTTACAATTTATTGTCTAACCATGATAGAAAATAATGTTTCTACTAAAGAATGTCTATCATGGTTAGAAAAGATTTAACGTACTTTAACCAAATTATCCATGTTAGAAAAGAATTCTTCTAAACAGTGTAAACGGACTAACATGGATAATTAAATCTCATCCCATCATTTAAATAAATCAATTAGTAAATTTCCAATAATAAATATTTTATAATAATAATTAAAATAACATCCAAAAGCATTAATACTTATAACAACTCACACAATGTTCATATTCAAACTCGGAATTTAATCGTTCAATGATAATTATCAGATGATAAAGCCCATTAAACAAGGACTGGTCCAAAAGGAATAATTAACAGTCAAATAAACCAACACTTGCTAATATTAAAATCTTTAGTTCAAAATAAACAACAAATTTAAAAGTGAGCGGAAGCAAATTTAAATGCAACATGTCCCTAAATGTGGCAATAATCTCTGACTCTCCAGTCCAGAGGCTCACAAGTTTAGTGAGGTATTTCCGGATCCTTCCCTTGGTTTCCTACTGCGTTGCTAGGACTTGTAAAAATAAGATAGAGTGGGGTAGACCCAGGTAACCACTAACTGCTCGCCTACGTGCGGTGTGTGTCAGCAAGGTGTTCAGTGGAATATTACTAAGTATAACTGAATTGAAAACATGAGGCAGTTATCATTTAGATGCATGATATTATCATAACATATAGTCCTACATAAATTATTTTCATGTAACAATTCCTCAAATCACACATAAAATCACATATTCACATTCATATATTATAATCCAATACTTAGATAAATAAACCCAAACAATTAATAACACCGATATTATACGGTCCAGTAGGGACTCACAACCCTCGCCTGAGACCGGGGGCAATCTCCCCAATTCGTCTTTCCGTTTTATAATATTTAGTCCTTGTGGGCCAACAAGGAACCTCACCGCACGATGACATTTTTATTTATTTATTTATTCGGTGTTCACGCAATCAACACAACACGTCATAAATGTCCAAATCCAACTTATGTCACAAAGTCCAGTCCAGAAATTCTCAGATTTAATCATGCAGATATCTTTTTCAAAACATACAAGTTCACACCTTCATGCCATTTAAAAAATACATACTCCACCAAACATTTATAATATAAAAATAATTCTTCAAATTCCTATTCCATAGAAAATTACAAAATTCAAGTTCCAAAAACTTACTAACCCACACACACACGCAAACAAACAGAAGTAGTTACCTGCAGCTTGCACCGATTTCACAATAGTACAGTTTCCCCTTGTGCTATTTGACACCAATCAAACTCAGTAAAATAAATATGAGTTCTTAAGACTTTCACTACCTCAAACCCTAGCCTAAGTCTCTCCCTATTTCTCTCTTTCTCTCTCAAGCACATTTATACATGCCCTTACTCTCAATCACATTAGAAATTGGTGTGAATTCTTGTGTGCCATGCACACCTATTTATATGCAAAAACAAAGAATAAAAAAAATGTATATGCATCCTACATACACTAGTATATAATGCACAATTATATTATATAAAATAATGAAAGTTAGGCCTAATGCCTTCTTGTCTTCCATAACAACATGGTAGTGGAAATTAGTGTAGTTGATGTGTGTCCCATACACATATATGGTGGTGCACTTAGATGTATATTATATATATTTAATTATATTTATATATATAATCATATATTTATAAAAAAATATTAAGTTACTTAATTACAATTAATTTAGTATCCCACCTAGTCCTACTATTTATATAGATACACATATACACATATTTATTTAAGATATTAAAACACTCAATTTTAACAAGATAAATTATAATTTCCCCAAATTAATTATTAAAATAATAGATAAAAATCACTAAACAAAATTAATTTTTTTAGGATGTTACAGTCAGAGTAATACTGTCTCTAGCAGCAAATCTTGACTGGCCATTACAACAACTTGATGTGAAGAACGCATTTTTGAATGGTGAATTGAAAGAAGAAGTTTATATGATGCTTCCTCCAGGGTTTGACAAAGGGAGACAAAACCAAGTATGCAAATTAAAGAGGTCTCTTTATGGCCTAAAGCAGTCTCCCAGAGCCTAGTTTGACAGCTTTTCTCAGGTACTCAAGGAGGGATACAGACAAGGTTTGTCTGATCATACTATGTTTGTTAAGAGAAGAGGAAATTTGACTACAGTCCTTCTTGTTTATGTGGATGATATCATCCTCACTGGTGATGATACTGAGGAGATCACCCGTATAAAGACGGCTCTCAATCGTGAATTTGAAGTGAAGGATCTTGGAAATCTTAAGTATTTCCTTGGAATGGAGGTGGCAAGGTCGAAAAAGGGTATTTATGTCTCCCAATGTAAATATATCCTTGATTTACTCAAGGAGACTGGTATGCTCAGGTGCAAACCTAGTGCTGTTCCTATCAGTACTACAAAGAAAGTCAAGAAGAATTGCAAGCCTGCAAAAACAGAAAAAGAGGCTGCTCACAGAAGAAAGCAAGAGAAAGATGAAGCTCCAACAGATAAGGGGCGGTACCAAAGATTGGTTGGTAAGCTTATTTATCTTTCTCATACTTGTCCTGACATTGCCTTTGCTGTAAGTGTAGCAAGTCAGCACATGCATTCACCAAGAAAGAAACATTTAGATGCTGCATACAAGATACTCAAGTACTTGAAAGGTACTCCAGGTCAAGGACTCTTCTTCAAAAAGAATGAGTTGAGATCAGTTGAAGTTTACATTGATGCGGATTGGGCAGGTGATCAGGAGAACAGTAGGTCTACTTCTGGATATTGCACGTTTGTGTGGGGAAACCTAGTTACTTGGCAAAGTCAAAAGCAAAGGGTTGTCTCTAAAAGTAGTACGGAATCCGAGCTTCGAGCATTAGCTCAGGGTATTATGGAAGGATTATGGATAAAAAGGGTGCTATAAGAAGTATGTGTGCAAGTTGATTTGCCTGTGAAGTTATTTTGTGATAATAAGGCTGCACTAAGCGTGGCACTTAATCCTATTCAACATAGTAGAACGAAACATGTGGAAGTGGACTGACATTTTATTAGAGAAAAGTGGAAGATGGAATTGTATGTTTATCATATGTTCCCACTGGTTTACAGCTGGCAGATATCCTTACAAAAGGACTATCAGAAGAAGTGCTTGCAAGGTTTATATGCAAGTTGGACATGATGAACATTTATGATCCAACTTGAGGGGGAGTGTGGTGAATGAGTGATTTAACCTTTGCCTAATGCGCCTTGGGGTTAAAATCACAATAATTACCAAGGATTGTGTAAAGTGGCACAATCCCGGATCGTTTCACTTGAGGAGTCCTTCTAAACAACCTAAGCTAACTAAATGCAATTAAAATGATAAAAAGGGTATGGGGGTTTTGGTTTGGAGATTCATTTACTAAAGCTATTAAGGAAAGCAGTTACTTGTTTTTGATGTTTTAGATTAATAAGTGAAAGGTGAAAAGAGTTTGGATTAGGGGTGATTTGATAAAACGGGCTTTGGTAGTGCTTCGGTGACTCAAATGCTTCTTTCAAAATGATTAGAGGGAGTTTAAATTACCAAGTCTAATTGAAAGATCCCCAAGCAACCACTAGGGGTCCACTAGCCCTAATTAATGACTAATCTAGCAACCACTTTCATAGCCATTACTTAGGGTTAGTGTTAAGATCCACTTGGTTTGTGAAATGCCTTGAACCAAATACAATTTAACTCTCATGAAGTGCAACCACAACATTCATGCATGGAAGAAATTGACTATAACCACTAGCAACCACTAAAATGGCTACAACCAAGAATACAACCACAAGTAGATAGGAAATTATATCTCAATCACATTAAATTCAAAGCATACACAATATAGTTCACAAACATGGATAGCAATCACATATCCCAAGTCTTAAATCCATATACAAGACCAATACAAAAGAGTAGAAGCCAAATACAAAGGAAATAAGAAATTGTAGACTAGAAACTCCCCTATGTTGGTCCATGAAGCTAGAGCCACCTTCACACCACCAAAGCACCAAGAACTTAGCCTCTCATGTCTTCAAATTCGTGCCCTAGATGACCCATGATGATAGCCTCCATGAATGAAGAAGATGGAAGGAAATATGGAGTGGAAATGGAAGGTGGAAGGAGAAAGAACAAGAAAATCAACAAGAATGGAGATGAATTTGAGTGGGTGGATGAAGATTTGGATGAAGAATGAAGATGGAGAGCAAAACCCTAGCAGAGAGGATGGTTTTCGGACTGGGGGAGCTTAGAACAATGAAGAAGGGTCTGAAATTTATCTTATATACTCCCCCAAAAATTTCTGAAACGCACAGCAGAATCCCAGTTTTCGGGGCCTCGCCGTGGGCCTCTCACGGCGAGGGGCAGAGAGGGTGCAAGAGAAGTGGCCTCGCCGTGGGCCTCGCCGTGGAAGGCTCACGGCGAGGGGCAGAGAAGGCTGCATAACAGGGGTCCTCGCCGTGGAAGGCTCACGGCGAGGGGCAGAAAAGGCTCAGGAGAAGGGGGGCCTCGCCGTGGACCTCGCCGTGGAAGACCCACGGCGAGAGACAGAAACCTGCACATTTTGGGGTACCCTCGCTGTGGGGGAGCCACGGCGAGGGACAGAAACTCAGAATCCTTCCCTTGTGCGCCGTCAGCATTCTTGTCCGCAACTTGGCTATTCCATTGGGTATATTCCTTCATAATGTGCAGATAAAATGGACCTAAGGTAGAATCATAATGTTCTTAAAAATGGGATAAACAACAAATCATATTAGTTATGCCCAAATTTCCCTTGATCAGTACAAATTCCAACAGGGTATGCAAAAGTCGGAAGTTACTCTAATTAGGCAAAATTACCCCAAGAACATGCAATAATCCAATGATTTTATCAATGAAAAGTGTATAAAAATATGGTACAATCATTTCCCCCACACTTAAACCTTTGTACTCCTGGACAAAGGGTACAATGCAAAGAAGAATGGTTTTAACCAATCAATAATCTCAAGCTAGCATGAATCATGATCAATAATATGCAAAGGGAGAATTGGCAATGCAATCGGATGAAGCAATGGCAAAGAGGACTCTCAAGATAATGGTATTTCACTCTACTCACCTCATGGGGGATTTTTTTTTTCACACTTAACTTGCTCAAACAACAATTTGCCATAAGCTTGTAACTACCCTAACATCTCCGCACATGCATACAATCACGTATGAATCAAAAGGACTTGCAGGGTTGAAATGATGGGAAAGGCAAGATGGATTGCATGTTATGGAAAAGGAGAGGTTGCAATGCAATTCAAAGTCACAATGAGAGCATAATTTCAACACTAATGATGCCACACCCAGAAATGCCTTATTCTTCAAACTTTCTTTCTTTTCTTTTTCTTTCTTTATTTTTATGCACACTTTTCTATTTTCTCTCTCTTTTTTTTTCAACTCATACATGGCATTAACAACAAACAAAAGTGGCTCAGATTCAATGCTTCATCACAAAATTCATATTAATGCGTTACAACCAAGGAATAGCTCAAAATGGGTGAACAATGGAAAGTGAAATGTTGTGGGTTTGTGTTTGGGAAGGTAGGGTGTTGAAATGAATGCCTAAATCATCTTCATGCATGAATTGTAATTATAGCCTTGACAAAGAGTAGAGACAAGTTCTAGAAATTGAATGATCAAGCAAGTATACACTCTTGAAAGGAAGATAGGCCCAAAAATCTCACAACAAGGTTAACCTCAATTGCTAATTGAAACATCCAATTGCTAGGCCAATTAACACAATGCATATGCTTGAAAATAGCTCATCACTAGCTCTTGAAAATTGAAAGGTTAAAATGCATAATTCTTTGGATTCTTCCCATTGCTCCTGAAGTTCATTGGTCCAAGGGTAAGGTCCAGTCCTGCTCCATGGTTTTCCAAAATTTTGCCACACTAGGTTCTTAAGAAATGAAAGTTGTAAAAATAGGTAGAGAATGCAACTAGATCCTATATTGTATTGAATGCGACCCTTCATCACAATACAAGACTAAGAAGCAAAATTAACCTTAGTTTTTGAAAAACATTTGACAAAAATTTGAAAAATTTTCTCTAGTGTGACATAGCATGATAAAGTCAATGGATCAAGCAAGAAGACTACCTAGTCTCCTCCCCCACACTTGAAATTGACATTGTCCTCAATGGCATAGGGTATTTTATTGAATGAAAAAGACCTAATTTTCTACTTCTACTAGGATGCTCCCTCCCCCACATTTGTTCAATGCAATAACAGTAAAATATCAACCAGCCAGTCCAGAATGCATGAAAGTAAACAAGATAAGGAGAAGAAGCAACCTGGCCTCAAGGAGGCTTGGCAACCGGTTCATGGTAGAGCTTGAGGAGATGCCCATTTGAAACTAATTCCTTCCCAGTCTCCTCTTCAATAAGCTCCACCATCCCATATTTGTTGACCTTGGTGACTTTGTACGGCCCGAACCAATTTGATGTGAGCTTTCCATGACCATGGCGGAAGCGGGCTTGGTACATAAGGACTTGGTCACCAACTTTGAAGCTGCGGTTGAAGATCTTGCTATCATGGATCAACTTGGTTTTTTCCTTGTAGAGCCTTGAGCTCTCATATGCCTGAAGGCGCAGTTCATCAAGCTCTTGCAATTGAAGGCATCTTTCATTTTCGGCGGCATCCAACTCCATATTGCATAATTTCACGGCCCAATAGGACTTGTGCTCCAACTCAACCGGCAAATGACAAGCTTTACCAAAAACCAACCGGTATGGAGACATGCCTATGGGTGTCTTGAATGCGGTCCGATATGCCCACAATGCATCCTCAAGTCGATCACTCCAATCTTTTCTTGATGGCTTAACAATTTTCTCAAGAATATGCTTTATATCCCTGTTGGACACCTCTGCTTGGCCATTTGTTTGGGGATGGTATGGGCTAGACACTCTGTGGGATACCCCATACTTAGCAAGCAAGTTATCAAGAAGCTTGTTGCAAAAGTGGGTTCCTCGATCACTTATAAGACCCTTTGGTACTCCAAATCTACTAAAGATGTTAGACTTGAGAAACTTAGAGACCGTGGGTGCATCATCCTTTCGGGTTGGGATAGCCTCTACCCACCTAGAGACATAGTCTACTGCAAGTAGGATATAAGTGAAGCCAGAGGAAGGTGGGAAAGGTCCCATAAAGTCTATTCCCCAAATGTCAAAAATCTCACAAACTAGGATGGGCCGTTGGGGCATCTCATGTCTTTTTGTCACACTTCCCCCAAATTTTTGGCACTTACCACATGATTTACAAAAGGCATAGGCATCTTTGAAAAGTGTAGGCCAATAAAAACCAGCGTCTAAGACCCTCCTAGCAGTTTTCCTAGAACTATAGTGGCCAGCACAAACCATCGAGTGGCAAGCAGAGAGGATGTCCAGGGACTCGGATTCTGGTATGCATCGCCGGATTACTTGATCACTGAACAGTCTCCATAGGTGTGGTTCATCCCAAACATAGTATTGGGCTTCTCTCTTTAACTTTTTCACCTGAAAGGGAGACATGTCATCCGGGGTGAGGGCACAAACAAGATAATTGACTAAACAAGCATACCAAGGCACCTCAATATCAATTGCATACAAAGAGGAATCCGGAAAATTATCACAGGTTAAGTCAGAAAGATCTACTACCCTGGTGTTGTCTGGGAGTCTACTCAAGTGGTCGGCTACCAAATTGGCATTGCCGGCGCGATCCTTGATCTGCAAATTAAACTCTTGTAGCAAGAGTGTCCACCGAAGAAGTCTCGGCTTTGAGTGTGGCTTTGTGAATAAAAACTTTATAGCTGCATGGTCAGTATAAATGACAACCACAGAATGAAGCAGGTATTGTCTAAATTTGTCTAATGCAAAGACTATGGCAAAGAGTTCCTTTTCAGTAGTGGTATAATTCCTTTGAGCACAGTCCAAAGTCTTAGATGCATAGGCTATGACATGTGGTGCCTTGTTGCTCCTTTGACCTAGCATGGCGCCAACTGCGTAGTTGGAAGCATCACATGCTAATTCAAAGGGCAATGACCAATCGGGAGCAAGAAGAATAGGAGGGTCCAAAAGAGTTTTCTTCAATGTTTCAAAAGCCGTTTTACACTCATCATCAAAAACAAATTCAACATCTTTTTGCAGCAAATGAGAAAGAGGCAATGCAATTTGGGAAAAACCCTTGATGAAACGTCGGTAAAAGCCTACATGTCCCAGGAAAGAGCGAAGCTCTTTGATACAAGTGGGATAAGGCAAGGACGAAATCACCTCAGTTTTGGCTTTATCAACCTCAATGCCTCGGCTAGAGACTAGGTGGCCAAGAACTATGCCATGTGTGACCATAAAATGACATTTTTCATAATTGAGTACCAGATTCTTCTCGACACACCTAGCTAGTACTCGCTCCAAACTATGCAAGCAAAAATCAAACGAATCACCAAAAACAGTAAAGTCATCCATGAAAACTTCAAGGCAATCATCAAGCATATCAGAGAAGATGCTCATCATGCAACGTTGGAAAGTTCCCGGTGCATTGCATAAGCCAAAGGGCATGCGCCTGTAGGCAAAAGTACCGAATGGGCAAGTGAAAGTGGTCTTTTCCTGGTCCTCGGGTGCTATAGGAATTTGAAAATACCCCGAATAACCATCTAGAAAACAGTAATGGCTTTTTCCCGCAAGCCTTTCTAACATTTGATCAATAAATGGAAGCGGGAAGTGGTCCTTTCGGGTGGCATCATTCAACTTCCTATAGTCAATACACACACGCCAACTATTTTGCACCCTTGTTGGAATAAGTTCATTGTTTTCATTTTTCAAAACAGTGATTCCGGACTTCTTAGGCACCACTTGGACCGGGGAAACCCACTCACTATCCGAGATCGGATATATGATGCCGGCGCTTAGGAGTTTTGTGACCTCCTTTTTGACCACATCCAAAATGAGGGGGTTAAGCCGCCTTTGAGGTTGCCTAAGAGGCCTAGAATCCTCTTTAAGTAAAAGCCGATGGGTGCAAATAGCGGGGTTCATGCCCGGAATATCAGCCAATGTCCAACCCAAAGCCTTGCTATACTTTTTCAAAACATCAAGCAATTTTACCTCCTCAATTGCACTCAAGGTGTTAGAAATAATAACCGGCAATTTCTCATTGGAGGCAAGAAAAGCATATTTTAAATTGCTTGGCAAAGGCTTTAATTCCAAAATGGGTGGTTCCAAAACAGAGGGAACAAGAGTAGGAAGAGTTAAAGTGTAAGAAGAACTCCCCTTTGTAGACCCAATTGGAAAAGGTGGAATGGGCTCAAAAGACCTCATCTCTTGTTCATTGGTCTTCCCAAGAGCCGAATCAACACTTGGTTGATCTACCGCAGTGACTTGCCTTGGGGAAATGTCATCCACAACACGTACATCACAACTTGTAACAAGATCATTCAAATATCTAAGTGTGTGGGAAGAAATCCTAGGTCTAA
Source organism: Mimosa bimucronata (assembly GCA_037074515.1). Lineage (NCBI taxonomy): Eukaryota > Viridiplantae > Streptophyta > Magnoliopsida > Fabales > Fabaceae > Mimosa > Mimosa bimucronata. The sequence continues at coordinate 23,635,208 of CM073445.1, read as the reverse complement.
AGTTAGAATCAATGGAAGAGGGTTTAGAAGGTGGCCCTGTTACCACATGGTGATCCGGTCCAAAGAAGGTCAAGTGTGAAGTAGCTTTTGTTGGGGTGAGGGCTATACCCTTTGAGCTCAAATCGGCCAACTCTTGGCTTCCAACCTCAAATTCACATTCTTCAACCAACTTATGACCTGAAACATTAAGAAAACTACCATCTTCCAAAGAAATATCATCACTCATCAAGGAAAGGTTAGTGGAGCTCATATCCAGAATAGCAGTATCATTATCAATCAAAGAAAAATCCAAAGGGACAGAAAGTAGACAATCAACTACATGTGAGTCAAGGTCATACACGTCATCACCTAAGGAAGAAAAAGAATGAACAGAAGGCAGGGTAGAAAAATAAGAGTCATAAGCTTCAAGATCAGATGTGTAATCATATGAATGCAAGCTTAATTCATGCTCCTCAATGGCATCTTCCACAGCAATATCAATGACATTCAAATCTAGAAGAGAATAGTCCTCATGGGGGTGTCGCATTGCTTCATACATGTTAAAGCTAATCTTATGTTCTCCCACCTCCATTGTTATCAAACCATTTTTCATATCAATTACCGATCCGGCGGTCTGCATGAAAGGCCTACCAAGAATGATAGTCGATTCACATGGCTCGCTAGCGGTGTCAAGAACATAGAAATCGGCAGGAAAAACTAAGTCTTTAACCTTAACAAGTATATCCTCAAGAATACCTTGTGGATATCGGAGTGTGCGATCGGCCAATTGCAAAATGACACTTGTCTTTTTCAAACCAGTGATGCCTAAAGAAGTGAAAATCGCACTAGGCATCACATTAATGGCCGCTCCTAAATCCAACAATGCATTTGTCACCGTCAAGTTCCCTATGGTGCAAGGGATCATGAATGATCCAGGGTCTTTGCACTTGACCGGCAACTGAGGCTTGAACAAAGCCGACACACTAGGATTCAATTGAATTCTCTCATTTGGCCTAAACTTCCTTTTATTGGTGCACAACTCCTTCAAGAATTTACAGTAACTAGGCATAGATTTCACAAGTTGAAAGAAAGGCACATTCACATGCAATTTGCTAAAAAGTTCAAGCATTTCATTTTCAACAACCTCATCATGTTTCTTTTTGCTTTTAAAGTAAGCTTGAGGAAAAGGGAGTTGAGAGATAGTTACCTCCTTGGCCGGAGGTTTGGCCAAGGTATCTTGTGTGCTACACTCTCCTGTCTCATTGATACTCGATTGCTTGTCGTGCGTCTTCTCCTCTTGAGGTTGGACTGTAGGATCCTCCACCACTTTCTCTTTTCTAGTCAATGCCCTTCTTTCTTGAAGTTCCTTTTCCTTAGCACTCTCAGATTGCGCAAACTTCATTGGGCTCAATGGTGGGCTCCAAGTAGGGCTTTCCATTTCAATCTCCTCATCCACTGGCTCCATTGATTTATTTCATCCCCGGCAACGGCGCCATTGATTTAACCTTTGCCTAATGCGCCTTGGGGTTAAAATCACAATAATTACCAAGGATTGTGTAAAGTGGCACAATCCCGGATCGTTTCACTTGAGGAGTCCTTCTAAACAACCTAAGCTAACTAAATGCAATTAAAATGATAAAAAGGGTATGGGGGTTTTGGTTTGGAGATTCATTTACTAAAGCTATTAAGGAAAGCAGTTACTTGTTTTTGATGTTTTAGATTAATAAGTGAAAGGTGAAAAGAGTTTGGATTAGGGGTGATTTGATAAAACGGGCTTTGGTAGTGCTTCGGTGACTCAAATGCTTCTTTCAAAATGATTAGAGGGAGTTTAAATTACCAAGTCTAATTGAAAGATCCCCAAGCAACCACTAGGGGTCCACTAGCCCTAATTAATGACTAATCTAGCAACCACTTTCATAGCCATTACTTAGGGTTAGTGTTAAGATCCACTTGGTTTGTGAAATGCCTTGAACCAAATACAATTTAACTCTCATGAAGTGCAACCACAACATTCATGCATGGAAGAAATTGACTATAACCACTAGCAACCACTAAAATGGCTACAACCAAGAATACAACCACAAGTAGATAGGAAATTATATCTCAATCACATTAAATTCAAAGCATACACAATATAGTTCACAAACATGGATAGCAATCACATATCCCAAGTCTTAAATCCATATACAAGACCAATACAAAAGAGTAGAAGCCAAATACAAAGGAAATAAGAAATTGTAGACTAGAAACTCCCCTATGTTGGTCCATGAAGCTAGAGCCACCTTCACACCACCAAAGCACCAAGAACTTAGCCTCTCATGTCTTCAAATTCGTGCCCTAGATGACCCATGATGATAGCCTCCATGAATGAAGAAGATGGAAGGAAATATGGAGTGGAAATGGAAGGTGGAAGGAGAAAGAACAAGAAAATCAACAAGAATGGAGATGAATTTGAGTGGGTGGATGAAGATTTGGATGAAGAATGAAGATGGAGAGCAAAACCCTAGCAGAGAGGATGGTTTTCGGACTGGGGGAGCTTAGAACAATGAAGAAGGGTCTGAAATTTATCTTATATACTCCCCCAAAAATTTCTGAAACGCACAGCAGAATCCCAGTTTTCGGGGCCTCGCCGTGGGCCTCTCACGGCGAGGGGCAGAGAGGGTGCAAGAGAAGTGGCCTCGCCGTGGGCCTCGCCGTGGAAGGCTCACGGCGAGGGGCAGAGAAGGCTGCATAACAGGGGTCCTCGCCGTGGAAGGCTCACGGCGAGGGGCAGAAAAGGCTCAGGAGAAGGCGGGCCTCGCCGTGGGCCTCGCCGTGGAAGGCTCACGGCGAGGGGCAGAAAAAGCTCAGGAGAAGGGGGGCCTCGCCGTGGGCCTCGCCGTGGAAGACCCACGGCGAGGGACAGAAACCTGCACATTTTGGGGTACCCTCGCTGTGGGGGAGCCACGGCGAGGGACAGAAACTCAGAATCCTTCCCTTGTGCGCCGTCAGCATTCTTGTCCGCAACTTGGCTCTTCCATTGGGTATATTCCTTCATAATCTGCAGATAAAATGGACCTAAGGTAGAATCATAATGTTCTTAAAAATGGGATAAACAACAAATCATATTAGTTATGCCCAAATTTCCCTTGATCAGTACAAATTCCAACAGGGTATGCAAAAGTCGGAAGTTACTCTAATTAGGCAAAATTACCCCAAGAACATGCAATAATCCAATGATTTTATCAATGAAAAGTGTATAAAAATATGGTACAATCAATGAGTTTTTAGGAAATATTAATTTATTAAGATATTAGGGAATAATCATATTTGAGTGATTGGGAGATATTATATTTATTGCCTATTTTGTTTTCTTTATTTATTTCCTAGACAGTTTTGTATAGTGGCAGAGACTTCTCTCACCATATTAGGAAGTTTTAGTGTATATATGTATCAAGGAGATTGATGAATCAGTTTTAATGGAGAATACAAATTCTTTCAACTCCATAAGAATCTTGTCAAATATAGTCCCATAAATAAGTAGAATGCCAAAGTTTGGGTTTGATGCAGCATAAGTATTTCTGATAATATTGAATGCACTACATAGAATTATTACCAACCATCAGACACATCATAAATAAACTTGAAATAAACTTGCTTGCTGAGCTAAAACCTTAGAGATCCAGGTGGGAAGCAAATACGGTGTATTGTTCAGTGCATCATATGAGGTTTGTTTTGCCTTTCCACAATCAATAACAAAAACAATATCATTTATTGTAATATTTGTTGCTACTACTATTTTCCTAACTCCATCTTCAGGCTCTTCAAAAATTAAGCTCTACATATTGAATAAACAATCCCTGTCTAAGTATTATTGATACACAAGAAGTCAAAGAAAATGTTTATGCGTTCAATAAAATATTTTCAAAAAGAATTCAAATGGTATGTGGCAATGAGAGATCTCATATGAAAACTTGTAGTGACATTAAGTTACAAAAAAGATATTGCTGCAGTGCATGGAGTGCTTATTTTTTTGGTTTTTTTTGGAGGGTGGTAACCACTGAATGAGGTCACATACAACTAACTTAACTAGATTCAATAAGGAATCAGCAGCAGCTAGAACAGTAACTGCTCAGAACTGGCCATTGATCCATGGCAGGTAAGCAACAAAAATCGACTTGAATCCCCTAAAACAGGATTTTTTTGGGGGGGAGGGGGGCTGCTAACCACGGAATGAGATCACATACAGCTAACTTAACTAGATTCAATAAGGAATCAGCAGTAGCTAGAACACTACCTGCTCAGAACTGGCCATTGATCCATGGCAGGTAAGCAACAAAAATCGACTTGAATCCCCTAAAACAGGATTTGTTAGAAGCTTCTCTTTCACAGAGCTTATATCATCCCATCCAATCATAAAATCCAAAACAACTCCAGGCCTTTCATTCTCACATATATTGTACAAGATATATTCTATGAGGTTAAAACCAATACAATCAGGATTCCAACATGACAAAGATTCCTGTGTCTGTGGGCTATAATCTTTAAAATCAGTAGCTTTTACTGCATCCATGTCAAAAATTTCCAAAAGTTAGTTGTAATATAAAGATACTGAAAATCATTCTTGAATCAACTCCTGAATACCTCCACAGCATATGCAATTTGGCTTCTCCTTTTTCTTGGAGTCTGTTTATTCAATTCCCACACCCTTTCTTGACCATAATCATCAATTTGATTGAAAGGGGCTAATCTGTAGCCTGTCATCTCCAGAATGTTCTCTAAGAAATGAGTTCTGACAGGATATGTAAAGCCCTATGAAAAGGGAATAGAGGGAAGGGAGAGAGAGTTTTAGCTCTTGGCATCAAATCGTTAATCCTTTGTGACATCTAAAACGAAAAGGACACATTTGTTATCCTAAAAGCTCACTGCCTCCCCCCTGTATTTATTTCCCTCACCCTACGAAGAACAATAATAGTAACTAGAATAACTTCCAGCCTTATCAAAACAGGAAGTGGAAACTGCTTGGAAATTTAAGTTAATACACAAAGTCGTGAGCCATTTCATTCAAACTGTAGCAATAAAACTTTCTTATAGAACATATAAGAACATTCCAGACTGTGGGAAGTGACCCTAGAATTTAAACCCCCTCTCCCCCCCAAGTTTAATGTTATGTCCTTCTTTATTAATCATTCTCCCTGATGTATGAAATACTGAACAATATGATTATTTAGAATCGCCAATGCAGCATACCAGAATATTTATGGTTGGAGCTCCACCAAAGTAAGAGGAGAAGAGCTCCTCATCAAGGGTGGCACTCATCAAAACCAATCTCAGTTCTGGTCTGCGAGGAAAGAGATTTTTAAGAACAATCAGGAGAAAATCTGACAACAAAATTAAGAATGTGAAAACATATACCTCTAAATTCAGAAATCAGAAACCAAAAACTCAATTAAGCTCAGGGTTCTACCTTCATTCATCCCACGCTCATGAATTTCATCCACAATAATATGCGTTATACCTTTCAAGTTTCTATCAGAAAGCAACTTCCTTAATAATATGCCAATGGTGCAAAACAGAATATGGGTATTCCTCCTTTTCATTCCCTCTAGGCGAACTTCATACCCAACCTTTGAGGAAGAAAGCCAACAGGTGAGGAACATTAAATTCCCCCAAAAGAACAACTAAAGACATAAAGGGTTGAATGGTGTGAACATCATTCAATAATTAGTGTCAACGGCATAGGAACTCACAGATTCACCTAACTTCTCTCCTCTCTCAAAGGCAACTCTTTCGGAAACAGACATGGCAGAAATGCGTCTTGGCTGTGTGTATAAAACATTACAAAGAGCCCCACAGACAGAATCTATCTCAGATTCTAAAAGGAATTGAGGAATTTGTGTTCATAACCTGTTACACCCGAGATGATATCAACCTGCGAGTTATGACATAAAAAGTAACAACTGAATTTTAAGATTTCAAGCTAAAGAAAAAATCTTGAACTATGACAAGGCACTGCTTTTAAATCATATGACAACTAGAAACCAGCAAATATGAGTCAGAGTACTGGGCTACCAAAAAAAATCGCATAACTTAGGCATCTATCACAAAATAACCAAGCTGCATAGAAGAATTGTCAAAATTGGTATGTTAAGAAATTATAGTCATTTGCTCCGAAAGAAAAAAAATGATTGTTATTACAATACAAACTCTTGTTGCATCAACAACAAAGCCTTGTCCCACTTAGTAAGGTCCATTACAAAGATCTCATAGCATTATTGTGCTCTATCAACAACAAAATCTTTGAATAGATTGTGAACTAAAGAGATCCCCCTCAACCTTTGCAATGGCATGAGATTAATGGTGACAACAGACATGAATGTCCAAAATGTTCATATCACACAAATCTTACAATAAAACTAATGAAATACAAAATTCAGTTGTTTAACTCATGCATTTCTAAAAAAAACATAACAAGTATTACAAGGTTACTCAATAATAATTAAACAACAACTATGTGGAATTTCATAGAGAAATCATGCTCTTATTGATAATTAGAATGATCAAAGAGGTTACAACTATAAGGAAAGAAGAGGGAGTAGAAAAGGAAATAAAAGAAATTACAATTAGCACATAATCAAGGCATTAAATGTCTAAGAATCTGATAGAACATAATTGGAAATAATAATCAAGACATAATTAGGAAATTATATCTTTGATTCTAACACTCCCCCTCAAGCTAGAGAATAGATGTCGATCATTCCCAGCTTGCTTCGAAAACCCTCAAACTTGACTCTGATAAGAGGCTTTGTCATCATATCTGCAATCTGCTCAGATGATCTGATATATGTCAATTTCATGATCCCGGCTTCCACCTTTTCCTTGATAAAGTGTCTGTCGATCTTAACATGCTTAGTCCGATCATGATAAACTGGATTCCTGGTCATCCCAATGCTGGCCTTGTTGTCACACCATAATTGAAGTGACCCTTCAAACAGAATTCTTAACTCACTTAGTAATTTGATAACCCAGATTCCTTCACATACACCAAGAGCTACAGCTCTTAATTCTGCTTCAACACTGCTTCTTGATACAACTATTTGTTTCTTACTTCTCCATGTAACTAGATTTCCCCAGAGATATGTGCAATAACCTGTTGTAGATCTTCTATTCTCTAGGTCTCTTGCATGACTAGCACCAGTGTAAATCTCCATATTTCGAGCTGTGCCTTTCTTAAAGAAAATACCTCGACTTGGATTTAACTTCAAGTAGCCAAGGATTCTCATTACTGCTTTCATATGATCCTCTTCAGGTTGATGCATAAATTGGCTTACTATTCCAACTGCATAACTGATATTTGGACGAGTGTGAGTTAAGTATATCAGTTTTCCAACAAGTCTTCTATATCTCTCTACATCAACAGGAACTCCATCCTCTTTGACTTCTAGGTTGCATTTTTCATCCATTGGTGTCTCCTCCGGTTTTGCTCCTAGCATGCCGGTCTCATGTAACAAGTCCAGTGTTTACTTGCGTTGAGACACATTAATGCCCTTCCTGGTTCTGGCTATCTCCATGACAAGAAAATATCTCATCTGGCCAAGATCTTTAACTTGGAATTCTTTTGCTAGAGCCTATTTCAGCTGAGCTATGGAACTTTCATCATTCCCTGTAATGACAATATCATCAACATAAACAATTAAGATCGTCACTTTGTCACCATTATGTCTGGTGAACAAGGTGTGATCTGATTGTCCCTGAATGTAACCCATCTTATTCAATGCTTTAGCGAACCTATCAAACCAGGCTCTTGGAGACTGCTTTAAGCCATATAACGATTTATTTAACCTGCACACAGTATTATTAGGAGCTTTGACACGCTCAGGAATCTCCATATACACTTCTTCTTCCAAGTCACCATTCAAGAATGCATTTTTAATATCTGATTGATGTAAGGACCAATCCAGGTTGGTTGCAATTGAGAGTAATATCTTGATGGTATTGAACTTGGCAACTAGAGAAAATGTCTCCTAATAATCAACTCCATATGTCTGGGTGTACCCTTTTGCAACCAATCTGGCCTTATATTTATTGATGCTCCCATCAGTATTGAATTTAGGAGTGAATATCCACCTGCATCCAACTGGTTTCTTCCCTCTTAGAAGAGTAGTGATCTCCCATGTCTTGTTCTCCTTAAGGGCCCTCAATTCTTCCTGTGCAGCTAACTTCCAGTTAGGATCAGTCATGGCTTCTTTAAAGTTGTTTGGGACTTTCACCTGAGCAGTGTTAATCACAAAACTCTGCATCTTTGCAGACAGGTTACCATAAGAGACAAATCTCTGAATAGGATGCTGAGTACAAGATCTTACCCCTTTTCGGAGTGCAATAGGCCAGCCCATCTCTTCATGATCTATTCCCGAGTCAGATTCATGGTGATTTGTTGGAGAGGGAGGAACTCTACTATCAGTGTCTTCATCACCTGATTGTAACTCCTGTTCATGTTGTTCTTCATCAGCCATCCTTGTATTGATTTCAGCATTGATTTCCCCTATGGGTTGAGGATTAGGTTCAGTGTTATTCTAGTTCACTGGTATTTCTGGGATTGCTGTGGTTGGATCGGGTATTTCTAGGATGGCTGTGGTTGGGTCAGATTGACTTTCAGGAATTTCATGGTTCACAATTAGCCATTCTGTACTACAGTTCTCCCCCTGAATGGGTAATTTGGGATAATAGGCCTCATTTTCATTAAACACTGCATCTTGTGAGACAATGGTTTTCCGAGTAGTTGGACAATAGCATTTATAACCCTTCTGGCTTAGAGAGTAGCCAAGAAATATACATTTGTCCGCTCTAAGACCAAGTTTACCCTCACCATGCTTGTGAACAAATACAACACTCCCAAAAATCTTTTGAGGAAGAGTATAAATGAGAGGAGAGTTAGGGTAGGTTTCAAGGAGTTTTTGGATAGGGGTGGAGAAATTAAGGACTTTGGATGGCATACGGTTTAAAAGGTAAGCTGCAGTTAAGATGGCATCACCCCAAAATATGTTAGGAACATTTCTTCCCATCATGATGGCTCGAGTTACTTCTAATAGATGCCTATTTTTTCTTCAGCTACTCCATTTTGCTGAGGTGTATACACACAAGAGGTTTGGTGATGGATACCTTGCTGGGTAAGAAACTCTTTTAGGGAACCACTCAAGTATTCCTTAGCATTGTCACTCCTTAAGATCTTGATAGAGGTATGGAATTGGTTTTTAATAAAGGAGTAGAAATTCTGGAAGATCTAGCCTAATAATTCAGAGCCATACCTTCATATAGCACAGAATCACCTTTCCAAAAGCTTAGTATAAAGACTAAAATTATTAATACCAGAATCATCAAACTCCTATTTCGGTTCATCATGACCAGAGAAAGGAATCAAAGTGCAACCACCTAAAACAACTCCTAGTAAATTCTATAGCTTTTTAATCCTGACTATACTTGGAATTGAGTCAGAAATTGGAGATTTCTATCGGTGAACAGCAGCTCCAGCAATGGAGTTTGAAATCCACACAAACACTTATACAAGCTGAAATTTCTTTAGAAAACCCATTTACTATGCCACAGCTACAAATTAATCGGTATTAAATCCCAAAATTCCTCATCTACCCGAACTCTCTTCCTCTCTAAACGACTTTAATCTAAAAATCAAAGGGTAGACATGGTAAAAGGAGGCTCACCTAAGGTAAGATCAAGCGTTCCATGTGCCTTGGAAGCTCCTTGCCACCGAAAACTATCGTTGTCGCCGCTGCAACTCGTGCAGAGAACGGAGGAAAATGGAGAGGATGCAAAACAGAGGGATTTTGGGGGAGAGAATAATGACGGTGAATGGATGAGAAAGGAAGGAGATAAATATAGAGTGAAGAGATATTTTTAGAATGGTAATTTACCATTTTACCCATCTGCTTATAACTAAAGATATTTTTAACTAGGGGTAGATATTGTCATTTTTCTTTTCTTTTATTTTTCCCCTTTTCCCTTTATGCCCTTCTTTATAAATTTTAACTACCATTTCCTTTACAAATTAATCTGATTCTATCCTAAAAATAATTTTCTAGATATACTTTAATTTCCAAATTTATTTATAAGACTTTTTAAATACTAAACAATACTCCAAGGTTCTAAATATCCCCTTGTTTAAATCCATTTTCCAACTATTTTTCCTTAACTAATAAAGAAAATAAACCTTAAAAATTATTAAAAATACACCTGGCCTCATAAATTTATTTATAAGCCTGTTTAATTTCTATATACCATCCCAAGACTTCAAATAAATCCTTATTATCTCTCTTATCCAAATTAAGTTTTATCTCCTAATTATTTCTCTTTATTTCTTAAAGAAAATAAGCCTTAAAATTACTAAAAATGCCTAAATATCATAAATTTATTTTTCAAGGCTTTTTAATGTTTTAGTAATATTCCAAAACCTTAAATAATTCATTATTTCTTATTTTCTAAAATTTAGGGTGTTACATGAGAAAATAAACATCTTTGACATTTTAGACCACAAACTACCCCAACTTCCTCTTCCCCACCCCTCACCCTGGCAACCAGATAAAAAAAGACCCAAGCTACTGGTTGAATATATCTTTAGGTTTCCCAAAAGGCACAAAAAAGTGACAGCTTCAAATTTATCAGCACTAAGGACGACTTAGATATATAAATATCTAATATAGAAAAGTATAACAAAAGGTAGATGAAGGTGAGTTTCTAACAATTAGCAAAATGCCCATCAATTCAACAAAAAAAGCATAAAACATAAAACTCTGGTAAGCATCATTTCCATTGCGCCATGCATAATATCAACTACTAAGCCCACAATCAAGATAGAAAACAAAGTTACATGAAGCATTTCATGACAGGACCCATGCCAAAGCCAACAACATAAAAAGAGGTAGAAAATACAAGCCCGAACGTACACCACCATCCTCATATGTTTCCGGCAGCCAGCATCATGTCCTTAGGACTATTACTTCGCATTTTACTCTTCACCTAATAGGAAAACACATCATGAGAAATCCATTCATCCCATCCACCGTCATATTTAGCAATGTTGGTTCCCAAATAGAGAAGTTTGAGTAGAGACCAAAATACTATAAAGCAACATCCAACTCCAAATACCAAATACCACCCATACCTCCATCATAAACAAATCAACACAACCAGTAGATCGCAAATTCAAAAAAGGGAAAACAGCATTAACCCAGATAATTTTTTTACAAAAAAAAGAGCCACATTACGCAAACCAATCACTGAAGCAAACAATCTCACCAATTTCTAAACGTCTCAAATTCACGATCCGACACATCTTCAGAAGCCCCATCATCAAAAGCAAAAACATAGGAATTGAACTTAGAAGATAAAACTTGCTGCAGCACCATCGGATCGCTGAGCTTAGTATCCACCAAAGAATGCAATTTGTAACCTGAAGAAGTAACAACGGAGCGAAGACGTTGATGCGGAGGAATATAAAGGGAACCGTACGAAGACGGAGGAGGCCGATTCTTCATCATGAGAATCGGATGATGAATTTTGGGTTTGAGGGTTGTGAGATTCACCTAACTGAGAGATGGTTGAAGAAGAGAAGGAGAAGGAGGAAGAGGATGATGAGAGGAGAGCATGCACATTGGTACGACGTCGTTTGAGGGTCCCATAAGGCAAACCCCATCCTTCATCTCCATGCCTGAAACTTGCAACTATTGACAATGAGCCCTCATAATCCCACCTCCAACTTCACACCACCTTAACCAATAAGTTTCTTACACTAGTTACAATTACAATATTGTGAACCAACTCCCTTATCGAGACAAACATTTTTGAATGAAAAGGTATATTAATATAACTGAAATTTACATCATAAGTATCAGAAAAGAGAGCTCAAAAAAGATAGTGCTCTCTACGTATTTACAGCTTGTAAGACACTTCTAGCTCTGAAAGTATGCTCAGCAATAACATTTACATTCTGGGCTATGGCTACCGGCGTTAGTGAGTGGGCTTGGAATATTCTCTTATTGCGATTGTCCCACAATTTCCAACAAAGTAAGCCAAATTTGATTATCTAGGCTTCTTCCTTGTTCACTGGATTTAGATTTTCGAATATCCAATCAACAATGAAAGTCTGAGGACTTCTACAGTTTGTTCCTTCAGGCTCTAAAAGACGCCAGCATTCAGCTGCTATTGGACACCCCCGCAGAACGTGATCTATGGTTTCTATGGCCTCTGTACATTGCGTGCATGAACTATCAGCACTTATATGTCTTTGGACCCTCTCTGCATTAGTAAGAAGTCTCCCCTTCACCGCAAGCCAAAGAAATGTGCGAACTCACTGCTCTCTAGGGCACTGCCAGATCAACTTCATTCTCTTATCAGGTGGGTTCCATTTGATTTCACATTCTGCTTTGTAAGTTGAGATTACAGAAAATTCACCCGTCAGTGTGAAACCCATTAGAAGAATTCCTCACCATCTTGTGGGGAAGGAAGTTTAATGGTGCCAATCTTAAAAAGAATATTATTAGGCAAGAGATTTTCAAATAAGGGAAATAACCATTATCCCTCTAGACTTACAAACTCCTGAATGGGTTTGTTGGGTTGACTACTGGGAATCTCAGCAAATGCTAGATGCTTTAACGGCCCAAATTCTTCAATCCAATTGTCATTCCAAAAGCTAACTCTCTTACCATCTCCAGGATGCCATGCAATATGGATCTTCATGGCTTCCCACGCTGAAGATATGCTTCTCCAAATATGCGAAGAAGTTTTGGTTCTAAATTTCCCTTGTTTCTTATCACCCCAACCATATTTCTCGTGCAAAAGTCGCACCCAGAGTGTTTCAGGTTTGGCCACCAGATTGTACGCTAGCTTTGCAAGAAAAGCTTGGTTTTGCTCTTCTATTTGCCTAATTCCGCACCCTCCATTTGTAGTAGGTTGGCAAAGATCATCCCATTTAACCAAATTGATTTTTCTACCATTTTCATCACTGCCCCGAATAAATCGGCAGACCATCTGATCTATTTTGTGACAACAGTAGGGTGGTAGTTTGGATGTTTGCATAGCATAATAGGGAATTGAACAAAGTACGCTTTTAGCCAAGGTGATACGCCCTGCTAAAGATAGGCAGCTAGCATTCCAGCCTGAAAGTTTTTGTTGAAGTCTATCAATGATGTAACCATAGGTATCCAAGGAGACACGCTCATGTAGGAGAGGAACACCTAGATACTTCCCTAAGTGGGTTGCTTTTTGGTAACCCAGTTGAGAACATATATTAGCAGCAAGGCTTGGCTGGACATTCTTAGAAAAGAAAATCTTTGTTTTTGCTTGGCTTACTTTATGTCCTGATAAGCTACAAAAATCTTCCAAAATGCAATGAATGAGAGCTACTTGATCCAATGTTGTAGCACCAAAAAGTATAAGGTCATCGGCGAAAAATAGATGAGATAACGGTGGTCCTATTCTACGTATTTGAATGGTTTGGCACTTTCTTGATCTCACTTCATGAGTAATGGCCTGAGACAATCTTTCCATACACAGGACAAAGATGTATGGACTGAGAGGATCCCCTTGGCGAATTCCCCTTGTTGGATGGAATTGGTCTAATGCTTGACCATTCCATAATACGCTCATGGTAGGAGTTGTAATACATCTCATGATGATTTGTACTAAAGATGTAGGAAGACCAGCATCTAGGAGGGTGTCTTCAATGAATTCCCAATGGAGCCTGTCAAAAGCTTTCTCAAGGTCCACTTTAATTGCAAGCCATCCCACCTTACCCATTTTCTTCTTCATGGAATGAATAACTTCTTGCACAATTACAATATTATCAGTTATGTTTCGACCCTCAATAAAGCTTGCTTGGTATGACCCTATTAAGGTTGGCATAAGATGTTTTAATCGATTGGCAATAATTTTGGTGACCACCTTATAAGCAAATGTACATAAGCTTATCGACCTGAATTCTTTGAGGTTTTTTGGGTGATCAACCTTGGGGATGAGAGAGATAAGCGTGTGGTTTATCTTAGGATGCATGGTGTCCCCATTAAAAAAGCCTTGAACAAAAGACAAGAGGACAGGGCTGACTTTAGACCATTGGCTCTAATAGAATAGAGATGGGATACCATCCTCTCCTAGTGCTTTGAGAGGCCCCATTTCAAAAATTGCATGCTGAGTTTCTTCTTTTAACACATTTGAACGAAGCTTGCAGATATCAGTCATCTTCAGTGAGGGAAAATGTCCGGTTATGTGGTATGAAGTTAGGGGCTCAGGTTCTGCAGTATAAAGATGTTTGAAGTAATCTGATGTCATTCTCTTAAGAGTGCACAAATCAGTCTGCCAATTACCATTGCTATCTTGAAGAGTCAGAACTTTGTTTCGGCGTCTTTGAGTCACAGATTTAGCATGGAAATATGATGTATTTCAATCACCAAGTTTAATCCAATTATTTCAAGACTTCAGCTGCCACAACATTTCTTCTTGCAAGCATGTGTCTTCAAATTCTAAGCAGAGGTGCTGCTCAAGTTCCATAAGATATAGATAGGGTCTTTCTTCTAGTTTTTTTTAAGGCCCAGGATTCTAGCTTGTAATCTTCTTTTGCGTTTCCCCACCTTGCCAAATATTTCCCTGTTCCAACAAGAAGCTTTTTGTTAAAAAGAAATGATATTATCTATCAAAGAGGCCGACTCTGACCATGCTTCAGATACCATGCAGATAAGAATTTGAAAGTAAAAGGTCTAGCTGATTGTTGATGGATACCCATGTTGATAAGAAGTGGTTTATGGTCACTCTTCACTTTTGGCAGATGCTGCACAGTAGCGTAGGAAAAGCTACAAGCCATGGTCCATTTGCTAGAGCCCTGTCAAGCCGGGCAAGAAGCATACCTCTTCGCCAAGTAAACTTTGGCCCAGAAAAACCAAGATCAAGAAGGTGGTTTGTGTTAACAAATTCTAGGAATGACTTATTACCTTGTGTCTGGTGACCTCCACCTTGTCTCTCATCACTTGAAAGGGTAGCGTTAAAGTCATCCACAAGAAACCAAGAGTCTGGAGTATCTCGAGCTATTGTAGTTAGGCCTCTCCATAGCTCTTCTTTAGAGGATGGTGTGGGACTACCATATATGGCTGAGAAGAATGTATACTTTCCTTCATTACGCCAATGAATGGAGCAATAAATGAATTGGTAGTGATTAATTGTGATCTCAACTTCTACCTTGTCAGACCAGAGCATCCATATGCCTCTTGAGAAGCCATTTGCCTCTACTTGGTGTAATCTCGGATAGCCAATCTTCCTAATAACTTTATCAGCTTGGGTGCCAGAAATTCTGGGCTCTACTAATACTACAACGTCAGGATAAAAACTTTCTAAGAAAGATTTTAGAACTGGGAGGAAATTGGGAGCAGTTGCTCCTTGAAAATTCCACGTGAACACTGACATGGAAAACCAATTTTAATGATTGGGCTTAGCGCGCAGCATTTTCTCATCATCTCTCCCTCCTTGCTTTGGAATTATTCCTGCATCTTCATATTGGGCCTAGTCCATTTCCCTTACTAAGGTCCTTATTAGTTCCTTAGATGGGGAAGCACCAGTCTCCTTAACTTTCTGAGGGAGGCCTTTAACTTTGATATTTGGAGCTAATTTGACTCCAAAGCTACGGACTTCTGTATCACGTCCCTTGGGCTGAAAGTTCTCCTTTCCTGTTTGGCCCACTTTTTTTTCTGGGCTTAGCTGGGGTGGTTCCTTGGGGTGGGGGTGGCCTTTTAGTGGAATCTCGAGGGTTTAGGATAATTACGGAGGTGTGACGAGAGTTTTTGAGGAGTGGTTTCACATGAGTTGTGGCATAGGCCTGTGAGAAGAATAGGGATTCTGATGATAGTAGGTCCTTTTTTCGCAACTTTTTGGCTTTGGGTGACAGTGCTTGTTTGCTGCTTCTTTTTTGGTTTTTCTGATTCTTTAGTTCTCCTAATTAGTTCTAAGGTAGTCTAGGAGTTGGTGGTTTCTAGTTTAGGACACGAGGTTTGCTCTAGGATAGGGGTATGGTATGATGGGTCAGGTTCTGTGAAGGCTAGGATATTGAATCTATTGCTATTTTTCTCACCCCTTTGATTCTGATAGATTGATTCGGCGGGGGTTTTGACAGATTTGACAAATCTACGCCCCCTTGATGGCGCGTGCATCCATGCTCCAAATGGTTCATGTACTCTGGAATCTTCGACGATGTTTCTTGTCGGAATTACATTAGTGGAGTTCTCCGGCGTATCTGCCATTCTTTTCTTCGGGCATGCTTCCTCCAAATGACCATATAGGCCACAGTAGAAGCAGATTGTTGGTAGTCCCTCATATTCAATGAATATAATTTTCCTATCAACATTAATTTTTGATATGAGTGGCTTCCCCAGATCAATAACAATGGTTATCCATGCAAATCTGCCTCGATCCCCTGATTCAATGTTGTAGTCTATGCGAACAACCCTGCCTATAGTTTGACCAATTGCTCTTATCACATGTTTATGGTAATATCGCACTGGTAGCATGGGAAGACGAACCCAGCCAATGACGTTGTTGATTAAATGCTCCAACGGTGAGAAATCTTTTATCCATGGCTGTACAGAGAGGTAATGTCCAAACACTACCCATGGTCCATTGAGGAGAGCCATCTGGTAATCTTGCTTATTGCTAAATTTTACAATATAGAATTCTCCAGCATAATCTCTAAGTTTATAAGGACCCACAGTATTCCAGAGATAGGGAAGCTTATCCCTTAAAGTATTGTAGCGTATTCTACGCCCCAAAAGCTTGACAATTACAGCATGCTCCATGCTCTAGTCAAGTATTTCCCTTACTCTTGAAGAGAAAGAAACTGATAGAATTCCATCATTCAAGGAATAGGTGACATCATCTTCATCCGGCTCTATTTCCTCCTCTTCCCTGTTGTACTGTCCTCCATTATTCATCAACATATCCTTGAAAGAAAGAGTATGTTGAGGTGGAGGACTCACTTGCCCCATGGCTTCATCTTGGCAGTATTCTTCATTTGGGAGAGCATTTTCATCCTTAGTTTCAATTCCAGTAGCTTATTCTTCACCAGCATCTCCCAGCATGACTTTTTTGCTAAGCTAATTTCCATCCACAAGTGGTGGAGTTTCTTTCTCTCGCAGCTCAATGGAGAGCGAACGCTGCTCCATTGCAATGTTGGTGGTCTCCACACCACTACAAGAGGTAGCGGTATGGGTTGAATTCCTTCCTCCGCCGCAGTGGGCAACAAAGACTACTCTTTTTGGTATGAAGATCACCGCTTTTGTGGGCGGCGACAAGGACTGCACAGTTTTCAATATAGAGCTTCTCTCTCCTTCAAGGATCCTTTATTCAAATATACACTAACGAGACAAACATTTGTTAGCATTTATTTGATCATTCTCAAGTTCTCATCAACCCCCCAACCAAAAAAAAATCAATGATTATTTAAGAGCTAAAATCACATTCGGTGGGTGTCACAGTCGGTTGAGCTATAGGAGGTGTAGGGGCCTCCGACTCATGTTGATGTTAAATGTTTTCCCTCCCTCATTTTCCACCCTACTTTTCTTTTTAGATTTATCCATTGTTATTCAACGTTACTAGCAACCCACTAATCTGATTTGCAGGAATGTAAGCCCATAATGGGGGAATCTTATTATCTTCAAGTAATTATCACTGCTGCATACTCAAGGCTTGAAATCAAAACCACTAATTAAGATAGAACAACATACATCCAGTTGATCTAAATGTTCGGTGGTTCCCACACTACTTTTCTTTCCTCTCCCATTTTCTCTCCATCCAAGTAGACACTAAATATGAGCTTTAAATGAAAATGAAAATAAAAGGAAGAAAATATTCATATGTTATGATGGTTTCTTTAATAGTGTACCATAATCATTAATGAAATAAATCAAAGCGAAAAGACACTTCCCTACATCCTTTAACCTAATCTTTATCAAATTATACCATAGGTTACATAAGAAATAATCACAATAGGCAATGGAAAAAACATTGACTAACGTGTAAGCTTCTAGAATGAATCAAATCATATTAGGAAACCATTGATATTTTCTTGAGGACAATATAATAATATTCATAGTTTAATTTGGCATTAAGTTGATGTTAATCTTAAAACCTATCATGTGAGAAGGACAAACGTATGAATACAAAAAACAAAAATAAGAAAACCGAACGAGAAAGCCTTCATTGTTGGGAAGCTTTAGGGCCCCGTTTGGTACAGTGAAATTGATTTTGATAGAAATGAAAATTGATATGGAGATAGAAATATGTACTAAAAGTGTGTTTGATATGTCATGGAAATGAGACCTAACTTTTATGTAAAAATACCAAATTGATCTTCAAAATAAAAAAAACAATAAATAAATCTTTCGCAATTTCATATCCTCTCGTCAAAGTCATCGAGCTCTACCACAACCCACCTTCACCCCCAACCATTGTCGACCAAAACCAGATCTGGAAGCATCATTGCCTCATGTTCGTAAACTTAGGATAGAAACCAGATCTGGAAGCATCAACCTGATTTCGCACACTATTGCTGTTCAAAGGGCAAGCACATCAAACACTACCAAATTCAACAAAGCATGTGCGATCTGGCTATAACAAATTATACTTAGCCATGTTGATCTGGTCGGCCCCGATGACGATGGTGTAGCGGCGTTATTTGTCAGAACCGATATAACTTTTTGTGAAGCATGAGAAGGATCAGTTGAAGGCGTAAAAGACAAAGAGGGTGTCAGTGATGACCTTGTTAACTGCGGCCGCTTAGTGGCCGATAGGGGTGGCAATCGCATTATAGGGTGATGTGTGAGTGACAAGAGGTCGCCTTCATGGGGTGAGTGGGTGAAGAGGATGCTGACACAGTCACTGGAGCATGGGTTTGCCACCTCTGTCATCGGAGCATGAGCTCATTGGTTGGTGAGGAGGTTAAAAGAAAAAAGAAGGGTAATAAGAGGAATTGTGGAGGTTGACTTAACGGTCATTTTTGGTCATTATCGTAAGCGTACGGATCGTCAAATAAAAGAAAGTAGTATAGGAAAAAGTGTCATTCCACAAGGAATATGATTTAAGCAAGTTAACTAGTACCAATTGTGTAATTAATTAGAAATGAGTAAGAAATGATTGGAAATTGAGTTTGAAGTAAAAATTGCTTGCAAGAAGTTAAAAAATATATATAGGTGATAGTAAACACATTTGTTCAAGATAATGAAAACATAGAGCTACTTATCCCTATTTTACTTCATGAACTAATTAAATGCCTTTCTTTTTAGTAACCTAATGAATTAATGTATGAGCCCAAGGTTTAAAATGCATTTGGAAAAGCTTTCTCAAGTCAAAATCAAATTTATGCTTGCATTGCTTGCACAATCTCTTGCCACAATTAATGCAAGATACATAGCTCAACCAACCTTATAATGAAAATGTTAGGTTAGTAACTATATCTCTATGTTACCAACTAACCATCCATTTAAAACCATAAATTTCAAGCCCAACATGATTTCATCCAAGTTCTAAAACAAAATACACTTTCTTAAGCCATATTTCATTTAACCAAAGCAAGTGGTGATCAAGCATTTGTATAATAAAGAGCAAGATGTAAATCTATACATATAAATTTATTCATAGCATTAAAGGAAAGGAATACAAAGTTAAATTCATAAAATGGTTCAAATTAACCCTAGAGAATGTTTTAGTTACACATAAATGTATCTAAATCAAAAACCAAAACTGAACAAGAGTTCATGGTACACAGGAAGAGAAAGGAAGAAGAAGGGAAACCAAGATGTATGAATCTTCAATCTCCAAGCTCCTCCAAGTTTCCAAGCACTTCCAAGCTCTCTCTCACAACTCCTCAGCTCCCAAAACTCGTGCCCAGGTGTCTCTATCTCTATTTCTTTGAAACCCTAACTTATATCCATTTCTGTTAACTTATTATCAAAACGCGCAGCAAAAGCCTTCGCTTTCCGTGGCGAGGCCACAGCGAGCAAACAAGGAAAGGAGGGCAAAATTATCATCTCCTCGCCGTGGTGAGCTCTCGTTTACCCTAGATCTGGATCTGGTTCTGGTTCCCTTGCTTCTATTCCTTTGTTTCTCTAGTTTCCTCTCAGCTTTTTCACTTGTCCACATCTTCCTACACAAGAGAGAGAAAGAAAGAGGGTTGATGAGTTCTACAAATAACTCAAGTTTATATCCATTAAGCCCCACATTTCATTCACATATAAAATTCATATATTCTTCCTTTTTTCTATTGACTTTTAGTCTCTTTTCGACTCTTTATTCACAAAATTATTTACAAGAGTGAGGAAAAATGTGATGAAATGTATGAAATTTAAGAGCTTATCAGAGGTAGACTTGACAAATCCAAGCTTTTTTATGGAGGCCAAATCCATCAATTTTGATGGATATGGATTCCATGTGGAGGTAGATTCCATAACCATTTCTTCATACCAAACATACAACCTATATGGAATCTAACTCCAATTCCATTTCCATGCTTCCAATTCCATTGTATCAAACAAGGCCTTAAGGTTCCTAAGGAATTCAATAAAAGTTATTTACACTATGTTACTGATGTGTTCTTGCATGTTTTCTAGATTAAATTTCTATAATTGGAGTTTATTTCTTTCTTTCTTTTTTGTTAGTAGTTTCTGCTTTCAAGATTGTGTATCTTCCTTTGATTTTAATATAATTAGTTTCTTTGCTTTAAAAATTTTTTATAGATCATTTTATTTAAATGTTGAACCAAAGGTAAGTTTACATATGTTAATTTTTAATTCTTGATTAAACCTTTTTAACGCAATAGTTTTATATAAGCACAAGACATAAGCTAATCCTATAATTAGAGGATGCGGGGAGGAGATGACAGTAATGATGTAGACTTTATATTGGAGGAGGGAGTAGATGACAGTGAAGAAGGAGGATTGGATGATAGTAAAGAAGAAGAATTGTTAGTGGACGAGAGAGAGGATGACAGTGAAGATGATCAGGGTGATTTGCTGAGTGAATTGGGCCAGAAAGATGATATTGGGACTATTGAAAAAGTCAGAATCCATGAAGATAGACATGTATTCATGGTAAGTGACTGATATGCTGACAAAAGTGAGTTGGTGAAGGTTGTTAATAATTATGCCATTAAGAATAGAGTGAAGTTGAAGTTTGAAGAAAGTGAGCAGGTGAGAGTAAGGGTTAAGAGTTAGAAAGTGTGTCCTTTTGTATTGTATGCCTCCAAAGAAGGCACAAATATTGGCTTTGTGTTGAAGACTGTGCATTTAGAACACAAATGTAGTAAGGCGTATAAGAACTTGAGGGCTACAATGAAGTGGATTGCAGTATATTTCAGGAAGAAGGTCCAAGAGAGGCCATTACAAGCTGGCAGATATGAAGAAGGATTTCGAAGATGAGTTGAAGCTTTGTGTAATCATACAAAAATGCAAAAGAGCAAAGAAGATGATTATGAGACAAATGGATGAGAGCTATCTAGACGAGTTCAATAACTTGAAGCTTATTGCAATAAACTGAGAGTTTCTAACCCTAGCACAGATATGTCTTTGGAGTTGAGCAAGGAAGCATTAGAAAATGGGAAAAGGGTTTTCAACAGACTATATATATGATTTAATGCTGCAAAGGTAAGCTTGTTGTATACTTATTTTTCGATTCATTTGAGTGTATGCATAGTTTAAATGACTGGTAATTTTTTGTAAATTTGAACTTGTACACATGTTCTAATGTAGTTTTATGCAAATTTGAACTTGTACAGATGTTATTAGATGAATGATTTAATTTTTTAATTCAGTCTTTTCTACTTATTTTTCTTTTGTTATCTAGGTTGGGTGGAAGGCCAGATGTCAGCTTGAAATAGGCCTTGATGGGATTTTCTTAAAAGGGAATGCAAAAGGAATAATACTAACAGCCACTGGTATAGGTGCAAATGACTCACTATATCCCATAGCATTTGGTATTACTTCAAAGGAAATAATTGCTAATTGGAAATGGTTCCTTTAATGGCTAACCAAATCATTTAACCTGGAAGAGGGAAAGTATGTCACATAATGTCGGACATGAAAAATTAATTCCAACACTTTGTCTTTTGTTACTAAGGCAGAGTATATGTGACTGATTACTGACATTATCTTTCATGATGATTGTATATATAGGGCTTGCTTGTGACTGTCTCAGATATATTACCTAATGCAGAACACAGATTATGTGCAAGACACATATATGCAAATTGGAGTAAGGCATGGAGAGGAAGGCAGCTGAAGAACAAATTCTTTGCATGTGCTTGGAGCACTTTCAATGAGCAGTTCATACAAAACTTGAAGGCTCTTGGCGATCTCAACAAGAAGGCAGCATAAGCAGCTTTATCCTACCCCCCCAAACATGGGTAAGAACCTACTTTAGGACCACTAGCTTCTCTTGGATTATTGATAACAACAATAGTGAGTGCTTCAATTCTTGGATCGATGAATTTAGATATCTTCCAATTATTAGAATGATATAAGGGATTAGGGTGAAGTTTACGTCAAAATAGGCTGAATCTGAAAGGCATGTAAGACGGTAGAGGAAAAACTTAAGCCCCAAGTATATGTCTTTGTTTGATGATTACAGAAGCCTGTCAATGGGATACTCAGTACTCTATAATGGGGATGACGCTTACGAAGATACTGAAGGTGAAAATAGGCATAGTGTTTTATAAGTAGGAAACAGTGTACTTGTACAGCATGGGACTTGCATGGTATCCCATGCCAGCATGCCATCTGTGCACTTTACCATGCTAAGTTAGATCCCAAGACTCTCATATCCCAATGGTATCACAAGGACACAAATTTGGCCAGCTATACAACTAAATTCCAACCTGTACAAGGTAAGGCATTCTAGAATATTCACAAGTTCAAGCCTAAGCCTCCTTTAATGCGCAACATGCCAGAAAGACCACCTACAAAAAGGGAAAGAACTGAGAAATGGGCAGGAATGAAAAGAAAGATTGGTAATACTCAGCAACCTTGACATGATAGTGGGACACAATAAGCTGATATACTCCCTTCAAAACCAAATAAAATAACAGAGAGAGGATCCACTTCAAAATGCACCATTGGCAGTAAAGAAGGACACAACAGAGTCACTTGTCCTTATCTGAGTATGCTTTTACTTCCCATAAATTTTATGTTCACTAGTAATGAAATTATAATATCACTCTTTCACATTACTTACAGAGACCCAATCCAACCATTCTATGGCCAAGAGGAAAAAAGGTACTCAAACAGATGCTTCAACTCAAGAATCTCAGGCACTAAAATACCTCGTGGAGGTAGAGCATTCTATAAGGCAAGGATTGACTCTAGGTTTGGAGTTAGGATTGATCTGATAAGTGGGCATATTGTGGTTGATGTATGTAAAATCCACACAAGTGATTGATTTAAAACCATGACTTACAACCGATTAACCTTAGAAACATGGAAGACTAATTACGATAAAAAAGAGAGTTGATAAATCTGACATGGCTATCGTAGTTAGAAAAAGAGTTTGCTTCTTTCTAAAACATAACTATGATAGAAGAGTCTATCACAATTCTTAAAGATCAAACTTACATTTAAAAGAGATTATCCTGGGCAAAAAGAGTTCACGTAAAATCTTTACGAATAAACCATGTTAGAAAAAGGACTTAGCTAACATGGTTATAAAAATAGTTCAAAAATAATAACTATCTTAGAAAAAGGATTTAGCTACTAACATACTTACAAAAGGTTTATCTAAAACCATTTTGGACCAAATAAGTAACTATATTAGGAATGGACTTCTCTTATTAACATGGTTACTATAGAGCCATTCAATTTATTTAAGATCAAATAGAAAACTATATCAGAAGAGATTATCCTATTAATATAGCTATGAAAGATTTCACTTAGTCTTTCAAAATCAATTAAGATAACTATGTTAGAAGGATTTAACCTACTAACATAGTTACAAAAGAATTTACTTAAAACAAAATGTCAATTTACCATGCTAGAAAAATGCTCATAAAAAATGGTATAGCCAAGTTATAAAACTAAAATGCTTTTCCTTGAAAACTTCCAATACTTTCAAACAACCAAAATCATTAATCATATAAATTTAACAATATTTACAACATTCCAAAAACAAACTCATCACATCAGCCACAAAACCATCACTACTACAGAAAGGGTTTAACGCAGCACCACATAGGTGATGTTCATTGAACAAAACTTATTAAATAGATGCCACACTAGAGTAGGTCAAACGCAACGTTTACATAAATAAACCCCGCGTTTGTCAATTTTTTTTTTTAAAAAAAAAAAGCATACTACCTAGCGCTACGATTATTGTCAGAAGAGCCGTGTTAGGTGCATAATTTTTTAAAAAATAAAATTATCAAACCCGGCGCTTATTAGTATAAGCGCTGGTATAAGCATTAAAAATTAATTTTTTTTTTAAATTTTATGGCCTAACACGGCGCTTATAAGTGCTGGTTAGGCAAATGATCAAACCCGTTTATTAGTATAAATGCACCCCTGTGCTCAATGCCAAGAACCAAAACCTACAATTAACATTAGAACACAAACACCTGATTAATAGCTAATCAAGTGTTACAATTTACAACTTAAGGATTTAATCCCTACAAAATTTTTAATTTAAATTTCTACAACTTAAGCAGGTAATATACATTAATAAATATTACATTTTTAATTTAAATTCCTAAAAATGATCTCTTATTTATTTCCCAATTTGACTCCCCTTCCAAGCAAAATTTTCTAAAAATAAATCCTTAACTCAAACTGAGGTTTTTCTTCCACTAAAATTTTTATTTAGCTTCCAAATAATTTTCATAAATTTCTCAATTTAAAATTAGCTAACTAATTAATTTTTCTTCATTTTATAATGAAGATACGCCTTAAAATCCTCAAAAATACTTTAGAATTTGCAAATTTATATATAAGGCCTTTCATTTTCAAGTGACTTCTCTAAACTTTATATAACTCTTTATTGTCTATTTTCCAAATTTTTGGGTATTACCCTAATTAATCTTTAAATTAAAATTCAGGATGTTACATTATATGTATTCTTATGTGCCTTGAGCTATGTTTATTCCTTAATGTTCTGATATTATTGATTGTTGTGATATTCTGAAATGGTAATTTGGTTTTTCCCCTTTTATGTATAGCATGGATGTCATATGAGAGGGTAATTAAAGAGGGGACAGTTTAGGAGTACATGGTTCACCATGTTGATGTGGAAACTCGTATGCCTAGACCAAACGAAAAAGAAATGAGATGGACAAGCAACTCAAATCCTCCTACTGAATATGCGAATCGATTAATTAAATATCAGGGAGATGGTTCTACAACTTTAACTCCTTCTGAGCTGCCATTTACTCCTCCTGGTCTCATGTGGAATAGACAATTAACAATCACAACATCAACCCTTGTTATTTATACTAGGTGCCTCAAGAAAAATGTAGGAAGATTAAGACCTATTCCTTAGATGCCAACATTGGAGCTTCCTTTGCATTTTTCTTTTTGTGTAATGGATTCTACAACTTATGTGTAATGGTCAAAGTTAGGGACATGTTTTATGCGTCTTTTTCGTGGCTTGGGTATTTACCGATCTTTTTTGAGGTTTCATGAACTGCCAAGTGATAATGTGTCACTATATGTTTTATTGTCCTATTAACTTTATAATAGCAAAACTTTCATGTTTAAGGCACTCTGAAAGGGCATTTCATGCCACATTTTGTTGTAATGTTGATTGTAAGGCCTATATAATTCCTTAATATCTTATATTGCCTATTTAAATTATTATGTCACATTTACCCCTTCCATTATTATGTTGTCTCCATACTTGAGAATAAGGACGTCGAGTGGGCAAGCAAAACAAGAAGGTGGAGAGACTGAAAGAAAAACATAAAAATCTTACTCTACATCATTTATTTTTAGGGAAATTTGCACTTCTTCATTTGCTTCTTCCTTTTTTGTCATGTTGTCTTCTTAATACCTCCTTCTATTTATTCTTGTATGTAACTAGTTTTTTTTTACCATAGTATGTAACTAGTTAGTTATCCTCAGCACTTTTCACAATGACAATGAAGCAAATTTCTTCAATATTTCGTTCATAACATCCCATACATAGAAACTATTACATTTCTATCATTCTTCTACATAATATTACAATTCCTTCACAACTTAGAAAGTCAGCAAATTTTCCTACAATTTTCTTAATGCTTCAAAGTCATTTAATTCGTCTTCAACATAACATTACTTCAATGCCATTACATCCATCATCTACCAAAACATTACATCCTTCTTCTAGAAAAACAATACTTCAACTAGTAAACATCTTCACAAATAAGTAGACCCATGTAGCCACTAATGCAACCAGCGCCACCTTCAACCTCTTTTCATTCTTCTTCATACAAGCAACAATGGTGGAAAGCTCTTTTCCAATATCTGTATTAGTAACATCTCCTCTTCTCAGTCTCACGTTCTCCTTGTACAATCTTTCAACATTAACAAGGAATTCGTTCAATACCTCCTCGACCTGTCCCCCACCTCTTCATTAAACCATTCAAAATTAAGCATAAACTAAATTAATACTCCCATACAATTCCAAATCAAATTAAACAACCACATATATACGAACTTGGCAAAAATTTTGGCACCCATAGAACCTTCTCCCTGGATTCAGCTCCGTCCAAGAAGTCTGACTAGGTGCAACATGATCGAAAAAGCAAACTCTTGACGGCCTATTTTCACTCTTCTCAATTGATGCCATAGAGTCCTCCATCAAGACCTTCACCTTCCTCCTTAGTACTCGTCGAATGTGCGTTGTGAGTTGCTGCCAACCCTAAAATCTTCAAAACTTCAAATGTGCCCTACAACTTTAAACCTTCACTCCTTGTCTTTCTTATTTTGAAGGTGAAACCAATGTGGCAGATGTTAAAACATCCAAGGTGAACGCCTTACATGGCAAAAAAAACCTAATGTGGCCGACGTCTATTTAGGATCCATTAGTCAGGGTGCGAATTTCACTTTTGACATACTTCCAGGGCGCTTTAGACACCAAGACAACTTCCCGATGCTTAGTTCCTTAATTGACAAACTTTTGGGTCCAAAATGCTCTTTAACCCTTTAATTAATCATTACCACGTTTGCATTGAAAAATTGTTATTTATGTTTGGTGTACATAGTACAATTGTTTGTTACTAAAGCTGCACCTTTACCATTTCTTATTTAGTTATATATTTATACATGTATTTATTAATAAAAATAAACTTTTACGAGTTTATGATTCGAGTTTACGATCCGATTCTATATCCTTATCACGGGTTTGACAACCTTTGTCCACTATGTGTGGCTCTTGAGTTTTAAAGCACTCTTCTTCATTCTCCTCTTGAGAATTTTGTCTAAGTTTTACCTTCTTTAGTTATGCTCCCAGTTTTTACAAGAAAGATTCGCTTAATCTTGGGGAGTACCGCATCTTATCTGTTGGCAGTTGTTGAAAGTAGCAATCGCACAAGAGGGGGGGTGAATTGTGCTATTTAAAAATCTAGGAATAATTAAAACAACACAGTCTTTATACTGGTTCGGCCAACACTGCCTACGTCCAGTTCTCCAATACTCTGTTGGGTTCCACTAACCACAGGTTTTACGAGCACAGGTTCACCTGTCAACCTTTACAAAGTTTTAGAATCTCTCTAAACACTCCCCCTTACTACCTATAAGGCAATATCCCTGTTCTAAAGCACCAAGCTTTCAGAACAACCTCAAACAGTAGAGGATTTCAATAAATACGCTCACTTAATGAACTGATTTTGATAAACACTTAAGTACAGATAAAATCTCTAAACAATAAATACAGAAAACAGAGAGCAATGAATGAACTTGTAAATATTCTCGTTTTTCGTCTTCTTTCAATAAATGCTCAGGTTCTGTATTTATATCTCTTCTCAGATTTTTCCCTAGCGTTCAATCTTCAAGAAGCCGTTTGAATTTAGTCGTTGGGAGCTCATAGCCGTTAGCATTTAATGCAGCTTCTTCATTGGGCTTAACTTTCTGCTCTAACTTCAACTACTTCTTGCGTAGGGTGAGCTAGGAGAGAGATAGACTCAACGTTCTGTGCATCTGTACGATTTGTACTTTCTGGCAGCTTTTTCAGTAGCGCTAGCTTGATCTGCTATCGCTAACTTCATTGTGTGAGATCTGCACTTAAGCTGTTAGCTGAACAAATAATCATTTAATGCACAGAAGATGCTATCGCAATCTTAGTCTATTAGCTCAATGAGATAGAGATAATTAATATATGTTATATTGAAAGCATTCTCTATCGATGGACAAGAGCATTATCACTAACACATCCTTTGAGTTCAATGCTTAGTGTTCTAGCAATATCATACCAACAAACATTTTACTATCGATAGCTAATCCTATTATTGCTAGTTACTTGATTGCTTATTAGCTTTAAGGATACAGACAAGTATTGAGGAATTTTAATGTATCCTATTATCGATAGCTAAACTTGATAGCGCTAGCAACAATGTTAGCTCTTTTGACTCTTGCTCTCAGGCACTAGCTATCTGAATAATTATTATCTGAAGCACTTTTGTTATCGATAGCTTAACCTGTTATTGCTAGCTGATTTCATTAGTTCAATGACTTGGTTTATTTTTCTGCTAGCTGAGTTATCAATGAGCTTCTAGCGATAGATTCTTTCTTTAGCGATAGTGAATGACTTAGCGATAGATATCAACTTTGTTATTTCTAAGTCTTCACTTGCTATGGCTCTGTCTATTAGCTATTGAGATTCACTTAGCGATAGAGATATTCATTCTTATTGTTCTGCTAAGTTTCCATCTGCTATATTTGAGTCTTTTATTCAGCAATGGTAATCTGTTACCTGATAGATTTTACTCATTTGAATTCAGAGGTAACTTTCTCTTATTTACTTATGTTTTCTATGGGTCAGTCTTCATCAAAACTTAAGATTCTAACAGTTGTGGTATAGCTTTTAAATATAGTGTCCTCAGGCACGACTCAAATCAGTTCTTTTAATTGTAGGTACTGCTGTCAATAAATTCGGATATATCATTGGAGACTAGTCGAAAGAATCTTTGAAGCAAAGAAGCTGCCAACAATTTCACCCTCCCTTTAGATGCATAAGCAATTAGTTGATCAAAATGCAATGAAGTAGTTCTGTCACATAGGATAATGCCATGTCACAACATCAAAATGAAAACACCAAATATGCCAATTAAAGAGTTGGGAAAAAAATTATTTAAATCAAAGATATTAGTGTTTCATATTTAAAGTATCACATCCCCTGCCATAAAATTAAAATGTTCATATTTTTCAACTTATTTCATTTAAAATATTTTTAGTTAAGTAAGTCTATTTCACCAATTTTAAAATAAATTTGAATCTATGGGTTTCTAGTAACAGAGAAAAGGTTAATGTGTTTTCACAAGTCAGTCCCCAGACGGCTTATTTTTAGGTGGAACATGGGCGTTTATGCCCCGTTTGGTACAATGAAAGAGGTTTTGATGGAAGTGAAAGTGGAAACGGAGGTGGGAGTGAGTTTTAATGTATGTTTGGTACACCAAGGGAGGTGAGGAATCAATTGTGCTATATATATATATATTTACAATATGAAATTACCTAAATACCCTTAACTGGAAAAAAAATTTGGCCCTTCCCCTCTTGTTCATCGGCTTCTTCATCAATCCCATAAAATTGAACTTCCCCCATGAAATTGAAATCAAATCCATAAACCAAAAATAAGAAGCATCAAATAATACAAATCACAACCTTTTTTCGCTGCAAAACAAATCGCAACTTTGGATATTCACCTAAACATTCAATAGCACAAATCATAAAACCAAAAATTGATAATGGTGTTCGATGAGGAAGCAATTGCATCTCAGATCTCAGATCACAATCATCCTCTCAAGTTAGATAACAGGTTGACATCGCATCATCTAATGAAAAGCAGCAATGGAGGACAACGTCACTGTGGAGGACATGACCACCTTCGCCGATGGAGGACGCCGCCGCTTTCGCAAGTGGAGAACAACACCACCGTCAAAGGTAGAGGACAACACTATCTGTCATTGTGGAGGATGCCACCGCCATCGCAGGTAGAGGACGCTGCTGCCTCACAGGTGGAGGATATGGTGACCGTCGCTAGTGGAGCACATTGTCTCATGGCCAGTGGAGGGAAGGGGGGAGAGAAGAAGGGCAATAAAGGAAATATGTAGCTGGAAATGGAAGTGGAATTCAATTCCATAGGGATAAGTAAGGAAGTCACCTCCATCAATTTTGATGGAAGTGTGTACCATGATACTAAACACACAAAAATGTGACTTCTACTTCTCAACCTCGATTTCCTTCCAACCAAACGGGCATAAATGCCTTGGGCTCCTTGAGCCATTTGCCATCTTGCTTTATCCTTTCAAAATTCTAATTCCCCTGCCTATTTTTCTCTTTCCTCTTGATCGCTGCCTTTACCTCTTGTCCTTTTTCGTTTTTCTTTTTCTCCCAAGACCAAGAAGGCCCAACCCAAGAGAAGAATGCTGATAACGTTGGACTAGGATTGCGCAAGAGTACTCGCATCAAGCGTCAGTTGGAAGCTGCGGGAGTAAAAGACGTGACTAGAGAGAGAAAGAGGCATGATTTGTTATTTGAAATGTTCTCCTGCCTTTCTGTTATTTTTCTGCTCCTCTCTGCGCTTCTTTCTTTCTGGACACTACTTCTTCCTTTCTGATTTATTTTCTGAGCTTGCTTTTCTGCGATTACTGTATTCCGTTAAGGACATTTGTTTTGTGATTCAGTAATTGATACAATTTGATAGCAATTATAATTGCAGATTTCATTCTGTTCTGGTCATTTTTGGAATTTGGGGAATTAATATTTTTTGCAGATCATAACAGTCTTCTTCCTCACTTTCTCCCTCCATCTCCTCCTTCCACTGACTTATTATGTTTCCCTTTCTCTTCTTCCTCAGTCTCATCTCCCAAACCCAAGAAAGACATGACATGTTTGTTTCATCAAGACACCACATGATCGATTTTGAGCCGTCATGGTGGAAATGTGTTGGTCACCCTCTCTCTTCCCCCCGGCCCCCAAAATAAAAAATTCTTCCTCAGTTTCTTCAGATCCAAACCCAGATTACTTCTCCGACGGTTTCATAGTTTCCATCGGATAATTCGCCGGAATTCTGGGGCTATTTATTTCAGACCAGAAAGGTTTTCTTTCTTTCTTTCTTTTTTTTTAAAAGACGAAGAAGGCTTTGTTAGAGTCGAGTATGGAAGTTGGGCTCATGATTGTTTCAGTTTCGAAAAAGGAGGGTAAGGTGAGGTTCGTGAACGGTCTTGGCGAGTTGAAGAAAGAAGGTGAGTTGGGTTTACGGTAATTTCCAGATCGACACTTTGACGGGGAGGACGAAGAAGAAGAAGATGATGAACTAGATTCCGCCATTGTTAGAGCTTGCCTGTTTCCTGAACTTGTCCCTCTGAATCTGTTCGTAAGCATATCACTCTCACTCACTCTCTCTCTCTCTCTCTCTATATATATATATATACACACACACACACACTGAACAAAGCAAAACAGAACCAAACGCATAAAAAGAGAAAAGTTGTAGAGAATTAGAAGTTTAGAATTTTACAAAAATCGTCCTTTTTATTGTGTAACTGACGGTGTGTCAAACTAACCTGAGAGGGAAAAAACAGCAAACTTTATTGTTTCTGGGTTTTTCCTGGCCTTAAACCTCTGTGACCTCCATATTTCTAAACAGGATTGAGTTATAATCAATAGTGTTTGTTCACTCTGCAAAATGATGTTCTGATTTTTGGTCGTATTCCATTTTTGTTTTATATACAATTAGTGTTTGTTCTTCTTGCTTTTTACTTTTCTGTTAACACTGTTAAGAGAATTACTTGTTAAGGAATTATAGTTCTATAAAAAAAGGACTTATTTTCAGAAAATGACTTATGAGCATGTTTGTCTTGACTTATAAAAATAAGTGACTTATAACTTATAAGTTAAAATAAGTATAAGTTCTTTTTTTCAACTTATGACTTATAAGTCACTTTTTTTGGTGGACCCCACAATTCTAACTTATTTTACACATCAAATCATAACTAACCCAAACATAAATAACTTTTTCAAAAGTCTATCCAAACATACATCTCATTACACAATATGACTTGACTTATGATTTATAAGTCACTTTTTTTAACAGCCCATCCAAACATAAATCTCATTACACAATCTGACTTATTTTCAGTTTGACTTATCTATAAGTCACTTTTTCAGAAATCCATCCAAACACACCCAATTGTCACCCTATCAATAAGCAACCTAATTGTTTAATATCCCCTATAGGTTATGCTTCACAAGTTCTATAATATGTTGTAGCATTTGTTATGTTTTGGAAAATATCACTATTGCATTTAAACAGCCCTATGTCTATAAGAATGGATAACATTAGAATAAAGGGGTCTGTTATGTTGTTGGAAAAATTCCTTTTTATTATGTTTTGAAAAATGAGTGAATGATTCATAATCTCTTTCCTCATACAAAGGTATGTTGTTCTGCAATAGGAGAGTCTCTTTCTCCAAGGGTCATCTTGATTGTTCCTGAGCTACTTGAAGGAGATAACTTCTTCATTCATGGTATTTCAATGTTAAATCCCTTTCATTTACAATCAGTGCTTTATTACTGCATGCTATATTCTTCTCTTAATCAATGCAATTTCTGTGATATGTTTTGTTTTTTTCTTTGGCTTTTTCATCCTTCATCAGATTGCTATTGTAGGAGTAACTTTCAGCTTCTACTTCACAAGAAATTTTATCACATTATTTGTTTGTATAGTCAGAAAATCGTAAGATTGGGTTTTGATAACATTGGCTAAAACACATGCATGTTATATATATATATATATATATATATATTTGTGATGGCTTAATCTATTTCAACAAATAAGAGATTGTAAATCCTTTGCTGTAATTGTTATTGCATAACTATCGTAGTTTTCTTCTTTCTTTTTCAAGTTTATGTAGTTGGATGAGATCCATCTCTGTATTGCCTATATTATTCTGGTTCTTTTTTTTTTTTATTGTTTAATATTTTAGCAGGTAAAGCGGGATATGGATAAACATTGAAGAAAATGCAGATAGCATTCAGATACGTAGCTGAAGCTAAAGGTGCTAGCTTATACTAGCTTATACTGAAACTGTCTTGCTTAGAATGCTTTTGTGTCGCAGTTTATAATGACTACTATGTAGCTTTTTGGCATTTGATAATTAATGTCTGTTATATACACGAGGGAAATAAAAATGACTGATCATTTGTTTCTTAGCGCTCCCTTTTTTAAAGTTGCCTCTGCATTTTACCTCTTATATGGTTCTTTATCAGTGCCATTTAAGCTTTTGTTTGACACCTTTTCTAAGCTCTTAGAAGACTGTGCAAAGATAAATGTGGCTCATAAAAAAGTTGGTCTATCCTTATTCCTTTTATCATTGAATCCGAAGTAGATTGTGTAAAGATGTAGACCTTTCATGCTCCACCTCTATCACAATGCCAACAAGTCTATAATATTAATAGTCTATTGGTGTTTTTTTGTTCAATAAAGTACTTCATCCTTATCATTATATATTTGTTATATTTAATTATTTATTAGGTTAGGATATTAAATCAATTATTTCATACTTTGTTTTACTATTGTTACTCCTGAACAGGTGTCTTTTCAGAACCACCTTCCTCTATTCGATCCTCATCTTCTACATCCTAAGGAAATTGTCCAAGGAGGTCAGAAAGTTGTGAGTGAAGCATATTCTATAATGCTATTCGAGGTAGTTTTTGAGCAGTTATGTACAAATCATGGGCAAAAAAATATTTACAACATTGCTAAGTAAAGGCAGAAAAGATACAAGATATATTTATTTTATTTTCATTGAAGACTTATTGCAGCAAGTTTTTTGGTTCATTGATTATGTGTCAAATACTTCATGCTATGTAACTTTTAAATGCATAATGTACTTATTTTTTAACTTCTCTTTTTCCCTTAAATCTCATGGCTTTTATGTTACATAGAACAAAAAAGTTAAGCACTTTCATGAACATCGAAGCCTTCATGTTTTCTTACATCTAATCAATAAATTATATGTTGCTTAAGTAAGAATTTATATATAGATGAGACAAGTCATGGAGCAATATTGGAGAAAATGGGGATAGCCTTCTGAAAGCACAGCTGAAGCTAAAGGTGCAAGCTTCTTATCCTAACACTGTCTTGCTTGTGTCCTTGTTTATAATGACTAATATGTAGCTTTTTGCCATTTGATAATTAATAACTGTTACAAATATGAAACAAATGAAAATGACAGATCATGGGCTTCTTAACTCTGCCTTTTTTAAGGAACCTCTGCATATTACCTCTGACATGATTCTTTAATTTATAGGGTGCCATTTAAGCTTTTATTTGACAGGTTTTCTAAGTTTTTGTTAGAAGGCCTTGCAAAGATGTTGTCCTTTAAAGGTGATTGTGTTTATTAGTTTTTAAGCATAAAATGTGTTAAATTCGTATACTTGAGGTAACTCATTGGAAAAGTTAACCTATCCATATTCTTTTTATTATTCAATCCATAATATATTATGTAAAGATGTGGACCTTTGATGGTCCACATTTATCACTATGCGAGCAAGTCTATAATACAAAGTTAATAATCTATTGGTGTTCTTTTTTCAAAATAGAAATCTGAATATCATTGCTCA
Organism: Mimosa bimucronata; assembly: GCA_037074515.1. Lineage (NCBI taxonomy): Eukaryota > Viridiplantae > Streptophyta > Magnoliopsida > Fabales > Fabaceae > Mimosa > Mimosa bimucronata. The sequence continues at coordinate 23,600,415 of CM073445.1, read as the reverse complement.
GCTAAAAGTAGCAACAACACTAGGATTACATCTCATGGTTATCCTCCATCGGTGGAGGTTGAATGGTGTTCTTTTTCAATCAAGTATTTAATCCTTAACATGATATATTTGTTACATTAAATTATTTATTTGCTGATAACATTAAATTGATTATTTGATGCTTTGTCTTAGTGTTGCTTATCTTTACTAGGTGTCTTTTCATTACCACCTATTTGATCCTCATCTTCTACATCCAAAGGAAATGAGTGGAGGAGGTTAGAAAATAGTGAGTGATGCACATTCTATAATGCTCTTCAAGATGTTTTATGAGTTATGGACAAATGATGGGCAAAGAAATATTTACAGCATTGCTAGGTAAAGGGAGAGAACATGCAGCAAGCGTTTGGTTCATTTAGTGTCAAAAACTTCATGTTATTTACCTTTTAATAGAGGAAAGTCTTTATATTTGTTACTTGGAGGATAGTGAAATAATTATTAGTCTAACGTTATTTTTTTAACTTGTGTTTTCATTCTTTTTTAAGCACATAGAACGAGGGCATACTATAGAGGGGATCAAATTATAGGATATTAAAAAAGATGAAGGCTATGGCGCTCCTAAAATTGCTTTAAGTTATAGGATTTCTATTTTCATCTCTGTTGTTAAGGCTATTAGGATCTGCTGCATGTATAGCGGACCAACGCCTGACATAAAAATGGGAAATTGTTATAATCATTTTACTTTTCTGTAAAAAAAATAAAAGAGTTTACTTGGGCAGCCTATTTTATGCTTTTCAATCTTCTAAACTTGAATTTGGCGTTTTACCTTTTGCTTTTATCTATCTTTTTTGCATTAGGGTGTCAGATTTCAAGTAAACATCAAAACCTTAAAGCAAAGCCTATTTCTTTTTTAGGATACTCTTTGTTTATGGCAAAACCCAGCTATTCCTTTAAAGTTTTTCATAGCCTTCCGCCCTACAATATAATCTCATTTTCCTTTAGACCAGCTTTTTCACAACTCAACTAGCTATTCACTTTTCAGTCCACAATGAAGAGCCTTTCTTTGCGTGTACCTTACTGACACTCTGATTTGAAGGATCACCTTTTTAGACCTTTAACCTTTATCTCGAGCCACAACCCCCATGTGAGTTGTGATACAATTTTCATGTTTACATTAAGGCAATTGAAGCCATGCTGCCTGGGGGGTTCCCATTCCAAGCTCAGCAACACCCTTCTCATCACTCTTCTCATCACCCCAAACGCAGTGTTTCAATTAGTGAGGGCTTGTGACTGTCTCAAAACACACCGTACGGAGAAGCAAAACATTCACTCTGTAATTTTTTCCAAGTCCCTCTCACACAAATGCATTCCTCCTCCTCCTTCATCTCTCAATCTTCTTCGACCGGCATTGTCCGCCGCCACCATGACCACATCGTCCTCCATCACCACAATCACATGGTAAAGCCGAAGCCCGAAGCTAAAGGAGAAGTGCAGCAACTTCATCTCCTGGATCGGCTACCATCGTCGGAGGCATTCCGCCGATTTCCATTACGATGCACTCAGTTATGCTCTGATTTCTGAGAAGTTGCTGCACTTCTCCTTCAGTTATGCTCTGATCAACCGCCGCTTCATCGTCCCCGTGGTGCTGTAAATGAAATGTGAGTGGTGATGGAGGTTGATGTCGTCATGGCGGCGGCGGCGGCGGCGGCGGACAATGCCGGTCGAAGAAGATTGAGAGATGAAGGAGGAGGAGGAATGCATTTGTGTGAGAGGGACTTGGGAAAATTACAAAGCGTACAAAGTGAATGTTTTGCTTCTCCGTACGGTGCGTTTTGAGACAGTCACACGCCCTCACTAATTGAAACGCTGCGTTTGGGGTGATGAGAAGGGTGTTGCTGAGCTTGCAATGGGAACCTGCTGCGTGGGAGGCTATCAATAGGGGTTTATAACCATGTTTTCTCTTCTCATCTTTGTTTCAAGAAGCTGATTTGATGCTTTTTAAGACATTTGGTGACAATGGCGATGGCAAAGAAGTGACGACAAGGAAGGATCCACCTTTTCTTCACAGAAATTGTGACCTTCTTTGGGTATGCTATTACTTGGTGGAAGATTTGCATGGTTAAGTGAGAGAATTGTGACGAAATCCATAAAGGTTTGCTTAGACTTGGAATGAATCAAGATTTGTTTCCCTTTTCATGTGGACACAAACAAAACTTCTAACTTAGTTAATACATCAATTTAGTAAAGCTTATTTTCAAAGAGATTTTTTTTATCTTATTGATTATTTGATTTTTTTACATCCATGCTATGAAGAAAGTAAATATTGTGATGAGTAGAAAATGAGGGTAGAAAAAGGGGGATTGTGGAACCCTTAGAAAATTAAGCATTTTAGGTCCATAAAGGTAATGAGAAACTTTGAAATCAGTTTATAGTACTTTTTAGGGTTAAGGGTCAAAAATATACATGTGATTTTGTCAAAAATTCATCCAGCATCAAATGTCTTTTTTTTTTGGACCAAAAAATACATATGAACTTTCAAATTAGATCAAAATATACATTTACAGCTAAATTAGGGTGTAAAATACATATGTGATTTATAAAAAGGTTTGTCCAATATCAAGTGCTTCCTTTAGGAATTTAACTGTAATATGTATTTTTGATCCAATTTCAAAGTTCATGTTTATTTTTGGTAAAAAAAAAAACATTTGGTGTTAGATGAACTTTTGACAAAATCACAAGAGTATTTTTGACCATTAACCCTACTTTTTAATGAAATGTTTATTATGACTCCTGTGGGTTTTGTGGAACTGTTCGGGGCATCATTTTATAGACACAATTCATGTTGGACCAGCTACATGATCTTCAAAATAAGGTGCCATTATGTGGTCATGCATATGTCTTGTGTAATAATGGAATAACTTTTGTCTTTTGCTAATACTTTAAAGCCACTAATGTTTGGTTTTTGAAGGGAACATTTACATTATCAATCTCCAACTTATCCCATCACAAATTAAGCATCTTTGACGTTTGTTGATTTAATCTTAATAACACTGCTGCAACATAGTATCTGGTTAAATAGTCTCCTTAAGATTGCATTCTGTTGCTAAATGTTATCCTTTAAAATTGCATTCTTCTGCAACAAGTTTGACCTATGTGTACAGGCATATGTTTTCCATCGTTTAGCTACCACTTTTCATGAGTCAGGTAGTGATAGAGGCATTCCCACACGTCTTTTTACCATGTTAAAGTCAAATAATCCTATTGCCTTTCCATTGCTACCGTACATCTCCTCTGCCACACATATTGATGACTTATTTCAAGAATTTGAAATTCCAACCATGTGATTAATTCTATTTGTAAGGATAGCCTGACACTTTGTCATTTGCTGGCCTTTAATTTAAGTGCGTGCTTTTATCTTCACTTTTTAGCATGTCTGTCTTTGTAAAATTATCATCTTTTGCTGATATGTCAGTGTATTTACACGTGGAGCAGGAAAGGGGGGGGGGGGGGAAGCACATGACGAAAAGGACAGGCTGGAAACATTGTAATATTTTGTAGTTTTCTCATTCTTTGTTCGTTTCCATATCTTGCATTGAATTAGAGAAAACCTATAAGCATGATTTCAATTGATTCAGTCTCTGCTCAAACATTTCAGGTATGAAAAAGTTGAAGGGATCTTAGAATAATCACAATATTTTTTTCTTATAAAGAAATTCCTGTTTTTCTTAACGGGAGTGATTCTTAGTTAAGGTGATATGTCCAAATCTGCAGCAAAGAGAAGAATCAATTGTAAAATAGTGTTTTGTTTGTATCTTAGTTATGAATGGAAAAGCTGTAAGTAATGGCAACTTGGAAGTATGATGCAGGCCTAAAATGTTTAGATTTCGATAGAGTTTTGAATTTTATAAATTTTGACCTTATTTCCTGAGTTCACTGCCTTTTTGTTTCGATTAACAACCTTTAAACTCTACTCAAATTTTGAAGAAGCTGGGTTTAGAGATTAATTTGGGATGACACATGATGGATCGACAAAGTCAATGCAAACGGTTCATTGAACTAAAAAAGGGTTGTGTAAGCAGGAATCGATGATAGTTGTGAAGCTGAGTATTTGATTTTGTAATTGGAAAAAGGTTTGTTCAAGTGGCAATGGCTGATATTGTGGCTGCGAAAAGGTTTGTTTAAGTATCAATGGCCACTAATATCATTAACTTTCAAGACGATGACTGAAGGAGATTAGTACGTATGTTAGTGGCAATATGTGTAACGGTTATGGATGAGGATTTTTTTTATTATTATTATTTTCAAGAGGCGGGTTTTTATATCAATAGCATTAACTTTCGAGTTTTTATATAAGAGAATGAATTCATAGATCAGAAAGATTGGGGTGAGGGTAGTTTATTTGAAGGATCTTCTCTTGTGCAAAGCATGGGAAGGATCCGCTCGTTATATAAAACCAAAAAAAAAAAACCGCCTTCGTGTAGAAAGTTAGTTAGTGACATTGCAATTAGATACGTGGGAAAGCAAGTTAAACCAAAAACAATGGTATATGTTCCTCTTCGTGCAGAAAATCAAAAAATTTTTAGGTGAATACAAAGTAATAGAGAATAAATGCTAAAAATAGTATTATAATACCGTAAAAAACAAATTTGATAAAAACATTATTTTAATTTTATTTGAAATAAAAATATTATTAAACGTTCTATTATATATGAAAGTTCAACATGATCGACATAAATATACATAGAACTAACTGTTAAACTTTTTAGGGTTAAGGGTCAAAAATGACCTTGAACTTTTACCCAATGTTCATCTGGCACCTTTAACTTTTTTAGGGCTCTAAATTGTCCATCATCTTTTAAAATTGGGCCAAAAGTGTTTCGTCCGTCAATTATACCAAACGTCTGTGACCTTTATCGTGTGGGGCCCATTAGCTTGTACAGGTGTGCAATATATCCGTTGGACGTGGCAGGTAAAGCAATTACTCCTCTGAATTTATTTTCCACCTCCCCCATTTGACCATCTTCTCCATCCATCCTCTCCCAAATAAACGAAGACGAAGTGAGCTCTCTGTGTCTGGGAATTCAGCGAAGACAAAGTGATGAGAAGGACAGCTAGGGATATGGCATCATCTTCTTCTTCGACATCCAGATCCAAAAGAAGGGTGCCCGTAATGAGGCAAGCGAAGCGTGAAGAGGAATACGAAGTTCCAACAAGATACTGCCATCATGGTTTTGTGGCTCCCCGGTGGACGGCGTGGACTGAAGGGAACCCTGGGAGGAGGTTTTATGGCTGTCGAAAGTACAACAAGGTATGATTCGGAGTTTTAAGACAAGATCGTGTGTGTTTTAATCTTGTGTGTTTTAAGAAAAGATCGTTGAACTCCCCCTTGACAGGATGACGGCTGCGGCTACTTTGAATGGCATGATTCGGAGTTTGGTGAGAGGGCAAACGAAGTGATTAAGGAGCTGCTTGAAGAAAACAGGGAGCTCCAGAAAAAGAAGGATAGTGAGTGGTTTTATGAAGAGGTCGATTCAATTGAACGAAAAGTGGCGACGTTGAAACGCAGGCGTGAGATGGAGGAGAGTAAACTTAAAACAAGTGAAATGAAGTTGAAAATTGCAATGGTTACATTGTTAGTAACATGGGGTTGGTTGTTTTATATATATTTCAGAATTTAGTTATGGAGGGGGTAAAGAATATGCGTTGTTTGGTTCTGTGAGAGACTGATAATGGTGCTTTGTTTAGCGTATAATTTAGATATAGATGTAGAATGTTACTCTTGATTTTGCAATGTGCTCTGTTTAGCGTATAAGCATGCTCTGTTTTTTGAAATTGTTAAAAGCATGCTTTAAGTTTACTTCAAGGTGGCATTTTTTGCGATGGGCATTGGGCAGTTTGGAAGGTGCTTTGTGTTGCTGCTATTGCGATGGAAGGTGCCTTAAGATAGTAGCATGTGTGTGCAATGCTGGGTGGGTGGGAAAATTGTGAAAATTCATCGCATGAGTGTGCAACGCTGGGTTCTTATATAGTTATTTTTAGACTGATTTTATCAGTTTAATACTTTAATTTATACATAAAGATGTGCTAATTACAATTACAATTATAATTATAATCATTGTGAATGTGGCAGATTTTAATTATTGTAAATAATAGTGAGTTAGTTAGAACAAGATTATTGGGTAAATTATATAATGATATCTGGGACCTACCATGCGCAACATTTCAAGCAGCAACTTACAAAAGCACAAACTATTCTTCAGGGTAATGGGTTCACCCGAAAACAGCAATTAAGAAAAGCACAAAAGCACAAATTATTGTAACACCAAGGATAATGGGTTCACTTAAAAAAATCATCACAGATTCATGCAGTTAAATCAAGCTATTCAAATGTTCTCAAAAGTATGCCCCTGGTTACAAAAGTATCGTTTTTTCTGCACATATTGCAGAACTAACAAAAGTATCATTACACCATCAAGCTATCCAAATGTTGCAGAATCAACAAAACCACATTTTTCTGCACATCATCAAGCTATGCAAATGTTGCAGAATCAACAAAAGCACATTTTTCTGCACATCATCAAGCTATTCAAATGTTGCAGAACCAACAAAAGCACATTTTTCTGCACATCATCAAGCTATTCAAATGTTGCAGAACCAAAAATATACAATGGTAATAACAATATTATCCCAAAAAACTTAAGCACAATAGCCTAAATATGATTGTTCTCGGCAGTGGCATTAGTCTTTGACATGGCACTTTGTCTTTGTGCAAGCAGCTGTCTTGTGGTGACACATGAGTTGCCTCTCCATTTGAGTCCTGGGGCCTTAACAGGAAGTTCAGAAGGTTCTGGGTTACTTGTATTGACCTTGAATTGAATCTTTCTTGATCCTTCTGGTGCATTTGTAGCTGAACTCCTACTCCTTGATAGTCTCATTTGATGCTCATTTGGTATGGGAAATTTCTTTCGGATATCACCATATGTTTCCATATATTCCTGAGAAGTTCCTTCTGAAAGCACCACCCCTGAGCCTAGTCCAGTCTGTACAGATAAAATAAGAGACATATAATGTGATAATCAAAAAATTATTTCACTTCATATAAAGATAGCAGCCTATACTACTCACATTAAATACAGTCCTTCCTGTATTTTCATCAATCCTCAAACCGAATCCATATGAAAACTTGGAACTTCTTGTGTTTAATTTAGGCTGAGTTTGGTGGCTGCGACGTGTTGGGTGTGAGGGAGCTGGTGGCCGTGCTGGGTGTGAGGCAGCAGGTGGCCGTGCTGGGTGTGAGGCAGCTGGTGGCGGCTGTGTTTTTTGCTTCCTTTGAGTCTTCGAGTTGCTTGAAGAAGGTGCCTGAACAGCAACACAAATTCAAAATAGCACATTCTATTACAAAAAACTGAATGATTTGTTATAGACATTAACATCAAAATAATCAACCTACATTACCATCCTAAATTACCTCTTTACATGTGGACCGATTGTGACCCTCCTTCTTGCAGAAAGAGCATTTAATAATGCAACCTCGCTTACTTATTTTCCCATTATCATGAGCTTCTACTTGACGTGAAGCATTTTGAGCTTGTCCTTTTTTCTGCACAGCAACACCTTTCTTCTTCCTCCTTTCTGATTCTTCAGTTCTAATTCTCTTTGTTGGTGGTCTCCCAGGTAAAGCGCAAATAGGAGGTGGTTGCATTGGAAGGTATTTATCAGTGTCCCAAAATTGCTTCCCTCTTACAGGTTGCAACTTAGTCCTATAGCTAGCAAGATACGTGTCTTTGTGGAAGTAGTGACAGATTTTGGTAATGGGATCAACCTTTGCATGCCACATAGCACATACTGCATGTTGGCACGGGATTCCAGTTAAATCCCACACCCTGCATGTACACATCTCACTACTAAGCCTCACTATGTGCTTATCTCTTCCTTCAGTTATCTCATAGCCATTATCTCCATTGAATTCAACTCTACACTTGCCAGCTAGTATTCTACTCGCCTCAAAAAAGAGCATACACTTTGGGCTGTAATTAGTTTTCCATGACCTCACCTTACTTTCACTACAAGCCCACTTATTCATCATCTTCAACCTTATCCCTTCAAACATCCTAATGACAGGGAGATACCTATATTCGTCTATCCAATAATTCAAACTCTCACTTATGTTGTTATCTGCAGACCAGACCTTGCATCTAGTTGAGAAATAAGCTCTGACCCATGTTTTTATAGGGTAAGTGACTGCTGCCTCCGCTGCTCCTTTACTCATCTCACTAAGAGCCTTTAAATTGTCAATAAAATCTTCCTCATAATAACTCCATGCACATGCAAAAAATTTATTCTTCAGCGGTGCTCCCTTCCATCGCTTGCTCCAATTTGTATATATATGGCGTACACAGAACCTGTGCTCTGCCTCAGGAAGCACTTCATTAACAGCATGTACTAAGCCCTGATTAGTCAAAATAATACATTAGTCAAACTGAATCTGAATTAAATACAAAGCAGAAAACATTTAGTAAATCAATACTAAATAGCATTTTATTTACCTTTTGCATGTCCGACATTAGGGTGACATTGCCACCGGTACCCAAAAGCAAAGACCTCTGAATCCATTGAAGAAACCAGCCCCACTGTACACCATTTTCTTTACAGGTTAAGCCAAAAGCTAGCGGGAACAGTGAATCATTGGCGTCCACACCAACAGCGGTAAGTAAGATTCCTTTAACTTTTCCTTTTAAGAAAGTTCCGTCCACCCCAATGAAAGGCCTACAACCCTCCCTCCATCCAACCTGAAATGTAAGTTAAGCCAATACAGTCAGAAAATACATTCAACGCATTGAAACAAAAAGGCAGATATATTTAAATTATTACAATTCAGTTTTAAGAGGGAAATATATGTATCAACTCGTTGCATAAGTCCAGAGCAAAGGACAACAACATCAAAAACATACTTGAAGGTTAATACCTTTGAAATAACAACTCGTTGCAGAAATCCAACCATAAGGCATGACAATAGCATAAGAAAAAGAAATTGGAAAATACCTTTGATGCATTGAAACAAACATACATTCGCCTAAAAACCCTTCTACCTTGCTCCAACGCATCGTTGCTTAACTCAACACTTATATCTGATCCGGGATTTGATATGCGTAATTCATTGCAATAGGCCTCCAAGTTAGCAAACTCATCTTTAAAGCACCCTTCCATTTCTTGCATGATCTTCCTCTTTGCCCTCTTGCACTTCTGAATGCTAACATGAACGTTCATTTCATGTTCAACCTGTTTCTTCATCTCACTAATTCGAAACTGAGGTGTTTCTTGCACTTTGTCCTTGTAATATTCTGACAACCACTTTGAAGATGCTCTTGGGTTCTTAAACACTCTTGCACAATCATGTTCTTCACGTAGTGTCTTAATCGTAAACCCTACTTCTACCCCATGTGTTGAAGCATATAACACAAACGGGCAGCCCTTTTGACATATCACTCTTAGAAATCCTTTCCCACTTTTGGCAACTTTTAGATTGACACCCTTTGAGATGGCATACCTATCCACAGCCCTCTTCAGCTCGTCCTTATCAGAAAATGGCATACCCAACATGAAGAAGGGCCTTCCATTTGAGCCCAATAACCCATCACCTCCTCTCACTTCTTCCGGAGGCCCATCATCGTATGGAGGGCCCAAATCCTCATCATCATGGTCACTACCATCATCATCAGCAAAATCAAAATCGGATTCAACACTCTCATCAGTGTCACTGCTTCCACTTTCACCCATGTAGCTTTCATCCTCACCATCAGTGTCACTATCCTTCACTATCCCTTTACCCTTCCTAGTATCCTTCACACTCCTTTTGCCCTTGTCCACCCAAAACTTTTCAATGTCAATCGGGCTATCATTCCCATCTAAATTAAAGCCATCTCCAAAAGCTATCTCTATATCTTCAAGCACATCTAACACCTCTAATTCATTAATTACCTCTTGTTCTACCTCCTTCACATTCTTTTCGACTCCAACCCTTTCATTTTCCCTAACTACTTCCCCAGTTTCAGTTTGCCTTTCTGGAAATTCATAACCCAAATAATGCCTGTACACGTTGATTTTACTTTTACAGTAACTTTCCACACTTTTCTTAACCAAAACATCGCTTACCTCCTTCAGTAAGGTTGCTCGCTGATCCTCAATCGTCTCCTCAACACCTTTGTCAGCCTTTGTACCTTTGCCCTTGCTGTTATCTTTGTTCGAATCCATTCCCTTTGAAACAATAAAACAAATTAGACGAGGGCTCAAACGCCATTTCACTGTATAAAACACTACAAAACAATCACTATGGGTCCCATTCGATTCTTACCACTAATTCGTCCTGTCTCTTATCTTTCGTACAAAACCCTAGAATCCGAATCTCCTCACGTCGAATATCCTCGATCGCCTCTCCTTTGCTCCTCACTGAGTCTTGCTTTTCCCACACTAATTCATCCTCACATGGAGTATAAACCCTAGGTCTGTGCCTCTCTCACCATTGCTGTTTCTTCTCTCCACTTCGACGAGTTTGATGGGTTAGACAAAGAAATAATTTTGCTTTCGTTTTGTTTTATTTGGTTGAATCTCATTTTTTCCTATTTTACTTACTGACTTATGTTTTATTTGGTTTCTTTTTTTTTTGTATATAGTATGTTTTATTTGGTTCCACTGACAGAAATATGAGATGAAGCACACGTGTCCCAGGCCCACTCTCCCTATCTGTCTATCTCAATGCCACGTAGACTACCTACTCAGTGTCCATGTCACAAATTTTGGTCAAAAGCTAACATATCACAGTCAACGTGGGTATAATTGACGGACGAAACACTTTTGGCCCAATTTTAAAAGATGATGGACAATTTAGAGCCCTAAAAAAGTTAAAGGTGCCAGATGAACATTGGGTAAAAGTTCAAGGTCATTTTTGACCCTTAACCCAACTTTTTATATCCATACTTGTATTTAATACAACCAAAGAAGTAATTCTTTTTTTTTTTTTTTTGATAAAGAAAAGTTTAGGTGAGTTCGGTCCTAGGACTCACTAAGATCAGGACAGGCCTCCAGACTCAAAGAACTCTTACAAAGGTACTTACAGATTGCCTATCAATAAGGTCCTTATATCGACGGGATTCGGACCCACAACCTTATAGTTATGAGCCAAACTGTTTTACCAACTGGACCAACCTTTGTTAGAACCAAAGAAGTAATTCTAAGTGCAACTCAAATAAAATTTTCATATAAAGAAATTATCATTTTTTTTACTAAAAAAGAAACTATCATTTCAATAGTAAGGAATAAACAAGAAAACAACTTGCTTTGTGAAAGGAACCAAACACATAACGGATATATGGCACAGCTTAGAGGCCACGAAAATCAAGCGCCGCTGGAAGGCTAAGAAATAAGAGTAGCTCAGAGGCCATGAATAATAAGGATGGCTCAAAGATATGAAACAAGCGTGAAAGCAGGGTTCATGAGGGTAAATAACTGATCAAGCAACTCTGTGTCTAGTTTCTCCACTAAAAAAATGTTACCAGTCTTATAAGAAATTATTTCTCTCTATTCATTAAAGTTTGCTTTAGTGAAATATATAATCAAAGTTTGTAAAGCATTTAAAAACAAAATTCTCAACTTTCTCTCAAGGTCATTATATGAACCAAGCCTTCCGATTCATAAAAATCACAAACAACATCTTTATAATCCATCAAATATTGCAATAAAATCATATTACGTAAAGCATTATGCTGCAAAAATAAATTGAGGAATCCAACTTTCAAAAACAAGTAAAAAACACCTTCAATAGGAATAAATGCCTTCACAATGCCTGCATGAAAAGGTTAATAACACAATGGAATGCCCCTCTTCCAAGAGCTGACCTATGCTTCTTTAACTTCGTCAGTTTATTCGAAGCTTTTTGAGTGACTGACTAAGAATGATGGGCTACATGTTTGTTCAATATGTGCATCAGAAAACGGGTCTTCTAATGATATCTTCGTTATTAAAACAAAACAAAAGAAAGAACTCCCCTCCAACTATAGTAAAATAATGGATAAAGAATTGACACGGTGTGGGATGGGAGTAAATGATTCAGAAAAAGCTTACTTCTAAAGTGAATGGCCATTTGAAGCATTTCCCCATCAGCTGCTCACCAAATTGTATTTTTAGAAATCTTCAGTTTTAATTTTAATTTTAATAGTGTTATGGTGGCATAAAGAACCTTCAAGCCTCCAAGTTATAGTAAGTGACTGTCAAGCAATAAGAATTTAAGGAATTGATAAATTTACAAATTTTCTTCTTCTGTTACAGGTAAAAGCCTCCAAGTTTGTATAAATTTGTAGCGGTTTGGAAATGAATTTCTCAAAACCATAATATATCCACCCTTACAAACATAAGAAAACATATAGAAAGAGAGGAACCAACAAGAGATTAATATATAAAAGCTAATAAACTAAAAATCATAACCGTACATGTAGAGTGAGTGAAAAGTTTTTTTTACATATCTTCATCTTCATCGTCATCAGAAGAACCGCAGTCATCGTCATCAGAAGAACCGCCGTCATCGTCATCATAAATCATATTGTTGTTGCGGCGTCCCATAGCACGACGGACTCCCCTCATAGTAGACTCCAGATCTTTGACCCTCTCAGACAAAGTCTCCAAGGACTCCACTGCTGTTTCAACCACTAGAAACAAAGGTTGGAGTTTTTCTTCCAACTTTTTATCTAATGCCTCTAACAACTTAGATTTGGGAGATGATGGCTCAGGCAAAGGGTGCTTGTCCGGTGAATCAGGACAATGGAACTCTTGAGGAGGAGAAGGAGATGGAGGGGGTTGAGATGTGGAAGCCATTGATTAGTCTGTAGTAAATGCGTGAAGAATGAGAAGAAGAAGGGCCTTGGAAGCTTGTGGCTTGCTGGTTGGTTAGCGTACTTTGAGTCGCAAGGCACAGAGAAAGCTAAAGGAATTGGAAGACGAGGAAGGGTTTTAAACTATATATTCACATAAAAAATGTCATTCCCATAATACCCTCACATAAATCAAACTTTGGTCAAAGGTAATGATATCCGTAGGACCACACTCATGTGGTGGTTTATCCAAATATAAAAATTAAAGGTAAAATTGTTATGATTAATTTGAAAATCAAATCGAAAGGTAAACAATTGACAAAAACTTAATTTTTTTGGAGCACTGTAGATAATTCATTGAGGTTGAAAATTAAATTTATTTCGTAGAAAATGACTCAATTAAAAATATTAGGGACAATTAATTAGAGGTCTCATATAAGAAACATAATTAAGATGAGGTCCCATTAGTTGTAAACACTGGCCAAAAAGTTGTTATTGTCAGCTCCAAGGTTGTTATTTACAACCTGCGGGACCTTATCTTAATTATGTTTTTTCTATGGGACTTCTAATTAATTGTCCCAAAATATTTTATCAAATGCTGCCGTAAAATTTAAATTTGATAATTATCAGTTTTTTTTTAAAAAAAAAACTTGATCTAGATTTCGCAAAGCATAAACATTGAAATTTAAATTTAAACTATGATGTTAATTACTGGTGATAGACTTTATAACAAAAGGGCATCGGTGATAGCCAAAGGGGCGGTGCTCGGATGGTCAGGAGGATGGTAAAGGATCTCCCTGTCATTTGTCAAAGGGCCCGAGTTTGAACCCTGGGAAGTCCCCTTAATCCCGGAGGGCGACTCCGGATTAGTCGGTTCTCAAAAAGGTCGGACACCGGGGCTTTAAACAATAAAAAAGGGCATCGGTGACGTAGTGGAATATTTTTTTAGTGTTAAATGACTCGATTAAAAATATTTTATTGAATTTTGTCCCCTAGGATTAGGGTGACCAATATATTAATACACCAAAGCCCTAAAAAAAACAAACAACCCCCTTCACATGAATATTTACATACTTTGAGTGTGACAAATCATTTAGATTCTGAATCAAATAAAAGGCAACAATTTAGCTGCTTTTGATCCAAATTAGCTAATAGTTCATTTAAAACTATTCAAATTTTATTTCGATTTTAAGGAAATATTTCATTTTTGGATCGTTTAAGATAAGTCTCCGCCCTTTTTTGGATAAAAGTCAAATAACATTATAAAGATAAAAAAGTTTACAAATGTCAAACTAAATTAGGATATACAATGCTGAAAACTTGAAATTAAGCAATTGTCAAGGATTTCTAACAACGTAGTTTTATCATCTATGGGCATTCGAACATCTTTGAACACTTGTAGCATGATTAGAATGTCAACAGCTATGGTATCATTGATGGTAGAAGTTTGTCACCAAAGGAATCACATTAAAATAGATGAATTGATAGGCAATGACATATACGAGGCTCCCAAATTACTACAGAGTAACCATTGAATTCCCACCCTTAAGCATTTCAATTGAAAGTAAAATGTTTTCCTCTTATATTTCTTCCATCTGAAAGATTGGATAAGTTGGGTACTTGCAAAAATTGCAATTTACATCCCACTTCAAACGTTCGCTTATATTTGCAATAAACAAATGTTCTAACCTCTTAGGCTTGTAGAGAGAGTGAGTTGTTTGGATAGAGATGAGGCCTTAGAACTATCAGCTCAGATTTTATGATCAAGACGCCATTGAAAGAGAGCAGTCTCCACCCTATATAGTGATCAAAATTAGCTCAATTTTTGTGTTTTGATTGGTTCAAAATTAAAATGGTGTGGCTCTCCAAGAATATATAAGTATTTCTCCTATACCTTCATCCCTTAACCTGAAGTTTATCAAATTAATACATTTGGTTCAGATGGCGATTGTCCTTTTGGACCCTTCTCTTGATATGAACACTAATGTGATAATCATTTTTAAATTTAAAATTTTATAAAGTAATAAATAATAAATATTACATACGCACACCATTTTGGCAACCATTTTCTCAAATATTCTATGACACTGGATGCAAACGAGAGGTGCTAAATGCTATTTCATCTTTGAAAAGATGACATTTAAATATACCATACCTTGAAGTATCAATGGTGAGTAAGTAATCAGACACTACAACAGTATTATTGTGCGAGAAGTCTTGCTGCCATTGATGCCCACAGAAGAAAGTGGGGAAAATTATAATTTGGTCCCAAATAAGGGCATTAATTATGATCAGATTTAAAAAAATCAAATTATATTGAAATTTTTGTGGATTTTGGTGATATTAAATGACTTTTTATTGAGAATTCGATGAATTGTGCTCAATGAATTTTTAATGACAACTAAAGAGTTGTCAATTGCAACTAAATATGGACAATTTAAAGAGTTGTAATTGACAACTAAAAGAGTTGCATTAATAATCCATTTAATATCATCCAGGTCTTTAGGAACTTTAATATAATTTAATGATTTTTTGGGACTTGATTGTGATCAGTTCCCATATTTAGGACTTAATTGTAATTCTCCCAGAAAAGTGCAAAATAAAACTGAATTTAAAAGGCAATGTACGTGTTAACTAATAATCATTTAATGGCATTTTTTTATCTAAGGTTATTTCAATTATTCTGTTCGTACTTCGTAATGTTAAATTAATTTTATGATTGTTAATTTTATGTTCAATAAATCTAAATGTTTTCTCCCATTTATTTGTTAAAAGTCAAAAGTCACTTATGATGTAATCTTTTAGTATATACATAATTACATATGGTTGCTATAATTCTTTGCAAACATACATAACATATATAAGTATTTTCATTTAAATTAGGGAAAAGGGGCACACAACTATTTTTGAAGAGGTAATTAGCACCAAAACTATTTTGTGGTGCAATTAACACCCCAAAATAATTAAAATGGGACAATTAGCAACTAACAGAACCTTAACACCGTTAGTGTTCATCACCTTCATCACATTTGGGAAGTTCATCAGATCTGAAAAGCCGAGGTGCTCGATGTTTTTCTCCCCAGTTAATGAGAATCCCAAACTTGGGTCTTCCTCTCCCTACCTTACAGGTTACATCACTATCCCAGCCATAAGAAAATATTTCCAGATCCAAAATTGCTGAGCATTCATGGAACCATTTTCCTCCTCCTCCTCTCTCTCTATATCCACTCACCTCCGTCACACCCTTCTTCTTCTTCTTCTTCTACCTGAAAATGGTGGCTCTTGTTTCCCAAGACAATGTGGTAGCATTAGTCTCTCGTACCGGCCGCCAATTGCAGCGTTATCGGAAGTTCGCCGCCAATTCGTCGATTTCGTCTCTTTCTCCCCTTCCCTCCCTTTCATTCTCTTCTCAGCCCCACTTCCCAGATTCTGAACTTCATAGATTATATACCTTGTTTATTCCTTTATGGTTTTGGGTTTCTGGGTTTTGTGGGTAGCTGATTCAAGACTATTTTAAGAGCCGAAGGTTTTACCTTTCTCGTGGGTTTCTCTCTTCACACTAAGTGTGTGGTTTTGTTTCTGTGTTGAAGGGGTTTTCGAATTGATTGATCATTTCTGTGTGGTTGAAATTATGTTAAGGTGTATACCATATAGATACAAGATGGAGGCAATTGTAAAGGGGGAAAAAAAAAAAAAGATCCAAGATGCAGGAGGAAGGCTCCATGGAGGCGTCAGAAGAATTAGAAGGTTTTCAGAAAATATTGAAAAACAGTAACAGTGTTAAGGTTCCGTTAATTGAGGGTTCTGATTGCGCCATTTTAATTTTTTTGGGGGTGTTAATTGTACCACATAGTAGTTTAGGGTGCTAATTGCCCTTTCAATAATAGTTGGGGGTGATGGGTGTACCTTTATCCTTTTTTTTTTTTTTTTGACCATTCACACCTTTATCCTTTAAATTATAAGGCAACATAATTTTTGACATGATTCTATTGATATATTTTGTAACGTTTTTTACAAAAGATATTAAAAAACGACACAAATTTTCGATCAAACTGTTAATATATTAAAAAACAAATCAAAGGAGTTATTTAGTTCATGTACTTTATTTTGAAATCCTTATATGGCTCAAAATTTTTTCTTTTTTCTGAGAGCTAGATTTTTCTACCGTGTGAAAAAAAGATATGGTACATATAAGTATGCTAAAATAAATTGAGAATTTAAAATTTAAAAATTGAAATTAAAGAAAATAAGTTAAAGACGCCACAGTGAATATGATGGCAAGAGAAGCTTACTATTTGTGGTGAATATAGAGCTGATAATACAGGCCTCAGCCCATTGGGCAACTTGAAACCTATAAAAAAATATGGTTATAGACTAGAAAAATAGGGCATATATGAAAATGGGTCTTTCGGGCCCGAACCAGTTAAACCCGAGCCCGTGACAAGCTAACTAGTCAAATCTATAGGGCAACCAGAACTCCTTTTCTCTCATTTTTTTTCTTTTTTTTAAACCCCAAAACCCTATTCCTAATTAACATTGTTTGATTGTTAATCATTGATGTTAGACTTGGAAATTGGAAATTGGAAATTTGGAATCTTGGTTTTTTGGATTTTAGATTTAGGTCAGGGATTTGTTGTATTTTGGAATATTTGAAGTGGAACATTGTATTATATACTTTATTATCATTTTTGTTATTTGTAATGTGTCAAACACTTGAATTTAAATTTATAATATTGTGTTGTATACTTATATTATAATTATATTGTAAAAAAACAATAAGTCAGCAACAACAAAACATTTATCCCATTAGGTGGAGCCGGACATATTTAAAAAGAAAAAAGAGAAATGGGGAATAAAAAATGGGCTTAATACGTGCTAACCCAAAACAATATGGTCTAAGCTTGAAAATCAAGCCCTTTTCAAAACTGGCTTTTTTGGGCCCGATCTATTTTTCTGCGGGCCCATGATGGGTTAGCCCGAACTGAATGGACCTACCCGTATTACCAGCTCTAGAATATTATGAGGTTTATTGGTCGCCGGACTGTATTCGTCAGACTCTACAGTGTGGAGTTGGTAAAGGATTGCATCATGTTGTAAACTTTGTGACAATGAAAGGGTATATTTCTCTATTTTCATAAAAAAAAAAAGAAAATAAATTAAAATATGATATTTCTACAATTAGAAGAGTTAGAAAAGTTATTCAAAGACAACAACAATTTAACTTATAGGATTTGAGTTCAAAAATATAAATTTTAATAAAATTTGAGAAATTCTATTGATTTCTATTTAGTTATTTTTCATAAGGACTAATTATATTTAAAAATTTGAAATATAATTAACAATTCTTGAACTTTTTTTAAGTATTGACGAAACATGTCATTAATGGTTGGTAGAAAAAACCCGAACCTTACTTTGATTAAACCGATTATTGGGTGGGAGTTACAAGATTTTATATTATAAGTAGAAAGTAGATGGATGGATGGATGAAATATGATTAACGTTAGTTGAATTTTGATAAGTAGTGACAATACATGTGGATAGTAAATTTAGTTTATGTTGCGATGAGAGAACGTTCTAGAAGCAGGGAGCGTAAGACGGGGGCTGAGGTGGTGTCAGAGGGAGCTGGGTTGGCAAAAGATGATGTGGTGGTTTTGGAAGCGTTGGATGAATCATCGGAGGAAGAGGATGCCTTGATACGCAGTAGGAAAAAGATTAATCAGGGGGAGGGAGATAACTCTCTAGGGCTCCCTTTGGTTCCACGTCAGGAGGATTGGATGGTTGATGATCCCATGTCACCCACGAAGGAGATGAATAAAAGCGTTCCTACGCATAAGTCCTACAAGGATGCTTGCGTGAATGATGACATTTCTTTGGATTCTGCAGAGGAAGAAGCGGAGGACTGGTGGCGTGATGATGGCTGGAAGTCATGCATTACTGTGGACTCGACTAGGAGGATACCAAATATTGTTCTATCAGAGGAACTTCGAGAAAAAATGGCAAGACGTTGGAAGCGTTCTCTGATTGTTTCAGTGCCGGGAATGACAGTTAGAGAGGATATAATGGTCAAAAAATTGGAACAGCTATGGGGGGATGTGGGCACCATTGATATTGGCTCAGGCTTCTTTTTGGTTAACTGCAAAAAGGAAGCTATTTACGAAATGGCGCTCTCCGGGGGTCCTTGGCTAATTTTTTATCATTATATTAGTGTGCAACCTTGGAGATCCGATTTCCATTCTGAAGGTGAGAAGGTGTCTCAGATTGCAGCTTGGGTATGTATTGCTCGGTTACCCCTTGATTATTATGACAAAGGAATTTTGTTTGTAGTGGGGAGTCAGATTGGGGAGGTTCTTCTGGTGGACAGGAACACTTTAAACATGTCTAAGGGACGTTTTGCACGAGTTTGTGTTAAGCTTGATTTGTCAAAACCATTATTGCCAAGCATTAAGATCAATGGTGTTGAGAAGAAGATTGAGTATGAAGGTCTTCACTTGATCTGCTTTAAGTGCGGTAAATATGGGCATGATTTGGAGCATTGTAATTCAGCTGTTAAAGGGATGGGAATTTTGAATGAACCAGAAAATTTGTCCCAGTAGGCATCTCCGGCAAGCGAGGGGAAGGAAGAGGCGGCGTTTGACGGCTGGATTGCTGTGCATCGAAATTGGAAAGGGAGGAATCAAGGGAGTCAGGATAGGAAAGGGAGAGATTGGCGCATTAATGAAAATAGCAATCATGAGGTTATTAAGGGATCAAGATTTTCGGCTTTAAATAGAGTTGACCATATCGACTCCTTTGAAGTAGGAGAAACGAGCAATCAGGGGGTGTCAATTAAGGAGGTTTCAGGTGGGCTAGTTTTGGGGAATAAGGTATTTAAAAAGGTACAGAAAAAAGAAACAAAAGTGAACAAATTAGCGCCTATTAATCAGTCCACTCAAGGTGTTCCAAGTCCAATGGAGGCGTACTTGAAGGTTTAAAATAAATTGAATTTGAATGAATTAAAAGTGGTAGAGGAAGAAAGAGTTGGGTTGGGCCCTAAGCCCAAGCCAGTGAAAGAAGCTAAACAAAAGATAGTCAAGAATAATCTAATGTTGGGTTCTTCTCATATTGGGTCAGCCCAAGGGGATGATGATCCCATGGATCCAGGAGAAGGAAACAATAGTATGATAATTATTAGAGACAATCCTTTGTCTCACGTGCCAAATTTGTGTATGGATTGGAAGGATGGGCTGTCGAAGACTAATGGGTCTGATTAGCTCCATTTTTGTGCCTTTTATTTATTATTTTTATGTTAAAACGATGAATTTACTGATTTGGAATGCAAGAGGCGTTGGGGGCAAGGCTTTCGTACCGCTGGTATTGGAATTGAAGAAAAAGTATAATGTTCAATTTTTGGCTATTCTGGAACCAAAGCAGAAAGGTGAGAGGGTGGATAAATTGATGAAAAGACTCTGTTTTGACGAAGCAGCAGTGGTGGAAGTTATGGGTTTTGGTGGGGGAATATGGTGCTTTTGGGAATCATCAATTTGTTTCAAAGTTCTTGGTAAGCATGAGCAAGTGTTGCATGGAGTTTTTCATGCAGGGACAAGAAACGAGTGGGGTATCTCAGTGGTTTATGGGAGTCCCCAGTTTTGGCGTCGTCGTCAGTTGTGGGAAGCTCTTTCAGGGGTGGAAAACTTCGGGATTCAGAGATGGTGCTTTTGTGGTGATTTTAATGCTACATTAAGATCAGATGAACGAGAGTCAACAGCTAGAAATAAGGTGGCTCCAGATTTTTTTATTTAAACGGAGGGTTGCGGAGTCGGCGTTAAGCGAGTTGGATGCTATTGGTCCTCAGTTTACTTGGGGCCGGACGAGTGTTTCAAGCAAGTTGGACAAGGTCTTAGCAACAAGTAGTCGGATATCTCAGTTTAGTAATGCAAATGTCATGCATTTTCTAAAGTTTAAATTGGATCATTGTCCCTTATTATTAAAACTTGGTTCGGAAGGGATAAGGAAGAGAGGGGCTAAATCTTTTCGATTTTTTGCTCCATGGGTGACACATAAGGATTTCTCTGATGTGGTTAAAAGCTCTTGGTGTCCATCTAGAGGTTGGGAGTCAAATGTTAACAACTTTGTGGGAATCATTAATGAATGGAACATAAATGTTTTCGGTGATTTGAACAGGAGAAAATCGATGCTTCTGAGGAGTCTTGAGGGAGTGAACAAGAGGTTGGGTACGGGAAGAAATGTAAAGGAGATGGAGAGGAGGCATGATAGCATATAGCTTCAGCTAGAGGAAGTGCTTGCGCAAGAGGAAATCATGTTGTTACAACGCTCTCGTTGTAATTGGTACACGATAGGTGATAAGAATACTAAGTATTTTCATTCTATGACTAATAATAGGAAGAAGAGGAATCGGATAGAAGCCTTAAAAGATGAAAATGGAGTATGGGAGTATGATGAAGAATTGATAAGGCGTATTGGTTCCGATTTTTATGAGAAGCTTTATGAGGAGGAGGGGGCTCTAATTCAATCCTAAAGCTTAGTGTGACTTACCCACCCCTGTCTGAAACATACCTCTCGATGCTTGGGAATGAAATTACTCAGTTAGAGGTGAAACAAGCTCTTTTTGCAATGGGTTCCTTGAAAGCTCCGGGTCTAGATGGGCTAAATCCTTTGTTTTTCCAGAGTCAATGGGAAATTTTGAGGGATTCTATTGTTTTAAAGGTACACAAGATGTTTTCTGATTGTAATGAGATTAGTAAGGTGAACGATACGAATATTGTGTTAATTCCGAAATTAGATCATCCTGAGTCCATCAAAGATTTCAGGCCTATCAGCTTGTACAATGTTATATACAAGATATTAACCAAAGTGCTTGCAACACGTTTGAGACGAATTATGCCAAAAATTGTTGCCCCAAATCAGTGTAGTTTCGTCCCAGGGAGGCATGGCATAGATAATATAATTGTAGCACGGAAGTGATACATTCTATGTTAAAGAAGAAGGGTAGGAAAGGTTTCATGGCATTTAAAATTGACCTGGAAAAAGCTTATGACAGGGTTAAGTGGTCTTTCATGGAGAAATGCTTAGAAGAATTAGCTCTTCCTCATAATCTTATTAATGTGATCAAATGGTGTATTAATACCGCCAAGATGCAGCTGTTGTAGAATGGGGAGAAAGGAAGGAGTTTTGTGCCTTCAAGGGGATTAAGACAGGGAGATCCCTTATCCTTATTTGTTTGTGTTAGTTATGGAAAATTTTAACCATCTCATTCAACAGGAGGTGGAAGAGGACAATTGGAAGCCGTTTCGGTTAAGGAAAAATGGGACCCATGTGTCTCATTTGTTCTTTGTTAACGACTTGATCCTATTTGCTGAGGCCGATATGGAGCAAGCAGCAATTCTTAAAGCATGTATGGATGATTTTTGTGATGTATCGGAGCGAGTGAATAATGCTAAGTCAAGGATTTTTTTCTCTTAGAATATTAATCATTCAAGAATTCAGGAAATAAGTGATTTTATGGGGTTTACGCCATGTGCTAATCTGGGCAAATATCTTGGTGTTCCTTTGCATCATAAAAAGGTTACCAAGCAAACGTACGAATATATCCTGAATAAGATGGACAGAAGAATATCTTCTTGGAAGGCTAATTCTCTATCTAGTGCTGCTCGTCATACATTAGTTCAATCGGTTTTGTCAGCTATTCCGTCTTATTCCATGCAAACGGTTCCTTTACATAAAACAACATGTTCTGAGATAGACAAACGTTATAGAAGTTTCTTGTGGGGGAGCCAGCCATCAGCGAGGAAGACGCATCTAGTGTCCTGGGACCAAGTTTGTAAGAGGAAGGAAGAGGGAGGGCTTAGGTTGAGGCAAGCTAGGTTGCAGAATAATGCGTTCTTGATGAAGCTGGGTTGGAATTTGTTGACGAGGCATGATTCTCTATGGGTTCGTTTGATTCGTGAGAAGTATAGTTGCGGTATAGATCTGATGCCTTCTATGTCCAGAAGAAGTTCAGGTTCAAAGGTTTGGCAAGGGATTTGTAGTAACTGGGAAGGAGTTACATGTGATTAAAGTGGACCTTAAGAAATGGTTTGTCCATACGCCTTTGGAAGGATCGATGGTTGCAAAACGGTCCTACACTTCAAGATGTAGCTACTTCAGAGGTTCCGAAGGAGTTGTTAGAGAAGAAAGTTGCTGATTTCTTTACAGATTCGAGTACTTTGAATACAGCTATGTTTGCACAATTTTTACCTCAGGAGATGGTTTGCCTAGTTGAATCTCAAGTACGTGTATCGAATGAGGAAGATATTTTTATATGGATTCATACTACCTCTGGAGAGTTCTTGACCAGATCGGCATATCATAGTCAGGTTCATACAAGAGTGGTTCAGGAGAAATGGATATGGAAGAGCATATGGCGGCTAAATGTACCACAGAGATGTAAGATGTTTTTGTGGTTAGCATGTCGTGATAGATTAATGACTAACCAAGCCCGAATGCATAGAGGAATATCATCAAATATGGATTGTCCATGCTGTGATGGTGTTACGGAAGGAATCTTGCAGGTGTTAAGGGATTGTCATAAGGCAGTGGAGGTATGGAAGCATGTTGTTCCTAGTCCTTACAGTGTAGTCTTTTTCTCTCAAGGAGACGTGAGAGAGTGGGTGGAATGGAGTGTGCTGTCTAAGCTTACTATTGATGGAGTTAAATGGAGTTCTTGGTTTTCTATAATCAATTATCATTTATGGTTGGCTAGGAATAATTGAGTTTTTAATAATGCATAAACGAGTGCCTCTGCTATCATAGCTAAGTCCAGAGCTTGGATTAATTGGGGAGGTGATCGACTTTTGCTAAAGGTGAGTCCCAATATGAGTAGTGTGATATGGAGACCACCTGATAAAGGTTTCCTGAAGATGAACACTGACGGAGCTTTTGTGAGTTCTGGTAATAAAGTTATGTGTGTGGGGGGATATTGTGTGATCACCATGGGGAGGTAAAGGGCGGGTTTTTGTTCAATATTGGTAGAGGAGGGAGTTTTTTGGCGGAGTTGTGGGGTATCCTTTTGGGCTTGAGATGGTGCTAGGACTTTGGAGCTAGACATGTGTGTTTAAAAACGGATTGCTTAGAGGCGGTGGAGTGCTTGGAATCCAACTCGGTTATTAGTGTGGATAGGTTGACCATTATTGGTGAAATTCAAGAGATGATTCACACGGATTGGGAGGCGCATGTTCTCTGGTGCAAAAGGGAGGCTAACATGGTAGTAGACGCTTTGGCACGGAAGGCTCTGGAAGCTAGGCAGGGTGTGGTCAATTTTTTTGGAGTGCCAGAGTTTATTGAAGTCTTGGTGGTGAAAGAGAAGCTGCTGTCTTGCAGATAAGCAGTAGCTCTGATCTTTTTGTAATAAAAAAATGATTGATAAAAGAAATCAAGCACATATTATGGTTAAACTGGTTTTTATGTGAGTATTAGAAGATTTTATATTATAATAAGTAGGTAAATAGATTGTAAAATTATCAAATACATCACTAATAAATATTGACATAACTAGGGATGTTCACTTCATCCCATTTCGACCATACCGTTTCGATCCCGGTCATTTTGGGACGGGATTTTCCCTTTCCGAAAATATATGGGACGAGACAAAAGCGGGTCGGGACGGGACGCGGGACCAGCACTATTCTATACCGTCTTTTTGTCCGGTCCCGAATATTTATTTTTTTAAAGATATAATGATTATATTTTTTGTATAGATTCCTCCCACCTATCGATAAAAGATATTAATTATTTTCTAATTAGCATTTATTTAATAATTTCACACTCATATGTAATTTAATACTTAACCGATAAAGCAGGTCAAATAGTTGAGATGCATAACATTTATAATACATTTAAAAAATAATAATTATTAAATGTTCGTATTTGAAATATAATCTTATTAAAATCCAGATTTGAACTATTATGTTTTTATTACCTTATTTTAGTATAATTTGTTATTATGAGATATTATTAGTTTAAGTATTAATAGGTCAACGGACAATATTTCAAATTTTTAAAATACAATTGATTATTATAAACTGTTATTAATTATAATATTAATATATTTTTTATGCATCACTGCATTACACATGGGGAGAAAATTATAGTTATTTGTATAATAAAATATTCTCATATTAAATATAGTTTTATCTTAATAAAAAAATAATAGAAATATTTAAGACCCTAGAATATATCATATATCTTAACAAAATTTTATCAAAATATCTAACTTTTTTTTTATTAAAGATACAACTAACGTATTTTAATATAGATATTATTTATATGAAAAAATATTATATCTTAAATACAAAATACAAAATAAATATCTAAATAACCCAGTAAACAAGTTAATTTTTTTTTAAAAAAATAAGCGGGACATCCCGATTCCGTCCCAATCCCGTTCCTATCCTGATGGGATGGGACAAGAGTGGTAATGGGACTGGGCATGGGACAACTTTACTGTTCCGAGACCTTTTACAGGACGGGACACGGAATAAACCCGTCCCGTCTCGTCCCGACCCATAAATACCCTTAACATAACAGATGAATTAGAGATTTGATATAATGTGGGGTAAAATATTAAATATGCTGTTAATTAAGAGATATACTTCAATTTAATGATCTTATTAAAATGTTCTCTAGGCTTTGGGACAAAGTATATGTTTCTAAAATATATGAGTTGGTACGTGAGACTAGCTCAGTATTTCTCTTTACTCTAAATAGGAAGACATTTTTTGAGACATTCGGTTCTTCTTCTACAAATTTAGTTATCCGTTGGCCCAGGCCTCTAATTACTATTTATTTGTGACCAACTGTCACACGCTTATTGTTGTATCATGTTGTATGTTGTATAACTCTGTGTCATATATGTACACATCTTTCTACTGCAGGAATTTCGGTTATTCCACATATATTCCAATTTCTAAACATATTTTATTCCTATATATACGCACACTTTTTAAGAAAATTTTGACCAAGGAATTCCACTCCTTGTATGCCTTTTTGATACGATGATTTCTATAGGGTAGGATATTCTAACATTTTTTACACACTGTACTGATTGCACTTTGCACACTCACTTTCAAACTACTTCAAAAATATATATTTAAGTTTGAACCAATGACAGAGTTACGAGACATTTTTTTAAAAATACTTACTAATTAATATTTTTATTATAATAAATCTTATTTACTAATCTTTTTCATATAGACTAAAAAATTGATTAATTTTAAATAAATTCATACAAATGGAATGTGTTTAAATAATTTACATAATATCTCAAAAGGGAAATTGCTTTTAGAAAGAGAAAGACAGGGAAGGAGACTCTGCAGGAAAAGGGGGTTTGCAGTCCAAGACTTTGCAAGGTTTTGATTCCCAGTTCTCTCCAAAATGAACCACAATATCATGTTGTTGATCCTCATCATTCTGAAATATTTTATCAACCTCAAACAATTATTTTCCCAATTTGGCCCTTTTGGATCCCCATGGATCATTACAACCTTCTATGGGTAGGAAACCGCATGGTGAGAACGTTGTGCGCATTTCCCCTAGACCTTCACAGTGAAAAGCCCTGGTGGACACGCAACTGATACAGGAAGCAGAACGCAACACAGACAGAGAAGAAGAAGAGGTACAGATTCGGGAGAATTCATTCTAAATTTCGTTATTTTGTTTTTGGGCACCCAAAATATGGGGTTCCTCATGACACAAGCAATCTCTTTGGCTTACCCGTTTGTGTTTATAAGGGTCTGAATGAATCTGTGTGCTTACTCGCTACGTTTGTTGACTTGGACATTGACTTTGAACAAGACTTGGAAAAAACGGCCTGGAAAAATAAGGGTTAATGGGTAAGACATTCCTACTTAGCTTCCTCGAATGTTATCTTAGCATGACTTGAATATACTGCTCATGGTGGGGCCATGCTTTTTCCCTTCAAACTTCAAGCTCACACAGCGGCAAAAGGACCAGTAACAACCCAGTTTTTATTATTTTTGAAAAATATCTTACCACTCATAATAGGGGTCAACAAGTATAATTAAATTTTACTCATTTCACATATTTATGGTGTGATGACCAGGCATTATCTGGACAGTGATGTTTACGTGTTTGTACTTAGTTTGTGGTCCAAGACGTTCAGAACTTGATTGGATAATTTGGCTCCAAATGAGGAAAAAAGATGCTTTTGATGTTGACAGGGTTCAGAACTTGTGGGGTGTGTGATTCTCATCGTTCACTATAGGCTTCAACATTTTTAGAGTATTTTTATGTTCCCATCTGCATTTTTTCTTCGTCATTTCCATAATCAGTACCAAAATGTGCTTTTTTTTCTTCGCTTGGACTGTTTCTTTCGGTTTTAGGGGAGGCTTTTCCATACACTCTCAAGGCTCATGAACAAGAAAGTTCTTGCATACTCTAAAATTGTACTAGTACATTAATACTATACACTTTTCTTTCACAATGAATGCTATTTCTAAACATTTGAGAGTGGCCCGGTACCATGTGTAACTAACCTCACTCATTTCATTTAACAGAATAAGCTTGGTTGTTGTATGATCAGATTATCTATTGTAAGGTTAATATTTTCCTATTAGATATGCACTAATTTTATATATGAAGTATATAGTGCATATGGATAAATGGTCAAAAATGACTCTGTACCTATGTCCAAGGTGTATCTGGTACCTTATACTTTTTTTTGGTCAAAATTGTCCTTCAACTTTCAAATTTTGGTCAATAATGACTTTTCCACCAAATTGGTCCAACGGACGTTTCAAATTCGAGCCAATAATGACTTCTCCATCAAACTGACCCAATAGCCGTTTCAAATTCAGGCCAATAATGGCTCATCCGTCAAACTGGTCCAATTTTTGTTACTTTTTTATGGGTAGATCCCACACTGGAATTCCACAGGAATCTAATTTTTATTGGGTCAGTTTGACGTAAAAGTCATTATTGACCCGAATTTGAAATATCTATTGGGCCAGTTTGACAAAGGAGTCATTATTGGCCCAAATTGGAAACTTTCGTTGAGCCAGTTTAACGGAAGAGTCATTATTGACCCAAATTTAAAAGTTGATGGACATTTTTGAGCCAAAAAAAGTATAAGGTGCCAGATGCACCTTAGACATAAGTACATGGTCATTTTTGACCCTTCACCCAGTGCGTATTGAAACTATTTTATCATCTAAGAAGCTAAGCTACCCATTGTTTCAAGGGAATAAATTAAATTTTCCTCCCCTTATTTATAAATGCACCCATCAAATTCCCTCACATCCTTTCACTAAAATCCCTCCCTACAATAAATCAAACGCTGCACAAACTTTCATGTATACAGTCTGAAGAAAGATAGTTAAAAATGTTTGATGGACTTCATTTCAAAGCAGAACACTTGAAGTTAATAGTGAATTAAGAAGCATGGACAATAGCATGAATACAAAAAAATTGCAATATCATGATTAATGTGAATTTTAATCACATACTTATTGTTAGGGCTGTTCACAAGTGTCCCGTCCCGTCCCGAAAATTTTCGGGACGGGACAAATTGGGACGGGACATAAAAAAAATTCGGGACGGGACGGGACTCGGGACGGGGTCGTCCCGTCCCGAATATAGGTATTATATATTTTTTTAAAAAAAATACACATGACATGTGTCATGTTCTGGTTTGTGCCTTTATTTAATTTGTTTTTTTAAAAAACCCTAACTCACTATCACTTTAACTTACTCACACACTGCTTCATGATCAGGGCTTCTGCTTCGTGCTCACTGCTCACCTCACCTCAGATTCGCCCTAGCAAAGTCACCGCCATCTTCATCGATCCCTCCTCAGCTCCTCTCACCCGTCGGCCGTCGCCACAACAAGCCTCAGTTTGGTGCTTCATAGCGCGCCGTCCACCGTCCATCGTGCTTCCCTAAAATCCGCCATCCGTAAAATCCCCAAATCACACACCGTGCTTCCTCATTCTTCGCTCTGGTGCTTCATAGCGCGCCGTCCACCGTCCACCGTCCGCCGCGTCGTCGCTTTTCAGGTGAGCATCATCCATTGTCTCTTCCATACGCAACATTGGCATTTGATGAAAATCATATTGGGGAAAAATAACAAAATATACACATACGTCCATTGTATATATAAACATATGTATATATATACACATATGCATTTTTTTATTCCCTTGCTGTGCTGTGACCTTATTTTGTCTGAAAGCTTGTGAATATTTGGAGGATTGGCGTCAATTGGCTGATTGATCTGTTAAATTGAAAATTTTCGATTGGAAATTGTTATACGAATTATTTTGTTTCTTCAATATTCCGTCTCATCATATTAATCTGTTCCTTCGCTTGAAGAACGCATGGTTCCCTTGTTTTCATAGGAATTTGATTCCAGTAAGAATTAAATTGAATCTCTGGATAGATTTCTAGTAAAAATGGACCGTTGAATAGTTAATTTCTCTGTTCAGTCTTTCCCTACCATCTTCAGATTCGTTGTTAATCGCATTTTCTATCTGTGAGAAGGTCGTACTAATCTAATCCGATCTGCTTCTTGTCTACAGTGGATTCAATTGCATTTGCATTTGCATTTTGCTTTGTTTATGGCTCTTGATTGCAGACATGTCTATTTCTCTTCTTCCATTTGATTCCACCCCCTGCAATAAATGATCTTGTATTATTATTATTGTTGTTATTGTTATCGTGTTCGCCTTCTTTGCTTTGTTCCTTTCCCAGCCAGATCTCAATTATTGTGTCATTCTTGTTCCATTATTTGCTCATTTCGTTTCTCACACCTCCATCATTCTAACTCTCTGCTTTGTTCCTTTCGTTTCTTGTTCCATTATTTGCTCATTTCGTTTCTCACTCCCAGCCAGATCTCATTAATTGTTCCAGCCAAATCTCAATTATTGTGTCATTCTGGGTGTTGCGTTTACAAGCACCGTGTTAAATAAATTCTGACTCTCTGCGGTCACACAAGTCACTATACAACCTGAGTTTTAGGTTATGTGTTTATGAATATGAGCTATTGATTATGATATATGATTCTATTAATTTAGTGTCAGTTACTTTGATTACATCTTCCACATCGACTTTGATTATCTGTTTTGAGATGTTTAAGGTTGTTTAATCCCTTGTTTTAATCCCTTGTCTGAGGCTGAGATGTTTAAGGTTGTTTAATTGATGGTTTTGAATTAATGTTTTTTTCATTTTCATTTCTCCAATGAAGGCTTATGTGAAGGCTCAAAACTCAAAGGCCTACTTCAAGAGATATCAAGTCGTGTTTAAGAGAAGAAGAGGTACAATTGTTGTTGATCTTGATCTTATTTTTGGCCTTTTTTATGTGGCTGTTTTTTGTGTATACTTGTTGGGAGATTTTTTTATTCTCACCATTTCAGAACTTGTTGTATGTGTAACAAGTCAACAACTAGAATTGCTATATCACAGATGGTTTCTTTTGTATGTGACCTTTAAGTTGAGATGTTTCTTTTGCTTTTACATTGAATGTTAACATTTATTTTGTGGGAATAAAGATGGTGGTTGAAGGTCAAATTGAAATAATCCAAGAAGAACCAGAAAGTCATGGAGAAAGCAGAGCTCCAAGTCAGCCAACAGTGCAAAATACATGTAATGAAGTGGGAGAAGAAAAAGAAGACATGGTGCAAAGTACAAGTGAGGGAAAAAGAGAAGAAAAAGAAGAGACGGGGCAAAATACAAGCCAGGGAAAGAGAGATGAAAAAGAAGAAATTAGTACTGCTTCAAAGAGACAAAAATGTGGAGCTTGGCAACATTTTGACTTGCTACCTCGGGAATCACAAGTAGATGGTGAACTACGAGCTAAGTGCAAGTATTGCGGGGTAAAAATTAAATGTGATCCAGTCTGTCAGGGGACAAATGGATTGAATAAACATGTGAAGCGGTGTATGCGGAATCCAAACAAGGCTAAAAAGACTATACAAAGTTTGTTGGCATCTACTCTACAAGGATCCAACAAAACTTTGAGTCACCACCTATTTAATCAAGAGAATTGTAGAAAATCTGTTGCAAAGTGGATTATATTGGATGAAATGCCATTTCGAGTCGTGGAAGGTCAGGGGTTTAAACAAATGAAGTTGGATTCAACAAAACTGAGTCACCACCTATTTAATACATATCCTTTTGTTTTATTTAGTTCATTTGTTTTGCAATGAAGTTGGATTCTATCTAATAAATTGGTTTTTTTTCCTCATGTTTTTCTTTGTATGTAGCTGAATCATCAACTACAAATAGAGAGAAATCATCAGACGAATAATCATATGGTTCCTTTATTGTTATCCGCTTGTTTTTAAGGTATTTATTAATTTCAACTCATCATATTAAGTCCTTACTGCTTGTATAATTTATGGCAGACAAAAACTGCAACTTTTAGTCCTAATGTAAAATCTGGTTGATTTTTCCATGATTTTTAGTTTGTTAGTACTCCCTTGTGTAAAATCTGGTTATGTGTTTTTTGATCCATATAATTGAGCACAAGCAATGTATAGTATTAAAGTACGATTGGCATTTAGAGGCAATATGTATATGCTATACTTGACTGATTAGCTTTCTCTTGTATTTCTTCCAGAGATTTTTTTTGGTGGCAGACTTCTCTTTGGCCCTGATGTAGCTTCCATGTTTCTCACAACATTAGAAACTAAAGAAACACCAAGAAGACATGTTTTTCAGTTATTTTTTTGTGGTGGCAGACTTCTCTAATTATTATGTTTTGGTTTATTATGTATTAACATGGAGTGCTCATGATTTAATTATGTAACAAAGTCACCCGCTAAATCAGGATAAGATGCACAATTTTTCTTGTCTATGCAAAAAAAAAAAGATTTTTGGGTCATAATTTTTTTTAATTGGAAAAAAATTTCGGGACAAGGCCGTCCCGTCCCGTCCCGATCGGGACCGGGACAAGTTCGGGACAGGACGGGACACGGGACGGGAACCCTGTCCCAAACACTTTTCTTCGGGACGGGACGGGACGGGGTCGTCCCGGTCCCGTCCCGTCCCGTGAACAACCCTACTTATTGTTTTCGATATTGAAAGGGTACGGATGAATAAGGAGTGACATGCAGCAATGCTTCAGAAGCTGCAAAAAATGGAGCAGAAAAATGAATAACAACATGCTTAGAGATCAAACACTAAACAACTTGGCCTTATCAACTCCATTTCCCCATTTCTCATTCATGTTGTTTGGTGAAGATTCTGACTTGAAAAACTTTGCCTTATCAAAGTTTATTGAAGTCAACTCCATGAGTGCAACCCCCAAACTATACACGTCACTTTTATTGGATAGCTTAAAGCAATAGTGATACTCTTGGTCAACATAATCAGGTGTTTCTTGTGGAACCGTGGATACATGTGACATATCATTTTGGAACAACCTAGAAAGTCCAAAATCAGCAACCTTATTCTTGTCAAGGACAATATTGTTGGTTTTGACATCGTGGTGGATGATGCCTGGAACATAAAGCTAGAGCTGTGGTATGGCGATTTTGATGTGTATAGACCATGTCAGCAGCATAGGCTTTACAGATATTCCCTGGAGGTGACCGGTAGATGTATTCATAGACAAGGAGGAGTCCACGGAGTGCAGCCATAGAGGGAGACAAGATTCCTGTGACACAAACTAGTGAGGATCTCAACTTCGGATATGAACTGTTCTACTCTCTTGTAGTTGTGGTTCAATAGGTGTTCCACTGCAACATCATGCCCATCTTGGAGCTTCCTGTAAATAAAAGGAAATAGCTTTGAAGTTGGAAACTTTAGCATCAAAACACTAGATTAAAGCAAATGATGTGAGAAGGGGACCATGGTAAACAGAGCCAAAGCCACCGTCTCCGAGTTTGTTGGAGGGGTTGAAGTTGTTGGTTGCGTCTTGAAGTTCCTTATAAGAGAAGATTGGAACTCCAAAGAAGGTTCTATCACTGTCAGGATTATGTTCATTTGGGTACTGATTCTTTGATCGCAGTCTATCATGTTTCTGTTTCTGTTGGCAGTGTCGGAAGATGAGAACTGATGCTAATACTAAGACCCCAAAACCACCTGTCCAAGCATCAATTCTTAAATCTCTTATTTTTTTAAAAGTAATGTTTGCCTAGGCTTTTCGCACAAAGATTCTGTTCATGTTTTCTTGGAAACCTCATAATGTGAATACTTACTACAACTTATAACAACCTTTCTAATAAAAGAAGTAATGCAGGATTCGAAATAATTACTTTGTAGGATAGCAGATGACCAAAAATAAAAACAAGATAATGTGAAGTAAACTACTTAAGATCAATCCTAGCATCAAAGTCCTGTTTTCCTGATCACCTAGTGCAGCTATGAGGATCAAATATCAAATGGACTAATTAATATCTTGGAGACTTGGGGTTCATTAGATTAGATCAGTAAGAAAATTTAATGAGTTATGTTTATAGTTACATACTTACACACACACACACACCCCTTTGGATTTGGAGCAACAGAATGCTCCTTCTCTGTCGAGCAGGCATATGCCTTTATTGTGCTTTGAACATTGAACAGAGTCATTAGAAAGGTGAATTATAACAGAGAATTCAGAAGCTATTAATGTGAATGGATCATCAGAGAGAGCCAGCTTATTCACTGGAAGCTGAACCCTCGGACATGCCGCTAAAGAAGGTGGAGGAGGATCATTTTGACCTTGCACTCCGAAAAAGATGGTCGCATTATTACTCTTACGACATCCTGTGTAGTTCAAGAATTGCTTTGGAATTTTGAGACTAACATCACATTTTTAAAAGGCTATTATTTGGTATGGAAAGATCTCAAAAGAACCCAAGGCAGAGGTGGGAGGAAGAGTAATACTAAAGCACAAGGCATCACAGTCATATTTTTCCAAACTATTTTGTGAAGCTGTGTCTCTTAGGACAACGGTATTTTTATGAAAGGGATATGCACTCCTCACTTGGAATTTCTTTCCACTAAATTGCACAATTTTAGTTGCGTTGGGATTATGGTCTTCATCACAACCATGAATGGCCAAAATTCCACACTTACTATGTTCTGGATTGGTAAAAGGGAATATGAGGTTGCCCAGATTCCCACATTCAAAGGAACATGGACACTCTTCAGATAAATCAGAAGACAGTGGAAGAGCGTGATCAGAAAACAAGAAGAAGTAGAGGAACACTTGAACAGATGGAACAATTCTTCTGGAACCCTCTCTCACTGAACAAAAAAGAAACTGAATTTGGCGTCTCAATGACTGTTGTTTTAAATAATGACTTGCTTGAAGATTTTATTCTGTTATGGAAAGGTTGGATATTTGATACCGCGGTTGACTTGGAATTAGGAATTGGAACAAATGTATGACCATTGGGCATTGGCCAAGACAAGGAATGTGGATGAGAGGCATGTTTCTCTCAACAAAATGCGTTTATTCACAGATTATTGAGCTTCATTAGTAATGATGTTCACAGTTGTCCAACATCGAGAAATAAAGAAGATTAATTTGTATAAAAACATCTAAGAATGACATAAGTATCAATCACAACATTATGAATTCAGTTGTGGAATAAGTATAATAAATATACTATAAAGAGCATGAAGTAAAAGTCATGAGTTTATACCAACAAATGTTGGTCCAATTGGTAGAGAGTTAGCTCATAAGTTATAAGATGGTTAGTTCAAATCCCATTACAGATGTGGCGATCTTACTGATTGGCAATTTCTAAGTAGTTTTGTAAGCAATTTTTAAATATGAAGACATATACTGACTCTTGTGAGCTCCTAAGATCGAAATCATTTAAACCTTTTATTGATTGATATCATTAATGAGCTTCCCACATAGTAGTGAAACTAGTATGAATAAGAGGTTTTCAGAAGGATGATGGAATAAATGCCAAAAAAAGTGAATATCAATTATGTCAAAAAGAAAAGGAATTAATTTTTTTGTAAGTATATTACAAATAAAAAAAAGATTACAATACAATATAAAGAAGAAAAGAAAAATATTATTAAATAACTAAATAAGAAGGTAATCGGCTCAAAAGAAGTAGACAATCTTGAATGATCCTCTGAGACGATGCATGTAGAGGAATCTCTCTATCCATTAATCTTTTCAGCACTTGGTTGTTTATATGAATGACGAAAGACCACAAAATCCGACGAAGATGGGATAAGATAAATAACCATTTATCTTGATCCTTTGGCTTAGAATTTTCATAACAACTAACCAACATATTCTGAAAGAAAATGGAACTCCGCATGCTATAAGATCCAGAATTGGAGAACTCTTAGCTCTCAAATATAAAAGTCATGATACATAAGTGATAGTTGTGAATTATATATCAAGGTTGTAGAGCATAGATGAAGAAACTTTCTAATCTACACAAACCAAATCAAAGTGAAAACTCAGTTTATGCCCCCACATCAAATACACAAGAGTGAGAAGAAGATAATTCAGAGACGAGAGGAGCAATTTGTTTTAGGAGCTAATGCATCAATAGGAAAATGACTCCATCAATCTCATATTTTATGTATTAATTCTAGAAGGCTGCATGGATTTAATTTTAATTATTAAATGGAATACTACATCAATGGACAAATACTTCTCATCATTCTTTCTCATTGTTCTTATTAGAGCTTATATATAATGGACTAAGCAGTAAGTATTACTCTTGTTCATATTATTAAGCTAGAAAACCAATTAGTAAAACTTTTTTGCCTTAAATATAACTTCATTTTTTCCAAGTTTACCTCCATTGAATAAAGAAAATATATGATGTATAACATCTTTTTTCATTTATTCATTAAATTAAGGAAAATTTAAAAAAAAATGTCAATCAAGTTAAGACATAAAATATCACAGCTTCCATTCTTTGGCATGTGAAATTTGATTCTAAATGTAGGATCAAGTTAATACATAAAATATGATATTGATGGAGTCATTTTTCTATATACTGATGATAAATATAAATAGTTTAAACTTTTAAGAAAAATGACTCCATCAATCTCATATTTTATGTATTAACTTGATCTTATATTGATGATTTATAAGTAAGATAGCTTAGTTTCTAAGAAAAATGATAAATATAAATGGTTTAAACTTTTAAGTGATAGATTTTATATTTTTTATTCATTTTAAAAAAAAAAGTCAATTTGTTCTAGTATATGACATTCAAGTGCCAAATGGCATGACAGTAATTTTACCAATTCATCGAGACCCCTATATGTGTGTGTCGATATTATTATGGCCATAAGTCTCTGCCTCTTGACATTAGTTTCTTATCTTCATGGCTCTATTATTTTCTTTTTGGGTTTTTGATGACGCACAATATCATTTTGATTCTGGTAAAAAAATATATATCCATTTGATCTTGTCATAAAAAATATATATGCACAAGTAATGAAATTTTTGATGACCACAGGTATGGGTTTGAAGATTAAGTAGGGGAAGAGCGGATTTTGAAAAGGGTTGAAGTATGGGTTCATTTCTCCTCTGATAGGGCCCAAAATCCAAGCGTGTGGACTAGTATTTGGGGAATTGAAACTTCGGGCCTGATAATCTCCGTTCTCTTCTCGTGTTTTTCTTCCAAGTCTCATGGTAGGCATTTAATTTATATCAGATCCCACGAAATGATAAAATTAATTGCAAGTTCCCTGGGACCTAGATCATGTTATGTTCTAAGGGAAAAAGTTACTTTTGCACTTTTCTGTGTGTGCCCCTTAATTAATTTTGAGTAATACTTTTTACCCAAAAAATCTCTTTCTCCGTCCCTCTTGCTTGTGAGGTCTTTAAAATGGTGTATCAGTAAGAGGTTCAGGGCATTTTTGTCAAACTCGCTAGTTAATTTTTTGATTTTACCATTTTACGGTTATACCTAATCAAACATGTTATGGTTCATTTAAATTTTTAATTAGTTATAAATTTGGTTAAATTCACGAATTTACACACTGAGCTTACCATTTTTAAGTTTCTATTTTACGAAATAATCGTGTCATCTTGCTCTAAATTTTATGTAAATTATTTTTATTTGATATATACAATGAATTTATATATAAATTTTATAGAAATTTCTTTATTAAATTTGATAAGGTATGAATGTAGGTATATTTAATATCAACTATCTATATTTAATATCAACTATTCGTATTTAATATATATGTAAGTTATATTATTGTTATTTTTATATTTCTTATTGAGTAAGTGTACATATTTAGTAACCAATAATTGTGCTATATGTACCAAACATAAATAACTTATAGGTGCAAACATGGTAATGATAATTAAAAATGCAGCAAATATAAGAAATCCGTTATCCTCCCTTAGTTAAAATTTTATGAGGTAGGGCCCACAAATACTATTTTAATATTATAGATGGATAGAAATTCTTTGGGGGAAATGCAATGTAGTCCCAAGGACGGACTTTACTAACTAAGATCTATGAAATCTTAAAATTACTAGTATGTCTCAAAGGACCTAAGAGCAATAGAATCCATTTGTCAAAAGACTTTCTTACCCCTCGTTAAAACACACCGTGGGTCCCACCTTTTTTTCCAGAAATTCTCTGTCTGCCTCACATCTTCTCCACTCCCCCTCTCCATGATTTCTCTCTCTACCTTCATTGGTTCGGTGGCGGAAGGTCACGGAGACGGTGGTGCTGAGATGGCGGAGGCAGATGAGAGAATTAGGGGAATATGAGGGATGGTGGTGGAGCTATGCTCTGCTTCTTTCGCGTGAAATGTTTCCCGTGGAGAATGAAGGAAGAGAGTATTTTGGGAGAGTGAAAGAGTCGAGATGGCGAAGAAGCCTGAAGTATTAGAGGCTATTTGGAAGGAAGCTATGGATTTGGTATTAGATCTGAATTGGCTTTGAAATTTGCCGCCTCCGTGTTTTTTTTTTCTTTATTCTTGGACGGTGTTCTAATTTTTTTTACCCTTTGAATGTAGGAGAACATAACCATTGAGAAGGTGTTAGAAAATCTTTGATGTAGCAGGGAAGGTTTCTCCTCTGAAGCTTTTTGCCTTCTCCAAGACATCCCGTTTAGAATGTTGAGTGGGTGTTTCTGTGTTTTTTATTTTTTTATTATCTGGGGATTTTTTAGGAAAGCAAATTTTTGAAGTTCTTGGGATTTATGTGGAACCCACTGTCTTGGGTTATGGAGGATGAACCGATGAAGAACGAAGGTAGAGAGAGAAATAATGGAGAGAGGGGCCGTGGGGAAGATGTGTGTGTGAGAGAGGGGGAGATTTTAATAAAAAAAAAAAGTGGGACCAACAATGAGAGAGAGAGAGAGAGATTTTTATAAAAAATAGGACCCACAATGTGTTTATTATGAGTTTTAATGAGGGCATGAAAGTCTCTTGAAAAATGAATTCTATTGTTCTCATGGAATGGGGAGATTTTAAGGGACTTTAGTGTAGTAAAATGCTTCCTCAAGAATACATTGAAATTTTTTTAAAGAATTTCTCTCCATTAATAATATTAAAATAATATTTGTGGGCCCCACCTCAAAAGTTTCAACAAACGTCTCAAGAGGATGACAGAGTTCTTATATTTGCTACATATTTATGGGAAAATTAATCATTTAGTCTTTATAGTTTTGAGATAATTGTAATTCGG
Organism: Mimosa bimucronata; assembly: GCA_037074515.1. Classification (NCBI taxonomy): domain Eukaryota; kingdom Viridiplantae; phylum Streptophyta; class Magnoliopsida; order Fabales; family Fabaceae; genus Mimosa; species Mimosa bimucronata. The sequence goes on along the minus strand of CM073445.1, from coordinate 23,561,961 downwards.
TCCTTATACTTTAACTCGGTGCAACTCAATCCCTATACTTTTGACTGGGTTGTAACTTAGTCCCTGTACTTTGAGTTATGCAAATTAGTCACTGTAATTTAGAAAATAAAATGGGAAAAATTAATTTCTAAATACCCATATTTTAAGGGTGTTCTTAATCAAGTGTCCATAATTTTTATTTTTAAAATAACCCCTTGCTTCAAGTAAAAATAAAAAATAGCTCCCTGTTCTTTCAAGCTTTTCATCATCTGTGTATCCCCCTCTATTTCTTCGTTTCTTTGCTCTGAATACTTTTCTAGGATTTGCTTTTTCCCCAGCGAGTGGTATTTGTGGGGTTGCCAGAACACAGAGGAAGAGTTTGAGAACCAGAATCCATGACCCTTCACAAGTGACTTCAGATGACGACGCCGCTGTCACCGCAATCGACTGGAGATTTGCGATCTTCAAAAATGAGGATTGAGAACTCGACAACAACTCGGAAGAGGCAATTTGAGGTGTAGATAAACTATCGAAATTCTGTAACACCGCAAATTTTAGAAAATAGAAAATAAGGAATTATCTAAGATTCTGGAATACTACTAAGACATTAAGAAGCACTGAAAAATAAATTTATGATATTTAGGCATTTTTAATAGTTTTTAAGGCTTATTTTCTTTAAGAAACAAAGAGAAATAACTAGAAGATAAAACTTAATTTAAAAAAAAGAGATAAAAAGGATTTAGTGGAGGTCTTAGAAAAGCATTTAGAAATTATAAAGCCTTATAAATAAATTCTTGAAGTAAAAAATGTTTTTAATAATTTTTAATACTTATTTTCTATATTAAGTGAGGAAACATAGTTGGAAGATGGATTTAAATAAGGGAATATTTAGAACCTTGCGGTATTGTTTAATATTTAAAAAGTCTTATAAATAAATTTGGAAATTAAAGCATAGTTAGAGAAATTATTTTGGGACAAATTCATGTCTATTTTGTAAATGATAATGGTACATAAAATTACCATTTAAGAGAAAAATGAAAAAGAGGAAATGAAAATGACAATATCTGCCCCTAGTTGGAAAATATCTTCAGTGAAAAGAAGGGGCAAAATGGTAAAACACCTGTTAAAAATATCACACTCTCATTTTATTATTTATAGTCCACGTGTTCCTTCATATATACTCCATCTCTCCTTCCACACCTTCCTCTGTTCCCCCAAGTCCTTTTCTCTCTCTCGCGTTCTCTTTGCTCTCTCTCATTCTTCGTCGTTCCAGCACCAAACTTCGGCGGGTGCAGCGACTCTCCATGGCGTCAAGCGGCGTCGAAGACACACAGAGCTTGGGTGGTTATGGGTGAGTCTTTTCCCTTCGATTTTCTCCCTTTTCTTGGTCCGGTTTGAGCGGCTTTGTGTGAGGACCGATCTAGGTGTGGGGAGACTTTGAAGCTTCTGAACCGATTAAAAGCAAGCTTGGGATTTGAATAAGAGTATTCTTAAAGTGGATTTAGTGAGGGAAGCTTGATTTGGCCGATTACTCAAATTGTTCCTCTTCGGGTACTATTCAACCAAAGAGAAATTTGGGGATTTCTGGTTGTTTGATGAATATGGGCTTAATTAAACTTGCTTAGGGGTAAGATTGATGTTATAAATGAGTCTTGTATGGTTGATTTGTTGAGATTTTAGCTTCTTGTTCCTCCCCTATTCTTGAATAGCGTCGTTGATGGTGCTATGTTGGGTGTCGAATTTGTGCTCTGATAAAGGCCTTGATTTACTGGTTAAGTTGCTTGATGATGATTAGATAATAATTGTTGTTAAATTTTCTTTTCTTCTCCCTGCCTTGGTTCTGGCCGACTTCCCTGTTCGTTGGAATTCTGTTTTGTGCGGCTTTGTTTCTGGAATTGATGAAAGGAATTGGGGGATAATGAATAGATGATGGTATGGGTGTTGATTGTTATTAGAATGTTAACTTGTTCATTATGTTTTCCTTTTCTTGCTCTGTCGTCGGGTTCATAGCAGGGGAGGGGAAGTATATACTGTTTGAATGTATGTTCTGTTATGGATAATGTGCGGGTCTTATGCGTACAATCTGATATTGAAAGAGATGACTATAGGGATGTGTATATGTGATTGTGGCTATGAATGAGATTAAGGAAAAGTCTTGAGTTGATTTGGTATTAATTGTTTGAGGTTGGTTTTAATTACAGATAGTGGTTTGTTTGTTTCTTCCCTGATGGCTCTGGTTCTGTTCGGCTAAGTTCAGTGACTTTTATTGAGGATGTGTGCTTTAAAGAATGTTGATCTATTTGTTATGATAGTATTATGATAAGTTGATAATTGACTTTAATCTTATTTTATTCAGTGTACTGCTCTTCCAATAGAATCAAATAAGTGGGCATTTAGGAGTTCCATTTCAAATTGGCTGAGATTCTTGAACCTTACCATTAATGTATCTAAAGTAATTGAAAGACTCATGATTGGAAAAGGGGGCTTTTAAGGTCCTCAAAGGAAAAATAAGTAATTCCATTAATTAAAGAGGTAAACCAAAGGACTGATTTGTTAATGGCCAAGTGATTCTATAGTTTATTTAAAATGGTTCAAGGATTAAAGAAGTGTAGGATTCCTTTTGGGAATTACATCATTTTAATTATCAAAGTTTCTAGGAATGTTAGGAAACTAGGAAGAGGTCATTTATACGATAGATAATGGAAAGCAAAACAAGAAATATAAATGCAATTGTTAGAAGATAAAAAAAAGGGGATTGATGATTTGTAATGTCTTTTAACTAATTTTATTGTTGAGGTTTGAAAATGATTTAATTATGATCTTAAGTCTTTAGATCCCTTTCCATGTATTGAGTAGCATCTAGTCGTTACAAGGATTATGGATTAAAGTGGCTTGATTAATCTGATATGTTGTTGTTTCTTTGACATGTGATTTAATCGGTGATTTGTAAGAAGGAAGGGTTATTGTAAGGTTCACATTATTAGAGCTTAACATGATAAAGCAAGTATTTATGTAAAATTGATTTTGAGTGTCAAGTTTTAGAGGTTTCATAAATCCTATTAAGGGGAGTATGATTGGTGTCTGGTGATTCGATAACATGGAGTCATTGATTTTGCTGTAATTGAAATAGGGGGATGTATTTTAGTCAAAGTTTGAATCTAGCTTCTATGATTAGTTATGATTAGTTCGAATGAAGATAAATTAGTAGATTCTAATGATTCGTATTGGTGATGGGAATTAATAATTTAAAAGGTAAATTGTTAACTTGAGACTATGAGTTTGTTAGTGTTTATACTCTCTTGTGAGGGATGATTACTTCCCTGATTTGGTTCAGTTTAGATATGGGAGTGATTTTGGAATAACTAAAGAAGGTAGAAGATGGGTTAGATAGGAGTAAAGGTTATTTCAGACCCTTATGAAGAATAAGAATTAATTTATTGATATATGTATTAGTTTAATGGATTAGGCATGATATCATTTCTGAAACTGGAAATAGAGTTGTGGTTTTAGGAAACTAATAGAGATAACAACTATGGATTTAGTATTAATGATTATACCTTGATTGAGGATCTTAAAATTTAGACATGGGCTGTTAAGTTAGAAGTTATAAATTCCTAGTAGTTGTATTTATTTCTGTGCCTGGTTCCATGTCTAATTGCTTTGTATTTTTTATGGTAGAAAGTAATGATAGAGTTAGAAATTAAATTTAACCATGATTTAGTTGTTGGACGGGATTTAATAAATTAAAACCTCTATTCTATTTCCGTTTTCTTAAGCAACATTTTCAGTGACAACAGTGAATTAGTTGTAAGCTGTGATTCTAATAAGATTAGAGTTATACTATACAAGAATAAGGAATTAAAATGGTAGAAGATGGTAATGTTTAATAGATTAATTATGATTAAGTCATTGTGATTTTTATATTTAATTTTGGAAAAGATGATAATGAGAATTAGAATGATTAATTGAAATAAATTATTTTAAGTGACATTTTCATTTTAAAAGGGTAAAAATAGTCAAAGTAAAACCTACTTATATGAGACATAAGGAATGGGGTAGTATTAAGTATATTAGGACTCGAGAGAGACGCTGAAAAATTATATAGAAGTTTAGGTATTAATTTACTATTTATATTAAATGTCAATAGGTCTTGATAGTAACATAAGTTGAGAAGGTCAGTGGAAAGGAAATGAACAGATAATGGCTAAGCTTGGAGTTCAGGTAGCAGTTTATTTTATTACATTAATAATTGCATGTATTATTTTGTAAAATTTGTTGCAAGTTTATATTATGCATGAAGGTGGAATACCTTGTTAATTCCTGCATAGAAATTTATGGAATATTCCAGTCTTAGGTGGTTTGCTACCCATTTGCCAAACCAGTTAGTTATAGCTTTAAATGCTATAACGAGAAGTCCTGCAGGTAGAACCTCCACTAGTTAACGAATGTATTGTTAATAGTGGCTGGTAGAATATGTAGCGCAGGAAGTATGTGTAATTGTGATATTTGTTCAGGTTTATAAAATAAATACATGGCAATGCATACATAAAATTTTCAGTTAATGACATAAACTGCGTTGAACTGCTATTTTCAGAGAAGCTGATAGATAGTAAGATGGTTGAGATAAGGCATGAGTGCTGGAAGAATATTAGATGAAGAATTTAAGATTATGTTATAAAAAGTAAGGTTATTTGTATATGATGTAAATTTTGAATTATTAAATTAATAGTATAAAGCATAGAAAATAGAATTGTATAAATTTAAAGGTATTTAAATTTCCTAAGTATTATGAATTGAGAATAGATGCCCTAATAGGGTTAGCATACTTTTAATTGTTTTATTACCCACTTCATTTTATAAAGAGTTGTAAATTATTCATGTTTGTCTGAAAAGCCCATTCCAACCAAGAGAAGGTTGGTATAATGTTTTAAAAGAAAAAGCTTTCAATTTTTCCGTATTTTTGGGCTTCTAACATTGAAAAGTGGTTATAATTCAATTAAAAATTGCTATAGTATAGTAGAAAATTCTAAGTGTTACAAATTCCCCTAATAGGAAGGGATTCGTTGAGGAGGTTGAGGATTCCAAAAACAAGAATTGACGATGGCGGTAGAGACGATGAATCGAAGCTGTGAGGGATAAGATAATGATTGATCTGAAAATAACGGCGAATAAGATGAATGATGCAATTTTGAGGAAAGAGGCGAGAGAGGAAGATGAATGAATGCAAATGGTGAAGGGATTGAAAACAACGATGTATAAGTCCATCTTCTTCTTCTGCTCTGTCTTCTACGACAGCCACCATGGGTTTTCTCCAGGTGCTCTTCTGGTTTCATATGAATTAGATGAATGAACGCAGATGGTGAAGGGATTAAAAGAACTGGGAGTTATTTTAAAAAATAAAATTATGGACACCTAATTAAGAACACCCTTATGGGGATTTAGAAATTAATTTTTCCCATTTTACTTTCTAAACTACAGGGACTAATTTGCATAACTCAAATTACAGGGACTCAGTTACAACCAAGTCAAAAGTATAGGGACTGAGTTGCACCGAGTCAAAGTATAAGGACCAAGTTACAATTGTGTTAAAACTATACGGACCAAATGATTAATTTTCCCATTAATTAATCATTACCATGTTTGCATCAAAAAATTGTTTTTTATGTTTGGTGCAAATAACACAATTTTTTGTTACTAAATCTACACTTTTAACTTTTTTTTTATTTAATTATATATTTTAAACATGTATTTATTAACAAAAATAAACTTTTACAAATATATAATTCGAGTTTATGATCCGATTCTACATCCTTATTACGAGTTTATTTAAATTCACAAGTTTGACAACGTTGATCGAGTGTGTGTGGCTTTTGAGTTTTAAAACACTCTTCCTCATTCTCCTTTTGATAATTTTGTCCAATTGAGTCTAACCTTCTGTAGTTCTACTCCTATTTTTTATAGGAAGGATTTGTTTACTCTTGGGGAGAGCCACATCTTATCTGCCGGTAGTTGTAGAATAGCTCTTAAATACAGTACCTCGAGCACGACTAAAATCAATTCTCTTAATTGTAAATGTTGCTACCAACAAATTCAGATATAGCATTGGAGACTAGCCAAAAGAATCTTTGAAGCATAGGTGCTAACACCAACAATTTCAACCTTGTGTTGGATGCATAAACAGTCAACCTTTGGTTTATCAAAATGTAATGAATTAACTCTGTCACCTAGGATAATGCCATGTCACAACATCAAAATGAAAACACCAAATATGCCCATCAAGGAATAGGGGAAAAATTTATTTAAATCAAAGATATTAGTGTTTCATATTTAAAGTATCACATCCCCTGCCATTAAAATTAAAATGTTTGTATCAATATAATCTATAAATCTTGTGATAACACCGCCTTCAACCGTTAAATCTTCTTCATCACTCACTTAACACCGTTATCACCGTTAATGACCATTCTCATTCCTAGAAAAAAGAACTGAAAGAGGCAATCGCACAAGATGGGGGGTGAATTGTGCTTCCAATAATTAAAATGATGACAAATAAAGACACTCTAAAACTTTATACTGGTTCGGCCAACACTGCCTATGTCCAGTTCTCTAACACCTTGTTGGGTTCCACTAATCACAGGTTTTACGAGCACAGGTTCACCTGTCAACCTTTACAGAGTTTTAGAATCTCTCTAAACACTCCCCCTTACTACCTGTAAGGCAATATCCCTGTTCTAAAGCACCAAACTTTCAGAACAACCTCAAACAGTAGAGGATTTCAATAAATACGTTCACTTAATGAACTGATTGTGATAAACACTTAAGTATAGATAAAATCTCTAACACAATAAATACAGAAAACAGAGAGCAATGAATGAGTATGTGAATATTCTCATTTTTCGTCGCTTTTCAATAAATGCTCAAGTTCTGTATTTATATCTCTTCTCAGATTTTGCCCTAGCGTTCAATCTTCAAGAAGCCGTTTGAATTTAGTCGTTGGGAGCTCATAGCTGTTGGCATTTAATGCAGCTTCTTCATCGGGCTTAACTTTCTGCTCTAGCTTCAACTACTTCTTGCGTAGGGTGAGCTAGGAGAGAGACAGACTTAACGTTCTGAGCGTCTGTACGAATTGTACTTTCTGGCAGCTTTTTCAGTAGCGCTAGGTTGATCTGCTATCGCTAACTTCATAGTGAGTTCTGTACTTAAGCTGTTAGCTGAACAAATAATCATTTAAGGTATAGAGAATGCTATCGCAAATTTAGTCCATTAGCTCAAATGAGATAAAGACAATATAAGGTATTTCAAAGCATTTTATATCGATAGACAAGAGTATTATCGATAGCATATTCTTTTAGCTCAATGTTCAGAGTACTAGCTATATCATATCAGCATACATTCTTCTATCGATTGCTAATCCCTTATCGCTAGATACTTGATTGCTTATTAGCTTTAAGGATACTGAGATGATTATTAAAGGGTGTTTCAAGGTATCCTATTATCGATAGCTAAACGAGTTAGCGCTAGCAACTATGTTAGCTCATTTGACTCATTTGTTCTCAGGCACTAGCTATCTGAATGATCATTATCTGAAGCATTTTTGTTATCGATAGCTTAACTTGTTATCGCTAGCTGATTCTATAGCTCAAGGACTTTGATTTATATTTGTATTTCCTTTCATTTATCCATGTTATCTATGAACTTCTAGCGATAGAATCTTTCGTAGCGATAGAGATAGACTTGGTGATATATATTAGTTTTGTTATTTCTATGTCTTCACTTGCTATGGCTTTGTCTATTAGCTATAGAGATTCACTTATCGATAGAGATATTCATTCTTATTGTTTTGCTAAGTTACCATCTGCTATTTTTGAATCTTTCATCTAGCAATACATCTTTTACTCTTGCAATGGTGATATGTTACCTATTAGATTTTACTCGTTTAAATCAAAGGTAACTTGCGCTCATTTGCTTATGTTATTTATGGGGTCAGTCTTCATCAAAACTTAAGATTCTAACACTATTCACATTCATTTTATTTGATTCTCGAATATTAATGTCTTTTATTATGACCCTTCATAGTCATAATTCTAATGTTCATTTTATTTAGTTCCTGAATATTAATGACCTTTATTGTGACCCTTCATGATCCTGACTATTAATCTTTTTTATTGTCACTGATCTAGCTGTTGATGTTTCAATATATATAGGTAGTTAATTGGTTTCTTTTCTTATGCCATCGGATTGTTGTTGCTCTTCCAAATCTATGATGTGTTTGTCATCATTCCTTTCTTTTACACAACATGAGGTTTTAGGTATGAATTTCTTTATTTTGATTGAATTCCTAATCCTAATTTGTTTATCATTTTTTTAAATTCTAAAGCAGACCGTGAAGTCGTGGATATTGACTTCTTCATTCTAAATGAATTTTTAATATGTTTATTGTTCTTTTTCTTTGATAAATATGAGGTTTTGGGTATGAATTTCTTTATTTTAATCAATTTCCAAATGTTTATCATCACTTATCTTTATAGAAAATGAGGTATAGGGTATGGATTTTTTTTCCTCTAATTGACTGTTCTAGGAGTAATGGTTCTTTAATTTTGGGCAAACCTTCGGACTCATGTGCTTATGGAGATATTAGCATTTGTATTTGGTGTTCTCAAATGATTAGCTCATGGGGATATTAGCGTTTGTTTCGGGTTTTGAAGTAATCAAATTGGTGCAATGAAATTCATCCCAATGTTCTTCTAATGGTAAAAGATTTTACTTTCTGTATTGTAGAACTTTCAATTGAAATAATCACATTTATATTGTTTTGTATTTTGGTTGCTCAATTTCTTGTGTTTTCAAGTGATAATCCTTTTATCCATTTCTTTTCTATTTTTCAGTAGATATATATGGAGGTTGATGCATTGGAACAAGTATTATTGTTCCTCTATTCTTCCTCCAATTTTATTTCATAATATACTATATTATTTTTCTTTCATCTTTATTTCTGATATGAGGATGAATTAATATGGACTTATGTCATTTTTACTCTCTTTTTGTGCTTTGGTTAATTATTTCTCTCTTTTTTTACTAATTGATTTTGTGTCTTCTTTCCCCTTTTTTCAGATATGAAGATAAGTATATATGTATATTCTGAAAGCTAGACTCAATTACTACTTGGCTACTTGGCAATGATAACATAATCCCGTCTTACAAAAGCTTTATGTGCTTATTAAGCTTGCCATATTTTTTTACGACAACATAGGGTATGTTTGGTCACAAAATTTGACATTTTTTAATAATTTTTATTTCGAATGTGAAAGGACTGGATAGTAATATTAAGGCATTTTAAATCAACAATCATGCACTTTTATTTTTGTATAATTTTTTTTGAAAGACATTGTTATTGGAATTTGAAAATGGTTGTTAAATAAATTCAGTTTAAATGTTATACAAAATAGAAAAAGGTCGAGTGGGCCTTTTTCTTTGAAGACGACATTCTCCTATTCAAAGAAATGTGAAAAATTATGGCTATACCTTTGGACTTATTAAACATTTAATTACTAATGTGAATCATTCAATAGAATGTGAAAAAGATTGTTAAACAAAATTGGTTTATATTACAAATATATGTTCAAAATAAAAAATGTAATAATTATTTAGTTATGTTTATATTTTTATTATATCTTTGTGTATATCAATTCATAAAAGTTATTTATTATTAATATGGCCAATAATGACAAAACCATCATTATTTAGAAGTCCAAAGGTTTAAGCCACACCTTTTCACATTTCCTTGAATATGGGTGTTATCTATAAAAAAAACCAATTTTATTTAACAATCAATTTCACATTTAATTGAAAAATTAATTAATAGTGAAATTTTTGGGGCAGCAAAAGAGTTAGTTACAACCTTTCACATTCCTTTAAAAGAAAAGTGTTATCTTAAAAAAAAATAAACAAACCAACCCCTTCACATTCCATACATTTAAACTGAAATTATCTAACAAACCCTTTAGGGGTGAAATTGCATTACACAAATAACTCTAGGTCACTGCGTGAACCTAAAAAATATAGTGCACATTAACCCTTGAGTATTTAAACATTCTATATACAAAAATTAAATTAAAAATATTAGAGAAATTACTGGAGTTATTTATGTTTAACGGATATGGTATTTAATTAACCTAAAATATCTCTATTAATAACAAATACATAAGACCTATTCGATTTTAAGTCATTCTCAAAGTGAGGGGAGTTGTATGATGCATTGAAATAAGAGAAGTTGTATCAACTATCAAGTGCCATTTATAGCAATGTAGCTCTCAAAGGATTTAAATACTACATTTTCACAAACTACAATCTTAATTATCTCCATATTATGGATATGGCATGCATTTTTAAAGTGTACTAAACAAACGAAGTATGTTTAGAATATACAATTGTAGTAATGTATGCTTTAATGTTGAGATTAAAAAAGTAAAAAAATTTATTAGTTTTCAACTCATCCAATTTAAAATCAAACTTGCTCTTAAATTCATCGAAAATTCTATATGATTTTATTATTTTCACTTGTACAAACACAAAATACTATTCAGTTTTTTAGAGAAACATAACAAATAGAAGATAAGATAGAAAAATATAGAATAAATAACATAATTTATGCAAAGCATGGGGACATGACTTGCCGAATTTACTTCTTAATTAATATGCACAAGCTGAAAATATTAAAATAACAATGTACTAAACAATATAAATTAGGAATAAAATTGTATATTCTTACAATAAATTTATCAGATTCAATGAGGAGACTTATGTACAAAAGCAATGCTCTATCTCCTTTATAAATAAGACTTTAAATAAATGAATAAGATGCGAATGCGATGAAGTTGGAGAATATGTTTTTATCCTTTTCTTAAAACATTATTGAAAGTTTGAAATTAAGTGTTGTAATTACCCTATTTTATTATATTAGATCATATTATATATAAATATAAGTAGAAAGGAACTATAACAATCACCAAACGCCACATTTAACTAAAAAGTTCACGAAAAATTTACATATTGTAATCCTATTCTTCTCCCTTCCTAATATGATATAAATTTTAAAGTTTCCTCAATAAATCATGCACTTTCAGATCGAATAGGTACATCTATACATGTAATATGTATTTTTCTGATGAATTTTTTACATGTATTCTTTCCTCAAGGTAAAACCCCCAAACCATTTAATCATATAACTACAATTAAATTCAACCAATATTATCTATAATTCAACTATATTATTTACTCATACAAATAACATGAATTGTTGAATTTCTATAAATAATTAAACTGGACAAAAAAGATAAAAAAAATATAAAATAAATAACACTATCCATGCAACGCACAGGGATATGCGTCTTGTTTTTCAACTTATTTCATTTAAAATATTTTTAGTTAAGTAAACTTATTACTAATTTTAAAATAAATTTGAATCTATGGGTTTCTAGTAATGGAGAAAAGGCTAATGTGTTTATTAAAATAAGCCAATGTGTAAGAGTTTCTTAATGATTGACCAAATTAAATAAGTCATTAATAGGTTGAGATAATTATTTACAAAAACACCAAGCTCCCATACCATGTGACTTTCAGTATAAATAAAAATGTGTTGAACCGACAATATATATACTATTTGATATATACTATATCATATATTCTGAAAAGTATTTGTTGATATACTCCTCTGATTCTTATTATAAAGCATCAACTAACAATATTTTTGGTCCCAAATTATAAGGCACTAACAGCCACATTAATTGTTTTTCCCCACTGTACCTTTGTCGTTAATGGAAGCTTAAAGTTGAAAATGTGAAGTCATATCATTTAATGAGGGGTTAAGTTGGAAAAAGTGGTCAATTTAACCTTAATATGATAACCCAACTACTTTCATTAGTTTGTGAGGATTGGTAGTTAGTACTTTATAATAAGGACCAGAGGGAGTATAATGTATCATATATCCTAAAAAGTATTTATTCACTCATTATGCATGTGCTTGTATCAATATACTCCCTCCGTTCCTAAATATATGATCTAACTGAATTTTTCTGAAAAATTCTAAGAAAACTAAATAAGTTACTTATAAATTGATTTGCCTAAATTTTTCTTTAAACTAATTTATTTGACCTATAAATTTATTTAACTTTCTTAATTTCTCCGAAAAAAAGTTAAAAAGGAAGGAAGTATATACTTACTCATCCCAAAAGTGACTCACTTTTATCGTCTCCCAATCGGCTTCTCTCACCAAAATACTGTTCACAAGCCCATTTTAGGATTGAATTGGGCTCCGTTCGAACCATCATTTTAATAAATTATTATGCTTGGGCTGCGGGCCGGCTAGAGGCATATTTGGGGCCATGGAGGGCCTTTTCAAAATTCCCACCTTTTCTTTTGAAAAAAATAAAAACTCACCAAAACACTCCTTCTCCTTCTCTCCACTCCCCTCTTTATTCCTTTCTTTTTCTTCCAATCCATCTGTTACCATGTCCTCTCTTCTCTCTCTCTCTCTCTCATCTCCATTTTTCCCTAAACTCGTGAACCACTCTGCTCTATCTTTCTTTTTCATTTCACTCCACATGACCATCTCCCTCACTCTTACTCTTAGGGCGGAGCAAAATACCCGAAACTCAATGGGTTAGCCCACTACCCACAATTTTTATCTATTTAATATCAACACGATTAAATCCAATGATGGGCGGGTGCAAATCCAGTCCATTTAAATGGACGGGAGATGGGCACACCCTCGAGCTGCCTATACCTGACCAGTTATATATATTTTTAATTTGTTTTAATTTTGTCCAGTGAGAATGAGTCAGAGACCATCGGCATTCCTGTAAATTTCAATAAGTAAAAATGTGAAATTGTAAAATGCCATCGCCCGCCCATTTTAGTTTGAAGTTTAAACATTATAAAGATGTTATTATGGTATTTGTTTAAATTTAAGTTCTTTTGTGCAACAAACTATGATATAAACATGGATGTGAAGTTGTGGATCCTGCTGTTACTTTTAATATGTGAATGCGATGCTTTAATTTTTAACTTTGATAAGAAATTTAGAAATTTGTAATAAAACAAAAATAGGTCAAGTGATTAATGGGTTACTTCATAATCTATTTAACCCACCCATTTAATCCAAAGCCATTTAGTTCATGCTTAAATGGGTTGAGGCTCGGGCCATAACCATCTATTGTTAAATGGGCGAGGGGATGGGTTAGGGTCCCGCCCATTGCTCATCCCTAGGCACTCTCGCTCCTCTCCTCATTTTCTTCAGCACCATCTCAACCTGAGCATTCACCTCCGCAAGGCATCTCCGGTAGGTAGGTGATGAAGTTGAGATCTCAAGCTCCTCTTCCAGTTCTTATGTCTTCCGCTTCTGTCTTTTCCTCTCAACAAAGCCCTAATCTTGGCATCTCTAAAGCACCATGAAAAGGAATAAGGTGAATCTTGGTTTTCCTTTTTTTTTTTGGTGCTGCTAACTTCTCCGCCTTCTCCATCATTGTGGGATCATTGTGAGAATTTCTTATTGAAACCTATCATTAACCTCATGGTCATTCGTCCTCACTTTTCATCTTCTAGGAATGGGTTTTGAATTTCAGATGTGGCTTAACCATGCCTTCTACCTTCTAGGTACCTAAAATGTATTTTTGAAGAGCAAGCAAATTCTTTGGCATTGAGCCATAGACAACTTTAACCTTAAAACATGAAGTGCAGAGCCTCGGCGGTATGTGTTTTAGATTTAAAATTTATATTTTGCCAAAGTGTCGAAGTTCTTGCTTTCTTGCTATGATTTAATGTCAAGGTAAAAATTTCATCTGTACTCCTTGAACACTTTCATTTGTTCCACACCGTTATTGAACAAATCCCATGTTGAATCCAGTTTCTATTATCACCGATGGTCCCTTGTTTCTCCCTGTGTTTGAATTCATCCAAGCTAGTAAGTCCAGTTCATGAATTTGCAGATTTCGGTTGTTGTTTGTTTCTTTGTTCATGAGGTAAGCAACCAAAACAAGAACTTTGTAGTCTATATTTCCTTTTCTTCTAATTTTGCCTTGTGAGCATTTACATGGTCTTTCATTTTTGTTCTCCCTCCGTTTGCACTTCTAGTAGAATTCTGCTTTCAGCCTACAGTTATTCATTTATAATTTTCCCAAAATGATTTCGGGAGTTGATATTGAGCATGCAGCCACTGAAGATGGTTAACCAAATAGAAAACGACATGAGGATGAGAACACTTGATGAATCAGTATGTCTCTCTAAAATTGGGTTTCTAAATATCATGTTGACTTGAGTGGTTTCAATTCTTTTCCTGCAATTTTGTAATAACTTATTTCCTTATTAGAGTGTGGAAAGTAATGATAACATTTCCAATTTCATATCTTAAGATTCAGTTTCTAAAAATCATGTTGAGTTGGTAGTAATTCGTTAGTGGTGAGTTTGGAAATTCAACTTCTAGATGATTATGTTGACAATTTGATTTTGCATGCTCACACATGACCTTGGGATAATAGGGGCTGAAAATGGTGAAAGTGATATAAGGAACAATATGCTCTAATGGAAATGCATGCTATGTTATGTTAGAATGAATGTTGTTATGTGAGATTTAATACTCTTATGAGGCTAACATGTCTCTCACTTTTTTTAGCATCTTGATATAGGTACTACTTCTAAATTGGTTCCTGTACGTATTTCGCTCAGTGACCATTGTTTTGCAAAACTGGTAATTACTCACCATTGGCAATGGGTGGTATGATCATGTTCTATAACATAATCAGTTCTGTAGTTCATATTGAAGGTTTTTATGTTTGAGGTAGAACTGTTAGGGGCAGTGGCACTTTTGAATTTGCTTTTTTGACTTACAGGTTTATCTTTTCTAAGATGTCAATAAAGTTGTAACCCCTCTATATAATACAATTTCTCCACTTGAAACATACCCAAGGTGATACTAACCTTAAATTAGCTGTCTCATTTCTTAACAGACCATTGACTTTTGAACCCCCTAAGACCAAGCCCTTCCACTACATGTATATCCTATTGTTCCAATTGCAATGCAACCAAAACCAAGCTTACTCAACTGTATTCTCTGAAAAAATGCTTCTCTGATGGATGACCATGGGAAATTTTGAAGATGTTAAGAGGTGAAGATTGTTGACTATATGCGTATGGGTGTATGTTTTATCTTTTTTATAGGTTGTACTATAGGATTATGACCTTTGCTAGCATCAATCCTCTCAAAAAGCTGCAACCTCCAAGATGACGAAACATATAAAGATTGATTTGTGTTACATTGATTTGTGTGTACCTTACTGACACCTTGATTCGAAGGATAATCTTTTAGTCCATTACCTTTATCTCGCGCCACAGCCCCTCATTTGAGTTGCGATACAATTTTCATGTTTTTGTCAAGGCATTTTAGAATGTGTATTCTAATCCTCCAGGCTTCCGATTAATTTCGTGATGGGACAGTCACTGCGAGGTAATATTTGGTCAAATCAAATTTGTATGTTATGTTGTACTGTAGCTTCTTATATTTCTTCTTTTTATCTCTACAGTGAACTGATGAAGCCTGTTGCATGGGATTAGAAGCCATTCATAGTGTCCTGCAAAATATATTTTTAATGATTTTAATCCAAAGGTTTCATTTTTTATGTGTCGGGCAATAGAGTTCAATTCCATATGCTCATCTATTTGATAGAACTCACCTTCTAAGTAGCTAAACATTTGGCAAGCCTGTTAGCTTCTGAATGAGATTTAAATAATACCCTAAACAAGAATAGCATATTTTGAAAGGTTGGACTACATTTGAATACATTCATTTTTTGTGTTCAGATTTTGGTAGAATTTAATATCTCTTTAATAGATAAAGGGTTAATTGTACTTACGCCCAAGAGGAAAGCTGTTATAATATTCATTTTGAAGGTCATGAAAGTAGATGTTTGAAGGTCAGGTAGTCCTCCCTTGTTTATGACTTTTTTTTTGTACATGTTATGAGATTCAGTTTTTTAAGGTTTGAACAATGGGAAATGGACGTTAGAGTTTCCTCATAAATGCTTTGCCAAGTGTACTCCCTTACAATTCAATCAAAGCTCTGTTATTTGGCACAAATCGTTTTGGTTTTTAAAAGAAACAGTTTGAAAAGGTTCAATTAATTATCTGAAATGAATTTCTAGATCACTTCTACTTTACCATGTTCTGACCCTGCTACTGCTTTCTGGCATGTTTTGGACCTACAACACACAACCTAAAGCTAGAGTTCTCTTTATTTCTTACATGCTTCATGGCCCTAACTATTTGGTTGTTTTAATCTTACGTTGGTAAATCCATTAAATAATAATATAGTGTTAGGACATTGTCAAAAGCTACCACCTTCTCAATATGCAAATAAGTAATGTGGTTTTTCTGTAGCATATAAGGCAACATTTCAAGTGTACCCTACTATTTTTTTTTTATTATTACTAACATGCATGCTCATTTTATTCAATATATTCCTTTGCAAGTTATATTTCCTGAAAATATGGGATCATGGGGGGTAATAGCCATCATTACATTTGACAATTCCATATACTCCCTCTGGTCCTAATTATAAGATCACTTTGATTTTTTTTTTTAGAAATTAAGGATGTAAAATTAATCACTTTAAATTGTCTTTAATTATCTTTTTTCCTCAAAACTAATTTATTCTACTTATAAACTAACCTATAATCTAATTACATGTGACATATGTTATAATTTAATGGTCTAATTTGATTCCTTAACTTCCACAAAAAAAGTCAAAGCGATCTTATATTTAGGACCGAAGAGAGTAGTTTCCAACGGATTGTTGGATGGTTGCCATTAAAGAGTCAAGCACAAATGAAGAACTAATCCACCACTACAAAAAAACAACAAATTTCCGACGGAATTTACCGACAGAAAAAATTCCGTCGGTAATTACCAACGGATTTGCGACGGAAATTTCGTCGGAAATTTTACCGACGGAATTTCCGTCGGTAATTTAATTAATTATATTATTTTATTTATAAATTATTATTTTAATAATAATTAAATATTAAAATATTATTACCGACAGAAATTTGCGACGGAATTTCCGTCGATAATTTAATTAATCATTTTATTTTATTTATAAATTATTATTTTAATAGTAATTAAATATTAAAATATTATTACAGACGGAATCGGTAATATTAATTATTTATTATTTTATAAATAAATTATTATTTTAATTTATAAATAATATATAAAAATAAAATATTATATTAATTTATTTTAAAAAATATTTTATAAATAAATAAAACTTATTTAATAAAAATTAATATATACACGTGATGTAAATTTATTACAAATTTAATTTTAATTTTTTATTAAATAATATTTTATTTTTAATAAATAATTAAATATTAGTAATAAAAATGAAAATAATTATAATTTAATAATATATATAATAAAATAATTATTTAAAAATTTCATAAAATAAAATGAAAAATAATTATAATATAATAATATAAAATGAAAATACTAAATATAATGGATTGTATATGAATATAAAAATTATTTATAAAAAATAATAGAATTATTAATATGTAAATTATATATTAATAATTATAAAATATTTCATAATATATTAAGATTAAATATAATTATAATAATGGGAGTTTAAATATTATAAATATAATAGTTTGCAAATAATTTCATAAGGTGTTCGTAGCTCAACTGGTTAAGGCATCAGATATGCCCCAACAGGTTTGGGGTTCGAATCTCTCTGAAGACAAAATTAAAGGCAATTTGTGGAAGCGACACGTGGTTGGATGTGAGCAGGGACACGTGACAGCACGAGAGTGCGACACGTGGCAACTTAAATTTTTTAAAAAAATAAAAAAATTACCGACGGGAATTCCGTCGGTAATAATATTTTAATATTTAATTTAAATTAAAATAATAATTTATAAATAAAATAATATTATTAAAATTACCGACGGAAATTCCGTCGGTAATTTTACCGACGGAAAAAAAATTCCGTCGGTAAATAGATTTGCGATAGTGGAATTTCCGACGGAAAAAATTCCGTCGGAAATTCCGCCGGAAAAATTTTTCCGCCGGAAATCCGTCGGAAAAGTCGATTTTCCGACGGAATTCCGTCGCTAAATTCTGTCGGAAAATCGTTGTTTTTTTGTAGTGCACATAGAATAGCACAATTTATGACTCAGTAAGGAGATTCTTGAATGTAGTTTTTTATAGCTGCATATACTTTCTTACTTTAAAAACTTGATGCAGCCTATTAGCTTTTCTGGAAAAGAATCAAATGAAAAGTTATTATTTTATAGAGAGGAGAGCTCTTTTGACGCTGTCATTTTATTTTATCTTTGTATAATTGTATGTTGTGTAACTTTCCAGCGTAAAAAATGTTGTTGTATAGCTTGGAAGGTAGATGATGACAAAGTTCCAGCCACAAAAGATGCCAGCTGATACGATGCTTACTTCTTCGAAGCTGCTTACTTTCTCAGGTCTCAAGTATTGTCACTCAATAGCTGCTGTTTTGTAGGTTATTTGTATAATGAGATTAAGTAGGGGTAGGGGTAGGGGGTATTTTTTTAACGCATGATGATTTTCAATGTAACTATAAGATCTGTGTGCAATGTAAACGGACTATGTGCCTGTTTGGGGGAGCTTTTAGAACCTAGGTTTGGGACCCCAAACCTAGGTTCTAAAACATGGTAGCCAAATAGATGATTTTTTGGTAGAAGCACTTTTTTCAGGTAAACCATGTCATTAATGGTTGTTGAGTGGGTATTACAAGATTTTTTATTACATATAAGTAGAAAGAAGATAGATGGATGGATGAAATATAATTAATGTTAATTGAATTTTGATAAGTATTAACAATACATGTAACTAATGGTTGATAAAAGAAATCCAACACATAATATTATGGTTAAACGGGTATTTATGTGGGTATTACAAGAGTTTATATTATAATAAGTACGTAACTAGATTGTGTAAAATTATCAAATACATCATTTATAAATATTAACATAACAGATAAATTAGAGATTTGATATAACACGTGGGGAAAATTATTAAACATGTTCCTTAAGAAATATACTTCAATGTAGTAATCTTATTAAAATGTTCTCTAGGCTTGGAATAAAGTATATATTTCTAAAATATATTCTTCATTGTCATTGGACAAGGTACATATATGAGCTGGTACGTGAGACTAGCTCAGTATTTCTCTTTACTCTGAGCAGTAAGCCATTTTTTGAGACATTCAGTTCTTCTTTTACAAATTTGGTTATCTGTTGGGCCAGGCATCTAATTACTATTTATTCGCGACCAACTGCACACTGTTCATCTTATTGTTGTATGTTGTATAATTTTTTGTCATATATGTACACATATCTTTCTACTACAGCAATTTTGGTTATTCCACATATATTCCAATTTCTAAACATATTATATTACTCTCTCTTGTTTTTATTATAAGGTACGAACTAACAAATCTTATATACCTATAAAATTGGTTAAAAACATTAAAGTTGTCAAATTGAAGTGATTTACAATATTACTTATACTAATTACACTAAACTCAAATATACCATATTATTACTACTCTCTCCCACTATTCTTATTAAATATGGAAATTAATGGAAAAATATATTTAATGCTTCTTGAAAATTAACAAGTGTCTTATAAAAAGGATAAAACAAACTTGTTAGTTGGTACCTTATAATAAGGAATAGAGGGAGTACTATATATACGCACAGTTTTTAAGAAAATTTTGACCAAAGAATTCCACTCCTTGTATGCCGTTTTGTTTTTGTTGAAATCCTTGTGTGCCTTTTTGACAAGATGATTTTTATAGAGTAGGGTATTCTAACATTTTTTATATATTGTCCTTATTGCACTTTGCACACTCACTTCCAACCTAGTTTAAAAACATATATTTAAGTTTGAACCAATAACAGAGTTAGGAACATTTTTTTAAAATATTTTCTAATCAAC
This sequence comes from Mimosa bimucronata, assembly GCA_037074515.1. Taxonomy (NCBI): domain Eukaryota; kingdom Viridiplantae; phylum Streptophyta; class Magnoliopsida; order Fabales; family Fabaceae; genus Mimosa; species Mimosa bimucronata. Next base: position 23,541,963 of record CM073445.1, on the reverse strand, counting down.
ATTTTTATTATAATAAATCTTATTTACTAATTTTTTTCATATAGGCTAAAAGAATTGACTGATTTTAAATAAATTCATACAAATGGAATGTGTTCAAATAATTTACATTGTAATCGATTTATACTTCAATTATAATTAAAATAAAATCCAAATATGTTTTTAGCAATTTAAATTTAATCTAAATAAATAAATTTTAATAAATATCATGAAAATTCATAAAATAATAAATTCTACTACATATTAAAAATTTTAAACCTATATGGTTATAATTTTTTTGCTATATAATTTTTACAATTAAATAACTTTTTATGTTTCTCCCTTTTATACCTTTCATTAATTTTTGTCATTATTACTCTCTCTCTTACTTATTAATAAATAACAGTATCTGTTTTTTTTATTAAAAATATAAGTCTCACACATTTAGTGCTTTCAAGTTTCAATCAATTTTAATTCTTTCTCGAATTCTATAATTCAATTTAAAGGACATTATTTATAAGGATGGAGGAAATGCTATATATGAACAAAGAGTCCCACAATCCCAAACAATGGAGATTGTTCCATTTTTAATACAATGTCACACAATCGATTCTATTAAATTCAATGTCGATGGATCATTTAACGCGAATGCTAAGGTATGTGCTTTTAGTGGTATAAATTATATAAATTATAATGTGCCGGCCTTGATCCTTAAGGAATGGGTTCTTTTTTTATTTTTGTTTTAGGTGTATAATGTTTGGGCCTCGATCATCGGAGTAACTTTAATAACAGTTAATATGATTATAATCCATTGAGTATATGGTCAACCCTACTGTATTGATGAAGGATCAGGTTCGTTTCTTTTTTATTTTATAAGTTTTTTTTTTTTTATAAGTGATCAGGTTCGTTTCTGTTTTTTTTTTTTTTTTACTGAGATCAGGTTCGTTTCTGCTACTGAAATATTAATAACTTTTTAGTAACTACAGTCACATTGCACTATTTCAGTTCAAAAAAACATTGACTACGTGTTAGTACAAGATTAATTCAAGAGCACATAAATAAATATTGAATCTTAATTAGTTTCTAGGGATGGAAGAATCATGTATCAATGATCCAAATATATAACATGATCGACATAAATATACATAGAACTAACTGTTAAACTTTTTATATCCATACTTGTATTTAATACAACCAAAGAAGTAATTCTTTTTTTTTTTTTTGGTAAAGAAAAGTTTAGGTGAGTTCGGTCCTAGGGCTCACCAAAGTCAGGACATGCCTCCAGGCTCAAAGAACTCTTATAAGGGTACTTACAGATTGCCCACCAACAAGGTCCTTATATTGACTGGATTCGAACCCACAACCTTATAGTTATGAGCCAAACCGTTTTACCAACTGGACCAACCTTTGTTGGAACCAAAGAAGTAATTCTAAGTGCAACTCAAATAAAATTTTCATATAAGGAAATTATCATTTTTTTTACTAAAAAAGAAACTATCATTTCAATAGTAAGGAATAAACAAGAAAACAACTTACTTCTAAAGTGAATGGCCATTTGAAGCATTTCCCCATCAGCTGCTCACCAAATTGTTTTTTTAGAAATCTTAAGTTTTAATTTTTAATAGTGTTATGGTGGCATAAAGAACCTTCAAGCCTCCAAGTTATAATAAGTGACTGTCAAGCAATAAGAATTTAAGGAATTGATAAATTTATAAATTTTCTTCTTCTGTTACAGGTAAAAGCCTCCAAGTTTGTATAAATTTGTAGCGGTTTGGAAATGAATTTCTTAAAACCATAATATATCCACCCTTACAAACATAAGAAAACATATAGAAAGAGAGGAACCAACTAGAGATTAATACATAAAAGCTAATAAATTAAAAATCATAACCATACATGTAGAGTGAGTGAAAAGTTTTTTTTACATATCTTCATCTTCATCGTCATCAGAAGAACCGCAGTCATCGTCATCAGAAGAACCGCCGTCATCGTCATCATAAATCATATTATTGTTGCGGCGTCCCATAGCACGACGGACTCCCCTCATAGTAGACTCCAGATCTTTGACCCTCTCAGACAAAGTCTCTAAGGACTCCACTGCTGTTTCAACCACTAGAAACAAAGGTTGGAGTTTTTCTTCCAACTTTTTATCTAATGCCTCTAACAACTTAGATTTGGGAGATGATGGCTCAGGCAAAGGGTGCTTGTCCAGTGAATCAGGACAATGGAACTCTTGAGGAGGAGAAGGAGATGGAGGGGGTTGAGATGTGGAAGCCATTGATTAGTCTGTAGTAAATGCGTGAAGAATGAGAAGAAGAAGGGCCTTGGAAGCTTGTGGCTTGCTGGTTGGTTAGGGTGCTTTGAGTCGCAAGGCACAGAGAAAGCTAAAGGAATTGGAAGACGAGGAAAGGTTTTAAACTATATATTCACATAAAAAATGTCATTCCCATAATACCCTCACGTAAATCAAACTTTGGTCAAAGGTAATGATATCCGTAGGACCACACTCATGTGGTGGTTTATCCAAATATAAAAATTAAACCTAAAATTGTTATGATTAATTTAAAAATCAAATCGAAAGGTAAACAATTGACAAAAACTTAAATTTTTTGGAGCACTGTAGATAATATCATTGAGGTTGGAAATTAAATTTATTTAGTAGAAAATGACTCAATTAAAAATATTAGGGACAATTAATTAGAGGTCTCATGTAAGAAACATAATTAAGATGAGGTCCTATTAGTTGTAAACACTAGCCCAAAAGTTGTTATTATCATCTTAAAAGTTGTTATTTACAACCTGCGGGACCTTATCTTAATTATGTTTTTTCTATGGGACTTCTAATTAATTGTCCCAAAATATTTTATCAAATGCTGCCGTAATATTTAAATTTGATAATTATCAGTTTTGTTTATAAAAAAAACTTGATCTAGATTTCGCAAAGCATAAACATTGAAATTTAAATTTAAACTATGATGTTAATTACTGGTCATAGACTTTATAACAAAAGGGCATCGGTGACAGCCCAAGGGGCAGTGCTCGGATGGTCAGAAGTGGGATGGTAAGGGACCTCTCCGCCATTTGCCAAAGGGCCCGAGTTCGAACCCTGGGAAGTCCCCTTAATCCTGGAGGGCGACTCCGGATTAGTCGGTTCTCAAAGATGCCGAACACCAGGGCTTTAAACAAAAAAAAAGGACATCGATGACCTAGTGGAATATTTTTTTTAATGTTAAATGACTCGATTAAAAATATTTTATTGAATTTTGTCCCCTAGGATTAGGGTGACCAATATATTAATACACCAAAGCCCTAAAAAAAACAAACAACCCCCTTCACATGAATATTTACATACTTTGAGTTTGAGTGTGACAAATCATTTAGATTCTGAATCAAATAAAAGGCAACAATTTAGCTGCTTTTGATCCAAATTAGCTAATAGTTCATTTAAAACTATTCAAATTTTATTTCGATTTTAAGGAAATATTTCATTTTTGGATCGTTTAAGATAAGTCTCCGCCCTTTTTTGGATAAAAGTCAAATAACATTATAAAGATAAAAAAGTTTACAAATGTCAAACTAAATTAGGATATACAATGCCAAAAACTTGAAATTAAGCAATTGTCAAGGATTTCTAGCAACGTAGCTTTATCATCTATGGGCATTCGAACATCTTTGAACACTTGTAGCATGTTTAGATTGTCAACAGCTATGGTATCATTGATGGTAGAAGTCTGTCACCAACGGAATCACATTAAAATAGATGAATTGATAGGCAATGATATATAGGAGGCTCCCAAATTACTACAGAGTAACCATTGAATTCTCACCTTAAGCATTTCAATTGAAAGTAAAATGTTTTCCTCTTATCTTTCTTCCATCTCAAAGATTGGATAAGTTGGGTACCTGCAAAAATTGCAATTTACATCCCACTTCAAACGTTCGCTTATATTTGCAATAAACAAATGTTCTAACCTCTTAGGCTTGTAGTGAGAGTGAGTTGTTTGGATAGAGATGAGGCCTTGGAGCTATCAGCTCAGATTTTATGATCAAGACGCCATTAAAAGAGAGCAGTCTCCACCCTATATAGTGATCAAAATTAGTTCAATTTTTGTGTTTTGATTGGTTCAAAATTAAAATGGTGTGGCTCTCCAAGAATATATAAGTATTTCTCCTATACCTTCATCCCTTAACCTGAAGTTTATCAAATTAATACATTTGGTTCAGATGGCGATTGTCCTTTTGGACCCTTCTCTTGATATGAACACTAATGTGATAATCATTTTTGAATTTAAAATTTTATAAAGTAATAAATAATAAATATTACATACGCACACCATTTGGCAACCATTTTCTCAAATATTCTATGACACTGGATGCAAACGAGAGGTGCTAAATGCTATTTCATCTTTGAAAAGATGACATTTAAATATACCATACCTTGAAGTATCATGCAATGGTGAGGAAGTAATCAGACACTACAACAGTATTATTGTGCGAGAAGTCTTGCTGCCATTGATGCCCACAGAAGAAAGTGGGGAAAATTATAATTTGGTCCCAAATAAGGACATTAATTACGAACAGATTTAAAAAAATCAAATTATATTGAAATCTCTGTGGATTTTGGTGATATTAAATGGCTTTTTATTGAGAATTCGATGAATTGTGCTCAATGAATTTTGAATGACAACTAAAGAGTTGTCAATTGCAACTAAATATGGACAATTTAAAGAGTTGTAATTGACAACTAAAAGAGCTGCATTAATAATCCATTTAATATCATCCAGGTGTTTAGGAACTTTAATATAATTTAATGATTTTTTGGGACTTGATTGTGACCAGTTCCCATATTTAGGACTTAATTGTAATTCTCCCAGGAAAGTGCAAAATAAAACTGAATTTAAAAGACAGTGTACGTGTTAACTAATAATCATTTAATGGCATTTTTTTATCTAAGGTTATTTCAATTCTTCTGTTCGTACTTCGTAATGTTAAATTAATTTTATGATTGTTAATTTTATATTCAATAAATCTAAATGTTTTCTCCCATTTATTTGTTAAAAGTCAGAAGTTACTTATGATGTAATCTTTTAGTATATACATAATTACATATGGTTGCTATAATTCTTTGCAAACATACATAACATATATAAGTATTTTCATTTAAATTAGGGAAAAGGGGCACACAACTATTTTTGAAGAGGTAATTAGCACCAAAACTATTTAATGGTGCAATTAACACCCCAAAATAATTAAAATGAGACAATTAGCAACTAACAGAACCTTAACACCGTTAGTGTTCATCACCTTCATCACATTTGGGAAGTTCATCAGATCTGAAAAGCCTAGGTGCTCGATGTTTTTCTCCCCAGTTAATGAGAATCCCAAACTTGGGTCTTCCTCTCCCTACCTTACAGGTTACATCACTATCCCAGCCATAAGAAAATATTTCCAGATCCAAAATTGCTGAGCATTCATGGAACCATTTTCCTCCTCCTCCTCTCTCTCTATATCCACTCACCTCCGTCACACCCTTCTTCTTCTTCTTCTTCTACCTGAAAATGGTGGCTCTTGTTTCCCAAGACAATGTGGTAGCATTAGTCTCTCGTACCGGCCGCCAATTGCAGCGTTATCGGAAGTTCGCCGCCAATTCGTCGATTTCGTCTCTTTCTCCCCTTCCCTCCCTTTCATTCTCTTCTCAGCCCCACTTCCCAGATTCTGAACTTCATAGATTATATACCTTGTTTATTCCTTTATGGTTTTGGGTTTCTGGGTTTTGTGGGTAGCTGATTCAAGACTATTTTAAGAGCCGAAGGTTTTACCTTTCTCGTGGGTTTCTCTCTTCACACTAAGTGTGTGGTTTTGTTTCTGTGTTGAAGGGGTTTTCGAATTGATTGATCATTTCTGTGTGGTTGAAATTATGTTAAGGTGTATACCATATAGATACAAGATGGAGGCAATTGTAAAGGGGAAAAAAAAAAAAAAGATCCAAGATGCAGGAGGAAGGCTCCATGGAGGCGTCAGAAGAATTAGAAGGTTTTCAGAAAATATTGAAAAACAGTAACAGTGTTAAGGTTCCGTTAATTGAGGGTTCTAATTGCGCCATTTTAATTTTTTTGGGGGTGTTAATTGTACCACATAGTAGTTTAGGGTGCTAATTGCCCTTTCAATAATAGTTGGGGGTGATGGGTGTACCTTTATCCTTTTTTTTTTTTTTTTTTGACCATTCATACCTTTATCCTTTAAATTATAAGGCAACATAATTTTTGACATTATTCTATTGATATATTTTGTAACGTTTTTTACAAAAGGTATTATAAAACGACACAAATTTTCGATCAAACTGTTAATATATTAAAAAACAAATCAAAGGAGTTATTTAGTTCATGTACTTAATTTTGAAATCCTTATATGGCTCAAATTTTTTTTTTCCTAAGAGCTAGATTTTTCTACCGTGTGAAAAAAAGATATGGTACATATAAGTATACTAAAATAAATTGAGAATTTAAAATTTAAAAATTGAAATTAAAGAAAATAAGTTAAAGAGGCCACAGTGAATATGATGGCAAGAGAAGCTTACTATTTGTGGTGAATATAGAGCTGATAATACAGGCCTCAGCCCATTGGGCAACTTGAAACCCATAAAAAAAATATGGTTATGGACTAGAAAAATAGGGCATATATGAAAATGGGTCTTTCGGGCCCGAACCAGTTAAACCTGAGCCCGTGACAAGCTAACTAGTCAAATCTATGGGGCAACCAGAACTCCTTTTTTCTCATTTTTTTCTTTTTTTTTAAACCCCAAAACCCTATTCCTAATTAACATTGCTTGATTGTTAATCATTGATGTTGTTAGACTTGGAAATTGGAAATTTGAAATCTTGGTTTTTTGGATTTTAGATTTAGGTCAGGGATTTGTTGTATTTTGGAATATTTGAAGTTGAACATTGTATTATATACTTTATTATCATTAATGTGTCAAACACTTGAATTTAAATTTATAATATTGTGTTGTATACTTATATTATAATTATATTGTAAAAAAACAATAAGTCAGCAACAACAAAACCTTTATCCCATTAGGTGGGGCCGAATATATTTAAAAAGAAAAAAGAGAAATGGGGAATAAAAAATGGGCTTAATACGGGCTAACCCAAAACAATATGGTCTAAGCTTGAAAATCAAGCCCTTTTCAAAACTGGCTTTTTTGGGCCCGATCTATTTTTCTGCGGGCCCATGATGGGTTAGCCCGAACTGAATGGACCTACCCGTATTACCAGCTCTAGAATATTATGAGGTTTATTGGTCGCCGGACTGTATTCGTCAGACTCTACAGTGTGGAGTTGGTAAAGGATTGCATCATGTTGTAAACTTTGTGACAATGAAAGGGTATATTTCTCTATTTTCATAAAAAAAGAAAATAAATTAAAATATGATATTTCTACAATTAGAAGAGTTAGAAAAGTTATTCAAAGACAACAACAATTTAACTTATAGGATTTGAGTTCAAAAATATAAATTTTAATAAAATTTGAGAAATTCTATTGATTTCTATTTAGTTATTTTTCATAAGGACTAATTATATTTAAAAATTTGAAATATAATTAACAATTCTTGAACTTTTTTAAGTATTGACGAAACATGTCATTAATGGTTGGTAGAAAAAACCCGAACCTTACTTTGATTAAACCGATTATTGGGTGGGTGTTACAAGATGCTATATTATAAGTAGAAAGTAGATGGATGGATGGATGAAATATGATTAACGTTAGTTGAATTTTGATAAGTAGTGACAATACATGTGGATAGTAAATTTAGTTTATGTTGCGATGAGAGAACGTTCTAGAAGCAGGGAGCGTAAGACGGGGGCTGAGGTGGTGTCGGAGGAAGCTGGGTTGGCAAAAGATGATGTGGTGGTTTTGGAAGCGTTGGATGAATCATCGGAGGAAGAGGATGCCTTGATACGCAGTAGGAAAAAGATTAATCAGGGGGAGGGAGATAACTCTCTAGGGCTCCCTTTGGTTCCACGTCATGAGGGTTGGATGGTTGATGATCCCATGTCACCCATGAAGGAGATGAATAAAAAGGTTCCTACGCATAAGTCCTACAAGGATGCTTGCGTGAATGATGACATTTCTCTGGATTCTGCAGAGGAAGAAGCGGAGGACTGGTGGTGTGATGATGGCTGGAAGTCATGCATTACTGTGGACTCGACTGGGAGGATACCAAATATTGTTCTATCAGAGGAACTTCGAGAAAAAATGGCAAGACGTTGGAAGCATTGTCTGATTGTTTCGGTGCCGGGAATGACAGTTAGAGAGGATATAATGGTCAAAAAATTGGAACAGCTATGGGGGGATGTGGGCACCATTGATATTGGCTCAGGCTTCTTTTTGGTTAACTGCAAAAGGGAAGCTATTTACGAAATGGAGCTGTCCGAGGGTCCTTGGCTAATTTTTTATCATTATATTAGTGTGCAACCTTGGAGATCCGATTTCCATTCTGAAGGTGAGAAGGTGTCTCAGATTGCAGCTTGGGTATGTATTGCTCGGTTACCCCTTGATTGTTATAACAAAGGAATTTTGTTTGTAGTAGGGAGTCAGATTGGGGAGGTTCTTCGGGTGGACAGGAACACTTTAAACAGGTCTAAGGGACGTTTTGCACGAGTTTGTGTTAAGCTTGATTTGTCAAAAACATTATTGCCAAGCATTAAGATCAATGGTGTTGAGAAGAAGATTGAGTATAAAGGTCTTCACTTGATCTGCTTTAAGTGCGGTAAATATGGGCATGATTTGGAGCATTGTAATTCAGCTGTTAAAGGGATGGGAATTTTGAATGAACCAGAAAATTTGTTCCAGCAGGCATCTCCGGCAAGCGAGGGGAAGGAAGAGGCGGCGTTTGGCGGCTGGCTTGCTGTGCATCGAAATTGGAAAGGGAGGAATCAAGGGAGTCAGGATAGGAAAGGGAGAGATTGGCGCATTAATGAAAATAGCAATCAGGAGGTTATTAAGGGATCAAGATTTTCGGCTTTAAATAGAGTTGACCATATCGACTCTTTTGAAGTAGGAGAAACGATCAATCAGGGGGTGTCAATTAAGGAGGTTTCAGGAGGGCTAGTTTTGGGGAATAAGGTATTTAAAAAGGTGCAGAAAAAGGAAACAAAAGTGAACAAATTAGCGCCTATTAATCAGTCCACTCAAGTTGTTCCAAGTCCAATGGAGGCGTACTTAAAGGTTAAAAATAAATTGGGTCTGAATGAATTAAAAGTGGTAGAGGAAGAAAGAGTTGGGTTAGGCCCCAAGCCCAAGCCGGTGAAATAAGCTAAACAAAAGATAGTTAAGAATAATCTAATGTTGGGTTCTTCTCATATTGGGTCAGCCCAAGGGGATGATGATCCCATGGATCCAGGAGAAGGAAACAATAGTATGATAATTATTAGAGACAATCCTTTGTCTCACGTGCCAAATTTGTGTATGGATAGGAAGGATGGGATGTCGAAGACTAATGGGTCTGATTAGCTCCATTTTTGTGCCTTTTATTTATTATTTTTATGTTAAAATGATGAATTTACTGATTTGGAATGCAAGAGGTGTTGGGGGCAAGGCTTTCGTGCCGCTGGTATTGGAATTGAAGAAAAAGTATAATGTTCAATTTTTGGCTATTCTGGAACCAAAGCAGAAAGGTGAGAGGGTGGATAAATTGATGAAAAGACTCTGTTTTGACGAAGCAGCAGTGGTGGAAGTTATGGGTTTTGGTGGGGGAATATGGTGCTTTTGGGAATCATCAATTTGTTTCAAAGTTCTTGGTAAACATGAGCAAGTGTTGCATGGAGTTTTTCATGCAGGGACAAGAAACGAGTGGGGTATCTCAGTGGTTTATAGGAGTCCCCAGTTTCAGCGTCGTCGTCAGTTGTGGGATGCTCTTTCGGGGGTGGAAAACTTCAGGGATTCAGAGATGGTGCTTTTGTGGTGATTTTAATGCTACATTAAGATCAGATGAACGAGAGTCTACAGCTAGAAATACGGTGGCTCCAGATTTTTTATTTAAACGGAGGGTTGCGGAGTCGGCGTTAAGCGAGTTGGATGCTATTGGTCCTCGGTTTACTTGGGGCCGAACAAGTGTTTCAAGCAAGTTGGACAAGGTCTTAGCAACAAGTAGTGGGATATCTCAGTTTAGTAATGCAAATGTCATGCATTTTCCGAAGTTTAAATTGGATCATTGTCCCTTATTATTAAAACTTGGTTCGGAAGGGATAAGGAAGAGAGGGGGCTAAATCTTTTCGATTTTTTGCTCCATGGGTGACACATAAGGATTTCTCTGATGTGGTTAAAAGCTCTTGGTGTCCACCTAGTGGTTGGGAGTCAAATGTTAACAACTTTGTGGGAATCATTAATGAATGGAACATAAATGTTTTCGGTGATTTGAACAGGAGAAAATCGATGCTTCTGAGGAGTCTTGAGGGAGTGAACAAGAGGTTGGGTACGGGAAGAAATGTTAAGGAGATGGAGAGGAGGCATGATAGCATATAGCTTCAGCTAGAGGAAGTGCTTACGCAGGAGGAAATCATGTGGTTACAGCGCTCTCGTTGTAATTGGTACACGGTAGGTGATAAGAATACTAAGTATTTTCATTCTATGACTAATAATAGGAAGAAGAGGAATCGGATAGAAGCCCTAAAGGATGAAAATGGAGTATGGGAGTATGATGAAGAATTGATAAGGAGTATTGGTTCCGATTTTTATGAGAAGCTTTATGAGGAGGAGGGGTCTCTAATTCAATCCTAAAGCTTAGTGTGACTTACCCACCCCTGTCTGAAACATACTTCTCGATGCTTGGGAATGAAACTACTCAGTTAGAGGTGAAACAAGCTCTTTTTGCAATGGGTTCCTTGAAAGCTCCGGGTCTAGATGGGCTAAATCCTTTGTTTTTCCAGAGTCAATGGGAAATTTTGAGGGACTCTATTGTTTTAGAGGTACGCAAGATGTTTTCTGATTGTAATGAGATTAGTAAGGTGAACGATACGAATATTGTGTTAATTCCGAAATTAGATCATCCTGAGTCTATCAGAGATTTCAGGCCTATCAACTTGTGCAATGTTATATACAAGATATTAACCAAAGTGCTTGCAACACGTTTGAGACGAATTATGCCAAAAATTGTTGACCCAAATCAGTGTAGTTTCGTCTCAGGGAGGCAGGGAACAGATAATATAATTGTAGCTCGGAAGTGATACATTCTATGTTAAAGAAGAAGGGTAGGAAAGGTTTCATGGCATTTAAAATTGACCTGGAAAAAGCTTATGACAGGGTTAAGTGGCCTTTCATGGAGAAATGCTTAGAAGAATTAGCTCTTCCTCAGAATCTTATTAATGTGATCAAATGGTGTATTAATACCGCCAAGATGCAGCTGTTGTGGAATGGGGAGAAAGGAAGGAGTTTTGTGCCTTCAAGGGGATTAAGACAGGGAGATCCCTTATCTCCTTATTTGTTTGTGTTAGTTATGGAAAAGTTTAACCATCTCATTCAACAGGAGGTGGAAGAGGACAATTGGAAGCCGTTTCGGTTAAGGAAAAATGGGACCCATGTGTCTCATTTGTTCTTTGTTAACGATTTGATCCTATTTGCTAAGGCCGATATGGAGCAAGCAGCAATTCTTAGAGCATGTATAGATGATTTTTGTGATGTATCAGGGGAGCGGGTGAATAATGCTAAGTCAATGATTTTTTTTTCTAAGAATATTAATCATTCAAGAATTCAGGAAATAAGTGATTTTATGGGGTTTACGCCATATGCTGATCTGGGCAAATATCTTGGTGTTCCTTTGCATCATACAAAGGTTACCAAGCAGACCTACGAATATATCCTGAATAAGATGGACAGAAGAATATCTTCTTGGAAGGCTAATTTTCTATCTAGTGCTGCTCGTCATACATTAGGTCAATCGGTTTTGTCAGTTATTCAGTCTTATTCCATGCAAACGATTCCTTTACATAAAACAACATGTTATGAGATAGACAAACGTTGTAGAAGTTTCTTGTGGGGGAGCCAGCCATCAGCGAGGAAGACGCATCTAGTGTCCTGGGACCAAGTTTGTAAGAGGAAGGAAGAGGGAGGGCTTGGGTTGAGGCAAGCTAGGTTGCAGAATAATGCGTTCTTGATGAAGCTGGGTTGGAATTTGTTGACGAGGCGTGATTCTTTATGGGTTCGTTTGATTCGTGAGAAGTATAGTTGTGGTACAGATCTGATGCCTTCTATGTCTAAAAGAAGTTCAGGTTCAAAGGTTTGGCAAGGGATTTGTAGTAACTGGGAATGAGTTACGTGTAGATTAAAGTGGACTTTAAGAAATGGTTTGTCCATACGCTTTTGGAAGGATTGCTGGTTGCAAAACGGTCCTACACTTCAAGATGTAGCTACTTTAGAGGTTCCGAAGGAGTTGTTAGAGATGAAAGTTGCTAATTTCTTTACAGATTCAAGTACTTTGAATACGACTATGTTTGCACAATTTTTACCTTAGGAGATGGTTTGCCTAGTTGAATCTCAAGTACGTGTATCGAATGAGGAAGATACTTTTATATGGATTCATACTGCCTCTGGAGAGTTCTAAACCAGATCGGCATATCACAGTCAGGTTCATATAGGAGTGGTTCAGGAGAAATGGATATGGAAGAGCATACGGCAGCTAAATGTACCACAGAGATGCAAGATGTTTTTGTGGTTAGCATGTCGTGATAGATTAATGACTAACCAGGCCCGAATGCATAGAGGAATATCATCAAATATGGATTGTCCGTGCTGTGATGGTGTTACGGACGGAATCTTGCAGGTGTTAAGGGATTGTCATAAGGCAGTGGAGGTATGGAAGCATGTTGTTCCTAGTCCTTACAGTGTAGTCTTTTTCTCTCAAGGAGACGTGAGAGAGTGGGTGGAATGGAGTGTGCTGTCTAAGCTTACTATTGATGGAGTTAAATGGAGTTCTTGGTTTTCTATAATCAATTATCATTTATGGTTGGCTAGGAATAAATGAGTTTTTAATAATGCAGAAACGAGTGCCTCTGCTATCATAGCTAAGTCCAGAGCCTGGATTTATTGGGGAGGTGATCGACTTTTGCTAAAGGTGAGTCCCAATATGAGTAGTGTGATATGGAGACCACCTGATAAAGGTTTCCTGAAGATGAACACTGACGGAGCTTTTGTGAGTCCTGGTAATAAAATGGCGTGTGGGGGGATATTATGTGATCACCATGGGGAGGTAAAGGGCGGGTTTGAAATATAATCTTATTTAAATGGGAGAATTGCAAATATGTCCCAAACAAGAGAATTAATTTCAGACAGGTCCCAAGGAGTTGTTAATGACAACTATTAACAACTGCAGTAGCCTTGGTTAACAAGTGAAGGAGTTGTCAATGGACCTGTCTGAAATTAATTCTCTTGTTTGGGACCTATGTGCAATTGTCCCTATTTAAATCCAGATTTGAACTATTATGTTTTTATCACCTTATTTTAGTATAATTTGTTATTATAAGATATTATTGGTTTAAGTATTAATAGGTCAACAGACAATATTTCAAATTTTTAAATTACAATTGATTATTATAAACTGTTATTAATTATAATATTAATATATTTCTTATGCATCACTGCATTGCACATGGGGAGAAAATTATAGTTATTTGTATAATAAAATATTCTCATATTAAATATAGTTTTATCTTTAATAAAAAAATAATAGAATTATTTAAGACCCTAGAATATATCATATATCTTAACAAAATTTTATCAAAATATCTAACTTTTTTTATTAAAGATACGACTAATGTATTTTAATATAGATATTATTTATATGAAAAAATATTATATCTTAAATACAAAATACAAAATAAATATCTAAATAACCCATTAAACAAGTTAATTTTTTTAAAAAAAATAAGCGGGACATCCCGATTCCGTCCCAATCCTATTCCTATCCTGATGGGACGGGACAAGAGTGGTAATGAGACGGGGCATGGGATAACTTTACTGTTCCGAGGCCTTTTACAGGACGGGACATGGAATAAACCTGTCCCGTCTCGTCCCGACCCATAAATACCCTTAACATAACAGATGAATTAGAGATTTGATATAATGTGGGGTAAAATATTAAATATGCTGTTAATTAAGAGATATACTTCAATTTAATGATCTTATTAAAATGTTCTCTAGGCTTGGGACAAAGTATATGTTTCCAAAATATATGAGTTGGTACGTGAGACTAGCTCAGTATTTCTCTTTACTCTAAATAGAAAGACATTTTTTGAGACATTCGGTTCTTCTTCTACGAATTTAGTTATCCGTTGGCCCAGGCCTCTTATTACTATTTATTCTTGACCAACTGTCACACGCTTATCGTTGTATCATGTTGTATGTTGTATAACTCTGTCATATATGTACACATCTTTCTACTACAGGAATTTCGGTTATTCCACATATATTCCAATTTCTAAACATATTTTATTACTATATATACGCACATTTTTTAAGAAAATTTTGACCAAGGAATTCCACTCCTTGTATGCCTTTTTGATACGATGATTTCTATAGGGTAGGGTATTCTAACATTTTTTACACACTGTACTTATTGCACTTTGCACACTCACTTTCAAACTACTTTAAAAATATATATTTAAGTTTGAACCAATGACAGAGTTACAGACATTTTTTTTTAAAATACTTACTAATTAATATTTTTATTATAATAAATCTTATTTACTAATCTTTTTCATATAGACTAAAAAATTGATTAATTTTAAATAAATTCATACCAATGAAATGTGTTTAAATAATTTACATAATATCTCAAAAGGGAAATTGCTTTTAAGAAAGAGAAAGACAGGGAAGGAGACTCTGCAGGAAAAGGGGGTTTGCAGTCCAAGACTTTGCATGGTTTTGATTCCCAGTTCTCTCCAAAACGAACCACAATATCATGTTGTTGATCCTCATCATTCTGAAATATTTTATCAACCTCAAACAATTATTTTCCCAATTTGGCCCTTTTGGATCCCCATGGATCATTACAACCTTCTATGGGTAGGAAACCGCATGGTGAGAACGTTGTGCGCATTTCCCCTAGACCTTCACAGTGAAAAGCCCTGGTGGACACGCAACTGATACAGGAAGCAGAACACAACACAGACAGAGAAGAAGAAGAGGTACAGATTCGGGAGAATTCATTCTAAATTTCGTTATTTTGTTTTTGGGCACCCAAAATATGGGGTTCCTCATGACACAAGCAATCTCTTTGGCTTACCCGTTTGTGTTTATAAGGGTCTGAATGAATCTGTGTGCTTACTCGCTACGTTTGTTGACTTGGACATTGACTTTGAACAAGACTTGGAAAAAACGGCCTGGAAAAATAAGGGTTAATGGGTAAGACATTCCTACTTAGCTTCCTCGAATGTTATCTTAGCATGACTTGAATATACTGCTCATGGTGGGGCCATGCTTTTTCCCTTCAAACTTCAAGCTCACACAGCGGCAAAAGGACCAGTAACAACCCAGTTTTTATTATTTTTGAAAAATATCTTACCACTCATAATAGGGGTCAACAAGTATAATTAAATTTTACTCATTTCACATATTTATGGTGTGATGACCAGGCATTATCTGGACAGTGATGTTTACGTGTTTGTACTTAGTTTGTGGTCCAAGACGTTCAGAACTTGATTGGATAATTTGGCTCCAAATGAGGAAAAAAGATGCTTTTGATGTTGACAGGGTTCAGAACTTGTGGGGTGTGTGATTCTCATCGTTCACTATACGCTTCAACATTTTTAGAGTATTTTTATGTTCCCATCTGCATTTTTTCTTCGCCATTTCCATAATCAGCACCAAAATGTGCTTTTTTTCTTCGCTTGGACTGTTTCTTTCGGTTTTAGGGGAGGCTTTTCCATACACTCTCAAGCTCATGAACAAGAAAGTTCTTGCATACTCTAAAATTGTACTAGTACATTAATACTAGACACTTTTCTTTCACAATGAACAATGAATGCTATTTCTAAACATTTGAGAGTGGCCCGGTACCATGTGTAACTAACCTCACTCACTTAATTAACAGAATAAGCTTGGTTATTGTTGTATGATCAGATTATCTATTGTAAGGTAAATATTTTCCTATTAGATATGCACTAATTTTATATATGAAGTATATAGTGCATATGGATAAATGGTCAAAAATGACCATGTACCTATGTCCAAGGTGTATCTGGTACCTTATGCTTTTTTGGGGTCAAAATTAACCTTCAACTTTCAAATTTGGGTCAATAATGACTTTTCCACCAAAAGGGCATCGGTGACAGCCCAAGGCATGGTGCGAGATGGTCAGAAGTGGGATGGTAAGGGACCTCCCCGCCATTTGCCAAAGGGCCCGAGTTCGAACCCTGGGAAGTCCCCTTAATCCTGCAGGGCAACTCCGGATTAGTCGGTTCTCAAAGAGGCCGGACACCGGGGCTTTAAACTAAAAAAAAGGGCATCGGTGACGTAGTGGAATATTTTTTTAATGTTAAATGACTCGATTAAAAATATTTTATTGAATTTTGTCCCCTAGGATTAGGGTGACCAATATATTAATACACCAAAGCCCTAAAAAAAAACAAACAACCCCCTTCACATGAATATTTACATACTTTGAGTGTGACAAATCATTTAGATTCTGAATCAAATAAAAGGCAACAATTTAGCTGCTTTTGATCCAAATTAGCTAATAGTTCATTTAAAACTATTCAAATTTTATTTCGATTTTAAGGAAATATTTCATTTTTGGATCGTTTAAGATAAGTCTCCGCCCTTTTTTGGATAAAAGTCAAATAACATTATAAAGATAAAAAAGTTTACAAATGTCAAACTAAATTAGGATATACAATGCCAAAAACTTGAAATTAAGCAATTGTCAAGGATTTCTAGCAACGTAGTTTTATCATCTATGGGCATTCGAACATCTTTGAACACTTGTAGCATGTTTAGAATGTCAACAGCTATGGTATCATTGATGGTAGAAGTCTGTCACCAAAGGAATCACATTAAAATAGATGAATTGATAGGCAATGATATATATGAGGCTCCCAAATTACTACAGAGTAACCATTGAATTCCCACCTTAAGCATTTCAATTGAAAGTAAAATGTTTTCCTCTTATCTTTCTTCCATCTCAAAGATTGGATAAGTTGGGTACCTACAAAAATTGCAATTTTACATCCCACTTTAAACGTTCGCTTATATTTGCAATAAACAAATGTTCTAACCTCTTAGGCTTGTAGAGAGAGTGAGTTGTTTGGATAGAGATGAGGCCTTGGAACTATCAGCTCAGATTTTATGATCAAGACGCCATTGAAAGAGAGCAGTCTCCACCCTATATAGTGATCAAAATTAGCTCAATTTTTGTGTTTTGATTGGTTCAAAATTAAAATGGTGTGGCTCTCCAAGAATATATAAGTATTTCTCCTATACCTTCATCCCTTAACCTGAAGTTTATCAAATTAATACATTTGGTTCAGATGGCGATTGTCCTTTTGGACCCTTCTCTTGATATGAACACTAATGTGATAATCATTTTTGAATTTAAAATTTTATAAAGTAATAAATAATAAATATTACATACGCACACCATTTGGCAACCATTTTCTCAAATATTCTATGACACTGGATGCAAACGAGAGGTGCTAAATGCTATTTCATCTTTGAAAAGATGACATTTAAATATACCATACCTTGAAGTATCATGCAATGGTGAGGAAGTAATCAGACACTACAACAGTATTATTGTGCGAGAAGTCTTGCTGCCATTGATGCCCACAGAAGAAAGTGGGGAAAATTATAATTTGGTCCCAAATAAGGGCATTAATTACGAACAGATTTAAAAAAATCAAATTATATTGAAATCTCTGTGGATTTTGGTGATATTAAATGGCTTTTTATTGAGAATTCGATGAATTGTGCTCAATGAATTTTGAATGACAACTAAAGAGTTGTCAATTGCAACTAAATATGGACAATTTAAAGAGTTGTAATTGACAACTAAAAGAGCTGCATTAATAATCCATTTAATATCATCCAGGTGTTTAGGAACTTTAATATAATTTAATGATTTTTTGGGACTTGATTGTGACCAGTTCCCATATTTAGGACTTAATTGTAATTCTCCCAGGAAAGTGCAAAATAAAACTGAATTTAAAAGGCAGTGTACGTGTTAACTACTAATCATTTAATGGCATTTTTTTATCTAAGGTTATTTCAATTCTTCTGTTCGTACTTCGTAATGTTAAATTAATTTTATGATTGTTAATTTTATATTCAATAAATCTAAATGTTTTCTCCCATTTATTTGTTAAAAGTCAGAAGTTACTTATGATGTAATCTTTTAGTATATACATAATTACATATGGTTGCTATAATTCTTTGCCAACATACATAACATATATAAGTATTTTCATTTAAATTAGGGAAAAGGGGCACACAACTATTTTTGAAGAGGTAATTAGCACCAAAACTATTTAATGGTGCAATTAACACCCCAAAATAATTAAAATGAGACAATTAGCAACTAACAGAACCTTAACACCGTTAGTGTTCATCACCTTCATCACATTTGGGAAGTTCATCAGATCTGAAAAGCCTAGGTGCTCGATGTTTTTCTCCCCAGTTAATGAGAATCCCAAACTTGGGTCTTCCTCTCCCTACCTTACAGGTTACATCACTATCCCAGCCATAAGAAAATATTTCCAGATCCAAAATTGCTGAGCATTCATGGAACCATTTTCCTCCTCCTCCTCTCTCTCTATATCCACTCACCTCCGTCACACCCTTCTTCTTCTTCTTCTTCTACCTGAAAATGGTGGCTCTTGTTTCCCAAGACAATGTGGTAGCATTAGTCTCTCGTACCGGCCGCCAATTGCAGCGTTATCGGAAGTTCGCCGCCAATTCGTCGATTTCGTCTCTTTCTCCCCTTCCCTCCCTTTCATTCTCTTCTCAGCCCCACTTCCCAGATTCTGAACTTCATAGATTATATACCTTGTTTATTCCTTTATGGTTTTGGGTTTCTGGGTTTTGTGGGTAGCTGATTCAAGACTATTTTAAGAGCCGAAGGTTTTACCTTTCTCGTGGGTTTCTCTCTTCACACTAAGTGTGTGGTTTTGTTTCTGTGTTGAAGGGGTTTTCGAATTGATTGATCATTTCTGTGTGGTTGAAATTATGTTAAGGTGTATACCATATAGATACAAGATGGAGGCAATTGTAAAGGGGGAAAAAAAAAAAAAGATCCAAGATGCAGGAGGAAGGCTCCATGGAGGCGTCAGAAGAATTAGAAGGTTTTCAGAAAATATTGAAAAACAGTAACAGTGTTAAGGTTCCGTTAATTGAGGGTTCTAATTGCGCCATTTTAATTTTTTTGGGGGTGTTAATTGTACCACATAGTAGTTTAGGGTGCTAATTGCCCTTTCAATAATAGTTGGGGGTGATGGGTGTACCTTTATCCTTTTTTTTTTTTTTTTGACCATTCATACCTTTATCCTTTAAATTATAAGGCAACATAATTTTTGACATCATTCTATTGATATATTTTGTAACGTTTTTTTACAAAAGATATTAAAAAACGACACAAATTTTCGATCAAACTGTTAATATATTAAAAAATAAATCAAATGAGTTATTTAGTTCATGTACTTAATTTTGAAATCCTTATATGGCTCAATGAATCATCATCAATATACTTCTCTAAATCTCATGAACTCTCTATCATTGGTCCAAATCGGCATAAAAGAACTCTCTATCATTAGTCCGCATAAAAAATATTCAAGAAAGTTAATCTTAATGGTTATAAAAAAATTATTTCTAGGATATATAAAAAAATCTTTCTCATTGGTCCAAGTCAGTATAAAAAAAATTCAATTATGATAATCAATTAAAGAAATTTAAAAGAAAGTTAATATAAAAAAATCTTTCTATTTCAAAGTTTAAAATTCAAATTCAAATGCTTTAATGGATCCATGATTTTAGGATATATATATATATATATAAATCTTTCTCATTGGTCCAAGTCAGCATAAAAAAATTCAAGAAAGTTAATCTTAATGGCTATAAAAAAATATTTCTATTTCAAAGTTTAAAATTAAACCGCCACTAATTACACATTAGTAGCGGTTTTAGTAAGAAACTGCGACTAAATCCGTCTGTTTGACCAATATCAAAGATAGTGGCGTATTTTAGTGGCGGTTAGTCTCACAAAACCGCCACTAAAGTGGCACCAATTGGCGGGAAACTTAGTGACGTCACATTAATAGCGGTTTAAGTGGCGGTTTTCCAAAAAATAACCGCTACTATTAGTAGCGGTTCTCAAGAACCGCTACTAAATGTGCAAGAACCGCTACTAATAGTAGCGGTTCTCAAGAACCGCTACTAAATGCACAAGTACCAGTTTTTGGTGCAGTTAGTGGCGGTTCTCTTAAACGCCACTAAAACCGCTACTGATTCCCGCCTACAACAATTATAAATACATACTCCTCTCCTCATTTCATTCAACCTCATAAAACCTTCCTTCTCAATTCTTCTCCTCTGATGCTCTTAATTTTTCCATCAATCTCATTAATTTATCTTTTATTTTTTTATTCTAATTATTTCATTCAATTTTCAATCATATATATCTACTAACTTTTTTGTTTTTGTTTTCATGTGTACGTACTCACTATCTTCATTTGAATACTATTAAATTAAATTGATTGGTTATAATCACCTTTTTTCATACTATGAATTATTTATTTGACATATCATTTTGGATATAACAATTGAGAAAATGTGATAAAAAATTTTTATGAATGTTTAATGTTAAATTTTTTAAAAATGTTTTATAAAATTAAACATTATTGCAAATAGTAAAATTGGGTCTGATCATAATTTTTTTTATATTTTTGAGTATCCAGTAGCGGTTCACAAACCGCTACTAATTTTTCCTCATTAGTAGCGGTTCTAAACCGCTGCTAGTATCTGATTAGTGACGGTTTTTGTTTCCGCTACTGGATTAGTAGCGGTGTTGACCATATTATCAGCGGTTTTTATAACCGCAACTAAATGTTAGTCACGGGTGATTTACTAGCGGAATGTAAAACCGCTAATAACCACTTAGTAGCGGTTAAAACCGCTACTAATCAACTGTTTTAACCGCTATTAAGTACTGCTTTTTTTTGTAGTGGCGGTGGTAATGTCATTATAGATATGAGCCCGAAGATTTTTAGCCACTAAGATGGGGTCACAATGCAGGTTGCTCAGCCCATAAGTGAGCTTCCTCAAGCGCCACATTATCTTGTCCAGACAGAAAGCTTCTTGATGCCCATCTCTCTTCACCACATTCATTTTTCTCATGATTTGAAGTTTGAACAGTTGAGCGCATCAGGAAGGGCAATAAGAAGAACGCGGGTGAAAACCGTTTGCCATTTACGTCTATTTCTCTCCTCTGTGCCTATTCCAAATCAGGCAAAAAGTCAAAAAAGAAAATAGGACTACAGACTTGAGTTCATGATTGGGGTAGGTGTTTCTCTTATCATTGTCAGAAGATATTTTTTTTTTATTTTAACTTTTTATTAGAATCCCATATATTGGGATATTTAGCCGTTTTCTTACCATTAACTTTTATTTGTATTTAGATTTAGATTTAGCTTTCTGGGATGTTCGATTATTACCTCCTATTTTTTATCAGAATTTGATGACTATATATAGATAAACACATTTGTATTATAACCATTTACTTATTAAAAAACCCTCCATAATATTTGGCTTACGACCTCAAAATTGTCAATACTTGTTTTAAGAAACGGGAGGAGCATCTGATCACATATCAGAGTGGAATTAATAAATCACAGATCGAATTTTTTTGGTAAAGAATTCGGACAGAATAATTTGTACAAACTGCAAAGTGATCCCCAGTGATGGTGTGACAACTCAGTATAGGGCTCTAGTTTTAGATGTACGTATGAAGTTTACAAAACAGAAGCGGCGAGAAATGTTACAGCCACGAGTCAAGTGGTGGCAGTTAAGAGGAGAGAAACCGGAAATGTTCAAGAATAGGCTGGTAAATGAAAGAGTTTGGGAGGTACAAAGGAGTGCTAATTTTATGTGGAAAGAAGTGGCTACAATGGTAGGAAAGGGTGCTAGCGAAATTTTAGGTGAATCAAAGGGTGTTATCAAGTGAGATAAGAAGACTTGGTGGTAGAATGAGAATGTTTAAGAGAAAATTAAGTTTAAAAGAGAGTGTTTCAAGGCTATTAACATGTGTGATAGTGATGAAAATTGGGAGAAATATCGCTTAGCGAAAAAGGAAGCGAAAAAAGCAATGAGTGAATCTTGTTCTAATGCATTTGAGGAGTTTATAAGGAGTTAGGAACAAGAGTTGGGGAACATAAAATTTATTGGATTGCAAAGATTAGGGAGAGAAAATCGAGGGATTTAGATCAATTGAGATGCATAAAGGATGAAGAAGGTAAAGTCTTGGTAACAGATGCTGATATTAAGGATAGATGAAAGAGATACTTTTATAGGTTGTTCAATGAGAGAGATATGAAACTTTGAATTATGAGTTAGATGATCTAGAAATTAGTGAAAGGGAACTCAATTTCACATTCTATCATAGGATTATAGTTAAAGAGGTTAAGGAAGCACTTATGAAAATGGAAAATGGCAAAGCTGTTGGACCTGATGGCATTCCTATTCTGGAAATGCTTGGGGGAAAAGGGTGTGCTGTGGCTTACTAAACTATTTAATGAGATTCTAAGATCAAAGAAAATGCCTGATAATTGGAGGAAAAGTACTTTAGTTTCCATTTATAAGAATAAGGAAGACATTCAAAATAGCGCAAATTATAGAGGAATTAAACTTATGAACCATACAATGAAATTGTGGAAAAAAGTGATCGAAAACGTACAGGTTACGATGTGAGATTTGTATATCGGAGAATCAATTTGGTTTCATGCCAGGTAGATCAACTACAGAAGATATTTATCTACTAAGGGGTTTAATAGAAAGATATCGTAGTAAAGGAAAGGATTTGCATATGATCTTTATCGATCTGGAAAAAGCTTAGACTGTGTGCCAAGAGAAATACTTTGGAAAGCTTTGGAAAAGAAAGGGGTGCGGGTTGAGTATATCTAACAGGATATGTATGAGGGGGTAATGATTAATGTTAGAACACCTGGATGAGAAACAAATGACTTTCCAATAAAAATTGGATTGCATCAAGGTTCAGCTTTAAGCCCTTATTTGTTCAATCTAGTTTTGGATGTACTAACTGCAAATATCCAAGAAGAAATTCCTACGTGCATACTTTTCGAGATTATAAAGTCCTTTTAGGCAAATCAAGAGAAGAAATTAATTGGAAACTAGAGCTGTGGACAAGGACCCGAGAGTTAAAAGATTTTCGGTTGAGCAAGGGCAAGACAGAATATATGCACTGCAGTTTTGATAAAAGACAAACTCATTGGTATATAGAAGTTAAATTTGGAGACCAAGCTATACCAAAGGTGGACAAGTTTAAATATTTGGGATCGATTATACAAAAAGATTGTGAAATTAATGGCGATATTAATAATAGAATTCAAGTAGGGTGGTTTAAATGGAGAAAAGCTACTGGGGTTATATGTGATCATAAAGTACAAGATAAAGTAAAAGGGAAGTTTTATCGAACAGCCATTAGACCAACAATGTTGTATGGTAGTAAATGTTGCGCTATAAAGGGACAACATGAGCAAAAGATGGGGGTAACAGAGATGAGAATGTTGAGATGGATGTGTGGTCATACGATAAAAGATAGGATTTGCAATGATCATATACGAAAAAGAGTAGGGGTAGCACCGATTGTGGATAAAATGGTAGAAAGTCGCTTGAGGTGGTTTGAGCACGTTCAAAGAAGACAATTAGATGTGCCAGTAAGGAGAGTTGATCAAATAGTGTGGAGCCCTCCCAAAAGAGGCAGAGGGAGACCAAAGAGAACCCTTAACAAAGTTATCCATCGAGATCTTTTGACCAATAATTTATCAGAAAACATGGCTACTGATAGAGCACAATGGCATCATGTAATCCATGTAGCTGATCCCACCTAATGGGATAAGGCTTTGTTGTTCTTGTTGTAAAAATGCTAGTATTTCATTTTTTTTATTAAACACAACAATAACCAATGTATATGGTGTGATTAGTATGCCCACCAAACTGACAAAACTTCGACTTAAATATGTTTAAATTATGAGTGATTGACATTAAATATTTATACATCCATATATTTTATCAAATTACAAAAATAAATTTCTATGAAGTTCATCATATATAAAATTATCAAACATAGTCAAATAAAAAAAAAATGAGACTTAGAACGAGTTGACAAGATTATTTTGCATAATGAAGACATATAAACAGTTAATTTGTAAACTTATAAATTTGGTGTCCCAACTCGTACAATTCATACAAATTTAAAGAACTCAGTGACACGATTTTGTTGGGTAAAATTGTAAAAAGTGTAAAATTAGAGAGTGGACTCGTAAATTTAACAATAATTATACTATTTGATACTACGGTATATTTTACATCCCAAAAGTTATTATTTCCCCCGTGCTGCATGTCTTGTATTATTGTATTGTACTATATAGAGAAAATTAGGGAGAGGAATGAAAAAAAATATATTTACCATAAAGGGTCTTGAAAAATCTAATTATATATAAGAAAAATTGATATATTTTTAAATTATAAAATTAACCCCGCCAAACTCCCTACATTTTCTTTCACAACATCTTACGATTTATTCATTCAATCACGCTCCCTCTCTCTTTCACATGGAGATTTGGGCTCCTAAACTTGAATTTATTCAATGAATCAAATTTTATCAGATTTGTTTCTCATACTATTAATTAATTAGTTTAAATAACTCAATAATGATATAAATTGAAATTTAATTAATGAATTAAAAAAATCCTTAACCATTATTTATTTCATTCCTACCATTACTAGGGCATCCCAAAATTATTGGAAAATTCAAAATCAAACTATAAGTATTCATTTTACCTAGAATTTTAACTGTCATTGTGAGATTTTTATATTTTTAACTGTCAACCCTCCTATCAACCAATTGCTATTAAACTTAACTGTTTTTGTCATTGTGAGATTTTTATATTTTTATTATATATTATATCATTTAAGAAATAACACCTAACATTTGAAATATAATTTTGAGTGTATTATAATTTCTTTATTTATGAAAAAAGGACGGTGGAACAAATATTTTAAATGTTGCTATGGTATGAGTATTTTTATAGTATTTTATTATTATGTACCTATGTTGAGGCAGGCGTTACCAGATTATTTTCTTGGAATGAAAAAGCAAATGTCTTTATATATATATATACACACACACGTGTGTGTGTGTCAACATATGGTGATTAATTAATATTTAATTCAGTTGAATTATTTGAAGTTGTGAACAAAAAGTGCAAGTATACCGATGAGGCCTTTGTTTTCTTATGATTCAGAAACTTCATCACGGTGGCGCCCACAAATAACACAGCACGATATGACAGGTTGGCAAACAAAAAAAAAATGATTACACGGAGAGTATTTTTTTTGAATTTAAATGACAAGATTTACTCTTGAGACTCATATGAGCTTACATTCAGCATCTAAACTTATCCTAGATCAACTAACATTTGACCCGAACAAAAAGCTGGGGGAATCTGAACAAATGATAACTCATTGTTCGACCTGAATGCCTCCTTTGCTAGATAGTCAGCACAGCATAATGCTTCTCTATGTGTGTGTAGGATTTCAAGGTCCCAATCTCTGAAGATCATGTTCCTGGTATCCTGAATAACAACATCAATCGGGTGTTGTCCACCATGGTCTACCAGAAGAAGATGAAGCGCCTCCACCGAATCGGAGTATAGTTTTATCTTCTTAAATCCTTTTGTTATACATGTTAGTAGTCCATTTTTAATGGCCATTACCTCAGCTGCAGTATTACACGGAGAGTATGTCTTGTGAGGATTGCATGCACTCCTTTCCCATATTACTTTTTTTTTTTAAAAAAAAAAAAAAAGAACCATGAAGAATTAACAGTGACTAGTCTTTTTTTTTTTTTAAAAAAAAAAAACAACTCAAATGTACGTGACGAGAAAATAAATGTTCTTTACTTGAATTCACATAGGGAACATGGAAATATAACCTCCCTGCCTGAAAAAATATATAATCAAGGTTCAAAAAATCAATCGAATCGGACAAGACACTGGTTTAAGGGTTAATGGTTAACTTGGGGTCCAACTAGTTATATTAAAATAATAAAATTTTATTAATATTAACATTAATAGTCATTAATATTAAAATATAAATATTGATAAGTATGTATGAGTCATGAAATATGAGTGTTTTAATGTTTCTATGGACGGAAAAAGAGAAAATATTAGTTAATTACACATGAAAATAAATATTATTTTACAATCCATAGATTAAACTACAAATACTAAGAGCAACAACAATTAAATATTAAACATATGCAAGTAAAATAGCATTTAGAATATTATAATTTCTTGGTTTCTAAAATTGAGTGAAATAAAAATTAATAATTAGGTGAATTATAACAAAATAAAAAAAACACATTCTTAAAAAGGAAAACCCGATTCAACCTCTCGATTTTGACTGGGTCACTTGATTTTTGCCTGTTCAACGAGCTCTCGCCAGTTTGGCTCAATGCCCGTTCCCTCATTGAATTAGCCTGGTTGGCACCCGGTTCCCCCGGGTTTTTGAACAATGCATATAATTAGGGAGTGGCTCCCCTCCTCTACCCCTTCCCATCCTCTTCCCTCGTTGAATCCGTAGTCTCATCATGATGGGCAATTAACGGGGAAAGGAATAAGTGGGTTCAAGTTATTACGCATTTCGAATGCTGAAAGGGAGTTAGCATACTTGTACATTCTTCACAACACTCCTGAGGTTGAATCATTCGTTGAAGAACACAAAAATCTCCTTCATGAAATACACGGTGATAGGAATGAGAGTTTGATCACAAATGATCACAACAAACATTTCATTAGATGGTTCAATGCACGCATTTGTCAGCAGATTGAGCTTAATGCCGGATTGGTTGGTGAAAGATTGTTCTGGCTGTCGAAAGGACCGGGTTTGCACACATTTTCTTATACCAGCTATGCAATCAACGGTTACACATTCTATACAAAAGACCAGGATGAAAAAAGCACCATGAAAAATAGTGGAGTCACGCTTGTTGCCGAAGGGTGGCATATATCCAGTGCAAGAGATACACATCCCATATATGCGTAGATGGCATACTTTGGTGTGATTGATTGCATTTGGGAGTTAGATTACAACATGTTCAGAGTTCCAGTGTTCCGGTGTTAGTGGGTTAACAACCACAGTGGACGGCGGTTAGATGAATTTGGGTTTATATCGGTCAACCTTTCTAAAGTTGGATATAAGGATGATCCTTACATTCTACCGTCTCAAGTAGCACAAGTGTTTTACATTGCGGATCTTTCTAAGAAGAATTGGTCAGTTGTCATGCAGTCGAACAAAAATTATTCCGAGCAAGTTGATGATGAAAGTATTGATGATGATATGAATGTGATAGAAGATGTTCCTTCCTTTGAGACATTACTGTCAGAAGACTTTGATGCAAACGGGTACGATGACGAAGATGAGCTCGTTTATGTAAGACGTGATCATGAAGAAGGCATTTGGGTAAACACAACCCTAAATCCAACAAAAAAGAGGAAGCAGACAATTGTAGACAATATTACAAGGAGGAAAAAGAGGCAAAAGCCCTCTGTTTGTATGTATTTATGTTTTACACTATGAATTATTTCATTTAATTCGCATACACTTAGCATGATTATCTATATATGCACTAAAACCATGTCTTGTCTAATTTTTTTTTCAGGAGAATGGATCCCCCTAGTGACTAGGAGGAAGAAGAACAGCCTAGTAACCAGGTAGATATCGCTGAAGGTAGAGCAAGACATAAGGCGAATGTTGTTCGTGGCAGGACCCTTATGCGCAAACTCCTCACACGCAGAGCTCAGAGAGTAAAGACAAGACTTAAATGGAACGAAAATAACCAAGCTATTAGAAAGTCGGCGAAGCTCCTCTCAGGTACATTGGGTGCACTGTTCGGGACAAAATCCCTATTACTATTACTGATTGGAGAAGAGCAGGCAACAAACATGCGGATGTTTGATTAGAGATTCAGGTAAGCTACATTTTTACAATTAATGGCATATATGTCATCATAACATTGTAACTAACAAATTTAATATGATTTTTGTTGTTACAGACTGTCTTTGATATCGACGATACTCACAGGGATTATGTGCTGAAGAAAGCTTCGAGAATACACCAGGGATATCGTTCCAACTTGACCACGTATTACTTGAGAGATGACGACGGGGAAATCGTTCCAACGCCACCATCTTTATATGCTGGGTCAATTACTCAAGAACATTGGGATGAATTTGTGCGACAACATTTGACTGAGGAGTTCCAAGAAAGAAGTAAAAAAAATAGCCAAGCGGCTAAGAGCTGTAAGTATCCGTATATGGGCGAACGAAAGACATTTCCTGAATTGGAGGAAGATATGGTATGTTAGTAACACTTTTGGTTCCAAAATTATGAATAAATGTTTGCTTGATTAATTTATACGTTCACCTGGTTTACCATGACAGATTGAGGAACAGGGCCTAGATGGTAGGCCATCACGGCATGACCTCTGGGTCAGAGGTCACTCAAAGGCGGACGGTACCATCATTCATGAAGAGGTCAGAAGAGTCCATGAAGAGGTCAAAGGCCTAAATGGTGACTTTGCTAAGTTAATAACTAATAATCCTTCCTCCTTGTTATAGGCTTTGTTAACGCAAGAATGCCCTGATGAGGTCAACAAATTTGGCAGTGACAATTTCCTCAGCAGCGCACTTGATCGCCCTGAGTATTCGGGCCATGTTCGGGGTGCGGGTGTAGGTGTCACTCCCTCATCTTACTTTGGGAGCAAAAAGAGGGCATTAAAAGGCGATGTCAGAGCGTTGAAAGATGAAGTTCTTACTATGAAGGAGGAGATGCTTGAGATGCAAAGACGACATGAGGAAATGGAACGACGGAATGAAGAAATGCAACAACGATACGAGAAGATGTTCGAATTCTTCCAGCAAAGCAATGTTGCATCACAAAAGTCCAACTTCGTGCATCAAAGTCATATTCCTTCCGTCGAGAGTCCAAGCATCAAGGATAGCTGTACGATGCCTAGGGCCGACATTCCTCATGTAGTTCATACATTTTCTACTAACAAACTAACAGTGATTCTGTTATATTACCGATTGTGACCTAATGTTGACAACTCTTTGGTAGGCGAGACAAAGTGCAAGCTATATACGGATCAATCTTTCAGTGAGGTAGTTGCGGTTGCCAAGGTTTACAACACTTCGAACATGACCTTGCACAACTCGCCATTGCCTGAAAATACACTGAGGGTATTGATTGAATACTCGTACAACGACTGGGCCTCGTTACTATTCCCTACTCCTGATTTGATGACTAAGGTCGGAGAGGTTGTCGGTGCATACGTTGCTTGGCCCATTGGTTTGATTGTGCCAACACCACAGGTAATTATTTAGTAATAACATTTCTAATAGCATTCATTGTTTTTGAATAACGCTCTTTTATTTACATGTTTTTACAGGGTACCCAATTGATGAGAAAGAAAGCACAAGTGGCTAATGTCAAAGGTACTCGTGGTTCAGCTTCTCAAATCAAGAAAAAGAGTACACGTACCGATCCATTACCACCGATGATTATTTGCTAATTAATTTAAACTAGCACTCTTCTTAATTATTGGAATGAATTTTTAAACTTTCTATTTACACAATTTATAGGCACCAAAAGCTAAGGGTAAGAAAAAAGTTCAAGTGCCTGATCTTGTGATTGAAGATACAAGCGTCAAAACGCCATATCGTGCTCTGTTGAGAGCATTTGCAGCTACCGTTTCTCGCAATGCTATTGCCTTCATTCCATTTAGCAGGCCTATATTTGACGAGGTAAATTTCACTGACGCTCTTTCTAAGGATCAGGTAATGGAGGTGCTTAACCAAAGATGGGTCGGTGCGACGGTTATCAATTTATGGATCAGGTATATATGCGTTTCCATTGTGGTTTCGTTCAATGTCATAAGTTTTATACTAATTGGGAGTTGGTATGGTTTCTATGAAGGTACCTGCATGAACATGTCATGATTGCCGGGCGCAACGTTTCGTTTGAATTCATAAGCCCTTATTCGATAGCACAAGTTGCGGGCTCGAAACGTGAGGACCAGTTCAAAGCGATTCAAAGGCGTTTCTCTTTAAAGGCAACAGCCAAAACTTTATTCTTAGCTCCAATTAATACAGGGTAAGTCTATACATATTATAGCTTTCATTGTATTTTTAGTTCCGAGCATCATAGATATTTATACTGACATAACGTTATAAAACATTTTAGCCTACATTGGATTTTGCTTGTCATCAATCCGATGGCACAAGAGGAACCCATAATTTACTATTTGGATCTTGTGGAATCTGCTCTCCCAGATAATCGCCCAGATTTGATGCGTCTTTTCAATGGGTAAGTGAACGTCAACATTATTTGAATGCGTTGTATTATTTGTCACTTTATGCCCGATCCTAGTTAATAAAATTAATTTAATATGTTTCTTTTTCAAAGTATTGACTAGTTTTCGGGCCGATGTTCAGTTGAAGTATTCCAAAGCCCCTGACTCGAAAGATGCTTATAAGTGGCAAACATTCCAGGTTTTATAAAGTTATTCAATTTTTTAAACAATATATCTATAGTTAAAATAAAATGTAAATGTTTCTTATATGATATATTTGGTATTTCTTGTTATAGTGCCCCTACCAACCCAATAACAACAACTGTGGTTACTATGTGATGCAATACATGCGAGATATCGTCACACATGATCGACTCGGCATCCCACTGACAGTAAGTTTTATATTTTTCCAAATCTAATGTGTTTGTACTTGTTAGACTTCAAGTAAATTTACTTGTCATTTAAATTTGTTCGTGCAGTATTACCCAGAC
Organism: Mimosa bimucronata; assembly: GCA_037074515.1. Classification (NCBI taxonomy): domain Eukaryota; kingdom Viridiplantae; phylum Streptophyta; class Magnoliopsida; order Fabales; family Fabaceae; genus Mimosa; species Mimosa bimucronata. Next base: position 23,510,866 of record CM073445.1, on the reverse strand, counting down.
GCTCGTTGCTTCATGTTGTCAAGGGAAAAAATGGATGCACTAATTGAAGAATGGTGCACTTATGTATACCCTCTTTTCTCTAACATTAGATGATCCATTCATTAATTAGTATGCTTTGGTTTTCAACATACAATGGTTGGTTTTATTGTACATTAGTATGACTTTTCTGGTGTGTATGTATATATGGTTTGGCTGGAATGGATAGTGTTGCTGGTTTTTTGCACTGATGCAGGAGGGTGTGAAACAAAAATAAGTGTATATATGTAAAAAAATAATGCCTATACCAGCGCTTATTACGTAATAAGCGTTGCTATAGGGTAACCTATAGCAGAGCTCATTAAGTGATAAGCGCTGGTATAGGTTACCCTATAGCAGCGCTCAATAAGTAATAAACGCTGCTATAGGGATTATTTTTTATTTTTTTTAAAAAAAAATTCATTTAGATATGACCTAAAGCTGCACTTTTGAGATTATAAGCACCGCTATAGGTTACCTATAGCAGCGCTTATAACACAAAATAAGCACTCCAATAGGTCATATGACCTATTGCAGCTATAGGGTCAAAAAAAGCACTGCTATAGTGTTTTTCTATAGTAGTGTACGAAGTTTCATGAGTTGAAAAGAAATTGTTTGGCAAATTCACACTTCATTTGTAATCGAACTGATCACAAACAAACACATAATGTCTTATAAAGATATTTTAACATGATCAGACATCCTAAAAAAATTATGTGGTAGATATAAAAAATTTAATCTCCTATTTTCTATTTTTTTTAATTTTACTAGTTAAAAAAAATAAATTTATCTTCTAATTTTATAGTGTTCATTCAGATTGAAATCTCATATCAAGAATTATGTGTTTGATTATAATTGATTAGATGACAAATCATGTGGCGAACAAAGTTCACTTAAGAATTTGTCCTAACAAAATGGACAAAATGGAGATTCTGGGCTTAGAGATGTGTTCACTGTGGCCTTCAAATATCATTTAACAAAAAATAAGATAAAACTTAAAGAAACGTTTGACATATCATTTAAATGTAATTATTCATCAAACACAATAATCATAAAATAATGAGACATAATAATTCTCAATTCTTTATTTAAGTCATTGGCATCAATACTCAAGCAAATAATGATTTCATTAAATTTAAACCAAATAAAAATTCAATATTTAATATCGAGCAAATAATGATGCTCCCTCTATTCCTAAATAAAAGACCTATTAGTGATAAGAATTTGTTCATAAATATAAGATATCTTTTTATTTTTTCTCAAGTTTTCCTTGAATTATCCCTATTTATACTCTTCAATAATAAATAACTAAGATAATGATGGTGGGAATAAAGATGGATTAGTTAGGGCGTTTTTGTAATATTATATACTTTTAACGAATTTAACTAAAAATTTTAACGAATTTAACTAACATAATTAATCTAATCAAGGGAGTATCCTTAAATTACTCCGGTGGGGGTTAGATTAGGGTAACGTTGATCTAATCAGATGCTTCTCCCCCTTTTCTTTTTGATTGATGCCAAATCTCGATGGCTGAAAAAATGGACCAAATATGATCCGACAGCTCATCTCGATTGCGTCGCTGTCAAACAACCATGTTCCCGAGCTTCATTAAGAAATTGCTTCTTATAGTATAGAATCTACCTCCAATTGGTCCGCATAATGGATCATGATGATATTCTGATTTCTCAATCTCATAATTTATTTTATTTATTGGAAAAGTTAATCTTTTGAATCATACAGTTAGACTCGATTTTAATTCTGTCTATATACTTTGACTATGTACAACTCATTCCTATTGGTTTTGTCTAAGTTGTCACCCAATCCCTGGATTTTGACAGATTACAACTCAGTCCATGTAGTTGTTTTTATTTTATAATTTAATCCCTTATATTATTTCAGTGAGTCAAAATTATTAGGGAAAAAAGATAGAAGTTCTCTCTGCGGGCAAAGTTTTTTCTTCCTCCTCTACCGTAAACTGGTTTGCTAAAACCTGCTTTTAAAACTCTGGAGATGAACGTGAGAGTGAGATGGTCAAATGTGTGTGATGTGTTGGTGGGATTGTGTGTGTGAGAGGGAGAATTATTTGGTTTGTTAAATTATTTTTTTGCAGTTCAGAGAATGTACCATAGAAATTAGAAACAGGCCTCTTTCTCACTAACACTTGCACTCTTTTGTTAATTGAAGTGAGATGAGAAGCCATAAAATTAAAGAACATCAATGTTGACATAGCTATAGGAGCCCGAAAAAGCAAGATTGAACCTCAAAAAGCACGGTGACTTTGGAATAGTGGTGAATAAGTGAATTTTTTTCAATGTGACTTTTATAAACTTAAGATTGTGCAGAAGAAGTCAGATTGTGTAATATTATTAATTTTGAGGCCTCTTTCTATCTTCAACATATTATTAATTTTCTTTCTAATTTAATTGTTGTACCTGATTTTACTCAATAAAAATGTAACTTTGAGTCCAAACTCATCTTTTCACAAAAAAATCATTTTATTCTCTTTAAACAACAAAACTTTGTTTCTATACTCAAGAGACAAATAATCAACTTACAATATCATAACAACATCTCCTTAACTATATAACATCAATTTCATTAAACTATTAGGTGGTTATACTATCTTATACCTCTAAACCCAATGTCATTGAGCACTTGCTAACTATCAAGAAACCTCAAAAAAAAGAAAAAGAATCAGTTTCTATAATATGATAATCAACTTCATAATTTAAATGATGTCCATCTTAAAAGGAACTTTGGACAACAACTAATATTAACCAGAAAATCCTGCAGCTTCAAAATCTTTACTTCTATTTAAGAACTTTGTCTCATTTTCAAAACTTAGAACAACCTCAAAATAGTACTATAAATAAATTTCCATGTTTCATAATTTTCTTCCTACAACTAAAACTATTGAATGACCTTTCTTCCTAATTTTCCAGACAACTCATACTAAAATCCGACATCCAAAATTACAGATACACCCACAACAATCTACATAACCTCAATGATAAGTTTTGGTGATTTTCTCAAAAGAAAATCCAAGGTCTTACATATAATAATATGTAACCAGTATACGGTCAAGCTATGATAAATGAAATCTTGGCATGCAAACATATAGTCACTGCACATAAGCAGGCTTTTGAATGATTTGTCTACTTAAGCTAATGTATTATACATATTAATTAAATATAGGGCAATATGACTTCCCCAACATGATAGAAATGGCATCAGCTTAATAATTATCACTTTTTAGTTAATGAAAAATAATTCAAGGTGGATGAGAAGGAAGCATAAGATCAGTAAAGGAACCAAAACTTTTAAACACGCTTAAATCCTTTTCTTTCTCAAAGAAAAGTTCATAATAGAATCAAAATCCTCAGGTTCATAAATTACACATTGACCCAGTCAAACATAAACACCATGTGCTGCTACAACATCAACAACATGTCTATTCCTCATTCTAAATTTCATGCTTCACATTCGCTAAACAACCTCAATTCACTTTTACATAGATTTAAACAACAAAAATTTAAAACCTGAAATCGTTTTCCGGATTTGAATTCACTCAAACACCATCTAACCATCAATCAATTGTACAATTGAATTTCATGTTCAAATAGCATTTGATCAAAGAGACAAAAATTCAAATTCCAACACACCACCAATCTTAACCAAAATAGAGCAAAGAAGAATCAGATCAAACCCACAATATTACAGAAATTGAACATACAATCCATATATCCATTCTATCCTATCTTTTTCATCATTCACTCATCCTCAAAGTCTCTACAAACCCAGCAAATCGGACCAAACATAGGGGAAACAGAAATTCCAAAAATCCCAGAACAACACAAGATGCAACATACACAACCATATACTAATTATATACTCATCTCATCAATATTATTACAGAGGAACAGAGGAATACCCAAAAATCAAACCAACAGAACATACCCAGAAATTTTTTAAAAAAATCTCTAATCTCACAAAAATTCAACATGCAGTTTGGTCCATCAAGGACCAAACACATCAGAGAATCGCACAAGATAGAGGGAAGAATTAGAAATTGCAAAAATTCCAAAACTCTTCAAAACTCAACATGAAATCAAATCTGTTGGTTAAATCTTACTACTAATTAAGTTTTATCAAGCTTTTATGTAGTTGAAGACTGAAATTCCATCTTCCATTCTCGGTTGAACAGTGCCCCAAGCTTAAGTTGGAAGAAATTCGGCCAAACACTACTCCATTCTTCAAATTTTTTCACAAAGCTTCTAAATCAAAGTCCAAGCTTATTTTTCACCAATTTAGAAGTTCCAAAATCCCCCAAACCCCAAATCGTATTTTTCTCTAATCACTCAAATTGGAGAAATGGAGGGTAGAAATCAGGAAAATTGCTGTCTACATTTGACTGGTTGTGCTGAAATTGTTTTTCCAGTTTGCTATCAAATATTTTCCTGACTTTGTGGATCTGTTTTTCTTGTGATTTGATTTGCTGTGAATATGTTTTTGTGTGCTTTCTGTCCAGAGAGTTACATATGCTGTTATCGATCACTTGAATGTTATGTCATTCCACAATTTGTTGGTGTTTGGTGCTGCATGCTTGTTGCACAGAATTGGTGCGAATCTGTTGTGCAAATTCTGGTATTGTTTTGCCTTCTTCTTGCTGAAATTCTGGTTCATTAGTTATTTTCAACTGGTTCTTTGCTTGTTTCTGTATTGCCAACACAAAGTTTGGAAGTATTGCAATTTATGAAATAAGGATTTTAAGTTGTTTTTCTTTGTTGTTTGATTATCTCTGGAACTTGTGCTTCTGTGTTACTTGTTCTGTGTTGTACTTGTGAGGTCTCTAAGCTTCTGAATTTCAGTTTTGAAATTGTGCACATGTATTGCAGATAAAGACTCTGGTTTGAATGAATAACAAAACTGTGGTTCTGGCTATTTGTGTGCCAGTAGCCTGGATTTTCTGTTTTGTCCATCTTTGAAATTTGGTTTGTTCTGCATCAAATTATACTCCTATCTTTGTGTATTTTCTGCTGCAATTATGGAATGTTTGAGTACATCTGTCTCCTTGTTACTAAACTCTGAACAATTTTGCACAATTCGACAAAAATGTGAGCATCTGTGACCATTTTGAATCTGATTTTTTTGCATTTCATCTTAATCTTGGTTCCTATTTTGTGCAATCTAAAATTCTGTGATCTGGTTATTTCTTCCTGCAATTGTCTACATTATTTTACTGCTGTTGGCTATCAGATTATTCTACTCTTATTGCTGGCCAATATGCACTTTTGCTAACTCATTCATGTGCAAGTTTTTGTTGTTGCATTTTTGTCCTGTTTTGCTGCCATTTGGGACTGATTTGATTCAATTTACTTGGTTTTCGTCCTATTAAACCATCTAGCTCTGTGTTTGTTGTAATATTGAGGATTTGAACTGATTTCTTGTTCAGTTCTGATTTGGATATACTTACTGTCCGAGTTTTGGTTTATTTGCTGTCTTGTTAATTTGGGCATGTTTGATGATATTTGAACATATTCTGCATCTGGTTTTCTTGCACATTGTTTGCATTTGAATAGACATTTTTGACTTGCTATTGAGGTTGTCAAGATTAGCTATTTGCTAGTTCTTGCTGTGAACAACCTCAGTGGTCACTTCTTACACTTGTGCATTTTGAATCTGACTTGCATTAAATCTGATTTCCTGGTTTGTGCTTGTTGTTTCATTGGTGGTTGTATAGTGGTGCATGTTTGAAGATTCTAATTTGTATCCTTTCAATCCCAAAATCGAAAGGACATTTCGTAGACTCCGACTTGAATAGAAAAAGAATAAAATTGACTTTGCTCCGCATATTTCTTCTGCTAGTGTATCCAATTCCACTGCATTTTCTACATCTTCTATTGCTACTTGTGCTTTGCTTGATAATCATTTTATCATGGCTGAAGAGGTAATTAGGAATAATGGAAAGGAGATACCTGAAGTGTTACATAGGGATTTACCTAATGATGATGATGATGATGATACTAGGACCATGCAGGAAATTAATAATGACTTTGCTACTTTTGCTCCTAGGGGTTTTTATGCTAATGTTGCAAATTTTGAACTTAAAGGTGCTTTGTTGAGTCATTTACCGAAATTTTCTGGATTTGCAGGTGATGATTCTCACAAGCATTTGGAGGCTCTCTATTCTACATGTTCTTCCATAAAGCCTCCAGAAGCTCAATTAGATGAAGTACTTTTGAGAGTATTCCATTTTTCTTTGGAGGGTGGTGCTAAGGAGTGGCTTTTGAACCTTCCTACCCACTATGCCACTCTCACTTGGGCTAAATTGAAGAAAGCTTTCTTGGATCGTTATTTCCTGGCTTTTAAGGTTTCCAAGTTGAGAAAAGCTATTTCAGGTGACTTCCAACAAAATCAAGAGACTCTTTATGAGTATTAGACAAGTTTCAACACCCTTGTGAATAATTGTCCCAATCACAATTGTAGCTGAACAAGTTTGGTCCAATACTTTTATGATGGCTTAATTCCTTCTTTGACGTTGAGTATGGATGAGGCGGCAAATGGTTCTATCTTTTCTCTTACTATGAATCAAGGTTGGAAGTTGCTTGAGACTATGGCCAACGATAACTAAAAATTTTATACTAGAGATTCTTCAAGCCTCAATGATGCTGGTATTCGTCCATGCCAAGATCAAATCTATAACTTGCTGCACAAATTGAATGATAGGCTTGATCGATTGGAGATTGGCAAGTCTTCTCAACCTTATAATGCTATGGTGATGTCCAAAGCTTTGGTGCCCTCTATTTGCAATTTTTGTGCCTCCCAAATGCATATTTCTTCTAATTGTCCCTCAAGATATGAAGAAGTGGCTGCCTTCTATCAACAAAAGACAAACCAATTCCCCAAGAGATCCTTTCCCTAATACTTACAATGAAGGATGGAGGGACCATCCAAATTTCAAGTAGGGGGGAGGAGGCAACAACAACTTTCCTAACCGGTTTCAAGGCAATATTGGTGGTCCTTCTAACTTCAATCAAAACCACCAAACTTCTCAAGAGCCTTCAAGAGCACCGGTTCCTATTAAAGACTCAAGCAACAATGAGGCCTTATTAAAGATGATGGGAAAGCTTTGTGAGAAGATTGAGCAAATGGAAGTCAAGCATGATAACCTCACATCTTTTGTGACTCAATTAGCTAACTCTAAGAGTGAGGAAGAAGCTAAAAAGGGTGTTCTACCATCCAACACTGTTATGAATCCCATAGGCCTAAATGCAATTACCACTACTACAGAAGACACTTTTAAAGTCCATTATTTTGGACATTTAAAGTCCATTTTTGAGGGGACGTTAATACGGGGGACATAGAAAATATTGGACTTTTCACATCCCTTACATAATGGACTTAGAAAGTTAAATTTACATCCAGTAATTATAAATGGACTTGAAAGATGCACATATTCCACGTCCATTATATCAATAATGGACTTAAAATATGTCACTATATCATTTTTTAAATCCACTATTTGGTATAATAGACTTTAAAAATGCCCCAAATGGCATATTTCAAGTTCATTATTCATAGAATGGACGTTGAATATCAGCCTTACGGCATCTTTTAAGTCCATTATTGTTATAATGGATGTGAAAGATGCCCCCAACGGGCATATTTTAACTCCATTATTATTGGCATAATAGACTTAGAAAATATTTTTAAAGAAAAAAATAGGGGCATTTTTTTGGATTCCAATCCAAAAAATGTCCCTGTATCCTTATAAATTATATAGAAAACCATATCAAATTTAACATATGTGCAATAAATTTAGAAATAATTACATTGCATTCTTAAATAAATAAATCTCATAATATTATTATTAGAGATGCATTCAGTCTAAAAATCAAATATACAAGCCTTCATGTAAGAAGTAATCTTTATTCCTTACGACACTACTCTCCTCTTAATATGAAAAAGAGACAGTAGAACCTTGGCAGCTAAGCGGTATGGTGCCACTCGAGCACTACAGGTAAGACCAGTTTATTCATAAACATGGGCTCTAAGTTCTTTTGGCAATCTAAAAACAAAAAGAAAGAAAGGTGGATTACTGCATTTAAAAAGGTCAGTTATTGCAATAAATAAACCTGATGGTAACTTCCTCACTTATGACACTCATTTCTTTGCAAACTTCAATTATATCTAGATATACTTCATCCAAACTGGCAGCCATGAAATTAGGATCATATCTGGAATACTGACAAAAACAATTAAATATTATGAAGAAGCAGCACAACAAACAATGATCCTGACAATAAAAGATTTACCTTTTCTAGTAAAATCACTTCAATAAACACCATGACACTGAATTATTTATGCAACAAGAACTGGATAACAAGAAATGCTTCCACTACTGCCTCGACTTAGATTCAAGAATAAACAGACAGAGAATCAACTTTGGCATGATAGACTCCTTTTGAAATCTCTAAACTACCATGAGTAACCTAATTAGGGCATAATGATGATACAATTAGAGCTTCATCCAACTGAATTCAAAGGCATGATCTTGCCATCTCATACAAGTCAAAATGATGCCTGTATCAAGCTTAGGATGCTAAGAATTATCATGTAACATTTTACAATTCAAAATTGAATTATTAAACTTGATCATAGGTCATACCAAGAAGAGTATGAACATAGTCAGAATCCTCCAAAACATCAAACATAGAACCAGCTCCAAGGGCATAAACAACGAGTCATTAAGTTCACCCAAGTAATAAAAGACCTAAAGGTCATGGAGAAAATTAAAAATAGCTGACAAAAGGCATGCTATTACACTGAATTCCATCTATATTAGACTGAAATTCTACATGTGAGAGAGCATAGATAATTTGACAAAGTGACTGACGAAATTTAAAAACAAACACTTATTCCTAGAAACTCAAATATCATAATGAATAAATCATTCTCCATAAGTCCATGCTTTGCTACTAGGATAAGGAAAACAATATAATCCCCAAGGTATTAAAAGAACACATTTTATTTACAGAACTTGGAGTCCCTAGAGAGATAAGTTCATAATCAGCACAACAGTAACACCTTTTGATACAAGAAGTGCAGAAAGCTACCTTTGATGTTGATCAAACTCCTCATCCTCATATAAACTCTCTCTGTAAAAAAATACACATAATTATAACAGCCATACATCAGAAGTCAGAACTTAGTGAGTTAACTCATAAAGACTTCCATAAGCAACTTGAATAACTGAGGAAGAATGTGTTTATCTAGGCGGCAAGCATATTAAAGTTTACTATATATTTTGAATTGGTGCATTGAATGATATGAAGCCATCAAGTTGAATTTTATCGAGGTGACAAAATTGAAGGTATATAACATGTTGAGTTGTTCTCTTGTATTCAACCCTGCTTAACAATAACAGCCAAATGCAGAAATAAAGGGCAGCAAGAAACTTAAATGAGGGAAATCCTTAGGTTTCAACATTAATCAGTCAAAATACCAAATCAATGCTGCAATGAACTCCGGTAGACAAACCCTATTCCCATGTTACACCCAGAAATCTTTAAGACGCAGTACTAAATACTGAAATGCAGAAGATTAGAACATAACCACTGTCATTCGAGAGGCCAGTCTCTCTCCACCAAACACCATAATATTTAGGAGACTTCCAGATTTAATATATGGCAAAAGTAACTCCCACGGCCTCCTATACCTCCCTCTTATCGACCAAATTTAAAGAAACCATATAGCAACTCTAATTCAGGAAGGGATATGCAATTTAAAATTATATCATTCATCAAAGCAAGCAGTTACAATTTGAGACAAATGCTCAGGAGGCTGAGTTATGTGATTATCAAAAGAAGAAATCATTATTCATCACCAGAATTAAAGATCCCATTTACTTTCAGATTCAAAACTAATGGGTTCAGCAATGTAATTTTCCCAAGAGATCAAATTAAACTAAATTGAATTGATGAGAAAGAAGAAAATTGAACTTTGAAGATCAAATTGAAATTAAATAAATAATGTTCAAGAAAATATGTGCCCTTACAATGTTGTTGCATGTGGTCCAAATGCTCGAACGCAGGGAGAAGCTCAAATTGAAGGAGGCTTGAAATCGGAGAAGACGAGTGACAGTAGTTATGTTCCAATCGGGGAGTCTCCTAGCAAAAGTACCTACTTAACTTTAGAACTCCAAATGCGTGAAGTTGCACAGTAAGGTGACTCAGAACATAAGGGTTTCAGATTGGGTTTTCTTGGGCTGCCTCATTCTATGATTTTTTCCATCGTTATGAGGGAATGTTGCCCAGAGTCCTCCAGAGAAGATGAATGCAGTCGCCCCCGGAGGTGAAAGGAGAGAGCCGGATTGAACAGCCGATAGTTAAGAACGGACACCGGAGGTTATGGAGGTTATCTAGGGAAAGCACAGTTCGAAGATCAATCGGGGAAAGAGAGCGTGCGATCTGTGTTTTGTTATTTCAATAAAAACAAAGTCTATTACAAGGAATGGACTCTGTTTTTTTAAAAAGGAAATTACGATATCTGCCACCATATATTGACGACCATTATATTGAGGCAGATGCAAATTTATGGAAAACAAAGTCCATTTATACTATAATGAGATGTTGTTTTTCTAGAAAAATTTTTAAAAGTCCATTTTAAAATAATGGACTTAAATTAGGGACGTGATTTGTATATTTTGTAGTAGTGTACTTTGAAATATGGCAAGAAAGTGGGATTTATGGATGGAAATGATGAGAAAGTTGCTGAAATTGTTGGAAATCATGTTGAGAATCAAGCTGGAATTGCATTTGAGCAACAATTCAAGAGCATGAATGAGGCGATATTGCTAAAAACAAGCATGTGAACCTGCTGTAAATGTTGATGAAGATGTTGGACAGCTTGCTGGACATCAAGAGAATGTTACAAAATCAGCTCAAAACAAGCAAATTGATCAACATGGAGCCTCTTGTACTAAAGGTAAGGAGGTAAGTATCAAAGACCTTCCTTTTCCTCATTCATATTTGCAAGGCATGAGTAAGAAAACTGAAAATCATGATAATGAGTTGTATGATTTGTTTAGCAAAATTGAAGTTAACATTCCATTGCTTGAACTTGTCAAACAACCCAAGTATGCTAAAATCTTGAGAGACCTTTGCAAGTATAAGAAGAAATTCAAGCCTAATAAGATGGTACAAATTCCCTCTAATGAGAGTGCATTGTTTAAGCCCCAATTGCCGGTTAACTATCAAGATCCAGGGAGTTTTACTATACCTTGCACAATAGGGAAATACACCATTTCTAGGGGTTTGCTTGACCTTGGGGCTGTAATAAACATGATGCCTAAATCTGTCTATGTATCTTTAGGCACTAAATTACTTAAGCCCACTAGTGTGATCTTGTAATTAGCCGACCAAATAGTGAGGTATCCACATGGGGTGCTTGAGGATGTCTTAGTTAAAGTCAATGATTTGCTAATCCTTGCAGACTTTTATGTCCTAGATATGTCTAACGAAAGTATGAGTGAGGATGCCTTGACCTTTCATGCGAATTGCAAATACTGAAATTAAAATGAAAGAAGGGTCTATAACAATGTCTGTTGATGATCATTTTGTGCATTTTAACATGTGTGAGATAATGAAGCATCCGCATGAAGATTATTCCTTGCTTGACGTACATTTCATTGATGAGATGCATGATATTGATAGTGTTGAGCTTGGTTTAACTTTTAGTGGACATATGAAACATGTTGATGCATGCTTGATTCATTCTACCCCTTCTCCACCATATTCTTCTAATCCCCCCTTACATGGTAGTGACATGATGTGTTCTAGTGCTAGTTCATTGGATTACACTTTTTCCACTCCATGTGCTCTTGTCTTCCACTAACCTGAATATACTTGAGAGAGGTGTTTGTTGTAATAAAAGTGCAGGGTTATGTGGGGCTGCAAAGACTCCTACAAAGAGGCTTCTCAATGTTGCTCTTGCCATGAAGGACCATGCCGATATGGTCAAGGTGATGTGTCAAATGCCTCAACCTTCATCACCTAAGAAAAGGGGCTCCTATGATGACACCAAGAAGGAAAGGATCAAGAGTGAAGGACTTTCACCACATCTACTACCATTAAATGCCATATCTCTTTATCCAAGCAAGGAGGACCTGCATGTACAAAGGTCTCCAATAGAAATAGGCAAACGTTCCATGGCATTTGTCCCTCACTACTCCTCACAACATGAAGAATTCAAGGACACTTGGATTGGACCTTTTGAAGTGGTGGGGAAAAGTGATAAACAGACTTATCAATTGTAGGATAGTTTTGGGAAGCTTCATCACACTCGAAGCAACTGCCTTCGCCTCTATCACTCAAGCCTTAGACCTCTATAAAAATCAGGTTGTGTCTCTTCCTTTCTTCACTTATCTTGTGTTTCAACTTGCTGTTTGGTTTGTCCGACTGTTGAAATACATGCTGTAATGTAAGTATAGGGGAAAAGAAACAAATTTCAGTAGGGTTGTAGTTAGTTTGTTTTCTTTTCTTGTTTTGATTAAGTGGTTGGATGAACACCTTGCATTTGATGATCATTTTACTTAGCTGGCTGGACACTTTGCACACAATTTCAGCACTTAGAAACTTTCTGTACTTGCTGTAAAACATGTGTTTTTCCTTCGTGTATGCTATTTCTTAGGGGCATTGAGGTCAATGCCAAGTGTGGGGGAGGTTTTATTGGTGCATTTCTGGAATTTTTCTGCTTGATTTTGCTGGATGAATCTCTTGCTTTGCTGTAATTTGAGCTGGATTGTGGGATTAGTTGCTGGAATTTTTTGGATATTGATGAAAACAGAGCATTGAACTTAATGGTTAATAAATTTGTATGATTCTCAAATTACCTTGCTCTTGCTTGTCCATAACCACTGATCTATTATTGGAGTGACAATTGCAAAATTGAATTTGATTAGGTAAGACTGAGTCAAGGCCTTATTCAGAGTTCATGCTAGCTAAATGGTCTAATATCTAGAAAATTAGTGTCACATATAGAACTATTTCTTGCATTGATATGATCATGTACCTTGTTTAGCTTAGGAAAGTTAGCTAGAAAGCACAAAGCCCTCTCGTGAGAATTTGAGCTTCAACCTCATTCAAATTGATGTGAGCATTCTCCACTAGTTTCATTTTCCTCTAGAACTTGTCTCGCTACTTGGTTGAGGCCACATAATTACATGAGGAATGGTAAAAATGATAGAGGCATTTCATTTCTAAACCCTTTTATCCCATACACAAGTCACTCAAATAATCCTTTGCTAAGCCCTTTGAGTCCATTATTTTCGTTTTTCTTGGCATAAGCACATAATCTAGACTTATGTATGAGAACTGATTGTGGAAAAATACAAAGCATGGCTATTTGTATACCAATAAGTGATGAGCATGTGTGCAGAATTTGTAAGATTTGTTTGTATGTGGGAGATATTGGACTGTTGAAAAAAAGTGTGAAAAGCCAAATGATGAAAAATAAAAAAATAAAAGAAAAAAAGACAAAAAAAAAGAAAGAAAGAAGGAAAAAAAATATCTGTCCAGTATATCTCTCTTTTGAATTGAGGAATTCATGCTTGTTTTATTTGTCAAACGACCTAGAGGAAGCCATAGCCATTGACTTGATAAAGGACAATCTCTAATTTCATACATTGAGTTTGGTCTATGTGCTGCACATTCCTTCCATTATCATCTAAACTTCTCCAACATTACAAGTCAAAATAAAGTCGTCTTGATTCACTAACCCCATGTATGAAAAATGGTGGAGATTCTACTAGCATTACAAGCCTATGGTAGGGATTGGACTAGTGGAGAGGAGTGAAAGAACCCTAAAGAGTGAAGTGAAGGAGAGTGTAACAGTTTCCTAGTTGTTTTCTATGCATTACTCAACTTTGCTAAGCTTGGTACATTGGTTATTGATTTGCAATAGTGCATTTTATTTGTGACATTGGTTGAAGGATTGAAAATCACTAAGCTTGCACACTTTGAGTCAAGAACTTGCATCATTCTTACTTTCTCTATTTGATTTAGCATTGTAACTCTATAATGGATACTTTGCCCGGGAGTGCAAAGAGTAAGTGTGGGGGAATTTGATAATTCATTAATTCAACTAAATTAAGTGTGCATTTTTTAGCTTAAACTAGTATATTACATGGTAAAATTGCATTATAGTATAAGTAATTTGAATGTGCATTTAATTAGGGAAATTTGGGTTTGAATGTGATTTTCTGTGATTAACAAAGAAATTACAGATTTGTCCCTTCATTTTGTTTCTTCCTTCCTATTTCTTTTTAAAGGGGGCAAAATCGCAATTTTGGCAATTGAAGGGGCAAAATGGGAATTTGTGCAAAATGAAATAAGACAAAAAAAGAAAGCTTCAGATGTTGAAGCTGGAACCACGAACAAAGGGAGTGAAGTCAGAGCAAGACGTGAAAGAAGAGGGCTTGAGTTCAAGGGTTCATTTGGAAGCTTTTTGAACTAATTTCTTGCATGGCCAGCTCGCAGAGAGAGAGAGCAAGTCAGAGATTAAGTTAAAGCTTGATGCCAGCGTGGCAAGTGAGGCGGTTAGAAGAATTGAGGGGAAGAAAAAGGGAGAACGAATCCTGTCCAGATTCATTTGGAGATGGGAATATATATATCAATTTGGACAGAGATTACGAGGTTCGGATTTTCACTTCAGATTTCTTTTTCATCTCTTCAATTCTTCTGAACCAACTTCATTATTTTCTCTCCAAGTTCTGCTATTTTCATGGGACAATTCAGCCATGTGTTCGATAGTTTTCTACTACATTGGAGCTGAATTTCCAGAAATACAAGGCTAATTCCTGAAATTTCCTTTGAGACTAAAGCAATACTAGAGCCTACTGATTCAATTAGGGAGTTCACTTCTATTCTCACTTAATTTCCTCTTATTCTAGTTGCATCTTGATTTAGAGAAAGTGTGAGCAAGTAGTTCTTGTTCCTTTTGATTGTTTGTGATTAAGTGGTGAATGCATTCGAACAATGTCTGATTCTGCCGAGTTGATCCTCTGGACTGATTTCTTGTAATGCAACTTTGTGATCTTTAATCTAGTTGATTAATTTCTTGAGTTGAATGATTGATTCTATGGCAATTTTAGTTAATTTGCTTCCTATTCAGAGTTGCAAAAATCTGAGTTGTGTGATTGTTTGGAATTAAATTCAATGTCTCTAGTTCAATTAAGTGGCTTAGTTAGCAATTTAATTGAATTGGAGATAGTGAGTTTATGAACTCCAATTTACTCAAAGGCAATGAAGGTAGGCTGAAGCTCAAAGGGAATTCAATCTTGATTGAAGTCTTCTTCTAGTTTTCATTTGTTTATTTCGGTTCTCACTTGCTCCTTTCACAGAAAATTATAAAAAAATATAGGTTAGGATTAGAGTTAGTTCTTACACTGAAAATTGGTTTTAATTTGTGTTCACTTTGCATTTTTAATCACAAAATTTTCCAAGATAATGAGGAATTCGACCTAGGTTAGCTCCACTGCACTATAGGAGTTATTCTAGTAATTTTGGTGGCCTAACGACGAGGCCAATCACATGTGCCGTCAGAGCCCTGTATCACCACTGCCTTTGATGAGAATCGCTGGGAAAAGGGAGAGATGACGAAGAAAGTGAGGAACAGAGGGAATTCGGGGAGAGAGAGGGAGACGAATGAGGAAAAAGGAAAATGAGAAATGGAATAATATGTTGGGTTTTAAAACCAAATTACCATTATGTCGTTCAACAAATAACTGGCCCAATTTCCAATTAAGGGCAATTTCGACTTTGTGTTCTCTCCAATAGTTTCCTTTTTCCTATTTTAGTCTTCTTCTCAAATTTTAATTACTTTCTCCATTAAATTTTACTATGATTTTTATTCCCATAATAAAATCTGAAAGTATGCCTTAATTCCTAAATACGTTTATAAGCCTTTCAAATATTAAACTAATACCTAAAGATTCTAAATATTCCCTTACTATCTCTTTCCAAATTTTTTGAGTGTTACAATCGTGGTCAAGTCGGCGATCAAACCCGTCTTAATAAAAATAATATAGGAAAAAACTTATATCCATTGCCTTACTTCAAGTTCCTCCAATTGTCCAATAAGCATGTGACACATGTATTCATTAAACATCTCATCATTTGACATCGTTTTACTTCTTCATCTCCGCTAACTTGAGTTCCAAAAGCAAATTAATCAATAACTGAACCTGCAACTAACCCTATTTCCATGGAGTTTAAAATGGAAATCGACTTATTCCCATTAACTAGTCAAAAACAAATCGCAGAAACTCGGTCCTTTTAAAAAATCTTCGTTCAATGAGTGAAAAACACCAAATTCATTGCTTGATTAAAATCTCTATACGCTCGTCTTGTTCCCCCCCCCCCCCCAAAAACTCTAACGGAGATGAAGTTGAGAAAATGGTATCAAGTGATGAGGTGTTTAATGAATACATATGTCGTGTGCTTATTGGAGAACTGGAGGAACTTGATGTAAGGTACTGGATGCAAGTTTTGTCCAATAATATAACTTAATTGGAATTGAAAACATTTATATTTGACTATAAATAATTTTAATTAATTTAAAGCTAATTAATATCGAATTGAATTAGTTTGTGAAAAGATGATATATTATATATAATATATTTACTTTATAAATTAAATTCAATTTTTACAAATTTTTTTAAATATTAAATAGTAATTTCTAATTTGTTTTACTTAACAAACATCTTCGGCCTTCCTTCACAGTGTACATCTCTTTTTTAAATACTTTTAATTTACATTTTTTTGTTTTCTAAAACGTGAGGGCCCAAGCCCACTACGTGATTCAATACAACATTAAGTAGAAAGTAGCCTCCTCCAACGCCTCAATCATCCCAAGCCCATTAACATGACCCAGACGCTGCAGCTTAAGGAGAAAGAAGGAAAGGGGATTTTAATTAGAGAGGCCGAAGGAGATGGGCTTAAGCAAGGCGATGATAACCCTTTGGATCCTGGAGCGAGAGCAGCAATAAATAGCACATGTGCCGGCTAATGGGATGGATATTGAGATTGGGCATATTAAGCCCAATTTGGAATCTTGAAGTTCTCTGTGCAGGTCCCTAAATATTTTCTAGACTAACGATGAATTTCTTAATTTGGAATTCCAGAGGGACTGGAGGTAAGACTTTTGTTCCATTGATCTTAACTTACGTCTCCAGTACAAGTCTAATTTTCTTGCAATTTTAGAACCCAGACAAAAAGGAGAAAGAACAGAAATACTATTGAGGAAGAGAATGGGTTTCGACAATTTGGAGGTGGTTGAAACATTGGGTTTTAGTGGAGGTATTGGGTGTTTCTGGAAAGCTTCTCTTGATTTTCGGGTGTTAGAGAAACATGATCAAACAGTTAATGGGGTATTTAATGCAGGGAGAAATAACGAATGGGGTTTGTCTATGGCCTATGGGAATGCTAATATTCAGAAGCATAGGTGTTTGTGGGAATAATTAATGCTATTTGATGACAATCAAATCAAAATAAAACTACAACATTATAGAAATTAAAACCAAATGCAAATTATAATTAATACTAATTGATAACAATAAAATGCTAATATAGTATTATTCAAATCTCCATAGAATCTTTCTTATCTTTTTTTTGTTCCCATAAACTATCTTCATCTAGTAGCGATTCAGGCCCTTGATGGACCCTCACAGCTCTCGACTTCATAATCTTACGAGAACAATACATGCATCTCAATACTTCAAATACTTCTCCCGCCACATTTGCATCCCCACAAGAGTTATCATTGTGAACTCTTTCATTTCGGTTCTTCAAAAGAACCCAATAAGTGATCATGAAGGTCTCATTCCATAAGACATTGTTAGTCTTCCTAGCTAGTTCATTTTGAACTCTTTCATTTCGGTTCATTAAATTCCTGGCTAGCTAGTTAGTTAAATCATTGTGAACTCTTTCATTAAATTCCTCCGGAGCCAGTTAGTCAAATTCTGGGCCCAAAAATATTGATCTGCACTAGACACCCATTTTGCCCAAAGCAAGAAAAAGGCTAAAATGGACATAACCACAATAAATTTTATTTTAGGTTAGTCAAGGATTATAAAGCTATGTTTGTTACATTGCAATAGCATTGAATTTTGATGGATTGTGATGGGGAGTTACATTGGAGTTCAGACCAAAAGAAGACAATGGGATTGGAGCTTTAAAATTAACTTTGTCATAAAGTAATTTTTTTATTGTATAAAGTATTCCCTCTATTCCTAAAAATAGGATTTATTGTGGAAGGTGAATTTATTTCTAAATATAAAATATCTTTATATTTTTTTTATTAATATTTACTTAATTATCTCTATTGATATTCCTCAATAAACAAACAAAAGATGGAGGATAGGAATAAATGCAAATGCTTAATAATTTTGGTAATATTATGTGATTTTAATCAACTTACCTAACATCTTTATTCTAATTAAATTAAATAAATAAGTCTTCTATTTTAGAATGGAAGGAGTAATATTTAGAAGTACTACTTAAATTAATTTTATTTTATAACAAAACTCCTGGCCGTCCAAAGTCTCCATTTTCCCCTCAGATCAAAGCTTCCCCTTTCACTCATCGAGGGTTAGCCTGTTACTTATATGTATACTATCATGGTCCTAAATATAAGATCATTTTGACTTTTTTTATGGAGATTAAGGAAGCCAATTAGACCACTAATTTTTTACATATCTTACTTGTAATTGTATTATACGATAGTTTATATACGTAAGGTAAATTAATTTTGAGGTAAAAAAGATAACTATAGATATTTTAAAATGATTAATTTTACATCCTTAATTTTTCAAAAAAAAAAGTTAAAGTGATCTTATAATTAGGACCGGATGGAGTGTATTTTTAGTTTTCAATTCTAAAGGAAGGTTTGCAGCGAGGTTGGTGTATATGGCTGAGTGGGTCTGGGTGGAATGTCACACTCTCTTCCTCCTACCTTTTGTCCAACATTTTCTTTTTATATTATATTAAATAGTATACTTATTTATTCAATTGTTTTTAAACTTAAAAAATGGTGTTTGTGTGATCTGTGATATGCGTGTGAAAAAAGGTGAAAGAGAGTGGGTGTCAAAGGCTTAGAATGACTACAAAAATAAGTAAATAACGTGGAGAGGTACTACCGAGGTAGTATAATACATTAATGATAGTAGCTGATCACGTGAAATGTGAAAGTTTTATTTTTTTTCAAAAATCTTTAATTTATCTCCCCATTTTTTCAAAACAAAATCAATTGGCAGTCAAGCGAGTCAACTTGTCAACCCGCATACTCGGGTTTGGGTTGGCATTTTCCAACCCATCAAGGATTGTGCTGTGCTGGCCTTATCCGCTTAGCCAACGGGTTGTGGCGGGTTGTCCCACAACTCACAGCACGGCTTGAATTTCTGACCCTAGCAATAATGAGCGGTGAAATGACGAATTGAGTCATGTAAACTAAAATGGGAGAGGTGAGGGTCCTATGTAATTTTATTTCAAATTTTCTTTCTAAAATTGGCGAGGTTTTGAAGAAAGAACTAAAAGTAACATACCTCCCTTAAAAACAGCTTAAGATGCTAAATGATATTTAACACTTTTATTTAATTTACGGTTAAGGTGGGAAGCAATATTTTCCAAATCTATTATAAAATTAATGATGAAAGTTAAAAAATTGACACTAACAATTAACTTTTTTATTGTAAAGAGTGAAATTCCTCCCTTTTAATACTTTCTAGTTAATATTGCTCTCAAAAAATTTCCAATGTAATATTGCTCCCGAACGAAAACTTTTGAAGTATATATGTACCTTAATTGTTTAATTTGTTTAGTGGTATGTGGAGAATTATAAACATTCACACCCGCTATTAATGCATAAATATCATAAATTTTATGAATAATTGTGCCGGTTCAAAACGCAAAAAGAAGATGAGAAGCAATAGAAAGTGATACAGACAAAATTAAAGTTGTTAGTTCCTTTTAAAGGAGGCTAATGATCTTAGATGTGGTAAATTTGAAGAACCTATACAACCCGCTTAAAACTTTTGGGATTAAAACCTATGCTGAAGTAAATTATAAGGACTAACCAACCATTTTAATGAAACTAATGTATTTACCTTTTTGTCAACACATATATAATATAATATTTGCTCCTACCATTTTTCAAGATCATAAATGATAACAATTATTTCTTATCGTGCTTCATCAATAAAGTAGATGCTGAAGTAAATTATAAGGACTAACCAACCATTTTAATGAAACTAATGTATTTACCTTTTTGTCAACACATATATAATATAATATTTGCTCCTACCATTTTTCAAGATCATAAATGATAACAATTATTTCTTATCGTGCTTCATCAATAAAGTAGCTTATGTTAGTTTCATAAATTTGATAGTATTTTTCCGTATTAAAGGATGTTGATCAAGTTGCTTGCGTCTCGATAGGCCAGCTGGCGTGGAGAATTTTATATCTCAGCCAAGTCGCCTATTCAAAACACAACACCAGAGAATGAGGGGGAAGGATGTTGATCAAGTTCGATTATATTTAAAAGATGGAAAATTAAAACTAAAAAGTAATGTGCAGCATAAAATAATATATGACGATAGTTCTTTTTTTTTTTTTTAATATATAGAGGAAACTTAAAAAACATAGACAGAAACAAACTGAAGGAAAAACTAAGGGGGTAGTTAATGTACTTTAATCTTTATGGCATGTAAGGTTTTTCTTGATATGTGTAAAGTATGCTGGAAACAACTTATAAATAGGACCATATGAGTGGTTGACATGATTAAAAATTTTCTATTCTTTCCATAATATCTAGCCTTCTTTGATATTAGGCTAAATTCTATAAAATTCCCTTGAACTTTAGGACATGTGCATATAACCCCTCAATGTTTCAAAGGTTAAATTTAACCCCCTAAACTATTATTTGTTTTACTATAGACCCCCACAATTAACTTATCATTATCTTTTGACAGAAATTGCATTGTCAGACTAACATAAGATACTTCATTATATCTTGTGTTGATTGTGTGATGATTATTCTGAGGGTTGTAATATATTTGCTTGGCAGAGAGATAAACACAATGAGGTCTTGGGGTTCTTAATGATAAAATTACAGTTTGACCCTTATATAAATATTGTACATTTACTATATTACTAATCTATGTAGGATGTCACATAAGATGTCACGCAAGATTTGAGGTGTCTTATATTAGTTTGAAATGATAATTTCTGTCAAAAGATAATGGTAAGTTAATGGGAGGGTCCATGATAAAAAAAAAAGTTTGAGGGGTGTTAATTTTAAACTTTGAAATGTTGAGGGGGTTATATCCAACTGCCCTAAAGTTCATGGGGATGTTTATTGAATTTATCCCTAATATTATGACATAATCAAAGACTAATATGAAGATCTCATTAATTTTGAATATTCGTTTAGCAAATATTTGAAAGAAAAACATCCTTAATTGTTCTGACAAACAACCAAAATGTCGTATATTCTAATATCTAGAAGGAGTAGAAAAATGCTGTCTAATTTTGAAGGAAATAGTAACTTCTCAAAACAGAACTGAGGCATTAAACCTAATCATGAAAGTGAAATCCCCCCCCCCCCCGGAACAAGGAAGCTGGATAGGATAACATAACAAAAATGTGAAGATATATTCTTAGGGTGTGTTTGGCTCAATGTAGGGAAGGGAATCAAATTGCTGGGGAGGGAGGAGGGGAAAAGGGGATTTATTATTATCTTGTTTGGATTGATTAGAGGGGAGGGAGTCTTTTAATGTACTAATTTTATTATCATTTTTGTAAATATATTATTAAGTGTCATACGGATTTTGTTTAAAATTTTATTAAAAAATAGGAATTAAGGAATAGTTGAGGGTAAAACATTTCAACCATGTCCAAATGTGACATTTACCCTCCAAATTCCCTCACTTTTGGAGGGGACAGTTATGAGGGGGGATGTTTCTTAAAAATTCAACTTGCCAAACAAGTGAAATCCCTCCCCTACCCTCATACCAAATACACCCTTAACTAATGCAGTTGAGAGGTTCAAAGTAGATCTTATGGTGAGAAAATATTTTTTTTTGTATTTTTTTAAGAATTTAAAGTAATATGTATTTTATAAGCTGCAAATTATATGATAGATATTATTGTATTTTTTTGTACCATTGAAATTAAAACATCACAACAGTCTAATAAAACACAAGAAGATTATAATTACTTTAGATTTTACTTTATCAACATAAAAAATATTTAAAATTAAAAATAGCATCAAAATAAATTTGATCATTTAGTTACAATATGGCCATTTAGTGAACGAAATATTGTAAAAAACACATAGGCGATTGATATTTTAGTACAAACTTCATATAGCCTCTTGATGCTATTTCAATTCTTATTGTTGGAATTTGTAATTTTGGTTCCAAATCCGCCCTTGATGGGATGGATGAATTAATTGGGAAATATGAGTAATTCCTAATCAATTGATTTATTAATGAAGTGTTTAATTAATTGATTTTTTAGCTGAGAAATGTATGGATTGCTGACTCAGCCATGAGTCAGTTACATATTTAAAGAAATAAGTTCAATCAAGACATTTGATTTATAATATTTAAGTAATATATCCATCACCGGTTATAAAATGAATATAAATACATTTATTTATATTCTTAATAACCAAGTCAAATGAGAGGTTGGGATATTTTCTCTACGGATCGTAGTTGTGGATATTTTGTATTCCCACAAATCCATAATCCTCTTCTATAAATAGGGGGCCTCCCCTTTAATTTTGATCACTCAAGTCGTTGAGTTTCCTGACCCTCTCATTCGCTCTATATTCTTTATTGTATGGTGTTCCGCTGCGCCACACGTTTTGACTTTCCACTAATCCAAACTAGTCTAAAATTTTGTATGGGTTCTTATAGAAACAACTCACA
The DNA here is from genome assembly GCA_037074515.1 of Mimosa bimucronata. Taxonomy (NCBI): domain Eukaryota; kingdom Viridiplantae; phylum Streptophyta; class Magnoliopsida; order Fabales; family Fabaceae; genus Mimosa; species Mimosa bimucronata. Next base: position 23,487,858 of record CM073445.1, on the reverse strand, counting down.
GAGCTTCAGAGGTTTGACCTGGACCTTAACATGAATATATTTGGTATGTTTTCTCCCTATCTATAATCTTCCACCATTGGCATCAGAGCCTATGTTGATCCTGAGGTTGTGCTTATATGCTTTATGAGTAAGCATAAATATTTTCTTCCACTGCAAATATGCCTTATGTCTATTTTCTTTTCATATGTTGTATATATGATACAAAGCATGAATTCATTGATTTGTTGGTTCTTTTTTCAATTTTCTTAAATTTAAAATAAAGGTTTATGTGATTCTATTTCTGGAATCTATTGAAAGGAATAATGGTATCTGCCAAGTGCTTTGTTCTGTCGGAAACGGTTTAATTATAAGTTCAATTTGAAAAACTTTCTTGAACTATAATAAATGTGGAAATAAGAATATGGAATCCCTATAACATAAAGGGTTCAAAAATTGAAAAGAACACTCGTTTGAATTGTGTTCTTGAACCTTATAGCCGCTGTCAATGGTGCTCGAACTAGGGTTGTTGAAAAAGAGGTTTTTGACAAAAACCAAGGCATGAACATGTACTGCTCGAAGAGACAATTCTAACAACACCAAGAACACGATAAAAAGAGCTCGGATGAGGAAGATATGGCTATTTAATCTTTGATTTTTTTTTCATTTTCCTTTATTAGTATCAGTTCTAAAATCACTATTGAATTCATTAATTTTGCAGCAGGCTATGCTACGGTTATAGACCGTACAAATACTTATTGAAATTTGAAATTCTACTTCTTGTGCTATTTGTAGTGATTTCACAAATCGCTACAATTTAAACTTCATAGCGACTTATCAATTAGTTGCAATCCATTACTAATACTCATGAAAATTCTAAATTTCATTTCCCAAGATTTTTGTAGCAGTTTCCAATCGTTACAAAAGTTCATGTGATCATAAATTCCCCTTCCCCCACAGACACACATTTTGTGGCAGTTAGATCTTAATGCTATTGATATAGTAATGTGATTGACCGATGTAATAGTGGTTAATAGTAACTGTCACAAAAGGTTTATCACAGTCATTTTTAGCAGTTGTGTGAACCGCTACTAATTGTCTTTTTTCTTTTATGTAAAAAAAGTTTAGGTGAGTTGGATCCCGAGGGCTTCCAGAGCCAGGGCATGCCTCCAAGCTCAAAGAGTTCTTATAGAGGTACTTAGTGAGATTTTTAATCTCTTGCGTGAGCTATGCTTGCACGATGTATTCTTGATTGAATACTTGGCTGTATCAAGGACTGATCATCCTTGTGGTGTATGTGGCTTAGGTTTGTAAGAAACGGGTACTCTTCCTCCCAACGATCATCTGTGTTGTCTTTTCTTATCTTTATACTTATTTTCTAGCAGATCCACTCCCCTTTAACATATCAAACCCACTCTTAAGATCCCACTATCTCAAGAGTAATCTTCACTAAGGATGATATTACAAAGACTTGTTCACTCAATGAACAGATTCTGGTACACACTGAAGTACAGGGATAATGAATGATTATAACAGAGAGTAGGTGAGTATTGAATGCAATAAGAATTTCTAATAAAAGTAATCAATGATGGCAATCAATGTTCTCCACACAACTTCTTCTCGGTGGCATTTATACTTGCTTCTGGAATTTTTCCCGTTGAGAAGATTATAGACGTTAAGTGTTCTTTTTACCACTTGGTAATCTGATGGAGTGTTAGGATTGTGCTTTGGTGAAGCATTAACTCCATTGTACTTGTTCAGCTTCAGTTCATCTCTCTTCATTAACTTCTGGAATTGGTTGGTGTGTCAAAACGGTTCTTTTAGCAGATCTTTGAGTCTAACGTAAACTTCCCAGAATAGGTCTGACCAACTTCTGTACTTGAAGGCTTAAAATAGACTTTCCATTCAATTTGAATTAAATATGTCGCCACTTCAATCACAGCCTCTGATCGATCACAGGGTAAGGTTCCTGATCGATTACATATCGATCACAGCTTGCAAAACTTAGATTCAAAGTTAAATAACATCTTGCTTGATCGATCACAGGGGTCCCTGATCGATTAGGCTTATCTGATCGATCACACTCAGATTATGTTCAGATTATAGCATTTGTCTAATCGATTACATAACTTCCTCCTCTGATCGATTAAGCCTGTCTGATCGATTACATAATTTCCTCTGATCGATTAAGCATGTCTGATCAATTAGATATACATTAGACATGAATTATTATTTGGTCCTTCTGATCGATTACAAGGGAGGTCCAATCGATTAAGCTTATTCAATCGATTGCACTAACTTCTTCTAATTCCTCTAATCGCTCATACATGTACTTAGTTCATTTTTCTCTTCCTTTGATCGATCATAGGGGTCTCTGATCGATTGGGCGCCTAAGTTTCTTTAACCTCTAATTTGTTTGTGATATATCCCTGATTGATTAGGCTTATGTTTACTAACTTATAATCTGATCCTGATCGATTAGGCAATACTTAGAATTTTCTATCAGATTGATCCTAAGTTATTCCTGATCTTTACCCAACCTTTCTTTATGCAAGTTATGTTTAGTTATCATCAAAACTCATTATTCTAACAAAACCTCCTTCAATGACAAGGTCTGTCAGGCATCCAACTAGAAGCTCATCCTCTTGAGGGATCCATGAATGAATATTTTCTGCCATTCTCTACATATTAAAAAATATAATAAAAATCATCCACCTTAAAACATATGCAAAGAATTCTATAAATAGACCAAAGTAAACACCATTCCTTGCAATTTTTTCTATAACTCTTATCCATGCTACTATACCATCAGTAGCATATTTTCAATGTACAAAAAGCTTTTGACGCCTAACTTCCTAAAGATTCCAAAAAGTAGTACACATTCCATCTTACTAGTCAAACAAATGAACAAAATAATTGGCAAGGACGGGGCGGATGCGGCAGCAAGCTTTGCCGAACGATAAAGCAAGTCGGCAACGACCTCTGCAGAATCAAGCAAGTCAGCGCTTGGGATATGGCAAGGCAAATGGATCATGTAATTCTTTTTGACAGATAGGTTGAAGGGTAAATTAGACTTTATGTTATATCATAATTTTAAATAATTATTAGAAAATGATGGATTGCAACTTCCTTTTAAAAAAACAAACACAAGCCTTGTAATTAATATTGCATTACATTACCATTACATTTCATTGCACTGCATTATAGGGAGTAATGGGGTTGAACCAAACGGGCCCTTAGCCTCTTCCAATTTCTCTTGTCAACTTTCCCTTCCTTTTTAGAAGATTAGAATCATTCTCTCTAAATTTTTATTAACGGCAAAATGCTTCTCCTTCCCAATATTGCACTTTGTTCCCTGGCTTCTTCCTTTATCATGAATATCCATGGTGTTATATATACACACAAAAGCTAATCAGTCCCCCCACAGACAAATTTCTTCTCTTTTCTTCTCTCTTCTTGATTTTGATTTGAGGCTAACTTATCTATGATATGATTGCTGATTGTTGATGTTTACGATGACAAAAATATTTGGGTGACTGTTGCTGGAAAATGGGTTGTTCAGAGAAAGGCTATCCCATGCCACTTGATTTGGAAAATCGACATTATTTTGGTTGATGAAGAGGTATATAGTTGATTCTGAGCATTACAGTGGAGTTTGTGTATTTTTGAATTCAATCTTTTGCAATGTAAGATTTATTTTACCCAAATGTAATTGTAAAATCCTAGTTACTAATAACAATTAAACCTCTAATAATTCATTTCAATCACAATTAGCAATACTACTATGATAGAAAAATGTTTTTTCATATAAATCAAGCAACCCTGTCATAGTTAGAAAAAGATCTTTCTAATCTTTTAAGGTATTATCCATGATAGAAAGGCAAGACCTTAATACAATACATGCTATCATGGATAGTAAAAACACTAACCATGTTAGAAAAAGGACTCCTCTAACATGGTTAACAAAGCAATCCAATATACCATAAACTAACCATATTAGAAAAGCACCACCTAACATGATAAACAAAATTTCACCTAATTTACAAAACAGTTAGCCATGTTAGATAATGAATATTCTAACATGATTATTAAATCCACATATACGTATAAGCATTTCCTTGACCAATCCATTTAGTATAACCATATTAGATAGAACCAGTTTAATATGGTTATTAAACAAACCTGCCAAATAATCAATAGTCATACCCATCGGGCGTCGGGTCTATAGTCCCAGAATAAATGATATAGCCCACATCTCAAAATAATACCACAGCCCATACATAATAAATTATAGATATCAATCACATGCATGTGGGTACACAAACCTTCCTCAAATCACAACCGTCCATAGTAACATTAACAGCAACAGAAAAGAAATCCAACAACATTCAATAATCAAACTCAATCAAATATAACCATACAGTTACCCAAATTCATATCAATCAAACATCAACATGCCGAAGCGAATGCAATCCTATTAGTTAGCAATATATGGTCTAAAATATATTCACATGCCAATTCACAGGTTCAATGTGAACCGGTAAGCTCCGTCCCGTTTTTCCTTCACCCTGGTCTGTGCATAGTAACCTGTAAAAATGTAAACAACGATAGGGTAAGACAAATATGTCTCAGTAACCACAACTCAACTCATTATAAGAGTGAGGTGGGTTAGCAGAGCGCCTAAAGGGTACCATATTTAAAAAGCTTAATCAACACAAAGTGGATATATATAACCATATCATCACCGGCATATCAATCTGCAACAAGATCATACCACAAGAGAAATAGTAGTTCTCAAATGTATAAGATAGAAGTAAATATGATGTGATATTGTGCCCTTGTCTATAATCGAGATGGCATCCTCCCATTTGTCTATAATCAAAATGGAACTCCCCCTGTCTATAATCAAGATTGGGATCTCCTTGTTTATAATAAGATGGTCTCTGTCTATAATCAAAATGACCGATACAAATAATCGCTCAGTTGGTTGACCTAGGGTTACATCGCGCGATGGTACGTTTCAATGTCATGCAACAAGAATCATCAACCTTAATAAGTCATAATCATCTCCACCACAACCAGTCAGGATCTACTTATAATATATCAAACTTCTTTATATGAAAATAGTTGTAGTTTCAAAGGCACCCACTAGACTATTTGATAGAAAAGTAACTTTGAAAATTTATATTGCAATCCAGGAAATAACTACATATGTAAATAGGGATTTAGAAAATCCTTACTAATATCACCCACAATAGTACAGTAAGGTGAGAGTGGGTACCTCTTGTAGCCAAATTCAAATTAAATACCACTATGACGAATCTCTGTGCTAAGCTCAGTCTACTAATGTCTACATATTACAATATATACATATGATTACTACTAATCAAGTGTCATACACACAAACACACACAACAATAACAACAACAAAAACAAGAACAACACAACAACTACTACTACTGCTACTTTGGAACCTAATCCCTTTAAAAACCCAAATGGTGCTAACATACAATTATTTGGCTTGGTTAAGTTAATTTAACCCATATAATGCCTATTGAATTACAAACAATCTCAAAATTTCTCCTTCCTTTCTTACAATCCCCTACACATATCAAATTTTTCCAAAATATTTTCTATCTTCTCTTAAATCTAGACCCTCATCAATAAGTCCATAATAACTCCCCATATGATTATTTCGACAAATATCCAAAATTTCTCTAACATAAAGTTGCCTTTTAAAATTTTCCAACCTCCAATCCCAAACTTACTCAAAAATAAACCATGAACATTTTAATAATACTTCTAACAAACGTAAATCAAATATTTAACTTCAATTTAATCAGTAGAAATATCATATATGTCCCAAATTCTAACTCTTTCAAACAAAACAATTAATTAAAAATTCTCAAATCATCCGATAAATAAATCTGAACCCAGTAAAATCTAACTCTTAATTTTTCTCAACAATTTTATGATATGATATTGTCAAAATTCAACAGTTAGTACAACACCAATCCCAAAAATTTCCGCCAATCACCTTAAGAATCTACTTAGAAGACTAGATTAAATAGAGTAACTTCCATGAATATAGTTTTGAGAATATGAGTACTTTTACTAACCAAAATTATATTCAAAACCGCAAAGTTAAGTTCACATATGAATATGAGAGAATGCTTATCCTCTCCCTCTCTCCTCTCTTCTCTCTTCTAGCCGAAAAAATGGGAAAATGGGAGGGGGTGTGGTGTAATTATACACACACATTTATTATTTAAAATGTGCCATGTGGGGTGCAGGGCACAATTATATATATATATATACACACACATACATTCCCACGTGTAGTGTGGGTTGTGTGTGTATATTATATATATATATATATATTTGTTACATCAAATGGGGCCATGGCCCCATTTGCTTTCTTTCTTTTATTATTATTATTATTATTATATATATATTTTATCTTTTTAGCTTTACTTGTGTTGTTGATTTTTTTTTACATTTTCCTTGTTTCTTTTATATTAATTTTTTTAATTAATAATTACTCTATATTATCCAAACAACTAAACTTATCAAGGCAAATGAATCACTTATTCAGTCTTACTTCATGCTAAATCCTTCATTTCACCCAAATTAATCATTAATAAAAATTAAAAATCCTCAAATTACCCAAATAATCATTGTCAACTATATCATCAATTATCAATTATTTAATAAAATCATCATCAACCACAAATCACTTTCTTAATTAGCTAAATTAACTATATGCCTCTAAATTAAAATTTGGAGTGTTACAGTAATTACTAATAAAAGTATATTTCTCCTTTCAGTGTTTTGAGATTGAGGCATTTGTGACTTAATAAGCTTTGATTGATTGCTATACGTCTTTTTTGGTTGAAGGAAAAAGTTTTCCATTCCAAAAATTTCAAGTTCTACATCATAAAGTCACTTCTTAGAAGCTAGGGTTTTATTCTTATATTAATGAGCAAGGTCTCCCGTGCGCTGCTCGGGAGAATTAATTTATTTTGTTCTCACCTTATGAGTTTTTCAATTTCATTTCTACCTAATCAAGGAATTAGGTTCATTCGTTAATGATATAAATAGTTGAAACTTCCATACAATAAAAATAAAGCTTACATACCTTCTCTATAAAAAACTTGAATATTACAGTGAACTTTCTTGAGATGGAAGTTCAAAGGAACTGATTCAATCACACATGGTAATAGCAATGAGCTGTTAGACCTTAATGACTAAAGGATATTGTGTCAAATACTGGAAAACTAACAAAAAAAATAAAATAATCATGAATGACTAAAGAGAGAAATGTTATGCAATTGTTACAACAAATATGTTCAAATTGGTTCAATTTCGAAGAAAATAAGTTGTGCAATTTTTGCTCTTCCTTCAAGGTTCAATGAAAATAATACCATATATAGGGTGTATGACATCATTTGGATTTTACTTCAGCGTCTTCACTTTGAATCTGGACTATCTTGAAAGGCCACTACCAATGTTGAAATAGCATTATCTTCACTTATAGTATGTAAACATCTAGGAACCACCTTTTATAATTCACTATAATGCAGTCAAAAGATACCAATAAAAACATTTAGCTTTGTTTATGCGTGCCTTACATTTTCCTCATTAGCTTTGTTTACACATGATTATATTACTGCAAGGCATATATACACATTCGATATCTTTCTCAAAGGGCATTAGAACCATACATTTTCCCAAATAGTGTTATGGAGCATTGCAGGAGAAATGATTGATGAAGACAAACCTATTGGGAACAATTGAACATCAAGATGTGGGTGAGATTGGTTGACGTAACCAATCTTCTGCTTAGGGACTCTTGAAATAACTAGATTATATCCATACTAATCGTGTAAAGAGGGCTTCTAAGTTTCTTGAACCTACTGATAGGGAAGCTGATTAAATGATTCTTCTTTAACAATAGTTTTCAAATTGGCATAAAGCTAAGATGCTGCAGTACTATTTTTGGGTATTCAATGACAACTTCTAAATTACGATGGACTAAGGAAGACTATAACTTATGGAAACAATTTAATAAATTTGGTATTTGGTTGTAAAAACGACAGCATAAACTCTGACTCACATTTGGACTATATCTTCAAGCATTCCAACTCAAAAAAGCAGCACATTTTATTGTTGAGACCATTCATTCTGGTAAGGAATTGATTCTGCATCAGTCCACAAGAGGGGGTTTACCTTCAAGTATTCTGTGTTAATTCTGAGTCATCCCCATGTACCACCTATCAATCAGGTAGTTTTTGAAAAGTGGAAAATACAAATAATGAAAACATTGAGAATAAGCACATATCGATCAGGTAGTCATCCCCATGCCTTCAAATTTATTGATTTCACATGAGCACATTTCTATTGGACTACAAAGAAATTCCGCTGCCAATAAAAAAGAACAGACATAAAATACCAGAAAACTAAGGAGATGTTATATATTACTTATATTGGTAATTGGTAATAAAGAAGAAAATTAATAGAGATTAAAAATTACATGGTGATTAATTTTAAGAAACCATAAAGTTAAACTGATGCTTTAACAAAAGATGTGAGCTGAAACAAAGCCCCTTAACTCATTGTCTTCAAAGATAAGGAGAATAAATCATTCGAAGGGAAAAAATGAATCATTATTCGTGGTGTATGTGCAAATGGCAAGAGTCTCCGACACTAGGAGCCTAAAAAATGAAAGAAAATTCAGATTCAGAAACTCAAAATATATTAACTGAAATATAGAGTCAAATTCAGTCAAGGAAAATAAGTGTCCACTAAGATGAGAATGCTGGAAAGGGATACCTTAGTGATGTTTCAGTTGTACCAATATAGCTTTGTATCACCCCGTTTGATTCAAGACTCATTTTTAGCCTTCCTTTCCATCGCCAATTTCAATCAGGTCACTCCAATATGATGAAAAGTGAAAAAGAAAGGAGGAAGCCTAAATTTGAAAATAAGCATGAGAAGAACATCATCACATCAAATCAAATAAACAGCACCAAAAAACCATAAGTTTATGCAACGCTACCTAAAAAACTCTCTCCCATAAACATGGCTTAGTCACCCAAAAAAATCTCTCCCTTGAACATGACCTAGTCACCCACAACCTTATACAACAACCATGTATGAGTAAAAGCATATTAAAGGAGAGCACAACAACTAATATTAAAGAACATAGAACGATGGCCAATTTACGTCCAGAATTCATGAATTCATGCATTTATGGAAATCACGAGATTAATAAAAAATCATTAACAGAACAAATGCTTTGGAACTACTGTGAGCAATTAAATATCAAGGACCCAACCAAGAAACAATGTAAAGGTGAATTAAAATTCAGGAAACCAAGGAGCTATAACTGATGTTTGCATTGAGAGTGGCAACTTTTAAAAAATTGATCTGTGGAATGCATGGACTTGAAGCGTGTAATCAAAAAAACAAAATGAGGCAACTATGAAACAACCACAGACCCGAGACCCAACCACCCCACATGTGTTGTGCATATATATCGTTGGCTCAATGTTCGGGACACGTTTTATTAAACAAAAGAAAACATATGGTACTCAGTCCTACTTCGACTCCACCACTCAAAACATTCATATTGATTTATACTGGTCAGTAACAAATAACACTAAAAATTCCAGTCATGCAAGGGACTTTGACAGGGATGAACAATAACTTCTCTTCAAGAACATAGAACTGCAAGAAATTTGAGACATAACACGGTATGAAATTATTGTAAAAAACAGGGGTGACGTAGGACAAGTTAGAGTGCTAACCAAAGGAACCTGTGCAACCGCGTTCTCGAAGTTGATAGCTCAGATACTGCCTTAATCTTATAGGGGAAGGGAAGGAAAACGCCAGATGATAGTCATCATGAACTCCCTCCTGAACACCAGATGGTACTCATCATGAAATCCCTCCCCAACATACTTGACAAAAGGATTGGCGACTTCATAGACAGCGCCTTCGCGAATGTTCTTCAGAAAACGATCCATTGATTCTTCCTCAACTTAGCTAGCATCCGTGTCCCCTGTGCCATCACAAACGAAACAAAGGAGTAAGTCAACCGGTTATAAACAGAGATGGGAAGTTGGATCTATATAGAGCTCCTCGTCATATTATTACGCCTCTGTCGACAGAGATGAGCTCTTTCATAGGAGCACCGGATGGACAGACGAAAAAAAGGGAGAAAAAGTGGAAACAAACTCTGCTATGCTATGCAAGGCGAGAACAGAGGGGTAATAATACGAGTGGTAGCTGCCTTCTGGTTATGGTTCTCGCTCTCCTCCATTAATGGGTTAAATATAATCATACAGTTGGCACTCCTTTAATGAGAGAACAGAGGGAAAGTCGAAATTTGAATTTTGAAATTTGAATCTCTTGTATCAGTGGTTCATGGTTCCCGCTCTCCTCCTTTAATGGCCTTCACAGAGCCCCATGTGCTGAGAAACGGCTCTATGAACAGTGAATACAGTCAGGAGCCGACCAAAATTTGCGAAGCCGTGTGAGTTTAACACTGAAAGGAGAATAGGCGGAAAGGTTTTGTTTTATATGTATAATAACGAGCTGAACCTCCAGTGCGTTCTACGGGGATTTATTTCATTCATACCAAATATTAAGTAAACTTGTTAAATAAACTTTTTCCATTTGTTGTATTATTTGTAGAAGCTTTAGGAGAAAAAAAATGAAGTAAAAGGAAATTATGGTTTGTTTTGCTTAACTATGTACATTATATAAAGACATGCAAGTATATTTTTTGAGAAATTGTCCTATCATAATAAGATCACCTAGTACTAACAACACTCTGCCAACAAAGATACATTTTGTTTACCATCCATTGCATCCAGGTAGACACATCCCTGAGAAAGAAATATATGGTTTATAATTATGTCAGCAAGGCGGAAATCAACCTCAAAGTTAAGGGGTTAAATCATAATAACTTAAAAGTTTTTAAAAAGTTAAATATTTTTAAAGAATTGCGTTTTTCATTTGTCAATTGCAAGCTTAAAATAATGTTTAAACATGATTAAAGGAGTTGCCACCTCTCTCTCTCTCTCTCTCTCTATATATATATATATACCTTGGATACAATAAAAGGTGTGAACATTCATACTTTTATTTATGCTGCTTTTTCCTGAAGAGATATTGAAAAAATCAAACTCATGCCTAAAAAAAGAAGAAGATGATCACTTCAATAAATTGATAAGGTAGCTAGAAAGAGGAAATACTCACAGGATTAAGATGCAAGGTTGGGTGGGGAGATGATAATATAATTAATCAAAGAGCAGCAAAACGATGACGGTTTCAAAGTAAAGTAGGAACGTTATTTCTAGAACATAAAGAAAAAATTGGGCCAAACACGAACACTTGCTAGTTTCTTTTGTTATTCACTGATATAGGTTAAACACCATTTTTCTCTTCCAGCTTTACAAATAAATAGGATTATTCTTGTCCATCATCTTCTTCAACTTCAACTTTTAGCATATTAACACAAAAACCAAAATCTATTTTTGCTGTGTGAGCCCCACGCGCATTTCTCTGAATTTTACGAAATTTACTGTCTACCTCACCATGCAAACCGCCAGCATATACGTCATTCTCAACCAATTCAGCACTGCAATTTTCTTCCATTTTTTGTATTTTCAAGAAAGCTATAATATCTTTCAGGCCAAAGCGAGAGCCACACTTTACGACCCTTTCTCCCTTGTTTTACACTAAAATCGAGTACACCAAATCTGAGCTAACCCCACTACTATATATATATATATATATATAAAAGTTTCAAAGAATAATCTCATTCAAAATCCATTCCCATCCCACCTTAATTACAATAGAGAGTAAAGTGAACTGATAATGAAATTGTTAAGTAATAAATCCCTGAGAAGACAAACCAGAAAAATAGAAAAAAGCAAAAAAAACACCAGACAAACTAAAAAGCCATATATATAATCACGTGGTAATAATTTTGAAGAGAAAAAAATGCAAGAGAGATTAGCTTAATTAATCTGTACTACTACTTAATTTCATTTTCAAAATGGACGCAGATTCCTACCTGTCCATTAATATTGGTAAAAAAGTCCAATGAATTCTTGCCTGTGAGGCAACGGCTGCTTTCTCTTACTTTCCTCCTCTTCCTTCGCCAGAATCTTCTCCTGTGAGACACTGGCATAATTTTCACTGGCCAATATGTCTGATCCCATTTCTTCAACAAATACTTCCTCAAGTCATCTTCATTCACCATCTTCTTTCCATTCTCTGAACCTTACACGATTGCTTCTGCACAAATTCTTCCACTCTTTGCAGAAAAATAGATCCCTACGCCGGAGCATTTTCTCACATATCCGGCTGCATCTCCGACTAGTGCTACTCTCCTCGATTTTTCTCAACCGCCGGCGAGACCACCACCGATGACTGCAACACGGAGATTCCGACCAGAGGCCTATAGACTGTATCTTCCATGTCTACCGGAGAGGAAAAAAAGACCGCAACAGAGACTAACGTTAAAAAACAGAGCTGAACAGAGGCTGGACTTAAAAAACAGAGATTAACAGAGGCTGGTCTCTCACTCTTTGTGGTGACCAAGAGTGTGAGATGCTGGCAAAGAAAGACGCAAATGAGAAGCAATTTATAAATGGTCTCACCTGTCTAGGTAATGAAATTGCCGCCTTTTTGTCCTTTGCAAGTTTAAATTTGAAAGTGGACAATATAAATGCAGGGTGAATTTCATCACTAGCGCAGAGGAAAAATCGACCAGAGCAGAGATTGAGCTTGAAAAACAAAGCCAAACAGAGGCTTTCTTATAGAGTCGTTCAACTGCGCAAGAGGAGCATTAGAGGTCGGTGGAGAACAATAAATACACACAATAAGTGTACTAAATGACGCGCAACATCAGATAAACAATATAAGAGACAGGTGAAGTTGATCGATCATAGCCAAAGAAATTTTCGGGATGTGGAAGAGAATGAGGTGAGTGTATCAAAAGACTCCAAGAAGCAGCCCATACCTTGTCTCACCACAAAACCTCTTCAACCAAATGTTTTTGAACGGCTGGAATAGAATGACATTGCTGAGCAAAGCACTTTATTAGGACTGTGGAGGGAAAATTCAAATTCAAAATTTGAATTCAAAGTAACTCAGCATAAAAGAATGTCCCGCCCTCTTGGTCCTACTTGTCACATACATAGCAATGCACGGAGCCCACCAATGTGCTGCTAGAGTCAGGAGCCAACCAATACTGCCCAAGCCGTGTGAATTTAACAGTAAGATGGGTTTAGGTGGGAAGGAACAGTAATTAAAGTATAATAGATAGATAGATATAATAGATGACTAGAGCCATTGTTAATTTTTAACTTGTAAGTTTTTAATCTAATATCACTGTAGTTGCCAAGGATGGGTCCTATTAGTTTATATTCCTTTGTTACTTTGCTTTGGGACTACTTTTTTGTTATCTTCCTCTAGGTTATAAAGCCTAGATTGAGATCACTAAAAAGCAACTACTTTTGCTTTAGGGATAATATAACTTTTGGTCCTTGAAATTTCACTTGATTTTGGATTTGGTCCCCGGATTTTGAAATCAGTGGTTTTGATCCTTGAACATTTAGTTAAGTTTGGTCTTGGTCCCTGGACTTTAAATTGGTTGTTTTGATCCTTCAATTTTATGCCATTTATAACCATTGGTCCCTAATTTTCCAAGTTTTTTTTAAGTTCAGGAACTAAGACCAAAATTGACTGAAAACTCAAGGACCAAAACCACCGATTTTAAAGTTTAGTGACTAAAATCAAAATTAACTGAAAGTTTAAGAAGCAAAATTTGTATTAACCATTTGTTTTATTTTATCAATTTGTCGTAAGATAATGTCTCAATGTAGAAACTTAGTATAAGTAAAATTAAGTCCACCACGAAGACATTCATAAACCAATCTACCATAATTATTAGCGGATAACTTCAGTTTTAATCAAACACTATAGTTTATTTTCAGTATTTAAAGTCATAATCCATTTAATTATATTTTGTTTTCCTTCTTTCCCATGTGCTTAAATAGAAGAATCTCAAACCTTGTGGCTTTTGGACAAAAAAAGGTTATGGTTTGTTTCAATTTGACTTGTGAATTAGGTGGCAATTAATATATATTTGAAAAATGTATACTTTGTAATTTTAATTCACTCCCAAAATTTACGTCAAAATTGGAAATCAAATTTAAAGCTTTTGCTCTTTCTTGCTCCCTTAATCATAGAAATTTCTTAAATTATGGTTTGTGTTTTTAAAACTTTATATCAATGAATGTGGACAAAACCAAGAATTTATCTAAATAATCAGCAAACATTGTAATTCAACATGTAAATTAGTAACAAATAAATTGATTACAATGTTGGAATAAGGATATTAGTTCATGACAAATCATCAATAATAAATAGGTAAATCAATAAATAGAAAACAAAATTCTTAATTCTTGGAATTGGAATTATATATCCACCTCCTAGTCAAGTGAATGATACATAAAATCCTTCCCATACTTGATAAAATTTAAACCATAATCATGTCATCCAATAATTCTAAGATTGAAATTTGATATGAATCAATTCAAAGAACAATAATTATCTCCAGCAAATTTTATTTCCTACCATCATTTAACAATTAACTGAAATTCCAATGAGTCAAACTTTATTGTTGAACTTTTGATGTCGACCAATCATCAATCACTTTATGGAGTCATTTACTGAACTATAAGAAAAATAAAAAGATATCTTTAGTAATAATATAATCAGTCTAAGACCCCTTTTTATTAAAGATCTTGCTAAGAAGGTAGAGGCTAGGGGATATTGTATGGTGCTTGTAATAAGAGGAGTTGTATCAATCGCCAAAATCCAACAGTAAAGTAACATCCAAGTTCCAAATTATTTGTATCTTATATATTCCTATACGACAGTCATATTTTTCTTTATCTTTTGGATATGATATAAATTTTTAAAGTGTATCCAATAAATGGAATATATTCTTTTTTGATGAATAAAAATAATACAAATAGACTAAGCTGTCATGTCCAACTTGATGCTGTCTACTTACAAAGTTGGGCGGAGAAAGAAAAGGAACTAGGCCTTGCTCTATTCTCAAAGCCTCCTTACCAAGAATAAAAGCCTCAAGTTATAGTATGTAATAAATAAAAGAAGTTTTAATTTGTGGCTGAAAATTTAGAAAAGGAATGTTATGGAGTTTGATCGAAATATTCAAGAGGAAATGCTTGAAAAGATTTATCACATGCACCAAAATTAATATCCTTCCTTGTACCTATTAATGTTAGGAATTGATCTGCAATCAGTTTTACCATAAGGAAACCAAAGCAGAATAGCTATATAAAGAGTCCCAGCTAGAGGTAGATTTAATCTACAATTTTGTATATTTTGTTTGGTTACATGTATGTTTTTGCCTTTTATGCTGCAATTAGGCATCCGTTTTTGCCATGATCATGTGTGAAATAGTTACAATTTACAGCTTACACTTTACAGTTTTGTAAGGTATTATTTTCATTGGCTTGTTTTGCATGCAAAGTTTTTACCATACATTATATATTAAGTCTGATTATTGCTACTGAGAATTCCCCAAATCTCACCCCCTCTTTCTATGTCCCACCCATAGGATCAAGCACTTTTAGAGGAAATGAGAAGTTGGCGGATCATTCGCTAAGACAAGGAGATAAAGGAGTATTTTGATGTTGTAGTTAATTACTCATATTTTGGTTTGTATGTATAAACTACATAAAAAGCCTCAGTAATTTAAAGGCCTACAAGGGAACTAAGAACCTAAACTCTACTCCTAGTAGAAAACTATATCTACACTTAGATAATTATGAGTGCATGTGAATATGTTTATTTGCGGTAGATATTTCGTCTTGTTACAAATTGAGTTAGACCATGAAATTTTCCACATTTATAGTGCACGTTCTAAGCTTTAAATCAAGTACTCATACATAATTTTTGGATATGTAGATTAGGAGATATGAATTTTACAAGTTAAGCTTAAAAATAGTAATTTTCAGCAAAATTCCCCTAAGTTTGCAAAATTATGAGAAGTTTTTTAGGATATAATGGGGCCAATTTGAGCTCAGATTTTAACAAAATTATAAATGAATTTTAACAAGCTAAAGTTTGAGTTTTGAACCACTATTTTTGAGTTTATATAGAAATAGTTATGAATTTTTCAAGGTTTATATTAAAAGCCTAAGTAAGACATTTGAATTTTTTTTTTTAATTTTTGACACTTGGGTTTTCTAAATAGCATTAGTGGTTCAAACTTAATCAAAAGGCTCTAAAGAAGATCCTTAGAGTAAGGTGTTACAGAGTGGAACTTGATCTTGAGGATAGAGTGGAGATCAGATGGAATGAGACGGAGAGTTTTCTTTCTTTTTTTTTCTTTTTATAAAAACCTAAAAGGTTTCTAATCTTAGAAGACACAATGAATTATTGGAATGTTAAGAAACAAAATTGGAGCCAAAATTTTCATTTCAGAGGGATTTATTCAATAATTATTTTTTATTTCCAAACTGATTATCATTATAGTCACTACAAGTAGTCAGGGCACAACTTCGTGTTCTTATTTTATGATAAGACCAACACAGAATTATATGCATTATATACTAATCAAAAAACAATTATATGCATTATGAACACCCTATTTTCTTTGGACTCCACAGAAGAATAATAACGAAAAATAAATGTTCTTGGCTCTTTCTTGCAATTTGAATTAATATCATTCATGGTGATTGGTTTGCAACTTACATTACTACAGAAAATATCTATAACATCACTTATTTTGGCCCTATAGCAGCGCTTATAAGCGCTGCAATAGCCAATGATGCTATAGGTTATAAGGCCTAACGCAGCGCTTGTTAAGCGCTGCAATAGGTGGCCTAAAGCAGCGTTTAAGCGCTACAAAGGTGACTTATTGCAGCGTTTAACGAAATAAGCGCTGGTATTGAATTTTTTTTTTAAATATTTGATTTTATTTTATATACCCCACCTGTATCAGTGCTAAAATACCAGCAATTCTATACAGTTCCAGGCAACGAAAATACACCAATAACTCATCCAGAGAGCAATGTACAAATGAACCAACCATTCTAATTGGGAAACAGCACACTACTAGCTATACTATTATATATATCTACATTTGTACTTATTGAAAAAGAGGTAGAACATAAGTGCACCATTCCTCAATTAGCGCATTCATTTTTTTCCTCGACAATGAGGGGCAACGTGTGTAACACCCCAAAATTTGGATTAGAGATAATAGGGATTTTTAAAGGTTTTGAGGTGTCATTTAGAAATTAAAAAGTCTTATAAATAAATTTATTAGGTAAAGATGTATTTCTAATGATTTTAAGATTTATTTTCCTTATTAATTGAGGAAAAATAATTAAAAGATAAATGTTAATTTGGGAACTTTAGAAAAATTTATTTAAGGGTCAAAGAAATTTATGGGTAAGAAAATATCTAACCTGATATGAGAATAAATTTTGGGAAATTAATTCTTCAGATAAGGACTAAATTGAAAATAGAGGAAAGTTTCAGATAAAGGGACTAAACTGAAAGGTTTAAAAGTTGGAAGGGCATATGTGTAATTTTCTCAAACCCTTTTATATAAAATTCCCTCATCTCCTTCTCTTCTTCATTTCCGTCTTTCCTCCTTCCCTCTCCTTCTCCATTTCGTTTTTCTCTGGTCCTCTCGGCTCTCTCTTGACGAAAGATGAGCACGACGGCGGGGAGGGGCGATTCCGACGACGGCGAGCTCCGTTCGGCCATGCAATCATAGATTTAGCTTCAGGTGAGTCTGCTCTTCCTCTTAACATCTTTAGTTTTTCGGATTGGAGAGGTTTAAGAGTTGGGGGTCCGATTTATGATGGGTTTCAGGGAGGTTAATCACTGATTAAAGGAAGGAATAAGGAAGAATTTAAGTTTTCCTGAATGAAATCAAGGTTGCATGCGCATTTCTTGATTCCGATTTGGGGTTCTTTGGTTTGAACACTGTTCACCAGACGACATTTCAATGATTTCTGGGTGTTTAATGAATGAAAGCTTAATTAGTCATGATTAGGAGGAATTTTAAGCTCATAGAATCTATTTCATGTTTAATTTCTGAAGTTGAGAGATTTTTTTTTATTTTCTTCCTCCCCTGTTTCGTTTGAATCCGGAGGGTCCGAGGGACTAAAATTTTGGGAGTGTAAGTTTAAGAGTAGAAAGCAATGATTTGTGTTTTGCATGTTGAAATTTTGGGTGGTAAGTGACTTTGAAGATTTCTGATTTTCCTCTTCTTCCTTTGCTTCCTCTGTTCCGTTCAATTTTTGCATTTCCCTCTGTTTTCTGCTCTGATTCGGTGATAAAGGAGAAAGAATTTTTGTATTGTAAGTATGGTTGGTGCTTGTCTCTGGTTATTGCAGAATTCTGCTCTGTTTGGGTGGTGTACAGGGACAGAAAGTGTTGTTATGATGTTGTTCTTGTTGTAGTTGTGAGATGATTTTTGTCACTGCATGTTGATTCAGATTCTCCTATGCTCATATGCGATTCCTTGCTCTGCATAAGCCGATTGTTGCTCTGATTTGGTATAATTTGAATGTTCCTTGTATGCTTGATTTATCTGCTTTAATTTGTTCTGGTCCAAATATGGCGATGCTTGGCAGTGAACTGGTAGTGGAATTTTATGCTTCTGCTGGTGCTGGTCGACTGCTTCAGTGGCAGGGAAAGAGAATAGTGATATTAATTTAGTAAGAATTAAATGGGGAAGAAGTAGTTTGGAGTATAAGGAGTTGTTAACTTATGTTACTGGTTTTGTGAAGGGATTGTAAGTCAAAGTGGGCTGTAATAAGATTAAATGCCAGTTAGTTATTTGAAACCAAAATATGATTTGTAGATTTAGTCATTCAATAATTGATAACCTATACATGTTTTAGATTAAACTAGAAAGTATGCTATTGAGATATAAGTTCTGATTTTGAGGATTTGTACATATTTGATTTCATAAAAATAAGTTAAGATATCTATAGAGGTTTTGTCCAAAATGAAAAGTTTGAAGTTTAAGAATTTAAAGCTAGAAGTAAATGTGAAATGATTATTTTTAGATCCTTGAAGGTTGAATAGGTGATTGAATTCTAGTGATTTGTTATTTTAAAAAAAAAAGTGTTAATCGAAATCAAGGGAGAATGATTTTAGTTGTTTAAGTTCTAATTAATTGTGGCATAAAAGAAGATGAAAGTCTGGTTGGAACTTGAGTATTGTTTGGAGGAGATGGAAATTCATTTTAGAATTTGATTCAAGAATATCAAAGTATGCTATAGGATGCCTACAAGTTAATGTAGTTATTGGATATGTTATTATGAAGATTTAAGATTTAAAAATTAATTTCTTTGTTGCTGATAAGGTTCTTGAAGCTGTAATTTTCTGTGTTTAGTATATTGATAATGGATATAAGTGTTGATATGGTATGCCATATTCTTGTTGAATATTTTAAGATCATAATAGAATAAGTTCGAAAGCTAATTATAGAGTTGTTTTGGATTTCTTAAATTGTTAGAAAGAATTGACTAAATTATTAGTCAAACATTGAGAATAAGAAATACTAATTGGAGTAAAGTAATTACAAGTGATCTTTTTAATATTGAATAGTCAAGATAGTTATAGTGAATTATAATGATTCATAAATATAAATAGTGGGGTAGTCACAAGCATATTAGGACCCAAGAGAGACGATGAAGTTTCATGAATGAGCACGGATATTTATATTATTTATGTATTATGAATAATTTTAGGACAAAATAGTGGTGTTGGGACCTCGGGGTCGTCGGGCAGGAAAGGAACCGGCTTGTGAATAACTTCTAAAGTCAGGTGCGGTTTATTTCATAACATAAATATTTGTGTGTGTGTGTATATATATTGTTTTAGAAACAAATCTGTTGCAATAAATGAGCATTATTCTGGTGGTGATATGATGATATTTATGGAGTACTCCAAGGCCTAGGTGGGTCGCTCCCCCTTTGCCAATAAATTCCTATAACCGTGAGGGTTATTGAGTAGCTGTGAGGGCTACAATTAAATTCCTATAACCGTGAGGGTTATTGAGTAGCTGTGAGGGCTACAATTAAATTCCTATAACCGTGAGGGTTATTGAGTAGCTGTGAGGGCTACAAATAAATTCCTATAACCGTGAGGGTTATTGAGTAGCCGTGAGGGCTATAATAATATGGATGGATATATGCTTTCATTATTCGCACAGAATTGAATTGTATATGAATATGTGTATTTGAGTGTATATGATAATAAGTATGTATGAAATAAACTGCGTTGAACCTTTGCTTTTCAGTGAAGCAAGAGGCGACCGTTTCTTGGGATAAGGTAGTTATGAAGAAGCAGGAATGCCTGCTATATTTTGTACCATCTTGAATAACTATCTTATTGGTAATTGTATATATTATATATAGAATAGGGAAGCACAAACTGGAAGCTCGTAGAGCATATAACTATCTACATCTATGTATTCCTAAACCATAACAACAACATAAGTAGGTAACGGGGTTATCAACCGAGATGACCCCAATATTTTGATAATAGGACGGGTAGATATGGTTAGATACCAACCTAACCTTAAGATAATAGAAGTATAAGTAGAATACGCAAAACAAGTTATCTTGATATTCTAAGTAATAGATTCAAAAACTATAATAGGATCTTAGTCATTTTTAATTGGTTAATAACCACTCTACTTTAGTTTACAGATTTTAAATTATTCAATTTGTCCGAAAAGCCCATTCCAACTTCAATAAAGTTGGAACACTGTTTGAAAGAAAAAGTTTTAAATTTTTCGTATTTTTAGGCTTTCGGAATTAAAAAGTGGTTATAAATAAATTAAAATGCTATAATATAGTAGTAAAAATTTAGGTGTTACAACGTGCGTCTGGGTAATACTACACAGAGAGATAAATTTGAATGGCAATCAAATCTACTTGAAATCTAATAACAAGTTCAAATACAATTAGAGTTGGCAAAATATAAAACTTACTGTCAATGGAATGCTACATCGATCATGTGTAACGACATCCCTCATAAATTGCATCACATAGTATCCACAGTCGTTGTTATTGGGTTGGAAGGGCACTGTAACAAAAAATACCAGATATCATATGAGAAACATGTACTTTATGTTTGAGTAGATTGTTTAAAAAATTGAATAACTTGTAGAACCTGGACTGTGAGCCACTTATAAGCATCTTTCTGGTCAAGGGCTTTG
The DNA here is from genome assembly GCA_037074515.1 of Mimosa bimucronata. Classification (NCBI taxonomy): domain Eukaryota; kingdom Viridiplantae; phylum Streptophyta; class Magnoliopsida; order Fabales; family Fabaceae; genus Mimosa; species Mimosa bimucronata. Next base: position 23,466,578 of record CM073445.1, on the reverse strand, counting down.
GAATAACTCAAGTTAACGGAGGACCGAAAACTGGTCAATGCGCTGGAAACGAAACAAAGTAAATTAATTTTATTAGCTAGGGTCATAAAATGACAAATGATGCAACGGATTCAAAGAATGCTGACATTCACGTACCTATTGACGAGACGCATCAAAGCTGGGCGACTTTCTGGTTCAGCACCATACACGGGATCCAAATAGTAAATCAAGGGATTCGCTTGTGCTTGCGGATAGATGACAAGCAAAAGCCAATGCTGCCTAAAATTTTTTAGAACGTTATGTCAGTATATATAAATGATGCTTGGAGCTAAGAACACGATGAAACCTATAATGCATATCGACTTACCCTGTATTAATTGGAGCTAAGAATAAAGTCATGCATGTTGCCTTTAAAGAAAAGCGCTTTTTAAGCTTCGCGGACTGCTCGTCATAACTCACGCCCGTAATATGTGCTATCTCATAGGGGCTTATGAATTCGAACAAGACATAATCCTGGGGGCTAAATAAGTATTTTTTTAATATATTTGTCATTTCTTTATTTTTCAATGATTTTATTAAATTATTTTCCTTATTTTTCAAAATAAAATTAAATCCCAGGGGGCCTATAGCAGCGCTTAAGCATTACTATAGGCCCCTGGGATTTAATTTTTATATGTAACCCAATTTAATAAAAACAATTTAAATGCTTTTGTTTTTTTTTAATTGTTTCAGATTTTTAAACTTGTATCAAATTGTTTTTATCTAATTTTTAAATTCCTAGGGGCTAAATAAGTATTTTTTTAATATATTTGCCATTTCTTTATTTTCCAATGATTTTATTAAATTTTTTTACTTATTTTTCAAAATAAAATTAAATCCCAGGGAGCCTTTAGCAGCGCTTAAGCGCTGCTATAGGCCCCCTGTAATTTAATTTTTATATGTAACCCAATTTAATAAAAACAATTTAAATGCTTTTGTTTCTTTTTAATTGTTTTAGATTTTAAAAATTGTATCAAATTGTTTTTATCTAATTTTTAAATTCTTGGGGGATAAATAAGTATTTTTTTAATCTATTTTCCATTTCTTTATTTTCCAATGATTTTATTAAATTATTTTACTTATTTTTCAAAATAAAATTAAATCCCAGGGGGCCTATAGCAGCGCTTAAATAAAATTAAATCCCAGGGGGCTTATAGCAGCGCTTAAGCGCTGCTATAGGCCCCCTGGGATTTAATTTTTATATGTAACCCAATTTAATAAAAACAATTTAAATGCTTTTGTTTCTTTTTAATTGTTTTAGATTTTTAAAATTGTATCAAATTGTTTTTATCTAATTTTTAAATTCCTGGGGGCTAAATAAGTATTTTTTTAATATATTTGCCATTTCTTTATTTTCCAATGATTTTATTAAATTGTTTTACTTATTTTTCAAAATAAAATTAAATCCTAGGGGGCCTATAGCACCGCTTAAGCGCTGCTATAGGCCCCCTGAGATTTAATTTTTATATGTAACCCAATTTAATAAAAACAATTTAAATGCATTATATTTTTTAATTGTTTTATATTTTTAAAATTTTATCAAAATATTTTTATCTAACTAATTTCTAAATCCCAGGGGTCTAAATAAGTATTTTTTAATATATTTGCCCTTTCTTAATTTGCCAATATTTTTTTTAAATTGCTTTACATATTTTTCAATATAAAAAATTAAATCCATGGGGCCTATAACAACGCTTAAGCGCTGGAATATGCTTATACCTATACCATCACTTTTATTTATAAGCGCTGGTATAGGTCATATTATACCTATCCCATCACTTGCATTTTATAAGCGCTGCTATTGTTGCGCTGCAATAGAGTATTTCTGTAGCAGTGTTAATGTGAGAAAATATACCTTGTAATAAATTCAAAATTAAAAATCTCAATTAAGGACATTGATATAATTTATACAAATTAATGGGATATGTTCAAGAAAAGAATAATAAAATAATTCCTGAATGATGGTTAAACAGAAATTGGTCATTAAGAAAAACAAATAGATGATAAACATCCTTCTTAATAAACATTATTTTCCCAGGTGCTGTTGTTTAATTTTGCGTAAACTTTAGGGACTCAATTTGCTAAGGAATAGAGACAAAAAAAAATTAGTGAAGGAAATCAGAAACAGATTTGGTAGGCAAAAAAGATGCTATGGATTTCTTGGGCAGAAAATTGTACACCACAAATGTGAATTTTATTATTTGTAACGACATTTTTATGACAGAATAGAAAAGGATTGTGCCAAATTTCATTCCTCAACAATATACGAACATCTTTATTATCCGCATCATGGAAAAGGATGCACAGAACATAAAAGATAATCGGCACCACTTTAGGTTTGGTAAATTTGCTGACTTCTAACTCTAAACTTATTTGGTTACTTGATTTTGTTGCACTACTATAGAAAAGAGTTTTCAGGTCCGTGCACGTCCCTTATTATATAACAAGGGGCGTGGAAAGTCTGTTGACAGACTTTGAGAGGGGCATTTGTGGGACTATTTTTGACGTCCCATTTTTTTATAATTTGTGACGTGAAAACTGTGACATTCGACGTCCGTTATTTATAAGGATGTTAAAAGTCGTGTTTTCCCGTCACTCAGATTGACGTCCCTTACAAAAGTGATGTGAAAACTCCAAAATAACGGACGTGCTGGACTTTCCACATCACTTATTTAGATTATAAAGGACGTGAAAAGTCCAGGCTGGATTGGAATCACCCACAATAAAAAAGATGCCCCTACATGAATATTTGAATTAAAAAAAATTGGGGTGATATTTTGGATTGGAATCACCCACAATCCAAAAGAAAAAATGCCCCTTTTGAATTAAAATAGGATACTAAATATGAATTACCAGTTGGAAGATTACACAGCATAGGGAACCTAGCATGAACAATCGTGGAACCATCCCAAGAAGAAAATATCTCTAAGGAAATATTTCTTTCACATCATATTCTTGAGAAACTGTGCACTGAAAATATTGAGAAGGTGCAACTCTAACAAAATTTCTCCTCGTGATCTCAACCTTGATGCAATTCTAAATTCAAAAGAAAACACAGTTTAAGTCCAGTTCTTTGAATCATGGCTATCAGGTTCCCACTGTTGTGAAAATGAGTATATATGTGGGTGTGTCAAAAGAGTAAGAAGTCCCACATTGCTTAGACTTGTGGGAATACTAGCCTATATAAGTTAAAACACTTTATGGGCTAGTAACATGGGCTTGAGAGAGAAGTGGGCTCGCGCGCACGACAATGGGCCACCAGTGGGAAATCCAGTTGAAATCCGGCGATTTCCCCCCTACGCGCGTGTAATATGAGGCTTGGCACCTTTTTGCGAAAAATATTTTTGATGGTTTTCAGAATATTTTTTTTATATTATTTAATTAATGCTTACCTGAAAACCGTGTTTTTTGGGATTCAAAAGTTGAGAACCCTTTGGATCCGAAAATATGCGTCTGTGTGTGGGCAGAACGGTTCCTAAGAGTTTTACCGTTTCTTCCGAAGCGCAACATACCCGTTCTCATCAGACGTGTACGTCGGATCGGAAGGGGTGTGTTCCCTGATGCATGTGCCTTTCCTTGTCTATAAAAGTGTGGTTGTTGTGACTGAGAAATATACACAACTTTCCTCTCTCTCTCTTTCTTTCTCCCTGCCGATTTACAGAATCCTTCCGTCAGTTCTTGCTTCCTTGCACCGCGCGAGAGGGGTCTGTTTAATCCTTGGGGGGTGCCGCTGCCAATCTGCCGGTGGTAGCGCGAATCACTCTAAGGACAGTGCAATTTTGTGCGACTCAGATCATTTGCTTTCAGGGTTTATTTCCGTCTGTTCTACTACAAACTTAGAGTGATCATCATGGAACACGACGAACCCGCCGTCAACACTGTGGTTCAGCCCTTACCGAATGCCCAGCCCCCTGTTGTTCCTGTTCCCCTTCCGAGGCCGCTTCCTGACACTGCCAAAATTGATGTGTTCGATGGGAAAATTTCAGGCGTTGGCAGGAGCGTGTCTACTCTGTTCTTGACATGCATGGAGTTGTTGCCACTCTGGAACAACATGAACCACCAGGTGATGCAGAACAGAGGCAGAAGGATTCCTGGGCATATGCAAACAAGGTTTGCAGGCATACCCTTATCAACACCTTGTCCAATGATCTGTTCGATGTCTACTGTGTATACAAGGAGGCACATAAGATATGGGAATCTCTCATCCTCAAGTACACCGCTGAAGATGCTGGGAAACAGAAATTCGTGGTGGGAAACTTTTACAAATGGGAGATGGTTGATGACAAGGATATCAAGATGCAGATCAATGAGTACCACAAACTGTTGGAGGAATTACGTGCAGAAAAGATCAATTTACCAGATGAGTTTGTTGCTGGAGTTCTGATTGAAAAGTTACCAGAAACATGGGAAAATTACAAACAGCAACTCAAGCACAAACAGAAGCAATTGTCGCTGTCAGATTTGATTACTCACATCATCATTGAAGATACCAACAGGAAGGCCATTCAAGCAGCGAAGGGAAAACAAATTGCAGTAAGAGCCAACATAGTAGAGACAAAGAAGGGCGACAAGAGGTACGCTTCCAAACAGAAACAGAAAGATAAGAACAATAAGAATTCTGATTACAAGCCCAAAGACTCTAAGGCTAACTTCAAGAAGAAGGGCAATTGTTTTGTGTGTGGAAAGCCAGGTCATTATGCAGCTACATGTAGGAAAAGGAAAGGAGACAATTCTCAGAAAGGAGAAGATACTCCCAAACCAAATGTGAATTTGGTAGAAGGAGATGATAGCAGTGGTGATGAAATCATTGCTGCAGTGGTCTCTCAAGCTTTCCTCATTTCTGATGTGAAAAAGTGGGTGGTAGACTCTGGGGCTACCAAACATATATGCGCAAATAAAGAGATGTTTACCTCCTTTGAAGAGGGAGAAGAACACATATATCTTGCTAATTCTCACACTGCACAAGTGAAGGGAAAAGGGAAAGTGGCTCTGAAACTCACATCAGGAAAGACCTTAGCCCTCAAGGATGTGCTGTATGTACCTGAAGTTAGAGCAAACCTAATTTCTGTGGCTTTGCTCGGGAAATCTGGGATTAGAGTTTCTTTTGAGTCTGACAAAGTGGTGTTGACTAAGAACAATGTTCTGATTGGGAAGGGTTATTGTAATCAAGGATTGTTTGTACTCAGTGTTGATGATAATAATAATGTTTCTTCTGCTTACTTGATTGATTGCTTTGATTTATGGCATGCTAGATTAGGACATGTTAATAAATCATATTTAAATAGATTACATAATCTTGGTTTAATTTCTGGAATTAAAGATAAAGTGTTAAATAAATGTGAGATTTGTGCTGAAACTAAATTGTCTAAAAGGACCCATTTTCCTGTACAAAGAGAATCTGAGCTATTATCTTTAATTCACACTGATTTAGGTGACTTAAAGCAAACTGAAACTAGAGCTGGGAAAAGATATTATATTACGTTTATAGATGATTTCTCTAGATATACTAAACTATATCTGTTAAGAAATAAAGATGAGGCCTTTGAGAAATTCACTATATATAAAGCTGAGGTTGAGAATCAATTGAATAAGAAAATTAAGAGAATAAGATCAGATAGAGGAGGGGAATATTTACTACTAAACGAGTTTTGTGAAAAGGAAGGAATAATACATGAGATAACTCCTCCATACTCACCTGAATCTAATGGTGTTGCTGAAAGAAAGAATCGAACATTAAAAGAAATGATGAATGCAATGCTTGTAAGCTCTGGGTCACCTAACAACCTTTGGGGTGAAGCTTTATTGTCTGCTTGTTTCCTACAAAATAGAATACCTCATAGGAAAACCAAAAAGACACCCTATGAATTGTGGAAAGGTTATACACCTAATTTGAAATATTTAAAAGTGTGGGGGTGTCTAGCTAAAGTTTTACTTCCAGATCCCAAAAGGAAAAAGATTGGTTCTAAAACAGCAGATTGTATGTTTATAGGTTATGCTCAACAGAGTGCTGCTTATCGTTTTCTAGTTTTGAAAAGTGATATTTTGGATCATAATACCATAATTGAAACAAAAGATGCTGAATTCTTTGAAAGTGTTTTTCCTTTGAAAGTTGAGCATATTCCACATAGAATCGAAAACCTTTCATCTTCTTTTGAACAAAATTCATATGAAGTTTTGGAAGGAAATTTACGGAGAAGTAAGAGGCAAAGGAAAGAAACGTCTTTTGGAAATGACTTTTATACTTATTTGACACAAGATGAACCCAAAAATTTTTATGAGGCCATATCTTCTCCGGATGCAAGGTTTTGGAAAGAAGCCATTAAAACTGAATTAGATTCCCTGAATCAAAATAAAACGTGGATTTTAGTAGATTTACCTCCAGGAGCTAAGCCTATGGGTTGCAAATGGGTGTTTAGGAAGAAATATTTTCCAGATGGGACTATTGATAAATACAAGGCAAGATGAGTAGCTAAAGGCTTTACTCAAAAGGAAAATGTTGATTATTTTGATACCTTCTCACCTGTGACAAGGATTTCCTCAATTAGAATTTTGATTGCTTTGGCATCAGTTCACAAATTGTTTATTCATCAAATGGATGTTAAAACTGCCTTCTTAAATGGTGATTTAGAAGAGGAAATCTACATGACACAACCTGAGGGTTGTATTGTTCCTGGTTGTGAAAATAAAGTGTGTAGGTTAGTAAAATCATTATATGGTTTGAAACAAGCACCTAAACAATGGCATGAGAAACTAGATCAAGTTTTGCTGAATGGTGGTTTTACTGCTATGGAAGTTGAACGGTGTGTCTATACAAAAATAATGAACAATGATTGTGTGATTATTTGTCTATATGTTGATGACATGCTTATTTTTGGTACTGCGATAAATGTTGTGATTGAAACAAAAAGCTTTCTTGCCTCAAATTTTGACATGAAAGACCTGGGTGAGGCTAAAGTGATTTTAGGTGTTAAAATCACACGGAGTGAGGAAGGCATCTTACTTTCTCAAGAACATTACATTGAGAAAATTCTGAGAAAGTTTGAGCAATTTGATGAAGCTCCTCTGAGTACACCATATGATCCAAATATGCTTTTGAAGAAGCATGATGGGGATCCTATTGCTCAATCTAAGTATGCACAGATTATTGGAAGTCTGTTGCATCTAATGAATTATACAAGACCTGACATAGCATATGCTGTGAATAGATTGAGCAGATATACTCATTGCCCAGGCAGTACTCATTGGAAGGCTCTGTTTAGAATACTTCGGTATTTGAGAGGAACCATGAATTATGGCATCCTATATAGTGGATTTCCCGCTGTATTAGAAGGATACAGTGATGCTAACTGGATATCAGATTCAGATGAGACAAAATCCACAAGCGGCTATGTGTTCATGCTTGGTGGTGGTGCTGTAACGTGGAAGTCAGCCAAACAAACCATTCTAACCAAATCCTCAAGGGATTCTGAGTTCATTGCTATGGAATTGGCTGGTTCTGAGGCTGAATGGTTGAAAAACTTCTTGGAAGAAATTCCACTAGGTGAAAAACCAATACCATCAATATCATTACATTGTGATAACCAAGCTGCAATAGCCACAGCTAAAAATAAAACCTTTAATGGTAAGAGTAGACATATCCGATTGAGACATGATATAATAAAGCAGCTGCTAAAGGATGGTGTTATCTCAATCGACTATGTAAAGTCAAATGTAAACCTTGCGGATCCGTTAACAAAACCCCTTGGGAGGAAATATATATATGAGACGTCGAGGGAAATGGGACTAAGGCCAATTTGAAATCGACGGCGATGACAACCCAACCTTTGTGATCGGTGATCCTGTGAAGAAGGTTCAATGGGTAAGAACAAGTCATTAGTCAGATCTGCTAGCACTAAATAAATTTTCATCCCTTTTCTATGGCATTGAGAAAGTGCTATATTGCACTCTTTTAGGTTGAGCAAAGCTCTTAACGATTTCATAATCCTACGGGATGATGTACTAAGTGCAGGTATATTTACATGAAATCGCCTCTACGAATGTGGAGTGGGGCCGCTCCTATGAGATTGTGGCGAAATCTCTAGAGCATTCGTTATGTACCAGGCACGCGCATGGCCGTCTAACGCGCAAAACCGTTCGTTAACAACAGAAATGTGGGGGTATAATCTGACTCTTAATGCCTCTGATATACACCCAAGAGATGTTAGTTCATAGTTCATAGGACCACTGACAACTCTGTGTATCAAGTGTTATTTGTCTAGGTCTGGTTCATAGTTCAAAGGACCACCAGATACAATGGTTATATCCGTGTGTGTAACTCAACAGGTTTCTTTTGACACATGTGGGGGATTGTTGTGAAAATGAGTATATATGTGGGTGTGTCAAAAGAGTAAGAAGTCCCACATTGCTTAGACTTGTGGGAATACTAGCCTATATAAGTTAAAACACTTTATGGGCTAGTAACATGGGCTTGAGAGAGAAGTGGGCTCGCGCGCACGACAATGGGCCACCAGTGGGAAATCCAGTTGAAATCCGGCGATTTCCCCCCCTGCGCGCGTGTAATATGAGGCTTGGCACCTTTTTGCGAAAAATATTTTTGATGGTTTTCAGAATATTTTTTTTATATTATTTAATTAATGCTTACCTGAAAACCGTGTTTTTTGGGATTCAAAAGTTGAGAACCCTTTGGATCCGAAAATATGCGTCTGTGTGTGGGCAGAACGGTTCCTAAGAGTTTTACCGTTTCTTCTGAAGCGCAACATACCCGTTCTCATCAGACGTGTACGTCGGATCGGAAGGGGTGTGTTCCCTGATGCATGTGCCTTTCCTTGTCTATAAAAGTGTGGTTGTTGTGACTGAGAAATATACACAACTTTCCTCTCTCTCTCTTTCTTTCTCCCTGCCGATTTACAGAATCCTTCCGTCAGTTCTTGCTTCCTTGCACCGCGCGAGAGGGGTCTGTTTAATCCTGGGGGGTGCCGCTGCTAATCTGCCGGTGGTAGCGCGAATCACTCTAAGGACAGTGCAATTTTGCGCGACTCAGATCATTTGCTTTCAGGGTTTATTTCCGTCTGTTCTACTACACCCACAACTTTGTAGTCTTCATAGTTCATATTCAAAGAAGCAAAAGACAAACTTGAAAGGAAGCTATGCAACACCTTCTATGTAGACATTCCAGGCATCTTGTTGTGGAAAACTTGCAGCCTCTTCAGTGGTGTCTGGCATTTGTCGAAGCCAAAAGTGAATGGACTGAAATCCAGCGTCTTCTAAGCAGTCCTTGATCTCAGGCAAAGTCCACCTGGTAAGCACAGCTCCCTTCAGATCAAAAAACTACCAGAAATACGATATACCAATGGAGACACAATTGAACTTTTAGCTATTCAGAAGTTTTAGCCGTTAAACTGAGTTTGTATCTCCAAATTGTTGGAAAGTTTTTCTTTCTTTCTTTCTTTTTTCATTTTAAGAAAATACAGGCATACAAAAATGTAAACTTACAGCCTCCAGCTATTGGAAAATGCACGACGGAGCTTTCTTTGCTGCTTCTTGAGATGAAAATGGAGGCTAATCCTTGTTTTCATCTCAATAATATCAAAATCAGCTTGTTCCCATACATACTGCAAAGTTTGTTCACAAAGTACACATTATAAACCAAGGTGCTGGCGAGTATTATACACACAATCCCCTATTACCTATTGACCTATTTGATTAGCAAAAGATGAACAATTGCTCACTTCAACTGCATCTATGATGCTAATCAGTTGAAAAAAATAATAGCACTAACAGATCTTGAAATTTCCCTCTCAAATATTCCTAATCACATAGATAGCACTTAAGGGGGGAAAAAGCAGAGGAGCAAGGAGATTTGTGAACAGAAGAAACCAAATTTGGGAAACCAGGGTTAACTGTTTTTAGTTATGGTAGCAACTTAAAAGAAGGTTAGCCTGTTGACATACGGGAAATGTTGTTCTATTGATCAACATGGAGATCTTTCCTGCTGGAGGATCTAAATGGGGTTTGCTGTTCTAAAAGCATCTAGACATTCATTTACACCTAATTATCCCTTAAAGCCAATTGTTTCACACACATTACAGCTAGCATATTCTGTCAAAGCCACTCTGTACTATCAAAAGTTAGAAGATCAGAGGTGGACTTGCAAGAAATGTCAGAATATCACCAATAAAATGAAAAAACAAACAAACAAAAGAATAGGTCCTCATAATCCAATTTTTAACAGTTTACATTTATTGTGTGCTGAGCAGTACAAAGCAATTAAAGAACTGAAAAGTCTAGAGGATGTCATAGAGGTTAAAAAACTCCCATACCTTAAATTATCCCACACTTTTGCTCTCACAAATCATGAAATGGTAAACCGGGTATTATGAATACAGCATGATAACACAATAGGGTGAAACTATAACATGGGGTGCAATGCATATCAATTGCAACCACATCCAATTGGTAACAAAGTTCACATGATTGAGATTTCAGGACTTCTTACAAAAAGAGGAAGAGGCACGAATGAAGAAAGACAATGCCCATAACCCCTTGGTAACTATTCAGGCTATCAGATCGAACTTAAAAGAAATGTAAAGATGAAACGGCCGAAGATCCAGTGACTTCATGGCATTTAAAAAACCCGATTTTTATGGTATTGAAGATAACCAATAGTTTGAATTTATAGATCCATGATTATTTGTCTTTAAATTAGAAACTCTGAACTTCGCACACAAACTAATAATTTTCCCTGTGAATTAATACCCACTACAATTCCACCCCTCAAACATCCCTGGCAGGGGATTTCACTACTTTGATCAGTAAAGCACACAGTTTTAAGGACATGCAAAGGAATCAAGAATCCACGAAGACACAGGAAAAGGACACTAAGAGCTATCATCACAAGCGAAAGTCAGATCAAGACGAATCAAAGTCACAATCAATAACAAAAAGATCATAAATTTGGCCAAGAAAAACACTGTTTCAGCATCGATGTCCAGAAATTAAGGGGAAAAAACCACAAACAAAACCGAAAGTCACAACCAACACGGCAAAACTTAGTTTGGAATACTCCAACAAAAAAAACCCAAAAACCAGTAAAATGAAAGTCAAAACTCAAACTGCACAAAACATCAAAAAAAAAAAAAAAACAGAGCTCCGAATCATGAAATGGGCCAAATGCTAAAAAACCTCGCAAGCATTCGAATCAAAGTAAGAATCCGAGCTATCGTCAGAGATTTTTTAGGGTTAAGAACATCGAAGAACGGCTAAATAAGAAGGAGAATGAAATGAAAGGAGAGTTGTGATTAGTGTTGGGACAGTGAGCCAGGAACAGGAAAATCTAGAGAAAGAAGTGCGTGATGAAGAACATTACCTTTTTTAAAATATTACGATAACTATACTATTGAAAGTAGAGTTAATCATTATCCAATAACACTAAACTTAGATAAACAAAGATGAAAGCGCTCATCTCCCTTATTTAGTTTGCTCTAACATATTGAACGACTTGTACAACTACTTGTAGGACGAATTATTTTTCTTAAAATTTTAAATTAAACAATTATTTTTCATGACCTATATAGTTTTCTTCAGCAACAATGTTTTTTAATTAAACCCTTTAAATTTACTTTTTAAAGTTTCAACATTATTATTTCTGGCTCACCTATTTGATTCCTCACACATAGCTTTAAAGTGTTTGTCAAAATATAACACTTCAGGACATTATTTTCATCATAAAACTCTTCATAGATTATAAAAATCACTTCACTGTTCATTCTTTTCATCATAATATAATTTATCACTTCTTTCATCAATCAACTCACATTCCAAAATTTGTAAAAGAAGAAATAATAAGTTATTTAAAGTCTTAATGCGTTATTTGGATATTAAAAAGCCTTATAAATAGATTTACGAAACTTGAGTTATTTTTAAGGATTATTAAGGCTTTTTTCTTCAGAAATTGAAGAAAAAATAGTTAAGGGGTAAATTTTAATCTAAATATTTTAGGAAAATTACTTTGAGACTTAAAGAAATTTTTTGTGGAAGAAAATCCCCAGTTTAATATAAGGACCAAATTCTAGAAATTATTTTCTGGAAAAGGGACTAATCTGATAAGAGCAATAGTCTGAAGGGTCGAATGGTAACTTCCTTTACCTATAACCACGGCATTTTGTTTGAGATTGTGGGAGTCTATGTGCATATAAATTTGAGAGGATTATTCCTTAGTCTCATGAAAAAATTAAAAATAATACGCATAATTTTAAAAATTTTAGTAATATTTTTTTAATATTTATGAGATTTATATACAGTTATTTATTTATATTTCTTTTAAATTGCTAAAATATATTTTAAATATATTTTAGTTTCAAATATTGTATAAGTGGATTACATTTTTAGACACAATTTTTTACAAACATTTATAAGCACATTCATTCGAAATCAATCAAGTTTTGTACGTCTATATCAAAATAGTTTATTAAAATCTTGTCCGAGTACAATTCAAAATATAAAACAATTATATTTGTGGTAGAAAAAAATATTAAGAAGAAAAGCATCTTAAGCTATAAGTACAATTTTAGCTAAAATTTTAATATGGTCAACAGTAAATTAATAAATATAGTTTATTATAACAAAAAACCTCAATGAATAGATATTTTCTTAAGAAATTGTATATAACGTTTTAAAATTTAGATTTAAATGTATATTTTTAAAATAGAAAAAAGTCAGTGTAATTAAAGTAATATATAAAAAAGGATAAATTATTTTACCAACAAAATTATCTTATAAAAAAAGACACACATACATATAAGGCGTGAAATTGGTCAAAGTTTTCTTATTAAGTGTGTATATATGTATATATTTTAGAAAACATGTTGGAATTGTTTCCAATAACTCAAATATATGTAGTATATATATAACAATATAAAAATTATAAAACAAGAAGTCAAGAAGTATATATACATATAAGAGAAAGAGTATAAGAGAAAGAGTGTGTAATATGTCACCAAATAAATAATAATAACAATAATAATATTATAATAATAATAATAATAATTCTAAAGGGTGTTGACTAGGTTAGGTATCAGACACGATGATTATTGTTACGTTTACGAGTTTTGGTATCAAAGCCTGCACAGGTTTGAATCCAATTTTGTCAAAGGTGTGCCATGCAGGTCTTAACCCTTTCCCTCTTATGTTATGGTCAAGACTAAGGTCAGCAAATGAGTATAGGTGATGTATTCTGTCCCTTCCTCATCGTGCACTTGATTTATTTGATATGCTTTTACATAATAAAGCTAATTACCATATGAAAGTGCAGATATATACAAATGATGAAGCAAAACATGATAATATGATTGAATTAATAAGGTCATTAACATGATAATAACAAGCCAAATTCATTAGAAAAAAAAAATAACACATGTGCATATTTTATCTTCCTAATAAAATTGAGAATGAAAAGAATAAAAAGAGAGATACATGAGAATCTCCGGCCTCCTCCTCCAAAACCTTCCGACTAGCTATTGAAAGATGGATTAAACTTGAAGTATGTGTGTGTTAAAAAAGTTTGATAAAACCTAAAAAAATACATTTGATCATGGAAGGTAACTACCCTCTTTGATTGAAACAAGAGTAGCTATATAATTTATGGCTTCATGATCACTTGAGAGTAGAATTGATCAGCCCTCTACCTTGAATCCTCAATCTCTTCAGTATCAACATTGAAAGACTTAATCTTTCCATGTAATGATGTATGTAAAAGAAGCTCATTACCCTTCCAAAAAGCCATTGGTTCAACCCATCCAAAGGGAATTTTCGCCATACTTATCATCTTGGTCCATGAAACGGCACCACCAACAAATTCATTGTTGTTATTATTATTTATCATTCGCATGTCAATCTTGGACATACTTGGACCAAAATCATAAGAATAAATCAAACAGACGGATTCTTTACACACAGCTAGATGTTTACTATCATTAAGTTTCCTAAGCTCATTTGGTAGCTTTGGCTCTGACACCGGATGGAAAACATCGTCAACATCGTCTCCCATGTTCAGTCCGAGTATCACTGTAGAGGAATTCCCCTTACATGTTGTTGATGAAGCCCACCAATACTAAGTTCCTTTAAAGAACAAAACAAAGTGATAATCATTGCCACAACCATAATTTCTCTTACTCAGTGATCTCCATGAATCAGTGTTGAGAGAATATTCCTCCACACCATTTGAGTTAACCCAAACAACCTTATAATCATCATTCCTAGAATCATAACCCATCCCAACAGCTAAAGTAAACAAAGAATGATCCCACGTGACTGATTTGGGGAGGGATTTCAACCGTGAAGTCGCTGGGTTATACAAGGCAACCTCTTTCTTGGAAAACCTGTGGCCTAGTGACAAATAAATTATCCCATTACAGTGACCTGAAATCTTGAATTCGACCACTCCAAAAATGTCTGCATTGGGGGAGTAAGGCATCAACAACATAAGAAGAATTGTGGTGAGAAGAGAGACAGAATAGTTTGTTGGTTTCTGAAATGTTATCGAGTATAGTTGAGGGTAAAGAGAGTCAAAGGATGACACGTTGGTTGTAGGAGTTAATGTTTGATGAAATATAAGAAGGGGATAAGAAAAGGGGACTAGTCGAGAGAGCGTTCCAGAATTTACTGACACATCTGAATCGTAATAATGATCTGTAAGGAATCTATAAAAGAATTTGCTCTAAATCATCTTGAGGCAGATCTGAATCATTGATCTCTGTGGAGGCTACCTTCATTCTTTTGACTGGCTTATGATTCTTTTGCACAAGGGTTTAGGGATGCAATACAGATTTTAACTGGCTTATAATTCTTTTGGAGGTTGCTAGGTAAAAGGGTCTTCGCTTTCCTGAGACCGATTTCCTCCAAATAAAAATAAAATTAGTGATAGATAAGTATATCCAAATTGCCTAGAATATTCTTTGGGATAATTTTTTATTTTATTTTAGAATCTATATCTATTAAAATATGTTTAATAAAATCAAATATATACCATCCATATTAAATATAGAGTTTTATGGATAGAGAACCTTGTTCTTGATGATTAGTATCTCTAACAAAAATTTTTCCAAAATTTTAAAAAATGTAGATATCATAATGAAATAGATATAGATTTTGGGAAACATTAGATGAAATCTATAAATACTTTATGTATCTTTTAAATAAAATAATATATATTTTAAATAATATGTACTTTATATAAAAATAATATATAATGAATTATAAATGTTACATATAACTTTATCCTACACTTATTATGTTTTGACTTTATTGTCGTGTGGTGTAGTAGATATTAAATGGGGGTATAGTTGGAAAGTTGTCAAATTTCAAGGTATAATTAATGAGGTTTAAAGTTTTCCTTCATCTGTATGAAACATAACATAAATGCCTTGAAAATAGGAATAGAGGAATACTTTGTATTGTTGACCACAATATCATAGATTTTGAAATCCAGCATTATCACTTACTACAAGGTAAAAATCCTATCACAAAATAAGTAAAAGTGGCTCTACATGTTTGAAACTGCTAAACGACAACTACTTGTAAGAGAAAAGTACTAGCAATGCAGAAAAAGTGCATTTACCAAAGCTGTTGGTGTCACATAGCAGTATTGTTACACATATCTTTCATTCCCATATTCTGCACCCAAAGGAAAATCATGAGAAACTACACTCCCCAATAAAAACAATTACGACTGAGAAAAAAACTTGGTCTTGGCGTCAGCTCTTACTCAGGTCCCCTCTGCTCGTGAACGAGAAGCTCTGATACGGCGTCGGCGTCAGCGTCGGCGTCGGTGTTGGTGACGGTGCCTCAACCCAACAAGAAAGTACCTCAAAAAGCGCGGTCTCTGGAACCCGATGGAACACTCTCTCTCGACTAAGCTCTTGGAGAAAGAGGAACCCCCACCCCATCCCGGCGAGAATCGCAACACGAAGAAGGTGAAAATAAGAGACAACCCAGTCCCAGATGACAATGATCACCTCTCATATGACAGGATCTCCCAGTCTGATAATGAGATGGAGGAAGAAGAGGAAGTCAAAGAACCAGATGTTGAAGACACAGAAATGACAGGCAACCCACAGCAACCTGAGCAACCACCGACCTTCAAAGACATGCTCCTCAACCGCACTGCGCAGCAAAGAGAGGACGATGAGGATTTCACCTTCCACGAAGGAGACATTACGGTGGTCCGGGAAGGACCGGTGCCCTTAATATCCTTCTCGGAGAGAGTCCACCACCTGCTTAACGAGGAAATGAGGTATGCCGTAGTGATTAAAATGCTTGGCTGAAATATACGAGATGACATTCTCAGAGACAAAGTGGTTAGCCTATGGAAGCTTGCTGGCCCTGTTCATCTCACTGATTTAGAAGACAACTGCTTCATTGCTAAGCTCAGTAGCGAGAATGACTTCAATACCGTTCTCCTCGGAGGGCCGTGGGTCATTTTCGGTCACTATCTCACAGTCCAACCATGGACTCCTAATTTCTCCCCTGCATCCCACCATACCTCCCAGGTCATGGGATGGATTCGTATACCAGGCTTGCCAGCGAAATACTACAAGAAAAGTGTGATTCGAGCAATAGGTGAGGTTCTAGGGAGAGTCCTTCGGATTGATTACAACACTGCCTCAGGAGAAAGGGGGAAGTTTGCGCGTATGGCTGTTCTGATAGATCTCTCACAGGCATTAACGTCCAAAATTGTGGTGGATGGCCACACCCTCTTTGTGGAATATGAAGGCTTACCGACTATATGTTATCATTGTGGACACTACGGCCATCTTGAGAACATATGCCCAAAGAAGAATGTAGCTCAAACACCGGCTGCCACCCCCCACCGGAAACATCCCCGCCGCTACCCAAGAAGGGAGAAGACTGACCGAAAGATGACAGAGACTAGTGCCCATAAAGTGATTAGTAGTGGGTCCCGATTTGACTTGTTGGCTGCAGAAGAGACGTTAGAAAAGAACCCTCTGAACCCCCTCCCTTCCCATTACGAGAATGTCAACCGCCGTAACCCCCACGCAACCCCCAAAGCAACACCACTAGACACTAACTTAGTAAAGTCTCGTAGTAGTTCAAAAGCTATGGCCCCACCTAAAGTCTATGTACCCAAGAAAAATCAACCCGTGACCAACACTGAATCAATCTTCTCTAGCCGCGTCTACCTCGAAAATCCCCCTGCAACCTCACTAGACCCCACATGCCACTCAGCCATCACCTTGCCAAACCCAAGACAAGCACTTAAGCCTATACCAAACTCCCAACCCAACAACTTAGCCCACACACCAATGGACCTGGGCAAAGAAAACGCACAACCAAAACCCCCTGACCCTGACCCATCCAAAACCCCTCTCAAAACCCACTCAGGAATTTCTCTCAAACATGCTAAATCAAAAGCCCGAGAACCTCCTGCCTCTCTAGCTGAAGCAATGTTTAAAGCCCTCACTAAAGAACTGAACTTCCCAATTCCTCAAAGGAATGACGAAACAGAACAAGACAATCACGGTTCAGATGACCAGCCAAACAGGGAGTGTTAAGTCCCCCTCCCTCATCAATGTTAATTATGTCAGCTTTTATTTGGAATTGCCAAGGTGCTGCAGCCACCAAATTCCATGTTGTACTCAAGAACTTCATTAAGGAACACAAGCCACTCCTAGTAGCATTAGTAGAGCCTCGGATCTCTGGTCAAACGGCTGAAAAGGTAATCACTAAAATTGGCTTTCCTCGATCTCATAGAGTTGAAGCCAACGGTTACTCTGGCGGTATCTGGCTTTTCTGGACAGAGGATGTTCAGGTGGACATAATCCACTCTCACCACCAATTTATTCACTACAAAACCACCATACAGAGGACTAATAAATCGTTTCTATTCACTGCCATATATGGTAGCCCCAACGCTCAATTAAGAAGACATTTATGGAGAGATTTGTCAGCAATTAACACTCAATCTGCTGAACCTTGGATCCTCGCAGGAGATTTCAATGCCACTCTTACTTCGGAGGAGAGATGGAGTAACTCTTTGACCCCCAGAAGAGGTTGCCCTATCTTTCAGTCCTTCATGCAAACAAATAACCTTATTGATATGGGCTACTCAGGCCCACTTTTCACTTGGCGAAGGGGTCTGACCCTTGCAAGACTGGACCGCGCCATTTCTAACATAGCATGGACTCAGCACTTCCCAAATGCCAGCGTGAACCACTTGCCCCAAATTAATTCAGATCATCGGCCCCTCCTGATCAATTTTGGGATCACCAACCAAGGGATCCCCAAGCGAAGAAGCTTTAAATTCTTGGCAGCTTGGACAACTCATGATCAATTTCCCCAACTAGTCAAAGACACATGGTCGAGGGATGAAAGCCTAGCAAACAACATTAAAAATTTCTCTGAGGCTGCTACTCTCTGGAACCAGGAAATATTTGGTAGCATTGGCAAAAACAAAAAAAGATTGAAAGCAAGGATCCAAGGGGTACAACGTGCTCTCGAAAAGACCCCCTATCCCTGCATCTCTCCCAACTTGATCAGGAATTACGCACAGAGTATAAGGATGTTTGCATGCATGAGGAACTTCTTTGGGCTCAAAAATCCAGGAGTGAATGGATTAATTCTGGAGACCGAAACACCTCCTATTACCAAACAAAAGCCCGCATACGAAGAAGAAGCAACCGAATCTCTTCCCTCCAGAACAATGACAATGAATGGATCAGTGATGACAATACCCTCAGAGTCATGGCAAGAGATTATTTCTCTTCTCTATACACTTCTAATGAGGAGACTCACACCACTTACAAATACAATGGTATGTTTCCCACAATCCAGTCTTCTTACTGGCTGACCCTTTCTTCTCCAGTGTCTACAGGCGAAATTAAAAGAGCTCTCTTCGACATGAAACCACTTAAAGCTCCAGGTGTAGATGGACTGCATGCATTATTCTACCAACACCAATGGGACAACGTAGGACCCTCTCTATGTGACATGATTAAGCAGATCTTTGAAGGAGGCTCCATAGACCCAGTGCATAACCAAACTCTCATCACTCTTATTCCCAAAGTGGACAGACCGAAAAGGCTCCAAGAATTTCGGCCAATCAGCCTATGCACAGTGGTCTACAAAACAGTCACAAAAATCCTAGCAAATCGGCTAAAATCGATCATGCCTAAGCTCATCCTTCCTTATCAATCTAGCTTCATCAAAGGGAGAAATATCACTGACAATATCATCATCGCCCAGGAGGTAATTCATTCCATGAGAAAGAAGAGAGGGAAGAAGGGATGGATGGCCATCAAAGTTGACCTTGAAAAGGCCTTTGATCGTCTCAAATGGAGTTTCATCGAAGAAACCTTGAAAGATGCTCGGTTCCCGGATGCCATCATCAAATTGATCATGTATTGTATCACCTCCTCATCTATGCAAATCATTTGGAATGGGAACCCCTCTCCAAGCTTCCACCCATCCCGAGGCATTCGTCAAGGAGATCCCTTGTCACCCTACATTTTTGTCCTGTGTATGGAGCGCCTGTCGCAAGCCATTCAAGCGGAAGTTCAGAAGGGCAATTGGGAGACCATCCAAATGGGTGGAAATGGACCTCCCCTCTCACACCTCTTCTTTGCCGATGACCTCATTCTCTTTAGCTCCTCAACTAGGAAGCAGACCCGAATCATTAGGAAAATTCTTGCCGATTTTTGTATGTCCTCGGGGCATTCCATAAGTCAAGCAAAAACAAGAATTTTCTTCTCCCACAACGTCAAAGTACTTGAGGCTAACCAAATTTGTGATTATCTTGGATATAGTAAAACGGAGCAATTAGGGAAGTACTTGGGAGTGCCTTTACTACATTCACGAGTAACAAATGACACTTACTACTATATAGTGGAAAGGGTGCAGAAAAAGCTATCTAGTTGGAAAGCTAAGACCTTATCCTTGGCAGGGCGAATCACTCTTGCAAAGTCTGTGCTTACTACCATACCATTCTACGCCATGCAAACATCCCTATTACCGTCTACTTGCTGCCTCTGTTTAGAGAAACTTATTCGTGATTTTGTATGGGGATCAGATCAAGAACACCGAAGCATCAGCCTTCTCAAATGGAGTGACATATGCCAACCCTACAAGAATGGAGGCTGTGGCCTTAAAAACCTCCAAAGTCAAAATGGGGCATTCCTTGCTAAACTGGGTTTTTCATTGATCACCCGGCCCGATCTCTGATGGGTACAAGTTCTAAGAGCTAAATACAACTGGTCAAGAGACACAAACTTTGAGTTCCGAACTAACTCCAGCTCACATATCTGGAGAAGCATTGCCAAGTCTTGGCCCGACACCTCACTTGGTCTATGGTGGAAACCCGGCAATGGCAGACACGTGAGGTTCTGGACAGACAACTGGATTGGTGAGCTAGGTCCCCTTAAAAATCTGGCCTCCGCTCCAATAAATGAGTCTTTCCTTAAGAAACCAATATGTGACTTTGTGGACAGAACTGGACAATGGAATTGGAGCCTTTTCCAAGACATTCTCCCACCAGCAACACTCCTACTTATTGCCACAACCCCGCCACCCGTCGCAGAGGATGGTGAGGATTTATGTATATGGAATGCCACCACCAATGGAAGCTTCACAGTGTCATCAGCATACAAAATGATTGAAGAAGATTGGTGGCATGAAGAGTCCAGAAGCTGGAGCTTCATTTGGAAATGGCCTGGGGCGCAGCGTATCCGTTCATTTCTCTGGCTTGCTTATCACGACAGATTGCTTACCAATAGTGAGAGATGCAGGCGACATCTCACTACTGATGCTACATGTGAACTATGCCGCCAAGCTATCGAAAGTGCTGCTCACATATTCCGTGAATGTCCACTTGCTCTTTCATGTTGGAAGCTACTGGTACCTGAATCAATGCTATCCAACTTCCTCTCCCTCCCTTTGAAGGATTGGTGGCTGGATAATCTTAATCCAAACAAAGCATCACAGCAATGGCTGCTTACCTTCGGCATCCTCACAGCAAAATTATGGGAAGCTAGAAATAAGAGGCTATTTGCTGGAGAATCTTTCACAGCACAAGGACTCATAACAACCACCTCTGCCTCGGTTATTCACACGGCCAAGGCAATGAATGTATTTGTTTTGTTAGAATAGGTTCTGAAACTTTGACTTATCCTGTCTTATTATAAAGCCTTGTAATTAGCTGTTTTCTTAAATGAATGATATCCACTTCCATTCAAAAAAAAAAAAAAATCATGAGAGGGAAAATGGTGCAATGTACAAGAAAATAAGAACCTCATGACTAATTACAAGCATAAATTAAAGTTCAACCACACCAGAGCATGATCAAAATTTTAGCATAGTCAGATATAAGTCTCAATTTAATGACTAAAAATGCCTTCTCACCTAAATTCCAGACAAGTAGCCAGAGAAATTAGGGTGGTTGGAATTGGCAGGGTTTAAAAGTCTAAGCATCTAGGTAAAAACATATTATCATAAGGCATCTAATTTGATTGGTATGTTCAACTATCAACTAAGATACATACATATATATATATATATATATATATATATAAACTAGAAAAAGAATTTGATGGATATTAAACATATAAACCCCGGAAAATGAAGCATACGAAGAACACATAAAGCATTCGATTCCACCATTAACAGCATCCAGTTGAAGCCTTACATGGTTATTATAAATCATTATACATAGCCAAAATAAAGTAGAGGCTTTACTATAAATCCAAGATAGAGGATCAAATACATATACAAGCTAATTCCTTGTGACCACTTTTACGAAAACTAACCACAAAAGAAGGCAGACACAAAAAAAGAAAAAAAAAATTGCGAGCACGGCACAAATCAAAGAGACTGGAAATCATAAATGAGCAAATATGGATAAACATTAAAAATAGAAAAAAAGAAAAAACCCAGTAATTATCTCTTCTTGAATGGTTTGTTTATTTAATGTATCTTTGTTATTAGGTTATATAGAATTCCTTTTTTTTTTTGGGAAGAATGACTCCATTACTTGTTTCTTTCATAACAGCTCATTTTTGTTTTAAAATAAAACTAATGTATTAAATTCAAGAGTATTTGATGAATGATAACGATTGAGCGTGAATCATAGCATTAGATTAACATATATAAATAACGCGATAACTTAACTATGTTGGGTGTGTTTGGATTAAGCTTATAAGAAAGTGACTTTTTTTCAGAATGACTATTTCAGAATTAAGATTGGATAAAAGTCATTTGTGTTAAGTGATTTATGTTTGGATTTGTGATAATAGAAGTGACTTTTTTTCAATCTGATTTTTAGAAACATGTTTGGATGATTATATTGAAAAGCACGTTTAGATGAAAAATTACTAAAAATGATATTATTATCATTAAATAGTGTATATATATAATATGCATATATTCTTATTAAAGGCTTAGTTTCTCCCTTATTTTTAAGAAAATAATTTTAAAAAATAATATTTTTAGCTCAAAGGAGTATATTGTGGGAGAAAGTAGATAGAAATTGTTATGGTAAATTTTTGGAGATAAAAAGAAAATTTTAGATTAAAAGAAATTATCTTATTTGAGAATTTTAGGGTTCTAACAGTCTAATTTTCCTACCCCTTTATTAAATAATACATAATAAAAGGTTTGGGACCCACCAGAAGTCAGAAGTTAGAAGCCAAAAGCCACTTTTTTTTTTGCTTCTGACTCTTGGCGTTGCAGAAATCATTTTGGATCAAAAGTCATTTTCAAAATAAGTCCACCTAAACATAATTTCTTTTTCAGATTGACTTATGATTTTTGGATCTACGTTGAGCCCTCCCAACGTGGTCACGTTGAGGAAGTAGATGAAAAAACAAAAACCGTAAACAAATTTGAAGTGTTAATTTTGAATAAATGAAACAATTTCAAACATTGTCACACAAAAAAATAGCCGGAGCGGAGGGTCGGATCCAAGCCAGTCAAAGGGCGAGATCGGGTCCAGGAATTCAGGAGTGAAGCTTTCATTCAAGAGCACAGATGAGGTAGGGTAAGAGTCAAGCAAATGCAATTAGCGCGCCAAATCTGGGTTTTCAACTTGCGATTAGTAGTCATTTGTCCAAAATTTTTTTGACCTTTGTAAAACATAAGCCAAAGAGAAATCGCATAAGAAGTAATGGAGAAAGAGCTGAAGAGAGTGGAAGAAGAAGGGTGTAAGGGGACGAAATTGCCTTTTGAAATTTCGGAGTTAACCTTTATAAATCCAGGGTGAGGTTGATGGAGAAGCGCCATATGCAATTGGAGTATTTTCTTGACGCCTTAAAAGTTTTTTTTTCCTTTTTTATGTCAAGAAACACGAAAAAGAAATAAATTTCCATGACTGGAATTAATTATTTTTTAACTTTATCATTTTTATTAAAACTTTTGTTAACGCTTTCAGCTAAATTGAAAACTTGTTTACCAGAGATTCGCACATCGCGTTATTGTCTTAAAAATAAAATTATACTTTATTTAAAAAACATATTTTTCTTGCACACAATGAGAAATATTTTTTAAAATCTGAAAAAAAAAACAACTACCATATTCTGTTGTTCAAAAACTTTATTGACCAAATTTTTGCCGTGGAAAATTTGGAAAATTTTTCAGTATTACTAATACACTTAGACTACTAATAAAACAAGGGCAGGTATAATATCTGAATTCTAAGACTTAGACTACTAATACACTTGAGCAGAGCATTCTAACCTATTGCCAAAACCTTTGCTCTGATACAAAAAATATAACACCTTACTCTAGGGACATTCTTTAGAGCCCATTGAATAAGTTTGAACCACTAATGCTATTTAGAAAAAAACCCAAGAATACCAAAAACTTAACTTTTCTTAAATATCTTACTTGGGCTTCTAACTTTGAAAATTCATATTTATTTGCTTATAAATTCAAAAACAGTGGTTCAAAGCTCAAACTTTAGCTCTTTAAATATTCTTTACAATCATAATATAATATTGGCTCAATTTGGTCCCATTATCACTGAAAGACCTTTTTATACTTTCTAAACATATTAGAATTTCGCATAAATTCTGTTTTTATGCCTAAGTGGTAAAATTCATATCTCCTAATCTACATGTTCAAAAATTATGCATGAACACTTGATTTAAAGCTCATGATGTGTACTAAAAACCTGGAAAATATCGCTGCCTAATTCAAACTATAACCTCACGAAATTTCTGCCACAAATAAACCTATTCACATGCATTCATAATTATCTAGTCGCAGATATAGCGTTCTACTTAGAGTAGAGTTTAGGTTTTTGGTTTCCTTATAGGTCTTTGAACTAATTAGGATCCTTATGGATTTTATACATACAGATCAAAACATAATAATTAGACTATAAATTCCAACATATTCTAGTCTTCCTTGCCTTGGCTAGAGATCTGCTTGCTTCTCCTTTCCTCTAGAAGTACTCGGTCCTATGGGTGGGACATAGAAAGAGGGGGGCTGAGATTTGGGAAAATCTCAATAGCAATAATCACAATTAGTATATAATGCATGGTAAAAACTGTGCATGCAAAACTAGCCGATGAGAATAATACCTTACTAAAATGTAAACTGTAAACTGTAACTGAAGCTATTTCACATATGATCATGGCAAAAACTAAATAAGGATATTACATATTCTCATGCCTAACTGTAGCATAAATAGCAAAAACATACATGAAACCAAACAAAATATACAAAATTGCAGATTAAAGCTACCTCTTGTAGAGTCTCTTTCTAAAGCACTTCCTCTCTGATTTCCTTCCGGTAGAACATATTGCAGATCAATTCCTAAAATTAATAGGAGATTAATTTTTGGTGTATATGACCAACTTTTTCCTTCACTATCACTTAAAAATTTCGGCCATACCCATTAAAATTCAACTCTTAATTTTATAACCACAAATCACAACGTTTCCTATCTATTACATGCTATAACTTAAGACCTTTATTCTTGGTAAGCATGTGAACACTTTCTTCTCTCATTTAGAATTACTTATATTCAATTCTACTATTAATCTAACTATAGAATTGTACAAACTTGATAATAGGGAGATAAAAATATACTTACCAAGAGCTTAAAAACAACTTCCTACTATGACTCCTTCTAACTATGCCTCCTTCTTTCTCTTGTTTTTCTTCCCTCCCTCCCCCTCTTCTCTTCTCTTCTCTTTTCTCTGCCCGTGACCACTCAGCTCCGTCACTTCCTTTCCTTGATCACAATGCCTATTTATAGGCCAATTTGTGCTTGATGGCCAAGTATGCGCCAACTTGGAGACCAAGCTTTTCTTGCATGCAATTGCCATGTGTCTTTGAGAGATGAAGGGTGGCATTCATGAGACATGCAAAGGCCACGTTTAGGAGAGGCTTATGAATCAAGTTGGCTTCTTCTTGAAGCCCAATATTATCTCTTATAACAAGAAACAAATACAAGTGTCCAAGATACATTTATTGATGAAGATTGGTTGGAAGCTTGTTAAATAAATTGTCTTTATTTGTAACAAGATGGCTAATTATTTTGGGACTACTTAACTTGTCTTAGACATGTAAATTAAACTCCTTTATGATCCCAATGATAAACTTCCAAATGAAACATGCTATACATATAAACTTTTGAAACGTGTAATTTACTTAATTCACAAACTTATATAACTATTTTGGGCCCTTAATATTATAATAATTCCCCTTCTAAAATCTCAAATAACTCTATTTTCTTAGGCCTTAATCGCTACTAATCGTCATTTATAACCGCTACTAATGCACGCTTTTTTTGTAGTGTGCCCCGAGGAGATCAAGGATATCAACCAAACCTTTCTTGTTCTCATTTCGAAGGTGCCTCACCCGGAGGTATTGAAGGATTTCCAGCCGATTAGCTTATGCAATGTGATTTACAAATTAATCACTAAAATTATTGCTAATTGAATCAAGCCACATCTTGCTTCTGTTATTTCTCCTAACCAATGTAGCTTTGTCCGGAACGTCTTAGTTTAGATAATATCATTGTAACTAAAAAAGAAAAGTCATTCATTCATGAAAACAATGAAAAGGAAGAAGAGATTTATGGCTATTAAAATTGATTTGGAGAAAACCTATGATCAAATTAATTGGTCCTTTTCTATTGATTGCCTTCGAGAGCTAAGACTTCTGGAAGCTTTAATTTCTCTTGTGAAGCAATGTATTTTATCTCCCTCGATGCAATTATTGTGGAATGGTAGTAAGTCTGAAGTCTTTTTCCCCTCTAGGGATATTAGACAAGGTGATCCCATTTCCCCCTACCTTTTTGTGATTTGTATGGAGAAGCTTGCTCATCTTATCTAGGAACAAATTGAGGCTGAGAATCGGAAACCTATCAAGCTCAATAAAAATGGGCCTCCAATTTCTCATTTATTTTTTGCAGATGATTTGATGATTTTTGCGGAGGCCAGATTAGATCAAGTTCATGTTATTAATAATTGTCTAACAGCATTTTGTAAAGCATCATCAGGACAGAAAGTTAATGCAGCAAAAACTAGAGTTTACTTCTCTAGAAATGTAAATCATACCATCAAAGCTCAATTGAGTGAACCTCTTGGCTTTACTATATATGGCTACCAATCTGCGAAAATATTTGGGGGTACCTCTCCATCATGAACGAGTTACAGAAAAAATACATACCAATTTGCGGTGGCTCAGGTCAGACAAAGGTTAGCAAATAGGAAATGTAACTCTTTGTCTTTAGCGTGGCGAAATACTTTGATTAAAGTTGTTGCCTTAACCATCCCTAACCATGTTATGCAAACCTCTCTTTTACTAGTAGGGTGTTGTGAGGAGATAGATAAAAGTGCTCCTAACTTTCTATGGGAAACAACTTCAGAAAGGAAACGGGCCCATCTCTTGTCATGGAATAAAGTATGTACTTCAAAAGGTAATTGGGGGTGGGGGGGGGGGGGGCTGGGCTTACGCCACTCTTTTCTCCAAAATAGAGCTTTCATGATGAAGGTCGGAAGGGGGCTTGCGGTTTATTGAGATGCATTTTGGGCTAAGGTGGTGCGTAGTAAATATATCTATGGGGTGGATGTATTGCCTAGGATTAATATGGAGAAAAGAGGTTCAAGAGTATGAGTATGGAGTGGAATCAAATCCACTTGGCGAGATGTGAGCAATGGAATGGAGGTGCTATCACGAAGAGGTAAGGAAACAATAAGATGGAAACATGATCCGGGCGGTCAGTTCACTGTCAAATCCGCATATAATGCTATTACCGAGGACATGAATAGGGGTATGACTAGGTGGCAGAAAATTTGGAAAATTCAAACTTATTGTTCTGGAATAGCAACCTGCAAGAGTGGCTGACTTCAAATATATCCAATTCTCGGCAACGAATAAATGGGAGTTGGATTGCCACCTTCACCATCTCTTGTTGGTTGATTTGGAGACGTCGGAACGAGCATGTGCATCAAAATACTGTGGCAAGTTTACACGAAGGGTTGGCTAAAATTAGAGGTGTAGCTAACTGTATGAGGAAAGCAAAGTGTGTCTCCGCTTTATTTACCAAGCATGCTGTCAGAATAGGAAATGAGAACCAGATGAATGTGAACAGTATAAAGGTGTATACAGATGGAGCTTTCTCCTTTGTTGCTCAAGCAGCATCTTGTGGACGAATGTCAAGGAATCTTGATGGAGAATTGATAGAATCTTTCTTCTGTGGAGTGGAAGGAAATTCTAGCTTTACTGCAGAAGTTTGGGGCTGCATCTGGGGGCTTCGTAGAGTATGGGACTTGAGCTTTCGGAAAGTCCAACTTTTCTGCGATTCCTCGGATGTGGTGAAATGGTGTGCTGTAGGTGATATTGAGATACATGATGATGTAGAGTTGCTAAAGTTTCTACGTAATCTCATGAGTCAAGAATGGGAAGTGCAGGTTCGGTTTGTTGATAGAGAAGATAATGGGGACGCTGATTTTCTTGCAAAGCATGGGCTGTCAAATGGCATGGGCATCCAGATTCTTCCTAAGGAATCACTGCAACTCTTGAGGAATAGTAGGGGAGTCACGTTGAGTTTATTTTTAGTTTTATGTTGCTTCAGTTTTTTCATTTCCATGTTATCAAAAAAAAAAAAAAAATAGTGCTTCTCATAAAAGAGACAAAGTCATCCATTAATTTAGTTGTTGACGTGAGTAAAAAATCACAAAAAAGTTCTTTTTAGAACATAACAAAAAACCTATATTGGAAAAAGAAATTATATGATGTCATATATATATGTATGTGTTTTAACATATACTGTTTGTTATAAAAAAAAGTTTAAGTGAAGTGTCCGGTCATAAAAATATGATAAACTATTGGCTTTAAAAGTCACATCACATTGTGAGAGTATTAACAAATAACAATGTCAACCCATTTAAAAGTAAATGTCCTTAATAACTTCGTACTTTAAACAATTCATGTGACGGTTATAAGTTAAAAGAACAACCTAATCTGAAAAAGATTAACATATTAAGAGGGAGAACCCCTTACTTACAAAACACATCAATCCTATAAGGTTTATCAAAATGTGATCCATAACACTATTTTGCATGAAAGAATCTACATCTTATTTGACTTTATCTTGTGAAATTTGTCGGAAAATCCCTCATTAAAAGTATTAATTATTGTCAGAAAGTTTTTGAAAGTTTTTAAAGAACTCGTAGATGCAGCTGTTTTGTAGCTAAAACAAGTTGTACACTTCTTCTAAATCGCTAAGGGACTTGAGTCCTTAAAACAAATTTCAAATATGTTGGAGAATAAATAATTTCATGCGAGATTTTTTTTTTCAATTAAATGGATGCACAGACACTAATAGCTTGAAGTTATAAATGAGATTAAACTCATAAGACTTACACGAACTTTATTTTTAATGGGAGATTTTATTATTTTATTAACATTTTATCTTATATTTTTTCCATATTTTATTGTACATATTTTCCTTTTTTAATTTATAAAAATTTAGTGTATATCTCTCTTTTTGCCAACTATTGTATATCAATTTAGCAAATAATTTTAAAAACACCATATTCATCCTTTTTTGTACCTGGCCATGGCCCCCGAATATGGGAGAATTTAGAGGACGTTGCCAACAAGTGACCGAATGAAATTGGATCCGTGGAGCCATGAGAAGCCGTAAAGCTGCAAACTTTCCTCTTCCAATAAAAAAAAAAAAGCAGCGGCAACAAATATCCCAAAATCAATGTTGACGCTTTAACGCCATCATCTCCTCACAAATATTCTATACTTCCGCTCTATCCTCCTCTTCTGCATAACGCTATAATCCCCTATATAAATACCAACCAATTCTCTCGTCCCTTTTCATCTAACTACACTACAAGCACAAAGAGAATAATCATGAAGAGGAAAATAGGTTGAGTGTGAAAAGTTTTAAAGCTGCAGAAATGGCGACCATGGCAAAGAAGAAATCTAAGAATGAAGCTGACCAAGGTACTCTCTCCGTCCTGTAATATAAGATTTTTTTAACCGAATCGCAGTTTCTTAAAAAATAAGTTAAAGTTAGTTAAAAACAATAAATGTGTAGGAAATATACCATTTTTTTTTCAAAAATACCCTTATTTATGAATGAGTAAGAGATATAATAAGTATGAAAAGAAGATGAAAGAGAAAGTATGAGAGAATTAACGCATGGGTAAAATGGTGAAAAGTGCATTTATTATTCAAACAAAGTTAAATAGTACTTTATAATTTGAGATAAGGTCATTTAAAAAAGAAACCTTATATTATGGAACGGAGGGAGTATGTAAGAACGAAGCCTATGTTTGGTTCAGCTGAAGGGAGGGGAGGTTCATTAAAATTAGGGGAGGAGATGGTGGGTTATGAACTATATTTGATTGGAGGGGAGGGGAGGTTTAATTTCTTGTTTGGTTCAGAAAGAGATAGGAGAGGATCAAATTATAAGTTGACAATTATACCATTTACTCTTATATTCTTACTTGGTATACCTTTGATGATTATTTATTATAAAATAAATATTTCTTTAACAAAATTAATGAATGCTTTACCTTTGATGATTATTTATTATAAAATAAATATTTCTTTAACAAAATTAATTAACGGTGCAATATGAATGCTTTACAATATGACATCCATGTCCTTTTTTTTTATTAATGAACGGAAATTTCTCCCTATCATTGAAAAAGAACTATAATAAAAATAAAATAAAGCAATTATACATATGCTTAATAAATGTCTGAATTGATATATTAAGCATGCCACACTAACATCCAAAATATAAACCATTTCACTAAGGTAATCCAAAATATCAAAACATCACATAATAGTTCCATAGTCTATACACGATTAAATTTCACATCATCATAAGCATTCCATAATGGTGTTCATCTACTATCAAACACCCAAAATATGAACCACATCAATTTGGTAATCCTAAACATCACATAGTAACGAAAGTTTTCATGAAAAACTTAAAATAGGCTGACAATTCAGTTTAAATTAAATCCTATCGCCACATCGATTATTGGTCTCTGATCGATCACTGCCTCTTATCTGATCGATCACACATGGATCATAACCTGCATTACTTGAAAATGAAGTTAGAAAATGCCTCGCATTGATCGATCACAGGGGTCTCTGAACGATTAGGCATGTCCAATCGATTTCACTCAGATCACTCATAGATTACAAGTGTTGTCTGATTGATTACT
The DNA here is from genome assembly GCA_037074515.1 of Mimosa bimucronata. Taxonomy (NCBI): domain Eukaryota; kingdom Viridiplantae; phylum Streptophyta; class Magnoliopsida; order Fabales; family Fabaceae; genus Mimosa; species Mimosa bimucronata. The sequence goes on along the minus strand of CM073445.1, from coordinate 23,435,847 downwards.
TACCATTCTCTGATCGATCATAGGACATCCTGATCGATTAGGCAATGTTCAGTTTTAAGGATAAACTTTGGAAAATCATAATTCTCTCAATTTAACTCCAAATATAGCATATAATATATTCATGGAAATTAATTCAATCTAGTTTTTAATGAAGAAAGAATCATTGCCAAACTCATTGAGACTCAAAAGTTATAATTAAAATCGTGACAGTCAGTTTTATGCACAATGACAGATTCCTGAGCAAAATTTGAAAATTCATATCTCCCTCATTTTAAAAGCTTTTAAAGTGAAACTTGTGTTCGTAAAATAGGTATTGAGTCTAGTTTTATATGAAATAAGTTTCATCCCAATTGGATTTGTATTTTGAAAAAGATGATCCAAAACATGACTGCCTGTTTGATGCATGACGTTGAAATATTGGGCAGATTAAAAAATTCATATCTCCTTGGATATAAATCATTTTGAGGTTGAAATTTGTGTCCATGAATCGTGTTGGGAGTCTAGTTTCATACAAAAAAAGTTTCATCTAAATCGGAGTTATATTCTATGAGATATGATAAAAATACTAGACAAGGATCAGACTGAATGAAAAATCAGAGTAGCTGTCTAATTGATCATTTGACATTTCTAATCGATTGACACTGCCTGATCGATCACAATGTCACTCTAGTCAACCAAACGCATACTATTTCAATGATTACCATGTTTTGATCGATTAGGGTGATTTAATCGATCACAAACACTTTGTTATGATTGATTATGCATGGGAACTCATGGTTTGATGATTTGGACTTCATTTGAGCTTCTTTTAACTTCCAATTGATCATAGAAACTTCTAATATCAAATATAACAACTTGATTCTTGATTTAATCATTCAAATATTCTTCAATCTCATTAGTAATCATTCTATATAACCAAAGATTCCATTATTGCTATCAGGATAACCAGACAACATTCAAAGTAGGAATTACACACCTCATACAAACTTAACTTTTTGAACATTGTAATTAAATCTATATTTGACATCTTTATTCTTATTCTTTTTATCATTCTGCACAAACATAATAGCTCCAATATATCTATAACTATTCTATACAAGATAGCCACATAAAATAATAGTTAGTCAAAGTAGGAGATAAACACTTCATATATACAAACTTTTTGCTCATTATATTTAAATCTATATTGGACATCATCAAGACTAATCATATCCAACAAAACCTATCACACACACACACACCCCCGCACGCACGAACGCAAACACGCATATTTTAAAAAATAACAGTCACAATATTAAACAATTTATTAAAGGTAAAACAATTTATAATACCTGATTCCCAATATTTATCATTGCTTGATAATTTCTTAGTGAGTGACTTTTTAAAAACATGGACTAAATTTATTAAAACAATTAATTAAAGGTAAAGGTAAACATATATTTTGTGTGATTTATTTAAAAATGTGAACAATATTTATCATTGCTTGATAATTTTTTAGTGTTTGTTTCTTATTAGTGTTTGTATTGTAACTTAAAATTGATATTTGTGTTAATGATAAGGATATTATTGCTTTAATTTTTTTTCTATGGAAAAAGTTTAAAAAGTAGTGTATAAGTGTTAATCGGGCCGGGCCGGCCCTGAGCCCGACCATTCGAGAGCCAGGCTTTGAAAAACAGTGATATTCACACTACCCAGGCTTTCCGGGCCGGCTTGATTCCCAGCTCTACTATTTGCTAGCACTTGTAGTACACACTGGACTTTTTGAAATAATCCAACGTCAGTAACATTGGAGGATGCACAAAATTCAAATAAACACGATGAAATTCTCGTATCGATCTGTTTTCTCCTACATAAAAAATTTGAAAAACTAATAAAAGAATAGGATGATTTTGCATTTAAACATGGATTTAAAGAAGAAATAGGAATATGATAAATCGTAGGAGAGCTTACAATCTACCCTCTTCTCCCAAGCTCCCCCTCAATCCCCCATCCCGATTCTGCCTCCGCTGTCTTTAGCTCACTACCATTAGCCCAATATATTCTGGTTGTTGGCTGAAGTTAGATAGCATTATTGATCGGGATAGAACAATGTCATCTTGGTATTTTGTTTAATAAATTTTTAAACGATTCATATCTTCCATCAATATATTATCATTTGTTTTGAAGTTCAAGTATTAATAAAAAAATTTGGTGGTAAACATATTAAGAAAACACATGCTAATGACGGAGTAAGGGTGGAAATATGCTAAGTTTATATAGGCTTCAACTGAATAGGCATGTGTCTCATTCAAAATGTAAAACTTAAGCCTGGGCCTGGGCCTGAGCCTGTATGTAAGCTTATTTTTATGCCTGAGCTTTAAAAGGCCTAACAAGGCCTTAAAGCCTATTTAAAAGCCTACTTAAAATGTAGACTCTTAAATAGCACTACTACAAAAAGCCCTTTTTATGTCACCAATTAACGTCACTTATTTAAAAATGTGACATTGAAAACAAATGATTGCACACAGGAGAGAAACAACGTCACACTTAAAATTAAGTGTGATGTTGAAACTTTTCAACGTCACACTTAATTTTAAGTGTGACGTTGAAAAGCACTTTCCACGTCACACCAAAATTTGGTGTGACGTGGAAAATGTTTCAACGTCACACCAAAATTTTGGTGTGACGTGAAAACGTCCCCTCCTTTTTTTTTTCATTTACCGCCCCCCCATTTCAACGTGGATGGTGTGACGTTGAAAGTGGTTTTCCATGTCACACCAAAATTTTGGTGTGACGTGGAAAACGTCCCCTCCTTTTGTTTTCATTTCCCGCCCCCTATTTCAATGTGGAAACCACTTTCAACGTCACACCAAAATTTGGTGTGACGTTGAAAGTGGTTTTCCACGTCACACCAAAATTTTGGTGTGACGTGGAAAACGTCCCCTCCTTTTTTTTCATTTCCCGCCCCCCAAATTTTTTTCATTTCGTGCCCCCCAAACAAAAACCAGCTCCAGGCCATCTCTCCCCCACCCTCCCGTGCCCTCAGCTCCCCCCGTGCCCCCAGCTCCCTCACCCCCCAGCCCACAGCTCCCTCACCCCCCGTGCCCTCAGCTCCCCCAACCGCCACCCCCACCCCCCAACCCACAGCTCCCCCCTTCCCTCCCCCATAGCTCCCCCCAGCGGCCCTCAGCTTCCCTTTCCCCGCCCCCCACAGCCCCCCAGCCGCCCACAGCTCCCCCATCCCCCTCACCCTCCAGCTGCAGGTTCGTTTCTTCTTTTCTTTTTTCTTTTTTTTTCTGGTAATTAAATATGCAATTTCTATCTGGTTCTTTTTTTTACTTGTTCAAAGTTTTTTTTCAGCTCTATTTTCCTATCGGGTTCAGCAATTTCAATCGTGCCTCCATTCGCAGCTTCACTTCATCCAGGTTCCTTCTTTTCCTTTTTTTTTCCTGATAATTAAATCTGCTACCTTTTTTTCTCAATTGTAAATTGCAAAAAATGCCATAGAATATTTAATGGTTTTGTAAGTCTTGTAAATTGGTCTGCCATAGAATGTTTAATGTTCAATTGTAAATTGGTTTGCAAATGCTGTTACGTTGTAGTTGCTGCAAATATTGCATACTTGCCAAAATGTTTTATAAGTCTTGTAAATTGGTTTGCTATTGGTTTTTGTTCTCAAATTGCTGAAGATTTATTTTGTCTAATTGATTCTGTTGACCTGCATTTAGACATTTGCAATGTATGTATATCAACGGGGAATAGAAAAATTAAAAACGTTTTTTTTAAAAAAAAAGAAACCACGTCACATAATGTAAGATGTGTGACGTGGTTTCTCCTAGTAACTTACAACGTCACACATAATATTATGTGTGATGTTGTTTCTCTGACTTTCTACGTCACTTGTTTATGTGACGTTAAAAGTCTATTTTCCATGTCACTTGATTCAATGTCCCCTGAAAAAGTGACGTGGAAACCCCCAAAATTTGTGACGTTAAAAGTACTTTTTGTAGTAGTGTAGGCTTAAAAGTTTATACTTATAATTCCATATATTACCCTTTAAACGTATTAAAACACATATGTATGTTTCAAAAGGATTTTTTTGTTATAGATAAGTTGGTAATGTTATAGTTCTTTTATATAATTTATTTTATATTATATCATAATAGGAATTACAAAACAATTAAATAGGCCAGGCATATAGGCTTGTAGACTGGGTCTTACGAAAAAAGGCCTGACCTGTTTACCTAAATAGGCTTAACAATAGGCCTGATTATGAGCCTGACCTATTCACTAAATAAGCTAGGCTAGGCTTATTGTAAGCTAGGTCGTAGACCCCTGATAAGGGCCTGCCCTATTCCCATCCCTAGGGCAGAGAATGGAAGATAAATGAAAGCCAAGATATTCATATTAATAATTGTTATCATATCAATAATTTATTTATCCATATCAATAATTGTTTTCAGGTTACCTTTTAGAGCACGTGGATCGGACACCCTCGCTAGGTATATCCTTGTGAGTCAGTTCCTTTCACAGCACAAAAACGGACCGGACCGGCCAGTCCAACCGGGAAACCGGTGAACCGGCCACCTTCCCGATCCGGCCGGAGAGTTAGACAGGTGGTTACATCAACCCGGTGGAATCCGGGTTGACTCGTCCAATTCAGCTTCAAATCGGAAAAACCGGCGGGTGGGGTGGGTTGCCCGGGCCGTAGAAGGAACTGAATCAAAGAAGATCAGAAGAAGATGAAACGATGGTGTTCGGTCTAAAAGAGAAGAAGAAAGTATTTTTACTTACAAATAAAACGAAAAACATGAGATAACGAGGATAATGAAGAAAGTTGTTGGTATTCTTGCCACCAAATGAAGAATAAAGAAAGTGCACGATGGTAGAAATCGGAGTTAGATGCTAGGACTGAGAGACTTCCGGCGTTGAACCCGTTAAAGAAGAACGAAGATGCAGAGTTGAGTAGAGAAGAGAGAGAGTGAGAGGAAAGGGATTCCATATATCAATCAAATGCTTTTGATTTTTGGCCGTTGATTTTGTTTGACCAGTGTATCAATTGCTCTAGATGGATGTGACCCGATTTTTTATTTTATTTCCCCTATTTATTGGTTTAGGTTCCCAAGCATGGATTTTGGAAAATCTCACCAATCACCCATTCAATTTTTTTCTGTTTCCAGAATCATCCATCCATTCCATTAAATATTTACCGCTCTTCCTTCCCTTTTTTTTTGTTGCTATTTTAGTTTTTTTGAGCATATGTATACATGACAAAATTATAAGGTACGGAAATTTAAAAAAAAACAGGTCTACAATATCAAGTTCTCACCGAATCTAATTAAATTTCATATATTTTAGTTATTCTTGATGTATTTTCTTATAATTATATTCAAATTATTGTTGTAATTTCTTATACTTTGGTATTATTGAAGAATAAAATTGATGTATTTAAATATTTTCAATTAAATTACATTATTTTAATATGACCGGTTTGGCTCGAGTTGACCCCCGGTTGAACCAATAACCCTTGAACCAGTATCTCAGCCGGTTCATTGTCCGGTCCAGTTTTTTGAACCTTGGTTCCTTTAGTTAATTTGAGTTATTTTAATTATGTAGGCACAAATGCCATTATGATAGGGGCAAGCACTATAGTTGAGTGGAAATGGTCCATTACTGTTGATGTAGTTGAACTTGGTCCTTACTTTTGTCATTGTAAAATATCATCTAATGGAGTGCCCCCTTTTATTACTTGTCTTTTGTATATTGACCTCCTTCTTTATCCTTTCGCCATATTCTATGGGATTGCATTCTTCCAAAGCTGTTGTGATCTCTGAACCTTGGTTGCTAATAGGAGATTTCAATGAAATTTTAAGCATAGAAGATAAGCTCAGTGTTGTTGGCTCCTCCTCTGGCATGAATTCATTTACTCGATGTATAGACTCTGCAAGGCTATTTAACATATCTCAAAAAGGTGCAACTTTTACATGGTCCAATAATAGAAAAGATTCTTGCTTAGTTCTGGAAAAATTGGACAGAGCATTGGGCAACATCTCTTGGTTGCAATCTTTTCCTTTCTCCCACTATCAAGCTCTGAGTATAGCAGCATCTGATCATGGACTTCTGGTATTTCTTCCTGACTTCTCCTTGCAACCCATAAGGCAAAGGAAATTTGAATCTTTCTGGTATCAATTTCCAGAATGTAATCGACTTATTTGTGACAGTTGGAATCAACCTACAAGGGGTTCATCATGTTTAAATTTACAATGTAAATTATATAGAACCTTGTCTGTATTATCCTCTTAGAGTGGAACTTATGTTGGTAATCTAGGTTTAAAAATTAAGGAGCTAGAACATAAGCTAACATCTTTTTCATCATGCCTGTCATCAGCAGCATCCATTGCTAACTCATTACAATCAAATATTAATGAGCTTAAGCATCAACTTGAATTTCTATATGATTGTGAGGCTAGCTTTTGGGCTCAAAGATCTTGATTAAAGTGGCAAGTTGAAGGTGAAAGGAATACAAGCTAGTTTCATGTAGTAGCAAGTAGGAGGAAATTGAAAAGTCTTATCTCCAGTCTTCATTCAGATGAAGGTCATTGGATCTCAGAATATAGGGATCTATCAAATGTTGTCTCTTTTTATTTCAGATAAGTTTATCTTGGTGCTCAGGATTCCAATATAGAAGACATTGTATTACAACTTTCATTATTAAATCTTCCAATTCTCTTTCTGGATATTTATGAATTTTTAATGAGGCCAATTACTCTTGAAAAACTTAAGGATGCTATTTTTGGTCTTCCAAATGATAGTGCTCTAGGGCTAGATGGATATCATGCCAAGTTTTATCAGGTACACTGGGATTTGATTCACTTGGATTTGTTTACTGCAGTTCAATTTCACTGGAATTCAGAATTCCTTCTTAAGGAGATGAACAAAACAAACATAGTTATGATTCCAAAGATAGATAATCCTCAATTTGTTAAGGATTTCAAGCCTATAAATTTATGTAACTTTTCATACAAAATATTTGCTAAAATCCCTTTAAATAGGCTTAAACCTATTCTCTTAGAGATAATTGCCCCAAACCAAAGTGCTTTCTTGAAAGGTAGACTTATATCAGATAATATTATGCTTGCTACTGAGCTTATGGATCACATTCATTCTTCAAGAGCTAATAGGTAAATAATGGCTACAATCAAAATTAATTTCTCTAAAGCTTTCGATAGATTGTCCTAGAGTTTTTAGCTGCAACTCTTTTCAGCATGGGCTTTCCTATGAAATGGGTGAATCTCATATCTCAATGTGTATCAACTATTGAATAAAGCCTTCTCTTTAATGGTCAAAGAGAAAATGTTTTCCACCCGAATACGGCGGTTCGTCAAGGTGATCCTCTTTCCCCTTATTTGTACATCCTAACATGCATCTAATCTCTTATCTTGTTTGATTGCTCATGTGAGGCTTCAAATGACTGGCAAGGAGTTAAATTATGTTGATTAGCTCATCCAATATCTCATCTTTTATATGCTGATGACTCTCTTTCTTTCACTGAGGCTAAAGAGAGAGGTTTTCACATAGTAATGAACATCCTCAATAGATATTGTAACTTATGTAGGCAAATAATAAACAAAGACAAATCAAGCGGCATTTTTAACCCGAATGTCTCTCATCATGCTAAGGTTCTTCTATCTAGCCAAATTGGTATTCACTTCTAAGGTAGATTAGGGAAGTATCTCGGTACTTGGGTTGATCCTAGAAGGAATAAATCCCTTATTTACCAACAAGTCATTTCATCCCTTGGATCTCTTACTTCCTCTTGGAAAGCTAAACTTCTATCTCAAGCAATTAGGCTTATCTTGATTAAATCTATGTTGGCTACTGTGAGCATCTATGTTCTATTTTTTTCAAGCTCCCAATCTCTGTTTGTAACAAAATTGATAGTGCATGCCTAAATTTTTTCTAGGGGAATATTGGAGATTCAAATAGAATTCGTTTATCTTGCCTATCAAACCTTTTTCTCCCTGTTAAAAAGGGAGGTCTGGGTATCTTCCCAATGCACCTGATTAATAAACCGCTTTTGGCTAAACAAGTTTAGAGAATTATATTTGCTGATCAATCTTCTCTCTCAGCTGTTACTATGGGGAAGAAGTACACATATTGGATTAAGGAGCAATGGCTTCTTATAATTCTTCTTAGATCTGGAATGACATTCTTGAATGTGAATCTTTCATCATTGACAATCTAAAATGGCAACTTGGTAATGGTTTTGCTATTCCTATCAACCACCCTCTTTGGGGCCATGTAGTGCATAGTTAGAGATACTAAAGGTGTTCAAAATGTCTCAGACTTGCTTACACATAATCCCTCTACTTGAAATCTATATCTATCTATATATCTATAAATACTCTTCCACCAAGCTATTGTTTGCCATTAATGCTACCGCAAGTGCACGGGTCAAGTTTTAGTAGTATAGTTCAAGAAAAGGGTTGTCGTTCCACTAGGACCGCGTTAAAAACAAGTTCATTAAATTCATTATCTTCAAAATTAGCAATGGGCAATAAGAAAATGATTTAATAGAGTTAAAATGATTAAAGAAAGGTTAATTTGTAAATTAGAACACTTGAAATGAAATTCAACATAATAAGAAAAAAATCTAGGCCTATTTATCCAATTGCATTTCATGATACCTAATTTCCCCTTTCCTAATGCTAATTAATGCCTATTATGTTATTGTTTGAAGTCTCTTATGTTCAAATAGCTTTCTCAAGCCTATTCAAACCTTAATTGACATTAACATGCATAATCTCTTACTACATGCTATTACCAATTAGTCTCTTTAATCACCCAACCTCAATTTCACAAAACTTGGTTAGTGAATATCTTTATCTCACTAACACACTTCCAATCTTGGTTAAAATTGCAAGACAAGCTTGGTTTTAGCCTAGTTCTTTTCCTAATTAATGCTCTCTCAAGCCACTAATTAAGCAACAATCTAAATGTTGGCCACCACTTAGAAAACCATAAGCACAAGCTAAAACCATAACATAACATTCATTAATTTAGCAATACGGAAGAAAATCATAGATATCAATCCATACAAGTTTCAAAATAGACCTAGAATATGAGTTTAGCTACTCATAACACAAGAAGTTTCAACAATCATCTTCCAATACATGATAAAATCAGAAATTAAACAAGAGAAAGGAAGTAGATAAGAGTAGAAAAGAGAGGTAACCACAAAGAAATTCCTCTTCTAGCTCCAAGGTTGAACTTCTCCAAGCTCTCCAATCATCTTCCCAAGCTCTCTTTAGCTCCTATTTGGTGTTTTTCAGCTCCAAGGCAAACAGAGAGGAAGGCACACTGGAAGGGACTTCTCGCTGCAGCCAGGCAGGCAAAGAGGAGGACCCAAATTTGCCAATGGTTCGCTGCAGCTAGCAAAGGTTCTCGCTACAGCCAGAAGCTCAGTCATGCCTCCTTTAACTTTGCTTTGTTATCCTTGCTTCCCTTTTTCTTCACTCCTAATTTCTTCTTCTTCTTCTTCCTACAAAGTAGAAAGGGAAATCATCAATTCTTCACAAATTTAAAGTGATAGGATTTCACACATTTTCACATGATGTTTTTTCTTACAAGCATATTATCAAGCATATGTGAGCTTAAAACATGTGAAAATTGTGCTAAATGTGTGAAATTTCTAAAGGTTAACAGCTACTATTCATAAGACATTCATAGCTTCTTATTGGTCAATCTATCACTAATTATGTCTACTTGAATTATTATATTTAAGATATATATTTAAGAAAAATATAATCATTATTTTTGAATTATTATATTTAAGATAAGCCGTAAAATTATGTTCATAAGAAACCCCTAAAATTATGTTCATAAGAAGCTCTCAATTGGTCAATCCCAATATATATATATATATCACTAATTATATCTACTAATTATATTTAATAAAAATATAATCATTATTATATATCTATAAATACTCTTCAAACAATTTACTATTCATAAGACGTCCATAGCTTCTAATTGGTCAATCTATCACTAATTACATATATTAATTATATTTAAGATAAATATAATCATTATTTATAAAATATTTTTTAAATTAAATTAAATTAAATGAGCCGCTCATTCTGTTACTTTATTGTTTTAAATGTTAGCCTACATTTTCAACATGCATTTGCGTGAACTTGAGTTTATATAAGGTAATATACTTCTGATTGTTAGTTGGTTGAGTGGCATATGTATAATGACTTAGGTTAATATTTCCCATGATTTCAAGCAAACAAATTTATGATTTTTTTTAATTGAAAAACTATATTTATTTTTTCAAGTCAAATCACATGAAAAATATTACCCGTACAACGCACGGGAGGCCCAACTTGTTCTATTCAATGGAATGTCCACCTAGTTAGAAGAATTTACTCTTCTGAGATTGCAGACATTATCCTGTCCACTCCAATGACAATTCTTGCAGATGGAGATCATCTTTTCTGGTTAGGTAGTACTTCAAGTAATTATTCGGCTAAACTTGGCTTTCAACAATTTTTCAATTCTTCATATTCTTCTTAGACTAGCCAGGATCCTTTCTGGAAATTTCTATGGTCCATTTCCCTTCCGAGGAAATAGCTTTTATTCATTTGGAACTTCTTCACAAGCCATTTCATCTATAGATATTCTCAGGAAACATTACATGGATGTCTCAGGCGCTTTTTTTTATGCTCTTAAGATGAAACAATTGCTCATATTTTCTTTGATTGCAATTTCGCAAAGGTAGTGTAGTTTGGCAGCTTCTTCTTGAGACCACGTTCTCATTTATCCATTGATGACTCTTTAAAGTGGCTCAAGTCGTTTCTATTGTCAATATCATCTAGTGAACAACTAGTCCTAAGTCTTGTTGCAAAGTTGAATGCCTTATGGTATAAAAGAAACACATTTCTACCTAAAGGTGGAACTGATCAACCTCATGAACTAATTCATCAAATTTTTGCTAATATATGCTTTTCAACAATGGCTTTTTCTTCTAAACCTAATGTTCATGAGTGTAAAAAATTGAATATTCAACGTCATGCAAGTTTGAATCACTACAAAAAAACGTCTATTAGTCATGGTTCTTATGTCACGGTTTTAGAAACCGTGACAATCTCATGACACTTGTCACTGTTTTAAAACAAGAACCGTGACAAAATCATGTTTGTCACGGTTTCAACAAGAAAACCGTGACAAATGTGGTGGGAAATCTGGAGGGAAAACTTTTGTCACGGTTTACAAGTTGTAAGCCGTGACAAAGTTTTATTTAATTTTTTTAAACAAAAAAACTATTTTTTTAAAAAAAAATTAAATGACTTGTTACGGTTCCCTATAGGAAACCGTGACAATATGTCACGGTTCCTTAGTGGAAACCGTGACACAAGTCACGGTTCCCTAGGCAACCATCACATCTGTCACGGTTCCCTTGGCAACCGTGACATAGTGTCACGGTTCCAACAAGGGAACCGTGACACAGTGTCACAGTTCCTGGTACGGACCGTGACAAAGTGTCACGGTTTCCACGAGGGAATCGTGACACTGTCTATTGTCACTGTTTAACCGTACAATTTTCTCACGGTTTTATACAATAAAACCGTGACAAAATGTAGTCCGATTTAGTATAAACCCCCCCAACTCATTCATTTGCATCACTCTCTTCTTTCTCTTCTTCCTCTCTGCATCTTTTCTCTACTCTGAATTTTTTCTGCTTCCGTTTTTCATTTTTTGTTGAGTTATTTATTCTTTTCATTGTATATATGTATTGCAATTTCTAATAGTTTAAATTCTATGTTTGCAGGTAATTTTTTATTTTTCTGAAGTTAATTATTCTTGTAAAAATTTGTAATTGTTATATTTGATAAATTAAAGTTGTAGTCAGGAAATTTGTACAAATTTCTTTGAATAGTAATAATTATTTCAAAAAATTAATTGAGGCAAAATGTAAAAATAATTTTTTTTAGAAAAATAAAACTTGTCACGGTTGTTCTCAGGAACCGTGACAAATTTGTCACTTTGTCACGATTCCTTGTGTGAGAACCGTGACAAAGTCACGGTCACGGTTCTTTATAGTGAACCGTGACATATTGTGTCACGGTTTTTAGTCAGTAACCGTGACAAAATGTCGGATTTGTCACGGTTTCTAGATTTGAACCGTGACAAATATTTTCTCTTGTCACGGTTTTTATAATACGTGTCATGGTTTTTAAAAACCGTGACAAAAACTCTTGTCTCGGATGTTTTTGTCACGGTTTTGAAAACCGTGACAAATTGCATATTTAAACCGTGACTATCATCCAATTTTCTTGTAGTGAATATTTGACATCATGCATTGGAATGGGAGATCATGGTCAGAAAATGGAAACGACGTTCTTCATCACATTGTCATATTCTCATATGTTATAATATGATTGATTTGAACCTTTCCTAATACGCCTTAGGGTTCAAATGCAAAATTTAATTAACCAAGGATTTCACTAGTGGTGCTTTCCCGGATCGTCTCTCAAGGAGCCTAATGAACTAACCTAGGAAACTAAATGCATGAAAAGCTATAAAGTCGGGGTTTTTGAGATATTAATTAAGGAAACTAAACTAGATTCCTTTTGGGATTTTTGTTATTAAAGAAAGCAATTAAAATAGATTTGTGAAAACTATTGAGATGAACATGGGTCTCTTGATAAATTGGGCAACCTTCCTAGCTTCTAAAATGACATGGGAGTTTTTAAACCAAGTTCTAATGCAAAACCTAAGGCAATCGCTCTTAGTCCAATTAACCTACTTAATCAACTAACGTGGCGCATCGCTCATTCAATTAACTAAATAGGCAATCGTTAAGTTTCAACTTGGTAGTGAAGATTCATGATAAACATGCAAGGAGACTCTCGTTAGAAGTAAATCGAACCATCTAACGTTGGACCTAGTGTCTAAACACACATACAATCGCACATGCATTCAATATATTCTAGAAATCCAAAGGGAATATAAATGAAGCATATCCATTGCATAATATCAAGAAAACAACACTTAGGTTCATACATATAAAAGACATCTCTTAATTACATGCATGACCATTTAAACAAAAGATCAAACAATAAAGCACACTTGTTCCAAGACCCATTACATATAACAAAAGGGATTGAAATACATAATAAGACTTAGACAAGAGATACAAAATAACTCCCCATTAGAAACGTTGAAGCTCCGGTTGCCTTCCTCCATCAAGATCCCCACGAAGGTGCCTAGCCACTCATGCTCTCAAAGCAACAGCCCGCATATTGAATTGATAGCCCCATGAGAGTGTAGTGGAAGGTTGGAATTCGGCCAAGAGAGAAGAGGAGAAGGGAGAGGACGAAAATTGAGAGAAGAGTGAGAGAGAGTGGCATAAATTTCGTTGGTCTTCCTTATATAGAGCAAGAGGCAACTTAAAACCTTCCAAATTGGCCTAGGTGTCCTATTCTTTCTAGGATTAACAAATAGGAAAGGTTTGGGGAAAGAACCAAGTACTCTCTCTCTCTCTCAAGAAATCTAGCCAAAATAGGAAGTTGTGATTAGAATAATCAATTAGGAAACTTCTTATCCTCAATCAAGCCTAGGGTTGCCTATTCTTGAAGAAATAACAAAAAGGAAATATTTTAGGCAAACCCAATCAACCAATCCAATAGGAAATTTCCTATTTTGCAAAAGTTCCCTTTTTTGTAGAAGTTTCCTTTGTTGTAGAAGTTTCCTATTTTGTTTTCTTCTTGCTTTGACCTTAATTCTTTGCACCTACAATGGAAATTTTAAGCGCATGTGAAGTATTTCAAGTCCATAAAAAATAAATGCATGAGTTAAATGCCTAATATGCTCAAATTATAATGAAAATGCAATTAACTCTCTAATCTTGGACTATAAGTATAAAAGTGCCTAAATCCCCATTTAATAGCCTAGAATGAATGCTAATATCCTATAATTAGTGGATAAAAATGTGTAATAATCAAGTGCAATCAATGATACCACCCCAGCAACTGCTCTGAAAAAGACAAATCTTCCCCCACCTTATTTGTCATTGCATCATGCTGCTTTGTATTGGATCACTTTAACGGGAATAATTATGAGTCATTTGATAGTATAAAATATCACAAAACATCTAGTGGATCTTACCAGTCTGAATGCCACTAACATAGTGTGGTTTCCTTAGATATTCAATATTTTCTCAAAGCTTTTTCCCATGTTACTTTTGAAACAACCACAATTACCAATTATACTATTGTAGTTAGTTTATTTCATCTTCCTCTTTTTATTCAGTGTTTTAATTATTAATGTCATTTTGCCTTTATTTCAGGGAAAAAAAAACAATACATAAAGCTTTGACCAAAAAAAAAAAAACAAAACAAACAAACAAGCAATACACAAAGACCTGGTGCAACTTGCAAGGACAGGTGCATTTACGTGCAAGAGGTGCGGGGTTTTCTTCATTGAATGTATGGCCCATGAAGCTGGAACCCATTTGAAAGCCCATCTTCCATCATTTGGTGAACAAATTGTGTTTGTCCATTAAAAAAAACAAGCCCATCCCTCCAAGATATTTAGCTCATCTCCATCCCTCGCTCCCATAATCGTCTTAGATGACATCTGAATAGCAGCTGCATATTGGGATCATATTTTATTCATTTAATGTGAGGTTGTTCAGGTCTTTCATCTTTATCCATCTTTTTTTATTGGTAAAACATCTTCGTGAATCTTAAAAGGGAAAATTTCAAATAAATACCCATCGAATATCAAAAGGACAAAAAGGTACCTCCAATATACAAAAGGACATAAAAGGGATCATTCCCAATTTGGGATAAACAATTTTAAGGCAAAAAGACCAAAATACCCCTGTCTCCATTAACTACTCAAGTATGGCCATTAACCACTCCCGTATAGCGATTAACTACTCTAGTATATCTATTAACTACTTCGCTGATTCATTAGTTAGGCTTGTTTTTGTGAAAGTTGTTAACTACTCTAGTATAGTAATTAACCACTTCATTATAGCGATTAATCACTCCAATATATCTATTAACTACTTCACTGATTCATTAATTGGGCTCAAATACTCTTATATTTGTGAAAGTCGTTAACTACTCTAGTATAGCAATTAACCATTTCAGTATAATGATTAACTACTCTAGTATAGTCATTAACCACTTCACTTTGAAAGTGAATGGAGACAGGGCATTTTGGTCTTTTTACCTTAAAATTGTTTATCCCAAATTGGGAACGATCCCTTTTATGTCATTTTGCATATTGGAGGTACCTTTTTGTCCTTTTGATATTCGAGGGGTATTTATTTGGAATTTTCCCATCTTAAAATCATCATTTTGATTATTAGAGGTTGAATGGCATACAAGTCTTTGTCAGACATGTCATATCCTATAATAGTTCGCAATTTGCATCCCTAAACGAGAGTAGTTGTGAAAAATATTTTAATTTAGGATATATCTTCACTACTACAGAAATACTCTATTGGGGCGCAATAATAGTGGCGCTTACAAAACGTAACTGCTAGGATAGGTATAAGATCACATATACCGGCACTTTAGAAATAAAAGTGTCAGTATAGGTATAAGCATATCCCGGCACTTAATAACTATAAGTGATGGGATAAGCTCCATTGCTATTTTTATTAATATATATATATATATTTAAAGGCTTCCATCTGTTTGTTCAAAAAAGAAAAGGATTCCATGTTTTTTTAATTTTATTTTACGTATTTATTAAGTATTACTTTGTTTTCCCTTTTTTTAAATGCTTCAATTTTTTTAATTTGTTTTACATAATTTTTAAATATTATATATATTTACAAGGGGGCTTATCCCCGCGCTTCTGACGTCACAAGTGCCGGGATAGGCTTATTTAAGTATTTAAAAATACCTTTCCCTTTTTTAAATGCCTCTATTTTTTATATATTTGTTTCACATAACTTTTAAATATTATTTAAATCAAAGGGGGCTTATCCCAGCGCTTATGACGTCACAAGCGCCGGGATATGCTTATTTAAGTATTTAAAAATACCTTTCCCTTTCTCTAAATGACTCAGTTTTTTTTAATTTGTTTCACATAACCTTTAAATATTATTTAAATCAAGGAGGCCTATTCCGGCGCTTCTGACGTCACAAGCGTCGGGATAGGCTAATTTTAGTATTTTTAAATACTTTCAACTTTTTTTCAATGTGTCAGTTTTTTTAATTTGTTATACATATTTTTTAAATATTATATAATTACCAGAGAGCCTATCCCGGCGCTTGTGACGTCACAAGCTTTGGGATAGGCTTATTTATGTATTTAAAAATACCTTTCCCTTTTTTTTAAATGCCTCGGTTTTTTTTAATTTATTTCAAAAACTTTTAAATATCATTTAAATATAGGGGCATATCCCGGTGTTTATGACGTCACAAGCTTCGGGATAGGCTTATTTATGTATTTAAAAATACCTTTCTCTTTTTTTAAATGCCTCAGTTTTTTTAATTTATTTCAAAAACTTTTAAATATTATTTAAATATAGGGGCATATCCCGGTGCTTATGACGTCACAAGCGCCGGGATATGCTTATTTAAGTATTTAAAAATACCTTTCCCTTTTTCTAAATGACTCAGTTTTTTTAATTTGTTTCACATAACCTTTAAATATTATTTAAATCAAGGAGGCCTATTCCGGCGCTTCTGACGTCACAAGCGTCGGGATAGGCTAATTTTAGTATTTTTAAATACTTTCAACTTTTTTTAAATGTGTCAGTTTTTTTAATTTGTTATACATATTTTTTAAATATTATATAATTACCAGAGAGTTTATCCCGGCGCTTGTGACGTCACAAGCTTTGGGATAGGCTTATTTATGTATTTAAAAATACCTTTCCCTTTTTTTTTAAATGCCTCGGTTTTTTTAATTTATTTCAAAAACTTTTAAATATTATTTAAATATAGGGGCCTATCCCGGTGCTTATGACGTCACAAGCTTCGGGATAGGCTTATTTATGTATTTAAAAATACCTTTCCCTTTTTTTAAATGCCTCAGTTTTTTTAATTTATTTCAAAAACTTTTAAATATTATTTAAATATAGGGGCATATCCCGGTGCTTATGACGTCACAAGCGCCGGGATATGCTTATTTAAGTATTTAAAAATACCTTTCCCTTTTTCTAAATGACTCAGTTTTTTTAATTTGTTTCACATAACCTTTAAATATTATTTAAATCAAGGAGGCCTATTCCGGCGCTTCTGACTTCACAAGCGTCGGGATAGGCTAATTTTAGTATTTTTAAATACTTTTAACTTTTTTTAAATGTGTCAGTTTTTTTTAATTTGTTATACATATTTTTTAAATATTATATAATTACCAGAGCGCCTATCCCGGCGCTTGTGATGTCACAAGTTTTGGGATAGGCTTATTTATGTATTTAAAAATACCTTTCCCTTTTTTTAAATGCCTCGGTTTTTTTAATTTATTTCAAAAACTTTTAAATATTATTTAAATATAGGGGCCTATACCGGTGTTTATGACGTCACAAGCTTCGGGATAGGCTTATTTATGTATTTAAAAATACCTTTCCCTTTTTTTAAATGCCTCAGTTTTTTTAATTTATTTCAAAAAATTTTAAATATTATTTAAATATAGGGGCATATCCCGGTGCTTATGACGTCACAAGCGCCGGGATATGCTTATTTAAGTATTTAAAAATACCTTTCCCTTTTTCTAAATGACTCAGTTTTTTTAATTTGTTTCACATAACCTTTAAATATTATTTAAATCAAGGAGGCCTATTCCGGCGCTTCTGACTTCACAAGCGTCGGGATAGGCTAATTTTATTATTTTTAAATACTTTCAACTTTTTTTAAATGTGTCAGTTTTTTTTAATTTGTTATACATATTTTTTAAATATTATATAATTACCAGAGAGCCTATCCCGGCGCTTGTGACGTCACAAGCTTTGGGATAGGCTTATTTATGTATTTAAAAATGTAAGTGCTGGCTGTCACCCAAGAAGGAGGGTGAATTGGGTGATAGGATAAAATTTAAATTTTCTCTTTTCTAAATCACAAGGAAGGCAATCTTTAAAATCATTTTCGGTTTATCACTGAGAGTATTTCAAAACATGAAATGCAGTAAAGTGTATACAAGTTAGATATGCTGGAAACTAAGAGAGTTAAAGGAAAAGATAATGCAAATAGTATTTATCCTGGTTCGGTCTACCCTGACCTACATCCAGTCCTCAGGCTCCACCTGAGATTTCCACTACCCTCTTATTTAAATCGGGCACAAGAGAAGCCTTTACAATCCCACAAGTTTAGCCGGGCACTTGTGAAGCCTTTACCACAGGTTTTACAACACAGGATCACCTGCTAACCTTAACAGAGGCTTAGACTCTCTCTAAACGCTCCCCCTTACAACCTGTAAGTTTATAACCCTGTTCTTAAAGCACCAAGCTTTAGAACAACCTCAAACAATAGAGGATTTTAGATAATAGGTTCACTTAATGAACGGATTGTGATAATCACTTAAGTACAGAGGAATATATGATGAAATTATAACTCTAGAGCTTAACAGATTGAACAATGAGTGCTCTAACTCTCTTTTTCTAATTTACTTGACTCAACATTCATTCCTCATTTCTGGGCTCACTAGGATTTGCTCTCAATCAGTGTAATCTACAATTCTGCATAAAGCCCTGTTCATCGTTACTCTTTATAGAAGCGAGTCTTGATCTATTTATATCTTCACAGCTTGCCTTTTCTTTCAGCTTCATGTGGCCGTTTGAATATAGTCGTTGGAGGTTCATAGCCGTTGGCAATAAATACTATTCTTCATCTAATTCGAACTTCTGTTCTAGATTCAACTGTTCATGCATAGAGTGAGCTAGGAGAGAGATAGACTGCGCGTTCTGAACGTCTCCAACAACTGTACTTGCATAGCAGCTTTTTCAGTAGCGCTAGCATGCTTTGCTATCGCTAACTGCATAGTATAATTCCTGCACTTGAGCTGTTAGCTAAACAAGTATTCATGCAGTGGATGTTATCGATAGTGCATTTCATTAGCTCAAGGAGATAGAGACAATATCTAAGGTATTTCAAAGCATTCTCTATCGATAGACATGAGCATTATAACTAGCATATTCTTTTAGTTCAATGTTCAGCGCACTAGCTATGTCATCTTAATAAGCATTCTTCTTATCGATAACTAATCACATTATTGCTAGTTACTTGTTTGCTCATTTGCTTAAGGATACTGAGCTATCTGAATATTCTAAGTTATTTCAGGTATCCTGTTATCGATAGCTAAATCTGTTATCGCTAGCTAACTATGTTAACTGATCAATCATTCTTCCCCTTAAGTATTTACTCGTTATCTGAGGGCCTTAGCGATAAAGAAAGAGTCTAGCGATAGGAAATTTCTTAGAGATAGTGAAGGACTTAGTGATAGATATTAACTTTGTTATTTCTAAGTCTTCATTTGCTATTCCTTTCTATCTATTAGCGATAGGGATACACTTAGTGATAGAGATATTAATTTTAGTGTTCTGCTAAGTTTCCATCTGCTATAGTTGAGCTTTTCATTAGCGATATATTCTTACTCTAGCAATAGTGATCTGTTACCTATCAGATTTTACTCGTTTAATTCAAAGGTAACTTATACTCTATTTACTTATGTTATCTATGGGGCCAGTCCTCATTAAAACTTAAGATTCTAACAAAAAATACCTTTCCCTTTTTTTTAAATGCCTCAGTTTTTTTAATTTATTTCAAAAACTTTTAAATATTATTTAAATATAGGGGCCTATCCCGGTGCTTATGACGTCACAAGCTTCAGGATAGGCTTATTTATCTATTTAAAAATACCTTTCCCTTTTTTTTAAATGCCTCAGTTTTTTTAATTTATTTCAAAAACTTTTAAATATCATTTAAATATAGGGGCCTATCCCGGTGCTTATGACGTCACAAGCGCCGGGATAGACTTATTTATGTATTTAAAAATACCTTTCCACTATTTTTAAATGCCTCAATTTTTTTAATTTGTTTTAAATAACTTTTAAATATTATTTAAATCCAAGGGGCCTATCCCGACACTTATGACGTCACAAGCGCCGGGATAGGCTTATTTAAGTACTTAAAAATACCTTTCCCTTTTTCTAAATGAATCAGTTTTTTTAATTTGTTTCACATAACCTTTAAATATTATTTAAATCAAGGAGGCCTATTCCGGCGCTTCTGACGTCACAAGAGTCAGGATATGCTAATTTTAGTATTTTTAAATACTTTCAACTTTTTGTAAATGTGTCAGTTTTTTTTAATTTGTTATACATATTTTTTAAATATTATATAATTACCAGAGGGCCTATCCCGGCGCTTGTGACGTCGCAAGCTTTGGGATAGGCTTATTTATGTATTTAAAAATACCTTTCCCTTTTTTTTAAATGCCTCGGTTTTTTTTAATTTATTTCAAAAACTTTTAAATATTATTTAAATATAGGGGCCTATCCCAGTGCTTATGACGTCACAAGCGCTGGGATAGACTTATTTATGTATTTAAAAATACCTTTCCACTATTTTTAAGTGCCTCAATTTTTTTAATTTGTTTCAAATAACTTTTAAATATTATTTAAATCCAAGGGGCCTATCCCGACGCTTATGACGTCACAAGCGCCGGGATAGGCTTATTTAAGTACTTAAAAATACCTTTTCCATTTTTAAATGACTTAGTTTTTTTTGAATTTGTTTCACATAACCTTTAAATATTATTTAAATCAAGGGGCCTATCCCGTCACAAGCGCCGGGATAGGCTTTTTTATGTATTTAAAAATCCCTTTCCCTTTTTTTTAAATGCCTCAATTTTTTTAATTTGTTTCAAATAACTTTTAAATATTATTTAAATCTAGGGGCCTATCCCGGCACTTATGACGTCATAAGCGTCGGGATAGGCTGATTTTAGTATTTTTAAATACTTTTCTCTTTTTTTAAATGCTTCAGTTTTTTTATAATTTGTTATACTTATTTTTTATATTATATAATTACGAGGGGCCTATCCCGGCGCTTGTGACATCACAAGCACTAGGATAGGCTTATTTTTGTATTTAAAAATACCTTTCCCTTTTTTTAAATGCCTCAGTTATTTTTTAATTTGTTTCAAATAACTTTTAAATATTATTTAAATCCAGGAGGCCTATCCCGGTGCTTATGACATCACAACCGCTGGGATAGGCTTATTTAAGTATTTAAAATTACCTTTCCCTCTTTTAAATGACTCAGTTTTTTTTAATTTGTTTCACATAACCTTTAAATATTATTTAAATCAAGGGGCCCATCCCGGCGCTTGTGACGATGACTCAGTTTTTTTAATTTGTTTCACATAACCTTTAAATATTATTTAAATCAAGGGGCCTATCCCGGCGCTTGTGACATCACAAGCGCCGCGATAGGCTTATTTATATATTTAAAAATACATTTCCCTTTTTTTAAATGCCTCAATTTTTTTTTAAATTTGTTTCAAATAACTTTTAAATATTATATTTAAATCCAGGGGCCTATCCTGGCGCTTATGACGTCACAAGTGCCGGGATAGGCTAATTTTAGTATTTTTAAATACTTTTCCCTTTTTTTTAAATGCTTCAGTTTTTTTAATTTGTTATACATATTTTTTATATTATATAATTATGAGGGGTCTATCCCGGCGCTTGTGACGTCACAAGCGCCGGGATAGGTGTTTAAGAAATTTGAATGTTTTAGTTTTTTTTATATTCTTCCATATATTTTATATCTTTTAATTCGTATTTAATGCACCTATCCCGGCGCTTATCACGTGATAGACGCCGGGATAGGTGTTTATGTAATTTAAATGTTTTAGCTTTTTTTTTAAATTCTTCCTATATATTTTTTAATTCTTTAATGCACCTATCCCGGCGCTTATGACGTCATAAACGTCGGGATAGGCTTGGCCCGCCCTATCTCAAATTTCCCCAAATATTTCCCTCGTTATTCCCTCTTGCTCAAAGCTCAGAGCCGCCGGCCCTTAACTTCAACCTCATCTTCCCCGTCTTGCTCAAAGCCCTGAAGCCAGTTTCATTTCATCTCTTCCAAAATCCCAAAAGGCACCATCTTCTTCATTCCTTCCACCTAAGCTTCGAGTCCGCCGCCCACCTAAGCCTTCATAGATCAAACCCTCATTTCCTTAGCTTTTGCGCGCCGTTCTCCTCCCTCCCTCTTTTGCATTTCCTTTCTCCTTTCGCATTTTTCTCTCTCCCACATCCTCCATTTCAACTTAATTCTTCTTCCTTCTCCATTCTGTCTCTTTCTCGTTCTGCTTGTCCGATCCCCTGTGAGGTTTTTCGAAATGAAGGTATGATCTCTAGCCTTCCTTTTGTGTTCCTTCGGAGACGAGAATGATTCCCCATTTTTGGACTATGATTCCACCATTAATGGGTTCTGATTCTCCACCAAATTTTTGTTCGTTTTGGTTTTTTTTCGAAGATTTGGGGTTTTGTTAATCTGTATTACTTCTTTCTCTGTTTTAATTTCTTAGTTATTTTTGTTAATCTATTCTAGTTTATAGTTTATTTTGTACTTTGCAGAGTGGGAATTTTGAATTTTTTTTTGTGTTTGAAGTGAATCGGTTTTTTTAATGTTCTGTTTGATTAAAGAGATGGCGTTGAGTCATTTTTTTTTGTAAATGTTTCTCATATGATATTTGATTAAAGAGATGGCGTCGGTCCTTGATTGCACTTGATTATTACATATTTTTATCCACTAATTATGGGAAATTAGCATTTGTTCTGAGCTATTAAATGGGGATTTAGGCACTTTTATACTTAGGGTCCAAGATTAGAGAGTTAATTACATTTTCATTATAATTTGAGCATATTAGGCATTTAACTTGACAAATCAATGTGGTTCAATTGTGCTTATTTAATATCTTAGACTCTTGGATGAAATTAGTATGGGATTAGGATTAATTGGCCATAATTATAGATTAATTTGTATTGATTAATTTATAAGGCTATTTGATCCTTTTTCATATCATATTCACTTGTAGGGTCGCTCAAGGACCAAAGGAATGGATCCCGGATGAATTGTAGAAATTACAGAAAAGGACCTCGAAATTCCCAAATTACATAAAAGGACTCTAGAATTTCTAAAATTGCAGAAAAGGACTTCAGAATTTCCAAATTGCAGAAAAGTCCCACTCAACAACCCCACCATCATTATTATATTCTACACAACATTCTCCACTCAACAACCCCACTATCATTTATTTTATTCTCCACCTACCACCCACTCAACAACCCCACTATCATTTATTTTATTCTCCACCTACCATCCACTCAACAACCCCACCATCATTTGTCTTCCATCACTCACTATATATATCATCTTCACCACCACCAAGCAACACACCTCTTCTTCATCCTCCTTCTCTATTCCTCTCATTCCATCCATCCCAATTTCATCTCCCACCTCATTTTCTCTCAACCCTACCAACATGAGTGGCTAGGCACCTTTGTGGGGATCTTGGTGGAGGAAGGCAACCGGAGCTTCAACGTCTTTAATGGGGAGTTATTAGTTTCTTTTCTTGTCCAATCTCATTTATGTATTTCAAATTCCATGTGTTTTGGTATATGTACATGTTTTTGGAACAAGTTGCCTTTGAATTTCTATTGGTCATGCATGTAATCAAGAGATGCTCTTTTATGTGTATGAACCTAGTGTTGTTTTTATGATATCATGCCATAGATGTGCTTCATTTATATCTCCTCTGGATTTCTAGAATATGTTAAATGCATGTGCGATTGTATATGTGTTTAGACACTAGGTCCAACGTTAGATGGTTTGATTTACTTTTAACGAGAGTCTCTTTGCATGTTTATCATGATTCTTCACTACCGAGTTGGGAATTAACGGTTGTTTGATTAATTAATTGAATGAGCGATGCGCCACGTCAATTAGTTAATTAGGTAACCGGACTAAGAGCGATTGCCTTAGGTTCGATCATTAGAACTCGGATTAGAACTCCCATATTCTTTTAGAAGCTAGGAAGGTTGCCCAATTCATCAAGAGACCCATGTTCATCTTAATAGTTTTCACAAATCCATTTTACTTGTTTTCTCCATAATCGAAAATCCCAAAAAGAAGTAGATTAGTTTCCTTAATCAAAATCTCAAAAACCCCGACTTTTTATAGCTTTTCATGCATTTAGTTAGCTTAGGTTAGTTCATTAGGCTCCTTGAGAGACGATCCGGGAAAGCACCACTAGTGCAATCCTTGGTTAATTTAATTTTGCATTTGAACTCCAAGGCGTATTAGGAAAGGCTCAAATCAGTCCTTCATTAACTTGAGTTGTTCCAAAACCCTTTACCAGAAAGATGCTTATCGATGGAGCATAGTCCAGGTTTTACAAGTTCTTCAATTTTTTAAACAATCTAGTTAAACATATTGTAAATGTTTCTCACATGATATTTGATTTTTTTTTGTTACAGTGCCCCTTCCAACCCAATAATAATGACTGTGGATACTATGTGATGCAATTTATGAGGGATGTCATTACACATGATCGATGTAGCATTCCATTGACAGTAAGTTTTATATTTTGCCAACTCTAATTGTATTTGAACTTATTATTAGATTTCAAGTAGATTTGATTGTCATTCAAATATCTTTGTTTGTGCAGTACTACCCAGCTGCACGTTGCTTGATGTTTTCGAGGGAACAAATAGATGCTCTAATTGAAGAACGGTGTGTTTATGTACTACCTCTTTTCTCTCGATATGTACAAATGTAGATAGTAGTATAGCTAGTAGCGTGCTTTTTATTTCCCAATTAGAATGCTTGGTTTAATTGTACATTGCTCTCTGGATGAGTTATTGGTGTATATGGATTGCCTGGAACTATATAGAATTTCTGGTATTTAGCACTGATGCAGTTGGGGTATATATAAAATTAAATCAAATATTTTAAAAAAATCAATAGCAGCGCCTATTTCGTTATAAGTGTAACATCCCAAATTTGTAGATAAATATTAATGATGATTTTAAATGGATATTTGATGATTTAAGGTGATTCTTAAGGAATTAATTAAATTCAAGAGAAAGAATATGAATAATTAACCATTAGAGAAAGAATAAGAGATTTAAATTTTAAAATTTGAGATTTCCTAGAATCTAGGAATTATAAATATTTGAATATTGTAAAATAAAAATATTAGGATATGGCTCAAAATTTAACTGATTGTGTGAATTTTAGGAGAATTGTATGTTAATATTTAAATTTAAATTTTAATGATATGTATGAAGTTAAATATATATATATATATGAAAAAAAAAATTGGACGGAGGAGCACATGGCTCCTCCATCAATTAAATATATATATATTAAAGATATTGAAAGAGGGAGCACGTGGCTCCCTCTTTCATATATCAAATATATATATATATATATATATTTTGAAAGAGGGAGCACGTGGCTCCCCTTTCATATAATTAAAAAAAAGATATAGATATGATACATCTAATAAATGAGCTGTGGGGCCCACTAAAAAAGGGGTTATTTAATACCCCAAATGCTCTGCACACACACATACGGGAGAGAGAGAGTGTGTCGACTGTGTAATCTGCCTTATGTTGCTATTTTCAGTTCAAATTACATCTTTAGGGAGTATTTTGATTTTAATCCGGGTTCATAGAGCACCGGGATAGCTTTTGTGGTAATACTTAACTACTCCATAAGGTAACCACTTCCTTGTCTCTAATTATTGTATGATGAGTCGGTAAACTCCACTACTGGTTGGTTGTGGAGCTTGGGGCTAGCATGCCATACTAAATGGGTAACAGTGAACATTTATTCTTCCACTCTATTATGTGAAAATAGTATGTAGTGGATCTTGTTTGATGTGAAAATTGTAAGTTGATAAAGATCATTATTATATATATGCGTGGTTGCACTTGAATATGTATGATTAATTGTGGTACATGACATATTGTATTTAATAACCAGCCTGTACATGATCATTCTAGTTGAAGTAACATGTATATTGTTGTTTGTTGGTATTGGCGCCTGGTATAAGTGTGGTTTCACCCCCTTCACGTGATGAGGTGCCCGAAGGCCATCGGGTTACCTTTTGGGTTTATGTCCTGTATGGACTTACTGACAGTGAAGACTGGTTTCGTTGGCTTCTGTCGGGCCGTGGAGTTTGGTTTCGGTGGCTCACGGTTAGAGGATTTTGGTTCCATCATATTTTGTTACGACGGTGAAGTCTGGTTTTGGTGGCTTCCGTCGGGCACAAAGTGTGTGTTACCCTCTTCGGAGGATTATTTGCATAACGTGTAAATATTTGGTGATACATGCAAATTCTAATTGTATCAATGTCCATATATGGTTTCAATCTTTGAGTATTAAGGAACGTGATGATACATGTAATAAAATTTTATTATTCGATGTTCTTCTTTTGTATTTGTGATGTTTAATTATTGTTAAATACTCCACTTAATTGTATTAACATACACTTATGCATGTAGACAGTATAGGAAGAATAAGTGTTACTGGGACTTTGTCTCATTTGGTTACTCTTCAGTTTCAGGTTCTAACTCGGTGGTTAGACAGGAAGGAAAGGAGCCAACCCAACCTCATTGATTTGAGGTTGTTGTTTTATTATTTGGGATTTCATGTATATTGCCACGTGCTATAGACTAGGCATGTATGCATGTAGCTTCCGCATTTTAATTATTATTTTGGATTACTGTATCTGTTACTAATTTTCTTGAAGACGGTCCCCTTCTGGCATTTATGCTTGAAGGCTTTATTTTTGTGTTATTTTGCTGATAGTTCTTTACTTTGATTTGGCTTCTCGTTTCCATTTTATCATGGATAAAATTCACTTTCAATTAGTAGTTTATTCCTTATAACTATGATAGATCCTTTTTCTATCATAGTTAGGTTTTATAAATAACTAAACTCTTTTGTTTAACTACCATAGGCTTTTATATTTGACATTCTTCTTTTTCTATCGTAGTTAACCTCTACTAATACCGCCAAATATTTTTTTTGAGCTAATGTTTTTTTTGCTAGAGCTAATGTTTTTTTTGCCCTCAGCTAGAGCTGATGATATATATTGGAGAGGAAGTTAACGGGTAAAGTTTTCTCTATGTGATTGATGAATTTTATAAATTCCTAAGATACCGATCACTATCACCACCACAGACCGATGAAGAGGAATGAATTGCTGAGATATCATGTGCAAATTAATCTAATGAATGTACACTGAATTGCATGGATTGTAAACCGATGATAAAGAGGAATAAATTATGATACTAAAAACGGTAGGAAAAAATACACATTCCGTCCTTATCTATAATATTGGCGTTTTTAGAATAATAATTTGATCCAAAATATAAATCACTTACACAATAACAATGCTTATTTTTTCAATTTTTTGCTTATAAGACTTTTTTCAATTTTTTGCTTATAAGGCTTCCAGTAATACTATTTATAATTTGCTCATTTATCATATTATGTCTCTATAATTAATATATGTTTCGTAAATGCAACATACACTTTAATTTATGACATATTAAATGAGTTAACTGTTGCTTTGTAATTTATGTGATTTAGTTAATATGACATATGGTATTAGTGAACAGAGGAAATATTGATATTAAGATAAATAGTTTCAAAAAAAAAATGGAAAATGAGTCTGGTCAATGCGAGGAAATGCTTTGACATAACATTAATTGAAGGAGTGCAATTTTTTTAAAAAAATGAATGAGTGCACTAAGGCTCAAATTTTCAAAGGAAGGTTCTTTTTTTTTTATTACAATAAAAAGTAAGTAAAATTTTATTGTGAAATCGAGCTAGGAAAAGAGATCATGTGCGACCACCACTTTTTATCGTTCCTAATAAAATGGTAGGAACAAATACACTTAAGTCCATAATTTTATTGTTTTGAAATGTATTTGGGTTCTTGTGAGTCCGCTTCCGAAAAATGTATAATTAATAGTTCTTTGTAATATTCACACTTTAAATTTGATTTTAAACTAAATTACGTAAAAGCTCCCTTGACTTGGGTCTAATTCTATATAATATCTCTAATTTATGGAAGTTTGAATTAAGGACTACTATAACATTTCATATTTTGACTTATAAACCCCTACAGTTAAAATTACCATCAAAGTTTACGGCTTTTGCCATCAAAATTTTATATTTTTTATTTTTTTGATATATCAGTGAAAAAATAACTCTTTTCACTTCATTTAAAATTTTAAACATATTATAATTTTTTTACTTATTTAATACATGTCCAAATAAATATTTTATATTTTTATCTTTTTTTGGCCGAATTTATATTTTCATTAATATAAAAAAATAGGAAATACATAACATTATATTTGTTGTTAATAAATGTTGTGCCAACACACACTGTAATGGATTATAATGAATGACCAATTTATAAAAAAAAATAGAGAATTATAAAGAATCAGCTAGAGCTAATGATTTTTTTGCCCTCAGCTAGAGCTGATGATATATATTGGGGGTAACTGTAAAATTTTTAAATGTTTAGAAGCAAAAAATACTAAATTAAAAATTTAATAACAATAAATCACCATTAAAAAAACCTTCATAATATTTTTTCCTACATTCAATTTCTTTCTTAAGAAAATAAACTAAAATAAGCCCACACCCATATCATCTCCACCGTTAGATGTAACACCTAAAATTTTCTATTATTTTATAGCGTTTTAATTGAATTACAACCATTTTTTATTGTTAGAAGCCTAAAAATACGAAAAATTTAATACTTTTTCTTTTTAAATATTAAACAAATCTTCTTTCTGTTGGAATGGGCCTTTTTGACAAATTGGACAATTTAGAATTTTTTCGAAACAGGGAGGTTATAAAACAATTAAAAGTACATTAATTCTCTTAGAGTACCTATTCTTTATTCATAGTACTTAGGAAATTTAAATCCCTTTATAAATTTATATAATTCTATTTTCTATGCTTCTGCTATTAATTAATAATTTAATTTTATATTATATACAAACAACACTACTAAAATATTCAACTACTATAATAAAGCACTCTCGCAGATATTCTTACTTTTCAAAACATAATCTTAATTTCTTCATTTAATCTTCTTCTAGCACTCCTGCCTTATCTCAACCATTTCACTATCTCCTAGCTTCTCTGAAATAGCAATTTAGCACAGTTTATGTCATTCACTGTAAATTACATGCATGAATTGTCATGTATACATTTTATAAACCTTTACAAATAATGATAGCATTTATCCTATTAATCTGGGTGCGATCTGCACCTACCAACCACTGATAACGATATCTTCGTTAACTAGTGGAGGTTCTACCTGCAGGATTTCTCGTTATGACATTTAAAGTCATAACGTAACTGGTTTGGCAAAAGGGTAGCGAACCACCTAAGCCCTGGAGCACTCCAAACATGAAAGGAATAAAAGACTTACCATTTTAATGCAACAGGTATTATAAAATTATACGTGCAATTCAGTGTAATGAGATAAACTGCTACCTGAACTCCAAACTTAAACCTTAGCGGGCTCCTTCTTTTCTCGATGCCTTGAAGTATCACTCCCATTATCCTTCCTATTATTATATATAATATATAAATAATTAATACCACTACTTATAATGATTCGGCGTCTCTCTCAGACCCTAAATATTTGATGCTACCCCAGTTCCTTATTTATGTGAAACACTATAACTTATTATTATTAGCCTAACCATTTCTCTACTAGACAAGTTTAGGTAAACTTTACAAATTCACAGGTCCCTATAACAACATTCTCTATTCATAAACAATATCATAACCAATGTTTCAAACCTGAATTAAACACTTCAACCTTTCAAACACCATCACATACTTATTTTACACTTTAACACACATAATTTCAACAACTTTCCAAAATACCTATTCAATCATTGAAAAATCCTACTTTAAGGTTTAATAAGGAATTAATTCACAACTTTAACATCTAATAGCAATTAACCAACACAAGCAGCTCTTTAAAACCAAACTTAATTCTCAAGCACTTTAGAACCTAACACTAGACTTCCACTAATCAAGATCTACATCCTTTCTCAAACTTTAAGTATATTACTTTTCAATCCAAATTTAGTTACTAATGACAATGTCTTAAGAGTAAACCCAAAAGCACAACCTTACTTTCCTAAAACAATCCCATTTAGATCAACAAATTATCTAAAAAAAAATCCAGCTTTAATATATTAACTTTATCCTTTTTAAACACTAAAACATATACCTTCCCAAATTCATACTAACATCAAAGCCATATAAATTATACCACTTCATTACACAATTATAACCTAGACATATTTATCTCAGACCATGGTTTCCGCATATTCAACAACATTTCCCTGTTTCAACATACACATAAAAATCAAGGACATAGCCACATGCGATAGCTTATTAACTCTTGTTACTTATATACACATTTAGTTGTTCTTAGTTCCAAACGGTCAAGAACTATGCGTGTGTATGTGTCACATATGTTGCCACCCTACTAAATTTCCTTTTGATTTAATTACCATTATAATACTTCATTCAAAATAGAAAATTTGAATTGGTTTAAAGCTTAATATAAAGTCAGATCTTAGCGTCCTTAGTAGCTATCTTGTTATATTCAAAACAACTTAATTCAAATCTTATTTCTATCAATAATAGTACAACCTATAATCTCAGCAATTATATATCCCCTCGAATAGAAATTGTAACTCCTCCAAACACCTTTAATCACAACTTTAACTTCAAATCTTGAAATTCCAATTTCCTAAACTGTCATAGTTTTAAAGACTTATTTCCAACCACTCCCTTCCATTTCTTAGCCCATGTAAAACCTTAACTTTAATGAAGATGCAGACTTCTAAAATTCTATTGCTTCCTATATAATTACATGGTCTAATTTTCATCCTGCAAACCAATCATTAAATCAGCATTCAAAACCTGTATTCATCCTTGATATCTTAAATCACTTGTTTAGAGTTTAGGAGCAGTAAAACCAGTATCTACAACTAACTTTAGTCATACGTATCATCTTTCCTTTTTCAATCAGCTATATTGACAAATCAAAGAAACTTAAGCAAACAATATCAAAACAACCAACTAAGCAGAGAAATATCCTTTAAATTCTAACATCATCATTGAATAAAATAATTTGACATGTAAATGCTAGAGTCTAGCTCCAATTCACTCCAATAAGCACCTAAACACTAACTTCAAGATACAATAAACTTTCTAATCATTTAAGAATCCCAACTTGAAAGACCTATTACCTTCATCTTTTCATTCCAAATACTCAATCATTAATTGAAGTAACTTATCTCCTTTAATTTCTATTTTAAAATCGAGCATCAATAATTCCATATTAAAAATTTCATTTGAAACTGGACCTAAACATAGTAATTTCCTCAACTCATACCTATCTCCTAAATAAACCCCACTCAATATGATTATATGATCCAAAGAGGCAGCAAATCTTCCATAATTAAAATAGCAATACTTCTTCAGGCTTACCTTCAGTACTAATCTAACCTATTCCACTTTTTATATGTATAATTGCTACCATTCGAAAATTCACCGTGTAGTAATTCAAAGAATTCAATTATGATCTTAACCCACTCTTTACAGATCATAATCTCAGATGCTAAAACTCTCTTATTCATAATTCTTTTTTTCCTCCTCCTCCTCTTTGCAAACCCGAAAGCACAAACACCAAGGAGAGGCCCATAAATTTTTAATCCTCAACATGGTACCCCATTACACATAATAAAGCTCTAATTAACATCCAATATCAACAATCTTCCACCCCTTTTCATTATGATCCCCCGAACAAAACAAGAACAAGCAAAGCAAAGCCAAATAAACCACTTTACCTTCAATTAAAATCAACCTTACATAATTAATTTCGATTCCATCCTCTTCATTATATTAAACAACATCTAATCACCTTATCCTACCTCTAAAAATCCTTACAGCAATAACCATAGATTTAATCACAATTTCTTCTAATTCAACAACCAGAATCTACACCTTAACAATTCAATTCACCATAAACAATCACACACTAACACCACCATCTCTTCATTATTCTCAAAACTCTCCTTTACCCCCAACAAACAAAAATTCTTCATCATTATCAAAGAATCTTAATTACACATTATGAAGCTCTAGTTCAATTCTAATATCAACAAAATCTTCCCTCTCCCTTCACTACTGTAAATAGGCAGGAATGCACAAGAGGGGGGGTGAATTGTGCTTTTAAAGTTTAACTTGAATGACAACACAATTTATACTGGTTTAGCCCAAACTTGGCCTACTTCCAGTTCTCCAACATTCAGTTGGGTTCCACTAATAATTCAAGATTAAATCAGGCTCTTGATAGCCTTTTCAAGTGATAGCAAGAAGCTTCTCTCTTTATTGATCACTCCCCCTTACAACTTGTAAGATTACACGCTACTCTTAAGATCCCACTATCTTAAGAGTATGCCTTACTTAGAGAGATGAATACAGAAGAAACTTGTTCACTCAATGAACTGATAATGATACACAATGAAGTACAATAGGCACTTAATGAATCTTTAAGAGTATTGAATGCAGCTAGTGTAACTAACACAGATAATCAAATGTAAGCAATTAATGTGTATCAACCAAGTTCTTCACAGTAGCTTTTATAGTCTCTTGGAGATTTTTCCGTTGTGAAGTTATAGCCGTTATATGTATATCTAGAGAGTTGGTTAATCTGATATGGAGTGCTTTTGATTGAATTCTGAGAAGCATTAACTCCATTGTACTTGTTTTGCTTTTGCTCATGTATCGCTGAAAGTAGTTGGTGAGTCTAACGGCTCTTTTGAAGTTGATTGCGTGCTAACGTAAACTTCCTTAAGTAGGCTTATGCATATCTGTACTTTGAAAGCTTAAAGTAGACTTAGCCATTAGTTTTGAATAATTCCCATCGCCACTTAGATTACAGCCTCTGATCGATTACAGGAAGAGATTTCTAATCGATTACATATTGATTACACATAGATTACATCCAGCATCACTGAATATCAAGTTAGAATATCCTTGCCTGATCGATTATAGGAGAAGCCTGATCGATTAGGCATGACCAATCGATTGTAAACAGATTTTATTCAGATTATATATTTTCTCTGATCGATTACTCAATATATCTTAATCGATTAAGGTTCTCTAATAGATTATGCTTGATGTATGTTCTGATCGATTACTACTCTCTAATCGATTATGCTAATTTCCCTTAATCGATTACATACCTCTAATCGATTGCACCAAAAACTTTTAATCAATTATATGTCTCTAATCGATTAGGCTAATTGTTCTTATCGATTACAAGACCCTCTGATCGATTAGACAGCCATGTTCTTAACTTCTAATCTGAACTTCATCTAACTCTAATCCATTAGGATTTTAGTTCTTTATCTTGTAATCCATCCCTGATCGATTAGGCGACACTTAGAATTTTCTACCAGATTATCTCTAAGTTACTTCTGATCTTATCATAGCCTTTCCTTATGCCTAATTTATGTTTAGTTATCATCAAAACTTATCATTCTAACATTCTCCCCCTTTCTGATGATGACAAAACATTAGCAATAGATGGAGCAACAATTGGACAAGAATTGCACACTGATAATCATAGGTATTATAAAAACATAATTCAAGCATTACAACGAGAGTATGATGTTAAAAAAAGATAAATGAACTAGTAAGCAGATAAGCATGTGAAGTGAATGATGCATATGAAATGATTGATGACTGATGAGGGATTTTTGGTTTAGTCAGAATCTATGTCATCCTTCCAGTTTGATGTGTCCAAGTCATAGTCCTCAGATTCGCTGCTAATTCTCCCAGATCTGTATGAAGGTTCTTCAAATTCAATTTCAACTTCTTTCTCCTTCTTAGTGGGTGCCTTTTTCTTCTTTACTGGAGCTTTCTTCTTAGGAGGGGATGGAGGAGGAAAATAAGATAGCATTCTTTCCAGGAGAGACTGTTGCTTTTGCTTCTTTGGAGGAGGCTTAGTTTATTTTCCCTTTCCTTTTGGTGCTGCCTTCCTCTTAGCAATAGTCTTAGGGGCAACCTTGGGTTCTTCAATCACAATACCTTTGGTTGCCCTGGAGCTCTTTCTAGTTGCAACAGTCCTAGGTTGAGGCTTGGGAGCTGTCATCTTAATCCTTTGCTTTTTAGCCTTAGACTGAACCTCTGGACCTTCTTCCTCTTTGTCAGATTTTAGATATTCTGAAGTAGTCTGAATGTGATCCTTCTGAACTGACTTGGCAAGCTCCTTATTCTGATATTCTTCAAGCCAAAAGATCTTGTTGCTGCATAGGATGAAGGAGATAAGTTAGGCAAAAGGGAGAGGAGTCTTTACTGTCATGGTCTTTTGGAACCTCAAAAATTCCTCACAGATGACTTGCCTAAGATTGATGGGAACTTTGTTGATCAGCATGGGCAAAATAGGGTTGTCAATGTCAAGGATGAGAGTGAAATTGCCTGCTTTGTTTACCATACATCTGGAGTATGCATAGTGAATGACTCTGTAGGCAGGAGGCAGTTGATCAGGCTTGAGATTTCCCTGGATTGAACTATCTGGACTGTAAATCTTTTTGAGTTCTTCATCAGAGAATTTTTCTTTTTCTTGCCAGGTATTGTACTCTTCCATCCCTGGTCCATCCATGTGAAGCCACTGGTTCAGAAGTTTCCAATCAAAAGAGAAATTATTGCCTCTGACCTTTGATGATACTGTGATCCCTGTGACTTTTCCCGCTGACTCAGTAACATGAATCATCAGATTGGAGTAGAAGGCCTTGATGACTTTTTCATTGTAGTGATTTTTGATACCTATCCACTGCTTATATGGCTCCAACCATTCAGACACGGGATAGCCATTTTTCTCCAGATAGGCAATATCCATATACCCACACCTTTGCTGCAAAGATCTCCTCTGAATATCTTTTGATGCATCTTCAATAGGATCCTGAGCAAAAGATGAATCAACGGGAACTTCTATGTCCCCTGAGATGAGTTCTCTGACTCAAACTTTAGAGAGACTTTTCCCTTGAGACTTGGATGCACTGCCCCGGGTTTTGGCCATTGATGGTGATGGTTGAGAGGTCGAGGGAACGGGGTTTGAAGGAAGGGAAGGACGTCTGTATGTTAAGGAAGGATCTCCTTAGGGTAATGGGACTGTATCGGGTATAATTTGGGCTCTGTAGTTCTTTGGTATGCGTATTTTGGGTGCCACGGGAGGAGTTTATATAGAGGACTTAAGAGATGTGGCTGATGAGTCGAAGAGATGTAACCTGTTTGGAAGAGTTATGGCCGATGATGATTCAAATAATGGTTTCGGTTACAATGGTTACGAGAGGGTTTGATGATTCGAGCAGTTAGGGTTTGATGAGAGAAGAAGAAATGAGGTCGAGAATGAATGCAGATGGTGCGAAATGATGCTACAGTTACATGTGTCGAATATATATGAGAGAGTAAGTGCAAAAAGGTATGCAACTGTCAGAAAAAGTGTATGTTACAAAGTTACCGTTGGTGCCTCATCGATTACGTGTCCCTTGTAATCGATTACAGGGTATGGTCTCTGATCGATTAGATATGTCTGATCGATTAGGGATTGTTGTGATCGATAGGTCCACACTGAGTAATCGATGCCCAATTGATTACCTCTTCCTTGTAATCGATTAGAAGGCTTTGATCGATTGCAATATTTTCCCTAATCGATGCTCCATTCTTCTTTAAGCGATGCCTAATCGATCACAAAACTTGCTTTGTGATCGATCAGGGTTACCTGATCGATTGGACACTGGATTGCATAGAACCTGCATATTTTTAACTTGACACTCCGATGCCTAAGTTAGTACTAAATCATCAAAACATGGCATAATTCAAATGAATTTAGATAATTCAATGATTTTATACAAATTTACAACTCATTGGGATTTACCATTCCCAATTCTCTTCTTATGAACATGAATTGTTCAGCTGCTAAAGGCTTGGTGAAGATATCTGCTAGCTGCAAGTGAGTGGAGATAAATTCCACTTTGACATCCTTCTTTTGAACATGGTCTCTGATGAAGTGATGTCTCACATCTATATGCTTGGTCTTGGAATGATGTACTGGATTCTTGGCTAAGCTGATTGTGCTAGTGTTGTCACAGAGGATAGGTACTTCTGAGAATTCCATTCCCAAATCCTTCAATTGATCCTTGAGCCATAGGACTTAAGCACAGCAACTTGCAGCAGCAATATATTCAGCTTCTGTAGAGGACAGGGAGACACAGTTCTGTTTCTTGCTAGCCCAGGAGATTAAGGATCCTCCAAGAAATTCACACTGACCACTGGTACTCTTCCTATCAGTTTTGTACCCAGCATGGTCTGAATCTGAGTACGCCATAAGGTACTCTTGAGTTTCCTTGGGATACCACAGCCCTAGCTCCTGAGTTCCAACTAGGTATCTCAAGATTCTCTTAACACATGTGTGATGGGATTCCTTTGGATTGGCTTGATATCTGGCACACATCCCTACACTAAACTGAATATCTGATCTACTAGCAGTTAGATATAGGAGTGATCCAATCAGACATCTGTATGTGGACTGGTTGAAGTCTTTTCCCTTTACATCAGCATCCAGTAATGCAGTGGAACTCATGGGGGTCTCTTCTTCTTTGGATAGATCCATACCAAACTTCTTCAACATTTCCTTCACATACTTGGTTTGAGAAATGAAAATCCCATCTTTTCTTTGTTTAATCTGAAGACCTAGGAAGAAGTTCAGTTCTCCCATCATGGACATCTCAAACTCTCCCTGCATAGTCTTTGAAAATTTCTCACAGAGAGATTCATCAGTAGCTCTAAAAATGATATCATCTACATAAATCTGTACTATAAGCATGTTCTTCCCTTTATTCAAAATAAACAGAGTAGTGTCTACTTTTCCTCTTGAAAAATCTTTTTCTAACAGAAAGTTACTTAATCTATCATACCAAGCTCTTGGTGCCTGCTTAAGTCCATATAAGGCCTTTTTGAGTTTAAAAACATGGTCTGGTTTAGAAGAATCTTCAAAACCTAAGGGTTGTTCAACATATACTTCTTCCATGATATAACCATTAAGAAATGCACTTTTTACATCCATTTGATAAAGTTTAAAATTTTTGAGGGATGCAAAGGCCAACAGGAGTCTTATTGCTTCCAGTCTTGCAACTGGGGCAAAAGTCTCCTCATAATCAATGCCTTCTTCTTGGTTGTATCCTTTGGTCACAAGTCTTGCCTTATTTTTGACCACAGATCCAGATTAATCAAGTTTGTTATTGAAAACCCATTTGGTTCCAATAATAGGATAATTTGAAGGTTTAGGAACCAAATCCCAAACTTGACTTCTCTCAAATTGATTGAGCTCTTCTTGCATTGCAATTATCCAATCACAGTCTGTTAAAGCTTCTTCAATGCAAGTAGGTTCAATTTCAGAGATAAAAGCAGAAAATTGCATTTCATTTTGAATTTGGTTTCTGGTTTTAATACCTCCATTCACACAACCAATGATTTGCTCAGTTGGATGATCCCTGTGATGTCTCCATGCTAAGGGTCCAACTGGTGCATCACGAAGATCATCCTCTTGGCCTTCCTCATGGGATTCATCTGATGGTGGTAATGATTGTGTAGAATTTTTAGGTCTTTTTGGAAAATCTGATTCTTCTTCTGATATAGGATTCTGTTTAGAGTCAGTTTCATCAAATACGACATGAACTGACTCCTCAACAATAGAAGTTCTTTTATTGAAAACTCAATAAGCCTTACTTCTGTTAGAATAACCAATAAAAATTTCAGAATCAGCTTTAGGATCAAATTTACCTAAGTTTACCTTCCCATTGTTATGAATGAAACATTTGGAGCCAAAGACTCTGAGATGGCTTACATTGGGCTTTCTTTCTTTGTAAAGCTCATATGGAGTCTTGTCCATCCCTTTTTGTATGTAGGCCCTGTTCGATATGTAACAAGCCGTGCTAATTGCATCTGCCTATAACACTTGAGATACTTCCTTTTCATTGAGCATTGTTCTGGCCATCTCAGTGAGTACTCTGTTCTTCCTTTCTACCACTCCATTCTGTTGGGGAGTTCTAGGAGTTGAAAAATTGTGATTTATACCATTCTCTTCGCACAGCTCTAGGAAGTTTTGGTTCTCAAATTGCCCTCCATGATCTGTTCTAATTGAGCTGATTTTCTTGTCCTTTTCATTCTGCACTTTCTTAGCAAACAGGTAAAAGGCATCAAAAGTTTCATGCTTGGAGGAAAGAAACATAGTCCAAGTGAACCTAAAATAGTCATCCACAATCACAAGAGTGTACAGACTTCCTCCTAGACTCTTCACTCTTGCTGGACCAACCAAATCCATATGAATCAGTTCCAGAGGTCTAGTAATGGTAACTTCCTTCTTAGGTTTAAAAGAGAACTTTGTTTGTTTCCCCTTTTGACATGCTTCACACAACAAATTAGATTTTACTTTCATATTAGGAATGCCAATGACTAGATCCTTTTTTATTAGTTTCTCTAGTTGAGTCATGTTTACATGAGCTAATATCTTATGCCATAACCAACAGTTATCTGAATTGCTTATAAAACATTTTTCAAAGAACTGCTGATTTAGATATACTTTATACAAATTTCCATTTCTGTTGGCTTTCAACCTACACTTAAGGTTAGGTTTATCTATAGCTAATTCTTTCTTATCTACTATGAGACATTCGTTTGAGTCAAAAATTACCTAGTTACCTCTGCCAGTGCTTTGACTGACACTTAGCAAGTTGTGGCAGAGACCTTCCACAAGGTGGATGTCTTTAACTAGACCAATGTCTCCTCTTCCTGCAATTTTTCCAGACTGATTTCCACCAAAACTGACTTTGGCACCATCCTTCATGATCAGATTGTCCAGTTTCTCTTTGTCTCCTATCATGTGTCTTGAGCATCCACTGTCTATATACCATTTAGTATGTTGGATGCTTTAAGACATACCTGCACAGACTAAACAGGTTTAGGCACCCAAATTTTCTTGGGTCCTTTGGGATTAGTTTGCTGCCTTTGTTCCAAATGGACTTTTGGCTGATGTGTCCTTTTAGGGACCTACTTGTATGACCTGGATAATCCATGTTTCTTAGGATAACACATTGATTCAGAATGACCCTTTTTGTTACAGTAATTGCAGAAAGAAAAAGGTGATGAATAATCTGAAGCCTTTCTGAAAAATTTCCAGTATGATTTCTCTTTAGACACAAACTTCTTTTCTTTTAGAGTTTTGGGAGTTGGCTCATAACTTATCCCAGTTTTATCTCTATACGCTTTTTGATTCATTAGCATAACATCAAGTATTTCTGTGCTCTTGGGGAACTTCCTTAAAATCACAGAAATTTTCTCATTTTCTTTCAGAAGTTTTTCACAGTTTTTTCAATCAGAATTTTCTTGAAAAACTTTTTCTGAAATCTATTTGCATTTCTCACAATCAAGTTTTTCATTTTTTTTCAAGCTCTTTGTTTTTATTTCTCAAAACAGACACTTCTTTTGCTAGCTTCTCAAATTCAACATGTATACCATCATACGCATCTTGAAGTTCTTGAAAAGATGGGTCAGTAGGATATACCTCACCATCAGATGATTCCTCTTGAGCTACCAGACAGAGGTTGACTGTTTCCTCAGCATCACTAGTCTCCTCATCTGAGCTGTCACCCCATATAGATGAAACATAGGCTTTCTTTTTGCCTTGGAACTTCTCCTTCTTTTTCTCTTTCTCTTTCATTCTTTCAAGACTTGGACATTCTGCCTTAAAGTGTCCAGGCTTCTTGCACTCATAGTACACAGGAACATTTTTCTGGGAGTCCTTTCTGATGTTGCTTGAGCCACCTCTCTGGTATCTTCCTCTGTTTCTGAAGAACTTTCTAAATTTTCTAACCATAAAGGCCATCTCATCATCATCCAGTTCTTCCTCATCTTCCTCATCCTCATCATCTTTTGTAGAGGCTGATAATGCAAGATTCTTTTTCTTCTTGTATCTATAGAGTTCTCTTTGTACTTTAATGGTTGTTTCATACTCAGCCAGACTTCCAAATAATGATGTGATGGAGCTCATAGACTCTCCTCTCATTTCTTGGATTGTAGTAGCTTTCATCTGCCATTCAGGAGTCAGAATCTTCTAAATTTTGGAGACTTGTTCTGTCTCTGAAATCCTTCTTCCGAGAGTTGTAAGATTGTTGATTAAGTGAGTGAATATGATTTCCAGCTCCCTGAATGGCTCTCCTTCTTCCATCTTGAATAAATGAAAATCAATTTTCAGTTGCTCTACTCTTCTTGTCTTTACTCCACTGGTTCCCTCATGAGCAACAGCTAAAGCATCCCACATTTCTTTGGCAGTCTCCAGATGACACACTCTAAAGTATTCCTTTTGACTTAGGGAATTCTGAAGAATCAAGACTGCCCTGCTATTCAGTTCTAGATCTCCTTTGTCATCATCAGTAAACTCTTGAGGAAGCTTTGGCATTTGAACTCCATTTTCTGTTTTCATAGGAATGAGGTTTCCTTCTTCAACTATCCTCCATAGATCATATCTGGATGATTTGATAAAAACCTTCATTTTCATCTTCTAGAAGGTATAATGTTCACCATTGAATCCAGGAGGTTTGTTGATTGAGCTGCCTTCTGGGAGCACATTATCATATCCTGCTATCTTAGATCATTGCTTCTCCTTATCGTGGGATTAGTGAATTCTGAGAAGACCAGGCCCTGATACCAAATGAAAATAGGCAGGAATGCACAAGAGGGGGTGAATTGTGCTTTTAAAGTTTAACTTGAATGACAACACAATTTATACTGGTTTAGCCCAAACTTGGCCTACTTCCAGTTCTCCAACATTCAGTTGGGTTCCACTAATAATTCAAGATTAAATCAGGCTCTTGATAGCCTTTTCAAGTGATAGCAAGAAGCTTCTCTCTTTATTGATCACTCCCCCTTACAACTTGTAAGATTACACGCTACTCTTAAGATCCCACTATCTTAAGAGTATGCCTTACTTAGAGAGATGAATACAGAAGAAACTTGTTCACTCAATGAACTGATAATGATACACAATGAAGTATAATAGGCACTTAATGAATCTTTAAGAGTATTGAATGCAGCTAGTGTAACTAACACAGATAATCAAATGTAAGCAATTAATGTGTATCAACCAAGTTCTTCACAGTAGCTTTTATAGTCTCTTGGAGATTTTTCCGTTGTGAAGTTATAGCCGTTATATGTATATCTAGAGAGTTGGTTAATCTGATATGGAGTGCTTTTGATTGAATTCTGAGAAGCATTAACTCCATTGTACTTGTTTTGCTTTTGCTCATGTATCGCTGAAAGTAGTTGGTGAGTCTAACGGCTCTTTTGAAGTTGATTGCGTGCTAACGTAAACTTCCTTAAGTAGGCTTATGCATATCTGTACTTTGAAAGCTTAAAGTAGACTTAGCCATTAGTTTTGAATAATTCCCATCGCCACTTAGATTACAGCCTCTGATCGATTACAGGAAGAGATTTCTAATCGATTACATATTGATTACACATAGATTACATCCAGCATCACTGAATATCAAGTTAGAATATCCTTGCCTGATCGATTATAGGAGAAGCCTGATCGATTAGGCATGACCAATCGATTGTAAACAGATTTTATTCAGATTATATATTTTCTCTGATCGATTACTCAATATATCTTAATCGATTAAGGTTCTCTAATAGATTATGCTTGATGTATGTTCTGATCGATTACTACTCTCTAATCGATTATGCTAATTTCCCTTAATCGATTACATACCTCTAATCGATTGCACCAAAAACTCTTAATCAATTATATGTCTCTAATCGATTAGGCAGCCATGTTCTTAACTTCTAATCTGAACTTCATCTAACTCTAATCGATTAGGCTTTTAGTTCTTTATCTTGTAATCTGTCCCTGATCGATTAGGCGACACTTAGAATTTTCTACCAGATTATCTCTAAGTTACTTCTGATCTTATCATAGCCTTTCCTTATGCCTAAGTTATGTTTAGTTATCATCAAAACATATCATTCTAACAACTACCAGCCGCCGAACAGAACAAGAAAAGAGAAAAATCAAGCAACCAAACATCATCAAACATCCAAATTTTTCCCCTTCCCATGTCAATAAACCATCGGCCAGTGCAGCATAACAGAGGGAAAATTTTACAACAACCTCAATTCAAGTTAAACATAAATCTCTACACAATTAAACATAAAAATTTCCTCCTCCCATGTAATTGGAACCACACGGTAGAATAATTAGAGACAAGAAGGCAATGAACAATTAACATTCTAATAATACTCAACCATCAAAATCAACATCCATTCCATCTTCTCTTCACCATTATCAGAAGCCAAATCACAGAAAAACAAAATCCTCAAGAAACAAGAAAGTCGGCGGAACAGAGGAGAAGAGGAACTGAAATTGCAAGATCACCTAATCAAAAATTTCAACATACAAATACTCTTATGAACTTAAAATTACTCCTAATCACTGTTAATTAAGCTTTTAACTGAATTTCCCCCGAATTCATCCCCCAACGGCACCGATGAACAATGAACAGATTTGGGGCTTTTGAAGAAACTCAACTAAACCCAACTCCCTACTCAAAATCACTTCCCAAATCATTGAAAACAAAGCCTAAGCTTCATTCTCATGGGTTTAAGAACTCCAAAACCTCAAAAATCTGAATCGACCTTCCCCTTCAACTCGTTCAAATTGACCAAGACGAGGAGAAAAACGAAGGAGAAAGACTTACCAAGGTCGACCCACACTTCACGTGCGTCCTCGCCACCGCTCACCGCCGTTTGCGCTGATGAATGCCAGAAGCCGAGAGAGAAATGGAGAGGGTGAGAGAGAGGGAGCTCGGGCTTGAGGGAGAAGCAGAGAGTGAAAAGAAAAGAAGGAACACATTGGAGTTTATACGGAAGGAAGGAAGGAAGGAAGGAAATTGATATTTTTAATGCGTGTTTTACCATCTTGCCCTTCCTTTTATAATTGGAGATATTTTCAACTAGGGGCAGATATTGTCATTTTCATTTCCTCTTTTCCGTTTTGCCAACAGTGAGACTTGGTTGATTCTCCTTGCATTTCATGAATAGCAGTGACCTTCATGAGCCAATCACCCTTTAATACTTTTAGAATCTTGTTGACTTGCTCTTTCTCTGAAATTTTTCTTCCTAGAGCAGTAAGATTGTTGATAAGATGAGTGAATCTGATCTCCAAATCTCTTATCTTTTCTCCTTCTATCATTTCAAACTTGTGGAACTCTTCAACAAGCATTTCCACTCTTTTATCTTTCACTCTAGAGGTTCCTTCATGAGCAACCTGCAAAGCTTCCCACATTTCCTTAGCAGTGCTCAAGTGGCTGACTCTGAAGAACTCAGTCTGACTAAGAGCACTTTGAATCATGAGAATTGCCTTACTGTTCAACTCGAGATCAGAAATGTCATCATGAGTAAATTCATTTTCACTCTTTGGATTGCCTAAATTATTCATAAGCACAATATCCCCTTCTTCTATAATCTTCCACAACTTATACCCATTGGATTTGATGTAGATTTTCATTTTGAGTTTCCAAAAAGTATAGTGCTTTCCATCAAAACCAGGGGGTTTGTTAATAGAGCTTCCTTCAGGCAGAATATTCTCGTACGATGCCATATTGATCTTTTCTTCTCAAACTCGTTGGAATAAAAAATGAGAAGACCTGCTCTGATACCAAATGAGAATGGCAAATACACACAAGAGGGGGGGTGAATTGTGCTTATAAAAATTAAGACTTAAAAAACACAACAATCTTTTATACTAGTTCGGCCAACACAATGCCTACGTCCAGTTCTCCAACTCCTTGTTGGATTCCACTATACCACAGGTTTTACAAATTCGGGTTCACCTGCCAACCTTTACAACAGAGCTTTAGACTTCCCTCTAAACTCTCCCACTTACAACTTGTAAGGACACAACCCTGTCCTAAAGCCCCAAGCTTTAGAACAACCTCAAGTAGTAGAGGATTTCAATTAATGACTTCACTCAATGAACAGATTTTGATAAACATTTAAGTACAAAACAATCTCACTAAGAGTAATAAATACTTTGAGCTTTTGTGAGCAGAGAGTAGATGAGAATATTGAATGCTGGTTCGTCTCTGTGTGTGTGTGAGTTAGTAACACAGTAACTTCTCATAAATGATCAAGTCTTGATATTTATAACTCTTCACAGCTTGCCTTTTCTTTCAGCTTCAAGAGGCCGTTTGAAATTAGTCGTTAGGAGCTCCCAGCCGTTGGCAATTAATGCTGTTCTTCATCTCAGTCAGCTTTCTTCTCTTGCTACAATTAATCTTGCAGAGAATGAGCTAAGAGAGATAGAGACTGTGAGTAACGATTACTTGCAACCATTGTACTTGTATAGCAGCTTTTTCAGTAGCGCTAGCACCCTTGGCTATCGCTAGCTTAATAGTGTGAGTCCTGTACTTAGCTGTTAGCCAAACAAGTATACATGTGAAGCACAATAGGTGTTATCACTAGTGTATTTTATTAGCTCAATGTTCAAAGACAATGTATTAGCTTATCTGATTATCTGTTATTTCAACAAGTATTTTCCTATCGATAGCTAATCATGTTATCGCTAGTAACTATGTTATCGCTAGCTATCTTATTAGCTCATTTGCTCAAAGACAATGTATTAGCTATCTGAATGTCCAAGTTATTTCAAGTATTCTGTTATCGATAGCTAACTTAGTTCATTACTGCTAGCTGTTCTAACATTCACCCCCTTTGTGTTATC
Organism: Mimosa bimucronata; assembly: GCA_037074515.1. Classification (NCBI taxonomy): domain Eukaryota; kingdom Viridiplantae; phylum Streptophyta; class Magnoliopsida; order Fabales; family Fabaceae; genus Mimosa; species Mimosa bimucronata. Next base: position 23,390,922 of record CM073445.1, on the reverse strand, counting down.
CATGTTATCTTTGGGGCCTTAGTGATAGTGATTTACTTGTACAGAGCTTAGCGATAGTGATCTATTGTTCTTTGCTTGCTTAGGCTAGCTCAACTCATTATATTAGCGATAGTGAAGGTCTTAGCGATAGAGGTATTGACTTTTCTTTAGATTATTACTAAGTCTTCATTAGCTATTGTTATCCTAAGCCTTCCATTTGTTAGCGATAGGTTCTAGCATAGCGATAGTGTATCTGTTATCTATAAGATTTTACTTGTTTAATGTTAAGATAACCTACACTCTTTTACTTAGTCATTTAACATGATTCTTATCTCAATTTATTCCAGACTAAGTTATATGCTAATTGTTCATTTTACTTATATTATCTATGGGTCCAGTCCTCATCAAAACTTAATATTCTAACACATCTCTCTTCATTTATTGCTGAAAGTAGTTGTTGTGTCCAACTGCTCTAATGACATATTGCGTGCCAACGTTAACTTCCTGAAGTAGGTCTGAGCACTTTCTGTACTTTAAAAGCTTAAAATAGACTTAACCATTGAATTTGAACAAATCTTATCACCAATTCAATCATAGCCTTTGATCAATCACATGGGTTAGTTTCTAATTGATCACACATCGATTACACATAGATCACAGCCTGCATAACTGAATATCAAGTTAGAAAAGTACCGCTTGATCGATCACATCGATCATTCAATATTCTCTAATCGATTAGCCTTAGATTATGATTAGGTTATACTTGGTTCCTCTAATCGATTAAAGGAAAGGCCTAATCGATTGGGCTTATCCAATCGATTAATTTAAGGCCTTCTAAGTTCTGTGATCGATTAATGCTCTCTGATCGATTAGACTAAGTCCTCTTAATTTTTCTGATCGATTACACATAGTCCTTGATCAATCACAGGGGTCTCTGATAGATTGGGCGACTATAATCTTAACTTCTAATCTGAACCTGATCTGATCCTGATCGATCAGGCTTTAAGTTTCTTAACTTGTGATCTGAACCTGATCGATTAAGCAACACTTCGGGATTTCTATCAAATTGTTACTAAGTTATCCTGGCCTATGTTTAACACCTTCTATGCCTAAGTTATGTTTAGTTATCATCAAAACTCATTATTCTAACACTGTTAGTGTCATACAATAGAACTATTACACATAGAATATAAAGAGCTTGAGAGAACTAAAGACGAAAAATGTGAGAGAACTAGATCACCTTTAGAAATATGAGAATGAAGCCTTCACTCCAGCACACAAACGATGGAGCGTAAGAGTCACTCAAATACAGTTAGTGAAATTTGCATTACAACAATTTTTTGTTGGATAAACTCCAACCCCACCATTTTTAATAATGTGTGATGAAAAATACAAAAGTTTCTAATAAATTTAAAATACATGAATGTCTTACACGTTAGATACATAACCAATAATCCACATATCATATAAAGTCCTAATGAACCAATAACTCCTAAAAGCTTTAAGGTCTGATGCCACCAAAATTGTGTATTTGTGAAGTCCCACATTGGCTATGATATTATTGGTTCATTAGATGAATGAAAGATGTCTTATAAAGTTCTGTATAGCTCATGTAACATCTCAAATTTTATATTGGAATTCAAGCTACATTAGAACGTGATATATTAATTAACTTTATATTTTTTATATGGAATTATTTTTTATGAAACATAAATTCAAAACTAAAGATAATGAGTATTTATTGATATTGAATTGATTTTAATGAAATTATTTCTTGATAATTAGAATTTAACCCATATTTATTTGAGTGATGAGAATTTACTCTTAATAAAATTAACTTATTTAATTCCAAACCATAAATTTAGGAGAGAAATTTGACAATGTTTGTTGGAATTGAAGCATTAAAAGAAATTTTCAAAATAATATTTATAATTGTTTTATTACTATAAAACTTTTTGTTTATGTGAAATACATAATTCAACGCAGTTGTTTAATGTTAGAAAAGTAATATACGTGTTTATGTGTGTGAAGTAGCATGAGGTAGAAAATGAGAGTTTTTTTAAAAAAAGCAAATGAACAGTGGGTGACGTATTGCAATCAACTGTTCATTAAATAAAAAAAATCCTCATCCAAAAATTAGGCCAAAACAATTACCACCAAGGAACGAAAAACTGGACCGGATCGGCCGATTCAACCGTGAATCGGCCAATGGTCCGGTCCGGTTGGGCTTTAAAACCGGGAGGGCGTTTGACCATGTCAAGGACCGGGTCAACCCGATAAAAACCGGCCAACCTAGGGGTTGAACAGGGTTGGCCTTTTTAAAAAAAAATATTTTTATTTTATTATAATTCACCTAATTACTAACTTTCACTTCACTCAGTTTTAGAAATTAAGAAACTATAATACTTTAAATGCTATTTTAATTGCATATACTTAATATTTAATTATTGTTACTCTTAATATTTGTATTTTAGTCTGTGAATTGTAGAATAATATTTATTTTCACGTGTAATCAACTAATATTTTCTCTTTTTCCCTTTATAGAAACATTAAAATATTCATATTTGATGAATCATGTATACCTATCTACATTTACATTTTGATATTAGTGATTATTAATGTTAATATCAATAAAATTTTATTATTTTAATATAACCGGTCTGACTCAGTCCAACCCCGGTCTGATCATTGACCCTTGAACCAGTGCCTCGTTCGGTTCGATGCCCGATGTAACACCCCACCCAAATTAATATTCAAATACTTGACCAAAATGCTATTATAGCATTAAAAATTGTCATAATTTATAAATAATCCTACCTTCATGACAATTTAATATAAAGTGGCTACAATGTACTCAATGAGCACTAGAGCCTCTAAGGAGGCTCCCCTCAAATGTCTTCCCTTGCTTCCTATAAGATCATTCACCTGGAAAATTGTTAATAATAGGATGAGATCGACATCTCAGTAACTACCGAAAAATCCTAACAAACACAAGCAAATCACGTATAATTCTAATTTAACCAATTATACACATGTAGTTCTTCGTACAACTCATGGCTTTCAAATACATATTAGGTACACTCAACATAGGGAAAACATTTCTTTTAATTTCTTAACGAGTCGTACCCATAAATATTTATAATATACAATATGCAACCCCTTATATCACCGTCCATCCTTATTCCGCTGACTGGAGCCATAGGCTAACACACATTGTCCAACAGAGAACTAATTCATACAACTGAATTATCTCAAGCTCACCAGTACTTAAGATGTATCCGGCCAAAGATACAGAGCTCAAGTCCGGACTATGGCTCCCCTCCTTGAAGAATCACACTAAGGAGGTGTCACATGTCCCACAACTCCAATGCAATCCCGGCCAAAGGAAAACATGGAAGGAGGGGCCCTGACAAGTGCCATCCACTGTGCACCGAGTGATGGCTTACCACGTGGTAGTACGGATATCATATATCTCCTCTTCAAATCTTAACCCCTCATGGATGCAAATGCAATCATCATTACCCCATAAATAATTCATAAATAATTATCAGCCCAAATATACTCAAGCATGCTTAAAATAAAACAAGCGTAATTTATTTTCCATAGCAAATAGGCAATAAGCAAGCATGCTTGAAAAAGTGACAAACTTATATTGTGTGATAATTAATTAAAATAAAACTACACATAATTCACAAGCATACGAAAGAAATTTCCAGAGTTACCTGTTGCTCCTTAGCTCACAGATAATCACACAAAGTCACTCCGTAATTCTTAATGAGACTCTACAATATCAATATAAATATATATTAATATAGTTCAACACTTCCTAAAAGTATTCTAACACAATTTTACCTTAAACTACCCCTAAATATATACATACCTTTATTTTTTTATTCCGGATAAAATATTACTAAATGATAAATATTATTAATTAAATATTATTTTTGTTGAGTATAAACTAATCCCATAAATCCATAAACCCATATCCAACATCCGGAATTACAGAATTACCTACATAAAATCCCACTAATTCCAAACTTTATCCATCAATATTTTCTTGGGTCTAAACTTCAGTCGAATCCATCAGTTAAATCTCCTCATATAACCTTAATAAACATCTAAAAATTATCAATTTAATCATTAGTACCTCAGATCATCAAAAGTCCTAATTTCTAAAATATCTACAAATCCCAAAAATTCCCAATAATTAGAAAAAACCTCCAATAATGAAAAATATATTAAAAGGAACTTATAATCAAGGTTCAAGCTTCAATTTATTAAGCTTAGGACTCCCAGAAATATCAATTTAGACAAAGCCTAATTTTTTTAAGTATAGCAAAACGAAAAACTAAAGACATAGGGATGTAGAGGAGACTTATGGGGTTCCAAAAATGTGCTTAGTTGGCCGAAAAACTTACTATTCCTACGCCGACGGACTCCGATAAGTAAATAAAAGAGAGCAAGAGAGAGAGAGAGAGAGAGACGAGAGACGAGGGACGGTGAGTGAGTTTATATAATTGATGAATAGTAACTCAATAGTAATAATAATAATATAATAATTTAATAATAAATAGTAGTTGAATGTGATTGGTTGAGGAATAATAATTGAAATAGTGGGGAGTCACGGGAAGAGGAATGAAGAAGTCACGGGAAGCATAGTGAGAGAATAGGAAAAAGACTGGGAATAATACACTACTCGATCCTAAAATCCTCAAATAAGATATTTCTTTTGAACCAAAAATTTTCTTTTTACTCTCAAAATTTTCCCGATAATATCTTTTATTTATTTACTCCCACAATAATCTCTTTTGAGTCTAAAAATAATTTCCCCAAAAATTATTATCCGCCAAATAAGGGAAAAACTAGGCCTTTAAAATCCTCAAAAATACCTCAAAATCCTTCAAATATTCTCATAATCCATCATTTCTTATAAATCAATTCCTACCTAACCCACTAATCCTCAATTAGATTTTTAGGATGTTACACCCGATCTGATTTTTTGAACCTTGATTACCACAACCCAATTACACCCTCAATTTTTAGCTTAGGTCCCATGTGTCCACTTTCGACTTGAGTGGGCACTCCAACATTATGCAACAATCAGACCCAAGTCTAATCAAGTGGAACAGAACCTGTTACCCATTATCTCGAAGCCCTCAACCCTGGACAGGCGGTGGAAACTACCAAGCTGGAGTACGGTAGAGGCATATTAATAAATATATTAATATTAACACCCATATGGGATTTTTTTATGGTCTGACAACACCCAGATGGTCTTTTATATATATATGTGTGTGTGTATATATATATGAAAAAGTATATTGTATCTTTCTTTTGAGAGAGGATTTTGCAGAGAATACTCACTGATATGGTCGACCAAAATTTACTTTTGAAGAAGTATCATAAATGATGGGCTTTATTTTTATCAATGGGCTAGACCCAGAAGCAACTCACTTGGAATGGACTACTTTAACATTGATTTTGTAATGGGTTAGGACAATATTAATATATTTTGAGTGAACATTTTTGAAAGAAACAAGACTCTCGACCTGCGCGTTGCGCGATGAGTTATAATTAAGCGTTCCACACTAACGATGATTTAAGCTGAACGATATCTTCAAAAGGGATGCGCAATTGGTAGGAGTTGTAATAAAATGAAAATTATGCATATGCACAATCCGAACACCTAAATAAAAATTATGTGAATGCAATTCGGATTGCTAAAATATTTGAACAGTGAAGGTAAAAGAAATTTCTTTCAATTGTAAAATAAATGAGGTCAATTGGTGTACAAATTTTGGAAAACCTCTCTGTATACCACGTTACTGGTCTTTCTTATACTTCTTCTTTTGTTGTCCAAGATTAGTATTTTCAAGCCTTTTACACTCTTCACACGTGACAAAGCGACATACAGCTGACCATGTGAGAATACAGGGCTCGGTAGGTATAAACCAACAGTCGACATTGATTGTCCTTGACTTTGTTTATTGTCATTGCAAAAGAAATGATAACAGGGATTTCCTTCTTGTCATGTTGAATGGTAACTTAGACTCTGATGGATTCATGTCCATGCGATGTATAAGAACTTCTTGTCCAATGCTGCTCCCGTTGAGAGCAACTACTTTAATGAAATTCTTGCCAAGATGCGTAACCCTCAACCTGGTGCCATTACAAAGACCTGCGGCTTGGTCAATGTTTCTTATTAGCATAATCGGAACGTCGACCTTCAGCTTCAATATGTGATGGGGCATTCCAGAACAATTGATTGAATTCAGAAACTCAATATCGTATAAATCTTCAAACCTATTGTTCACATTGTCTATGTGGCTGATTGCATCTGAGCTGAGATATTCAAACTATTGACCACCTCATTTGTAGGAGCTGAGATATTCATGATCCTTATTGAAGTTTAGCTCATGAAGGATAAGTTGGTTCATTGTATCAAAGTAGTCTACCGAATTCGCTCTTGGCATAGATGGATAATCTGCTAGACTCTTCCCATTTCTTTGTAGAAGTTGCTCAATTTGACACAGTCCAGCTTCCTCCTTACTCAGTTCATTAAATTCAATATATGTTAAAACAATATAAAGTGTGTCAATCAATCAACAAATTGCAAATGCAAATATTGTTGTCCTTCATTTGAAGTTATCAATATATTTAATATTTAATAGTAGTACTATAAAGTAATAACTGTGGATGCATGTTGTATACATAAAGCTCTTACTTATGTGTTAAATTTCAGTTCAAAAAAATAGTAATTATGCGTTAAATAAATATGATTGAGGAATGAGGAATTGGTACCAGAGTGACGTGGGTCATTGTGGCTGACATACAATAAATCTTCACATATTATCTTCGCCTGCTCCCACACAATAGAAGGTTGAGATAGGGAGTGACTTAGTAGCATACTTACAAAGAATCTCCGAAGAAAATTTCCAGATGCCCATAATGAAGCCTCTTTAATCGCGTCTACAAACTCTTGATCATCATTAAGCAACCCAAGAAAATAACATGCCTCTCTAAATGTAGAATGCACAACACCATTAACAGTCCTTATGTCTTCATAGCATTTTGGTCCTTGAACCTTTGTGAGCATAAGCCGCAAGTAGAATAACTCTCCTTGAGACAGCGTCGCATATGCCAATCTACCGACAGATCCACCCCGTTGCCTAAATTTCCATATACGATTCTTCTTGTCAAAAGTAAAGTGATTAGGAAACTCCAAATATGTTAGTTTCCTTGCATATGGGGTCATCTTTATTTTTCTGCATCCAAGAAAGGAACATAGACTCTTTTATTATAGGTTTATCCAACAAAGAAGACATTGTGTCATGCCTAGAATAGTACACTGGTTGTTGTTGTGGTAGGTGGAAGCTCAACCTTTGCACAGGTGGAAACCTATGATGAATTTCAAATGAGAATATCCTCCAAGCAGCCTCACATTAGGAGATATATCTACAATTAAGGTAATGTGCTATCTCATCAAAGGGTCTTTGAGATTCACATGAGTCACTGTTATTGCATATGCCAGCAATGACACAATCGAGTCCTTTAGTCACGTATTTGAACAGATATTTGATTGCACATATTTGATTTGTCTTCTCCACATTTAGATGAGCACGAAACAATTTCAACAATGTTGCATTGTAGGGAACAACATATCTCTTGTCAAGTTTTACTCATTTCCTCTCAACTGTACGTCCATCTTGTCTCTTGTGATATGTTGGATAGCCTTTCTCATCTACAATTGTGTTATTGACAAATTCCTTAGGAAAGAATTTGGAACAAAATCCATCCTTCATACATGCAGCTTTATTGTTTGACCCTCCACAGGGGCCGTGCATTATGTAATTTCTGACCAACTCATGCAGTTTAGGATCTTCGTCTCTATCAGGTATCTCACTTGAAATAATTTTGTCAACATCGGAAGGTGTCTTTGGTTTATCTGCATCCAGTAACCACAATATAATATGTGCATGTGGCAAAACCCTTTTCTAGAATTCAATTGTGTATACCTCTGTCATACAAACACAATCTCAAAACATTCATCAAAGCATCTAATTTTAAGGAGAAAATCCTGCTCAAAATTTCAGGACTATCTGATGCATTTAAGTCTTCTTGAGTACAGTGGCGTATGATCTCAGGCCAAGCAGGATTGCATGTGAATGTAAGAAACAAATATGGGTTTCAAGCAAAAAAAAATTTATGCTGACTTGGACCAATGATAGAGAGTTCATATGATTATTAAGATAAATTTTGATTTTTTTATTCTTTTATTGATTATCATAGAAGATTGATTTTTAATTAAATTTAAATTAAGACATTAAGATTAAATTTCTTTAATTGATTATCATAGAAGATTGATTTTTAATTAAATTTAAATTAAGCCATTAAGATTAAATTTAGATTTTAAAGATTAAATTTCAGAAAGATTTTTTGATTCTTTTATTGATTATCATAGAAGATTGATTTTTAATTAAATTTAAATTAAGCCATTAAGATTGAATTTTGATTTTTTTTATTCTTTTATTGATTATCATAGAAGATTGATTTTTAATTAAATTTAAATTAAGCCATTAAGATTAAATTTCTTTAATTGATTATCATAGAATATTGATTTTTAATTAAATTTAAATTAAGCCATTAAGATTAAATTTCGATTTTAAAGATTAAATTTCTTTTATAGGCATTAAGATTAACTTTCTTTAATTTCCTATTTAATTTGTATCCTAAAATCATGGATCCATTAAAGCATTTGAATTTGAATTTTAAACTTTGAAACAGAAAGATTTTTTTATTCTTTTATTGATTATCATAGAAGATTGATTTTTAATTAAATTTAAATTAAGCCATTAAGATTAAATTTTGATTTTTTTATTCTTTTATGGATTACATAGAAGATTGATTTTTAATTAAATTTAAATTAAGCCATTAAGATTAAATTTTGATTTTTTATTCTTTTATTGATTATCATAGAAGATTGATTTTTAATTAAATTTAAATTAAGCCATTAAGATTAAATTTCTTTAATTGATTATCATAATTGATTTTTTTTTTTATGCTGACTTAGACCAATGATAGAGAGTTCATGAGATTTAGAGAAGTATATTGATGATGATTTGCACCTAAACTCTAAATTAAATGAAAGTGTTAAAGATCATTTAGCATTTTAAAATGTCTTAAGGGAGGTATGTTACTTTTAGTTTTTTCTTCAAAACCTCCCCAATTTTGGAAAGAAAATTTGGAAATAAAAATAAAAAGGACCCTCACATCTCCTATATACAACTCATTCCTTCGTCTCATCACTCACCGTTACTAAAGTCTTAAATCCAGGCCAGCCTGTGAGTTCTGCGCAAGCCCAGCACAATCTGTGGGCTAGTCGGGTCAGGCTAGTACAGACCGATCCGTGATGGGCTGGAAAATGTCAGTTTAAGCTTGAATAAGCGGGTTGATGGGTTGGCTTACTTGCTCATCAATTTGATTTTTTTTTAAAAAAAAGAAATTGATGATAAATTAAAGAATTTTGAAAAAAAAAATTCGTGTAACTCCCTTTCCACGTGAGTTTTGTAGTCATTCTAAGCCTCTAACACCCACTCTCTTACACTTTTTTCACACCCATATCACAAATCTGTCAAACACCGTCTTTTAGTTTAAAAACAATAGAATAAATAAATATACTGTTTAATATAATATAAAAAACTGTTAGAGAAAAAGTAGGAGGAAGAGAGTGAGATATGCCACCCAGTTACCCAGATACACCAACCTATCTAGTCTCTACAAGCCTTTCTCAGAATTGAAAACTTTTTTAAAAAAAATATAGAACAGGCCAACCCGCAAAAGGGGAAGCTTTGAGGACAAAGGGAGGTTTGGCACGGCCCAAGAGTTTTGTTATAATATTATACTAGTTTTTTAATAATTTATGACTAATTATAAAATAAAATTAATTAAAGCAGTGCTTCTAAATATTACTTTGTACACAAGAAAGATTACTTTATAACAAAGTTATTTTTAAAACTCCAATCCCACTTTCTTCTTTTGGTCTGAACACCAATGCCACTGTAACTCCCTGAACCTTATCACAATCCATCAAATTTCGATGCTATTGCTTTGTAACAAACATAGCCTTATAAACCTTAATTTAAATTTTTAAAAGTTATGACGATGTGCAGCTAACCTAAAATAAAATTTATTGTGGTTTATCGTGAAAAAAAAAATTATTGTGGTTTTGTCCATTTTAGCTTTTTTCAGATATATGAGGATAACATTGCAGCGTCTGTTCATTTCCCATTCCTCTGATATTTTTTATAAATAATAATTGATTTTTAGTATCAATTTAAACTGTTAAATCGTTAGTAATAATATACCACATGTGGTCATTAACGTAAGATTTAGTTTGCGCTATCTTTTAGTCCCAATATAAAGGTTTTTTTATCTATTATATTTATAATTTTTTTTTGAATTAATTTGTCTTACTTACAAACTGATATATAATATAGCAATACATATAAGGTTTTTAAATCATATTTCAATGTATACTATAATTAAGTAGTTTATCTAAGTTTCTTGATATACCCAAATTAAACAATTGAACTTATATCAATAATAAATATACTTCTCTAAATCTCATGAACTCTCTATCATTGGTCCAAATCAGCATAAAACAACTCTCTATCATTGGTCCAAGTCAGCATAAAAAAATTTTAAAAAGTTAATCTTAATGGCTATAAAAAAAATCTCAAGTCAGCATAAAAAAAATTCAAAAAAGTTAATCTTAATGGCTATAAAAAAAATCTTTCTATTTCAAAGTTTAAAATTCAAATTCAAATGCTTTAATGGATCTATGATTTTAGGATATATAAAAAAAATCTTTCTCATTAGTCCAAGTTAGCATAAAAAAAATTCAATTATGATAATCAATTAAAGAAAATTAAAAGAAAGTTAATCTTAATTGCTATAAAAAAACTTTCTATTTCAAAGTTTAAAATTCAAATTCAAATGCTTTAATGGATCCATGATTTTATGATACAAATTAAATAGGAAATAAAAGAAAGTCACAAAAAATATTAATCTTAGGAGTTATAATATTAGTGGTCATCATCATGATTTTAGGATATATAAAAAAAATCTTTCTCATTAGTCCAAATCAGCATAAATAAAATTCAATTATGATAATCAATTAAAGAAAATTAAAAGAAAGTTAATCTTAATGACTATAAAAAAATCTTTCTATTTCAAAGTTTAAAATTCAAATTCAAATACTTTAACGGATCCATGATTTTAGAATACAAATTAAATAGGAAATAAAAGAAAGTCACAAAAAATATTAATCTTAGGAGTTATAATATTAGTGGTCATCATCAATCATCAATCAAATAAAAAACAAAAGAAAAGATATCAAATAATGCTCAATATTACAAACCCAACTAAACTTATCAAACATCCGTCACGAAAATTTTTTTATAAATATTTTTCACTAAATATAATATTTTTTCAACAAACAATAATTTATTATGATATTGTTTTTTTATGAATTTTTATTATGATATTCAATTAAAGAAATTTAAAAGAAAGTTAATCTTAATGGCTATAAAAAAATCTTTCTATTTCAAAGTTTAAAATTCAAATTCAAATGCTTTAATGGATCCATGATTTTAGGATACAAATTAAAAAGGATAAAGATATAAAATCTTAAGGATATTAAGAAATAACATTCTTAAATATTTATTTATATTGATTTTTAAAAAAAAGAAAGGTAAGGATAAATCAAGTTATAGATATTAAATTAGATATATTATTCAAGATATGTCCAATATATACAAAAATAAATATTTAATAATATAAGAATAATGAGAAGTCCCACATTTATTATATGAGATGGGGAACAAACTCTAACAGCTTCTATATAGGAGGTGATATGTTGAAATTAACATATTAAGATATTTTCGCCCAATTATGAGGCAATCTCATTAAAATAATAGTTTCGCATTTGTTAACCGTTGGATCGAAGCGAAATTTGGTCACCATATTCGAAACATCCATTACTTCGTTTTCAACGGTGGGATCGTTGATACGTTGTATATACTTTGAGTTATTAAGGTCGAATTGAATCCATGAAATCCTGAGCGGTAAATCAGGTAACTGGTTTTCTTATCTGTCATGCATATCAATATGTATTTGTTAGTTTTTGAAAAGTATATTACTATATAAAATTGATATTTTTTTATTATAAGTTAATTTATGAATTTCTTCTAAAAAGATACGATGTTTGAAATATACGGTTAATTAAATATTGTTAATTTAAAAATACGGTTAATTAAATATTGGTCACCTATAAATCTATATATATATAAGTCCCACATTGATTAAATGAGATGGGGAGCAAAATCTAGGAGCTTGTATATAGGAGGTGATATGTTAAAATTAACATATTAAGATATTTTCGCCCAGACGAACTAAAGAATGGTGAAGATGGATATGTTCCGAAATATTGATGACAGCAAGTGATGGTGCTGGCTGTCACCCAAGAGGGGGGGTGAATTGGGTGATGGGATAAAAACTTAAACTCTTTTCAAAACTTCTCTTTTCTAAAAACACGATGAAGGCAATCTTTAAAATTCTTTTCGGTTTATCACTGAGAGTATTTCAAAACATGAAATGCACTAAAGAGTATACAAGATAGATATGCTGAAAACTAAGAGAGTTAAGGGAAGAGATAATGCAAACAGTGTTTATCCTGGTTCGGTCTAACCTGACCTACATCCAGTCCTCAGGCTCCACCTGAGATTTCTACTACCCTCTCGTTTAAACCAGGCACAAGAGAAGCCTTTACAACCCACAAGTTTAGCCGGGCACTTGTGAAGCCTTTACCACAGGTTTTACAACACGGGATCACCTGCCAACCTTTTCCACTGGTTTTACGAACACGGGATCACCAGCCAACCTTTTCAGAGTTTTAGAATTTTTTCTAAACACTCCCCCTTACTACCCGTAAGGTTACAACCCTGTTCTTAAAGCAACAAGCTTTAGAACAACCTCAAACAATAGAGGATTTTATCAAAGTAATAAGTTCACTAAATGAACAGATTGTGATAATCACTGAAGTACAAATGAATGTATGATGAAATACAAATAAGAGCTTAATAATATGAACAATGAGTGCTCTAGCTCTTCTTTTCTTATACGCTCATCTCATCATTTCTGGGCTCACTGATATGTAACTAATACTCTGAGCAGAGCCTCTGTTTTCATCGTGGTTTGCGTCGTGTGTGTGTAGCTTGTATGAATCTTGTCCCTATACTCCAGATGTCTTCAAGTCTTTATATATGGTCTTATGTTTATGTCCGTTGGAGAATTGGAGAACTAGCCGTTGAGGATTTCTTTCTTCTCTTGCTTCGGCTATGGAGACTGAGTAACGGTAACCTGCTGTTACCTACTCCTGTACTTACTGTCAGCTTTTTCACTAGCGCTAGCTGACTTTGCTTTCGCTAGCTTGACAGTGTAAAATCTGCACTTTAAAAACAATGTATTAGCTTAGCACATATTGTGCTATCGATAGCTAACAAGGCTATCGCTAGCTTCATAGTGTAATTCCAGTACTTAGCTAAACAGATAATCATATAAAGCACAGCAGATGTTATCGCTTGCTTAGTCCATTAGCTCAATGCATCAGCTTATTAGTTTGTCTAAGTTATCACAATGAGCTTTCTTCTATCGATAGCTAATCTCATTATCGCTAGTTACTTGTTAACTGATCTAACATTCTTCCCCGAGTATTTATTCATGTTATCTGAGGGGCCTTAGCGATAGAGACAGAGTCTAGCTATAGGATCTATTCTTATTTGCTTAGGCTAGCTCTATACATTCCATTAGCTATGGTGAAGGCCTTAGCGATAGAGGTATTGTTCTTTCATTGGATTGCTGCTAAGTCCTCAGTAGCCATTGATATCCTAAGCTTTCCAGATTAGCGATAGGTTCAAGCTTAGCGATAGAGAATCTGTTACCTATTAGATTTTACTTATTCATTGCTGAGGTAACCTACACTCTTTTACTTAGCCATTATGATTCTTATCTTAATTCATTCCAGACTAAGTTACATGCTCTTATGGACATGTTATGTGATCATGTATGCAATGCTTCAATCACAGTAAACACATAGCAAACATGTAGTAGGAGATAAGCACTTTATCCACACTTTTTGCTTCCTACTTTTAATTCTATATTTGACATCATCAAAACTAAGCATATCCAACAATCTCCCCCTTTTTGATGATGACAAATCTATCATGAAAAATATGTATGATAATGGGAACATTGATGTAATACATTTATCATGCTTTTCTTTCCCCCGATTTAGTATATTTTTCATGCCTATTTTTCATGCCTATCTTTGATACCATCTCCCCCTATTTGACATCAGCAAAAAGTTTCTGAAGGGATTTTCTACCGAGATTGAAAAACAATGAAGTTCATAAATTGAAACACATGGTAAAGATGTGACTCCATGTTTTCTGAAGCTTTGCCAAGGATATGCAAAATGCTCAAACAAGGCATACAGATTTGACAATGCAATTTATCAAGGAAAACTTTTAAATGAAAATTGAGAGAGAGTTTAGAAATGCTCATTTATATTTGGCAAGATGAATTGATTGATCCATGAAGCCTAGTGCCTTCCTCTCTTGATCTGCTGTATCTGATAAGCTGGTATTGATACCAATTGTTATTGGGAAAGTGTAAGCCGATCAGTGGTTCATTGTGCTTCTGCATCAATCCTCAGAGTTGATGATGTGTCCGTGTGGAATATTGAGGGATGCTCTTTCCCAGACTGATTTCTCCTGTCATCAATGTTTATCTTTCTTGCAAGGAGAGGGGTTAATATAATCAAGGATTATCAAAAATCTGACACCAAATGGGCATCTATTTTGAACAGACTCTGATATGCAATTTTAAAATCAAGCTTGCCAAGAGTGACAACTAAATTCAGACACCAAAATAAATTTTCAAAATCTCAGTGCATATGAGATTAATTTATAAATTTTGAAGACAAATCATTTGCAGAGAGCATAGAGATAACACAGAGCAGAAAACAAATATCAAAACAGCTCAGAGATATAGTGGATAAAAACAAACCAAAAACCATGTTCTATCAATAGGCTATGAATCTGGGATCTTCTGGACTATCGATAGTATGACTGCAATCGAGAGCTGCTTCTCGTTCAATTGATGGACCATGAAGCTATCGATGGCTAGCACCATGAAGACTACTTGCTATCGCTAATAAGAGCTGCAACCTGTGTCAGACAACTTGGTACCCATCCTTGGGTCCTCATAATATTAGTTGCAAAAGCTCCTGAATCTTATGCAAATAAATCCAATTAATAGCAAGTGGCAAAATCTTCCCAAAATGATATTTATCAATTATAAAGGGTGAGGGATAGAAATGCTCATTTAAGATTTGCTCAATCAATGATAGCCTTTAATCCTTTTTCATAACCTGTAGAATCATACTCAAAATACAAGCTTGTTTTGAAATCATTAGTATGATTCATTTTTCCAGCAAAAGTATAGAAAACTCAGGATAAGGTTTGAAATAATTTGCTTATGCTTTTATGTATAAATTCAAATAAAAAATATTTTCCATAAAGCATAAAAGGCATTTGATAAATAACTTTCTCAGCATTGGTTTAAGATATCATGAAGCATAAATGAGATGCAGATTTAAAATATAAAATCATTTTTCAAACGTTTTAACATCCAATGCTCATGTAGGAATCTGTGCTTAGGTTCCTATCGCTAGGAGAGGAGCTAGCGATGGTGGATGGCAATATTGAGATGAGAGTCAACAATGAAGAAAATATGCCAAAATGCTTCACCTTTTAAGGATCAGAGAACATATCCAAAGTCTTATAACAAAGAAGGCTTTGAGCTATAGACATTATAGACACATTGACTTTGATATGACTTAGAGATTTTCTTGACTTTTAGAGCTGTGTTCAGAGTGATATGAATATTCAATATTAGGATAAACACAAGACTCTAGATACTCTGAAATGATAATGATTGATAATACATTTGAGTGATAGGATGAGGGATGGATTTTTGAATAATGAAGTATATGCTCATCAGTCCAAATAACTAGTCAAGAGTTTAAGCATTTGCCATGGAATAGGTTAGCACAGATTAGGCACTACACAGCATATAGAAGTTAGAAGAAAACTTTAATGCATCAGTTCGAAACATCACCTTCCAAATTTTCAAAGATAGTTCAAATGCAATTGAGGTGAACATATTTTTCAAAATGCAATTTTATAAACATGCTGAGTTGAAATCTAAACAAATTTGAATTGTGCATTTCATAAATTCCACAAAAGATAAACTATGCACAATTTCAACTTTTTCAGTCATATAGCAATCTGACAGATATTTCATGACAGTAAACGATTGATTTCTAATGAGATGGGAGACAAGCATTCATTATCCAAATAAAATTATATTCATTTAAGATAGGATAAGAATGATATCACCATAACTGCACTTGTCTAGGCAGAAGCTTGCTATCGGTAATGAGAGTGGCTATCGCTAGCAGGCATGATCCCACAGTCTCGGACAGGCTCATCACTTCTCTTTCCAGCTATCGATAGCGGACCTTGCTATCGATAGTGCTTTTGATGGCAATCAGCTCAATCTTGGCTCTGTCCAGCATATGCTAGCGATAGTGAACTTCACTATCGATTGGTCAGTCTGAGCTTGCCCATGCAGTAGCTTGATTTTGGCAGAATAATGTTGATATTTTCTTTTACAGGTTCAACACCAAAATCCAAGCACGAAGTTCAGCTCATCAAGACTTGAGTAAATTTCCATGTAAATCATAGTCTTTAAGCTTCCTATCCTTCTTTCCTACAAACTGAACAATTCTTTTTCTTCCTTTAGTATCCAATTTCACTTGGATCCACTCATGGTTAGTTTGTAGGAATTACTAACATAATTCACATGCTTTAATGGATATAATCAATTCAAGATAGTTGAGCATGGTGAATTAATCATGACTACATGCATAAGGATATATATACATATTCTTTTTCAAATCAATATGCATGTGTATAAGGCTATCCTATGAACATTGTAAGCATTTTGTAATTGTCTTTAAAAACAGAATTCGATGTTCATCTCTAAGGTTTCAGAGTATAAAATCTCAATAAATATTACTGATAATAGAGTAGGAGATTTTACCATTGTATACCTCTACCTTAGGTACATGGAGGATTGCTTTGGCTCACCCAAAAGGTTCTGATAAGCTTGTGCTTGGGTAGCCAAGTTTTCTTATGAGAAACAGAATTCAAGAATCTTCTTATTGATGTCTGAGGAATTCTATTTCTCTTGTTCTCCTCAAGGTAATTGAATGGTACTTCGTGGTAGCTCATTCTTGAGGTAGAACATATTCTTCTTGTCGCTGTCCACTGCTTTGTATGATTTGAACAGGATGTTGCAGCAGTGGATTCTCCTAGAGTTCTCCTTCTATATGTAGATTCTATGAATCTCTTTCTTGAAGCATGAGAAACTCTTGGATTCTTTTCTGCACCAGAATATCCATTTCTTCTAGAATTAATCTGCATATATAAAGTACTAGATGGACATTTTGGTACCCATTTATATTTGGGTCCTTCATTGTTAGCTTTGGACCTTACATGTCCTTTTGGAACCCAAATAAATTTATGTCTCACATTGGAATTTCTTCTAATATTACATATGTGAGAAATATGACCAGATTTTCCACAATAATGGCATATAATAGAATGTTGTGCAATATGAGATTTTATGCAATTATTGTGATGGCCAGATAAGTATAAACACGAATTTGCATGTTCCTTCTTCCAAAAATATTCTCCAGCATATTTTAAAGTATTTTTACTCTTTGAAATATGATCAGTGATAGACAATAAATAAGCTTTATGCAAATCAAAATTGTTTTTCTTAAAAACATAGGAATTGGAACTGTATACCATAATTGCATCTTGAGCTCCGGAGGATGATTTTGCAGATTCGTTCATGTTGAGTTCTTTTGGGGTGTCATATTCCTCTTGACCTTCTGTGTTGACTGAATCATGGAAGTGTTTTGTGATTTCATCTTCTTCAATTTCAAATTCCATTTGTTCATCCAGCATAGACACAGCACTTTGAATCTCAGAGCTGCCAACACTTTCAATATCAACAAAATGATTAGTGGCATATAATGACTCAAGAGTATCCCAAATAGCTTTAGCACTAGAGCAAAGTTTGATTTTCTGAAAATCATTTTTAGTTAAGCCTTTATGCAGAATTTGCATTGCTCTAATGTTCAAGGAAAACATTTTCTTGTCTTTTTCAGTCCAATCCTTTCTAGGTTTGAAATCAAAATCATTTATGAAAACATTCCACATATAATAGTCAAATGATTTTACAAAACTCTTCATCCTAGCTTTCCAAAACCAAAAATCAATATTTTCAAGAAGAGGTGGAATGGTATGATCAAAACCTTCAGAAAACATAATGCACCCAAAGTCAGCCATGATCTTTTCACTTGAGATCGTTGGATCCTTTAAACAAGTGACCGGCTCTGATACCAAATGATAGTGCTGGCTGTCACCCAAGAGGGGGGTGAATTGGGTGATGGGATAAAAACTTAAACTCTTTTCAAAACTTCTCTTTTCTAAAAACACGATGAAGGCAATCTTTAAAATTCTTTTCGGTTTATCACTGAGAGTATTTCAAAACATGAAATGCACTAAAGAGTATACAAGATAGATATGCTGAAAACTAAGAGAGTTAAGGGAAGAGATAATGCAAACAGTGTTTATCCTGGTTCGGTCTAACCTGACCTACATCCAGTCCTCAGGCTCCACCTGAGATTTCTACTACCCTCTCGTTTAAACCAGGCACAAGAGAAGCCTTTACAACCCACAAGTTTAGCCGGGCACTTGTGAAGCCTTTACCACAAGTTTTACAACACGGGATCACCTGCCAACCTTTTCCACTGGTTTTACGAACACGGGATCACCAGCCAACCTTTTCAGAGTTTTAGAATTTTTTCTAAACACTCCCCCTTACTACCCGTAAGGTTACAACCCTGTTCTTAAAGCAACAAGCTTTAGAACAACCTCAAACAATAGAGGATTTTATCAAAGTAATAAGTTCACTAAATGAACAGATTGTGATAATCACTGAAGTACAAATGAATGTATGATGAAATACAAATAAGAGCTTAATAATATGAACAATGAGTGCTCTAGCTCTTCTTTTCTTATACGCTCATCTCATCATTTCTGGGCTCACTGATATGTAACTAATACTCTGAGCAGAGCCTCTGTTTTCATCGTGGTTTGCGTCGTGTGTGTGTAGCTTGTATGAATCTTGTCCCTATACTCCAGATGTCTTCAAGTCTTTATATATGGTCTTATGTTTATGTCCGTTGGAGAATTGGAGAACTAGCCGTTGAGGATTTCTTTCTTCTCTTGCTTCGGCTATGGAGACTGAGTAACGGTAACCTGCTGTTACCTACTCCTGTACTTACTGTCAGCTTTTTCACTAGCGCTAGCTGACTTTGCTTTCGCTAGCTTGACAGTGTAAAATCTGCACTTTAAAAACAATGTATTAGCTTAGCACATATTGTGCTATCGATAGCTAACAAGGCTATCGCTAGCTTCATAGTGTAATTCCAGTACTTAGCTAAACAGATAATCATATAAAGCACAGCAGATGTTATCGCTTGCTTAGTCCATTAGCTCAATGCATCAGCTTATTAGTTTGTCTAAGTTATCACAATGAGCTTTCTTCTATCGATAGCTAATCTCATTATCGCTAGTTACTTGTTAACTGATCTAACATTCTTCCCCGAGTATTTATTCATGTTATCTGAGGGGCCTTAGCGATAGAGACAGAGTCTAGCTATAGGATCTATTCTTATTTGCTTAGGCTAGCTGATTGCACCATATTTTTATATACTTTTCATTGATAAAATCAGTAGATTATCTCATGTTCTTAGGGTAATTGCACCTAATTAGGGTGATTTCTGGCTTTTGCAATCTTTGTTGGAAGTTATTCTAGTCAAGGACAATTTGGGCATAATTAGCATAAATTATTGTTAACCTATTTTCAAGAACATTTGATGCTACCTTAGGTCCATTTTATGTGCAGATCATGAAGGGATATACCCAATGGAAGAGCCAAGTTGCGGACAAGAACGCCGACGGAGCGCAAAGAAGGATTCTGGGTTTCTGCCCCTCGCCGTGGCTCCCCCACGGCGAGGCCCCTCCTCCTGGGCCATTTTCTGCCCCTCGCCGTGGACCCTCCACGGCGAGGCCCCCTGTTATGCAGCCTTTTCTGCCCCTCGCCGTGGACCCTCCACGGCGAGGCCCACGGCGAGGCCAATTCTCATGCTTCTCCTCTGCCCCTCGCCGTGGGAGGCCCACGGCGAGGCTCTGATACAATTCTGCTGCGCGTTTTTCTTCGGGTTTTTTGATTTTAATTGGTAGAATCCGACCCAGAAACCTTATGACCCGACTTCCTCACTATAATTTCGACCTATGCCTTCATTTCCTTCAGATCATTCATTCCCATTCACTCCCAAGAACCCTAAAACTCCTTTCATCCACTTCCACCTCCATCTTCTTCATCTTCCATCTTCCTCCACCCTCTTCTTCCATGGATTTTCGGATGGGGCTTCTTCTTGGGGTTCCTCTTGGAGTTTCTATGTTGGATTGAGGAGCTCTTCATCTCTTGAGGATGGGTTGATGGTGTCTCAAGCATGGGTTCTTCATTTGGGGAAGTTTTTCTTTGTTCTAACATATGTATTTAGGATTTCTTCTATGTTTATTTGAACCTCTCTTGGAAGATGTTTGGATTTATGTATTGGATTGAGATTTTGGATATATATGTGTATGAACTATATGTGTTTATTTTGGGCTTTGAACACTTGAGTTATGAATTCTTATCTACATTGTGGTTGTATGAAGTTAATTTCATTTTAGTGGTTGCTAGTGGACTTAATTGATTGCTTCCATTCATAATCATTGTGATAGCATTTTTATGAGAGCCACAAGTGTTTTGACCCAAAGTATTTCGCACATCAAGTGGACTTTAACACTAACCCTAAGTAATGGCTATGAAAGTGGTTGCTAAATTAGTCATTGATTAGGGCTAGTGGACCCCTAGTGGTTGCTTGGGGATTTCTCTAATTAGACTTGATGAATCAAACCCCCAAATGATTTGAACCTATGTTTGTCACCTCACCTAGACTCAAGAGATCCATTCCATCAATTTCACTTCATCCATCCATCCATTCCGCCTCATTAAAGAAAAGACCAAAAAAATATTGTAGTTAGGCTCATTTTGCATTCTTCATATTAAAAACCCAACAAAACCCCTTTTATACTTCATTTGCATGGCATTTAGTTTCCTAGGTTAGTCATTAGGCTCCTTGAGAGACGATCCGGGATCACACCACTGTAGTGCAATCCTTGGTTTTATAAATATTTTGCATTTAACCCCCAAGGCGATTAGGAAAGGTTAAATCAATGGCGCCGTTGCCGGGGAATCATTTTTGACTCTCTAGGTTAGCTAAATGTCACTTGAGACATTTAGAAGGGGTAGGAGCCTTTAGGTCATATTTACATCATTTCACCATTTAGGTTAGCTTAGATGCATTGCATTTTGCATTATTCTTCTTCTTTTTAATTCTTGTTTTAAATTGTGCATAGGTTAAATTGCTTGTGATTCTCTGGGACTTTGGGGATTCTCATTCTTTTGCAGGAAATACCACTCGGACGGAAGAGGCACCTTCTTCAAGCATGGAAGAGTTTCGTAAAGAAAGAGATAAAATGATGGCCAATCTCAATTCTTTCTTCCAATCCTATGACACACATTGTAGGGACCCACCTTCATCCACTCCACATTCATACTTCGATGAACCTTACTCACCATATTTCCCTCCATGCCATGAGCCATACCCTTCACCATACCAATCTCCACCATATAAGCCATATCATGAATCTCCCCTCCAATTCAAGCCATCCCCCCATTCCTACCAAACTACATACCAACCACCACCACGTGATCCCTCACCTACACCCAAACCCATCACACCTAAACCAACTGGGATTGATGCTTTCTTTGATTATCCTGACATGGATGATCGTACAAAGGAACTCAAGCGGATGTATGAGGTCCATAAGGCTCGTTCCATGGAGTTGTATAGAAAGAAGACCACAATTGGTCTCTCCAAGCAATTGGAAGATGAATTGGAAGAGCTAGGGGAGTACCTCAATGCATTCTACCTGCATGTGCTTTGGAAAAGAACGGGAGGAGAAGAAGGAACATTATGGCCTTATGACACTAATGATGAAGAGGAGCCGGGTGCACTTAATGAAGAGCAACATCCCACATCTCTTGTGGAGAACACCCAACCTCCAGTGGTGACCTTTAATGACCTTCCACAAGTTGAAGAAATGAAGCAAGCTACTCTACAACCTCAAGAGGAAATGCACTCCACACTAGGTAATACTCCTATCCTTGAGGAGATTATTCCTTCTTTGGTTGACCCCTTGATTGAGCAAGCTACTAATCATGAGAGTGAAGATGAGGTGGATGAGGAAATCATTTGTGAATTCCCTCATCGGTTTATTGACGAATATGCTCAACTTAGTGCTTCAAGAAGTAGTAGCTCAATTGAAAATGTTGCTTGCACTATCATGGATTCTTCTTGTGATAACCATGCTTCTCTCCTTGATGCTAGTAAAGATGATGTTGTTGAATTCAATGAGGCTAAATCTTGTTCATGTGTGGAATATGAAATTTATGTGCATTGTTGTGCAGTGAAAAATCATTTAGTTATTGAATATCCAAAGCATGATTGTGCCATATTAAATAACTCTACTATTGAGCATGATGCATCTGCTAGAGCTAGGAGTGCTGCAATTTGTAAGCATGTGATCATTGAAAATGAGAGTTACATTGTGCTTGAGAATGTAACATTGTTCCCATTGAATTGCATGATGTTGAGAGTGCACTTGGGAAGGATTCCTCAAACTTTGCATTTTGATATTTTTGACAATAGGGAATCCTTCCAACAAATACTTTCTTGTGATCTTCCACCTGACATATCCCAAAATGAAAGTGTTTGTTATGCCACTCCCAACGTCCAATTTTCTTTTTTCTCTCTCTCAGCTGCCTCTTGTGTATGTGAATGCAATGTTTTCGCTCCACACACACTTGAGTATTTTCAAAATAAATTTTCTTGTTTTACTCCTACTGATGGGAGTTTGATTGACTTCCTTGGTTGCAATACTTATTTAGATAAATCGTTTCCTTGCCTAGAATTGGATACTGCTGTGTTTGTTGAATCCTTTTTGCAGGAAACACCACAATTCGCACCAAGGAAGGAGCAGGTAGGAGAAGTGGCTCACATGAAGCCACGCATGTTTCTCATTCGAGATGAGAACTTCTCCTATAAGAGTTTGAAGCGTTTTAAACGCAAGGTTGTCCCTCTCCTCTCTTGTACTTTCATTGCCTTCAATTGTTGCATGCTCTTTTGAGATTATGATGAATGATAAGTGTGGGGGAGGGACTGCACCATTAGTAAAAGGTAGACCTAGTGTTAGTTGAGTCAATAAATCCCCATTGTGTTCTCTTGCTTACTGCACCTTACATTTTGATTTTGCATTGAGGACAATGCAAGATTTAAGTGTGGGGGAAGGGTCGTGTTGCCTAGGTAGTCTTTTTGCTTGATTTATTGGTTTTATCATGTTTATGCCACATTAGAGGTAATTTTTGAAATTCTTTGTCAAATTTTTCAAAATCCAGGTAGATTGTGCTCCTTAGTCTTTTGTTGCAATGGAGGGTCGCATTCAGTGCAATGGAGGACCTAATTGCATTTTTCTACCCATTTTTAAAACTTGTTTGTGAAAACCTAGTGTGGCAAAATTTTGGAAAACCATGGAGCAAGACTGGACCTTACCCTTTGATTAATGAGCTTCAGGGGCAATGGGAAGAATTCTAAGAATTATGCATTTTATCCTTTCAATCTTCAAAGAGCTAGCGATGAGTTATTTTCAAGCATATGCATTGTGTTAATTGGCCCTGCAATTGGATTTTAATTGGCAATTGAGGTTAACCTTGTTGTGAGATTTTTGGGCCTATCTTCCTTTCAAGAGTGTATACTTGCTTGATCATTCAATTTCTAGAACTTGTCTCTGCTCTTTGTCAAAGCTAGAATTACATTCATGCATGAAGATGATTTAGGCATTCATTTCATCACCCATTCTCCCCAAACACAAACCCACAATATGTCATTTTCCATTTTCACCCATTTTGAGCCATTCCTTGGTTGTAATGCATTAATGTGAATCTTGTGATGAAGCATTGAGTTTGAGCCACTTTTGTTGTTGTTAATGCCATGTATGAGTTGAAAAGAAAAAAAAATATATAGAAAAGTGTATACAAAAAAAAAAAGAGAGAAAAAGAAAGTTTGAAGAATAAGGCATTTCTTGGTGTGGCATCATTATTATTGAAATTATGCTCTCATGTGCTATGTTCTTAAATTGTGACTTTGAATTGCATTACAACCTTTCCTTTTCCATAACATGCAATCCATCTTGCCTTTTCCATCATTTCAACCCTGCAAGTCCTTCTGATTCGTACATGATTGTATGCTTGAGTGGAGATATTAGATTAGTTACAAGCTTATGGTAAATTGTTGTTTGAGCAAGTTAAGTGTGAAAAGGTCCCACATGAGGTGAGTAGAGGGAAACACTATCATCTTGAGAGTCCTCTTTGCCATTGTTCATCCGATTGCTTTGCCAATTCTCCCTTTGCATATTCTTGATCATGACTCATGCTAGCCTGAGATTATTGATTGGTTAAAACCATTCTTCTTTGCATTGTACCCTTTGTCCAGGAGTACAAAGGTCTAAGTGTGGGGGAAATGATTGCACCATATTTTTATATACTTTTCATTGATAAAATCAGTAGATTATCTCATGTTCTTAGGGTAATTGCACCTAATTAGGGTGATTTCTGGCTTTTGCAATCTTTGTTGGAAGTTATTCTAGTCAAGGACAATTTGGGCATAATTAGCATAAATTATTGTTAACCTATTTTCAAGAACATTTGATGCTACCTTAGGTCCATTTTATGTGCAGATCATGAAGGGATATACCCAATGGAAGAGCCAAGTTGCGGACAAGAACGCCGACGGAGCGCAAAGAAGGATTCTGGGTTTCTGCCCCTCGCCGTGGCTCCCCCACGGCGAGGCCCCTCCTCCTGGGCCATTTTCTGCCCCTCGCCGTGGACCCTCCACGGCGAGGCCCCCTGTTATGCAGCCTTTTCTGCCCCTCGCCGTGGACCCTCCACGGCGAGGCCCACGGCGAGGCCAATTCTCATGCTTCTCCTCTGCCCCTCGCCGTGGGAGGCCCACGGCGAGGCTCTGATACAATTCTGCTGCGCGTTTTTCTTCGGGTTTTTTGATTTTAATTGGTAGAATCCGACCCAGAAACCTTATGACCCGACTTCCTCACTATAATTTCGACCTATGCCTTCATTTCCTTCAGATCATTCATTCCCATTCACTCCCAAGAACCCTAAAACTCCTTTCATCCACTTCCACCTCCATCTTCTTCATCTTCCATCTTCCTCCACCCTCTTCTTCCATGGATTTTCGGATGGGGCTTCTTCTTGGGGTTCCTCTTGGAGTTTCTATGTTGGATTGAGGAGCTCTTCATCTCTTGAGGATGGGTTGATGGTGTCTCAAGCATGGGTTCTTCATTTGGGGAAGTTTTTCTTTGTTCTAACATATGTATTTAGGATTTCTTCTATGTTTATTTGAACCTCTCTTGGAAGATGTTTGGATTTATGTATTGGATTGAGATTTTGGATATATATGTGTATGAACTATATGTGTTTATTTTGGGCTTTGAACACTTGAGTTATGAATTCTTATCTACATTGTGGTTGTATGAAGTTAATTTCATTTTAGTGGTTGCTAGTGGACTTAATTGATTGCTTCCATTCATAATCATTGTGATAGCATTTTTATGAGAGCCACAAGTGTTTTGACCCAAAGTATTTCGCACATCAAGTGGACTTTAACACTAACCCTAAGTAATGGCTATGAAAGTGGTTGCTAAATTAGTCATTGATTAGGGCTAGTGGACCCCTAGTGGTTGCTTGGGGATTTCTCTAATTAGACTTGATGAATCAAACCCCCAAATGATTTGAACCTATGTTTGTCACCTCACCTAGACTCAAGAGATCCATTCCATCAATTTCACTTCATCCATCCATCCATTCCGCCTCATTAAAGAAAAGACCAAAAAAATATTGTAGTTAGGCTCATTTTGCATTCTTCATATTAAAAACCCAACAAAACCCCTTTTATACTTCATTTGCATGGCATTTAGTTTCCTAGGTTAGTCATTAGGCTCCTTGAGAGACGATCCGGGATCACACCACTGTAGTGCAATCCTTGGTTTTATAAATATTTTGCATTTAACCCCCAAGGCGATTAGGAAAGGTTAAATCACTAGCTCTATACATTCCATTAGCTATGGTGAAGGCCTTAGCGATAGAGGTATTGTTCTTTCATTGGATTACTGCTAAGTCCTCATTAGCCATTGATATCCTAAGCATTCCAGATTAGCGATAGGTTCAAGCTTAGCGATAGAGAATCTGTTACCTATTAGATTTTACTTATTCATTGCTAAGGTAACCTACACTCTTTTACTTAGCCATTATGATTCTTATCTCAATTCATTCCAGACTAAGTTACATGCTCTTATGGACATGTTATGTGATCATGTATGCAATGCTTCAATCACAGTAAACACATAGCAAACATGTAGTAGGAGATAAGCACTTTATCCACACTTTTTGCTTCCTACTTTTAATTCTATATTTGACATCATCAAAACTAAGCATATCCAACAGCAAGGACACATGGTCCATTCATGCCAAAGTACTACGAAAATTTGTTGTCCGTAAGAAGGTTGCTCCCCACCCTATTTGGAAGGTCAGAATGATATTGGTTGACAATCTCTATCATTGGTCCAAATCAGCATAAAACAACTCTCTATCATTGGTCCAAGTCAGCATAAAAAAAATTCAAGAAAGTTAATCTTAATGGCTATAAAAAAAATCCTTTTATTTCATTGATTAATTAATGTGACTTATCGTTTAATTTAACACATCTTTTTATTGGACTGAAAATTTTGCTTTTATTAACAGGATAATATTCAAGTTGGCATTGAGGTGAATTTTGCATTTGTATTTGTGTTATTTTGTAGGTCATTTTTCAACTACCTAATCAGATTGTTAGTGATTGCAGGAGTCTATGGCTTCATGCAGCACTGGCATTACTACTTCAAAGCTTGATGCTACTGAAGACTTTGACGCAACTACTATATCACAACTTTTTACTCCTCCTGAGAGTATAACCAAGCGTAAGAAGACCACTAATAATTCATCCAATGAAATCGAAGAAATTGGTTTGAGTGACTTCGCCTCGCCAAGATTTAGCTCCAACAAGACAGTCCTAACACCAAAGAAAATAAAGAAGGAGAAATGATGGGAGTCAATGGAGGCTGAACTTTAAACAATGTTTATGAAATATGCAAGTTACTGTCATGGATCTTTTTGTATGTTTAGTGTTTTTTATCATGAATTCCATTCCCTTGATAATTATGATCTTCTTAGTGTTCAGTTTTAATATTTTCTATTTAACTTTGTGTTGTTATTACTGAATGAGGTTTGACATTTTATTAAGTTTGCATTGTCAAAGTACGATGCCTCTAAAGGTTGTCTTCAAATACATACTTTTGTCCTTAAAAATTTTATATTTGGTAATCAGAAAAAAATGGAAACTTACTTTTTTCAACAATATTTTAGGAGCAAGTTGGACCAAATTAGTACAATTTGTAAACATAACAAAAAAATTCATTTGAAAAGATAAACAAAAGAAAAGATATCAAATAAAGATTAAAATATTGTAGTTACAAAAAATATTAAGATATATCATTCATAAAGATATAAAGAATCAGAAACTCAATTTTGAAAATATTTAAAAAATAATTCAATTATGATGATCAATTCAAGAAATTTAAAAGAAAGTTAATCTTAATGGCTATAAAAGAAATTTAATCTTTATGGTGGCTTAATTTAAATTTAATTTAATTTCTAAATCTCATTTCCGTGTATCATATAAAATAAAATATAAATTGAAATAATAAGACGAATTACAGCGATCATAAGAAAATTCAAAATTTTCAAAAAAAATTAAACAATAGGATGATGTATCTTAAAATTGCAGATTCAAAATATAAAAATACAATGTTAACAAATTTTATATTTGGTAATCAGAAAAAAAAATGGAAACTTACTTTTGTCAACAATATTTTAGGAGCAAGTTGGATCAAATTAGTATGATTTGTAAACATAATAAAAAAATTCATTTGAAAAGATACGATGTTTGAATTAAGATAATATACAGTGATCAATAAGAAATTTCAAAATGTTCTTAAAAAAATGATGGAACTTAAAATTGCAGATTCAAAAATTTTAAAAAAAAGATCTTAGTAAGTAGAAAATAATGATAGGTTTTAAAATAAAATAATAATCATCATCAATCATCAATCAAATAAAAAACAAAAGAAAAGATATCAAATAAAGATTAAAATATTGTAGTTACAAAAAATATTTAGATATTTCATTCATAAAGATATAAACAATCAAAAGCTCAATTTCGAAAATATTTGTAAACTATAAAGTATTTTAAAATAATAAGATAATTTAAAGTGACCAATAAGAATATTCTAAATTTTCATAAAACATTTGGAATTAGTCATTAAAATAGGATCCATAAGGAATTAGTTATTTAATAATAAAATATTCTCACAAACAAAGAAGTAAAGGATTGAAAACAATTTTGGAAATATTTGTAAAAACATAAAATTTTGTAAATTTATTTCTTCAAAATATATATTAACTGTCAAATATTATTTTCGTATCAAATAAAATATAAATTAAAATAATAAGACGATTACAACGATCATAAGAAAATTCAAAATTTTCAAAAAAAAAAAAAAAGAATATGATGATGTATCTTAAAATTGCAGATTCAAAATATAAAAATACAATCTTAACAAATTTTATATTTGGTAATCAGAAAAAAAAATGGAAACTTACTTTTGTCAACAATATTTTAGGAGCAAGTTGGATCAAATTAGTACGATTTGTAAACATAATAAAAAAATCAATTATGATAATAAATATTAATTGCCTAATATGTTGTGCCTAATAAATCTCATTGAAAATACTTATATTATCATATTTATATTAATCAACTTATCGGTTCATACTTGGAGACATCTACCAACAATGGAACATCAAAAAGGGCAAAGAAAACTTGGGCGTGATGACAGTCACAGAGGTGAGTTACAAGATCTTAAAAGACATAAGGACTGTTAATGGTGTTGTACACTCTACATTTAGAGAGGCATGTTATTCTCTTGGGTTGCTTAATGATGATCAAGAGTTTGTAAACGCAATTAAAGAGGCTTCATTATGGGCATCTGAAAATTATCTTCGGAGATTCTTTGTAAGCATGCTACTAAGTCACTCCCTATCTCTACCTTTGTATTGTGTGGGAGCAGACGAAGAAGATAATATGTGAAGATTTATTGTATGTCAGCCACAATGACCTACGTCACTCTGGTACCAATTCCTCATTCCTCAATCATATTTATTTAACGCATAATTACTATTTTTTTGAGCTGAAATTTAACACATAACTAAGAGCTTTATGTCCCTACAACATGCATCCACAGTCATTACTTTATAGTACTACTATTAAATATTAAATATATGATAACTGCAAATGAAGGATAACAATATTTGCATTTGCAATTTGTTGATTGATTGAAATACTTTATATTGTTTAAACAGATATTGAATTTAATGAACTGAGCAAGGAGCAAGCTGGACTGTGTCGAATTGAGCAACTTCTACAAAGAAATGGGAAGAGTCTAGCAGATAATCCATCTATGCCAAGAGCAAATTTGGTAGACTACTTTGATACAATGAACCAACTTATCCTTCATGAGCTAAACTTCAATAAGGATCATGAAAGAGAAAAGTATGAGATGTTGAAGTCATCAATGAATGAGGATAAGAGAATCATTTTTTATTGTGTGATGGCAGTTGTTCAATAAAAAACCGGGGGTTTCTTCTTTGTTCAAGGATGCGGTGGAACTGGTAAGACCTACCTTTGGAATACACTCACTGCAGCAGTACGAGCATGTGGGGGGATTATATTAAATGTGGCGTCAAGTGGAATAGTTGCAACTTTGTTGCCATCTGGTAGAACAGCGCATTCCAGGTTCCACATTCCTATTGCAATTAATGAGAATTCAATTTGTGGCTTGACCCAAAATTCGCAAGAAGCAAACCTCATCAACGCATCTAGCCTAATCATTTGGGATGAAGCACCCATAATAAAGAGACATAGTGTCGAGGCTGTTAATCGTACATTGAGGGATATAAGGAAATGTGATTCAATCTTCGGTGGTAAGTGCGTTGTCATGGGAGGTGACTTCAGGCAGATACTACCTGTAGTGCAAAGAGGTGGGAGGGCAGAAATTATTGATACAACATTAAACACGTCCAACTTATGGCATAAGTGTGCATTAATGGAGCTCAAGAAGAACATGAGACTACAATCCTCAGACGATCCAGAGGAACAAGCAATAATCAGGTCATTCTCTGAATGGTTATTGAAGGTTGGAGATGGGAAGATTGGACTACCACATGATGGAACTACAGAAATTCAAATGCCAGAGGAATTATTGTTGTCAGATGGGGTGATCCTATTAAATCAATAGTTGAAGCTACGTTTCCAGATTTATCGGATCACTTATTTGAGGAAAACTATTTTACAAATTGTGCAATTCTTGCTCCCACAAATAAGAGGTGGTCGATAGTTTGAATAACTACATTTGTTCTTCACTCCCAGGTGATGTGGTTGAATATCTCAGCTCAGATGCAATCAGCCACACGGACAATGTGAACAATAGGTTTGAAGATTTGTACAATTTTGAGTTTCTGAATTCAATCAATTGTTCTGGAATGCCCCGTC
Source organism: Mimosa bimucronata (assembly GCA_037074515.1). Taxonomy (NCBI): domain Eukaryota; kingdom Viridiplantae; phylum Streptophyta; class Magnoliopsida; order Fabales; family Fabaceae; genus Mimosa; species Mimosa bimucronata. The sequence goes on along the minus strand of CM073445.1, from coordinate 23,359,793 downwards.
GCATATTGAAGCTAAGGTCGGAGTTCTGATAATGCTAATAAGAAACATTGACCAAGCCGCAGGTCTTTGTAATGGCACCAGGTTGAGGGTTACACATCTTGGCAAGAATTTCATTAAAGCAGTTGCTCTCAACGGGAGCAGCATTGGACAAGAAGTTCTTATACATCGCGTGGACATGAATCCATCAGAGTTTAAGTTACCATTCAACATGACAAGAAGGCAATTCCCTGTTATCATTTCTTCTGCAATGACAATAAACAAAAGTTAAGGACAATCAATGTCGACTGTTGGTTTATACCTACAGAGCCCTGTATTCTCACATGGTCAGCTGTATGTTGCTTTGTCACGTGTGAAGAGTGTAAAAGGCTTGAAAATACTAATCTTGGACGAGAAAAGAAGAAATATAAGCAAGACCAGTAACGTAGTATACATAGAGGTTTTCCAAAATTTGTACACCAATTGACCTTATTTATTTTACAATTGAAAGAAATTTCTTTTACCTTCACGGTTCAAATTTTTTAGCATTCCGAATTGCATTCACATAATTTTTATTTAGGTGTTTGGATTGTGCATATGCATAATTTTCATTTTATTACAACTCCTACCGATTGCGCATCCCTTATGAAGATATCGTTCAGCTTAAATCATTGTTAGTGTGGAACGCTTAACTTGAGAATGGCAAGAACGCACAAGAGGGGGTGAATTGTGCTTCAAAAATAAATACAGCTTAAATGTAGAACACAATCTTTTATACTGGTTCGACCAACAATGCCTACGTCCAGTTCTCCAACTCCTCGTTGGGTTCCACTAACCACAGGTTTTACAACACAGGTTCACCTGCCAACCTTTACAACAGAGCTCTAGATCTCTCTCTAAACGCTCCCCCTTACAACTTGTAAGGAAACAACCCTGTCCTAAAGCCCCGAGCTTTAGAACAACCTCAAAAAGAAGAGGATTTCAATAAATGAGTTCACTCAATGAACAGATTTTGATAATCACTTAAGTACAAGAATCTCACTAAGAGTAATAAATGCTTTTGAGCTTTTGTGAGTAAAGAGCAGATAGAAAAATTAAATTTAGTCAGTCATGTATTCTTCTCTGCTTCTTAAATGCTTAGATCTTGTTATTTATATCTCTTCACATCTTGCCTTTTCTTTCAGCTTCATGAGGTCGTTTGAAATTAGTTGTTGGGAGCTCCTAGCCGTTGGAAATAAATGTTGTTCTTCATCTTTGTCAACTTTCTTCTCTTGCTTCAATTAATTCTCGCAGAGGATGAGCTAAGAGAAAACAGAGACTGAGAGTAACGATAACCTACAACAATTGTACTTGCATAGCAGCTTTGTCAGGAGCTCTAGCATCCTTTGCTATCACTAGCTTCATAGTGTGAGTCCTGCATTTAGCCGTTAGCTAAACAAGTATTCAAGTGAAGCTCAGAAGGTGTTATCGCTAGAGGGTTTCATTAGCTCAATGTTCAGAGATAATGTAATAGCTATCTAATTATCTAAGTTATATCAGCAAGAATATCTCTATCGATAGCTAACATGTTATCGCTAGTAACTAGACTATTGCTGGTTACTACGTTATCGCTAGTTGCTATGTTATCGCTAGCTCAACTCATTAGCTTATTAGTTCAAGGTGTATTAGCTATCTGAATGTCTAAGTTATTTCAACAGGTGTTTGTTTATCGATAGTTGTTCGCGTTATCACTAGCCATTATGTTATCACTAGCTTAACTTAGTTCATTTTCTGCTAGCTATTCTAACATTCTCCCCTTTGTGATATTCATGTTATCTATGGGGCCTTAGTGATAGTACAGAGCTTTAGCGATAGTGATCTACTTGTTCTTTGCTTGCTTAGGCTAGCTCAACTCTTTGTATTAGCGATAGTGAAGGTCTTAGCGATAGTGATATTGACTTTTCTTCAGATTTTGCTAAGTCTTCATTAGCTAATGTTATCCTAAGCTTACTATTCATTAGCGATAGGCCCTAGCTTAGCGATAGTGCATCTGTTATCTATAGGATTTTACTTATTCAATGTTCAGATAACCTACACTCTTTTACTTAGCCATTTAACGTGATTCTTATCTCAATTTATTCCAAACTAAGTTGTATGCCATTTGTTTATTTTACTTATGATATCCATGGGTTCAGTCTTTATCAAAACTTAAGATTCTAACATTCTCCCCCTTTTTGATGATGACAAAACATAAGTAAAACATATATAAGATAAAGCATGTTCAGAGCATAGGTATGCACTATATATAAGATAGAACATGTACAAAGCATGACTTAAGATAAAACATGTAAGTTGTGCAGAATGATCATATGTTCTCAGAATCAAGGTTTTTCAGGATTAACTAAATATGAAGTGTATGCAGAGTGATTCCTAAAGACTAGGGCCTTTTCGTTGTTGAATTTGGCTCCTGAGGGTGAGGTGAAGTATTCTTCATCACGTCCATCAAAAATAGAGGAGTCAGAATAGAAGAATCTGTCTTGCTCAATGGACTGAGTAGGTTCAGTAACTTGCTCAGTGGCCTGAGTAGGTTCAGCGAGAGAGACCTTTTTAGAGGCAGCCTTCTTAGCCTTAGATGTGTGAAACCTCCTTTTATATACCCACATTTTCTTTCCTTGAGCAATTTCTTTTCCCAATTTCTTTCTTCTCTGTGTAGCCTCTTTCTCTGCTTTCCTCTTTGCCTCAGCAGCAGCTTTCTTAGCCTTTCTCAAGTCCTCTGTAATAGCCTTTTTCTCTTCTCTTGTCAACTTGAAGGGAGGAGCTGGCTTCTTAGGAGCCACTCGCTTGATCGTTATAGCTCTTTCCTCAGGAACCTCAGGGGAAGCCATAGGTGTGACTTTGAAAGAAATTTCTTCTCTGGCTTTCCTTTTGGTCCTTTCCCCTTTGCTCTTCCTCTTCTCAGCCTCAAGCACTAGCATCTTCTGAATGTCATCCTTGACCTTATCTCCAGTGCTAGGCTTGTCCTTAATTATTATTTCAACATCTGCTTCAGGAGGAATGACAGAGACAGGAACTGGCTTTGAAGGATTGATACTTTAAGGGATGCCATGCTTCTGCGTAATCAAGGCTGCTTTAGCAAGAATGTCCACTTCTAGATCATTGGAAGCTTGAACTTCTTCTTCTTGAGGAGGAGGAGCATTGGAAGATTTAGGAGGAGGAGGAGTCGTATGGTCCTCAGAGTCCATGTAGCTGCGAGCTATCCCTCTGACAACTTCCTCAACCTCTTCAGCATACATGGAAGCATCAATGTCTTTCTCCCCGATTTTGTCATCATCATTGCCAAGGAGAAGGGTTGGGCTAAGGGTTGGTGAAGGGATAGGAGGGTTGGTAGCGCTAGTGGTGGTGGTAGGGATAGGAGTGCTATCGTTAGGGAAAGGGTTAGCGATAGGGGTTTTTGTTGGAGTTGGAACTTTGGTGGTTTCTGGTATGGAAGAATGGTGAGGTTGGGTAGGAGATGGAGTAGGGGAGGGGTTTTGCGAGTGAAGGGGTGATGAAGAAGGGTTAAGAGGTGAGTGAGAGTGGTGAATGGGGGAATGGGTTGATGATGTGCCTTGGGGTTGAGAGAAAGCTGCCTTTTTCTTGATGTCTTCGGGAGCAAGACAGAGGCAATCTTCCAAATTCCTTACTTGTGCCTGAAGCTCCAGGATTGGCTTCATCAATTCAGCTTTCTGAGCTTTTAGGGCAAAGTTGAATTCTGCAGAGAGTCTGAAGATGATTTCCTCAACTGCTTCTTGTGAGAACACAGAGGGCTTTGATGTAGCAGCAGGAGGAGGAGGAGCTCTTCTAGATTTTCATCAACAGAGTCTGGCTGAGCTGAGGAAGAGGGTGCATGAGAAGCTTGAGATTGGGAGCCAGAAATACCCTCATTTGCGCCCACTGAAATACCCATCTTCTTCAGGATGGAGGTGGTTAGCTGCTTGCACTTTTTGTTCTCTCCATCCCCTAATGATTTGATCTTGGAGAATTCCAGGATGTAAGAGATGAGTTGAGGGTAGGGAAGAGGAGCCTTGGGAGATTTATCAGATAGAAACTAGAGTATCTCCATGCACACCATCTGGCCTGGATTGAGAGAAACCTTTTGAATGAGGTTAGCGAGCCAGGGGTTGTCAATCTTTGCAAAGCTGCTGAAGTTCCCTGATTTGTGAGTCATGATCCTGGTGTAGACATAATGAAGGATCCTATTGACCACAGGCATATCAGCTGGCTTGTTGGAGGTGGTCTCATATATCTCTGCAAGTTCTTCATCAGAATATTTCTCCGCAATATATCATTTGTTGTACTCTTCGCCAAAGATCCCCAGTATTCTGTTGATAGCCTTCCACCCGAAAATGATGCCTCTTCCTCTCAAGCAGGACTTGAAGGAGATGTTCATGAGCTTGCCCTTCTTGTATTCTGGAACTGGTTGCAGACTTGAGTAGAATGATCTCAGTACGTCCTCATTGTAGTCATTCTTCACGCTCAGCCAGTTCTTGTAAGGAAGCAGCCAAGCATCCAAATCAAAGCCTTCCTGCTTGAAATAGTCCAAATCTACCTTTACGGCAGCCCTATCTAGGGTTATTTTCTCTGCAAAGAATGTGCTGGGAGCTTCCAGGGGTTCTTCTAAATAGGGTATACTGGCATTAGTTTCTTTTTGCCTCTTTGGGTTGCTCTCAACTATATCTTTAGAGAAAGAGACATTCTTCTTCGCCCGCGACCCTTTATTAGCGGATGTGGAAGATGGATTAGCGCTAGAGGTTTCTTTTTCAGAAGGAGCTTTGGTTCTGGCCATTTTAGGGTTTTGGAAGAAAGGTTTAAGAATGTGTATGCTGAAGTGCTTAGAGAGGATTTGGAGTAGAAGAGAAATGGTGAGTGGTTGTGAATGATGAATGCAGATGCAAATGACCTAATTTTATAAGTTCAAAGTTTATCATTAATGAAGACCATTCGCTAACGTTTCGCATTCTGACTTGTATAAGTGACTTGCTATCGCTAGCAGGTAGACCACTGGCTAACATTTCATATTCTGACTTGTCCAAGTGACTTGCTTATTGCTAATAAGAGCTGCTCTCGCTAGCATGCATGATCCCACGCTGAATAAGTGACTTGTACTTATCACTTAATCCTTCCAGCTATCGATAGCTGACTTTGCTATCGATAATGCTTTTGGCTAGCGATGGCAATCTTAGCTCAAACTTAGCTTTGTTCTACATATGCTAGCGATGGTGAAATTCACTATCGATTGGTCAGTCCTGCAAAACTTAAGATTTGGCACTCTGATGCCTAAGTTAGTGATTGATTTATATGAACAAGATGAAATCAAATCAAGAATTAGGTCAAAAATATTTACAACTCATTTGGATTCACCATTCCTAATTCTCTTCTAATAAAGCTGAATTGGTCTGACCCAAGAGGTTTGGTGAATATATCAGCAAGTTGAAGATTAGTTGAGATGAACTCCACCTTGACATCCTTCTTCTGGACATGATCTCTTAGGAAGTGATGTCTCACATCAATATGCTTGGTTCTGAAATGATGAACTGGATTCTTGGCCAAGCTTATTGTGCTGGTGTTGTCACAGAGAATAGGTACTTTTGGGAATTCCAAACCCAGATCTCTTAGTTGATGCTTAAGCCATAAGACTTGAGCACAACAACTTGCTGCTGCAATATATTCAACCTCTGTGGATGAAAGGGAGACACAATTTTGCTTCTTGCTAGCCCAAGAGACCAAACAGCCACCAAGGAATTGACATTGACCACTTGTACTTTTTCTATCTATCTTAAAACCTGCATGGTCAGATTCAGTATAAGAAAGAAGGTACTCTTGAGTTCCCTTGGGATATCATAGCCCAAGCTCTTGAGTTACTTGTAAATATCGCAAAATCCTTTTTACATTGGTCAAGTGGGACTCTTTAGGATTTACTTGATATCTAGCACACATTCCGACACTAAATTGAATATCAGGCCTACTAGCAGATAAATAAAGTAAAGAACCAACCATTCCTCTATAAAGAGATTGACTAATTACTTTGCCCTTAGCATCCGCATCTAAGCTGGCAGAGGTACTCATGGGAGTGTCCTCATCTTTAGATTGCTCCATCCCAAACTTATTGAGAATCTCCTTACAATACTTGGTTTGGGAGATGAAGATGCCATCTTTCTTTTGTTTTACCTGCAGGCCTAGGAAGAATGTTAATTCTCCCATCATAGACATTTCAAATTTGCCCTGCATCATCTTAGCAAACTCTTCACAGAGCTTTTCATTAGTTGCACCAAAAATAATATCATCAACATAAATTTATACTATGAGCATATGTTTATCTGTATGCATGATGAATAAGGTATTATCTAATTTTCCTCTAGAAAATCCTTTTTCAAGTAGAAATGTACTAAGTCTCTCATACCAAGCTCTAGGTGCCTGTTTGAGACCATAAAGAGCCTTTTTAAGTTTGTAAACATGGTCAGTCTTGGAGTTTTCTTCAAAACCAGGAGGTTGTTCTACATATACCTCTTCTTTGATATAGCCATTAAGAAAGGCACTCTTAACATCCATTTGATAAAGTTTAATATTTTTTATGGATGCAAAAGCTAGAAGAATCCTTATTGATTCAATTCTTGCAACTGGAGCAAAGGTTTCTTTATAATCAATGCCTTCTTCTTGGTTATACCCTTTGGCAACTAATCTGGCTTTATTTTTGACAATTTGACCAGTTTCATCAAGTTTGTTTTTGAAAACCCATTTAGTACCAATAATAGGATGATTCCTTGGTCTAGGTACTAGATCCCAAACTTGATTTCTTTTAAATTGATTAAGTTCTTCCTGCATTAAGTTCTTCACTATAGCTAGAGAGTATTCTATCGCTAGAAGCCCATTGATAACATGAATAAATGAAAGGAAATATAACTAGCAGAAATATAAATCCAAGTCCTAGAGCTAATGAAATAAGCTATCAATAACAAAAGTGTTTCAGATAATGATCATTCAGATAGCTAGTGCTTGAGAGCAAATGAGTCAAATGAGCTAACATAGTTGCTAGCGCTAACACATTTAGCTATCGATAATAGGATACCTTGAAACACTCTGATAATCATCTCAGTATCCTTAAAGCTAATGAGCAATCAAGTAACTAGCGAAAATTGGATTAGCTATCGATAGAGAAGCGTTTGTTAATATAATATTGAATGTGTTAGCAATAATACTCTTGTCTATTGATATAAGAATGCTCTGAAATACCTTATATATTGTCTTTATCTCATTGAGCTAATGGACTCAGTTTGCGATAGCATCTTCTGTGCATTAAATGATTATTTTATTCAGCTAACAGCTTAAGTGCAGAACTCACACTAGTAAGTTAGCGATAGTAGATCTAGCTAGCGCTAATGAAAAAGCTGCCAGAAAGTACATTTTATACGGATGCTCAGAACACTAAGTCTGTCTCTCTCCTAGCTCACCCTACACAAGAAGTAGTTGAAGCTAGAGCAGAAAGTTAAGCCCGATGAAGAAGCTGCATTAAATGCCAACAGCTATAAGCTCCCAACGACTAAATTCAAACGGCCTCTTGAAGATTGAATGCTAGGGCAAAATCTGAGAAGAGATATAAATACAGAACTTGAGCATTTATTGAAGAGATGACGAAAAACAAGAATATTCATATACTCATTCATTGCTCTCTGTTTTGTGTATTTATTGTTTAGAGATTTTATCTGTACTTAAGTGTGTATCACAATCAGTTCATTAAGTGAACGTATTTATTGAAATCCTCTACTGTTTGAGGTTGTTCTGAAAGCTTGGTGCTTTAGAACATGGATATTACCTTACAGGTAGTAAGGGGGAGTGTTTAGAGTGATTCTAAAACTCTGTAAAGGTTGGCAGGTGAACCTGTGATCGTAAAACCTGTGGTAGGCTTCTCTTGTGCCAGGATTAAACAAGAGGATAGTGGAAATCTCAGGTGGAGCCTGAGGACTGGATGTAGATCTGAGTTGACTGAACCAGGATAAACTCTGTGTGCATTATCTCCTCTTTTAACTCTCTTAGTTTCCAGCATATCAAAACTAATTTCAGTACATTTCATGTTTTGATATATTCTCTGTGATAAACCTAAAAGGATTTCAAAGATTGACATCTCTTGTATTTTAGTTAATTGAATTTAAGGTTTTTATTCTATCACCCAATTTACCCCCCTCTTGGGTGATAGCCAGTACTAACACTTCCCTTGTAGAGCTCATATGGAGTCTTCTCCATCCCCTTTCTGATATATGCTCTGTTTGAGATGTAGCATGCTATGCTCATTGCATCTGCCCAAAACATTTGAGGCACTTGTTTCTCATTTAGCATGCTCCTTGCCATTTCTGTGAGCACTCTATTTTTCCTCTCAACAATACCATTTTGTTGAGGAGTACGAGGAGCAGATAAGTTGTGTTCAATACCACTTTCATCACATAACTCCATGAACTCCTTGTTCTCAAACTCTCCTCCATGATCAGTCCTGATTGCTACAATCTTGGCGCCTTTTTCATTCTACAATTTCTTGGCAAGCACACAAAAAGCATCAAAAGTTCCTTGCTTAGAGGAAAGAAACATAATCCAAGTAAACCTTGAATAGTCATCCACAACTATAAGAGTGTATCGACTTCCACCTAGACTTTTCACTCTTGCAACCCCAACTAAATCCATGTGGATTAGTTCCAATGGCCTACTTGTGGAAATTGTCTTCTTGGTTTTAAATGAAGACTTTGTTTGTTTGCCCCTTTGACAAGATTCACAGATTAAATCATACTTAGCCCTAAAACTAGGAATACCTATGACTAGTTCCTTTTTAACTAGTTTATCAAGTTGAGTAAAATTTACATGGGCTAGTCTCTTATGCCACAGCCAACAAGTTTCATCATTTGAAATAAAACATTTTTCTTCAAGTTGTTGGCATAAATCTATAGTGTATAAGTTACCATTTCTACTTGATTTTAGCTTACACTTAAGATCAGTTTTATTTATATCTAAATCCCTTTTATCAACAATAAGGCATTCATTAGAATCAAAAATTACCCAGTTACCATGGTCAGTGCTCTGGCTGACACTTAGCAAGTTGTGGCATAGGCCATCCACCAGGTACACATCTTTGACAGGACCAACTTCACCAACTCCAGTGATCTTTCCACTTTGGTTTCCACCAAAACTGACTTTGGCTCCATCTTTTATCACTAGATTGTTGAACTTGTCTTGTCACCGGTCATATACCTTGAGCATCCACTATCAATGTACCACTTTTCTTTGTTGGATGCTTTAAGGCATACCTGCACAAACTAGACAGATTTAGGTACCCAAACTCTCTAGGGTCCTTTAGGGTTAGTCTTGTGCTCTAAGTTGATAAAAACCTTAGGCACATGAGTTCCTTTAGGAACCTACTTATAAGTGCCACCAATTCCAAATTTTCTTGGGTTGCAGGTAGATTGAGTATGACCCTTTTTGTTACAGTAATTACAAAAACTATATGGTGAGGAATATTCAGAAGATTTTTTGAAATACTTTAAATAGGGTTTCACCTTGGGTTCTTCCCATTTCTTTGAAGCTTTTTGCTTTGGCTCATAACCGATGCCAGTTTTGTTTCTAAAAGCTTTTTGATCTTTTAAAATTACTTTCAGCATCTCTGAGCCTTTTGTAAACTTCTCTAAAGCATTTGAAAGCTTTTCTTTCTCCTTCAACAAGTTTTCACAGTTAGAACATTTGTCAGAATTTGTTGGAGGATTAGCTATTGATGGAGGACTAGCTATTGATAGCACAACTCTAGGAGTTTGCGATAGCTCTTCCTCTATCGATAGTACAGAAGGAACTTTGGGTGTAGAAGAAGAAATATTTTTCTTAAGTTCCTTATTTTCTTTTCTTAAACCTACAACTTCTTTAGCAAGCTTAGTTAATTCAATATGCATTTCATCATACATGCTTTGAAGTTCAGAATAGGTAGGTTCAGAATCATATACCTCACAGTCACTTTGCTCCTCTCGAGCAACTAGGCAGAGGTTGGCACTCTCCTCATTATCGCTAGTAACTAGACTATTGCTGGTTACTACGTTATCACTAGTTGCTATGTTATCGCTAGCTCAACTCATTAGCTTATTAGTTCAAGGTGTATTAGCTATCTGAATGTCTAAGTTATTTCAACAGGTGTTTGTTTATCGATAACTGTTCACATTATCACTAGCCATTATGTTATCACTAGCTTAACTTAGTTCATTTTCTGCTAGCTGTTCTAACATTCTCCCCTTTGTGATATTCATGTTATCTATGGGGCCTTAGCGATAGTACAGAGCTTTAGCGATAGTGATCTAATTGTTCTTTGCTTGCTTAGGCTAGCTCAACTCTTTGTATTAGCGATAGTGAAGGTCTTAGCGATAGTGATATTGACTTTTCTTCAGATTTTGCTAAGTCTTCATTAGCTAATGTTATCCTAAGCTTACCATTCGTTAGCGATAGGTTCTAGCTTAGCGATAATGTATCTGTTATCTATAGGATTTTACTTATTCAATGTTCAAATAACCTACACTCTTTTACTTAGCCATTTAACGTGATTCTTATCTCAATTTATTCCAGACTAAGTTGTATGCCATTTGTTTATTTTACTTATGATATCCATGGGTCCAGAGTCTTGTTAAAGACTGAAGATAGTGGCACTATATAGTTACTACAAGTAATATGTTTGGAAAGTAAAATATCGTCTAGTTTGTCTAGTTTGTTCAGTTCATTACATTCCATATTCTGATTGTCGAATTTTAATTTATTTATTTCAACTATTAATTACTGAAAAATCCCCATAAAATTAAGGTGAAGCGCACAAATTAACTTTTAGACTTACAACTTTAACAAATTTTTTATTAGGTTTTTAATTAGGTCAAGGGGTCTGGTTAGGAACTTTTAAATATTTTCAAAAGACTAAAATGCCCTTATGTACTTGAAAAAAATAATTGAAAATATCTAAAAGTAGATAACTTTTTTTAAAAGATGAGAAAGCAATAAAATCTATTCTATATTACAAGAAAAAACCGAACAAAAAACATCTAAAGGAAGTGAGTGAAACCCATTTGGTAACTCTATAGCATGTTTAGCTAGCATATAAGCCTCAAAGTCCATATCTTTGTCAACATATTGAACATCAACCCACCAACCTCGCTTAATCATGTTATGATTTTTCTAAGATTGAATTCCCGTTAATTGCATCCAAATAGTAATTTATGAAAAAAATGTCTATGATTTCCGTCTCATGCCCTTTTAAGACCAATAAGGCACACCCAATGTTCAATTGCTAAGGGATCCTCATTTTGAATATTCAGCATGAAAGCTTAAAAAGAATTACCTCTGTGGTGTTTAATAATGCCTCTACATCATGCCTTGTCATCTTTACGAGAGTAAGCTCTATCAACATTAATAGTAACACATCCTTCCATCCCTATCTAAGATTGTTAGCTATGATGTGAATGGTTTGTTCACTAAGATGTCTAGTTGCCCTTTGTTATTGCCTACTGCCCTAATGGACTAGTGTGTGAGGAAGGGTTGTAAAGCCTTCATAGTTTTCTTTTCTGTTAGCACCGAGAGTGGGATCTCGATTGATCAAATTGAGGTAGTCAAGGACTACCAAGAGGTGTTTGCAAATGATATGCATGGATTCCCTTTGGAAAGGGAGGTGGAGTTTACTATTGATTAGGAGCCGGGCATGGGCACGATCACCAAGGCACCTTACCAAATGGCTCCATTTGAGTTGACTGAGTTGAAGAAAAAACTTGAAGAGTTGTTAAAGAAGGGTTTCATTAGACCCGGAGATTGCCTTGGGATTTTCCTCTTTTATTTGTGAAGAAGAAGGACGCAATATGCAGTTGTGTATCAATTATCGGTAGCTGAGTAAAGTGACAATTAAGAACAAATATTCGTTGCCTAAGATATATGATTTCTTGGATCAGTTGGTAGGAGCTTCTATTTTCTCCATGATTGACTAATTGCACCTATGTATTACTTGTTTTTTACCATTAATTTTGGGAAATTGGCACTTGTTCAAGGCTAATGCACGGCAGTTTAATACAATAGATGTGGTATAATTGCCTATTAACTTTGGATCCATAGTATATGTTAGTACATTTGTGTTTGTTTATGTTACTAAATACTAGATCCATACTAAGATGGTCAAATTATACATAAGAAAAAACTCATTGATTTTTTATCTAAGGCTTACACAACCAAGTTGGTTTCTAATAATTAACCTAATTAACAATCAGGAAAGCAATGTGCCTGACTAATTGAGAATTAGGTTAATTGGACTTAAGTGAATTAGCTTAAGGTTTTGTGCTTTTGAACTTGGATTTTGATCTCCCATATCATTTTGAGAAGTTAGGAAGGTTGTTAATACTATCAAGAACCATATTTCATTAAAAGAGTTTTCAAATCACGTTTCCTTTGTTTTCCCTAAATCCAAAGTCTCAAAAACAAGAAATTTATCTTTTCATAAACTTAGAATGCCAAAAATATTGTTCCAATGACTAAATTCCAGTTTTTGCCTCTTTTGTGCATTTAGATTAGCTAAGTATTCAATAATTGACTCATCAAGTGAGACAACCCGATGTTTTGCTACTACACACAATCCTTGGTTTATTTTAGTTAGCATTTGATCATGAGGTGCATTAAGATTAGGTCAAATCATTGACTAGATGTCTATTTATCATCAATTGTAGGTCCGATTAGAGGATGTTCCTAAGACCGCTTTCAAGACGAGATTTGGGCATTATGAGTATTGGGTAATGCCATTTGGTCTGACTAATGCCCCGACTATAACATTTGTCTCTTAAATACACTTTTAAATACACTTTAAATCACCATTAACCGATTTCAAAAACTGTTTAGGAACTGACTACGTTAGAAAAAGGAATAGGTTAATAAAATACTAACATACTTAGAAAAGGATTTTTCATAAACTTATATTTGATACAAATTCAACATTCTAACTATTATAGGAAAAAGAGACTTCCAATTATAAATACACCTATCATGGTTAGAAAAAGAATTCAACTTAATCAAGAGAGATCCATGTTAGAAAAAGGATTAAAATAAGTTAAATAATGCTAACATAGATACAAAAGCCTCAAGTAAATCTTAAACCATTATCCATGTTAGAATAGGGATCTCCTACAATATCAAAGTGAACATGGATAACCTCATCAATATAATTAAGATAGAAAATGAACACCCTATCATAGTAATTAGAAGAAACCACGAACAACCTTTACGTCTTTCTTGTTAATTGACAATATAACCAAGTCCCCAATCAAGATAACCTCATCAACCTTTCATCATCAATTTCAGATCATTAAATAAAACACTAAATCACCCATGATCATCATAAGATATCATCCTCAAAACAATCATATCCTTCCAAAATTATTTGAAATCGCAATAGTTCCAACAATCAGACAAACAATACAAGTTCACCGGAATTGGACTGGTCTCAAAGGATATGACAACCACTAGAATATTCTAAAATAAAGTATTCACAGAGGGAAATACAGTTAAAATCTAGAAGAAAACAAAGCTAAATCAAAAGGAAAGCATAACAATTCATGATCCTAATGTGGCCACACAATCCTTTCGTGATGGCCCAGAATAACTCATTGACTCAGTGATAAGTTTCCAGATCCTTCTCTTAAGAAATCAGTTGTCCATAACTACATTTGAATACACTTTAAACCACTTCATTAAATTTCTTAAACAAAACCCTCCCCCAGGGACAACTGTCCATTCTAATATTGTCAAGCAGATTAAACTCCAGGTTAAGCAACTTTCTTGCCTTAGCCTTCTAGATCCTTCTACTTTTAAAATCGTTGAAACTGATGCCTCTGACATAGGTTATGGTGGCATTCTTAAACAAAGAACCGAAAATCAAGAGAAAGTTGTCTCTTTCAATTCTAAACATTGGAATAGTACCCAACAAAACTATTCCACCATTAAAAAAGAAATTTTGGCAATTGTTTTATGCATTTCTAAATTTCAATATGATCTTCTAAACCAAAAATTTCTTGTTCGCATTGATTGCAAATTTGAAAATATGTTTTACAAAAGAATGTTAAAAACCTTGCATCTAAACAAGTTTTTTCTCGATGGCAAGGAATATTAAGTGTTTTTGACTTTGACATTGAATTTATTAAAGGCATTTCAAATTCCCTTCCAGACTTTCTTACCCGTGAGTTTTTACAGGGTAGATAAGAGTGACCAACCAAACACCAACAATCGGAAATGCCCAAAAAGAAAAAAGCTCCAGACGATAAGGCTAAAGAGCCATCAGATAGTAAGCAGTTGGGCATCTTCCAAAATGCACAAAGCCTGAGTCAAGAACTGGAGGCCATAGTTAAATAGGCCATCCAACAATTTGGTTCTCAAACTCCTTGAACCTTATTGCAGCCAAATCTTCCCAAAACGGAGTCATCCACTCCACCTGGGTCTTCAACCCAAAAAACCCAAACCAAAACTACTTTTAAACAGACGCTAAATCATATGCTCTAGCTTACACTAAAAAACAAATCCCACAAACCACCTTTAAACAAGTAGTTGTCCATGATAAAAAAAACATCTATTACCTAAACAGGTCCTCACTAAACAGCAGTATGACCAATCAAAGAAACCTTCAAACCAATTGACAATTTCCTCTTCCTCAAAAGTAATTGTTCACCATAATCCAAACCCTTCCCAAAACCGAGGCACTACTATTAAAAAAGATAAACATAGAAGGAATATTGTCCAAATTGAACCTGAATTCTTCCATCGAGATCCAAACCAAATCACTGGTAATATATTTCCCACTGGAATGCATTATCAGCCAAATCAACCTTCAAAGACACGGGAGTATTATGAGCTAATTCTTGTTCATTTAGAGTCTATGGAAAGTAAACATCACCTAGAAAAAATGATGAAAAAGAAATTGCTTTTTAATGATTTTCTCATACTTGGTTTATTTATTTTAAAACAAAAATTGAGTATTAATTTCCTCATTGGTTTTATCATTGGTGGGATTTCTTTAGTCCTTTGAATAAATATTTCCTCCTAAAGTTCTTCAAGCCTTTTAGCTTTTTAAACAAAAATTTAACATTAATGAGGATCCATTTCCATAAAATCTTCATTATTGTTCTAAACTTTCTGTTTCTTGGATTTTTTTCTGGAAATATGACTACAATAAACTAGATGAAGGATCTGCATTGATGCATGTCTTACAATGAGTCCCATACTCCAGATGGTGGGCTAAATTTCAAATTGACAGGATTGATTATAATGCAAAGGGAAAATGATTCATGGAAAATCTGAAATATCTCTGTGAGACAGAACAAAGCAAATTTTTTAATCAAAAGGCCAGAATTGCTTCTCTCCTTTCATCAACAACGGATAAAGAAACTCTTATGAACCAATTGACATCCCACTCTTCTGCAACCTTAGCAACTCAGGGTGAAGAAGACTATGAAGTAAACTTAGGAGGGATTAAAATATTTGTAAAAGCACTGTAGTTTTTGACACATGTAAAACATTACACTCTGAAGTGTCGGCAACTACTGTGCACTTAAACTTCACCAGAATTGTTTAAACAGTACCAGTTTCCAGGTCAAAACACTATTTGGATCTCTATATAAGGGATGCTTGAGGACCAGAAGGGGCATCACTCATTTTAGGATCCACTTAGAGAGAGAGAGAGAGAGACTTAGAGAGAGAAGCTCTGAGTATTGTGACTCTTTCCTTTTCTGTTACCTCTTTCTTTCTCCTTATTTCTGTTTCTTGTAAGTTTTTAGTATTCTTTTGAATAAAGTTTATATTTTTCCATTTACTTTATTATTACTTTATTATTTTTTGCATCATATCCTTATCTCTTCTGGGAATCAAGGAGGCTGTTACAATTAGGGATGGGAATAGGCTAGGCCTTTATGAAGGGCCTACGGCCTAGCCTACAATAAGCCTAACCTAGCATATTTAGTAAATAGGCCAGGCTCATAATCAGACATATTGTTATGCCTATTTAGGTAAACAGGCAAAACCTTTTTTTTCGTAAGGCTTAGCCTATAAGCCTACATGACTGGCCTATTTACTTGTTTTGTAATTTCAATTATGATATATAATATAAAAAAATTATATAAATTAATTATATCATTGACAACTTATCTAGTTTTATAAACATATAATATTTTTGAAATATACCTATGCGTTTAATACGTTTAAAAGGTAATATATAGAATTATAAGTATAAACTTTTAATTCTATTAAGAGCCTACATTTTAAGTTAGTTTTTAAATAGGATTTCAGGCCTTGTCAGGCCTTTTGAAGGCTTAGGCTCAGGCCTAAAAATAAGTTTACATACAGGCCCAGGTCCAAACTTAAGTTTTACATTTTTAATCAGGCCCAAACCTGTTTAGTTAAAGCCCACATAAACCTAGCCTATTTCCACCCCTAGTTACAATAAACTAAATTGGTAGGTTCCACCACTTTAGTTCATACACCCTTTGGTTCTTATAGAACATCCCTTTCTGCATTTGCATAATTATTTATGTTTTAGAAGTGTTACTTTTACTCTACTTCCTTCTTTTTTCCTACTCGTGGTCCTTCGTGCTCTCCCGGGGCTCACTCCCCTTAAATAAATATATTTAAACTCTCAAAATCATATTTATATAGTTTATAATTGCAATAAAGGAAAAATAAAAATATTTTAATTTATAAAATGTTATAATAATACATTTATAAAATATTAAATCTAAATCATTCATTCCATAATCTAACGGTGGAGATGAGGTTCTGAGAGAAAAGGAGGAAAAGGAAAATGAGAGTATCCTTACCCCCTAGCACAAGAGGCATCTTATATTCAAAATGGGTTAGAGTTTAGTCAATCAAATAGGCCTAATTAGCCAATTAACCCAATTAGTTAGACTTTTAATTTATAAAAAAGGCTAATAGGCATTTTCCTCTCTTTTTTCTTGTTAATTTGTCCTTTCTTGCTTTTGCTTCTTATTCCTTGCTCCTAGAATAAAATATTCAAGACACATGTGAAATATATCAAGTCAATAAACCCTAAATGTATGAGTTAATGCCCTAATACACTTAAACTATGATGAAAATGCAATTAACTCCATAATTTAGGACCCTGAGTACTGTAGTATATCCTATAAAAAGTACTAAAATCCTTATAATTAGTGGTTAAAACATATAATAATCAAGTGCAATTAGTATAATAATTGTTAGTTGTATGCTTGAGGCCTCTAGGTATATGTTGTTTTATGAAACCAATCATTCTCTGGCATTTGGATTGGTTGATATGCTTGTGTAGGATTATGTTATTATAGGATGGAGGCTTTCATTTGATGTGAGCATGTTATAAGACATGTCCCTTCTGGCGTTAGGCCTTATGATATGAATGGTTGGGTTGGTAATAGAATTATCGATGGATATGACCTTTGTTGGATGATTGGTTTGTAGAGTATGCAAAATAATTTTAAAAGTTGAGTGGCATGTCTAGGCTTGAATTATTGGATTAATTAAGGTTTTTAAAATGGAAATGTTATTTTTGTATATGTGAGCTTTAATTAACATGTTAGGTCATGCCTTTTCTAACATAGTAAATCTTTGAAATGTTTTAAGAGATTTTATTTTTCTAACTATGTTAGTAGTTATATCCCTTTTCTAACATAGTTAGGTTACTTTAGATGGCAAATTTTTAAAAATAATTATATTAGCATTTCCCATTTTCTAACATGGTTAGTCTTTTCAAGTGTTTAATAAGAATTTTAAAAAAAAATACTTATCGGCATATAGTCTTCTCCCTAAAATTTCAGGGCTAAAATGCCCTTTTTTTTTTTTTGGGACATAGGGCCAAAATGCCCTTTAAGAAAAAATGAAAATAAAAAAAAATATCCTAACCTTTTTCTATTTTATCTTAATCAGCGGACTCCACATAGTTTTTCCATGTAAGACCCCTTTATTATTTTGAAAACATACATTTAAATCCTAATGAAATTTGGGGAGTGTTTAACAAAATTTGAAAATGGGTTGGATTAAAAAATAAAGAGGTTACTTATATTCTTAAAAAGATGTATGTATTGAAACATGTTAATTATTTTGACAAACAAGGTCCCTACACCTACGCATTATTAACTTACTATATGGTACAATTTAGGTGTATCTCTCTATCTTTTAATACTTCCTTCCATTCTAAATATAAGATTAAGATGAATATTTTTAAATGCCTGTTTACTTAATTTTTCCATTATTTCTTATTGTCCTTGCGTCGATTTTTATTTTGATAGTTTGCCAAACATATCAATACAATCCCTAACCCTTTTTTCCATTAATTCATTTTAACTTTTTTTTATTTCAGTGGTTCCCTCGTGGAGACGGACACGGTTGAGGTCCTGCTCCAACTAGTATTTAGTATTTATATTTACCCACCACCACACTCCACACTAGAAAAAAACGAAAAATAAAAGCTAGCTCCTTCAAACCCGGCAATTCAAAACAAAGCACAATCTAGCCGGAAACTTTCAACTGGCAAAGTTCCACATAAAGCTTAAGCACTCAACCCTCATTTCCATATTTGAAGCCACGCTTTATCCGCCATCATCTGCTATTGTATGCTTACCTTGTTCGAATAAATGCTTCAAATAGAGCTTATTTATGTGGTTCGTGAGAGAGATGTACGTGTTGAAGAGAGATGGAAATCAGAATGTTGCCCATTTTGACAAGATAGCTTTTTTTTTTTTTTTAAGTTACAATGGCAAGCGGAAGCTTGAAATACAAAAACCTAGGAAATCATCTGCTCCTAATTTTCCCGGGCCCTTAACAGGCCATGCTTTGAAGCATAGAGTTGTAGCTGGTTTCTGTAAGGGCATAACCTTGAAGAAGCTCACTTATGGAATTAGCACCCACCCCTATAATCGCGTCATGGTGGAGCAAAAAGTTGTGGCTGGTTTCTGTAAGGGCATCACCAATGGCCAAATCGTTGAACTTGCTGAATATTTTTTTAATTTAATTTTAATGGAATAAAAAAGAGCCTGGGTTGGCCCGTTAGTGCCTGCACTGATTGGACTTTAAGTTTTTTCAGCCCGATTAGATGGGGTCCGGTTTCGGTGCTCGTCGTAAAAATAGGTAGAGGGCGCTCATCTACTCTGGACCGTTCAGATTTAAATCTTGACGGTCCAGATTTAATATTTTTAAGTATGTAATTTTTAAATGAATAATATGTTTTTTGACAAAATGATTGTTAAGATATTATCTTCATTTTAGATTTTGTAACTAAAAAAATAATTGTTTTTTTAAAATCACAAACTTAAAAAAATTAAATCTGGACCGTCCAAATCCAATCTAGACGGTCCAGAGTGGATGAGCGCCCTCTACCTATCTTTGCGACGAGCATTGAAACCAATTCCGATTAGATGTGAGCTGCAAAAGCCCGACAAATTTTTCGGGCTAACAGGCTTGTCCTGCAGGTTAAGCCCAAAACCCCTTCTATCAACAATTTTGACGAACAAGCCAACTAAAAATATCTCAACCATTCAAATCGAATGTTGGGTGGTCCATGTTTTTTCTTTAAAAATAAGTTGTTAAAATGAAACAAATAATCTATTGAGATAATGACAAATGAAGAATTACTAATATTTCAAAATATGTTTTTAATCATTGACTCCTTAACTTTGAATGATATACAATAAATAATTTTATTAGTACTATTACCAAACAAACTCTCAAAACTTAAGTTTAGGCTGGGAAACAATTTAAAAAAAAAAATCAGTTGAATTTAAGTAAGATCTGAATCCTCAATCAAATTAGTTAAATTTTTAATTAAGGTAGTGCTTTCACTCAGTAACTAATACTGATGAAAATTTTCATGGTTCCTTATGTAAACTGGGACCAATAATTTGTTGAGCCAAACAATCAAATCAAATTAAGAATAAAAGCATTATTATGGGTGCCTCAAACCGACCCTCTAAACCAAATAATATCAAAACATGCAAAAGCAGAATCTGAAACAAAACAGAGAGCATAAACTCATTGAACAAAAGTTTCAGAGCATGACAAAACTCATCAAATAACATAAATTTCAGAGTATAGTCAGTAATTAGTACTGTCCGCCTCTAAGTCAGAAGAAGGAAAACTCATCACAAAACTCAATGGAAAAACCCAAACTAGGGGAAAAAATAGAGCATTGTGTAGAAAGGAGACACCAGTCATTGTTGTGCTTATTTCAGAGTAAGAACAAGTGGAAAATGTCACAGCACAGCCACAAACAAAACTCAACGAAGAAGAAAAAAAGCATCGTTGTTCTTCTTGTGCATGCTTCATGTCATTGGCTATTAGTGATTGAAGCGTCATTTTACAACTATAAGTTGCCTCTTAGTTGTAGGTAAGTTGAAGCATTTAAATTTTACAATTAGATGTCTTTCGTTCTTTCTTTTACTTTATAATATATTTAATTTCAATTGCCTTTTGTATTTTTGCAATGCTTCGTCCTTTTGTTAACCTCGGTGTGAAGTATGGATATTTGTTAAGATATGGTAGATTTCTTATATCAAAACTCAAATTCTAGACTTATTTTGATATATTTTCAGTGGTGGAATTATGAATATGTTTATATTACTCCCTCCATACATAAATATAAAATCTATTTGAGGAGTTAGTGTTGATCCTAAATATACAGTATAATTCTAACTTTTGTCAATTTCTTTTTAAATTATTCCTATTAGTGCTCCTACAACAATAATTTAGTAAGAGAATGGGGAGCAAATTAAGGAAGGTGATTGACTATTTTAGAAAAAACACAACATGTTAGCTAATATAACTAACATCATTAATATAATCACCAATCAAAATAGTTAAACAGGTCCTATATTTTTGAGTTATAATTAGGGGTGAGCATTTGATATTTTAAGTTGGCTTTCGGTAATAACTTAAATAAAAAATTGAATTAGATGTATTTCTAATACCAAACAAAAACTGAATTTAAGAAGGATCACTGAATTCAAATAATTGAAAAGTTTTGTTTCAGGTTTTCTTCAATTATTAAAATTTTGCATGGCAACAAATTTTCGTTGGAAAAACTCCAACGCAATATTTTCAATAATGTATGATAAAAAATACAAAAGTTTCTAATAAATTCAATATGTCTTACATCTCTGATTGATAACCAATAATCCACATGTAATATATAATCGAGAAAATTTAAGTTCATAAGTGCACACAATATTGAAGATTCAACCATCAGCATATAATAGTTAAATTTACTATATATTTTAATCAATCATGTTTGTTTTCATTATCCATATCCTCCAATTCCTTTGTTATAGAATATCTTTCTTGATATTCTTTCACATATGTATCCTCCTCATTAGGTGCAAAATCAACAGTTTTTTAATCTTATATTTCTTCTTCGTAGGCCTCAATCACTTCACAACAACTTTTTTTTTTTTTTTTTTTTTATAGATTTTGAACTTAAATGTATTGCTTCCATCGAATGAGAAAGTAATAAAGCATCCAACTTCTTATGAATTTTTCTTTATAAACTTCTCCCAAACATTATCAAAATACATGCCATCATCATTAATGTTGATTATGTCAACATGTCACTATCTGCCCTTAGTACACTTGATAATGGCCTTCTCTAACATACTCTAAACATTTGACAAAAGCATTGAAGATACGCTGCAGTATAAATTAGATTAAAAATATAAAAAAGATTATGTGATATAACTAGGACAAAATGCAATATATATAATAACCGAATAATCAAAGAGAGATATGATAAGCTATATATATAGATATATGATATTATTATTTGACATGAAACAAGAAAAAGTCACATTTCTATTAGTAAACCTCATTTGATAAAAGAAACAAAATATAATTAAAATTCACAACTTCATTTGGAAACATAAAAGATTTATGGTAGGATAGATTTACATCCCTTCACACCACTCTCAAAATTGTACACTTTGGAGCCTTTATCACTACTTAAAGTTTTAGGGTCCAATACCACTAAAATTGCATATTTGTGAAGTCCTACATCGAGTTTGATACCATTGGTTGGTGGACAATGAAAGATACCTTATAACGCTTCATATAACTCAGGTAAATCTCAAATTTTATTAATTAGAATGTGATTTATAAATTAACTTTATATTTTTTATATAAAATTATTTTTTATGAAACATGAATATAAAACTAAAGATATTATGTATACAATGATATTGAATTGATTTTAATAAAACTTATTTTTGGTAATTAGAATTTAACACTGAATTATTTGGATAACGAGAATTTACTTCAAATGAAATTAACTCTGAGTGATTTAAATCCAAACCATAAATTTAGGAGAGAAATTTTACAAGGTTTTTGGGATTGAATAAAAGCATATAAAGCAATTTTTTAAAATAACATCAATAATTGTTTTAATACTATAAAAATTTTATTTAAGTACACACATAATTCAAGGCAGTTGTTTAATGTGAGAAAAGTAACATGTGTTTATGAGTGTGAGGCTGTGAGCTAACATAAAGGAGAGAAAGAAGGTCTTTTTTAGAAAAAAAAAAAAAAAAAAGCGAACAGTGGGTCACGTGCTGCAACCCATTGTTCATTAATAAAAAAAACACCCCAATCCAAAAATTAGACCACAAATAATTACAACAACCCAACTAAAGCCTAAATTTTTTTTTCTTAAGAGTCATAAATGGGCTTTATTTTTATCAATAAGCCACACCGAGAAGCAACTCACATGTAATGGACCACTTCAATTGAGCCTACGAGAGGTTTTTAGTTAGTATAAGCTGAACTTCAGGATTGGGGGAGGTGTGTTGAATTTGCTTTAAAATAAAAAAGCTAATTAATTTTTAAAACTGTATATATCAAAGAGATAAATAAGTTATAAATATGCAACATTATCAATAATTAATAAAATAAAATAATTAAATTCTTTTACAAAAATAATATAATAACATCATAGGAAGTAAACTAAGCCATTGACATGGTTGGAAAATTATAACTGACGCGTTGGAACAAAAAAAAAAAGAACAAGAGAGGGGTTTAGCGTCCTGATATTTTTTTTTTAAAAAAACCAACTGGGGATAAAAAAGAGTGAATTATAGGTGGAGCCATGGGTAAACATGGATAATAAGTTTTCTCCTCAAATCTCTCCACTTGTGAGGAATAAATTTGGGAGGAAAATGGGCCGTGGAATCCACCCCATTTTCCTTTCCATTTTTCTTTTCTTCCCCATTTTCTCTCCTGTAGGAGAAATGTTATCCCTCCTCCCATTTTCCTCCATACTGTTCTTTCCTCTCTTATTTTCTCTAAATCCAAGTTGACTTGTCTGAAATTTAGCATATCCGTAAGCGCACGGGTCATCAAAAGTAGTATAGAAAAGGTTGTCGTTCCAATAAGGACTAAGGCAAAAGTGGATTAATAATTACAATTATGTTATCAGGAAAATTTTTATATCTTGAAATTCAAACGTACCTAAAATGAAAATAACTTGACAAAAAAACTACATTTAAACTTTAATTCAAAACAAAGGAAAATCTAGGATTATTTATCCACTTTGTATTTCATGATGTTAGATTGACCCTCCTCTAATGACAATTAATGAATACTAAATTGATGTTTGAAGTCATATCCATTTGAATAACTCTCTCAAGATTAACTAGACCTTAATTAACTCTAATATGCGTAATTTCTTACTACATATTATGTTAATTAGTCTCTATAAACATCCCATTTCAATTTTATAAAACTTAGTTAATGAATATCTCTATCTCATTAACAAACTCTCAAACCCAACTTAAAATTTTAAGACAAGCTTGAATTCAAACTAGTTCTATACTTAATTAATGTTCTCTCAAGCCACTAATCATGCTAACAAACTAAATGTTGGCCACCACTTAGGATAAATAAAGCACAAGTTAAATTCATAACCTAATAATCATTAATCATCAAATCATAAATCATCATGAGAGAAAGGGGTTCAAATATCAATCCATACAAAACTTCAAAATAAACCTAGAATAAATTAATTAGCTACTCATAACTACTAATAAAATCACAAAAATCATCCCAGCATCTACAAATTCTGACTCAGATAATATAATTAGAAAGAAGGGAAAAAGGAACACGAAATTGTTAAAGAGAACTCCCAACAATGTTGTTCTTCCTCTCCTCTGGTTCTCGTATTCGCTCGCAGAAGATGGTGAAGCTGATTTGATTTCGGGAAGCCGCTCTGCCTCTCGTCTATCCGCTCACGTTTCCGCCCTTGAAGAAGACGATGAAGATCGATATCTTTTCTTTGTGTGCAGTGTGCGGCTTGTTTCTCTGTTACCACGCGTCTTTCCTTTTAATTTTAGGTCTCACTGTCACTTCTTGCTTTTTCTCTTACTGGGCCATAGTCTTTGATCAAATCAAACCCAATAACTTTACTCTCCCATTGGCCACTGGCCACGAGTTGCAAGTCTGAAAGCAAGGAATAAATAAAACAAGAAATGAAACATAACATTATAATAATAATAACAATAATAGATCTTTTCTTTTTTTTTTCTTTTACATTTTAAAATTTTGCTTATTTATTAAGTGTTTTTTCTAAACTAAAATATTTTAATTTTAATTTTAAAATTAAGATATTTATTATCAAATGTACCAAATTGATATTTTATCAAAATCTTTAACAAATCCCTTCAATTTAGCATCAATGACTTATAAATATACAAAAACACATGTCAATTCTATTTAAAAATGGGGAGTCATCACAAGCAAACCCTCACTATAATGATTTGAAGCATAATGTCAGTTGATAGGGAGGAATACTATATTACCGTATCTTAAAATATTAAACTATTTTCCAATAACAATTTTTAGTGCTTTTAACTCCTAAAAATATTTTAGTTGTGCCCAATGTCTTAGGATATTAAATGCAATTTTACCCTTAATGTATTGTTTCTCAATGGTAACTCGCACCTTAAACTTTTAGGATACTACCCAAAATACTTTAGAGTATTGATAACACTAAAATTACTTTATATGCTGAGTGCCACTGAAATATATTTTATGGTTCTTAAAGCTCCAAAGGCTACTTTGAAGTATTGATTACTTCTAGAAAAATATTTTTAATGTACTCTGTGTAAAATAATATTGAAAAATATCTTAGCATACTTAAAGCTCCAAAAATTACTTTGAAGTGTTGGTAAGTACTAGAAAAATAATAATTTTTAATGTGCTAGGTGTAAAATTAAAATATAATAGTTACTAGTGAAAAAATGCTTCAAAATGCCATATGATATTTTTTAAAAACAATTGTTCAAACCCCGTCATTTTGTGTCCAAAACTACAAAATTTTTGGAGCATTCAACGTGTTCAAATTTTTTTTTTAGTGGATCCAATATACTAAAATAACTTCTAGCACTCTTCATGAAATGGTTGCTAGGTCCAGCCTCACCATCGAGCTTTGAAGGATTTTTTGGGTCCTGAAAATATGTCATGGGTTGGAGATCTAAGGAATGTTGAAGCGGACTGTACTGAGGTATCAACACTTGATCCTTATGTTTGAAGGTAGGAATGAACACTTAATTTATCTATCATTAATGGCGTATTTTCCAATAGAATATTTTGATACATAGAAGACATTGGCCAAAGCTGAGAAGATTTTTTCTTTGGTAGCCACTGCTACTAACATTATGTCACAGTAGGGATGTCCTCGTGTTCCTTATTTTCTTCAAGGGCGAATGGCTAAACGTTTGGCTTGTGATCAAACAGGAATCATTGATTCATCCTTCATATTTATAACTTTTTTTTTTGCGTGAAGCATGGGTATCCACCGCTGGAAGCAATGACTAATCCAATCGCACCAGAGTCTCCAATTAAGGGCAAAGTGCTGGCTAAGGGGCAAGCTACATTTCCAGGGCAAGGGATCGAACCTTCAACCATTGGTTAAACGGCAAAGTGAGATAGTCATTATGTCAACCACGTTTGGTTTTCATATTTATAACTTTAAGTTTAATAGACACTAAACAAAATAAAGAGTTAAGGTACATGCGTACCCCAAAAGTTTTTGTTCGGAAGCAATATTGCCTCAGAAAAGTTTTTTAGAGTAATGTTAACTAGAAAGTATTAAAAAGGAGCAATTTTACTCTTTACCATAAAAAATTAATTGTTAATGTCAATTTTTTAACTTTTATCATTAAATTTATAATAGATTAGGACAATATTACTACATTTTGAGCGAAAACTTTATAATCAAATTCGCACCTTAACTGTAAATTAGATAAAAGTGTTAAATATCATTTAGCATCTTAAAATGTTTTTAAGGGAGCTATGTTACTTTTAGTTCTTTCTTCAAAAGCTCCCCAGTTTTGGAAAGAAAATTTGCAAATAAAATTTCATAGGACCCTCACCTCTCCTATTTTAATTTACACGACCTAATCCTTCATATCATCGCCCATTATTGCTAGAGTCAGAAATTCAAGCCTTACTGTGAGTTGTGGGACAACCCGTGGGCTAATCGGACAAGGCCATGTTGCCCAATCCTTGATGGGTTGGAAAATGCCAACCTAAGCCCGAGTAGGCGGATTGACAAGTTGACTCACTTGACTGTCAACCAAGAAAAAAAAAACCCAAACCGAACCGGCTAGTTCAACCGTGAACCAACTAATGATTCTGTTGAGCTTTAAAACTGAGAGTACAGTTGACCCAGTGAAGGACCGGGTCAACCCGGTCGGGTTGGCTTTTTTTTAAAATAAAAAAAAACTTTTTTTATTTTATTATAATTCACATAATTACTAACTTTCACTTAACTCAATTTTAGAAATTAGGAAACTATAATATTTTAAATGCTATTTTACTTGCATATATTTAATATTTAATTGTTGTTTCTCTTAATATTTGTATTTTAGTCTGTAAATTGTAGAATAATATTTATTTTCACGTGCAATCAACTAATATTTTCTCTTTTTCCCTCTATAAAAACATTAAAATATTCATATTTAATAAATCATGCATACCTATCTACATTTATATTTTGATATTAGTGATTATTAATGTTAATATCAATAAAATTTTATTATTTTAATATAACCAGTCCTACCCCGGTCCGACCATTGACCCTTGAACCAGTGCCTCACCTGGTTCGATACTCGGTCCGGTTTTTTGAACTTTACTGTCAATTGATTTTGTCTTGAAAAAATGTGGCGATAAATTAAAGATTTTTTGAAAAAAAAAAAAACTTTCACATTTCACGTGATCAGCTACTATCATTAACGTTTTATACTAACTCTCCACGTTTTTTTTGTAGTCATTCTAAGCCTTCGACACCCATTTTCTCTCTTTTTTCACACGCATATCACAAATCATCAAGGTTCAAAAAACCGGACCGGGTATCAAACTGGGTGAGGCACTGGTTCAAGGATCAATGGTCGGATCGGGGTCGGACCGGGTCAAACCGGATTATATTAAAATAATAAAATTTTATTGATATTAACATTAATAATCACTAATATCAAAATGTAAATGTAGATAGGTATGCATGATTCATCAAATATGAATATTTTAATGTTTTTATAGAGGGAAAAAGAGAAAATATTAGTTGATTACACATAAAAATAAATATTATTATACAATCCACAGACTAAAATACAAATATTAAGAGCAACAACAATTAAATATTAAGTATATGCAAGTAAAATAATATTTAAAGTATTATAGTTTCCTAATTTCTAAAATTGAGTTAAGTGAAAATTAGTAATTAAGTGAATTATAATAAAATATTTTTTTTATTTATTTTTTTAAAAAAAGTGCCAACCCGGTTCAACCACCGGGTTGAACGGATTGGTGGTTGAACCACCCGGGTTGGGCGGTTCAACCGGGTCACCTCCGGTCCGGTTTTTCCTCCTTACCCGGACCGGACCTGCGCCCGGTTCAAGGTTGAACCGGCCGGTCCGGTCCGGGTTTTTCATCATTGCAAATTACACAAACACCATTTTTTAAGTTTAAAAACAATAGAATACATAAGTATACTATTTAATATAATATAAAAATAAAAATGTTAGATAAAAGGTAGGAGGAAGAGAGTGTGACATTCCACCCAGAACCAGTCACCCATATACACAAGCTTCACTGTAAGCCTTCTTTTAGAATTGAAAAATATACTCCATCGGTCTTAATTATAAGATCACTTTGACTTTTTTTTAGAGAAATTAGAGATGCAGAATTAATCACTTTAAAATATGTATAGTTATCTTTTTTCCTAAAAACTAAT
Organism: Mimosa bimucronata; assembly: GCA_037074515.1. Lineage (NCBI taxonomy): Eukaryota > Viridiplantae > Streptophyta > Magnoliopsida > Fabales > Fabaceae > Mimosa > Mimosa bimucronata. Next base: position 23,331,523 of record CM073445.1, on the reverse strand, counting down.
TTTCGTTATTTATAAACTATCGTATAATATATTTACAAGTAAGATAGGTTAAAATTAAGTGGTCTAGTTGGCTTCCTTAATCTCTATAAAAAAAATTAAAGTGACATTATATTTAAGACCGGGTAGTATATATATAAATAACAAGCTAACCCGCTATCAGTGAAAGGGGAAGTTTTGAGGGGATATAGAGAGACTTTGCACAGCCAGGAGTTTTGTTATAAAATTAAATTAATTTAAGTAGTGCTTCTAAATATTACTCCTTCCATTCCAACATAGAAGACTTATTTATTCTAATTTAATTAGAATAAGGATGTTGAGTAAGATAATTAAAATCACATAACATTACCAAAATTCTTAAGTATTTGCATTTATTCCTACCCTCAATCTTTTGCTTGTTTATTGAGGAGCATCAATAGGTATAATTAAGGAAAAGTTGAAAAAATTATAAAGATGTTTTATATTTAAAAATAAATCCACATCTCATAATAAATCGTATATTTAAAAACGGAGGGAGTACTTAATACAATAAAAAATCACTTTATAACAAAATTAATTTTAAAGCTCCAATCCCACTGTCTTCTTTTGGTCTGAACTCCAATGTAACTCCTTAATCCTTATCACAATCCATCAAATTTCAATACTATTGCTATGTAACAAACATAGCCTTATAATGGTTGATTTAAATTTTTAAAAGTTATGACGATATGCAGCCGACCTAAAATAAAATTCATTGCAGTTTGTTCATTTTAGCCTTTTTCTTGCTTGTGGTAAAATGGGTGTCTAGTGCAGATCAATATTTCTGGGCCCAGAATTTGCTAACTGGCTCCGGAGGAATTTAACGAACGCTAGGAAGACTAACAATGTCCCATGGAATGGGACCTTCATGATCACTTGTTGGGTTCTTTTGAAGAACCGAAATGAAAGAGTTCACAATCTTGTGGGGATGCAAATGTGGCGGGAGAAGTATTTGAAGTATCGAGATGCATGCATTGTGCTGGTAAGATTATGAAGTCGAGAGCTGTGAGGGTCCATCAAAGGCCTGAATCGCTACTTGATAACTCTTAGGCATGGTACATGATCTGATTAAACAGAACTGGAATATATGCTTTAATTTGATTGACAGATGGACTAATGCTGATGAGGCGGATACATTTGCTAAGGCAACTTTATCGAAGGCACCTGTAAATCAGATTTCATCGGCTGAATCAGCTCGTGATTTGCTGAAGGAAGAGGAGATCACTTGATTTCTCGGGATGCTGCAGTTTTTTTTCCTTCCACTACTACAGAAAAGGTTTTTTAAATCTGTTATTTAGGGGTTTTAATGTCACTTTTTTATGTGACATTAAAAGTAGTGACTTAGAAAAAATGGGTATTTTACGTCACATAAAATATGTGACGTGGAAAGTCTTATTTTCTGCATCACAAGTTATGAAACAAGAGACGTAGATAAGTCGCTGAATCTTTTTTTTTTAAAATATCAGAGAATTCACGTCACATGTTTAGAAAACATGTGACGTGAATTATCGGTTTTTGGAGAAACCACGTCACTTATTTGGATAATATGTGACGTGGTTTCTTTAATTCACGTCACATGTTTTCTAAACATGTGACGTGAATTGTTTTTTTTTTTTTTTTTTTTTTTACTATTTTCGTTTGGTCCCATTTTCTTTTTCTCATTTGCTGTCTCAGAAAACAGATAGCAATCAGCCAAGCTAATCTCAGAAAACATACATTTACTAATTCAACACCAATCAGTAATTACAAAACCTATCATTTCACCCTCATTTGATGGAAATCAAACATTGCTCTACAATTAATAAAATAAATACTCACTAAGGATAAATTGATAAGTAATTGTACAGAGTATGAAGAATATGATAAAGTAATTGATAACCCACTGAACAGAGAGCATCTCAACTACTGCCATTGAAGTAACACAACAATAATGAAATGATTTCAAACTAAAAGAACAAGAATGCAATAATCCCAAATGCTGGAAAAAAAATGGAATTCCAAACAAAAAAAGAGCAATAACCACGCATTAATTCTGGGCAAGAGCCAAGAATAAGTCCCATTATGCAAATTCTGTGCAAGAGCCAAAAACAAAGGAAAAAAAAAGCACTTAGATCTCGCACTTGTGAGGGACGAGCTAAGGGAGAGAGCTGAGGGAGCGAGAGACCTGAAGGACGAGCTGAGGGAGTGAGCAAGCTTCTTCACAACTTGAAGCTGGGGTTTTTTTTTTAATTTCGTCAATGCCGAAGCTGAGGGAGAGAGCTTAGGGGTGAGGGAGAGAGGAGAGAGCTGAGGGGTGTGAGTTCAAATTTTTCGGGGGAGTTGAAGGTTTCTGCGCGGCAATAATGAAATTTGGGCTGATATATCGATGAAGACGATGGGATTGGGAGGTTTAAATCAGGCTTTTACTTTTTTTTATTATAAGAAACCACGTCACATATAGAAAATATGTGACGTGGTTTCTTATTAAAAAGAATTAAAAATTTATTTTGAAGAAACCACGTCACATATTAAAAATATGTGACGTGGTTTCTTATAAAATAAAAAAATAAAAATAAAAACTTGATTAAACCTCCCATCTTTTGAAGAAAACCACGTCACATATTAAAAATATGTGACGTGGTTTCTCACAACTTTAAACCACGTCACATTTCTCCCATTATTGTGACGTGGTTTCTTCCTCAGCCTGAAATTTAATTATAAAAATGCCACCGAGCTTTTTTCAATGTCAGTTTTATAAAATACTGACGTGAATTAGAGACAAGAAATGGGCTTTTTGTAGTAGTGTTCTGCTTTGAGTAGAGTATTTTGTTCAATTTTTTCTGTAATGGCTGTTTTGTTTTATCTTGTTTTAATTTCCGAAAAAAAAAACGGATAACATTACAGCAGCGATGGTTCATTTCCCATTTTGTTGGGATTTTTTTATAAATAATAATTGGTTTTTAGTATTAATTTTTAGTTGCTAATTGTTAATAATATACTATATTTGGTCATTAATGTAAGAGCTATTTTGGGCTATCTTGTCGTCCTAATATTAGTTTTTTTATCTATGATATTTACCATTTTTTTCATATATTGACTTGTGTTACTTATAAACAGATATAAAATATAATAATATAAATAAGTTTTGTAAAACATAGTTCAATGTATACTATGATTAAGTAATTTATCTAAGTTACTTAATATACCCTATTTAAACCAATGAACAAAAAACCGGACCGGACCGGCCATTGGTCTGGTCCGGGCGGCCTCTGAAACCGGGGAGGATCAAGAACCAGGTTGACCCCGGGAAAACCGGCCAACCTGGGGGTTGAACCGGGTTGACCTTTTTTTTTTAAAAAAAATAATTTTATTTTATTATAATTCACCTAATTACTAACTTTCACTCCACTTAATTTTAGAAAGGGTTAAAGATCAATTTTACCAACAGACTGTTGTCCAAGTTGTAGATGGCACAATTGACAATTGAAAGGGTCGAAATACCAATGGACCTTTTAACTAGGGGCAGATTGGCCAACGCCGTTAAAAATACCAAACGTCCGTTACAAACTTGAGTGAGGTCCACAATTTTTTAATATAAAAAAGTGTGGCCCACAATTTCTTGTGGGGTTAAAAAGCAATTTTACCAACAGACTATTGTCCAGGTTGCAGATGACACAATTAACAATAAAAAGGGTCAATATCACCAATAGACCTTTTAACCAGGGGCGGATAGGCTAATACTGTTTTATTTATACAACCCGCCATTAGTTGTGGGACAATTGACGCAATGATGTCCACCTGGCAACTTGGTGAATTCCACATGGTAGACCTGATTTCACCTCACCCTCCCTCACCCTCACCCTCAACCTCACCTATCCTCACATACCTTCACCCTCGACGACAGAGCCCTCGCCATAACCATGAACAAAAGAACACTCGAGGATGGCGGACGGCAACGGACAGCGGACACCCTTATCCTCACCCACCCTCGACAGTGTAAAATGTGCCAAAGTCTAAAATGTGCCACATGACAACTTGTCACATTGGGAGGGATTTTTTAATTGCTTGGGGTATTTTAGTATTTTCCTATTATTAATCCATGTCACAGTCTGAAATGTGCCACATGACAACTTGTTGTCCATCACGTCTCCAAATTAAAATTAACAATCAACATCCATAAGTAAAACTGTATTGGCCAATCCGTCTCTGGTTAAAAGGTCCGTTGGTGATAACAACCCATTTTATTGTCAATTGAGCTATTTGCAACCTGGACAATATTATGTTGGTAAAATTGCTCTTTAACCCCATAAAAAATTGTGGGCCACAATTTTTTATATTAAACATAACGGTCGTCTGGTATTTTTAATGGCGTTGGCCAATCTGCCCCCGGTTAAAAGGTCCATAGGTATTTCCGACCCTTTCAATTGTCAATTATGCCATCTGCAACATGGACAATAGTCTGTTGGTAAAATTGCTCTTTAAGCCTTTTAGAAATTAGGAAACTATAACACTTTAAATGCTATTTTACTTGCATATACTTAATATTTAATTATTGTTACTCTTAATATTTATATTTTAGTTTGTGGATTGTAGAATAATATTTATTTTCACGTGTAATCAACTAATATTTTCTTTTTTTCCCTATATAGAAAAATTAAAATATTCATATTTGATGAATCATGCATACCTATCTACATTTACATTTTGATATTAGTGATTATTAATGTTAATATCAATAAAATTTTATTATTTTAATATATCCGGTTTGACCCGGTTCGACTCCGGTTGGACCTTTGACCTTGAACCAGTGTTTTGTCCGGTTCGATGCCTGGTCCGGTTTTTTGAACCTTGATTTAAACAATTGAACCTTATACTAAATACTAAGATAGTGGCACTATATAATTACTACGAGCAATATGTTTGGAAAAGTATATAAAATATCGTTTAGTTTTTCCAGTTCATTGCATTACATATTATGATCGTCGAATTTTAATTTATTTCTTGCAATTATTAACTACTGAAAAATCCCAACAAAATTAAGGTGAAATGCACAAATTAGCTTTTAGACTTGTAATCTTAAGAAATTTTTAATTAGGTCAAGGGATCTGGTTTAGAATTTTTTAATATTTCCAGAAGTCTAAAACGCGCTTGAAAAAAATAATTGAAAATATCTAAAAGTAGATAACTTTTTTATAGATGAGAAAGCAATAAAATATATTCTACAGTATAAGAAATATACAAATTAAAATAATCTAAAGGAACCGAGTGAAATTGTAACACCTTAATTTTTGCTACTATAATATAGCATTTTTAATCGAATTATAACCACTCTTCAGTGTCAAAAGCCCAAAAATACGAAAAAATTTAAAACTTTTTCTTTTCAATCACTAAACTAGTCTTCTTTCTATTAGAATGGGCTTTTCGGACAAATTGAATAATTTAGAAACTTTGTCTAAAACAGAGTGGTTCATAAAACAATTAAAAGTACATTAATTTTCTTAGGATATCTATTCTCTCTTCATAATACTTAGGAATTTAAAATTCCTTTATAAATTTATACAGTTATATTTTCTATGCATTCTACTATTAATATAATAATTTAAAATTACATCATATACAAATAATCTTACTTTTCAATTATAATCTTAACTCCTTCATCTAATCTTCTTCCAGCACTCCTGTCTTATCTCAATCATCTTACTAACTTCTAGCTTCTCTGAAAACAGCAGTTCAACGCAGTGTATGTCATTAACTGTAACTTTGATGCATGCATTGACATGTATACATTTTATAAACCTTTGCAAATTAATGATAGTATTTATCCTATTAATCTGGGTGACATAAGCACCTACCAAACACTGATAACGATATCTTCGTTAACTAGTGGGGTTCTACCTGCAGGACTTCTTGTTATAACATTTAAAGCTATAACTAACTGGTTTGGCAAAGGGGTAGCGAACCACCTAAGCCTAGAGTATTTCAACTGAGGAATAAAAGACATACCACTTAAATGCAACATGTATTACAAAATTATACATGCAATTTGAGTGTAATAAGATAAACTGCTACCTGAATTTCAAGCTTAGTCCTTATCTGTTCCTTTCCTTTCCACTAACCTCCTCAACTTATGTTATTATCAAAACCTATTGACATATAATATATAAATAATAAATTAATAACTATACTTCTATATAATTATTCAGCGTCTCTCACGATCCTAATATAATTAATACTACCCCTTTCTTTGCATTAATAAAAGATTACAGTTTATTATAATTATCTTAACCCCTTTTAAAATTAAAAGGTCAATTATAAATAATTTATTTCAATTAATAATTCTGATTCTCATTATCATTTTTTTCCCGAAATTAAATATAAAAATCCCAATGACTTAATTATAATTAATCTATTAAACATTATCATCTTCTACCATATACTATTGCCTTATTTGTGTAAAGTATAACTTTAATTTTATTAGAATCACGGCTTACAATTGATTTACTGTTGTCACTAAAAATATTGTTTAAGAGAATAGAAATAGAATAGAGGTTTCAATGTAATATTTTACTACTTTTATCTTACTTTACATCCATCACTCATATAAAACAATATAAAACAAAAGAACTTTATCACTTAGATTCTAGTAATCCTATAACAGAAATGTATTACACGTACACCTGTAAATTTATATCTCAATCTTCTAATCATGTGAACATTTATTTTATCACTTGGAACCTCAGTCAGTAACTTAAAACTAGATTCCAACATTCAAACCTTCTCCATAAATACCTAAGCACATCTCCAAATATCAATATTTATTTTTAAAACCTTTGTACACCCAACTTCAATTACCCTAATCCCAAATCCAAACTCCAGATGCTCACCCAAGTGTATCCTTTAATTGGTTCTAAAACATTTACCCAAAATTAAATCACCAAACCATCTTTATCAATCAATTCACACCTAATCATTAACTAATCTCTATACTCCATGTGGAATTCATTTCAACAATCACCCATAAAGAGCCTTCAAATTCTAAACTAAACTTTGATGAAACTAGGATGCCTTATCATACTATTTCCATTTCCAACAGGTACTTTAGTCATAATTTCTAACTAAATCACCATTCACTCAACTATTAAATCAACCATTTATGCGTGCACACACACCTACATACATCCTTATATTTTCTCTTTATCACAAGATCTCAAGAATAAATCAATTCATTCAAGAACATTACCAATTCTTAATCACAAACAATACATTTCATACAATCTAGTACTCTCAATTAACCTTTAGAGTACTTATATCCTACACTATAATGAACTTAGTACTAAATGAAAATCACATTACAAGACATGTTTAATTTATAGAACCTGCTAGCTTTTGGACCTCTCCTTATCCAACAAACTTATCATCTACTTCTGAAACTTAACTTCCAAATTTACTAAGATCAATAACCTCATTAATCCACCTCCTTTTCCAGTAGTTTTTGTTCATACATTCATGTATGTGTCTCAAAAGCGTTTTCTTCTTAATTAAAGAAATCTAGACAGCATTAAATACCAACTAGAAAATTCATCGATGTCGTTCAATTAGCACTTTCATTTCCCAAAGATAAGTCACAGTACTAATATAAAACATCTAATTAAAACCAACCATCACTTTATCTTTCTCACAGGGCTTCTTTCCTCTTCTTTCAAAATCTAAATATTATCCTTTAATCTCAATGATCTTGAGTCTTGACAGCAAGTTATATTTACTTTTCTTTCCAAATGTCAATTCAATAAGTCAAAATTATAATTGACTTTCCAAACAACAAGCTTAGACTCCTAAAACTCTATTGAACATACTTTAAACCATTCTTAATTAAACTTCTTTACACTCTAATTTCCCCCAAACAAAACAGCAACTTTTAACTAAATTTGATCTTTTCCTGCATCAAGTTCTAACAAGAATTATACAATTCTTTAGTATGTGAACATGACATTCAACAAGAATCCTCCTTCTAAATTATTGATCCTTTACTTCACACTGAAAGACACTTGTCTAACTATTTGAGAACCTTAATTGGTAAATAAATCAAAACTTCAAAACTCACTCCTTTGGTTCTAAAATTATTTCCCAGATATAGAAAACAATGATTATATCTTCTAACACACTTGCTGGTTATTTAGAAGTTTTGAACGTTAACTTTCAATCAGCTTTCTTATCTTTCAAAAACCCAACCAGCATCGCATATATAAAAATACTGATTCCCATTTAACATCTACAAGCTTAAATCAATTCTTGATGAAAACACATCCATTTGAACTATAAAACATCAATCAACAACCTTATCAAATAATCACCAACTTGTAACCATGATATTGCCCCCACAATCCACAAACCAACAGTTCGATTTACCATAAACACACTTATTCAAAGTCACCCCTAGAACATCCTTACAGCAAATCCAAACTTCCCAGAATTTGCAAAACCTTAATATTCACAATGTAATTCAATTCAATCACCATTAACTCTTTCTTTCAACCACTGAATCCCCACATAAAGAGAGGACCCAAACATTTTCAGTACCAATATGGTCCTCAATTACACACATTCACCTCCCAATTAAAATCTTGAATCAACAATATTTCCCTTTGTGCACTAAGATCAGCCAAACCACAACCAAGAAAAGAGACAACACAAACCATTTACACCATCAGTAATCAATCATGCACCATCATATCAATTTCCTCACATCATAAATAATTTCCTCTTCACTTTCACTGAAACCCGCTGGCCAAAACAGCAAGAAAAGAGAAGAAATGATCAATTATTATTTTAATAACATTCAGCCATAACAATTAGCATAAATTTCATCCTCTTTATCATAAGCAGAGACACAATCACAGAGGAACAAATTCAAGGAACAAGAGCAAGAATTCGGCCCAAACTGAACAGAACAGAGAAGAGAAGAATTGAACAATTTAAAATTCACATATCATCGACCAAATACAATCAACCTTAGCTCCATTTCCCTTTCTTCATTAACAGAAATCAGAATCACAAAAAAAAAAAAACAGGGATTCGGACCATACAGAGTAAAGGATCGAATAAGCAGAGGAACAAGAGGAAAATTCGAGACATGCAACCTCAAACAATACCTTGAATCAACACTTAACATCATTTAAACACTAATTAATTTCGTTTTGGATGCAAAATCAAAGAGAAACATCGATGAACAGTACCAAGATTCAAATTCTTGGAGCAATCCGACTAAAACTGATTTCCCTCCCAAAATTGACACTCAAATCATCAAAATCAAAGCCCAAGCACCATTTTTATGAATCTAGAAACTTCAAAAACCCCCAACAAACTTCGAATCATCCTCCCCCCTTACTCGCTCGAAACGGACAAGAAAGAGATAAAATGGAGGAAGGAGACTCACTCAGGGTCAACCGAGCTTCGGGTGAGCTCCGGAGTTTCTCACCGTCGCCGATCGTCGCCGATTTCACCGTCAGCCAGTGCTGGAAGGACGAAGAACAGAGGAAGGTGGAAGAGAGAGAGAGGGTGCTTGGGTTTGAGAGAGGCAGGGGAAGGGAATAAATGGAAGGGAACACGTGTGTTGTATATATTAAAAGGAGAGAGTGATATTTTTACTAGGTGTTTTACCATCTTGTCCTTCCTTTTATAATTAAAGATATTTTCAACTAAGAGCAGATATTGTCTTTTTCATTTCCCTTTTTCTATTTTCCCCTTAAATAGTAATTTTATTTACCATTCTCACTTACAAATAACCCTAAATTTGTCCCTAAAATAATTTATCTCGATATGCTTTAATTTCCAAATTTATTTATAAGACTTTTTAAATATCAAGTAATACCCCAAAGTTCTAAATATTCCCTTATTTAAATTCATCTTCTAACTATTTTTCCTCAATTAATAAATAAAATAAGTTTTAAAAATTATTAAAAATACACCTAGCCTCATAAATTTATTTATAAGGCTTTTTAATTTCTAAATGCCTTTCTAAGACCTCAACTAAATCCTTATTATCCCTTTTCTCCAAATTAAGTTTTATCTTCTAATTATTTCTCTTTGTTTCTTAAAGAAAATAAGCCTTAAATTTATTAAAAATGCCTAAACATCATAAATTTATTTTTAATGCTTTTTAATATTTTGGTAACATTCCCCAAAACCTTAAATAAGTCCTTATTTTTTATTTTCTAAAATTTGGGGTGTTACAGAAATCCATTGGGTAATTCCAGAGCATTTTTTGCTAGCATATCATCTTTAAAGCTCATATATATATATATATGTATATCTATATCAACGTATTGAAGATAAACTAATCAATCTGGCTTAAGCATGTTATGACTTTTAAGGATTAAATTTCAGCTAGCATGTAAATCATTATTTCCATCCTTGATGAGTTAATTGCATCCAAACAGCACTACTACGAAAAATAGTATTTACGTCCCCATTTCACGTCTCTTTGTTAAATATGAGATGTAGAAAAAAGGCAATGGTAAAATTGTAAATATGTGAAAAAGTTTCAATGTCTCTTTTTTAATTATGAGACATGGATTCTAAAAAAAAAGTGGTAAACACGAATTAGAGTGGAAAAGAATGAGGGAAATTCTTTCCACGTCTCACAAATATTTGAGACGTGAATGCAAAAAAAAGACTTTTCACATCTTATAAATTTTATGAGACGTGAAAAGCCTGAGAAAATATTTTCCACGTCTCACTTTTAAAAGTGAGACATGGAAAATGCTTTTTTCACGTCTCATAATTATGAGACGTGAAAAAATTTGAATCAACGTCTCATATCCTATATTAGACGTGGATTCAACGTTTAAAAAAAACACCCTTTCCCTTGATTCTATCGAACTCTCTTGCCCTATAGCACATTCTCTTCCTCTTCTCAGTGTTTTCCCTCCGCCTTCTCCCTCAACCAAATCTAGTTCTTCGATCTCCAGCGGTCACCAGCAATTTCGACGGCGATTCACGGCAAAGCAAGGCGTCAACGACGCATGCAAGCTTGGGAGTGAGCTCAGGTAACTTACCTCCTCCTATTGCTCTCTATTTTTGCGCAATTTGAGAGGATTTGCGGAGGGATCAATTCGAATTTTGGAGGTTTTTAAGGCTATAAATCGGTAAAATCGAAGCTTATACTTCGATTAATCATTCTTGGGAAAGGATTCAAGGGGTAATTTGGTGTTTGATCAAGTCTCCCCAAATTTCTTCATAGGGTTACTGTTCACCGACGGAATCTTCTTTGATTTCTGGATATTCATTGTTCTAAACTTTGACTAAACATCAAAATCTAATGCACTTTAGGAGTTGAACTTGCGATTGCGTTTACAGAGCTTCGCGTTTTAGGTTGCTTCATATTTTGATTATAACTCTACGTGACTCTATGACTCAATCCCTAAACTATTTCCTAATCTGTTTTTTTTCCTCCATTGCTCCTTCAATGCTCAGATTTCTCCTCGCTTAAACCCTACGAGATTCATCCCCTTCTTTTTATTCAATTAACCCTCCTTCTTCTTTGTAATTTTGAGACTTCGATCTACACACAAGTGTAGATCTTGTTTCATGTTTTTTCAAGTCTAGAAAGTGGTACATTGGCATGAGTTTAATCTGTTCTCTGATTCTGGTTTTTTAAAAGTGGTTCTGAATTTCTGTTCTTACAGGTGATATGCCTCGTGTTGATGGGCAGCTAGCAGTAGCCAGGGCTTTTGGTGATAAAAGCTTGAAAATGCATCTTAGTTCAGAACTTGATGTGGTGATATGGGAGCCACATGATGATGCAGAATTCCTTATTCTAGCAAGTGATGGAATATGGTAGGTGAGCTTTCTACCCATTTACTTGCTCTCCCAGTCCATGTCAATAGAAAATGAGGAATAATAGAAAATGAGGAAACAAGTATCTGCTCATTTCTCCTTTTAGTTTTTGTAACTGTTCACTTTCCTCACTGTTTAATAATTAAATTATGAACATTACAACAATTCTGGTCAGGCAATGGCAGCAGTAGGAACAAAGTAATGGTGGAGTATTTGCAGTTTTATGGGATAGTAACATCAAATAAGGTGGCCCAAGTAATGGAGGCCATTGACAAGCCTTCTTTGTCCCTGAGGGAATGCAACCTTATGTTGACAGTCCATTCTCTCCACAGGACACGTGGCTTGTTACTAAATTTCTTTATTGTTTATAGGCTACATAATCGTCTAAATCAGAGAATAGCTTATCTACTTTAATTCTTCTTTGTTATGTGGTGGTCTGGCTTGTTATTGAATTTCTGACTTCTGAATTTCTGAAGTTGTGTTCTTCTTAACCTTAGTTTGTGGCCATCAGCCATCAACTACAAATGATGGCCAAAGCCAGTGGGATCTTGTTTCTGATAAGAAAATGATGCAGGAGGAGTAGCCTCTTCAGGTTGTGTATTTGTAAATTTTGTTAAATTTTTTTAAGAGCATTTTTTTTGTTGCAAACTGATTTCTTTACCTAACAAGTGGTAAGGTGTACAAAAATAATATATCCTAACTCCAAATATGCTAAATATGTAATCAATGTTAAGCAGATTGCAAAGGTAATCATATTTTTTTTTTTGCAATTCCTAGCCATTTTTACGCATTTACTCTAGTGTATTGTTGGTTGTGTTAGGACTTATCTAGTGTTGGTAAAGATGTGAGTTGCTAATAAATTTTTTTTACTCTGCTCTGTAAATGCTTGTAGGTTGATGAGGCCATTAAATTTTTTTTGGGTCCTCTTACTAGCTTAAACTTCTGTGAATGACAATTTGTTGTTGGGTTGGGTGACAAAGTTTCCCCCACTGACATAGAGGAAGGAATGCGTGTTGGGTATGTTCCCTATCTGTGACTGTATGTTGAAATATTCCAAAGAAAGTGACAGAAAAATGCACTTTTTATACGTTTCTAAATTTTGTATAATTCAAAATCTTTAATCTTATTGCAGGGTTGATAGAAACAAATATTAGATTCAAAGAAGGCGTGTTCGTTTTATACGTTTCTAAACATAGAGGAAGGACAAATGCTTGTTTTATAAGAGTTATTGGAAGTGAGCTGGTTCAGAACTATGTTGGTTGCATGTCAGCAAACTTGATGGTATTAGTAACTCATGCTCTCCTCTACATTTTTTTAACCGTTTGCATTTACTAATTTTGTTATTGGGCTCCATGATGTGATATTTGAGCTTTTCCTAAAGCAGCTTCTGTCGTAGAAACCAAATGAATGCTAAGGATTGCTAAGGATAGACTGTCATTGAATTTCATTAATTTATGTTATTCTTATTAGGTTGGTAGAAATTTGAGAATTTATGTCTATATAGAACTTGGCTTGGCTTTATTCCTGATGCAGGAATTTACTTTCTTTCATTAATGTATTTCTATCCTATATTTTAGGATGAAAGTTGTATTATAACATTTTTGTAATATTAGTTTGGATATAAATAATAAAATTAGTTCATCTTTTTAATTTTAAGTGTTGTATTTCTATTATTCCGATAAAATATTGGTGTTTTTTTTATTGGGTTAGTCATCCTAATTACAAAGAATCCTTTTTTTTTAAAAAAAGACTTTTCACGTCTAATTTTTGAAAAAGAGACTTTCTACGTCTCTTTTTAAAAAATAAGACGTTGAAAGTGGTCACTTTCCACGTCTCACATTTAAAATGAGACGTGCAAAGTTAGAAAAAGAGACGTGGAAAGTGGCTACTTTCCACGTCTTACATTTAAAATGAGACGTGAAAAGTTCTAACTTTCTATGTCTTCTCTATCCATGTCCTACCAAAATGAGACGTGAAAAGTCCAAAAAAAGAGACGTGAAAAGTGTTTTCTGTAGTGGTGCAGTCATTTCTCAAACAAAACTATCTATGATTTTTATCCTATGCCCTTTTAAAGTCAATAAGGCACGCCCAAAATTCAGTTATATATTAAGAGATTTCCATTTTGAATATTCAGTATAAAAATTTCAATAGGATTACCTCTATGGAGTACATGCTCTGCTTTATCACCCTTATGAGAGTAATTAAGCTCCATCAAAATTAATAGTAACCCATGCTTCCATCCCCATCCGAGATTGATCTCCATTCACCAGTGAAATTCCTTGTCTTTTTGCTTGAATAAGCTGTAACTTTGCTTCATTAAGACTAGACATGATAGCTTTAGCCTTTGATAGAAGTCGATGAGCGCAAGAATTTACATTTTCAAAGACTTCTTCATTTCACCTTTTCCAAAATAAGCCAACAAACAATAGCAAAATATTCTTTTCAAGATCCATCACTTTGCCTCACATTTTCATTCATATTCATATAACACCATGACTAGAATTCAAAATTAAAAAATATAATATCATTAGAAGGTTGGTTTTAACAGTTGAAAGCCACAAGGATTTAATATCAGCACAATCATACGAAATATGCAATGAATCTTCCACAACAAAATTGCAACAAATGCAAGACGCCCTCTTACTGATTCCTCTTCTCATTGTTGTCTCATTGGTAAGTAACTTGTTGTATGATGTAATCTAAAAAAATTATTTGCATATGTTTTTTTTGGAATAAAATTTTATTTTTACTATTTGCATTTTTGATACAAAACTCAACTCCAAAATCTTAATCCATACAGGATTTACTCTGCAATCTTCACCTTTTAAAATATTATATGTTGATTTAATGAAAAAATTTTCATATCTTTCATATTTCCACTTTACCACTTCATCTCTTCTTATAACCATAAGTTCATATCCATGCAACACATAATCCCAAGTAGATAACTTTGATCCATGCTTTAGATTAATTAATAAAATTTAGGTCTAATATGATTATTTGTTTATCTCATTTATTATACGAGAAAAAAGAAATTATGATTCCATCAAATGGCCTTTTGTTTACATTGTCATCAATGGGTTCAGACTTTTTAGGAAAGGCGAATTTTTACCGAGTGATTTTGTTGAGCTCTCTGACATTTGTGTTCGATGGTTTCTAATCATAATGCGAATTCAATCAAGGGAAGTCTCTTGGTTTGTTCTCAATCTCATTACTCACTATAGTCTTTATTATATGAAACAACTACAACATTTACCTTTTTGGCAAAAAAAAAAAAAAACTACAACATTTTCCTTGAAGAAAATGACAAAAAAATACCCTTCAATAAGGGAAAGGATAAATCTAATCCCTTAACAATTCAAAATCCCATTTCAAACCCTAGGGATGTATTTGGGATTTGCATATGTTAGCAAAAGACAGATTCTCCCCATCCTCCCATACCCTACCCTCACACACACCCAACTTGCCCTCTCACAGACCGAACCACCTCCTCAGCGGCGTAATTCATTTCAAAGCACGAAATCAACGTCGCCACCCGGCGTCTTCATTAGCACTCAAAAATCATCATTGGTGTCATCGTCTTTGTCAGCACTCGAAGATCACAGGGTTTGGTCTTATTTCTTGTTGTCCTTCATTTAATTTGAATTCTTCAGTTTCAATTGTGTTTGAACTTGGTACCCTAATGTTGTAGCATTTGACATTGTGCATTGTTTTGGGGTGATTTGATCCTTGTTTTATGGATCCCTTTTCTATTTTGGGCATTTTCATAATTAGGTGTCTTTTGATCTTTGAAGCAGTTTGTAATTTGAATTGAAGAGTTGGGTCTAAAAAAAATTCACTTGTTATTCATTTTCTAAGCTCCCTTTTTGCACCCTTCTGCAACATATTCACATCGCGGCCTTTTTTCTTTTTCTGCAGAAGGAAGGGCTCTAAGTTTGAGGCTCATGTAGTTCCTAGATTCTATTTAGAATAGATTTAGTTCCTATATTCTGATCATGGAAGATTATCTTAGTTCATAGATTCTATTTATGGGAAGATGATATAATTCTTTGCTCTTTGATACTTGTTATAGTTGAGATACTGGCAACTGTTTGGTTTTCCCCTCTCACTTGTGGCTTAGAATGTTTGGTATATTATAAGGTTATTTGCTACGTTCAAATTTTTGTGGGTTTATCCTTTAACTTTAGCCTAGATTTTAATGATTCATTTTGCAGGCTTTGAAAGTACAATGTTTATTTGAAATGATAAAATCAAAATCAGTGATATTGTTAGCCATCACATTTGTTTTTGGACAATCTGTTTTGTGAGTTAAATACAGTATTGTGACTTTTTTTTTTTGTGAAGGTTTAAACCCTTAACCTCATTTTCTTCACTCCTCCTCACCATTTCCACTTGAACTAGCCTTATGTTGCTAATGTACTGGAACCTTTGCTTAGTACATGTCTACATTTATTATTGAGGCAGGATAGTCTATTGGACTTATTTGTTGAACTTTGTTTCATTCCCCCTCTTCCAAATTGTTTGAATATTTATACTTACCCACCCCTGGCTCAATAAAAGCATAGCAGAAGGATGACCATAAGGATGAATGGCTTCATCGTCGTCTTCAACATCTGTAAGAGGTAGAAGAAGGGTAGCGTTTCTGTGGCAACCAAGTAGGGAGGATGATTATGAAGGTTGGGCGAGGCATTGCCACCATAGACTGGTGGCACCACCATGGACGGTGTGGACCGACGGCAATCCAGGTTGAAGGTTCTATGGCTGCCCATACTATAACCAGGTAAAATGTAGAATTTGTGAAAGGATTTGTGTTGGATGTGACTGTGTTTGTAAAAAAAAGTTGAATGGCTGTGGCATATCTATCTAACACGAAAATTGGTGTTGCTATTTCTCTTGGCACGATGTAGAATTTGGGGAGAGAGCTAACAACATTATTAAAGAGCTTTTGGATGATATTGATAGATTATATGACGAAAATACCATGTTGAGAAGAGGAGATCATGGTTAGAGGTTCAGTGAAGAGATTAATGCAATATATGGTGAACTGAAAATCCTGAAGCGCAGACACGAGGTGAATGATGCTAAAGGAAAGAGGTGGGAGATGAAGTTGAAAACATTGAAGGCAGTGATGTTATTTACATGGGTTATCTTCATTGTTACTTTATGGAAAATGTATCAGGGGATATAAGTTGTTAATTGCTATGTAAACCTTGTAAATGACTGTGCTAAAGTTGTTAATGTCTATGAACAAGTTGTTAATCGATACGCCAACCTTGTTAATATCGATGATAAAGTTAATAATATCTACAAAGAAGTTGTTAACACTGACAACAAAATGTGTTTCAATCTCATATCCACGTTGCGAAAAGCAAATATAAAGGTTGTTAATCACAAGTCAGACCTTGTTAATTTCTATGATGAAGTTGTTAATGTCTACAAAGAAGTTGCTAATGCTAACAGCAGAATGTGTTTCAATCTCATATTCACATTACGAAAAGAAAATATGAAAGTTGTTAATCACAAGTCAAACCTTGTTAATTTCTATGATAAAGTTGTTAATAGTTATGAAGAAGTTGTTAATGCTTGGAGCAAACATCTCATTCACATTGCCAGTAACAAAGTTTAGAATTGTTATTTGCTATTCAAACATTGTTAATTCCTATGATAAAGTTGTTAATGCTTATAAAAAAGTTGCTAACGCTTGGAGCAAACATATTCACATTGCTAGTAACAAAGTTGTAAGTTGTTAACTGTTATTCAGACCTTGTTATTCCTATGATAAAGTTGTTAATACTTACTAAAAAATTGTTAAAAGTTGTTTGTTTTTGAATAAATATATTAAAAGAGACCTGTGAATATACTATTAAAATTCGCCAAATGAAACAAACAAACAAGAGAACTTTGTCTCATACTCAATTCAATACAAATTGTCAAATTAAAAAAAAAAGAGAACTTTCTATTTTGCTTCCGCATTGACTGCATCCTTGTCAATGAACATGTCTTCCTCCATGAGTCTCTTTACACTAGGCTTACCAGCCTTACCACATTCTTCCAAATTGGACAACATCTCGAACTTATTTTTTGAATGTACCAAACCTGTAGAAAAGCAAGAATGAAATTCAAATTATTTATTGAGTTAAGTTCTATTGGACATCAAACTACATACACATATGTTCTTAAAAGCAGAACATATTTAAATAAAAATTTTCAGCCCATAATTGTTTTAGAAAAATTGTTCAACATATTGACATCAATCATGGTGCAATCACTTTTGAAATTGAATGTGGCTCTATGAAAGATGTCAATATAGCACAAAGTTCCTAGCAAATAATGCTTCACAGTTTCTTTAGAAATTCAGCACAAAAAAAATACATGGTATGTATTAAGTACACAGACACTCTTGGTCAGTATATAAATATTGTGTAAGCAAAGTAGTCAACTTTAAACCACAATCTTAAACATTAAACATTGTTCATATCCAAGAGAAAAAGAGAAGCAAAGTTCTTACCAGAAGCATGCTTGCTGCCACGCCTTTTATCTGCAAATTCCAAACTGCTTCATAACACAAGGATTAGCCCTGGAAATATACTATTTATAAATGCCCAAAATACAAAAGGGATCCATAACACAAGGATCAAATCACCCAAAAACAATGCACAATGTCAAATGGTACAACATTAGGGTACTAAGTTCAAACACAATTGAAACTGAAGCATTCGAATTAAATGAAGGACAATAAGAAATAAGACCAAACCCTGTGATCTTCGAGTGCTGATGAAGACAATGATGCCGATGATGATTTTCAAGTGGTGATGAAGATGCCGGTGACAACGTTGATTTCGTGCTCTGAAATGGATTCTGTTGCTGAGGAGATGGTTGGGTCTGTGAAAGGGAGGGTTGGGTGTATGGGAGGGTAGGGTATGTGAGAATGGGGAAAATCTGTCTTTTGCTAACATATGCAAATCCCAAATACATTCCAAGGGCCTGAAATGAGATTTTGAAATGTTAGGGGACTGATTTGTCCTTTTCTTATTGAAGGGTATTTTTTTTGTCATTTTCCCTTGAAGTTAAGAGTTTTCTTACAGAAACGTTTTGCTGGCGATTGCATTCCAAGATGGAGGTACATGGAACAAAGATTGTGGCTTCTTTGCATATTCTATGATCAGTTCTTAACAGAATTGTCTCGGATATGGAAGATGATCGTGAGTGCCTGCTTGTAGTCACATCAAATAAAAGCTATACTAGGTACATTAACAGATTGCTACATCACACATCCTTGGAGGAAGATATTTTGCAGTTGTCTTCTAAGGTTAGATGTTGTAATTTACCGATTAATAATACGTTGTCTAGAACCTTGATGTCAGATATGGAATGTAATATAACTTACTTTATGAATGAAAACAGCGGTTTTATAAAAAAAAAATGAATATTCTTTTTACAAGCTCTCTCTCTCTCTCTCTCTCTCTCTCTCTCTCTCTCTCTCTCTCTCTCTCTCTCTCTCTCTCTCTCTCTCTCTCTCTCTCTCTCTCTCTCTCTCTCTCTCTCTCTCATAATACCACATATATACTTTTAAGATCTTCATCGCTGATATTCATGAATATGCTGCTCTGCTATGAGACTCTAAATATTTTAAACTACTGACATCATGTTTTGTCGCACGGAAATCGATTAACCAAATAGGTTTAGAGTTAGAAGTCTGTGAATTTACCAAACCTATATTGGTTCCGATTGTCTTTTATGTTCTGTGCATCCTTTTCCATGATGCGTATAATAAGATGTTCGTACATTGTTGGGGAATGAAAATTTGGCACTATGCTTGCTGACATACTAGAAGATTCAGGAGCGGTACTGTTACAAGCAGAGCAACTCACTCTGTTTAGAAAAAGGCCAATCTTGATATTTGAACTCCGACATCACCAATCAAGTGCGGAAGGCAAAATAAGTCATAGGTTAACCAAAACCTCTTGGTCCATTCTATTTGCACTTGCGAGTATCATAAAGTTGGGTGAACTCATCTAACAGGGAGAAGGAGAAGGGTGTCGGCTGCCCCTCCCCTCAGCTACTCTCAAGAAGCTGCCCCTAATTTTTGGGAGAATTTCTCATATTTTTATATCATTAGTTTCTACGTGTTAAAAGAGCGACATTTTGATATATTATTATAGATAAAAAAAAAGTGGTTATGTTTTCATTTTTTTTATGTTTTTTCAAAGATTAGGTACTCCAAAATAAGGTTGTATTTTTAATTAAGAGTACTTAACCTTTGGAAAACATAAAAAATTGAAAACACAACCATTTTTTATCCATAATATATGTTAATGTCACTCTTTTAATGTAAAATATAATGATATTAAAAATATATATGGAAAGTGCCTCAAAAATTAGGGGCACTGAGGAGGGTCAGTCAAGATCCCTCTCCCATCTAGCCCAGCAACTACACAAAGAGATCGATGTGGGCTCCTTGGATCAATTGCAATTTCAATTGCATTTAGATTGATGATGGTAATGAAACACCTTCTAATCTTTAATTACTTGGCTGGCAAATAAAAAGTTGTGTTGCAGATCAAACTGTAATATATATATATACACACACATGTTACCTTGTAATAAAAAAAGGAAAATACAAGAAAGATTATACCCACATCTTCTTTATTTTGGAAATGTACACATTGAAAAAATATTCTAAAAGATTCTTAAATCGTGTTCTTCATTTCCTAATTTGTTGTTTTTTTTTGGTCAACTCTAATTTGTTGTTCGGTTAAAAAAATTTTTCCTATTTTGTTGTTCCTAATTGGTTTAATTTCAGATTCCTAGGAAATATTAGATTAGGGTTACGGTGGTGATTTTTGTTTAAAGAAGATTATCAACATTTTAGGGAAAAAAAGTAGGCTATTTTTATAAGATATAATATTATTCAATGATTTCCTTGATTGTCGTTAAATTACCTTTAGAACAAGTAATAAGAGAGAGAATCGGGTAAACCCTAGTATTATATAAACCCATCACACGTATTTTTTTTAAGGAACTCACACCCACACGACGATAACTAGAGTGTGTGGGCAATAGGCGTGATGGCAGTCGTGAGTACCTCCACCTCCCTTGTCCTGATGCTTTCGATATACTTGGCCATAACAACGTTAATGGTGTCTGAAGCTTCTCCTTCTATCATCTTCCCTGACACCATATGCAATATTCCTCACTATTATTCAGCCATGAAGCCCTCTCTTTGTAAGTCCTATCCCATCCCCTCCAATGATTTCTGCATACATCGCATACATCTATGCAATCACTCTTTCATTATAAGATGTTATTTCCTGTGCCTCACACACACATCTTTAGTCTTTGACTTAAAATTTGATTTTTAAGGCAACCACGTATACCACTAGTATATATACATGTACTTCGTATGCCCTTTTTTTATATTTAATTCTCCAGTGATATTAGATTGTGCATTTGAAGTCTGAGCGCAGTTCGTATGCCTGATTAATGATTATATATACAGGCTTGAAGTATGGAAATAATGATGCAAGCCAAAGAGTCCTTGTTAGGGTCGAAAAAGAACAAGCCAACATCGAGACAAGTGGTGGTCCTGATGATTTTAAGATGCATGTGGCGCTTATAGCAATCATGGTCTCTGTTTTATATTTATATGGACTAGTGCCCTTACTAGTTCTTACGATCTTTTTGGGGTTCTTCGCATTGCCCTAAATTTTGTCCACATATTACCAAAGTTTCCTATAAGAATATATGTTGGGATCTTAGTAAAAAAGTAAAAGTAATAATCAAAACTGTCTTTCATTTATATGGCAAATTGACATAAATCTTCATATATATATATATATTATTTAACTAGTTTGGGTGTGTATTATAATTTGGGAGAATTGCAAATAGGTCCCAAGCAAGAGAATTAATTTTAGACAGGTTCATTAACAACTCCTTCACTTGTTAACCAAGGCTATTGCAGTTGTTAATAGCTGTCATTAACAACTCCTTGGGACCTCTCTGAAATTAATTCTCTTACTTGGGACCTATATGCAATTGTCCCTTATAATTATTTCCATGTAATCAGGGGAATTAAAAATAATATATTCTTAACTATCTAAATTTGCTGTCTGCAAGATTAGTGCAAAAAATGATATATGATTTACCAAAGCTTAGGTCATGTTAATGAAAATTAAGGATAAGATACAGTCAAAGGAAAACGGGAGATCCTATAGAAGACTGTTAATTAAAACCAGGCCTCTTAAAATCACCTGGCACTTGGATTATATTAAATTTAAATTTCAAAATTACGTTCTCTTCTCCCACTACACCCAACACCACCTTCGTTCAAGCCGACCTTCCATCCGTGCCGTCGTTCAAAAGCTCGCCAGAAACATGGACCTCAGCATCGAAGTCTCCCAACTGCCCGCCGGCTTCAGCCTCACCAACGTAATCGTGAAGAATAGGAATCTGTGGCCGCTCATGGTGCCGAAGAAAAATCTCCTCTCATTTAGAGGGAGAGGCATCTAAATGTCTTTGGTGATATATATATAGATAATTAATAATTAATATTTTGTGGAATTTCTCAAAATGAAACGTTTTCAAAGATCAGACTTCACCAAATACAATCAGACTGGGATATGTTTCAATTACGTATTTTTAGATTTGATGTATAAAAACATCTCCTTGATTTCAATGTTAATTTTGATAGATGAAAATTAAATTAATGGTGGGATTAAATTATATATCAAATAAGACGAATTTAAATGCTGTCACAAAAAATACAAATTTAAAAAATTAAAATATATGTATGTGTGTGTATATATGTATATTAAAATATAGTGATCATCTTTAGGGAAAATCAATGTTATACTTTTAAGGGAAAATTAATCTGTGGGTCCTTCAACTATTGACTCAACTATAACTTGGTCCTCCAATTATGGTTCGTTGCGACTCAGTCCCTAAACTTTTGACTTACCTATGATTCATTCCCTGAACTTTTCCCTTTTTTATATTGAAATCCTTATCATCTCCAACTCATCTTAAGCCATCCTATGTGGCTTTCCACGTCAGCTCACCAAAAAGGGAATATTGGAGAAGAGGTAAAAAGAACGTAATGAACCCATACTATTTACCAGCAGCCATGAACCCACTCATCTCCAACTCAGTTTCACTCACCGCAGTCCACTCATTCCACTCATGACTCTCTTATAGTGTCGCAACCTATCCATTCTCAAACACACATGCACAAATCAAAGCGTGCAGTTTTGTTTTAAAAAACTAAAAATAAAGGCTTGCCGCAATTGAGTGATTCAAGCTCTTTGTTTTACAAGGACAAGAAGAGAAGGTTTAATTCTCCAACCAACATCCCAGCACCTCACGTTTTTGCTCATCTTTTTCATGAGAGATCAGTGTTAAGCACTTCACTTGATTATATTTCTATCTTTCTTTTTTTTTTTCTCTTTTGCCATCCCATCTCTATGAATTTCTTTGCGCCCAAGTCTCATCTGTTTTTCAATTACGAATTTAGGAAACCACCCAATCTTTTTTTTATTTTAAAAAAGAAAGCAACCTTACACTAGATTGTTAAAGAGAGATTGGGTGCTTTTAAAAAAAATTAAAAGATTCCAAACATAATAATTATGCTCGCCGAGTGGCAAGTGGAGAAACCATCAAAATCTGGAGAGAAATTGGTTTCAAAGTTTTGTTACTACTTCCACTGCTGCTGCCATGAAAGACGGAGAAGATTCATCTTCTCTGCTAGGTTCATCGCTTTTTTTTTTTACCCTCATCAAATATCCCCTCTTTTGGTAACATAGATGAGGTGGTATGCCACGTAGGATAGCTCAAGATGAGTTGGAAATGTTAAAGATTTCAATATAAAAAGGGGAAAAGTTTAAGGACTGAGTCATAGGCGAGTCAAAATTTCAGGGACTGAGTCAGAGTCATAATTGGAGGAACGAGTTATAGCTGAGTCAATAGTTGAAGGACCCACAGATTAATTTTCCCTACTTTTAACAAGTTATAACTCGGTCTTGAGTCCATGAATTTCAACTAAATGTAACTGAGTCCCTATAGTTTTAACTATTATAGAATAAATTATAAAATAGTCAAAAAGAGAAATACTTACATATTCTAAAAGTACTACGTCATCTATACTCTATCCAATGAAAACATAACAAAATATTATTTTAATCCCACTTGGATGATGACTCATCCAATAAAATCCAGATTTTTTAATACTTTTAAGAAAAATAAACATATATATCTATATCTATATCTATATATCTATAAATATTCTTCCACAAAGTTACTATTCATAAGACATCTATAGCTTCTGAATCTAAATACTCTTCCACCAGATTACTATTTATAAGACATCTATTGCTTCGGATTGGTCAATATATCACTAATTATATCTAATAATTATATTTAAGAAAAATATAATCATTATTTAATTTGTACAAGACAAATGATCAAATTGATTTTAAAATTTAATTTGTATTTTCAAATGCCAAAATACGTATTTACAACTGAAAAATCAATTTTATAATTTCAGATTTTGATTAAATTAAAAACATTAATTAAAATTTCATTAAAAAAATTTAGGATGAAAATATGTGATTTTCTCTTAAACAAATCTTAATTTTACTTAAATATAACTAGTAGATATAATTAATATATATATATTAGGATTGACCAATCAAAAGCTTCTTATGAACATAATTTTAGGACTTATTTTAAGTCTTAAATATATAATTCAAAATATAATTAGTGATACACACACACACATTTATTCCTTTACTTTAAATGAGCTGCTCATTCCTTTATCTTATTGTTTTAAATGTTAGCCTACATCTCCAACATGCATTTGGATGAACTTGAGTTTATATAAGGTAATATGCTTATGATTGTTAATTTGTATAATAATTTGGGTTAATATTTCCTATGGCCTCATGCAAACAAATTTATGATTTCTTTTTGGGAATTGAAAAACCATATTTATGATTTTAAGTCGAATCACATGAGAAATATCACTCATACAATGCACGCTGTGCAACACACGGGAGGCCCAGCTTGTTTTAATTAAATAAAAAGATGAAAAAGTTATCAGGTAATATTTTTCATAAAAGTGGCATAAAATTTGAATTATTTTAAATGAGTCATCATCCAAGTAGGATTAAAATAATCTGAATTATTATGTTTTCATTAGATAAAGTACAAATAACATGATACTCTTAGAGTATGCACATATTTCTCAAAAATGATAGGACCAAGTTACAATTGTCACAAAACTATAGGGATAGAGTTGTACCAAGTCAAAATATAGAGATTAAGTTACAATTTAGTCAAATCTATAAAGACGAAAAGAGTAATTTTCCCATCTTAAATGATGTAAATTATTATAAACATTAAAAATTTTAATTATAATTAAATGATATATCTCATGCTTGTTAATTATAAATATATTGTGTTTATTTCATGGATTATATTTTTAAACCAGCTCTAATTTACTCAGAGGGTAAACGAGCCTTACCCTTTTGATCTACCAGTTGACTTTCTCTAGTGCATAATAAAAGGAGCCTTTTGTGTTATGGAAATAATATAATCTAGTTCTAAGCGACTTCTAAATAATTCTCGTGGCAATTAATCATGCATATAGGACCTAGCTTTAATTTCCCTAGCAAAAATTTTGAAGCGTAATTATTCGCCAACAAAAAAGAATAGTTAGATATTTTTAACCAATGACTCAAATTTCAAATCATTATAATTTTAACATTTAAATTGACCTGTCATTGTATAAAACGAGCCAGGCCTCCCGTGCGTTGCACGTATGATATATTCTGTTATTGAGGTGTTAGAATGTAGGAAATGCCATTCAACCAAATAACAAACAGAAATATATGTTAGAAATGTTGGATAACATTTAAAACAATAAGGTAAAGGAATTGACTCATTTAAGTATGACGCCCAGAATATTAAGGAATTAATGCCAGTCTACATTCATGAATACCTCCTTGTAAACTACATTGTTCTCCTTGTATCGATTTAAACGTGTATAAGTATGGAGGAATGGAAGTTGTTTCCTCACTAAAATAGGTATGTGGTGTGAAAGTAATTTTGAAATGATGGTTTGTTGGCCTATATTTATAAGAATTTAGAGAAACGATGAAATTTTCAAATTCATATGTCTTCCCTTCTAGAACGCCTCTATTATACTTTGCATGCTCAAATTTCTTGATTATACTCGCTTGTATCTTGTCATCCTTTCTCACTCAACATTAGCATATGGATTAAAATGTTGAAACATAAAATATGGTTTACACAACAAAAGAGTTATGGCATTTGGATATGGCTAAGCATGAAAGGAAAAAGTGGTCCTGTTGATAAGTTTAGATAATTACCTCAGCATCTATTAGTAGCATGGAGATGCAAAAGAGTTTTGTAGGCGAAGCTTTTTAGTAAAGGTTCCATTTTCTCATAACTTTGACCGTAATACTTCACATGTCAGAACCATCATGAATGTGCTTGAGCAATGAAGAATATGACATTTTGTGTCTTCGTTGGAAGGAAGGTGTCGTGAGGAAAATGGATGAGGGAATGAAAGCAACAATAGGAACATAGGAGAGATTGGAAGGAATGTCAAATACCACCCTTATAATGAAGTTTTAATTTGAAAAATTATTGTCAATATCAACAACTGTTTAATAGCAAATCACATATAATTAGTGATAGATTAACCAATCAGAATATGTTATGGATGTCTTTAAATTTAAATAGAATTAGTAGTGGATATAATTAGTGATAGATTAAAATAATTATACTTAAATACAATAATTCAAAAATAATGATTATATTTTTCTTAAATATAATTAATGATATATATATTTATATAATATAATTTAAATATGATAAGTCTTTAAATTTAAATATAATTATTAGTAGATATAATCGGTCTTTAAATTTAAATATAATTACAGACACACACAAAAATTATAACAAATCACGTAAATTTGACATAATTTTTTGAAATTTCTAGAATAAAATAATACTTTGACAAATCATGAATCAAGGAAAAAAGGCGGTCAAAATAATTTTTTTCAAATTAGAATCAAATGAGATGAGAAGTAGTTGTAGAATTTCCTAACTTATTCAAAGCAACTAAGAGAATTATTTTTCAAGCAAAAAAATAGGGATTCAACTAATTAGCGAATAGAAGACAAATCAATCAGCCACGCACTAATAGGGGTGTTCACGTGGCCCAGCCGCCTAAGACAAAATAAATAATATTATATATTTTTTTAATACATAATTAATATTATATATTTATATTACATGTTAATATGTTATTATAATTATAATATTTTGATATATATATAGTATATTATATATATAATATTTATAATATTATTTTTATGGGTTAGCAAATAATAATAACCCCCATTCTTTATTCTTTATTCAACCATTCTAGGGAGTGATCACATGGGCATGATGCCTGCCCTGGCCTTGCCCAGCCTGAAATGGTATGGGCTCCTAATGGGCAGGGCGGGTACCTACTCATGTTTTGGGCAGGGCATCGGGCAGGGGTCTTACCCTGCCAAACCCTGCCCATGCACACCCTTACCCACTAGCCCTTTCTAACCCACCAGGGTAAAACCTAGAATCACAATTGGGCTGTTAAGGTTCATAGATTGAAAGAACTAACCAAACAGATCCTTACTCAGGAAAATCGAAGAAATTAAAAAACCTTGAGATATGAAAATTGAAATATCAGATGATGCAGCGATCATCATCAGTTAAAGAGACAATTAAGCAACACCAATGAAAACTTAATGGGGTTGGGAAAATCGAATGTGAAGCCCTAGACCGAAACAATTAATTTTAGTAGATACAATTTATTTACTCTCTTAATGCGCTGCTGGTCGCTTAGTTTTAGTAGATACAATTAATTTTCAAGTTGTAGAGCCAGAAACATTAACACAACAGGCGAATTCATTAAACAATATATATTTTGTTTTCTCTGCTTGAATAATTAAAGAAAGCCATCATATATTATTGCTACGCATATGTAATTTGTTTTTGGACAAGAAAGTAATGCAAATAACTCACAAGAGGAAAAAAAACAAAAATCTATACATGGTATCTATCATATGCCTCAACTCTACAAATTACCGTAAATTTGAGTATTAGTTTTACAACCTAATCAATTAACGAATGACACTATGTGGAGATGATTTGCCGTCAGTACACACACACATTTATATAGGTAATGTTTTATTATCTGCTCCATTTTCTGATCATATATTTTGTGTGCCTGAAAGAAGACCCAAAATTTCAAGGGGAAAAAAACAAACAGAACATTTGAGAAACTCTAGCACAATATAAAAATTCGCATATATATATATATATATGAAACAAAATTGTTCCACGCTATCTCATAAAATTGAAAGTAATCTAAAATAGAAAACTTGGCCCTATGGCCATATGAATTCTTGACTAACATTAGAAAAACTCTAGC
This sequence comes from Mimosa bimucronata, assembly GCA_037074515.1. Classification (NCBI taxonomy): domain Eukaryota; kingdom Viridiplantae; phylum Streptophyta; class Magnoliopsida; order Fabales; family Fabaceae; genus Mimosa; species Mimosa bimucronata. The sequence continues at coordinate 23,303,196 of CM073445.1, read as the reverse complement.
ACAATATAAAAATTCGCATATATATATGAAACAAAATTGTTCCACGCTATCTTATAAAATTGAAAGTAATCTAAAATAGAAAACTTGGTCCTATGGCCATATGAATTCTCGAAATAGCGTACCTTCTGCAAAATTGCTTATCGTTGAGGGTATTGAATGTGCTTATATGAATGTGCTATAAACTCATTCATTCGTTAGAGCATAGACATAATGTAGGCCTCATATTTATAGGCATAACTTAGGATTACAATATATCTAGAATAAATAAGGATAGAAATATATATTTTTGATATCATTTTAAAAAAAATATATTAAAACCAACATATAATATAACACATTATCCAAATATTAATCAGAGTGGATTATTAATAATATATTTGTTGTAAATTAGATTATTTAAAAAATAGCCCAAATTAATAATGGAGATAGGGAGAAGGCTTCATTGGTGAGTTTACATAATTATATAATTATATATTTGTTATTCGGTAGAGGGTTGCTCATATTGTTTATATTTTTTTTTGGACTGAAATATTGTTTATATAATTATATATTTATAATTAGTTTATAATTTTAAAAAATGGTTAATGGTTATAACCAATCAAAATATAATTATTAATATATACAATTTATAATAATTATGGCCAATCAGTCTTTAAATTTAAATATACTTATTAGTATATATAATTAGTGATTATCAGTCTTTAAATTTAAATATAATTATTAGTAGATACAATTTTAGAGCTTATCTTAAATATAATAATTCAAAAATAATGATTAGAAAAACTCTGGCACAACATAAAAATTTGCACACAAATATATGAAACAAAATTGTTCCACGCTATCTCATAAAATTGAAAGTAATCTAAAATAGAAAACTTGGTTCTATGACTATATGAATTCTTGAAATAGCGTACATTCTACCAAATTGCTTATCGTAGAGGGTATTGGATGTTCTTATATGAATATGCTATAAACTCATTCATTCGGAAGAGCATAGACATAATGTAGGCCTCATATTTATAGGCATAACTTAGAATTACAATATATCCATAATAAATAAGGATAAAAATATATATTTTTGATATCATTTTTTAAAAAATTATATTAAACCAACATATAATATAATACATTATCCAAATACTAATTAGACTGGATTATTAATAATATATTTGTTGTAAATTAGATTATTTAAAAAGTAGGCCAAATTAATAATGGAGATAGAGAGAAGGCTTCATTGGTGAGTTTACGTAATTATATAATTATATATTTGTTATTCGGTAGAGAGTTGCTCATATTTTTTATATAATTATATATTTATAATTAGTTTATAATTAAAAAAATGGTTAATGGTTATAACCAATCGAAATATAATTATTAGTAGATACAATTTATAATAATTATGGTCAATCAGTCTTTAAATTTAAATATACTTATTAGTATATATAATTAGTGATTATCGGTCTTTAAATTTAAATATAATTATTAGTAGATACAATTTTAGGGCTTATCTTAAATATAAGAATTCAAAAATAATAATTATATTTTTCTTAAATATAATTAGTGATGTATATTATTAGTAGATACAATTTTAGGATTTATCTTAAATATAATAATTTAAAAATAATGATTATATTTTTCTTAAATATAATTAGTGATATATATATATATTGGGATTGACCAATCAAATATAATTAGTAGATTATATAATTAGTGATAATTTGACCAATTGATCTGAATAGAACTAATCATCTGGGCCGTTAATTCCTTTTGAATAGTGTTATAGTGGAAGAGTAATATATGTTATATAGATATAGATATAGATAGATTCTTTTTTCCATATGAATTTGTCCTATTATAAATTAATCTTATTCTTTTATGAAGAAAAATAAATATTTTAAGATTTTATATTTAAATATCGCATGCTTGGTCCATTCTGATTTGGATTTCTGTTATTATATTCAAATTTTTTACTTTTGAAATATAATTAGACACTTTTTAACCATAATGACTCGAATTGCAATCATTAATATACTTCTCTAAATCTCATGAACTCTATATCATTCGTCGAAGTCAGCATAAAAAAAATTCAATTATGATAATCAATTACAGAAATTTAATAGAAAGTTAATCTTAATTATTTTCATATCAAATAAAGTATAAATTAAAATAATAAGACGAATTACAGCGATCATAAGAAAATTCAAAATTTTCAAAAAAAAAAAAAGCAAATTAAACAATAGGATGATGTATCTTAAAATTGCAAATTCAAAATATAAAATACAATCTTCACAAAATTTATATTTGGTAATCAGAAAAAAAATGGAAACTTACTTTTGTCAACAATATTTTAGGAGTAAGTTGGATCAAATTAGTATGATTTGTAAACATAAAAAAAAATTCATTTGAAAAGATACGATGTTTGAATTAAGATAATATACAGTGATCAATAAGAAATTTCAAAATTTTCTTAAAACAATTTTAATAAATGATGGAACTTAAAATTGCATATTCGAAATTTTTTTAAAAAATATCTTAGTAAGTAGAAAATAATGATAGGTTTTAAAATAAAATAATAATCATCATCAATCATCAATCAAATAAAAAACAAAAGAAAAGATATCAAATAAAGATTAAAATATTGTAGTTACAAAAAATATTAAGATATTTCATTCATAAAGATATAAAGAATCAGAAACTCAATTTCGAAAATATTTGTAAACTATAAAGTATTTTAAAATAATAAGATAATTTGAAGTGACCAATAAGAATACTCTAAATTTTCATAAAACATTTGGAATTAGTCATTAAAATAGGATCCATAAGGAATTAGTTATTTAATAATAAAATCTGCTCACAAACAAAGAAGTAAATGATTGAAAACTTAATTTTGGAAATATCTGTAAAACATAAAATTTTGTAAATTCATTTCTTCAAAATATACATTAACTGTCAAATATTATTTTCATATCAAATAAAATATAAATTAAAATAATAAGACGAATTACAGCGATCATAAGAAAATTCAAAATTTTCAAAAAAAAAAAAAAGGATGATGTATCTTAAAATTGTAGATTCAAAATATAGAAATACAATCTTAACAAATTTTATATTCGGTAATTAGAAAAAAAATGGAAACTTACTTTTGTCAACTACTTTAGGAGCAAGTTGGATCAAATTAGTAAGATTTGTAAACATAATAAAAAAGAATTTAATTATGATAATAAATATTAATTGCTTAATATGTTGTGCCTAATAAATCTCATTGAAAATACTTATATTAATCAACTGTACTGGTTCATACTTGGAGACATCTACCAACAATAGAACATCAAAAAGGGCAAAGAAAACGTGGGCGTGATGACAGTCAAAGAGGTGAGTTACAAGATCTTAAAAGAATATTGAATTTCATGCAAATTTATAAACACCAAAGTTCATATCTTCATATTTTGAATTTGCAATACCATTTTCTTTGGTGTTTTCATGCAGGCCAAAGAGTGAGAGTTTCTCATCTTACTAATGTCCACGTCAACATTCCTACTATTTCCACTGGATCTTGACATGCACATATTATATTGTGGTTACTGGATGCAGATAAACCAAAGACACCTTCCGATGTTGACAAAATTATTTCAAGTGAGATACCTTACAGAGATGAAGATCCTGAACTGTATGAGTTGGCCAAAAATTACATGATGCACGGCCCCTGTGGAGGGAGGGTCAAACAATAAAGCTGCATGCATGAAGGATGGATTTTGTTTCAAATTCCTTCCTAAGGAATTTGTCAAAAACACAATTGTAGATGAGAAAGACTATCCAACATATCGCAGGAGACAAGATGGACATACAGTTGAGAGGAAAGGAGTAAAACTTGACAATAGATATGTTGTTCCCTACAATGCAACATTGTTGAAATTGTTTCGTGCTCATCTGAATGTGGAGAAGACAAATCAAACATGTGCAATCAAATATCTGTTCAAATACGTGACTAAAGGACCCGATCGTGTCATTGCTGGCATATACAATAACAGTGACTCATGTGAATTTCAAAGACCCTTTGATGAGATAACACATTACCTTAATTGTAGATATATCTCCTCATGTGAGGCTGCTTGGAGGATATTCTCATTTGAAATTCATAGGTTTCCACCTGTGCAAAGGTTGAGCTTCCACCTACCACAACAACAACCAGTGTACTATTCTAGGCATGACACAATGTCTTCTTTGTTGGATCGACCTAGAATCAAAGAGTCTATGTTCCTTTCTTGGATGCAGAAAAATAAAGATGACTCGTATGCAAGGAAACTAACATATTTGGAGTTTCCTAATCACTTTACTTTTGACAAGAAGAATCGTATGTGGAAATTTAGGCAACGGGGTAGATCTGTCGGTAGATTGGCACATGCGACGCCGTCTTAAGGAGAGTTATTCTACTTGCGGCTTATGCTTACAAAGGTTCAAGGACCAAAATGCTATGAAGACATAAGGACTGTTAATGGTGTTGTGCACTCTACTTTTAGAGAGGCATGTTATTCTCTTGGGTTGCTTAATGATGATCAACAGTTTCTAGACGCGATTAAAGAGGCTTCATTATGGGCATCTAGAAATTATCTTCGGAGATTCTTTGTAAGCATGCTACTAAGTCACTTCCTATCTCAACCTTCTATTGTGTGGGAGCAGACAAAGAAGATAATATGTGAAGATTTATTGTATGTCAGCCACAATGACCCACGTTACTCTGGTACCAATTCCTCATTCCTCAATCATATTTATTTAACGCATAATTACTATTTTTTTGAACTGAAATTTAACACATAAGTAAGAGCTTTATGTCCCTACAACATGCATCCACAGTCATTACTTTATAGTACTACTATTAAATATTAAATATATTGATAATTGCAAATGAAGGACAACAATATTTGCGTTTGCAATTTGTTGATTGATTGACACACTTTATATTGTTTTAACAGATATTGAATTTAATGAACTGAGCAAGAAGGAAGATGGACTTTGTCAAATTGAGCAACTTCTACAAAGAAATGGGAAGAGTCTAGCAGATTATCCATCTATGCCAAGAGCAAATTCAGTAGACTACTTTGATATAATGAACCAACTTATCCTTCATGAGCTAAACTTCAATAAGGATCATGAAAGAGAAAAGTGTGAGATGTTGAAGTCATCAATGAATGAGGATCAGAGAATCATTTTTGATTGTGTGATGGCAGCTGTTCAATAAAAAACCAGGGGTTTCTTCTTTGTTCAAGGGTGCGGTGGAACTGGTATGACCTACCTTTGGAATACACTCACTGCAGCAATACGAGTATGTGGGTGGATTATATTAAATGTAGCGTCAAGTGAAATAGCTGCAACTTTGTTGCCATCTGGTAGAACAGCGTATTCCAGGTTCCACATTCCTATTGCAATTAATGAGGATTCAATCTGTGGCTTGACCCAAAATTCGTAAGAAGTAAACCTCATCAAAGCATCTAGCCTAATCATTTGGGATGAAGCACCCATGATAAAGAGACATAGTGTCGAGGTTGTTGATCGTACATTGAGGGATATAATGAAATGTGATTCAATCTTCGGTGGTAAGTGCGTTGTCATGGTAGGTGACTTTAGGCAGATACTACTTGTAGTGCCAAGAGGTGGGAGGGCAGAAATTGTTGATGCAACATTATACACGTCTAACTTATGGCGTGAGTGTGCATTAATGGAGATAAAGAAGAACATGAGACTACAATCCTCAGATGATCCAGAAGAACATGCAATAATCAGGTCATTCTCCGAATGGTTATTGAAGGTTGGAGATGGGGAGATTGGACTACCACATGATGGAACTACAGAAATTCAAATGCCAGATGAATTATTGTTGTCAAATGGGGGTGATCCTATTAAATCAATAGTTGAAGCTACATTTCCAGATTTATCGGATCACTTATTTGAGGAAAACTATTTAACAAACTGTGTAATTCTTGCTCCTACAAATGAGGTGATCGATAGTTTGAATGACCACATTTGTTCTTCACTCCCAGGTGATGTGGTTAAATATCTCTGCTCAAATGCAATCAGCCACACGGACAATGTGAACGATAGGTTTGAAGATTTGTACAATATTGAGTTTCTGAATTCAATCAATTGTTCTGGAATGCCCCATCACATATTGAAGCTGAAGGTTGGAGTTCCGATAATGCTAATAAGAAACATTGACCAAGCCGCAGGTCTTTGTAATGGCACCAGGTTGAGGGTTACGCATCTTGGCAAGAATTTCATTAAAGCAGTTGCTTTCAATGGGAGCAGCATTGGACAAGAAGTTCTTATACATCGCATGGACATGAATCCATCAGAGTCTAAGTTACCATTCAACATGACAAGAAGGCAATTCCCTGTTATCATTTCTTTTGCAATGACAATAAACAAAAGTCAAGGACAATCAATGTCGACTGTTGGTTTATACCTACCGAGCCCTGTATTCTCACATGGTCAACTGTATGTCGCTTTGTCACGTGTGAAGAGTGTAAAAGGCTTGAAAATACTAATATTGGACGACAAAAGAAGAAGTATAAGCAAGACCAGTAACATAGTATATAGAGAGATTTTCCAAAATTTGTACACCAATTGACCTCATTTATTTTACAATTGAAAGAAATTTCTTTTACCTTCACAGTTCAAATTTTTTAGCATTCCAAATTGCATTCACATAATTTTTATTTAGGTGTTCGGATTGTGCATATGCATATTGCGCACCCCTTATGAAGATATCGTTCAGCTTAAATCATCGTTAGTATGGAACGCTTAACTATAACTCATCGCGCAACGCGCGGGTCCAGAGTCTTGTTTATTATAAATTTGACAATTAGACTATTTTTCATTGTATAAAATGTATTTTCTTCCATCTTGATTTATCGGGCTATAAAGTAATCTTGTTCTTTGAAAAATAATAGAAACGTTTTCAAAGATCAGACTCCACCAAGGACAATCAGGCGGATAGATTTCAATCACGTATTTTTAGATCTGATGCATAAAATTATCTCCTTGATTTCAATGTTAATTTTAATAGGTTGAAATTAAATTAATTGTGGGATTAAATTATATCAAATAGCAAGATCGAATTTAAAGGTTGCCACAAAAAACACATATTTCAATAACGTATTTTTAGATTTGATGCATAAGATTATCTCCTTGGGATTAAATTATATCAAATAATACGAATTTAAAGGTTGCCACAGAAAAGACATATTTCAAATTTTCAATCACGTATTTTTAGATTTGATGTATAAAAATATCTCCTCGATTTCAATGTTAATTTTAATAGGTTGAAATAAAATTAATTGTGGGATTAAATTGTATCAAATAATACAAAATTATAGGTTGCCACAAAAAATAGAAATTTAACGAATTAAAATATATTTATTTTAAAATATAGTGATTATGTTTAGGGAAAATCAAAGTTATAGTTTTAACTAAGTTATAACTAGGTTGGTGTACTTTTACTCGGTGCAACTTGATTTTTATAGTTTTGATTCGGTTGTAACTGAGTACATGAACTTTAACTCAAGGCAACTGAGTCTCTATAGTTTTAACTATTTATAATTTATGGAATAAATTACATATGTTATTTTTCGTGCATCATGTGAGTTTACTCAACACATTCCCCTAAAATAGTCAAGAAGATAGGACCAAGTTACAGTCGCGACAAAACTACATGGATAGAGTTGTTGATGACTCCCCATTTATCATTTATTTAGAGCATATTTAGAATATATTTGGGGAGTCATTTATGAAAATTAAGGGTATTTTAAGAGCATTTGAGAGAAAATTGTGTAAATCTCTCACATGAGGTTAATTTGATTATTTTTTTAGAAATATATGATAATTTATTAGAAAATTTAATTGGCATGATTCCATCACATTTATACATGTTTTGGATGGGTAAATATGGATATTCTAAGTAAGGAAGAAGAATAAAAGTGAAGGAAAAGAGTAAAGAAAGCTGGAGTTTATTTGTGAAAAATAGCATAAAATTGCTTCGAGTGTTGCGACACTACACCAATGTGTCACAACATTGCGCGAAAAACTATAAAACATACAACATCAATTTTTACCATGGATTTAAGACCCGGACCGAACCGGCCGGTTCAACCGGGAACCGGCTGGTGATCCGGTCCGAGTCAGCCTTCGAACCGGGGGGCGAGTGAACCGGCGAGATGCCGGGTTAACTCGCCCCACCCGGCCAAACCCGGCTGACTCGGCCAAATGGCCGAGTCAGCCGGGTTATTTTTTCCCAAAGTTTCTGTCCCAAAACGGCGTCGTTTTGGGACAACATTTAAAAAAAATTCATTGATTCATTTTCAGAAGAACAGACCCAAAACCCCCCCCGCGGCGCGCAGACGAGATGAAACCCTAAGCCCACCCTTCTTCCTCCCTTCCCTTCGTGGTTCGTGCAATCCGACAGTGGACGGCGTTATCCGGCAACAAACGAAGTTCCAATCACCTTCTTCCTGTCGAGCTTCGTGTTCCCGCCAGACGAGCTTCGTATTCTTGTGTGATTCAGGTAAATAGCTTTGTCCTTCATTTGGGAAATTTCATTTCTTGATCAATTTCTTCTTCTTTGGCTTACACGACTCATCAAGCATAGGCTTCTGAAAATTTTTACCTCTCTCTATTTGATTCTCTATCTGTTCTATGCATCTTTTATAAGTCCTTATCTCAAGAGTTCTGTGTTGAATATAAATCTTTCATTGATCACTATGGCCATTTATAACGCTCTGTGGCTGTTAATCTGTGTAGCTGATCTAATTATACTTGCATTATTGTATTATTCTTGTCTGTTGTTACCCTTGGCACTCAGTGAATTTCGAGTGTTGGAGGCTTGGAGCGCTCAATTAGATTTCTTTGTGATATTACCATAAGCAATTAGCTCTGACTTCTCCTCTGCTTGGATGAAATGTATACCTGATGTGAAGTTGCTAACTATGATAGATTGATTGTGAGATTTGGCTCATAAATGTTGGTTTTGTCTGTGGAAAAAAAACTGTATGTGGAAATTTTTCATCTTAATTGGTTTAATTTTGAGGATGATTGATGGCCTTTGTTCCTTGTAATTCTTATTGTTATGTTTTATGAAATTGATTCATTGAATTTTAGTGGTTTGAAAGTTGTTTAGAAACATCAATGGATATTGGAAGTTCAGGAAATGAAAGTGCCACTCCTAATATCAGTGTTGAAGCTCCCACATCCAATTCAGATGCCAACACTAGTTCTAATCCCTCAGTTTGTTTAAAAAATGATCCTGCATGGGCACATGTTACCTACAAGAAGGAGGGGACACAAAATGTTTATACGTGCCTTTTTTGTACAAATGTCTACAAAGGAGGTGGGATAAATAGGATGAAGCAACATCTTGCTGGAGTTGTTGGTAACATTGCTTCTTGTAAGAAGGTTCCTCATGACATTCGTCATAGAATGTTAGTGTCTTTGATGGAAGGTTCAAAGAAAGTTTCTATGGAAGACATAGGAGAGGAGGAAGTTGGACAAGCTAATGCTGATTCTCAAGTTTCTGTGTCTAGTGTCAAAAAAAGGAAATCTGGTACTATAGATAATTATATTGCTCCTAGGACAACTCCTGGTTCCCAACCAAGCCTTAAGAGTGTATTAGCATCTAAAGAAGCACAACACAAAGTGAGGATGATGGGAGCTGAATGGGCTATTGTTAAGTGTATTCCATTTAATGCATTTGGCTGCCCTTTATTTCAAAAATATGTGGATGGAATAGCCTCTATTGGGCATGGGTGTAAAGCCCCTACTCCACATGATTTGAAAACCAATTTGTTGCAAGATTGGAAAAAGGAATGCGAATTGCTTGTTAATGATCATAGAGCTAAATGGAAAGTTAATGGTTGTACACTCATGGCTGATGGATGGACTGATGTGAGACATCGAACTTTGGTAAACTTCTTAGTGTACTCTACGCATGGTCTTGTGTTTGTTAAGTCTGTTGATGCATCAGATTTAGTCAAAGATGCCAAAAATTTGTTTAGCTTGTTTTGTGAAGTCATTGAGTGGATTGGTCCTGAAAATATTGTTCATGTGGTGACTGATAATGCTGCTAATTATGTAGCTTGCGGAAGGTTGATAAGGGAGAAGTACAAAAGTATTTATTGGTCACCTTGTGCTGCTCATTGTCTAAATCTTGTTTTAAAAGACATCTCAAACTTGTCTCATGTGTCTGAACTTGCAAAAAGGGCATCAAAGATAACAGTATTTGTATACAATCACATTGTATTCTTGTCATGGCTAAGGAAAAGGCCAGGTTGGGTCGAAATTGTGCGTCCTGGTGCAACAAGGTTCGCAACTACTTTTATAACATTGCATAGTATATACAAGCACATGCATGACTTGCAAGCCCTTGTGGTTGATAAGCATTTTGTGGATCATAGATTATCAAAGACAGATGCAGGAAAAATGTTTAGTCTAATCATATTAGACAACCGCTTTTGGAATGAGTGCTACAAAATTGTGAAGATTGCCACTCCTCTTGTGAAATTGTTGAGAATTGTTGACTCAGATGAAAAGCCTTCTTTGTCGTATGTTTATGAAGGCATGCATAGGGCAAAACAAGCAGTTAAGGAGATGTTCAAGAGGAATAAAGAGAAATATAAGTGTTACACAAAGATCATTCAAGACCGGTGGGATAGGCATTTGAAAATCGATCTTCATGCAGCTGCTTGTTTATTGAACCCTGCATATATGTATGATCCAAACTCTTTTGTCAAGGGAAAGCTAACTGATGCTTTGGTTGATGTGATGGAGTCAATTTGTGAATCAAGATCTCAATTCTTCACGATAGTTGACCAGTTGAGTGCATATCGTGAAGGAAAAGATTCTTTCAGTAAAGCCACATGTAAAGAAGCATCTAAAAAACTAGACCCTTGTAAGTATTCAAATTTTATTAGCATATTTATTATCAATTTATCATTCTGTTTAATATTAGATAATTAATATATTCTAAATTTGTAGATCGATGGTGGGCTTACTATGGCAATTCAGTTCCACAATTGCAACGTATTGCAACACGTATTCTCAGTCAAACTTCTTCTTCTTCTAGTTGTGAGAGAAATTGGAGCTTATTTGAGCGCATCCATTCAAAAAGAAGAAATAGATTAAAGCATGACACGTTGAATGATTTGGTTTACACAAACTATAACTTGCGACTAAAGAATAGGTATCCATCCTTTTAAAATATGATTGCTTTTTTACTTTTATTTTGTATGGATTTCATTTAATTGAAGTTTTATTTGTCATAAAGGGTTGTATTGAAGAAGGTGAACATGAATCCTGATCCTGTTGACTTTGAGAGCATTGATGATTTGGACTTTTGGATAGATGAAGAAGATCCTGTTCCTGAGTTTAATGATGAAGATATCACAAATCTGGAAGCTACTGTGAGTGATTCCAATATGAATTTGACAAGTCATGGTATGGATAATAAAAGTTTTAGTTTTAATTTTATATAGTATTGTCAATTGATTATCAAAAAATATAATTTTCTTTGCATATTGTTATATATATATATAGGTGATGAAGATTTGGATATTGTTGAACCACCTCTTTTGGATGATGCTCCTAATGCTGATGCTTTTATCAGTCAAGATTCTAATACTGGTGCTGATGAAGATATCAATATAAATGATGATGTTGATGAAATATAAATGAGTATTATTGGTATTGATTGAAGTCTTGTAATGAGCTAAGGACCAATATGGACTCTTGATGAAGTATTTTTATATTTTGGAAGTATTGTAAGGAGTTAAGGACTAATATTGACTCTTATGTATTTTTGGATTTTGATTATTTTCACTACTTAGTATTTATCTTGGTATATTTTCATTATTTTGTTGAGTACATTTATATATTTTTTTATATTTTATTATTAGTGGTAATTAAATATTATTATTTTATTAAATCCGGGTTAACCCGAGTTAACTCGCGGTTGGACCAATGACCCTTGAACCAGTAGGTCGCCCAGTTCGATGTCCGGGTTGGGTTTTTGAACCTTGATTTTTACCCTTTTTAAACACTTAGGGCATGAAAATTGAGAGAGACTTAGCCCTATTTTCACCCTAGAGTGTAATATCCCAAAATCTCAAAAGGTTAAAGAAGCTAGTTAATGAATATATGGAAGACAATTAGGGCCTCAAGAAGATAGAATTATATTGAGATTCTAGAAGGGGGATCAGTAATTAAATTAAGGGCTCAAAATAGTTAAAGACTTGTAGAACAAGCTTGGAAGGAAAAGATTAAATTATAAAGCCTTGATAAGCAAGCCTGTGATTTAAGATAATGTATATACCCAAATCCCAAATTACACTCATTCATTGCCACCTTATACCATCTTCCATGACACATTTCAAATGGTGCTCATGTGGCAAGATTTGGTACACAACTTGCAAAAGAAGTTAAGGGAAACTTGATTTGGAATAAGTGTTAAGATTGGTGTCAGGATTTTATGTGTGTCAAGAGATTAATTGACTTAAATTGATGACAAATTCCATTGCCAAATTAATGCTCTTTCTATTCTATTATTTGGATATATATGTAGAGAAACTAAATGGTTAGTAAATAATTAAAAAGAAAATGTATTCTCATGTATAAAAGTAAGCCTGAGGTGGCATGTAGCTATATTAGTAATGCAAGATATGGAGTGGTATTAGTTGTCAAGCTAACAAACCACTAGCAAGACAATCATTAAGTGGCCCGAAGCCAAATCTTGCAAGGCATTATATATCAAGCATGAGGCAGCTATCAATGGATATAATTTGGAGTTGAAATACGATAAAGTAAGTATAAATAATGATAGCTAGAAAAAAAAAATAAAAGTAAGGCCTTATAATCTTGGGGAATAAGCTACTTCTCAAGTAAGTTTCTACAAACTTCTTCCTTAAGGTTCCAAAGCAACTTGATCACCAAGAATTGGTGTTGGCTTCATGGGAAAGTCTTTTCCCCCTCCATGAAGCCACCAAAACGTGGCCTTCTTTCCCAAGAAAAGCAATCACCTATTCTCCTCCCAAGACACATGTCAAATAAGAAGCTAAAGATTCCTCTCCAAACCCATCATTTACTTGTCCTCCAAGTTGGACAAATTCATATAAATGGAATTGGAAGCAAGTGAAAGGAGAGTAGAAGGGAGAGTGGACGGTGAGTTTGTGAGAGAAAAAGAAAGAGAAAGGGAAAGGGAAAAAGAAAAAGAGAAAGTGGAAGAAGAAGAAAAATAGAGAAAGAAGGAGACCTAGTTAGAATGAGCAACAGTAGAAAGTTAACTTTAAAGCTTTTGGTAAGTATATTCTTGTCTTCCTACTTCCAAGTTTATATAATTCTATAGTTAGATTAGGAGTTGAATTGTATAGAAGTAATTCCAAATGGGAGACAAAAGTGTTCATATGCTTAGCAAGAATAAAGGCCTCAAGTTATAGCTTGTAATAAATAGAACAAGTTTTGATTTGTGGCTAAAAATTTAGAAATGGAATTTTAATGGGTATGACCGAATTTTTCAAATGGTAATGTACGGAAAAGATGGTCATATGCACAAAAAATTTATCTCCTTGCTTGAACCTATTAATGTTAGGAATTGATCTGCAATCAGTTTTGAAAATGGCAGGAATGCACAAGAGGGGCGTGAATTGTGCTAAATTAAAATTTAATACACTAAGATAGAAAACTTATATTGGTTCTGTTAGAATCTTAAGTTTTGATGAATTAATCAAGTCAAATCTGTTGGGTAACATATCACTATCGCTAGAAAGTGTCGCTACTGAAAGGCTCAAAGCAAATGGAAACTTAGTAGAACTCTAAGAATAAATATCTCTATCGCTAAATATATCTCAAAAGCCAATAGACAGAGCCATAGCATGTGAAGACTTAGAAATAACAAAGTTAATATCTATCGCTAAGTCATACACTATCGCTAAGAAAGATTCTATCGCTAGTAGCTCATTAAGAACATGGATAAATGAAAGAAATATAACTAGCAGAAAAATAAACCAAGTCTCTAAACAAAGGAAATCAGCTAGCAATAACAGGTTAAGCAATCGATAACAAAAGTATTTCAGATAAACATCCAGATAGCAAATGCTTGAGAGTAAATGAGTTAAATAATAGCGATAACATGGTTGTTAGCGATAATAGATATAGCTATCGATAATAGGATACGTAAGATAACTTAGAATATTCAGCAAGCTAAGTATCCTCTAGCAAATGAACAAGCAAGTAACTAGCGATAAAAAGATTAGCTATCGATAGAAGATTGTTTATAAAGATGACATAGCTAGTATGCTGAACGTTGAACTAGAAGAATATGCTAGCGATAATGTTTATGTCTATCGATAGAGAATGCTTTATGAAAATCCTTAGCTGATATAAATATTATCTATCACATTGAGCTAATGTACTATACTTGCGATAACATCTGCTGTGCATTATATGCTTACTTGTTTAGCTAACAGTTCAAGTACAGAAATTATACTATGCAGTTAGCGATAGTAAAGCATGCTAGCGCTACTGAAAAAGCTGCTATGAAAGTACAGGTGTTCAGAACGCGCAGTCTATCCTACTCTACGCATGAACGGTTGAAGCTAGATCAGAAGTTTTGAATTAGCTGAAGAATAGTATCTATCTCCAACGGCTATGGACTTCCAACGACTATATTCTAACGGTCATATAAAGATGAATCAAGAGGCAATTTGTGAAGATATAAATAGAACAAGATTCGCTTCCGAAAGACCGGGGATTAACGAACAATATAACGAAAGATGAACAGAGCATTATACAGAATTACAAATTACTCTGATTGAGAGCTTTAGAAAAGAAGAGCTAGAGCAATCCATTGTTCAGATTATTAAGCTCTAAATTGTATTCCATCATACATTTCTCTGTACTTAAGTGTTTATCACAATCCGTTCATTGAGTGAACTTTATTGTTAAAATCCTCACTATTTGAGGTAGTTCCAAAGCTTGGTGCTTTAAGAACAGGGTGATAACCTTACGGGTAGTAAGGCGGAGTGTTTAGAGTGATTCTAAAACTCTGTAAAGGTTGGCAGGTGAACCTGTGTGAAAGTGGCAATCGCACAAGAGGGGGGTGAATTGTGCTATTTAAAAATCTAAGAATAATTTAAAACAACACAAACTTTATACTTCTTCGGCCAACACTGCCTACGTCCAGTTCTCCAACACTCTGTTGGGTTCCACTAACCACAGGTTTTACAAGCACAGGTTCACCTGTCAACCTTTACAGAGTTTTAGATTCTCTCTAAACACTCCCCCTTACTACCTGTAAGGCAATATCCTTGTTCTAAAGCACCAAGCTTTCAGAACAACCTCAAACAGTAGAGGATTTCAATAAATATGTTCACTTAATGAACTGATTTTGATACACACTTAAGTACAGATAAACTCTTCTAAAACAATAAATACAGAGCAATGAATGAGTTTGTAAGATATTCTCGTTTTTCGTCTCTTGCTCAATAAATGCTTAAGTTCTGTATTTATATCTTCTTCTCAGATTTTGCCCTAACATTTAATCTTCAAGAAGCCGTTTGAATTTAGTCGTTGGGAGATCATAGCCGTTGGCATTTAATGCAGTTTCTTCATCGGGCTTAACTCTCTGCTCTAGCTTCAACTACTTCTTGCATAGGGTGAGCTAAGAGAGAGACAGACTCAGCGTTCTGAGCATTCGTACAAGTTGTACTTTCTGGCAGCTTTTTCATTAGCGCTAGCTTGATCTACTATCACTAATCTCATAGAGTGTGTTATGCACTTAAGCTGTTAGCTAACCAAATAATCATATATTGCACAGAAGATGCTATCGCAAGCTTAATCCATTAGCTCAATGAGATAAAGACAATATAAGGTATATCAGAGCTTTTCATATTGATAAGAAGATGTATTATTGATAGCATATTCTCTTGGATCAGAAAGCATTATATCATCATAGATTTTTCTATCGATTTCTAATCCATTATCGCTATTATCTTTAAGGATACTATTATCTAAGCATTCAGAGATATTTCCAGGTATCCTATTATCGATAGACAAGCATGTTAGCGCTAGAATCATGTTAGTTCATTTGACTCATTTGCTCTGAGGCATTAGCTTTCTGAATGATTATTATCTGAAACCCTTTTGTTATGGATAGCTTATCCTATTATCGCTAGCTGATTTCTTTTGCTCAAGGACTTGGTTTATTTTTTTGCTAGCTGAGTTATCAATGAGCTTCTAACGATGGATTCTTTCTTTATCGATAGAGAATGACTTAGTGATTTGATATCAACATTGTTATTGCTAAGTCTTCACTTGCTATTCTTTTCTGTCTATTAGCTATTGAGATTCACTTAGCGATAGAGATATTCATTCTTTATTGATCTTGCTAAGTTATCATTTTTCGTTAGGGATGGATCTTTATTCTTGCAATGGTGATCTGTTACCTGGCATATTTTACACGTTCAATTCAGAGGTAACTTTCACTTATGTTTTCTCAGGGTTAGTCTTCATCAAAACTTAAGATTCTAACACTGTGTTCGTAAAACCTGTGGTAGGCTTCTCTTGTGCCAGGTTTAAACAAGAGGGTAGTGGAAATCTCAGGTGGAGCCTGAGGACTGGATGTAGGTCTGGATTGACCGAACCAGGATAAACTCTGTGTGCATTATCTCTCCCCTTAACTCTCTTAGTTTCAAGCATATCAAAGTTATTTACTCCTCAGTGCATTTCATGTTTTGAAATATTCTCTGTGATAAACCTAAAAGGATTTCAAAGATTAACATTGATTGTATTTTGTTTTAAGGAGTTAAAAGAATTTTATTCTATCACCCAATTCACCCCCCTCTTGGGTGACAGCCAGTACTAACAATTGGTATCAGAGCGGGTCACTTGTTTAAAGGATCAAACGATCTCAAGTGAAAAGATCATGGCTGATTTTGGGTATAATACTTTTTCAGAAGGTTTTGATCATACCATTCCACCTCTGCTTGAAAATATTGATTTTTCGTTTTGGAAAGCTAGGATGAAAAGTTTTATAAAATCATGTGATTATCATATGTGGAATGTTTTTATAAATGGTTTTGATTTCAAACCTAGAAGGGATTGGACTGAAAAAGACAAGAAGATGTTTTCCTTAAACATTAGAGCTATGCAAATTCTGCATAAAGGCTTAACTGAGAAAGATTTTCAGAAAATCATATTTTGCTCTAATGCTAAAAATATTTGGGATACACTTGAATCTATGTATATCACTAATCATCTTGTTGAAACTGAAAGTGTTGACAACTCATCCGAATTTCAAAGTTGCACATCTATGATTGATGAGCAATTGGAAGCTGAAATTGAAGAAGGAGAATTCATAGAGCCCTTCCAAGATTCAATCAACACAGAAGGTCAAGAAAAGGATGATTGTCAAGAGCTCTACCTAAACGAATCTGATCAATCATTCTCTGGAGCTCAAGATACAGCTATGGTATACAATTCCAAGTCCTGTGTTTTTGAGAAAAACAATTTTGATCTGCATAAAACTGATTTACTACATATCACAGATCATATTTCAAGAATTGAAAAGGTTTCAAATCATGCTGGAAAATGTTTTGGGAAGAAGGATCATTTGAGTGAAAACAATTTGTGTTTGCACTTCTCTGACCATCACTATAGTGGCACAAAATCTCATATTGCACAACATTCTATTATATGTCATTATTGTGGTAAATCTGGTCATATTTCTCACACATGTAATATTAGAAGAAATTCAAATGTGAGAAATAAATTTGTTTGGGTACCAAAAGGACATGTAAAGTCCAAGGCTAACATTGAAGGACCCAAGTATAAATGGGTACCAAAATGTCCATTCAGTAATTTATCTGTGCAGACTAGCCCTAAAAGAAATGGACATCATGGTACAAAGTCAACAAAGAAGAATTCAAGAGTTGCTCATGCTTCAGGAAAGAAATTCATAGAATTCAGTAGGAGAACTCAGGAAAAAGTCACTGCTACAACATATGGTTTAAATCATAAAGGCAGCGGACAGCAACAACAAGAGCAAGTTCTATCTCAAGGATAAGTTACCACAAAGTATCATTCAATTATCTTGAGGAGAACATGAGAAACAGAATTCCTCACACATCAAGAAGAAGATTCTTGAATTCTGTTTCACAAAGGAGAACTCTGCAACCCGGTGCTAAGTATATCAGAACAGTTTGGGTTAGCAGAAGTAATCTTTCACGTACCTAAGGTAAAGGTATATCAAGGGTAAAATCTCCTACACATTTACCAGTAATATTTATTGAGATTTTACACTCTGAAACCTTAGGAATGAACATTAAATCATATATTGAAAGACAATTGCAAGATGCCTACAATGTTCATAAATTAACTCCTATACAAATGCATATTGAACTGAAAAAGAATATATTCGTATAAATCTTTGTGCATGTGGTTATGACTAATTCACTATGCTTAATTATCCTGAATCAATTACATGTCTTGAAGCATGTGAATTATATTGTTAATACCTACGAACTAACCATGAAAAGATCCATATGAATTTGGATACTGAAGAAAAGAAAAGAATTATAGTTTTGTAGGTTACAAGGACAGAAAGCTTCAAGACTATGATCTACATGGAGATTTACTCAAGTCTTGATCAGTGCTTGCAGAGATGAAACTGGCTACTCCAAGTATCCATTGAAGAAAAGCCCCTTCAATGAGCAATTCTATCCCTACTTTTTATTATTAATCAATAATATTCTGGATAGATTCTCTGTCAGATCTTAATTGGATTCAATTGCATGAAATTCACATCAATGACATCGCAAATATTGAAACTATTTTTACAAACTATCATTGATAATGAAAAATCATCGAATAATGCTTCATTATAAGACACCTGAATCTGATGCTCACAAAAATCCCATTTTGTCCATTAACAGTTCAAGTAATATCTTTGCTCTATAAAATCTGTTTTTGAATGTTAAATCTTAAGTTTTTGCAAAACTAACCCATCGATAGTGAGTTCCACTATCGCTAGTTGTATGCAGGACAAAGCTAAGTATTGAGCAAAGATAGCCATCGCTAGCTAAAAGCATTATCGATAGCAAAGTCAGCTATCGATAGATAAAACTTGGAAGGAGTGAGTGAAAAGCCCAAGTCACTTACTCAGTATGGGATCATGCCTGCTAGCGATAGCTGCTCTTACTAGCGATAGCAAGTCACTTAAAAAGCCCAGAATACGAAACGTCAAGCCAGTACTCATCATTAATGGTAATTTCTAAAACTTATAAAATTAGGTCATTCACATCTGCATTCATTCGCATTCATTCTCTTCTATCCCCAACACTCAAAGCATACTCTCTGCACTTCTTACTCACTCAAAACCCTAAATCCCTAAACCTAGAAATGGCTAGAACCAAAGTTCCAAGTGTGAGTGATGTTGAGGCCACCTCTAGAGCTAAACCCTTTTCTCAATCCGCTACCAAGAGGTCAAAAACCAAGAAAGGTGTGTCATTCTCCAAAGAAGTGGTTGATTCAGGTTCCAAGCGTCAAAAGCGAACTATCTCTGATTTGCCCTACTCAGAAGAACCCCTTGAAGCTCCAAGCGCTATCTTCGCAAAACGAAAAACCCTATATAGGACTGCAATCTGGGTAGATTTGGAATATTTCAAGCAGAATGGTTTTGACTTGGATCCCTGGCTTCTTCCTTACAAAAATTGGCTCAGTATTCAAAATGTCTACAATGAGGAAGTGCTGAGGTCATTTTATTCGAGCATGATAGCCAAGCCAGAATATAAGAAAAATGAGCTGGTCAATATTGTGTTTGAGGCATCAGTAAGAGGAAAGGGGATCTCTTTTAACTGGTTAGCTATTAACAAAATTCTGGGGATATTTGAAGCAGAGTATAACAAGTGGTACTCCCCTGAGCCCTACTCCGAGGAAGATCTTGCAGAAATTTATGAAAACTCCTCCAATAACCCAGCCAGCATGCCTGTGGTCAACAGAATACTGCACTATGTGTATACCAGATTAATGACTCACAAGGCAGGGAATTTCAGTAGCTTTCCCAAGATAGACAACCCCTGGCTGCCCAATCTGATTTCAAAAGTACCTTTAAATCCAGGGCAGTTGATATTAATGGAGCTTCACCGATTTTTATCTGACAAATCTGACAAGACTCCTCTTCCATATCCTCAGCTCATGTCTTATCTCCTTGAGTTCTCAAAGATCAAATCTATAGGGGAAAGAGATAACAAAAATTGCAGACAACGTACCATTTCTACGCTGAGAAAAATAGGGATTCCTGTTAAATCAAGTGGTGCTGTTTCTGGTTCTGAGGCCTCTCATGTTCCTTCCACATCAGCTCAGTCTCAGTCTATTGAGGAAGAGACTCAATCTCAAAGAATTCCTTCTCCTCAGCAGCAGCATAATCTTGGACAAGAACCATCTCCTTCTGCTCCTGTTACATCAAAGTCAATTCTCTCCAAGAATGCAATAGAAGAAATTGTCTTCAGGGTCTCTGCTGAATTGAATCTGACCTTGGAAGCACAAAAAGCAGAGTTGATGAAGCCTATTCGAGAGCTACAGAATCAAGTGAAAAATCTGGAAGAGAATCTATGCCTTGTCCCTGAGTATATCAAACAAAGGGGAACAGCTCCTCTATCAGAAGGTACTTCATCTCATCATCATTCCTCTCTCCATTTCCACTCACCCTCTCATTCCTCTCCACAACAATTACCTTCTCTTCATCTCTCTTATTACCCCTCTCCCTCCACATTCAAACATCCCAGCTCTTCTCCATACCACCATTCTCAAGCCCAAACACCTACACCTCCACCTTCACCTCAAACCAAAATCCCAACACCCCCAGAAATTCCTACCGCTAATCCTTCCCCTAGCGCTAGCCCCCAAACACAAGCCTCACCCTCAACCACCAAAGTCCCAACACCACAAGCAACTCCTATCGCTAGCACCATCCTTAGCGATAGCAATCCCACTTCATCATCAATTCAACCAACCTCTATCGCTACCTCTATCACAAACCCTCATTCTCCTCCCATATCTTCCCAACTTCCTGACCAACCCTCTTCATCTAACCCTGCCAATGATGATGACAAAAAGGGGGAGAAACAAAG
The DNA here is from genome assembly GCA_037074515.1 of Mimosa bimucronata. NCBI lineage: Eukaryota > Viridiplantae > Streptophyta > Magnoliopsida > Fabales > Fabaceae > Mimosa > Mimosa bimucronata. The sequence continues at coordinate 23,282,035 of CM073445.1, read as the reverse complement.
GGACACAATCATGGCAGAAGAAGGCCAAGTGGAGGATGCATCTGATGAGGAAGACAATGCATCAATCAATCCAGATGGTTCTCCTGATAATGAAGTTCAAGAGGAAGATATGAGCATGGCCATGATACTGTATGAGGAGGAGTATCAACCAGTTTCTGTAAATCTGCTTCCTCATTATTTTCAGCGAGCACAAGAGCTTCATGAGGAAGTTGAAGAACTTTTAGAAAGATCTGCTCAATCTCTAAAGGAAAGAGAGGATAGAGATGCAGCAAGGGCAGAAGCTGAAAAAGAGAAAGAAAAAGATCCTATTCAGACTTTCTCTTAGAACCTAGAACTTAGTGGGAAAGAAAAAGCATCAGAGGTCCAGTCTGCTCCCAAGAAGATAAGGATCAAGAAATCTGCTCCTAAACCTCCAGAAAAGAAATCCAGGGCATCTAAAGGGATTGTGATTAAAGAACCAAAGTTAGCCCCCAAGTCATCAAAGAGGAAAGCAGCACCAAAAGGGAAGGAAAAGTCAGCAAAGCCTCCTCAGAAGAAACAAAAGCGACCATCCAAATTGGATGAGCTTCTGTCATTAGTGCCTCCCTCTCCTCCAAAGAAGAAGAAAGTTGCTGCTAAGAAGAAGAAGAAGTCAGAGGTAGAGATTGGGATTGATCCTGAACTGCTGGAAGATCCTTCAACTGATTCTGGGAAAATAAGCAGTGAGTCTGGAGATTATGAGTTAGACACCTCAAATTGGAAGGATGATTCTGATTTTGAATAAACCAAAAAGCCTGAATCATTCCCTAAAACCATTCTCATATGCATCCTACATAAACTGAATGATTAACAGTTTTCATATTTTATGTGTAGTATTTCCTTTTGCAATACAAGATACAAATGAACATTTTCTTTATCTCAATGATTGCTTTGAACATACTCTATTCATGCTTTATTATTTTTTTATGCTTAATGCTGATATATGTTCTGAACGTGCTTTAATGTATATCTTTAGCTTATGTTTTGTCATCATCAAAAAGGGGGAGAATGTTAGAATCTTAAGTTTTGATAAAGACTGACCCATAGAAAACATAAGTGCAAGTTACCTGTGAATTAATCAAGTCAAATCTATTGGGTAACAAATCACTATCGCTAGAAAGTGTCGCTACTGAAACACTCAAAGAAAATGGAAACTTAGCAGAACTCTAAGAATAAATATCTCTATCGCTAAGTATATCTCAAAAGCTAATAGACAGAACCATAGCAAGTGAAGACTTAGAAATAACAAAGTTAATATCTATCGCTAAGTCATTCACTATCGCTAAGAAAGATTCTATCGCTAGTAGCTCATTAAGAACATGGATAAATGAAAGAAATATAACTAGCAGAAAAATAAACCAAGTCTCTGAACAAAGGAAATCAGCTAGCGATAACAGGTTAAGCTATCGATAACAAAAGTATTTCAGATAATCATCCAGATAGCAAATGCCTGAGAGCAAATGAGTTAAATAATAGCGATAACATGGTTGTTAGCGATAATAGATATAGCTATCGATAATAGGATACGTAAAATAACTTAGAATATTCAGCAAGCTAAGTATCCTCTAGCAAATGAACAAGCAAGTAACTAGCGATAAAAAAATTAGCTATCGATAGAAGATTGTTTATAAAGATGACATAGCTAGTATGCTGAACGTTGAACTAGAAGAATATGCCAGCGATAATGTTTATGTCTATCGATAGAGAATACTTTATGAAAATCCTTAGCTGATATAAATATTATCTATCACATTGAGCTAATGGACTATGCTTGCGATAACATCTGCTGTGCATTATATGCTTACTTGTTTAGCTAACAGTTCAAGTGCAGAAATTATACTATGCAGTTAGCGATAGTAAAGCATGCTAGCGCTACTGAAAAAGCTGCTATGAAAGTACAGGTGCTCAGAACGCACAGTCTAGCCTACTCTACGCATGAATAGTTGAAGCTAGATCAGAAGTTTTGAATTAGCTGAAGAATAGTATCTATCTCCAACGGCTATGGACTTCCAACGACTATATTCTAACGGTCATATAAAGATGAATCAAGAGGCAATCTGTGAGGATATAAATAGAACAAGATTCGCTTCCGAAAGACCGGGGATTAACGAACGAATATAACGAGCGATGAACAGAGCATTATACAGAATTGCAAATTACTCTGATTGAGAGCTTTAGAAAAGAAGAGCTAGATCAATCCATTGTTCAGATTATTAAGCTCTAAATTGTATTCCATCATACATTTCTCTGTACTTAAGTGTTTATCACAATCCGTTCATTGAGTGAACTTTATTGTTAAAATCCTCACTATTTGAGGTAGTTCCAAAGCTTGGTGCTTTGAGAACAGGGTGATAACCTTACGGGTAGTAAGGGGGAGTGTTTAGAGTGATTCTAAAACTCTGTAAAGGTTGGCAGGTGAACCTGTGTTCGTAAAACCTGTGGTAGGCTTCTCTTGTGCCAGGTTTAAACAAGAGGGTAGTGGAAATCTCAGGTGGAGTCTGAGGACTGGATGTAGGTCTGGATTGACCGAACCAGGATAAACTCTGTGTGCATTATCTCTCCCCTTAACTCTCTTAGTTTCAAGCATATCAAAGTTATTTACTCCTCAGTGCATTTCATGTTTTGAAATATTCTCTGTGATAAACCTAAAAGGATTTCAAAGATTAACATCGATTGTATTTTGTTTTAAGGAGTTAAAAGAATTTTATTCTATCACCCAATTCACCCCCCTCTTGGGTGACAGCTAGTACTAACAGGTTCAGCCCAAATTTTGGCCTACGTCCAGTTCTCCAACCTCATTTGGGTTCCACCAAACATCAAGATTAAAACAGGCTCTTGAAAGCCTTTACAAGTGACCTCACACTAAGATCTCTCTCTTACAGATCACCCCCTTACACTTTGTAAGATTACAACTTACTCTTAAGATCCCACTATCTTAAGAGTAAATCTCACTAGAAATGTGATTACAGAATGCTTGTTCACTCAATGAACTGATTGTGATACACACTAAAGTACAAAGACAATGAATGATCTCTCTAAGAGTTGGTAAGTATTGAATGAAGTAAGCATAACTTAGAAAGAATAATCAATGTTTCTAATAAATGCCTTCACCAACTTCTTCATCAAGGCTTTTATACTCGTTTATGAAATTCTGCCCTTTGATGAAGTTTTAGCCGTTGCTTGATCTTAGATAGTGTATAGAGGTGTATGTGTTTTGGGCAGCATTAACTCCTTTGTACTTGGTTTTCTTCAGATCCTCTCTCTCTTCATTAATCGTAGAACAAATTTGTTGTGTAAAACGGCTCTAATGGCAATTTTGTGTGTCTAACGATAACTTCCCAAAATAGGTCTGAACAACTTCTGTAGTTGAAATCTTAAAATAGGCTTACAATTCAGTTTGAATTAAATCCTATCACCACATCGATCATTGATGTCTGATCGATCACTGCCTCTTATCTGATCAGTCACATATCGATCACACATCGATCATAACCTACATGACTTGAACATGATATTAGAAAATACTTCACCTGATTGATCACAGGTATCTCTGATCGATTAGACTTATACAATCGATCACAATTAGATTACATTTAGATTACAAGTACTTTCTGATCGATTACTCATTACTCTCTGATCGATTAGGCTTGAGTTACACTTTGGTCTTTCCGATCGATCATAGGGGAGGCTTGATCGATTAGATGCAACAGTTCGATCACACTCAGTTATTCTAATTCTTCCAATCGATCACTCTGAGATTACTTAGTTCACTTTTACTTCTCTGATCGATCACAGAGGTGTCTAATCAATGGGCGCTTATGATTCAAACTTATAATCTAACTCTGATCTATCCTTTATCGATCAATGCCTTAGTTTCTTAACTGATAATCTTATCCTAATCGATTGGGCAATACTTAGCATTTTCTATCAGATTGTTTCTAAGTTATTCCTGATCTATGTCCAACCTTTCTTTATGCCTAAGTTATGTTTAGTTATCATCAAAACTCATTATTCTAACAAGTTTTACGGAAAGGAAACCAAAGCGAAAGTGTAATAGAAAGAGACCTAACTAGAGGTAGCTTTAATTTGCAATTTTGTATATTTTATTTGGTTGCATGTATGTTTATGCCATTTATGCTGCAGTTAGGCATGAAAATATGTAATATCCTTACTTAGTTATTTTGCCATGATCATGTGTGAAATATTTACAGTTTACAATTAATCAGTTTTGTAAGGTATTATTCTCATCTATGTACTTTTCTGGCATGCCGCTCATTTTTGTAATTTTATATATGCCTTTCTAGTTGATTTGGAGATCTCGTTTCAGAGACCACTTTGTCTGTTTGGATATCTGGGAAAACCTGTCTTAAAATTATCCATAGCCTTGTGACCTTTTTCAAAATTACAGTCTTCTCAATTTTTCAAATCCCCATATGTTTTCCTTTAATTGATCAGAACTCCATATCTAAGAACTAGAAATTAAGATTTTATATTAAAAGATGCAATATAGGAGAATTGATCTCTCATAGTTTTAGTCCTTATCTCCCGTTTCTAGATTCATTCCATGTCAATAGGCAAATGCTAATTTTGTATTTCGAGATTTCTCCTTTTGACAATTAAATGCTCCAAACTCAATTATTGTGAATATCTTTGCAGGAAGGTTATTGGTGTAATGGTTGGTAAAATTGTGGGATGTAATCGAGAGATAGCAAGAACATGACCTTATTAGGAGGTATTATAGTCATGTGAATTTTATGTGCATGCATGTTACAGTTTAGCACTATTTTTCTGAGTAATACTTCTAACTTGTAGTTTTTTATTTGGTTGTTTGGTCAGTACCAAGATACAGAATACTACACATATGCATCACATGTTGAATAATTTAGATAACCTAGTTATGAAGTCTAAAATGGAATTTTTGAAGATACATAAACATCATAGCTTGGTAAATGATAACCAATTGGAGAGGGGAGTTTGGTTTTCAATGGCTGCACCCGCAAATAACACAATTAGTGTCATGTCCATCAACCCATAATTAAGTCCCTAAATTTAAATTTTAGGATCTCAATAAGCACCTTTGCTAACCATTATAAATGAAATAGTAAAGTCACGTCAGGCTGTTTTACAAAGAATTGAGGGAATAATTTGGAGTTTGGGGAATTAAAGAGTAGGGTTATTTGTGGGATACAAGAGCTGGACCTTTTGTATGTGGGGGTGAGTCTCAACTATGACCCCATACGAGTACTCTGTCAGCTTTATTTCATGTGCTTGAGTAAAATGTTGTTATAGCTACCTATCTCAAGTTTTCTCTTACTGGTGGAAGATATTTTATGATCACAGTTTGTTTTATCAGTTGTTAATGGACATCATCGATAATAGTTTGCTCTCCACGACTCTATTTTGTTGTTTCAACTATGTCTTTTTTTTTTTAGATTTGGTGCTTTCGAATAAACTAGTCTTGTACGACCTTGAAAAGCAAGCCATAGGATAGACTGAGTATAACTGTGAGTATTGCGTTTATTTCCCTTTACTTTCTTTTTTCCTAGACAATGAACTGAAACCCTCAATTACTTGCACTAACGGTGATAAAAGTTCCTTGCCTCTTTTGATGGCATCAAGTCTTGCACTTTTGAATGAGCACTTGAACTTTGGGCTCTTGTACAAGATTTTCTTGTTTTTATTTGTAAATTTTCTGCACTTTATTTTTTATATATATTTCAAGAGAGAAATATTTACATGTTCCTACTAGATGATTGTATAACTCGGATTCGGTTTCCATGCTTGGCGCGCGATAGGTAGAGAGGAGCTTATCGCACTGCGCACCGTTACACAAATGGAATCATCTCAGCCGTCCGTCTCTGGCTAATCTCAGCCGTTGGTTCTCATTCAGTTTTTATGTGCTCCACGCTTCTTATCATTGCCGACCTCATCCCTCTCAAACCCCTAGATTCCCAAACCTTCATCAAGCATTTGATCAATGAAAGAAGTCCTTATTCTTCCTCTGGCTTGCGCCTCCGAACCAGAAATCTCCGCCGCCGACCCTAACTTATAGATTGGTATTCAAGGTTCGATATGCTTTTCTTTTCTTGATTTGTTCATTTGATTTTGTTGGCCATATATTTTTTTTGAATTTCAGGAGTTTGTTATGTTTTTTTTTGTAATCTTATCGGTTTAAGATAAGGGAAATAGTCTATGACTATCCTTATACTGCCATGGATACAGAGTTTCCTGGAATTGTTCTTCATTGGGTTGCGAATCTTAAGGAACTTGAGGAATCACATTGCAATTTCAATACATGTGTATATGTATATATTAAACAAACAATAAAAGAGAAAGGAAGAATCACATTTTGATGCTTTCATCCAATCTTCAATGGCAACAAGTCAGAAAAACTCTTCCCTCCAAAAGTTGCCACTACTGTCGCCGTCTACAGTAGCCTTTTTGGTCAGGGAGGGATTGGAGTAAATAATGGGTTATTATTATTAGGTTAATGGAAAAAAAAGAAAATAAATGGCTGAGATTAACTAGAAATTGAAGGCTGAGATGGTTTATGGTTTATTAAAATGGTGCGCACTGCAATGAGCTCTTCTCTACCTATCGCACGCCGAGCATGGAAACCAGATCTATATAACTCATGCCTCATCACATACTGTTGAGGCATCATAGTTTTTTCATGTCTTTCTATTAACTCCACTTCTGCCATTGAGCATTTATGAGGCTGATTTGAGCCTTTCCTAAGACGCTTTGGTGTTCAAATGCAAAATATTATAACCAAGGATTGCACTATAGTGGTGTGATCCTAGATCGTCTCTCAAAGAGTCTAATGAACTAACCTAGAAAAACTAAATGCAATTAAAACAATAAAACTGGGGGTTGAGAGTCGTTATTTTTGGTATTTTTCATAAAGTAAATTTAAAGACTTATTTTTGTTATTTTTAGGATAGAAGTTGATATTTAATGGAATGAAAATGATGGGGGTGATCTCTTGGCTAGGGATGACATGTGGCAAGCATATATCTCACATTCTTGGGTAATTAAGAGGATAATTAGGCCAAGTTCATGCAAGTATAAACAAAATTAGTCTTAATTGAAGGAATAGGTTGGTGACAACCTACTCAACCTCAAAAGACCAACTAGATTAATTATAATCTAACATAAACTAGAAATAGGTTCCAATAGATGGAATAACTTGGGTTCCATCCAAATTACTCAATATCCTTCGGATCCACTAACTAATCAATATTAGCTTATAATCAAACCCTCATACTTGTAGAACCTTACCTAATAATGCTTAAGTGATTATATTGAATCAACAGTATAGTTTATAAGGTGAGATTAATTGATGGAACTACTTAAGGGCTTAAAGAAGAAACTCAACATCAACTTTCTCAAACCAAATAAATCATTCAAATGACATAATCAAGATAAGATAAATGGACAAAATCACCACACAATGATAGGCAATAAAATCAACAAGTACTCATAAAGATAATGTCAATTGAAAAGATAGATAAAACCAAACTAAATCCAATACAAACACGAAGATAAAATTCAACAATTACATAGCTCATAGTCTCAAACATAAATGAAATCCGAACATAAGAAGAACAAATAATCAAGGAAATATATGCAAATCCATGGCTACTTAATTGGAACTAGAAAAACTCCCCTAAAGTGGATTCAATGCTTCCTTCAAGTCATCCCATGGTCCAAGGGAGCATTTGGCCAAATTAGTTCATCAAAGAGGAGAAGAAGTCACCCAAGAGCAGCTGCAACTCGAACTCTATGAAGAATCGATGAAGAATTATGGGATGGATGGAATTTTGGCCAAGAGAGAAGAAGAGGGGATGGGAGGATGAAAATATGAGAGGGAGATCCAAGGAAATTCGTTGGTGGCCTATATATAGCACTAGAGGCAACCAAAAACCTTTCAAATTGGCCTAAGCATCCTATTCTTACTAGGATTAACAAATAGGAAAGATTTGGGGAAAGAAGTTTGGGATGACAGAGAGAATGGGTGAATAAATATGGAAATTCAAATTCCCCTCTCTATGGCACAAGAAACCACTCAAAAACTATCCAAAATGGCCTCCGGTTGCCTAATTTGGCCCCCATAACATATATGACAGATTTGGGGAAGACCCAAGCACTTTCTCTCAAGAAATCTAGCCAAAGTAGGAAGGTATGATTAGAATAATCAATTAGCAAACTTCTTAACCTCAATCAAGCTTAGGGTTGCCTATTCTTGTAGACATAACAAAAAAGAAATATTTTAGGCAAACCCAATCAACCGATCCAATAGGAAATTTCCTATTTTGCAAAATTTTCCTTTTTTGCATAAGTTTCCTATTTTGCTTTGTTATTATTTTTACCTTTATTCTTTGCACTTACAATGGAAATTTTAAGCACATGTGAAGTATTTCAAGTCCATAAAAAATAAATGCATGAGTTAAATGCCTAATATGCTCAAATTATAATAAAAATGCAATTAACTCTCTAATCTTGGAACCTAAGTATAAAAAGTGCCTAAATCCCCATTTAATAGCCTAGAACAAATGCTAATTTCCTATAATTAGTGTATAAAAACATGTAATAATCAAGTGTAATCAACGGCTAAATGATGCAATCACACTACAGATCTTGCTGATAAACATGAAGGCATACATAATTTGTTTCCTTGTTAACTCTAACTGAATCGATTGTATGCTTACATGCAGCCTTAAATTTATGTTTCTGCAGAAACGTAATGAAATATGTATAAGCTTCAAATTTAGGCTTTAAATTTACATTTTGTCTTTTCAAATAGATTTGAAATATGTTTGATCGTTATTCATTTTCATCATTTGCTTTGTTTCACAGGAAGCACATGCTGTGATCAAGTCTTACTTTGACAAAAGAATAGTTAGATGCCCCAGATGTGAAGGCAGTAGGTTTCACAGGAAATCGTGCATGAGTTATTCGTTTTAGCTGCAGTTAGCTATTCTTTTCGCATGGTTGTATTATAACATTTTTGTAATATTAGTTTGGATATAAATAATAAAATTAGTTCATTTTTCTCATTTTAAGTGTTATATTTTTATTATTCTGATAAAACATTAGGGTTAATTATCCTAATTAAAACATATCCCTTTTTTTAAAAAAAGATTTTCCACATCTCTTATTTAAATAAGAGATGTGGCAAGTCTCTACTTTCCACATCTCTTATTTAAATAAGAGACGTGCAAGCTCCCCACTTTCCACATCGCTTTTTTGAAAAAGAGACATGGAAAGTAGAGACTTTCCACGTCTCTTAATAAGAGACGTGGAAAGTCTCTACTTTGACTTTTCATGTCTCTTTTTTGTCTAATAAGAGACATGGAAAGTGGTGACTTTCCACATCTCCTTGATCCATGTCCCACCAAAAAGAGTCGTGAAAAGTCCAAAAAATGAGACGTAAAAAGTGTTTTCTGTAGTAGTGCGGTGAACACTAATTGGGCAAGAGAGAATAGAAAATTCTAGAGCCATTCATTCAATCACACACACATTAAATCCCGTCACTCCCTTTTCCCTTTTCTATTCCTCCATACCGCCATTATGCTCAAGTAGTGGGGTACCATGAAAGTTGTATAATGCTTGTCTATTTCTTCCTTCTCCATCCGATGAGTCTATTTGTTTGGGGGTGAGATGAGCTTGCCTCTCATATGTTTTGATTGAATGTCCTCTCCCTCTGTTTTGGTCTATCACAAGTTGGTGCAGAGGTGTCAATTCTTAGCTTCTTTCTTGTCATGTATTTGCTGATATTGTGAGTAAACTTCTCACTCTTCATTCCTTCATTGTCTTTTGTGAGTGTGAAACATTTGAATCCTTTCCTTACATTATCGATGCTATTTTTCATAATTATCAGGTTTAGTGTTCATTTGAAAAAGAAGAATGATATTGGCAATAAGTTTGTTGAGAAATCGGTTACTTTGAAATCTTATGAGACTTTGATGCTTGGGAGTATATTGTATGAATTTGAGTGTTTGTTTTATGAGTTAATATTGAGTGTCCACAAGGTGTTTGATAAAATGTTTGAAAGATAGATACTCATTTGGATTTGTTTGTTATAGCATATTTGAAAATGGTAACTAATTTGGGTTCTTGCTTGGGTTGATTATGAGTTAAATGTTGTTCAATGAAAAAAATGAAAGTCCTGCGATGAAATTATGTCGGGAAAGTGGGCGTTATTTTCATTTGGGGTTGGGAGTTACTATTTCAAAATGGTGTATAAATATGAGCTGATTTTTTATTAGAATGTGTGATGATTTGGGGGTTGTGATGGTAAAAATAATACTTTGAAGCTTGCTAGATTGGTTGCACATAAAGTGTTTGATAAAAAGCTCAAAAGAAGGAAAAAGAGTTAGAAGTACTTAGAGGTTTCATAAATATGTTGTAAAGAGAATTAAAATATTATTCAAACATTAAGCTTGCTTGTTTGATGGACTATTATGAAAGGGTCATTCAAGTTATAATTGAACAAATAATATTGTATTTTTACAATGTTAGGGGAGTAAGGGGTGACTTAGTTAGAAGCTAATAAATAGGAGGAACTGTATATTTGGGAGCATTTCAATTATGTGAATAGCATCCCAATCGATTCATAAAAAGTTTTCTCTTATTAGATTATGAATGTCTATATTTAATTAACTCACATGTTTTTTATCACAATTACTTTTACTTTAAAGAGGTTATTTTTATGAAAGCAGGTGTTTGGTGTTTCATGAAAATAGAACTTGAAGTTAAAAGTTTCATGGACTATGTTCAATATTGCTATCGTTTACAAGTTTCGATCATGTATGAAAGTTGAGATACTATCTTTTTTGGGATAATATACATGATGATTAGCATTAAATAGATCATTTGAGATGCTTTTAGAAACTTTCATGCTTAGGTCTATTGATATAAATATTTTTGAAGATTTAATTAGTAAATGATCATTTCACTTAGTGAAAGGAAATTGACCCCATGCATGCTTGAAAAATGTTTTTGAAATGACTGAATACATAATGCTGGTTACTAACAGCAGTATTGATAGTCCTTGGCATGCCATGGTAAATTCAAGCTTGCTTGACATTTGTGGGAGCAATACTCATACTTAATATTCGTGGGATTCATTCTCACGCTTGTCCTTCGTGGGTCTTGTACTTATGCTTGTTTTGTGATCTCATGCTGCGTTTGCTTGATTACTTACCCTCGTGGACTGTGTGTCCACGCTTGTGTTCGTGGTTTCAAGCTGTGCTGGGTTATTTACCCTTGTGGATGGTGTGTCCATACTTAATGTTATATATCACTGCTCTTAAAAACATTGTTATATCACCACTTAGTTTGATTCGATTAGAACACTGATATTCTGTGTTCATTCATTTATTCTCAAAATGTTATAATATGGTTGAAATTTATTATCATACTTTACCACTCAAAGTTAAAAATGTTAAAATCATTTCATATGTTGTTTTAATTATTTCTGTATATGAGACTCTATTCACTGAAAAATATTTTGATCTCAGATGATGTAACTGTCCTATACTCCTGCTAATAATTGAATGGCTTTTGTAATAAATTGGAGTTGAAACATTGTCATGGAGCATCCCTGTTTCAAAGTAAAGTATAAACTTATACATTGTTGTTGTTGTTATTTCGTAAACCTCTTTTTTGGTGCTCCAAGTAAACTATAGTTAGGATCCTTACCTTTCTTATATATGTTGAATGCTTGTTCATTCGGAGTGGAGCTCATCTTGCAGAACTGTTGTTGTATATTTATGTTGTCGTGGAATTTTCAGTGGGTCAAATTTATGCAGTCCTTGCTCCTCTCGTTAAGTACGCTAAGACTTTTACCGAGAAAACTAATGAATTGGTTTATATAAAATGCATCTAAATGTGATATTTTGTAATTAAATGATGTTTATTAATATAGATGGAGAAATGTACACAAAGCTAAGGCTTAAGGGATGTGAGTTTCCTCATATTCTGAGCCTGTCACACCTCAATTTTCTTGGGGTGTTGGGGTGTGACATATGTCCTTAAAGTAAAGTGTTAAATAGAGCCCATAGGAATAATTAGATTCAGTGGTGCACACAAGTATGGAGCTAAGGTTCACAAAATTGGAGCTTAAAAAGAGACAATGGAGAAGATTCTTGCCCTACAATAGTAGACTTTTCTAGTTTTCTTCAATTCTTTGCTACTTCTTTGATCGAGACATGATATTTCTCTGTATTTATTGTTTTAGTCATTCATGAGTAGCTAAAGAGTTTGTTCTATGATTTCTTTGAGCCTCTATATGGAGTGTTTTGTTTAGTTTCCTTTCTTTTAATTATTTAATGCAATTCTTTTTTGCTTTTACCTTACATATATTTCTAGAAAGTGCCTGATCAACACTTTATTTGATCAACGATGCATCGCTTGAGAGATGGTGTTTTGTTGTAGAACTTAGGTAAAAGCATATGGAGAGATAAACTCGTTGTTGATAAAGAAGAGATTCATCTATCAACCTAATACCATCATAGTGAAATTGAAGCTTAAACATGTTTTAACTAATTCAATAACATGAGTGTGAGAATCTCATAACTTGATTTTTCATAAATTCCATAGCACAAGAGTGTGAAGGTTTTGAAAGATAAAGATCAGTTTTGACTTGAGAGTAGAAATCATGACATATAGAGGGAATAAGAAATCCTAGTTTAATTCCCATTGTCTTAAAAGTAGTTTTGCAAAGTTTGTTTTATTTATTTCTTATCATTTTCATCAAATCATAATTTTCATTCAACTTAAGTAGAAACAAAATTAAATTAATTAACTTGCATTAGATTAAACCATAGTTCTTGTGGAAATGATATTTTTATACTCGTGTGACCCGTACTCTTGCAGTCGAATAAGTTTTTGGCGCCGTTACTAGGGGGACTACGTTTAGTCTTTTTGGTGTTAATTGACTTAATTTTGTCTTTAGTTATAGTTGATTTTTGTTCTTTTCTTTCTTTATTTCTTTGATCATCTATCTTGATAAGGTTGATACTTATTAGTTTGATTTGTCTTTGCAAGTGATTCAGTCAACTATATGCTAGGCAAATTAGAGGTAGTTCTTTTTGACATCGAAGAAGTACTTATCCCGCAAGAATCAGTTGTTCCACCTAAAGTTGAATGTCAACCTTACACTACGGCTCAAATTTGGGATATCCACGGATAAGTTCTTGGAGCAAGAAGGCTTTACATACTGATCTAGTATTTGATACCTGAATATCACTATAAGGACATTTGAAGTTAAGCCTGTTATGATCACTAGGGACTGGTGCAAAGGCCTGGTTCAATTCTTTCCCAGAACATTCCATCATGAGCTGGGATGAACAGGCTTTTAAATTTAAGGCCAGATTTCTTCCTATGGGAAAGAGAGAAACTCAAAGGGGTGAGCTACTAAACTTTTAGCAATAGCCAAGTGAAACATTCTTTGAAGCCTAGGAGAGGTTTAAAGACATGTGCGGGAATTGCTCAAGCCATGGGCAGAGATCTAACCTCCTCCTTGAGGCGTTCCATCATGGGTTAAATGAGACAACACATGTTATGTTGGATACAACAAAGCAAGGGAACATCAGAAAAATAAAGAGTTCTGAATTATAGCAGCTATATGAGGATGTTGCCTCTAATAATGTTCAGAACTCGCATAGCAACAGAGTTTTCTATAAGTCACATCTGGATTCTTTTGCATTCAGATCATCATTAGATGGCTCTAAAGACATCAGTTCTCAATTAGAAGCTATAACAAATTAGAGATGAAACTTGAAAATCATCTCCCAAGAGTTGTTCATATGCTTCAATGCTCTACCCCACCATGTGAGACTTGTGGTGAAGGTGATAATGTAGTGGAATGCCCTTATGCAGTTCATACCCTAAATTGCATGAATAATTCCAATTGGAATCCTGAAAGCAATCCTTACTCCAATACTTATAACCTGAAGATTTAACAAATTAGAAATGAAACTTAAAAATCATCTCCCAAGAGTTGTTCATATGCTTCAATGCTCTACCCCATCATGTGCGAGTTATGGTAAAGGGGATAATGTAGTGGAATGCCCTTATGCAGCTGACATCAGTTCACAATTAGAAGCGATAATCCGGAGATTTAACAAATTAGAGATGAAACTTGAAAATTATCTCCAAGAGTTGTTCATATGCTTCAATGCTCTACCCCATCATGTGAGACTCGTGGTGAAGGGGATAATGTTGTGGAATGCCCTTATGCTGTTGACATTAGTTCTCAATTAGAAGCTATAACTCGAAGATTTAACAAATTAGAGATGAAACTTTAAAATCATGTCCCAAGAATTGTTCACATGTTTCAATGCTCTACCCCATCATGTGAGACGTATGGTGAAGGTGATAATGTAGTAGAATGCCCTTATGCAGTTGATACCCTAAATTACATGAATAATACCAATTGGAATCCTGAAAGCAATCCTTACTCCAATACTTATAATAAAGGATTGAGATATCATCTGAATCTATCATGGAGAAATAGTACCAGTCTCAATCCACCTGCAGCTTCCTCTTCATATGGATCCCAAGCACCACCGGGATTTATAGCTCTCAACAACCTAAGCCTCAAGAGGAATCTCAGATTGAAAATGTTTTCTCAGCTCTTAGAAGCGACTAATGCAATCAATGCCAAGGTTGCTCTACAGGACACACCATCAAGAACCTTAAATTGCAAATGGGACAGGTTGCTTCATAAATGAATATCTTAATATGTAATGGAGTGACTAGTGACACAATCCCTAATCCAAAACAAGATGGCAAGGAAGAGTGCCAGGCAATCGCCTTAAGGAGTGGAAAGACTTAAGAAGATGTTGCTCCAAAGATTGAGAAACCTCAACTAGAGCAAACTCCGTCTAGTAACGATGTTAGAGATGTGGATGAAGAGATCATTGTTGATGATGAACCCTCTAAGAAAAGAAAATTGGTTGAAGAGAGCTTTCATGATGTGGTTAAAGGCTCTGTAAAGGGCCAAACATACAGGAGAAGATAAGAAGAAAAATATCACTACCATTTCTTCCATTATGCCTCCAAAGCCTTATCCTCAATGATTTAAGAAGAAGGAAGAAGACACTCATTTCAAAAAGTTTGTTGACATGTTCAAAGAGCTTCATGTCAATATTCCCTTTGCTGAGGCACTAGAGAATATGCCTAAATACACCAAGTTCATAAAAGATATGTAGGAGCGGTGTGAGTGATCATAAAAGATGAGAAAGGAATATCTGGTTTTAACCTAATAAAAAAGGCTAGTTAACTCACCATGAGTTTGAGACTGTGGTGTTGACTGAAGGTTGTAGTGTAGTGATCTAGCGAAAATTACCAACAAAACTTAAAGATTCGCGGAGTATTTATATTCTGTGCAACATAGGCACCAACTTCACAAGTAAAGCTCTGTGTGACTTAGGAGCTAGCATTAATCTCATGCTACTAGCTATATTCAACCAACTGGGGCTTCGTGATCATTGACTAACAACAATTACACTTTTGTTTGCTGATAACAATATAGCTAGACCTAGTGGCAGTATTGAGGACGTGTTGGTAAATGTTAACAAATTTATATTCCTTACAGATTTCATAGTTTTAGAATGAAAAGTAGATTAGAAGATCCCAATTATATTGGGACAACCCTTCCTAGCCACAGTAAGAACTATCATTGATGTTGAAAAGAGTGAAATTACTTTGCAAGTAAATGATAAGAAAGCTGTCTTCCACATGTTTCAAGCACTAAAAGTTCATAAGGATGAGCATAGTCAGTGTTACTTTACTAATATGTTAGGAGATGTGATTCAAGAAGAACATCATGAGCTAGTTATCAAAAATCCTTTGGAATCACTCTTGATGGGACACAAAAATCCTAAAGATGTCAAGCAGGGCAAATGTGAAGAGACACTCAGTATTAGAGCTTTCCCTCATACCAAGTTCAAAACTTTTGAGCTACTTGATGC
Organism: Mimosa bimucronata; assembly: GCA_037074515.1. Classification (NCBI taxonomy): domain Eukaryota; kingdom Viridiplantae; phylum Streptophyta; class Magnoliopsida; order Fabales; family Fabaceae; genus Mimosa; species Mimosa bimucronata. Next base: position 23,266,034 of record CM073445.1, on the reverse strand, counting down.
CTCTAAGGTATTGAGTTATCATATGAAGCCGTTTAGTGAGGCATCACCAATACTTGAGTATAAAATTCTGCAGCTCAATAAGAAGAAGGAAGATTGACTTAGTAAACATGAGCATGCTAGATTCGACAAAGAGATGGCTAACAGGCCACCTGATAGAAATATTATTCCTTAACATTTTGAGTTAGGTCAAACTTCTCGACAAATCTAAACTGAAATTGTTCCCAGCAAGCTTAAATCAAGATGGTGTGAATTATTTACTGTGGTGCAAGCATCAGAGTTGGGGAATGTTGAACTTGAGAATAAGAAAGGTGAAAGATTTCATGCTAATGGACAACACTTAAAGCATTACTGGGGAGGAAACATGGATTTTTTATACCCATTATCTACCTCAAGAACCCACCATGAGTCCTGAAGAGTCAGGCTGGAGGACTAGAAACCAAGCGCTTCTTGGGAGACAACCCAGGTTCTGAACTTTCCCTTTTTGTTGCATTTGTTTTTGTTTTTATTATAGGTTGGTTTTTATTTGGTGTTTTCTATTTTCTACGTAGAAAGTGAATGCTATGGAATCATTTCCAGGCAAGCAAGAGCAACCACTAAAGATGAAGGAACCTTGTTGTTTATGGGAAGTAACGTTGTTTTTATATTATGCAAGTTATCATGAGTCTTATTGATTTTCATACATGTGATGTGGTTTAGATGTTCTAAGCTCAAATCTGAATGATTTAAATGGTATGTGAATTGCATTTGCTAGCATGGTATTGTGCAATTCAAGTGTAATTCAATGTGATGGAGGATTTGGTAGATTGAATACTATATCTAGTTGGCATTAGGGGATTGATAAGCTCCTAGATTTCATTTATTTCATCACATTTTTCTCACTTGTGTAAATAATTTTGTGAAGAAAGAGTTGAAAAGAAACTAAAAGTCAAAAGAAAAAAAGAAAAGAGAAATTTTATATGTGAATGAAATGTGGAGCTTAATGGATATAAACTTGAGTTATTTGTAGAACTCATCAACCCTCTTTCTCTCTTGTGTAGGAAGAGGTGGACAAGTGGAAAAAGCTGAGAGGAAACCTGAGAAACAAAGTGAACAAGGAACCAGAGAAGACAAGAGCTCGCCATGAGCTTGCCACGGCAAGCCCATGGCGAGGAGATGACCATTCTGCCACTCTTGCCTTACTTGCTTGCCGTGGCCTTGCCACGACAAGCTGACGATGAGTGAAACCTTTCTATTGCGCGTTTTGATAAAAATTAAGCTGACAGAAGTGGATATAAGCTAGGGCTTCGAAGAAATTCAGGGAGACACATTTGGGCATGATTTTGGGAGTCTTGGACTTGCAAGAGAGAGCTTGGGAAGTGTTTGGAAACTTGGAGGAGCTCGGAGGGATTGAAGATTTTTACATCTTGGTTTCCTTTCTTCTTCCTTCTTCTCTTCTTGTGTACCATGAACTCTTGTTCAGTTTTGGTTTTTGGTTTAGAAACATCTATGTGTAACTAAAACCTTTTCTAGGGTTACTTTGAACCATTTTATAGATTGAACTTTGTATTTCCTTTCCTTTAATGCTATGAATGAATTTATATGTATGGATTTACATCTTGCTCTTTATTATACAAGTGCTTGATTACCACTTGCTCAGGTTAAATGAAATTTGCTTGAGAAAGTGTATTTTGTTTTAGAACTTGGATGAAATCATGTTAGGCTTGAAATTTATGGTTTTAAATGGATGGTTAGTTCGTAGCATAGAGATATATTTACTAACCTAACATAGTCATTATGAGGTTGGTTGAGCAATGTGTCTTGCATTAATTGTGGCAAGAGGTTGTACAATTAATGCAAGCATAAATTTGATTTTGACTTGAGAAAACTTTTTCAAATGCATTTAAACCTAGGGCTCATACATTAATTCATTAGGATGCTAAAAAGGAAGGGATTTATTTAGTTCATGAAGTAAAATGGGGATAAGTAAACTTAGGTTTCATTATCTTGAACAAGTGTGTTTATTATTTTCCTATATATTTTATAACTTCTTGCAAACTATTTTTCTTCAATTTTAATTTCCTATCATTGCCTACTCATTTCTAATTGATTGTCCAATTAATACTAGTTAACTTGCTCAAATCTCAATCCTTGTGGAATGACACTTTTTCCTATATTATTTTCTTTTATTTGACGACCCGTACGCTTACGGTGATGACCGCAAATGGCCGATAAGTCAGGGATCAAATTCAAGGTTTTGGGAGGTCAATATGGAAATAGCGGTTATTTTGTATTGATATTTTTAGATAATATTATGTTTTATGGTGCCACGACATCTTGGGATAATGTCATGACAAAATTTTTACAAATTTAGCAATCCAAAATTTACTCAAGAGAACATGCTTTATGGTACTATGACATTTTCACAAGGAAAGAAGTATGTGCCTTCTGGTGCCATGATATTTTGCCAAAATATTATGACACTACCTATAAATCCAAATAACATGCTCTCTAGTGCTACGATATTTTGCCAAATTTTCATGGCACCAATAAGGGCATTTATGAGGCTTGCTAATTTCTTTTTTCTAGAACACATTTCCCTAAATTTTCATGGCACAAGTTTTAAAGATAAAAAAATCAAATTTTTAATTCTTAGATTATTTAAATTACTTTTTCTCAACAAAAAAAATAAAAAACTTGAAAAGGAAAATCGAGAAAAAAGTTCCAACTTCTAAATACTTCAACCACAACCCTAAAAAATTTGAAACAAACCTGCAAGGTATTCCAGTCAAGTCCTACCATCTACAATTACAACTCTTAGTAGCAAGGTCAACTCAAAATTTATGGGAGTAATATGAGACCTCAAATTCAAACTCTCTGGATTGCCTAGCAACCCACTTTCATGATCCACTAAATTCTTTATCTAACGTGCGCCTTGGATTTGGGCATATATTCCACAATTTTTAAACTTATCTACCTTTTGTTAGAATAATGAGTTTTGATGATAACTAAACATAACTTAAGCATAAAGAAAGGTTGGACATAGATCAGGAATAACTTAGAAACAATTTGATAGAAAATGCTAAGTATTGCCTAATCGATCAGGATCCGATAATTAGTTAAAAACTAAGGCATTGATTGATTAGATATAAATCAGAGACAAATCAGCGTTAGATTAGAAGTTTGAATCATAGGCGCCCAATTGATCAGACACCCCTGTGATCGATCAGAGAAGTAAAAATGAACTGGTAATCTCAACATGATCGATTGAAGAAATTAGAATAACTTAGTGTGATTGAACTGTTGCATCTAATCGATCAGGCCTCCCCTGTAATCGATCAAATAGCTCAAAGTATAATTCAAGTCTAATCTAAGCTTAATCGATCTGAGTAGTATAATTGATCAGAGAAAAGTGAGTAATCGATAACAAAAGCATAATCGATAAGAGAATAGTAGGTAATCGATCAGGGAGATACATGTAATCTGATATAATCAATTGCACATGTTCAATCGATCAGAGAACCCTATGATCGATCGGACGAGATATCTTTCTAACTTAATGCAGGTTATGATCAATGTATGATCGATATGTAATCGATCAGATATGAGGCAATGATCGATCAGACATCAGTGATCGATGTGGTGATAGGATTTAATTCAAACTGAATGGTCAACCTATTTTAAGCTTTCAAGTACAAAAGTTGTTCAGACCTACTTTGGGAAGTTATCGTTAGACACACAAAACTGCCATTAGAGCCGTTTAACACAGCAACTACTGCGATTAATGAAGAGAGAGGATTTGAGACAAACCAGGTACAGAGGAGTTAATGCTACTTATAACACATTCATCTCAACACTCTATTTATCATCATCTCTCATCAAAGATCAAGCAACAACTACAACTTTATCAACAGGCAGAATTTCATAAACCAGTATAAAAGCCTTGATGAAGAAGTGGGTAAAAATATTGATTGCTAACATTGATTACTCTTGCTAGATATACTTACTGCATTCAATACTCACTAGCTCGTAGAGAGATCATTTATTATTGTACTTCAGTGTGTATCACAATCAGTTCATTAAGTGAACAAGCATTCTGTAATCACATTACTAGTGAGTTTTGCTCTTAAGATAGTGGGATCTTAAGAGTAGGTTGTAATCTTACAAAGTGTAAGGGGGAGTGATCTGTAAGAGAGAGATCTTACTGTGAGGTCACTTGTAAAGGCATTCAAGAGCCTGTTTTAATCTTGAGATTTGAGTGGAATCTAACAAAGGTTGGAGAACTTGAGACCAAGATTTGGATTGAACTAGTATAAGCTTTTTGTCTTATTGCACTAAATGTTTAATTAGCACAATTCACCCCCCGTCTTGTGTCTTCCTGCCACTTTCACCTTTCTTTTATTCTCTTGAAATCTTGTCATGATGTATGTGCAAATCTACTCTAACAAATCAATAATCGGCAGTTCTGAAGCCTCTAAAAGCCTACCATTAAATGACTCTGATATGTTATTCTTGTTTGTCTTCATTCTACTTTTAACTTTGCCCGCCTGCCATTTAGATAAAACATTTTTAGAACTAAAAGTTACACAACAAGTGTGTCTTTGTAAGAATAATATATTTTGATGATAACTAAACATAACTTATGCATGAAGATAGGTTGGATAAAGGATGAGAAAATAACTTAGAGATAATCTGATAAAATTCTAAGTGCTACATAATCGATCAGGGATAGATTACAAGACAAAGAATTATGAGCCAAATCGATTAGATTAGAGTTCAGATTAGGAGTTAAGAATATGGTCGCCTAATCGATCAGAGGGTCCTGTAATCGATGAGAGAATTTAGCCCAATCGATTAGTGCCATATAATCTATTAGGAAGAATTAGAGTAATCGATTAGAGTCATGTAATCGATTAAGAGTCTTTAGCCTAACCAATCAGAGATCTGTAATCAATTAAAGGATATTTGCCTAATTGATCAGAGAGCCTTAATCGATCATATCATATTTCAAGCATAATCGATTGGAGAGCATTAATCGATTAAAGGAAATTAAGTAATCGATCAGAGAAAGCATGTAATTTGAATGTAATCTGTTTGTAATCTATTAGACATACCTAATCGATCAGGCTTCCCATGTAATCTATTAGGCACATGATTTCCTAATCTGATGCTCAGTGATGCAGGCTATAATCTATGAGTAATCGATATGTAATCGATTAGACACCAGACCCTGTGATCGATCAGAGACTGTAATCTGAGTGGCGATGAGATTTATTCAAAATCAATGGTTAAGGCTATTTTAAGCTTTCCAAGTACAGAATTGCATAGACCTACTTATGGAAGTTAATGTTAGCACGCAATCTGATCAATAGAGCCGTTGGAACTCACCTACCACCTCCAGCGATTATTGAAGAGATATGAGCTAAAGCAAAGACAAGTACAATGGAGTAAATGCATCACAGAATACATCCTCAACACTCCACACTAGACTATCAGACTCTCTGAACTTATACAACGGCTATATCTTCAACGGATAAATTTATAGAAGAAACTATAAATACTTCAGTGAAGAAGTTAGGTAGAAGATTTGATTGCCACATTGATTATCTATATCTACTGCATTCAATACTCAGAAAGCTTACTGTTCTAATATTCTTACTTGTGTAACAAAATCTGTTCAATAGAGTGAACAATCTATTTCTGTATTCATTATCAAGTGAGAATTACTCTTAAGATAGTGGGATCTTAAGAGTAGGGTGTTAACTTACAAAGTGTAAGGGGGAGTGATTAGTAAAGAGAGAAGTTCTTGCTGTCACTTGTAAAGGCTGTCAAGAGCCTGATTTAATCTTGAGATATTAGTGGAGCCCAACTGAAGGTTGGAGAACTGGACGTAGGCCAAGTTTGGGCTAAACCAGTATAAACTGTATTGTCTTTCAAGTTAAATTTTAGAAGAACAATTCACCCCCTCTTGTGCATTCCTACCTATTACAGTCTTGACTTATAAGTCTTCAACTGATATGTCATGGAATCCCTCTCCTTACTCACAAACATTAGGCAATCACAATGTTCACACTTTATACGGCATCTTGCTTTATCATTTTTAATGTACACTGTTTCATACCCATTCATTAGTGAATGCTCCCTTAGAGCTTCCTTAAATTGCTTAAGGTGAACTCTATTCCAGTTCAAAGATATAGTCTTTGCACACATCAAGATTATACTTTTTCTCTTTACTAGTTATAACATCCTCTTCCAAGCCCAAGCCATATTCATTTATAGATGCTAATGAATAAGTTTTCCGATTAGATGACATGGAGCCTACATCTTCATCAACCAGTGATAAGACATCATCTTGCCCAATATTAAATTCATTGTCTTCATCATCACCCCTATTTTTTAATCATTTTGTTAGACATCACATAAATAACACAAATCATATTATAATATTAATATTATTCAAAAGTACCCACTTACCCATGTTACTTGAGGCATCCATGTATATGAAACTTAATATTATTTACACTGAAAAGTTTGAAAATGTGATCAATGATAGGGGAACAAATAAATGTATTGCTATCAAATTTTTTAATGTTTAATTGAGAAAATAGGATATGAAAAATAAAATACCATACATATGCAAACTGAACTAAAGGTAGAAAATAGACAAATAATCCTTGCTGTTTGGGCACAATTTTAAATTCTCACAAATGACTTTTTTAATCCTTAATGTATGTGGGCCTCTAAAGCGTTTCTTCACCTCCTCTCTTATCAATTCTTTCTTCTTTGTTGTGTTTGCGTCTTCGCTCTTCTTCATTCTACGCATTTCTTCTGTGCCTATACTCTTATTCCTTATCTTGTCGCGTCCAAGGTGGCTTTTGGAATAGAAAACCCTAATATAATAGTTTTTTTAAGTCATAATTAAATATATTCCATAGATACTGTAACAGCCACCTAAGCAATGACGTTAGTGACATTTTTTCACATGTAACATTGCTGAGTTATGAGTTGGACCAAAAAGGCTCGATTTTGAAAAAATATGAAAAGGAAAGGACTAAGGTTTTAAGTGAGTCAAAAGATGGCAAACTGAGTTTTAAGTAACTTGAAAGTTTAGGGACTGAGTCACACCGAGTCATAATTGAAGGACTAAGTCATAAGCGAGTTAAAAATTCGGGAACTAATAGATTAATTCTCCCTTAGAAAATTAAATTACTATGCTAGTAATATATTTTCTATTAAATTTTTACAATAAAAAAAGCTCTGCAGAAAAAACATGATAGTCAATTTAATTTGTGAATTTTCTATATCATAATAAAATTTGACATACTTCATATGAAAAATCAATTCTAAAGATCTTTTTGTGCATGTAATTCCAATATATCTAACTATTTATTTTGGAAGCACTTATTCACAGTTTTTGTTAAGCCCAGTAGAAAGTTTGTGCATGTCTATTGTTTTAAGGGAACGAGGTTTAACATCATTATTGGTCCTTATAGCTTGAAAAGGTCTGGAATCAATTGAAAAAAAAGGTCTAGAACAAGGAGTTAATGCAGGTGTCAGTAACACCATAAAATCTATTGACATCGGCTGATAACATATCCAAATGATTGGGAAAGCTCTAGCTTTCTTTATAATATTTATCTATATAGATATGTCCATTTCCTAACAATTAAAAGACAATATTGGCTTTCATTAAAAAAAATAAAGTATTCTTTTGGTCGTTTATAATTGCATAAGGTATTACTTTAATCTCGTAACTTTGAAAAATGTACTTTTATTCTTTTTCTGTAGACACCATTAGTTTTTACGTAAGAAAAACTAGTGACTCATCAAATCTAAAGAGTGGTTATGTAGTTAAATGTTGATTAAAATGGCTAATTTTTTAAATATATAAATGATGATTGCACTCAAAAATTATCTTTTAAGCATATTTTATCAACGTTCAACCACATGATCACTATTTAAATTTGTTGAATCAGCATTTTTCATAAAGTGAAATTAATTGTTTTGGACAGGCCATGACGCTTTAAAAGATAACTCTTTAACAAAACAAAGAGGTCATTGATCTGAACCGTTCCTAATATGCCTTAGGGTTCAAATGCAAAATATTTATTTACCAAGGATTGCATGATAGTGGTTCGATCCCGGATCATCTCTCAAGGAGCCTAATGAACTATCCTAGGGAAACTAAATGCAATTAAAGCTATAAAAATCAGGGAATAAGAAAAGATATTTTTGGTATTTTTCATAAAAGGAATTTAAAGACTTGTTTTTGGTATTTTTTAGGATAAATATGGATGGTTAATGGAATGGAATGATGGGATACTCTCTTGGCTAGGGATGACACGTGACAAACTATTGAATCGCACTCTTAGGGAGGAGCTAATCGGGCTAAGTTCAACATAAGTGGATACAATTAGCCTTAGTCGAAAGGAATAGGTCAATTAAGACCCACTCAACGTCAATAAACCAATTAGATTAACTATAATCCTACATCAACTAGAAGTAGGTTCCAATAGACAGAATAACTCGGGTCCCATCCAAGTCATTCAATATCCTTCGAATCCAACAACCAATTAATGCTAGACTATAATCAAACCATCCAACTTATGGAACTCTACCTAAACATACTCATGCACATCGATTTGATTAGTGATCTAGTTCCTTTAGGCAAGTTGATTAATGGAATTACCTAGCGCTGTGGAAATTCGACGTCAATAACTCAAACCTACAAATCAACTCCCAAACAACACAATTATATGAAGCACAATGGACTAAATTACCTAACAAACATGCTAGACAATAAAATCAACAAAAACTAACATAACATGATAATTTTGGAAGATAGGTGGAACTAGAAGAAAGCCAAATCAATACATGCAAATAGAATTCAACGAATACATTGTCTAGAATCTTAAAACAAATGAAGTCCGAATATAAGAAGAACAAATACTCAAGGAAACAAATGGAAATTCAAGACTACATAATGGAAACTAATAAAACTCCCCTAAAGTGGATTCAATGCTTGCTTCAAGTCATCCCATCATCCAAGAGATCATCGAGCTGAATTAGTTCTTCATAGAGGAGGAGAAATCACCCGAAAGGATCTGCAACTCGAACTCCATGGTGAACCGGTGAAGGATTGTGGAATGAAGGAAGGAATTGGTGGAGGAGTTGAGAAAATTTGTGTCTTGTGATGTGTAAATTCGTGCTCCCACTCCATAGGCAACATATATATAATCCAAATTGGCCTAAAATCTCCTATCCTGACTAGGATCATCAATTAGGAAAGGATTGGGGAAGACCCAATCACTCAAACTTCAAGAAACCTAGTCAAGATAGGAAACAGTGAGCAGGATAATTAATTAGGAAACTTCCTAACCTCAATCAAGCATAGGGTTGCCTATTCTTCTAGAAATAACAAAAAGGAAATATTTTAGGCAAACCTAATCAACTAATCCAATAGGAAATTTCCTATTTTACAAAAGTTCCCTTTTTTGTAGAAGTTTCCTTTGTTGTAGAAGTTTCCTATTTTGATTTGTTCTTGCTTTTACCTTTATTCTTTGCACCTACAATGGAAATTTTAAGCATATGTGAAGTATTTCAAGTCCAAAAACAATAAAATGCATGAGTTAAATGCCTAATATGCTCAAATTATAATGAAAATGCAAATAACTCTCTAATCTTGGACCATAAGTATAAAAGTGCCTAAATCCCCATTTAATAGCCTAGAACAAATGCTAATTTCTTATAATTAGTGGATAACAATATGTAATAATAAAGTGCAATCAGTCATATAGCATCATATAAATAATTTAAGAAAAAATTAAATGGACTGGCTCGTTTAGGCTCTCGACCCATTAGTGCTGGCTGTTTTAGACCTGTTTTATATTTTAGGGAAAAAACACAAGCCTCACTATTATCATTTTTGGGCTTAAATGAGTTCGGCCCGTTTTCCCAACTTTGTCAAAATCCAAGATGAGCTACCAGTGAGGAAGCATCCCAGTGAGTTTGCTATGAAAGATTTGGAGCTGATCAAAAAGGAGTACTTCAAAATTTCCAACCTTCAGTCAGCCAAAGAAATGTGGCAGGCTTTGGAGATAGCCCTTGGAGGGACTACCAGATAAATCAGAGCAGGATCAACACCTTGACTATAATAGAATACATGTTGTTCAGAATTAGGTTTCAGAATAAGCCAAGCTCCTTTCAGGGGCCTATGGCTTAGCCTACTTAAAGCTTAGCCTGATCTATTTACCAAATAGGTCATGCTCATATTCAAGCCTATTACTAGGCCTATTTAGCTATGCATATCTTTTCCTGAAAATTTAGTATCTTACTACATTGTGTAGTAAACTACTACAGTATCATATTGATCATATTTTTTTATTACTTATGGGTGGATCCCGCTCCTAAACATAAGGGATAGGGGGGAGGTGGCCGGGCCGATCATATCAAAAGGGTTTAGGTGGGGATGCTTGTATTTTTGCAACCATACATTGTAACATCTCAAAAATTTAATGAAGGATTAATGATAATATATGAATTGATTTTGGGGATGATTAAGGAGTTTGGAGAACTTTATAAATAAATTCATGAAAATGAAACTATTTTGGGGATTTTTAAAGGCCTAGTTTCTCCCTTAATTTGAGAAAATTAGATTTAGAGAAATTATTTTTAGACCCAAATGGGCCTTAGTGGGAGAAAATATTAGTGGGTATTTAAAATAAATTTTTAGAATGAAAAAGGGGGTTTATTCTAAAGAAATATATCTTACTTTGAGAATTTATGGGCCTATTAGTAAATTCCTTAACCTATATATTTTTCTTTTCTTTATCCCTTCTATTTTTACCCCATTTCTTTTTCATTTTTCCCTACTTCTCCCCTTGTGCCAGCAAGGCATCACCATCTCACCTTCCTCTTCCCCGTGCGATCTAAGAGCAAGAGAGATTAAGGGTGGAGTGCGGTAGCCGAAGGCGACCTCACCACCATCAACACCGTGCTGGAAGAAGGGTGACCCCTTTTGCATATATTTCCTTCGTTTTCCCGCTGCTTGGACTATGAGAGAAGTGAGAGTGGGGAGTGATTGTTTGGCCGATAGTGAGGCATTTTTCGGTGCAATTTTTGGAGATTTTGGCTCCAATTAGAATCTCTTTAAAATAGGTAATGTTCCCCTCTCATTTCTTTACCGTACTGCTCATTGTTTCAAAGTTGATAATGGTTGAAATTGGGGATTCATGGAGAATCCGAACCCTAAGCTGTATGGGTTGGATTTTGTTGTTAAACACATCTTAGGGTGATTTTTAAGTAGTCTATTGATTGAGATTACTTGATTTTAAATTAAGATGATGAATTGTCAAATTAAAGTGGTAATAAGCTAAGGTTTAATGTGGATATCCCAAAAAAAGCTAAGGTTTAATGTGGAATTCGAAACAGTTTTCTAGTTTTTGGTTGTTCCATGGTTTCAGTGGCTAATAGATGATGTTAAATGATTTGATTTTTTGGATGAACTCTTGAATAAAGTATTGTAACCTTAAAGCAAGTTGAAGTTGTGTTTTGGATAGGGTTCTTGGGATTTATCTTGATTATGAGTAAATTAGTGATTCAAATATGTTGATTGATGTTAGTAGATAATTGTTCACCTGCAAGAGTATGGATCACGGCATAGTATAAAATTACCGTTCCCACAAAGATTTGTTTTAAAATCCCAATCAAACAACAAGCTAATGAATTCAACCAAGTTGAGCTAATCAAATTTTCATAGGAAACAGGTTTGAAAGATATTTTAAGATAGAAGTAAACAAACACACAAAAAAGATTTAACTTATCAATGAACTGAGCCTAAGATTAATTCTCACTATTGTATTTCATGAACCCTAATTAATTTACCTTCATTTAGTCCTTAAATGATAACTTATGTTTTCTAAGATTCTAAAGCACTTTAAAAGTTCTCTCGAGTCAAAATCAAATATATACTTCTTATTGAACTTGCTCAATCTCTTGTTACAAATTAATGAAAGTACGCATGAAGATCCAACCTTAATCTGATAAAACTAGGTCAATAGATATATCTCTATTCTACCAACAAACCATCTGTTAGTTGATTTTACTTCAAGTCTAATATGATTATCCCAGTTCTACTCCTAAACTATTTCTCTCGAGTATAATTTAAATGAACAAATCACTCTAAAAGGTGATCAGTCAATTAAAGGCATTAGGAATAAGATAAATCAACATAAATAGTCATCAATTACTTAAAGAAAAGGAAACAAATTAGGTTTCAATCCATACAAGGTTTGAATCAATCCTAGAACAAACGCTTTAGCTACTCATGAATGCATTAAACCAGCAAATACAAAGAAATCCCATGTCCGGTTCACAAAAGTAGCAATGAATTGAAGAAAACAAGAAGAATCTACTACCGTAGGGCAAGAAACTCTTCCAATTTTGCTTCTCTACCTCCAATTTTGCAAACCCTAGCTCCGGAGTTGCATGCACCAATGAGTCTCATCCTTCCTATGGGTTCTAGGGTTGAAAAGGGGCTGAATGTATGTGAATTTTCATGCTCTAGGTTTTTAAAATGGGTAAAAAAATGAAGCTATACATTTTTGGGATTTTCGCACAGTGCCATGGCATTCAGGTTAATGCTATGGCACCAAAAACAATTTCCAGCTATTTTCAGCAATTAAGCTCTAGCTTTCTCCACGCTTTTCCTTCGATCTTCTTCTCCTTCCAATCTTAGTATATCCATATATACCTATCAAAATCATGCAAAATGTGAGGTAATCATGCCAATCAAATTTTTTAATAAATCATCATATTTATCTCAAAAATCATTAAATAAGCTCATATGATTTATTTGAACATTTTTCTCTCAAAAGCTCTTAAAATACCATTAATTAGCATTGATGGCTCCCCAAATATATTCTAAATATGCCCTAAATCAATGTTAAATGGGGAGTCATCAATAATTATGGAATGATAAAATTGGGAATGATTGGAGTAATTTGGAATTTGGTGATGTTTAAGGAATTTTGGCTTAGGAGGGTTGGATTTTAAAATCTACGAGTATTTTTGTGGTTTATGGGTTATCGTTTGAGTTATTTGAGCTTAACAAAAGTTTCTAATTGTGTATCTTTTTTGGAATTAGACCTTATGTGAGATTTCTTGATTCAAAGCTAAATAAGACAAGGTAGATGAAAGATTTCGGACGTGTGATGAATCTTAGTAGTTTAAATTGCTTTCAAGAGGTCCTTGATGTCTATAGATGATTATTAATGGTTTTGGTTAATTGAGGTTGTGGATTGATTTCTAAAAGGTTTGGTTTGTGAAGTGGGATCATTTGAACATAAATATCCATGTATGCATAAATTGAGAATTTTGGTTTAATAAAGATAATTGAGGATAGATAGTTGTCTTAATCTTGATATGGGTTTAATTTAACTTAGTCAAGTCAAATAGACATGAATCGCATATTAACCTTGTGTTATTGTATTCTCCGGTGAGTGTAGACATCGATGGACCAAGCTGAGCTTAGGATTCTGTAACGAGCACAAGTCCTTGGGAGAACCACACCCCAAAAGCTAGCCATTAGGGTTGGGGAGCCAAGGACTTATAAGGCCCCTCTTGCAAGGAAACCTCCCCGATGTGGGACTTGTGACAATGCACCCCCCTCGAGAGCCGACGTCCCGGCGGCTACACTCTACGACACTTCACTCGGCGCTTCACTCGGCCTTTCTGCCGGTCAGCCCCTCCGGTCAGAACCCTTCGCAGGTAGCCCTTTCCGGTCTATCAGACGAGACGGCGTCCCGGCGGCTCCACTCTACGGCACTTCACTCGGCGCTTCACTCAACCTTTTGTTGGTCAGCCCCTCCGGTCAGAACCCTCCGTAGGTAGCCCTTTCCGTTTGGCCGTCTCTCAATGAAAGCACCATTGTAACGAGCACAAGTCCTTGGGAGAACCACACCCCAAAAGCTAGCCATTAGGGTTGGGGAGCCAAGGACTTATAAGGCCCCTCTTGCAAGGAAACCTCCCCGATGTGGGACTTGTGACAGATTCCCATTATCTGGTATTTCTTTTAGTTGTTGACCATTAAAGGTAACCACTTCCTTGTCCTATGGGTGTGTGAGTATAATTGGTAAGGTTGAGGTATATAGGTCTACACTGTGTTGAACATCAGAGTTTTGATGATAACTAAACATGACTTAGGCTAAGAAAATTATAGGTCACTTAACTTAGAAAATATTTTGAAACAATTTTTAAAAATTAAGCTAAGAACAATCAATGACTTGATGAACCATCAATGGTTTCTAAACTTTTACCATTGATAGGGCATAGAGCATATATCGAGCTTTGAGTTTTTCTAAGAAAATAGTTAAATCTCCATGATTTTTGGAAACCAATACTCAATGGTCAGATAAATGCAAGAAGTATCGATTGCTGATTTAACCATCAAGTCTTAAGAAGTGCTCGATAGTCCACCTAAGCTATCAATCATCAGACCGATTCTAGAGTAGAACTAACCATTGAGCATTGATTTGATCATCGATGGATGAGGTTTAATCGATTGTTGAAAATTACATCGAGCATTGACTTATTATATTCAATCGATAGCTAACTGTTTCATCGAGTATTTTAGGAAAAAATCTTTATAGCATTGAACTTTTCATCTAGTGGACAAGAATGCTCAATTGTTAAGAAGAACCAAATGTACATGGCGTGCTCAGTAAACTGACAATACTTCAACTTAAATATGTTTTAAATATAAATGGTTGACATTAAAGCTTTTAACATCCATATTTTATCAAAAAATGACAATACTTCAACTTAAATATGTTTTAAATTGATTGGTTGGCATGTGCTAGTATTACTGTATTATAATATATACAGAAAATAAGGGAGAGGAATTAAGAAAAAAATATTTACTATAAAGGATATTGAAAAATCTAATTATATATAAGGAAAAAAGGATAAATTTTTTAAATTACAAAATTAACCCCACCAACATCTCCCTCTCTCATTCACACGGAGATTAAAGCTCCTAAAGTTAAATTTATTTAATCAATTCTCGATTTGATTTTCTTCTCATACTATTAACTAACGAGATGGGTCTCCCTTGTGTTGCACGGGTGATATATTTCATATGATTCAACTTGAAATCATCAATATGGTTTTTCAATTCAAAAAAAGAAATCATAAACTTGTTTGCATGAGGTCATGAGAAATATTAACCTAAATCATTATACAAATATAGATGAAGGCAGAGAACTTATGCAGATCATTTAACCAAACTATTACATCCCTTCATCAAAAACATATCTCAAGATATAATGCCTTGGACAATTAAAAATATTCTATTATTGAGGTGTTGGAATGTAGGAAATGCCATTCAACCAATTAACAATCAGAAGCATATTACCTTATATAAACTCAAGTTCATGCAAATTGATGTTGGAAACGTAGGCTAACGTTTAAAACAGTAAGATAAAGGAATAGGCTCATTTAAGTATAGCACAACAAATATCAAGGAATTAATGCCAGTCTACATTTATGAATACCTCCTTGTAAACTAAGTTCTTCGTCTTGTCACCGTGCTCAAGTTCATTAGGGCTCAAAACAATCTTCAACCCTTCTATGCTCCTTACTCTAGATAGTGCAACATAAAATTATATGTGAAAACTGGTTTTGAAAGGTATATTTCAACCTTCTTTAGAGATTGCCCCTGACCCTTGTTTATTGTCATTGTGATGACAAAGTGATTGGGAACTGTGTCCGTTTTATCTTAAAAGGTCATCTTGATTCTAAAGGGTTCATATCCATTCTATGTATCAATACCTTCTTATTTGGCCTAGAACCATTCAATGTTACTGCCTCAATGACCATCTTTGCCACCTTAGTGACTCGTAATCTTGTTTTGTTGCAAAGGCCTGATCCTTGATCAATGTTTCGTAATAACATGATTGGAGCACCAACTTAACAATTACTTGTGAGGTGCAAGGCCAAAGGATGCAATCATGTTCAGGAACTCCGTGGTATATAAGTTATCAATGCTGTCACTATCAGTTGAAGATTTACAAATGCTGTCACAACTTAGAAACTCATAACCTTTACCAGGTAGAAGAGAACACATGTGCTCATTAATTTGATTAACCATTTCGAGTGTTGGAGTAAGGATTGCACAGACATTCATGTATGAATGGTCCGATAAACTTGATAAGAGTTCATCATAAGTTGACTCCATGATTGCACTAATAGGATCGTTGAAGTAATTGACTAATAATTCCTTAGGTATTTCTATATCACTTTCACCATATGTGCTTGCCCCTAAATTTTCATCACCAAAATCTAACTACCACTTTGAGAATGCTGATATCTTTTTGTTAATAATGGAATCATTAGATGTAGTGAGCCCCACGTTTTTTATAGATGAAATATCTTACGATAATGCCACAAATGAGATGAACTTATGATGCATTTACAATTGATGCTTCGAACCTTTTGGAATAACTGGAAGTATCTGCCTAAAATCACCTCCTATGACCACACACTTCCCACCAATTACAAAGTTACAATGCATAACATTTTGTAGGCTTTGGTTGAATGCTTCTATGCAATAACACTGGACCATTGGAGCTTCGTCCCAACTTATCAATGTGGTGCTCTTGATTAGATTGGATAATGGAGAATTTTACCAAATAGAGCATACAGAGAACTCATTAACCTATATTAGGATTGCACTTTGAGAATGAGCAGTTCTTCCTCCAAGCAAAAGATTTTGAGCAATAATAATGGAAGCAATTGTTAGGACGATATCTCCGTTGGCATGTAGAGTAGATGCCAATGCATTCCACAGGAAATGTCTTACCAGTTCCTCCAAAACCATATACAAAAAAGAAGCCTCCTTTCTTTAGCTAAACTGATTCCATGATATCGGTATAAGCCTTCACCTATTCATTATTTAAAGAACTATACAAACCTTTAGATTGTACTTTTAGAGAATGCTTATCATAATTGAGCTCTTGCACAGTTATATGGTTGGAGACATGCATGGAGGTTATGTCCACTAGGATTGGGAGTGAGCTGTAATCATGCAAAGTCTTTCGATTTAACCAAAGGAAACCATCAATTTCCCTGAGGGCAGCTTTATCCTTTTCAGTTGTACTGATGATCAAACCTATTTTATTAATGTAAATCACTATGTTAGTAAATTGAATGGTGAAATGAAAGAAAACAATGTCAAGTTAAATGTATATCAAGTAGTCAAGCGTTATTACCTGAGCGTGTCTGATCATTACGTGGGATGTAAAACAAATCTTCAGATAGGAGATTTGATGTTTCTCACCATACACTATCTGGCCTCTTAAGTAATCCACATAAAAAGCATAGTAACAAATATCTTTCTTAAGCATCTGCCCGATGCCCAAGTTGATGCTTCCTTTATTGCAGATATGTATTCACGATCATCATCTAACAGGCCAAGAGCAAAGCATGTATCTTTGTATGTTTTGTGAACCACTCCGTCAACCGTCTTGATTGCATCAAGTGAGGTGAGCCCTCGTACATTTGTTAATAGAATGTGCATGTAACTGAAGCTATTCTGCTATCATCCTTCACAATATATATCAACTTCATTCTATAAAAACAAACGTGACTTGGTAAGTTGTATTCGCACTAGTGATATGAAGAGTAGTGTTCACAAAAATAAGCATTCATTTACCAAGGTTTATAATAACATACTTTGGCTCAATTTTTTGAGGTGCTTTCTTGCATCCAGGATAGTAAAGTGGACTATTAAGATCCTTATTATCTAAAGGTTGAATCTTTGATGAGCATTTGGCGCATCCATTGTAGTTCCATCCAAATTTTGTTTCAAGCTTTCCAATCTAGTCAACACTCTTCCAAAACCCATGGTTTGTTTTCCACCCATGGGTTTTGACATCAATATAATAGCATCAATATAATATTATATTGATGCCAATTTAGCATATGGGTGAAAGTCATGAAAGATTGTTGATTAGATTGACTAGATGGAAATTGCAAAGTGGACGTTCCATTCATCCACATGTTATAAAAAATCGCTGATATGAGGCAACATTACTTCTCTTGTTTAACAATCTTCAACACTCGTTCATGTGAACTGGTAGTGGATAATGTCTGTGTGATAGTTACTGAGTCATCTTTTTGAACACGCATATATGTAGAGCTCCTTTTTCCCCTTAGAATATGCATTATGGGTAAGATGATTAGAGAGGTTGGGAGTAGTCATGTCTTCAGAGGACAAGTCTATTGTGGGGTGGACATTAGAGGAGTTTTCAGATACACTTGCTGCTTTAGATTACTACTCAAGGTAATGAATGCAGTTATAAGAATAAGAAAACTTTTATACAAATTGATTTTATTGGAATTTGTTAAATATAGAGGCTTAGAACTCATAACTTTGATCCTAAAAGTCCACATTAATTTTGGTCCATTCCTCTTAGGACATATGCAAGTTGACTTTGACAAAGTTACTATTGAATGGAGCATATTACCTCTAATGAGGCGGCGTTGAATTCAGCAAGGAGGTTATCACACACCATAAGCTCGTAAACACTGATGCTTGAACCTGGGTTGTTCTTGTTGTATTTGTTAAGTTTCAACATTAATAGTAGCTTTTTCCCAACCAATTTCTTTAGGTCCTCAGGAAAGCCTTCATTTTTCTTCTTCTCTGGTCAAAAACATATTAAAAAAATAAAGTAAGTTCATTATATTGACACCCTTGGGTAACAGGCGTGGGTATACACATTCAAATTTACTACCTCAGGTAATTCAAGCCTCAATTGTAGAGCAATCTTGTTAACCAACTGTTTTGCAAGGTCGTCCCAAAAGGTAACTGAGCTATTCCACTATCACCCTTCACAATATATGTTAGCTTTATTCTGTAAAAAACGAATATGACTTGGTAAGTTGTCTTCCCACTTGTGATATGAAGAGTGTAAAATCCTACATGCTAATAAATAATTAACAACTAACAATAATTTCCAATCACAATTATCATTGCTAACTATGATAGGAAAAATGATTTTTCATACAATTTAAATAACCCTATCATAGTTAGAAAAATAATTTTATAGTAATTCAAATTATTATCCATGATAGAAAAAGCAAAACTTGAACAATATACGAGCACTATCATGGATAATAAAACACAAACCATGTTAGAAAATAATTTCACTACCATGGTTAATAAAAATCGACCTACTCAACAATCCGGTTAACCATGTTAGGTAAAGAACAACCCAACATGGTTAATAAACATTCACATTTACACACAGGCAAGTCGTCAATAAATCAATATAAGATAACCATATTAGAAAGAATTAGTCTAACATGATTATTAAAAGCAAACTGCTCAATTAATCAATACCACATATGTAACACCTTACTCTAGGGACAATCTTTAGAGCCCTTTTATTAAGTTTGAACCACCTGAACTATTTAGAAGACCCAAGAATACCAAAAAACTTAAAACTTTTCTTAAATATCTTACTTGGGCTTCTATCTTTGAAAATTCATAATTAACTGCATAGGAGCTCAAAAATTGTGGTTCAAAGCTCAAACATTATCTCTTTAAACATTCTTTATAATCATAATATAATCTTGGCTCAATTTGGTCCCATTATCACAGAAAAACCTTCTTATATTTTCCAGACTTATTGGAATTTCGCCGGAATTTCTGTTTTTAGGCCTAACTTGTAAAATTCATATCTCCTAATCTACACATCCAACAATTATGCATGAGTACTTGATTTAAAGCTTAGGATATGTACTTTCTATCTGGAAAGTTTCACGTCCTTAATCAGAGTATAACTTGACGAAATATCCACCATAACAAAACATATTCACATGCACTCATATTATTCTAAGTGTAGATATTAATTTCTACTTGAAGTAGAATTCATGTTCTTGGTTTTATTGCAGGTCTTTAGGCTAATTAGGCTCCTTATGGAGTTTATACATACAGACCAAAATATGATAATTAACTATAAACTCCATAATACTCTAGGCCCTCCTTGCCTTAGCTAGAGATCTGCTTGCTTTTCCTTTCCTCTAGAAGTGCTTGGTCCTATGGGTGGGACATAGAGAGAGGGGGTGAGATTTGGGGAAATCTCAGTAGCAATAATCACAAATAGTATATAATGCATGGTAAAAACTGTGCATGTAAAATAAGCCAATGAGAATAATACCTTACCAAACTATAACTGTAAACTGTAACTGAAACTATTTCACACATGATCATGGCAAAACGAACTGAGTAAGGATATTAAATATTCTCATTCCTAACTACAGCATAAATGGCAAAAGCATACATGCAACCAAAACAAAATATACAAAATTGCAAATTAAAGCCACCTCTTGTAGAGTCTCTTTCTATAGCACTTCCTCTCTGATTTCCTTCTGGTAAAACCGATTGCAGATCAATCCCTAATATTAATAGGTATAACAAGAGATTAATTTTGGTGCATGGGATAAACCTTTTACTACACTTCCTCTTGAAATTTCGTTTATACCCCAAATATTCCATTTCTAAATTTTCAATCAAAACTTCTTCTATTTATTTCATGCTATAACTTGAGGCCTTTATTTTTGGTAAGCATATGAACACTTTCTTCTCCCATTTAGAATTACTTCTATACAATTCAATTCTTAATCCAACTGTAGAATTGTATAAACTTGAAAATAGGGAGATAAAAATGTACTTACCAAGAGCTTAAAATAACTTCCTTCTAGAACTCCTTCTAATTAGGCCTCCTTGTCTCTCTATTTTTCTTCCTCTTTTTCTCTTTATTTTTCTCTTCCTTTCTTTCTTTCTTCTCTTTCTCACGCCACACACTCAGCCTTCTAACACTCCATTTCATTGCAACCAAGCCTATTAATAGACCAAAAGTGCTTGGTGACTACGCATAAATCAACTTGGAGAGGAAATGTTTTTATAAAAGCCATTTGTCCTTGCTTGAAATTGTGTCATTGGTGGCTACTTTTCTTTTTCCTTTTTATTCACGAGAAGGCCATGTTGTGGCTGCTTGCAATGGAAAATAATATAACATAATTATTGAATAGGACATGTGTCATTAAGGAAAGAAAGATGGCATCACAAGCCATGCAAAATTTCCACGGATACACACCAAATTTGAAGACTTTATGACACTTCAAGACAAAGCTCTCTTATTTGATATATGTTTTATGTGGATTAGGTGGCTGATTCCTTTTTCATTCCTAGGCCACGTTGTGGCTTTGTGAGAGGGAAGATTTCAATGATATTGCATAATGCATTTAGTAGGCCATGCATGTCCAACTTGAAGACAATAATGCTTTCTTTCATCTTGACTTCCATGGCAACTTGAAGACAAAGCCTTCTTGCATTCATTTTCCATGTGTAGCATTAAATAATATGCATAAATCATGAGAGGCCACGTATTTAGCATCTTGAATCATGCATCAACTTAAAGACACAACTTGGTGGACAATATATAATATGCATAAACCATGTATAAGGCCACGCATGCATCAATTTTAAGGCCAAGACTTCCTTGCATTCAAGTGCCAAGTGTCCATACTAGCTAATGTATGGCATTCTAAAATCATGCTAGAAGCCATGTCCAATGAAGGCTTAGATGATCAAATGGCTTCTTCTTGAAGCTCAATATTATCTCTTGTAGCAAGAAAAAGCCATGTATCTAAATACCATTATAAATAAAAATTAGTTAGACACTTGCTAAATAAAATTGTCTTTATTTAAAACAAGATGGCTAATTATTTTGGGATTATTATTTGACATGTCCTAGACATGTAAATTAAGCTCTTTTATGATCCCAATAATAAACTTCCAACTGAAACTTGCTATATATAAACTTTTGGAACATATCATTTACTTAATCCACAAGCTTATATAACTACTTTGGGCCCTTAATCTTATAATAATAATTCCCTTTCTAAAATATTTCTATTTTCTTGAGGCCCTAATTATCTTTCTTATAATTCATTAGCTACTTTAAAGCTTCTTGGATTTTTGGGATGTTACAACATACAGGTGAGAACATAATTTATTTCAAGTCACAACACAATACCGTGGCACCATCAGCAACAGACAGAATCAACCCATCACAATTAAACGATCAAGTGAAAACCAAATACAGTCATCCAAAAACATAATCAACCAAGGTATAAAGATGCAGAAACGGGATGCAGCCTAGAACATATTTGGCAATATACACATCCAAAATAACCTATCCAATTCACGGCTCAATGCGAACCGGTCGGCCCCTTCCCATACACCATCGTCTGTGCATGATCACCTGCAAAAACATGAATAACCACAGGGTGAGACAAACATGTCTTAGTAACCACAACTCAACTCAATACATGAGTAGGAGTGGGTTAGCAGAGTGTCTAAAAGGGTACCATAAAAATTAGTTCAACAGTTCATATATCATAGTTTTCACAAAATAGTTCAAAAACACATTCAATTCAACAGTTTATGTATCACAATTTTTACAGAATAGATCAAAAACACATTCTTCACCACATCACTAACGTTCGCCCTGCAAATCGTTAGGTTGTCCCCTACCACCAGGTGGGCCAGAGTGGAACTCGATGGGGATCTCAACCCATAACCAAAACCACAAAGAAGTGGAACTCGATGGGGATTTCAACCTATACCCAGCACCACAACAGGGGTAATTCTCGATGGGGGCTACCCATATCCAACAAACCGAAAGGCAGTACTCGATGGGGGCTACCCATACCCAATACTATAATGGAGGTAATGCTCGATGGGGGCTACCCATACCTAGTACCACAACAGTATCAATTTCACCAACATAAGCAACTAGGATAATACATACATTATAAAAAATCACTTTGATATTATTATATTAAAATAGTTGTGATATCAAAGTACCCAATAGACTGTTTTAATATAAAAGTAGTATTTGAAATCTTTTTCTCATGATAAGCATATATATATACACATATATAGAAGGGATTCAGAAAACTCCCTAACTAACATTACACACAACCAAGTAGTAAGGTGAGAATGGTTACCTGGACTTGCCAAAAGTAAAATGAAATACCAGGATAGAGCTGGGAAAAAAGGCTCAACCCGCGGGGGTTGGGAAAATCCCAACCCATGCGGCCCGCACCATTTAGCCCGTGGGTTGGCCCGCCAAATATATTTTTTATTTAAAAAAAAGGAAAAACTCTATTTAATTCATTAAGGCATATTTTAGACACTTCACTAATATAAATTGTGGTTGACATAACGAATTGTGGTGTTTGTATAGTATAATCTAAACTTTTTTAATAATATTGTTAATACAATAAAATTAGGAAGATGTTTTTACAAAAAACAAAATATGTAATTGTGGAGTCCATATTTGTATAGTACTTGGGGTATTCTATTTTACTTGAGCCAATTATGATCTATTTTTTTATTTAAAATTTTTTATTTTTTTATTATAGTATTTTTAAAACAAAATTAAAAAAAACGCCAACCCGCCAACCCACCCTAAAGGGTTTGGGTTGGGGTTTTCCTAACGTAGTCCGCACCACGTAACCCACAACCCACAGGCTGGCCCGTTTTCCCAGCTATATACCAGGATAACGTGGTCCTCAAGCTCGGCCCGATCCAATGATGTTACAATCACTAGAGAATCTGATAACACAAAGTCAATACACCATTCAATTGGCTTGATAAAGTTAAATTAAACTCATATCAAGCCTAAGACAATTGCCTATCATCTATTATCTTTATTGAACCACTACAACATTACATCAACCATTAATCATTAACAAATCCGAAGTCCACAGCTTCTTTCAAGTATTTAAGCCTAATAACACAGTTCACCATAAACCATCATTTCAATTCCTCCAAGAATTTTGCCAAGATTACTCACATCCTCTCCATTAATATTCTCAATCAATATACTTTAACCATATTCACCATATCTTAACTCCCTAACTCATCATTACATATCCCTCATGCCAACTCTGAATCCCAATTTCTCACATTATCACCCAACTCTTTCATATCACATTCAATTCCCATTCAAGCCTAAGGAAACATTTTCAATTACTATCCACAACCCCTTACCAATTTAATTAGCCCATCATATCATCAAATCAATATTCTCAAACGACTATAACAACATAAAATCATCAAAATCCATATCTACTCTAATCCTTTCCTTGTTGCATCATTTTATAATCATTTACTAGCCTCATTTACATATTAAAACCACTAATTTATTTACAATCCACATAAACCCCAAGAAGTACCAACCCTTTCTTTCTTGACGTACCACCTCCTATAACTACTCAATTTCCTCTACAATCTTTCTAAAGCAAATTTCATCACCAACCTACCCAAATATAATCCCACTATTTTATTTCCATTATCCTATTCATCCTCACACATCCATCATAAAAAAATTCCAACACCTACCTCTCCCATAAGCACCCTAAACTTCAAAATCTCATCCTACTCAAGTTTCAACCAATTTAATTCAATACACATTATCGTTGAACTCCAATAACCATGGTAATTAAACCCGGACCGGAGTCCAGACCGGACGAGTCAGTGGGTCAAAGGGTTAGTGGGTCAGTCATGAACTGACTCGGGAGCCAGACCGGCAGTAATTAAAATAATATAATTTGATTATAATAGATCATAATATTTATATTTTAATTATAAAGAATAATTGCTAAACACATTCATATTTTGTAAGTATTCAATTATTTATACATATGACATTCTTTCATATTTTTATTTTATTCCCTTTATTTTATCCTTTTTGAGGTTTCATATTCAAATTCATTGTTTTTTTAATATATATTTTCTCTCTCCTTTTGATCCCTCTCTCCCACGTGATGATGTTACATTTTCTGCCCATCACTCTGCCCCATACTCAATGACACGCAACACGGGGAAACTTCTCTCTTTTCAACTCTCTTTTTCTTCATACCTTCAAGGTCTTCAAAGCTGCCAACCAAATTCATGACTTGATGGTGAACGGTGAAGTTGCTTCCCTTTCACCTCCTGAAGCTTGGGTTCAAGCACGCACACAACAAAAAAAAGGTCTTCAACGCTTCAACAAGGCATCAGGTTCTTCTTCCTATTTCAAGTAAAGAAAGAAGCTGCAACAGTGGGCTTCTCCAGCGACAATGAAGACGATAAAGAAATTGTTTCACCTTGCTCCACATCTATCCGCGTTTTATCTCCTTGCTCCACATCTGTCTGTCGGAGTCAATGATTGAAAATGGCTAAAATTTAGATAGTAAGACAACTTCTTTTGGTTTTTTGGCTGTATTTTCCTCTGCCTCTCATTTTTTTGATCGTTCTCATCTGCTAACGTCCGAAAGAAATTTAACCCGCGAGACTCGTGCAACTCGGCGAGTCGACCGAGTTAATCCCGGGTTAGGCCAAGTCAACCGGGTTAACCCCGGTTTGCTGCCTACCCGAGTTGGTCCCCCACTCGGACCGTTTCAGGGTCCGGGTTGGCGAGTCCCGGGCCGGACCGGCCGGTCCGGTCCGGGTTTGACAACCATGCCAATAACCCTCTAAAAACCATAAATCAAATTTTAAAACTCATATTCAAAGGATTTCTTGTTCTAAACCGATCTTAATCAAACTTTAAGCAAGCAAAATCTCATATAAGACCAAATCCAACAAAACTAACCAATTAGAAACTTACATTAAGCTCAATCAACTCAAATGGTAAACCATAAACCCCCAATCAATTCATACATTTTGAAATCCCCAAAATCAGTCAAAACCCTAACATTTTTCTCTTTGAACACTATGAAATTAAGAGCAAGAGAGGGAAAGGAAGAATAGGTAAGCTTACCCACTCTTCCTAGTCGCCGTAAACCTCCGTGAGCCGCCCCTCAACATTGCCAGAATCACAACCTAACACCACCTCGTTCCTCTCTCTCTCTCTCTCTCTCTCTCGTCGCACACACAAGCACGGGAACATGGGTGAATGAGGGAAAGAATGACGGAGGATATAGACGCTCCTTTGTCGATGGCATTTTCGCCGACGCCGACGAGTAGTGGCACCTCGCCTCGCTAAACCAAGGAAGAAGATGTTGGAGTACGATGGTGAGGTGAGAGCACGAGGAAGAGAGGAGAGAAATGAGAGGGAAAAGGAACAAATAAATTAAAAGAAAAAGAAGATGAAATAAGTAAGGCAATGAAGTTTACTGATAGGCTTTTAAATCATTAAGATAAGATATTTTCTTTAGGCCATAAGTTATTCTTTCAATTCCAGAAAATTCTCTTCATAACGAGCTAAGAATTTCCTCCTACTATGATATCTTTTGGGTCTAAAATAATTTCTCTAGCTCTAATTTTTCTCAAATTAGGGGGAAAAACTAGACCTTTAAAATGCCCAAAATACTTCAATTCTCCTGAATTTATTTATAAAACTCTCAAAACTCCTTAATTAACCCCAAAATTAATTCTAAATTTACTACTAATCCTTAATTAAATTTACGTGATGTTACAAAGAGTAGTGTTCACATAATAAGCATTCATTCACCAAGGTTTATAATACCATACTTTGACTCACTTGATTATAATTTTCCTAAATATATATCTTTAATATAATAATTCAAAAATAATGATTATATTTTTTTATTAAAATTATATATATTTTAGGATTGACTAATTAGAAGCTATGGACGTCTTTTGAATAGTAACTTGGTGCAAGAGTAATTATATATATATATATAGATTAGTTTAAATAACTCATTAATTATATAAATTGAAATTTAATTAATGAATAAAAAATCCTTAACCATTTTTTATTTCATTCCTTCCATTGCTAAGGTATCCCAAATTATTGAAAAATTCAAAATCAAAATGTAAGTATATATTTTACCTAAGGGGTGAGTATAGTGTTTAACGGCCCAGTGTGCTCACCCAAACCTAATCAAAAGTTGCCCAACCCAACCCACAATCAGTGGCCCTAAAAATTTTGGTAAAGGCCCGCCAGGGCTAACTATTGGACAAGGTTAGACATTGGGTAGGGGGTGCTGCCCTGCCAATAAAGCGCAGCCTGAAAAGTTATATATCATTTATTTAAATTATTTATTATTCATTATATATTATATAAAATATAAAAGACATATTACTCAATATATATTATTTTATTTAAAATTTTGCACAGAATATTTATATACATTTGATTTAATGTATCTGAGAATCTATATCTATTTAATTATGATATGTACCTTTTTGTCATATAGTATGGATAGAAAATCACAACTTGGGCATGGAAGCGCTTAACCAGCCCAGCCCATAATAATTAAGGCTCCTACCAGGAAGGGCTAGGCATCGGAAAACAAAATGTCTCCCATTTATTCATCGGGTTGGGCATCAGTCACGGTCTTGACCTACCCAACTCAGCCATGCCCACCTATATGATGATCACCGTGATATTATTAATTTATTTAATTAAAAATTACCAAAATTTCAACACTATTGATTACTTGGGATCTCAACAATATCATTAATATCTTCAATTTCTAAAATAAAAATTGAAGAAATATTTTCCTAATCAAACAATATCAAAGGATCTAAATAATTTCTTATATGTAAATGGGATGTCAATAATTTATTTTATTAAAATTAAATTCAAATTTTGAAAAATTAGACATGCAACTTTTGTCACTCAATAAAGAAATTTGAACAATACACTATAGATCAATAAGGAAATTTGAATTGAAATCATATAGTATCAACCTAAATTGATCGACAAATAATACATTAAGAAGTTAAAATTTAGTTTCGCCAAGTAAACATCTTTATGTGCTTCTTTTCTGGATTCACTTGAAGATGATTGCTATGGTTGTTAGTTATATGAGCGGGATGGAGGATCAGTTGATGACCAAACCGTGAAATATTTGAGATTTGGTGAAAACAAAGTTGATGATTCGGAATATTTTTTTTTCTTTTTCTACATAACGAGCTAGGTCTATCATGCATTGTACAAGTGATATTTTTCATGTGACTTGACTTGAAATTATAAATCTAGTAGAAAACTTGTCCCTATGGCCCTATGAATGCTTGAAATAGAGTATCTTCTGCCAAATTGCTTATTGTAGAGAATACTGAATGTGCTTATATGAATACGCTATAAGCTCATTCATTCAGTAGAGCGTACATAATTATAGGTAGGGGTGGGCATGGACAGGGCTAGGTAGGCCAGTACCTCTGCCCGATGCCCAGCCCTAAAATGAGTGGGCGGCAAAATGCTGCCTAATGCCCAGCCCTGCCCGATAGAAACCCTAACCATTTTGGGCTGGGCAAGAGTGGGCTGGGTGAGCACTTCTCTGCCCAAGTCGTGTTTCTCTCCTCCCATCAGGAAAAATCCAATTATAACTAATAAATATACTAATATAAACTTTAAAGTTATTCCATATTAAAAATCCAATTATGACTAATAAATACTAATATGACCTTTAAAGAATAATCCATAATTCCACACCTTAAAGATGTTTTAAAATAAGTCTGCAACTCATGTTTTGAAAGGAAAATATCTACCATGTTTCCTAAAAGATAACCATGCTTCAAGAATTAAGAATCCATAATCTGTTTTAAATAAAGCAACCAAAACTAGTAATTGAAGTCTTGAAATAAAAAGAAAAGAGCCCAACAAAAAATTCTAATTGAAGTCTTAAAGTAAAAAAAAGAAAAAAAAAGAGCTACAAAAAGATACATTATATACGATAAATAAATGTATATATCATGATTGAATAGATATAGATTTTGAGCTACATTATAGCAAATTTATAATTATTTCATGTATATTTAAATAAAATGATGCAAATTTAATTAATATGTATTATATGTAATGCAATATATAGTAAATAATATATATTTTAAATAAATATTATATTATTTTTTTGGACGGACCAAATGGGCAAGACAACATCCCCTACTCAATGCCTACCCCTGCCCAACAATTAGCCCAACCTGCCCTAACCAAAATATTTTGGGCCACTTTTTTTGGGCTGGGTTGGACGATTTTTCACTGGGCTCGAGTGGGCATGCTGAGCGGCTGGCCACCATGCTTATCCCTATTTATAGGCATAACTTAAGGTTACTATATATCCAGAATAAATAAGTGTAGAAATATATTTTTTTGATATCATTTTTTAGTGATTAAAAGGGATGATTTTTATATAGCTAATAATTTATATATTTAAAATAAGACGTCCATAATTTTAGGCTTATCATATGGATCATTTATATATTTAATTATATTTAAAACATTATACGTTGGTTATATTTAAAATGAAAAATGAAAATAATTATACTTAAATATAATAATTCAAAAATAATGATTATTTTTTCAAAAACAAACGTATAATAATGATATATATTATGAATATATTTTACTTAAATATAATTAGTAGATATAATTAGTGATATATATATATTGGGATTGACTAATTAGAAGCTTCTTATGAACAATTTTAGGTCTTATCCTAATTATAGTAATTCAAAAATAATGATTATATTTAACTATATTTAAAACATTATACGTTGGTTAAAATGAAAAATGAGAATAATTATACTTAAATATAAAAATTCAAAATAATGATTATATTTTCAAAAACAAACTTATAATGATATATATATATATATTATGATTATATTTTTCTTAAATATAACTAGTAGATATAATTAATAATATATATAGATATATATATATATGTATGTATTTTGTGATTGGCCAATTAGAAGCTTCTTATGTACATAATTTTAGGTGTTATCTTAAATGTAGTAATTCAAAAATAATGATTATATTTTTCTTAAATATAATTACTATTAATAGATATAATTAGTGATAGATTGATCAATCAGAAGTTGTGGACGTTTATGAATAGTAACATAGTGAAAGAGTATTTATAGTTATATAGATATAGATAGATGAAACAAATCAATTTAGCGTTTGTTTTGAATTTAATTTAATTAATTAGAATTAGTTTTTGACCTTAAAATTCTAGTTTAATATAATTTGTTGAAATCTTATTTCGTTTGTTAAATACTAGACAAATAAAGGATATGGTAGGAGAGAATGTAGGGACTTTTACTAGGGTTAATTTAATAGTTTCTAATTTTTTTTGGCAGTTGGTCCTACTAAATCATTTTAATTGTAATAAATTCCCCAATAAATATTATTTTTAATTTGAATTTATTGTGATATATTTAGATTATTAGCCAATATTAGGAAAGAATTTAAATTTGAATTAATTGTGAGATATTTGATAAAAAAAAATTTAGATAGTTTTGTTTGGTTATATTGTTGTTAAATAAATATTTCTAAATCTGAAAGATCACAATCTTACCTAATTTTGCATGTCAATGAGAGAAGATTGGAATAACGCAGAATGAATTTTTAAAGTTAAAGGGGAATTTAATGAATAAAATTGGGTTAAAGGTCATATTTGCCCCTAAACTGTGTAATTGTTACAAGTATCACATCGGGGAGGTTTCCTTGCAAGAGGGGTTTTATAAGTCATTGGCTCCCCAACCCCAATGGCTCGTTTTTGGGGTGTGGTTCTCCCAAGGATTTGTGTCCGTTACAATGGTGCTTTCGTTGAGAGACGGCCAAACGGAAAGGGCTACCTACGGAGGGTTCTGATCGGAGAGGTGACCAGTAGAAAGACCGACAGATATGATACACCTTACACACTTTAAAGATAAATATGACCTTTAACCCAATAAAATTTAATGGGTTAATATAATTTTATTTGACCCAAATTCGATTCCCCTATTTTGTTTATAAAAGGAGCACACGGTACAACAATAAAGAGGGGGGCTTATGATCGATTCAGGAGAAATTCTTAGGTACTTTGGGAGTACTAGCTAATCCCAACGCTAACTAATCACAGAGCTCCAAATCATACTGACTCATCCTAGCTGTCTGGCGCCCATATAAAGCCTCATTCGCAGTGTCTTCACACTCTTTCCGATTCCCAAGGCCATTAATATTTTAATGTTCCACCTCTCAACTCTCCCTCCCTCCCTCCCTGCCTGCCTGTAGCCTTTCTCCCTTATATTTCAAAGAGTAAACAACTGCCGTACTTGTATTGTTTTTATATTGCCCACAGATATTTATCTATTTAAGTATTAATATTAATGGTAAATATTTATACCAGATATAGTATGAGATTATCATTGTACTCCCTCCAGCTCCAGTTTTTTTCTTGTCAAATGCCTCCAAATTTATTTATAAATAACACTATCTTACCTATAATTTGTCCAATATAGAAATAATTATTTCGATTTTGCTTACAAATTTAATGTTTGATGCATCTTCTAATTTTACGCCTATTAAGTATAGGAGAATCCCAATTTTAATACTTGTACTATTAACAAATCCTTTCTTAGACTAAGAGTTCTTATTAATTTTGATATTAGTACTATGTGTATTTTTATAGTAATTAAATGTTTTAATTATATTTTTTAAACATTATTAGTTTATATTTAAAGGTTAACCATACTAAATAAAAATTGAAGAGCTATTATTGGTAATTGACAAAATTAATGATTTAATTATGAGATAAATAACCACAGTTACTAAAATTAAAATTGAATAAAAATATAGGTACTAACATATGGGGTTTTTCAAGGATTTTTGAATTATTTGATTTTATTTATTTATCCAAAACATTCTAGCTCCATCACAATCATAAAATTTTTATAATATCATATTGTTTGCCTAAAAATATTCTCTCGTGTCTTTTTTGAGTTTTTCTAAGCATACAATGATAAACTATGTAAATCCATATAAAATGTCCAAATCTATATTTCGATATGCTCTTTTAAAAAATCTTTAATTAGATCAAGAAATCTTAATATGGATTTATGAATTTGTTGATTTTATTTACTTATATGCGATTTTGCTATTTTTTTTTATTATTCTCTTTGTTCTTGCTATTTACTTATATCCTTATTAAGAACTCTTGGCTGCTGACTATTTAACAAAATATTTGCATAACTTGGTTGAGAATTTTTGTATCTTGGATCAACCTCTATCTTGTACATATTTATGAGATGGAATGTAATGTAAGAACTTAGGCCTAGATAGTTTCTTGTGACCGGACTTTTGGTATGTATCCAATATCATTTGATAAAAAAAAAAAAAAGAACTATTGGCCTAAGAAAGGGTTTATTTAAAGTGCAAGTCTAAATATACATTTAGGTGTGTCAAGTGGTCATATGGATTAAAATGGGATTCCCCCTATATTTAATATATAGGGGTAAAAAATTAGAAGATGCATCAAACATTAAATTTGTAGGCAAAATCAAAATAATTATTTCTATATTGGACCAAATCATAGGTAAGATAGTGTTATTTATAAATAAATTTGGAGGTATCTAAAAAAAAACTGGAGCGGGAGGGAGTACAATGATAATCTCATATTATATCTATATATATTTACCATTAATACTTAAATATATATAAATATATACGGGCATAAAAAGTTAAGAATTATACAAGTACGGTAGTTGTTTACTTTTTGAAATACAAGGCAGAAAGGCATTTGGGGGGGGGGTGAGAGCTGTGACATTAAAATATTAATGGCCTTGGGAATCGGAAGAGTGTGAAGGCACTGCGCGTGAGGCTTTATATGGGCGGGTGACAGCAAGGATGAAGTCAGTATGATTTGGAGCT
This sequence comes from Mimosa bimucronata, assembly GCA_037074515.1. Taxonomy (NCBI): domain Eukaryota; kingdom Viridiplantae; phylum Streptophyta; class Magnoliopsida; order Fabales; family Fabaceae; genus Mimosa; species Mimosa bimucronata. The sequence continues at coordinate 23,233,338 of CM073445.1, read as the reverse complement.
CTGTGATTGGTCAGCGTTAGGATGAGCTGGTATCCCAGAGTACTAAGAATTTCTTCAGATTCAGAACGCGCACACGGTGCTGACCATCAGGTCACGCCGCATCTGTGATTAGGGGTGAGCAAAGGGCCCGCAACCCGCGGGGCCCGCCCGCTAAGCCCGCAGATTTACTTGTTCTGGCCCGTCTGTTTTGGGCCCGTGAAGTAAACGGGCGGGGCCCGCCTGTTTTTAAATATACGGGCATGGGTACGGGTTTACCCACGGGCCACCCGTACCAGCTCGTATAAATATTTTTTAAAAAAATTAATAGTTTTCTTTTACTATAGATATATAATCTTGCACATACCCTCATATAAATCACAATTGGTTCAATGGTGAGGGCGCTGACTCCCACATGCAGGGTTCGATTCTCCTCTCATGCCATCTTTTCCCTTTTTAAATAAATTAACAACCTTTTGATTTTTTAATTAAAATTACTTCCACACCCTTTTCACTTAAGCCAAACCCTATCCCTCTCCACAATGCGCAGCCACTTCACTTCTTCTTCTTCTTTTTTTCTGCGCAGCCAGCACACCAACTTTCTTCATCTTCTTTTTTTTTTCCTGCGCAGCCACCACACCAACCTTCATCTTCTTTTTTTTTCCTTCCAAAAACCAAATCGATCTTCTTCTTTTTTATTCAAAGCGTATACCCCTCCACTCCACCCCTTCTTTTTCTAACTCTGCTCAGCCTTCACACCAACCTTCTTCATCTTGTTTTTTTTTTTCAAAAACCAAATCGGTCTTCTTCTTTTTTCTTCTTCTTCTTCTTCTTTCTGATCTATTATCTACCATATTTATCATCATTCTTCAACCTTTCAGATCTGTTAAATGGCTATGATTGTGAAGGTGCTCTGTCTTTTCTTCTTCTCTTCTTCTCTAGATCTGTTGTGGTGCTTTGCTTCTCTTTTCTAGATCTGATTTTTTTTTTGTTCCTTGGAGGGTTTGCTAATTGCATCTGATGTATCCATGTTGCTGCCAAAAAATCCTTTTGATTCACTGATTTTTTTTAAAAAAATAAGGATATACTAGACGGGTTCCCCGGGAACCCGCCGGTATTACCCGTACCCGTTCAGCCCCGTTTAGTTACGGGCTAAACGGGTTTGAGCACGGGTACGGGCTCACCCGTACCCTTGTAAGATAAACGGGCGGGTAACGGGTGCACCCACTGGCCACCCGTACCCGCCCGTTGCTCTCCCCTATCTGTGATGGTCAACGCCGCATAACAATTGTTCCTCAGCCTGTGTGGGATACATCTTCCATTCATTCCCCAAATATCAAACCTATCCATTCACCTTTCCACTCGATAACGATAACCATCACCACCCACATCCTCCAAATTCACCATCCACCTCAATTTGTCTTATCATTCAAGCATGTATGTGGCTATTTATTTGGAATTTGAAGGAGAGTTCCTATGGAAGCTTTAAGCGAATTGGGAAATAATTTGGAGAGGAGCAAGGAGGAAATTAAAGCCTATGATTTGCATCTGAAGATTATAGGGGAGTTTTTATCCTTTATCTTTTTAATCAGACACGATTATTTAGTTTTAAATAATTTTGAGTTGTAATTTTTTAAATTAATCTAGTTTTAGATTAAAGACTCATTCATTTTCTAAATTGAATTGATAACCATATTCTATTTGTGCTTTATTAATTGTTAGATTTTATATTTAAAAACCATTGCATTGCAGTTAAATTTATAATTGAGCTTTCATTATTAATTTAATTGCCAATACGGATTCTATTGCAAATTTGGACTTTTATCATTTGATTGTTTCATTGAGTGGTGGATTATTTAGTTGTTTAATTAGATAATCCAAAATATAATTTCCACAATTACTTTAATTAATTAATTTATTTAGGTAATTAAATATATTAATTCCAATATCATATCTCCCTTTAGTCTAATTAATTTATTTAGGTTAAGATGGTTAACTCCATGTGATTCCTAATTTGTTCACATTCACCATAACTGAATCATATTTCATTTTCTTTATTAGTTATTAATTAGTTTCTTTATTTAGGATTATAATTTTTCATCATAAAAAAAACCCAAAAATTACATTTGCATTCATATAGGTTAGTTTCATTTTTAGGAGTTAGATTTGCATTTTAGTTTAGGTCCATCATTTTATTGCATTTTTTATCTAAATTTAATTCCAGAGAAAAAACCCATAGAGTACACATTGGGAGATAACCTAGGATGCCACTATAATACATCTGTACTTAGACATAGTTTTAATTGATTATTTTAATGAAAAAAGTACGGACATCATCATTCTTGCTCCTTGCGGTCTTATTCATGAGTTTGGTTGCGGTCTTATGTATATTGTTAAGAGATAATGCATTTTTTTTTATTTCATTTTCATTTGTTTGTATTTTGGCTGACTTATGGAGATCCATGTTAAAACCTTTGTATCATGAAAAGTTATATAATTAAATTTGGGTGCACTTGAATTGGTAGATTGTGGTTTTATTTTTAATTTTATTTGAATCCTTCACATTGTTATGGGATAATTTTAAATGATTATAGGAATTCAATTTATAGATTGGCTTCTTTAACATTTTGGCGGTTGAATTTTATTGTAGGGAAAACAAATGAAACAAAAAAAAATTATTATATATAGACCTTATATAAATATATGAAGTATAGAAAATGTAAAATTTTAGACCTAATAAAAGATTTATAAGGTCTAATTGGTATTATCATAGACCGTAGATGAATAATGAATACATGAGTTCTAAAATATATAAAGTTTTAAATCTTATATGAGAGGTTATGAGGTCTAAAATGTCAGACATTTAGACCTCATTATCATATGTTAAGTCTAAAAAGTGATGGACTTTATAAAACCCTAGAACAAGACCCATTGTAGGTGAGGGCTAAAAAGCATTTTTGAGATCTAAAAGCCTTTTGTTGTACTAGTGATTTTTTTTTTGGTGGCCGTTCTTTTAGATCTGAGATGGTGGTGCTGAAGACTGGAGCGGTGGGGACTCAGATCTGGAGGATCTTGAAGGAAAGGATTTCAGATCTGAGCGTGATGCTTCTTATGGGTTCTTTTTTGTTGTGATATAACCTTAGCTTGTGGGTTAATTTTGTTTGGTTTGCATGTTGGCTGTCTTCTATCATGATCTTTATTTCTATGGAGTTTATTTTCAAATTTCATAGGTTTCTTCATCTTCTAGGAGATGATTGTGGAGCTGCTATAGTTTGCAGCATTTGCATCAAGGAGGTTGGGCTCAGCAGAGCATGTTTTCAGACAACCACCCTCTATTGCGTTTTTCCTTTGATCATGATGGATAGAAAGCTCAATTTCCTCACCACCAACCTGCAATGTCTAGGTATTGGCAGTCCTTCTATTGTTTGTTTTTGGTCTGTTGTGCAAGTCTGTGCACAAGTCTCTAGTCTTCTTGTTTTGTAATACAGTGCTCTATTCGTATTGTCTTCTACCTATGTAATATTGTGTTCTGTTTGAGCTTCTTCGAGTATGTACTCTAGTTCTTTTCACATTAATGGAAACTACCTTTTGGTCAAAAAAAAAAAAAATTACCGTATATAATCAATCATATACTGTTTATGATTAGATCGTGAATAACTGGAGGAGGTTTTTACATACTATGAGCGCGAAGGAAGAGATTCATTGCACTATTTTTTTTATAATTTAGCTTGTCTAAGTGCTTCGTACCATAATCTCATATATGTGACGGATCAGATTTTTTTTTTTAATAAAAAGACAAAATGACATTAAGGAAACTAGCAATTACAAATTACATATGCAGAATCTAGAATTTAAGAAATTATAAATTGCAGAATTTGTAATGGGAGATAAAAGTTTGCCTTGTGAGGGTGGCTAGGGAGTGTTAAGAGTGTGATTAAGAAGCTTTTACAAATAACTAGCGAGTTTTATGGAGCAGAATTGCGGCCCTTCTTTCTAGAATAGAAGAGAAGAGGACGCTGAGGTCTAACAGGTAGATCATCACTTAATTCTGGGGACTTTCCTTTGATAATGGCTCCGCTCTCTGTTGGCTGCAAAACAAAAAGTAATGGCATAATTTTTAAATAAAGGTAAAATAACATTAAAATGCCATTTTTTAAAATAAATATGAATCTCCTCATCATCATCATCGATAATTATAACATTTTTTTCTCTTACCCTGCTGCTTTCCCCTTCCTCATGAGGTTGGGAACTCGGTATCTGAGCAGCACAAATGAAATCTATAAACTCAGAGACTGGGGTATCAGTGTCTGCAAATTGAAATGTTTTAATTGAGACTCGACAAGCATATAATATAATTATATGAAGAAAATAGTAACAAGGCTAATGAAAAAAAAAAAGAAAATAGCTTTTCCTCATTGATTAAAAAAACGCTTTGTTTTCTTCATAATTAATAAACTGATTTATTTTTGTTAATAATAAAGTGCTTTAGATAAGTTAAAATATTGTATATAGTAAAGGAGGAGGAACCCAAAAAAATAAAGAAAAAAGGAAAAATGAGAAAAAAAGAAAGAAATAATACCGCACACTCACCGCATATATTAATGGCAGAGCAAAGTACATTGGTTTTCCCGTCAATGTCATCCTCAACATTCTCGAACATCCAAGAAGTTAAAGCTAGCTTAAATGCATAAAAATGATAAAAACGACCAAAATTTCAACTCACACATTTTAATGACTTATTAACAAAGAGCAAGGATGGCCAAAATTGCTCAGCTCAAAAAATAAGCACCACAGAAGAGGAAACGTATACAAGATCATGTGTTTATATAATAACAGTTTCTAGGATCACCCGAGTATTCACTGCTTAGAAGACAACCATCACAGAAAAGGAAACATATAAGAAACATCATTCCATAGAAACCATTAGTTTCCATGAACACCCAATCATTCGGTTGTAATCATACCTGAGGTGGAGCTCGAGAATTGAAAAGAGCGGGAGATGCATGGATGGACCATTGCTGAGACATTAAGTGATATCTCTGGACAGCAGATTCTATGTCATGCTTGTGAATTCCAATAGCAACCCTCATAAACATGTGCTGAGGCCTTTCCACAACCTTCCCTTGAATCTTTATTAGGGATCGTCTCTCGAGGATTTTGAGATCACAATAGTCACAGTCAAAGTCTCTGCCATAGATGATTTCACTATCTAAACGAGCAGCATTCTGCAACCAAAAAGGGATCGTAAGAACATTAGATGAATCAAGCTATCACCATCAGGATCAAACTTCAATGGACACATTGAAACCAAGGATAAACAAGGCACATAAACGAGCCAATATGATAAAGGATACCTTCATGATCAATTCATACACATCATCAGCTATAAAAGGAGCCGTTAGACCGGTTCTCACATCCACGTTACTGTAGATAGCTTTGACCCTGGAATCAAATTGACAATATAGTTAGCAAAAACTTAAATTTGCAAGCTCCTGAAAAGAGAAAGCATGAAACCAATTTGCAAAGTTACTTACGTTTCAGAAAATGACTTTGTAGTGCTCTTGTGGAGATTAGAAACGGCAATCCTAGCGGCCAACTGCAAAGATGATCACGGAGAGTGAACATGTGAGAAAAAACAGGGTGATAAATTTCATAATCAAAACGTACTTCCCCATGGTGAATTTCAGAGGTGATCAAAGTGAAATACCGAAAGCAGATTCGACAAAATGAAACCCATTTGATTTTTATTTGGAGATACAGTATGCGGATCATCTTAAGGCTTATATTTATGTGGAGATAAAATAAAATTTAAATGATTAATTTGTAACATTTGGATTCTTATTAACCAAAACAGGGGAATATCTAGAGAAGTACTCTGTAGAAAAGTAACTATCTGTAGGATGAACATGTAAACAAAAATCAACACCATTAGAAGGAAGAACAAGAGAAACTCACACAAGCATAGTGAGGGTGGGTGGCGGTCAATGCAGAGGCGGTTTCAGCAGCCAGTTCATCGATTTGGGCGGTGGTAATGTCATTATAGATATGAGCCCGAAGATTTTTAGCCACTAAGATGGGATCACAATGCAGGTTGCTCAGCCCATAAGTGAGCTTCCTCAAGCGCCACATTATCTTGTCCAGACAGAAAGCTTCTTGATGCCCATCTCTCTTCACCACATTCATTTTTCTCATGATTTGAAGTTTGAACAGTTGAGCGCATCAGGAAGGGCAATAAGAAGAATGCGAGTGAAAACCGTTTGCCATTTACGTCTATTTCTCTCCTCTGTGCCTATTCCAAATCAGGCAAAAAGTCAAAAAAGAAAATAGGACTACAGACTTGAGTTCATGATTGGGGTAGGTGTTTCTCTTATCATTGTCAGAAGATTTTTTTTTTTATTTTAACTTTTTATTAGAATCCCATATATTGGGATATTTAGCCGTTTTCTTACCATTAACTTTTATTTGTATTTAGATTTAGCTTTCTGGGATGTTCCATTATTACCTCCTATTTTTTATCAGAATTTGATGACTATATATATATATAAACAATTTGTATTATAACCATTTACTTATTAAAAAACCCTCCATAATATTAGGCTTACGACCTCAAAATTGTCAATACTTGTTTTAAGAAACAGGAAGAGCATCTGATCACATATCAGAGTGGAATTAATAGATCACAGACAGAATTTTTTTGGTAAAGAATTCGGACAGAAAAATTTGTACAAACTGCAAAGTGATCCCCAGTGATGGTGTGACAACTCAGCGTAGGGCTCTAGTTTTATATGTGCGTATGAAGTTTACAAAATAGAAGCGGCGAGAAATGTTACAGCCACGAGTCAAGTGGTGGCAGTTAAGAGGAGAGAAAGCGGAAATGTTCAAGAATAGGCTGGTAAATGAAAGAGTTTGGGAGATACAAAGGAGTGCTAATATTATGTGGAAAGAAGTGGCTACAATGGTAGGAAAGGGTGCTAGTGAAATTTTAGGTGAATCAAAGGGTGCTATCAAGTGAGATAAGGAGACTTGATGGTGGAATGAGAATGTTTAAGATAAAATTAAATTTAAAAGAGAGTGTTTCAAGTCTTGGTAACAGATGTTGATATTAAGGATAGATGGAAGAGATACTTTTATAGGTTGTTCAATGAGAGAGATGAAACTTTGAATTATGAGTTAGATGATCTAGAAATTAGTGAAAGGGAACTCAATTTCACATTCTATCATAGGATTATAGTTAAAGAGGTTAAGGAAACACTTATGAAAATGGCAAATGGCAAAGCTGTTGAACCTGATGGCATTCCTATTGAAGTCTGGAAATGCTTGGGGGAAAATGGTGTGTTGTGGCTTACTAAACTATTTAATGAGATTCTAAGGTAAAAGAAAATGCCTGATGATTGGAGGAAACGTACTTTAGTCCCCATTTATAAGAATAAGGAAGACATTCAAAATAGCGCAAACTATAGAGGAATTAAACTTATGAGCCATACAATGAAATTGTGGAAAAAAGTGATCAAACACAAGTTACGATGTGAGACTTGTATATCGAAGAATCAATTTGGTTTCATGCTAGGTAGATCAACTACAGAAGCTATTTATCTACTAAGGGGTTTAATGGAAAGATATCGTAGTAAAGGAAATGATTTGCATATGATCTTTATCAATTTGGAAAAAGCTTATGTCTGTGTGCCAAGAGAAATACTTTTGAAAGATTTGGAAAAGAAAGGGGTGCGGGTTGAGTATATCAAAGCTATTCATGATATGTATGAGGAGGTAATGACTAGTGTTAGAACACCTGGAGGAGAAACAATTGACTTTCCAATAAAAATTGGATTGCATCAAGTTCAGCTTTAAGCTCTTATTTGTTCAATCTAATTTTGGATGTCCTAACTGCAAATATCCAAAAAGAAATTCCTATGTGCATACTTTTCAAGGATGATATAGTCCTTTTAGGCGAATCAAGAGAAGAAATTAATTAGAAACTGGAGCTATGGAGAAAGACCCTAGAGTTAAAAGATTTTCAATTGAGCGGGGGCAAGACAGAATATATGCACTACAGTTTTGATAAAAGACAAATTCATTGCGATATAGAAGTTAAATTTGGAGACCAAGCTATACCAAAGGTGGACAAGTTTAAATATTTGTGATCGATTATACAAAAAGATTATGAAATTAATGGCGATATTAATAATAGAATTCAAGCATGGTGGTTTAAATGGAGAAAAGCTACCGGGGTTATTTGTGATCGTAAAGTACAAGATAAAGTAAAAGGGAGGTTTTATTGAATAGCCATTAGACCATCAATGTTGTATGGTAGTAAATGTTGGGCTATAAAGAGACACGAGCAAAAGATGGGGGTAGCAGAGATGAGAATATTGAGATGGATGTGTGGTTATACGATAAAAGATAGGATCTATGATGATCATATACGAAAAAGAGTAGGGGTAGCATCGATTGTGGATAAAATGGTAGAAAGTCGCTTGAGATGGTTTGGGCACGTTCAAAGACGATAATTAGATGTGGCGATGGAGAGTTGATCAAATAGTGGAGCCCTCCCAAAAGAGGCAGAGGAAGACCAATGAGAACCCTTAACGAAGTTATCCATCGAGATCTTTTGACCAATAATTTATGGTAAAACATGAATACTGATAGAGCACAATGGCGTCATGTGATCCATATAGCTGACCCCACCTAATGGGATAAGGCTTTATTGTTGTTGTTGTAAAGATGCTAGTATTTCATTTTTTTTAATTAAACACAAGAAGAACCAATGCATATGGCGTAATCAGTATGCCCACCAAACTGACAAAACTTCGACTTAAATATGTTTAAAGTATGAGTGATTGACAATAAATATTTCAACATCCATATATTTTATCAAATTACAAAAATAAATTTCTATAAAGTTCATCATATATAAAATTATCGAACAAAGTCAAATAAAAAAATGAGACTTGGAATGAGTTGACAAGATTATTTTGCATAATGAAGACATATAAACAGTAAAATTGTAAACTTATAAATTCGGTGTCCCAACTCGTACAATTCATACAAGTTTAAAGAACTCAGTGACACAATTTTGTTGGGTAAAATCATAAAAAGTGTAAAATTAGAGAGTGGATTCGTGAATTTAACAATAATTATACTATTTGATACTACGGTATATTATACATCCCAAAAGGTATTATTTCACCCGTGCTGCATGTCTTGTATTATTGTATTATAATATATAGAGAAAATTAGGGAGAGGAATGAAGAAAAAATATATTTACTATCAAGGGTTTGAAAAATCTAATTATATATAAGAAAAAAGGATATATTTTTAAATTATGAAATTCACCAAACTCCCTACATTTTCTTTCACAACATCTTACAATTTATTCATTCAATCACGCTCCCTCTCTCTTTCACATGGAGATTTGGGCTCGTACACTTGAATTTATTCAATGAATCAAATTTTATTAGATTTGTTTCTCATACTATTAATTAGTTAGTTTAAATAACTCAATAATGATATAAATTGAAATTTAATTAATGAATTAAAAAAAATCCTTAACCATTATTTAATTCATTCCTACCATTACTAGGGTATCCCAAAATTATTGGAAAATTCAAAATCAAATTGTAAGTATTCATTTTACCTAGAATTCATTGTGAGATTTTTATATTTTTAACTGTCAACCCTCCTATCAACCAATTGCTATTAAACTTTGTCATTGTGAGATTTTTATATTTTTATTATACATTATATCATTTAAGAAATAACACCTAACATTTGGAATATAATTTTAAGTGTATTATAATTTCTTTATTTATGAAAAAAGGACGGTGGAACAAATATTTTAAATGTTGCTATGCTATGTTATGAGTATTTTTATAGTAGTATTTTATTATCATGTACCTACGTTGAGGCAGGCGTTACGAGATTATTTTCTTGGAATGAAAAAGAAAATGTCTTTATATATATATATATATCCATCATCATATGGTGATTAATTAATATTTAATTCAGTTGAATTATTTTAAGTTGTGAACAAAAAGTGCAAGTATACCGATGTGGCCTCTGTTTTCTTATGATTCGGAAACTTCATCACGGTGGCGCCCACAAATAACAGCAAGATATGACAGGTTGGCAAGAGTATGTCTTGTGAGGATTGCATGCACTCCTTTCCCATAATCTTTTTTTTTTAAAAAAAAAAAAAAGAACCATGAAGAATTAACACAGTGACTAGTATTTTTTTTTTTAAAAAAAAACAACTCGAATGTACATGACGAGAAAAGAAATGTTCTTTACTTGAATTCACATAGGGAACATGGAAATATAACCTCCCTACCTGAAAAAATATATAATTAAAGTTCAAAAAAGCAATCGAACCAGACAATGCACTGATTCAAGGGTTAATGATCAACTTGGGGCCAACCAATCATATTAAAATAATAAAATTTTATTAATATGAAAATTAATAGTCACTAATATTAAAATATAAATATAGATAATTATGCATGAGTCATGAAATATGAGTGTTAATGTTTCTATAGAGGGAAAAAAATATTAGTTAATTACACATGAAAATAAATATTATTCTACAATCCACAGATTAAACTACAAATACTAAGAGCAACAACAATTAAATATTAAACATATGCAAGTAAAATAGCATTTAGAATATTATAATTTCTTGGTTCCTTAAATTGAGTGAAATGAAAATTAATAATTAGGTGAATTATAAAAAAAAACATATTCTTAAAAAAGAAAACCCGATTCAACCTCTCAATTTTGACTGGATCACCTGATTTTTACCGGTTCAACGAGCTCTCGCCAGTTTGGCTCAATGCCCGTTCCCTCATTGAATTAGCCTGGTTAGCACCCGGTTCCCCCGGGTTTTTGAACAATGCATATAATTAAAGAACAAGCATATTAAAGGAAACTGTAATGGCCTCTCTCACCATATATTATGATCCCGTTTTCTATAGATTCCCGTTTTCCATAGGTTTCTTTTCCGCTTCTTGGATTTATGCAATGGGAATTATCAACATTCATTTAAACAAATGGATTTCCTACAAAAATCTTGAATTGGCATTTACTTATGTTTCGAATGCGCTAAACTCATTTTAAGTAGTTGTATCAGACCAATATATATATATATATATATATATATTGAGTGGTTGTTCAACACCAAAAACAACAAACAAATATAAAATAACCACAATGGGCGTGTTATGTGTGTGTTCTCCACAGAAAATATAAGGGGTAGTAGTTAATTATAAGAAACTTAATTACGATGAGGTCTACGAAATCACAAAATTAATCTGAGATCCCTGCCAGGAAGCTGTTATCGCATATTCATTAAATTGTTATCTGCAAGCCAAACGATTACAATTTTTATCTCATGATAATAACTTAACGAGTAGGCGATAATAACTTTGTCGGACCTGAGATTAATTTCATGATTTCGTGGGACCTCATCTTAATTAAGTTCTTTACACAGGACCTATAATTAATTACTCCAAAATATAAACGCATATTTTTTTTTCTGTTTCCTTTCTTTTCACCTGGTTCATGATTGAGGTTAAAGAAACTCATATGATATATTTGCCTATTTTGAACGTTCCGCCATGTTAGCGTTGACAGGCATACGAAGTTTCATGAGTTGAAAAGAAATTGTTAGGCAAATCCACACTTCATTTGTAATCGAACTGATCACAAACAAACATATAATGTCTTATAAAGTTATTTTAACATGATCAGACACCCTAAAAAAATTATGCTAGTAGATATAAAAAATTGAATCTCCTATTTTCTATTTTTTTAATTTTACAAGTTAAAAAATAAATTTATCTTCTAATTTTAGAGTGTTCATTCAGATTGAAATCTCATATCAAGTATTATGTGTTTTGATTATAATTGATTAGATGACAAATGATGTGGCGAACAAAGTTCACTTAAAAATTTGTCCTGATAAAATGGACATTCTGGGCTTAGAGATGTGTTCACTGTGGCCTTCAAATATCATTCAACAAAAAAATAAGATAAAACTTAAAGCAACGTTTGACATATCATTTAAATGTAATTACTCATCAAACACAATAATCATAAAATAATGAGACATAATAATTCTCAATTCTTTATTTAAGTCACTGGCATCAATACTCAAGCAAATAATGATATCATTAAATTTAAACCAAATAAAATTCAATATTTAATATCGAGCAAATAGTGATGCTCCCTCTATTCCTAAATAAAAGACCTATTTAGGGATAAGCGTTTGTTCATAAATATAAGATCTCTTTTTATTTTTTCTCAAATTTTCCTTGAATTATCCCTATTTATACTCTTGAATAATAAATAACTAAGATAATGATGGTGGGAATAAAAATGGGTTAGTTAGAGCGTTTTGGTAATATTATGTACTTTTAACGAATTTAACTAAAACTTTTAATGAATTTAACTAACATAATTAATTTCATCAAATTAGGTAATTATATCTTATATTCTAAAAACCAAGGGAGTATCCTTAAATTTCTCCGGTGGGGTTCGATCAGGGGAATGTTGATCTGATCAGATGCTTCTTCCCCTTTTCTTTCTGACTGATGCCAAATCTCGACGGCTGAAAAATGGACCAAATATGATCCAACGGCTCATCTCGATTGTGTCGCTGTCAAACAACCATGTTCCCGAGCTTCATTAAGAAATTGCTTCTCATAGTATAGAATCTCCCTCCAATTGGTCCGCATAATGGATCATGATGATATTCTAATTTCTCAATCTCATAATATATTTTATTTATTGGAAAAGTTAATCTTTTGAATCATACAGTTAGACTCGATTTTAATTCTGTCTATATACTTTGACTATGTACAACTCATTCCTATTGGTTTTGTCTAAGTTGTCACCCAATCCCTGAATTTTGACAGATTACAACTCAGTCCATGTAGTTGTTTTTATTTTATAAATTAATCCCTTATATTATTTCAGTGAGTCAAAATTATTAGGGAAAAAAGATAGACGCTCTCTCTGCGGGCGAAGTTTTTCTTCCTCCTCTACCGTAAACTGGTTCATCCCTGTTTTGCTTAAGATCTATACTATTGGCCTTGATTATCTTGTTTGCATCCCTCTCACAGTTCTGCTTCTCCCCTGCAACTCTGTGGATTGAATTACACCAAGTCAAAAGCATAAAAATCGAGTTACAACTATGTATAAATTATAATGATCTAAAGATTAATTTTCCGTGCTTTATTTCTCAAAATTGTAAGGCACCTATACTATGGAGATTTTTTTTATCAAAAGTTAGTTTCAATGTAAATGATTATTACAAAGGTATTTTAACAAATTCACATGTTTCTAGGAAATATTTAACTAAATTTTTATTTTAATCTATGCAAATTTATTATCTAATTCTTATATTTAAGATTAGAATGTTTCGTAATTATATTAATTCTCAATATATAAAAAGTGGTTTGATTTTCCTCACCAAAAATGTGTTAGTTTGATGAGATACTAGTAAAAAGCATTACAATTTTAAGCTTTGAAAAATGTACAATTGGGATTTTGGACAGAAGTGATAGATAGAAATATTTTAAATTGATTTATTTATATTCCTTAATCTTTTCAAAAGGTTAACTGAATGTAATATCAAAAACAGAATGGAGTGTATGTATAATTTAGCTTCAATAATTTGAGATGATTTGCTAAAACCTGCTTTTAAAACTCTGGAGATGAACCTGAGAGTGAGATGGTCAAATGTGTGTGATGTGTTGGTGGGATTGTGTGTGTGAGAGGGAGAATTATTTGGTTTGTTAAATTATTTTTTTGTAGTTCAGAGAATGTACCATGGAAATTAGAAACAGGCCTCTTTCTCACTAACACTTGCACTCTTTTGTTAATTGAAGTGAGATGAGAAGCCATAAAATTAAAGAACATCAATGAGTTGACATAGCTGTAGGAGCCCCAAAAAGCAAGATTGAACCTCAAAAAGCACGGTGCGTTCTAATTTAATTGTGGTACCTGACTCTACTCTATAAAAATGAACTTAGAGTCCAAACTCATCTTTTCACAAAAAAATGATTTTATTCTCTTTAAACAACAAAACTTTGTTTCTATACTCAAGAGACAAATAATCAACTTACAATATCATAACAACATCTCCTTAACTATATATATAACATCGATTTCATTAAACTATTATGTGTTTATACTATCTTATACCTCTAAACCCAATGTCACTGAGCACTTGCTAACTATCAAGAAACCTCAAACAAAAAAAAACAAAAAAAAAGAATCAGTTTCTATAATATGATAATCAACTTCATAATTTAAATGATGTCCATCTTAAAAGGAACTTTGGACAACAACTAATACTAACCAGAAAATTCTGCAGCTTCAAAATCTTTACTTCTATTTAAGAACTTTGTCTCATTTTCAAAACTTAGAACAACCTCAAAATAGTACTATAAATAAATTTCCATGTTTCATAATTTTCTTCCTACAACTGAAACTATTGAATGACATTTCTTCCTAATTTCCCAGACAACTCATACTAAAATCCAACATCCAAAATTACAGATACACCCACAACAATCTACATAACCTCAATGATAAGTTTTGGTGATTTTCTCAAAAGAAAATCCAAGGTCTTACATATAATAATATGTAACTAGTATACTGTCAAGCTATGATAAATGAAATATTGGCATGCAAACATATAGTCACTGCACATAAGCAGGCTTTTGAATGATTTGTCTATTTAAGCTAATGTATTATACATATTAATTAAATATAGGGCAATATGACTTCCCCAACATGATAGAAATGGCAACAGCTTAATAATTATCACTTTTTAGTCAATGAAAAATAATTCAAGGTGGATGAGAAGGAAGCATAAGATCACTAAAGGAACCAAAACTTTTAAACACGCTTAAATCCTTTTCTTTCTCAAAGAAAAGTTCATAATAGAATCAAAATCCTCAGGTTCATAAATTACACATTGACCCAGTCAAACATAAACACCATGTGCTGCCACAACATCAACAACATGTCTATTCCTCATTCTAAATTTCATGCTTCACATTCGCTAAACAACCTCAATTCACTTTTACATAGATTTAAACAACAAAAATTTTAAACCTGAAATCGTTTTCCGGATTTGAATTCACTCAAACACCATCTAACCATCAATCAATTGTACAATTGAATTTCATGTTCAAATAGCTTGTGATCAAAGAGACAAAAATTCAAATTCCAACACACCACCAATCTTAACCAAAACAGAGCAAAGAAGAATCAGATCAAACCCACATTATTACAGAAATTGAACATACAATGCATATATCCATACTATCCTATCTTTTTCATCATTCACTCATCCTCAAAGTCTCTACAAACCCAGCAAATCGGACCAAACATAGGGGAATCATAAATTCCAAAAATCCCAGAACAACACAGGATGCAACATACACAACCATATATTAATTATATACTCATCTCATCAATATTATTACAGAGGAACAGAGGAATACCCGAAAATCAAACCAACAGAACCTACCCAGAAATTTTTTAAAAAATCTCTAATCTCACAAAAATTCAACATGCAGTTTGGTCCATCAAGGACCAAATACATCAGAGAATCGCACAAGACAGAGGGAAGAATCAGAAATTGCAAAAATCCCAAAACTCTTCAAAACTCAACATGCAATCAAATCTATTGGTTAAATCTTACTACTAATTAAGTTTTATCAAGCTTTTATGTAGTTGAAGACTGAAATTCCATCTTCCATTCTTGGATGAACAGTGCCCCAAGCTTAAGTTGGAAGAAATTCAGCCGAACACTACTCCATTCTTCAAATTCTTTCACAAAGCGTCTAAATCGAAGTCTAAGCTTATTTAGAAGTTCTAAAATCCCCCAAACCCAAATCGTATTTTGCTCTAATCACTCAAATCGGAGAAATGGAGGGTAGAAATCAGGAAAATTGTTGTCGACATTTGACTGGTTGTGCTGAAATTGTTTTTCCAGTTTGCTATCAAATATTTTCCTGACTTTGTGGATCTGTTTTTCTTGTGATTTGATTTGCTGTGAATCTGTTTTTGTGTGCTTTCTGTCCAGAGAGTTACATATGCTGTTATTGGTCACTTGAATGTTCGTCATTCCACAATTTGTTGGTGTTTGGTGCTGCATGCTTGTTGCACAGAATTGGTGCGAATCTATTGTGCAAATGCTGGTATTGTTTTGCCTTCTTCTTGCTGAAATTCTGGTTTATTAGTTATTTTCAACTGGTTCTTTCCTTGTTTCTGTATTGCTAGCACAAAGTTTGGAAGTATTGCAATTTGTGAAATAAGGATTTAAGTTGTTTTTCTTTGCTGTTTGATTTTCTCTGGAACTTGTGCTTCTATGTTACTTGTTCTGTGTTGTACTTGTGAGGTCTCTAAGCTTCTGAATTTCAGTTCTGAAATTGTGCACATGTATTGCAGATAAAGACTCCGGTTTGAATGAATAGCAAAATTGTGATTCTGGCTATTTGTGTGCCAGTAGCCTGGATTTTCTGTTTTGTCCATCTCTGAAATTTGGTTTGTTCTGCATCAAATTATATTCCTATCTTTGTGTATTTTCTGCTGCAATTCTAGAGTATTTGAGTACATCTGTCTCCTTGTTACTAAACTTTGAACAATTTTGCATAATTCGACAAAAATGTGAGCATCTGTGACCATTTTGAATCTGATTTGTTTGCATTTCATCTGAATCTTGGTTCCTATTTTGTGCAATCTGAAATTCTGTGATCTGGTTGTTTCTTCCTGCAATTGTCTGCACTGTTTTGCTGCTGTTGGCTATCAGATTATTCTACTCTTATTGCTGTCCAATATGCACTTTTGCCGACTCATTCATGTGCAAGTTTTTGTTGTTGCATTTTTGTCCTGTTTTGCTGCCATTTGGGACTGATTTGATTCAATTTACTTGGTTTTCGTCCTATTGAACTATCTGGCTCTGTGTTTGCTGTAATATTGAGGATTTGAACTGATTTCTTGTTCGGTTCTAATTTCGATATACTTATTGTCCGAGTTTTGGTTTATTTGCTGTCTTGTTAATTCGGGCATGTTTGATGATATTTGAACATATTCTGCATCTGGTTTTCTTGCACACTGTATGCATTTGAATAGACATTTTTGACTTGCTATAGAGGTTGCCAAGATTAGCTATTTGCTAGTTCTTGCTGTGAACAACCTCAGTGGTCACTTCTTGCACTTGTGCATTTTGAATCTGACTTGCATTAAATCTGATTTCCTAGTTTGTGCTTGTTGTTTCATTGGTGGTTGTATAGTGATGCATGTTTGAAGATTCTCGTAGACTCTGACTTGAATAGAAAAAGAATAAAATTGACTTTACACCGCATATTTCTTCTGCTAGTGTATCCAATCCCACTGCATTTTCTACATCTTCCATTGCTACTTGTGCTTTGCTTGATAATCATTTTATCATGGCTGAAGAGGTAATTAGGAATAATGGAGAGAGATACCTGAAGTGTTACATAAGGATTTACCTAATGATGATGATACTAGGACCATGCAGGAAATTAATAATGACTTTGCTACTTTTGCTCCTGGGGGTTTTTATGCTAATGCTGCAAATTTTGAACTTAAAGGTGCTTTGTTGAGTCATTTACCGAAATTTTCTGGATTTGCAAGTGATGATGCTCACAAGCATTTGGAGGTTCTATATTCTACATGTTCTTCCATGAAGCCTCCGGAAGCACAATTAGATGAAGTACTTTTGAGAGTATTCCATTTTTCTTTGGGGGTAGTGCTTAGGAGTGGCTTTTGAACCTTCCTACCCACTATGCCACTCTTACTTGGGCTGAATTGAAGAAAGCTTTCTTGGATCGTTATTACTTGGGCTGAATTGAAGAAAGCTTTCTTGGATCGTTATTTCCCGGCTTCTAACGTTTCCAAGTTGAGAAAAGCTATTTCGGGTGTCTTTCAACAAAATCAAGAGACTCTTTGTGAGTATTGGACAAGATTCAACACCCTTGTGAATAATTGTCCCAATCACAATTGTAGCTGGACAAGTTTGGTCCAATACTTTTATGATGACTTAATTCCTTCTTTGAAGTTGAGTATGGATGCGGCGGCAAATGGTTCTATCTTTTCTCTTACTCCGAATCAAGGTTGGAAGTTGCTTGAGACTATGGCCAACAATAACTAACAATTTTATACTAGAGATTCTTCAAGCCTTAATAATGTTGGCATTCGTTCCTGCCAAGATCAAATCTATAACTTGTTGAACAAATTGAATGATAGGCTTGATCGATTGGAGATTGGCAAGTCTTCCCAACCTTGTAATGATATAGAGATGTCCAAAGCTTTGGTGCCCTCTAGTTGCAATTTTTGTTCCTCCCCAATGCATATTTTTTCTAATTGTCCCTCAAGATATGAGGAAGTGGCTACCTTCTATCAACAAAAGACAAACAATTCCCCAAGAGAGATCCTTTATCTAATACTTACAATGAAGGATGGAGGAACCATCCAAATTTCAAGTAGGGGGAGGAGGCAACAACAACTTTCCTAACCGATTTCAAGGCAATAATGGTGGTCCTTCTAACTTCAATCAAAACCACCAAACTTCTCAACAGCCTTCAAGAGCACCGGTTCCTATTCAAGACTCAAGCAACAATGAAGCCTTATTTAAGATGATGGGAAAGCTTTGTGAGAAGATTGAGCAAATCGAAGTCAAGCATGATAACCTCACATCTTTTGTGACTCAATTAGATAACTCTAAGAGTGAGGAAGAAGCTAAAAAGGGTGTTCTACCATCCAACACTGTTATGAATCCCATAAGCCTCAATGCAATTACTTTGAAATGTGGCAAGAAAGTGGGATTTATGGATGGAAATGATGAGGAAGTTGCTGAAATTGATGGAAATCATGTTGAGAATCAAGCTGGAATTGCATTTGAGCACCAATTCAAGAGCATGAATGAGGCGATATTGCAAAAAACAAGCATGTGAACCTGCTGTAAATGTTGATGAAGATGCTGGATAGCTTGTTAGACATCGAGAGAATGTTGCAAAATCAGCTCAAAACAAGCAAATTGATCAACATGGAGCCTCTTGTACTAAAGGTAAGGAGGTAAGTATCAAAGACCTTCCTTTTCCTCATTCATATTTGCAAGGCATGAGTAAGAAAACTAAAAATCATGATAATGAGTTGTATGCTTTGTTTAGCAAAATTGAAGTTAACATTCCATTGCTCGAACTTGTCAAACAACCCAAGTATGCTAAAATCTTGAGAAACCTTTGCAAGAATAAGAAGAAATTCAAGGCTAATGAGATGGTACAAATTCCCTCTAATGAGAGTGCATTGTTTAAGCCCCAATTGCCGGTTAACTGTCAAGATCCGGGGAGTTTCACTATACCTTGCACAATGGGGAAATACACCTTCCTAGGGGTTTGCTTGACCTTGGGGTTGCAATAAACATGATGCCTAAATCTGTCTATGTATCTTTAGGCACTACATTACTTAAGCCCACTAGTGTGATCTTCTAATTAGCCGACCAAACAGTGAGGTATCCACATGGGGTGCTTGAGGATGTCTTAGTTTAAGTCAATGATTTGCTAATCCCTACAGACTTTTATGTCCTAGATATGTCTAAGGAAAGTATGAGTGAGGGTGCCTTGACCTTTCATGCGAACTGCAAATACTGAAATTAAAATGAAAGAAGGGTCCATAACAATGTCTGTTGGTGATCATTTTGTGCATTTTAATATATATGAGACAATGAAGCATCCACATGAAGATTATTCCTTGCTTGACATACATTTCATTGATGAGATGCATGATATTGATAGTGTTGAGCTTGGTTTAACTTCTAGTGGACATATGAAACATGTCGATGCATGCTTGATTCATTCTACCCTTTCTCCACCATATTCTTTTAATCCCCCCTTATATGGTAGTGACGTGATGTGTTCTAGTGCTAGTTCATTGGATTACACTTTTTCCACTCCATGTGCTCTTGTCTTCTACTAACCCGAATATACTTGAGAGAGGTGTTTGTTGTAATGAAAGTGTAGGGTTATGTGGGGCTGCAAAGACTCCTACAAACAGGCTTCTCAATGTTGCTCTTACCATGAACGACCATGCCGATACGGTCAAGGTGATGTGTCAAATGCCTCAACCTCCATCACCTAAGAAAAGGGGCTCCTATGATGACACCAAGAAGGGAATGATCAAGAGTGAATGACTTTCACCACATCTACTACCATTAAATGCCATATCTCTTGATCCAAGCAAGGAGGACCTACAAGTACAAAGGTCTCCAATTGAAATAGGCAAACGTGTCATGGCATTTGTCCCTCACTACTCTTCACAACATGAAGAATTCAAGGACACTTGGATTGGACCTTTTGAAGTGATGGGGAAAAGTGATAAACGGACTTATCAATTGAAGGATAGTTTTGGGAAGCTTCATCACACTCGAAGCAACTGCCTTCGCATCTATCACTTAAGCCTTAGACCTCCATAAAATCAGGTTGTGTCTCTTCCTTTCTTCACTTATCTTGTATTTCAACTTGCTGTTTGGTTTGTCTAACTGTTGAAATACATGCTCTAATGTAAGTATAGGGGAAGAGAAACAAATTTTAGTAGGGTTGTAGTTAGTTTGTTTTCTTTTCTTGTTTTGAATAAGTGGTTGGATGAACACCTTGCATTTGATGATCATTTTACTTAGCTAGCTGGACACTTTGCACACAATTTCAGCACTTAGAAACTTTCTGCACTTGCTGTAAAACATGTGTTTTTCCTTTGTGTATGCTATTTCTTAGTGGCATTGAGGTCAATGCAATGTTCAAGTGTGGGGGAGGTTTTATTGGTGCATTTCTGGAATTTTTCTGCTTGATTTTGCTGGATGAATCTCTTGCTTCTTTGCTGTAATTTGAGTTGGATTATGGGATTAGTGGCTGGAATTTGTTGACTATTGATGAAAACTGAGCATTGAACTTAATGGTTAATAAATTTGCATGATTCTCAAATTACCTTGCTTTTGCTTGTGCATAACTACTGATCTGTTATTAGAGTGACAATTGCAAAATTGAATTTGATTAGGCAAGACTGAATCAAGGCCTTATTTAGAGTTCATGCTACCCAAATGGTCTAATATCTAGAAAATTAGTGTCACATATAGAATTATCTCTTGTATTGATATGATTATGTACCTTGTTCAGCTTAGGAAAGTTAGCTAGAAAGCACAAAGCCTTCTCGTGAGAATTTGAGCTTCAACCTCATTCAAATTCATGTGAGCATTCTCCACTAGTTTCATTTTCCTCTAGAACTTGTCTTGCTAGTTGGTTGAGGCCACATAATTACATGAGGAATGGTGGAAATGATAGAGGCATTCCATTTCTAAACCCTTTTATCCCATACACAAGTCACTCAAATAATCATTTGTTAAGCCCTTTGAGCCCATCATTTTTGTTTTTCTTGGCATAAGCACATAGTATAGACTTATGTATCAGAATTGATTGTGAAAAATTACAAAGCATGGCTATTTGTATACCAATGAGTGATGAGCATGTGTGCAGAATTTGTAAGATTTGTTTGTATGTGGGAGATATTGGATAGTTGAAAAAAAAAGTGTGAAAAACCAAATGATGAAAAATAAAAAAAATAAAAGAAAAAAAGATGAGAGAAAGAAAGAAAGAAGAAAAAAATATCTGTCTAGTATATCTCTTTTTTGAATTGAGGAATTCATGCTTGTTTTGTTTGTCAAACGACCTAGAGGAAGCCATGGCCATTGACTTGATAAAGGACAATCTCTAATTTCATACGTTGAGTTTGGTCTATATGATGCACATTCCTTCCATTATCTTCTAAACTTCTCCAACATTACAAGTCAAAATAAGGTCGTCTTGATTCACTAATCCCATGTATGAAAAGTGGTGGAGATTCTACTAGCATTACAAGCCTATGGTAGGGATTGGACTAGTGGAGAGGAGTGAAAGAACCCTAAAGTGTGAAGTGAAGGAGAGTGAAACAGTTTCCTAGTTGTTTTCTATGCATTACTCAACTTTGCTAAGCTTGGTACATTGGTTATTGATTTGCAATAGTGCATTTTATTTGTGACATTGGTTGAAGGATTGAAAATCACTAAGCTTGCACACTTTGAGTCAAGAACTTGCATCATTCTTACTTTCTCTATTTGATTTAGCATTGTAACTCTATAATGGATACTTTGCCCGGGAGTGCAAAGAGTAAGTGTGGGGGAATTTGATAATTCATTAATTCAACTAAATTAAGTGTGCATTTTTTTAGCTTAAACTAGTATATTACATGGTAAAATTGCATTATAGTATAAGTAATTCGAATGAACACTTAATTTGGGAAATTTGGGTTTGAATGTGATTTTCAGTGATTAACAAAGAAATTACAGATTTGTCCCTTCATTTTGTTTCTTCCTTCCTATTTCTTTTTAACAGGGGCAAAATCGCAATTTTGGCAATTGAAGGGGTAAAATGGGAATTTGTGCAAAATGAAATAAGAAAAAAAAAAGAAAGCTTCAGATGTTGAAGCTGGAACCATGAACAGAGGGAGTGAAGTTAGAGCAAGACGCGAAAGAAGAGGGCTTAAGTTCAAGGGTTCATTTGGAAGCTTTTTGAACTAATTTCTTGCATGGCCAGAGCGTAGAGAGAGAGAGAGAGAGAGAGAGCAAGTCAGAGATTAACTTAAAGCTTGATGCCAGCATGGCAAGTGAGGCCGTTAGAAGAATTGAAGGGAAGAAGAAGGGAGAACAAATCCGGTCTAGATTCATTTGGAGATGGGAGTATATATATTAGTTTGGACGGAGATTACGGGGTTCGGATTTTCACTTCAGATTTCTTTTTCATCTCTTCATTTCTTCTGAACCAACTTCATTATTTCCTCTCCACGTTCTGCGATTTTCATGGGACGATTTAACCATGTATTCGATAGTTTTCTACTGCATTGGAGCTGAATTTCCAGAAATACAAGGCTAATTCCTGAAATTTCCTTTGAGACTAAAGCAATACCAAAGTCTACCGATTCAATTAGGGAGTTTACTTCTATTCTCACTTAATTTGCTCTTAAATCTTGATTCTAGTTGCATCTTGATTTAGAGAAAGTGTGAGCAAGTAGTTCTTGTTCCTTTTGATTGTTTGTGATTAAGTGGTGAATGCATTCGAACAATGTCTGATTCTGCCGAGTTGATCCTCTGGACTGATTTCTTGTAATTCAACTTAGTGATCTTTAATCTAGTTGATTAATTTCTTGAGTTGAATGATTGATTTAATGGCAAGTTTAGTTAATTTGCTTCCTATTCAGAGTTGCAAAAATCTGAGTTGTGTGATTGTTTGGAATTAAATTCAATGTCTCTAGTTCAATTAAGTGGCTTAGTTAGCAATTTAATTGAATTGGAGATAGTGAGTTTATGAACTCCAATTTACTCAAAGGCAATGAAGGTAGGCTGAAGTTCAAAGGGAATTCGATCTTGATTGAAGTCTTCTTCTAGTTTTCATTTGTTTATTTCCGGTTCTTACTTGCTCCTTTCACAGAAAATTATAAAAAAAATATAGGTTAGGATTAGAGTTAGTTCTTACACTGAAAATTGGTTTTAATTTGTGTTCACTTTGCATTTTTAATCACAAAATTTGCCAAGATAATGAGGAATTTGACCTAGGTTAGCTCCACTGCATTATAGGAGTTATTCTAGTAATTTTGGTGGCCTAATGACGAGGCCAATCACATGTGCCGTCGGAGCCCTGTATCACCACTACCTTCGATGAGAATCGCTGGGAAAAGGGAGAGATGACGGAGAAAGTGAGGAACAGAGGGAATTCGGGGAGAGAGAGGGAGACAAATGAGGAAAAAGGAAAATGAGAAATGGAATAATATGTTGGGTTTTAAAACCAAATTACCATTATGCCGTTCAACAAATAACTGACCCAATTTCCAATTAAGGGCAATTTTGACTGTGTTCTCTCCAATAGTTTCCTCTTTCCTATTTTAGTCTTCTTCTCAAATTCTAATTACTTTCTCCATTAAATTTAACTATGATTTTAATTCCCATAATAAAATCTGAAAGTATGCTTTAATTCCTAAATACGTTTATAAGCCTTTCAAATATTAAACTAATACCTAAAGATTCTAAATATTCTCTTATTGTCTCTTTCCAAATTTTATGAGTATTACAATCGGGGTCAACTCGGCGATCAAACCCATTTTAATAAAAATAATATAGGAAAAAACTTATATCCATTGCCTTACATCAATTTCCTCCAATTCTCCAATAAGCATGTGACACATGTATTCATTAAACATCTATTCATTTGACATCGTTTTACTTCTTCATCTCCGCTAACTTGAGTTCCAAAAGCAAATTAATCAATAACTGAACCTGCAACTAACCCTATTTCCATGGAGTTTTAAATGGAAATCGACTTATTCCCATTAACTAGTCAAAAACAAATCGCAGAAACTCGGTCCTTTTAAAAAATCTTCGTTCAATGAGTGAAAAACACCAAATGCATTGCTTGATTAAAATCTCTATACGCTCGTCTTGTTTTTCCCCCCCCTAAAATTCTAACGGAGATGAAGTTGAGAAACGGTGTCAAGTGATGAGGTGTTTAATGAATACACGTGTCATGTGCTTATTGGAGAACTGGAGGAACTTGATGTAAGGTACTGGATGCAAGTTTTATCCAATAATATAACTTAATTGGAATTGAAAACATTTATATTTGACTATAAATAATTTTAATTAATTTAAAGCTAATTAATATCGAATTGAATTAGTTTGTGAAAAGATGATATATTATATATAATATATTTACCTTATAAATTAAATTCAATTTTTACAATTTTTTTTAAATATTAAAAAGTAATTTCTAATTTGTTTTACTTAACAAACATCTTCGGCCTTCCTTCACAGTGTACATCTCTTTTTTAAATACTTTTAATTTACATTTTTTTTTGTTTTCGAAAACGTGAGGGCCCAAGCCCACTACGTGATTCAATACAACATTAAGTAGAAAGTAGCCTCCTCCAACGCCTCAATCATCCCAAGCAGCCGACATCTTCCTCTGACCTCTCATGTTGCACTTGTTTTAATGCAACACAATCACAATCGTTTGATAATCTGATTTACTAAATACCTAAAAATGCAACAAAACAATTACCCCGGTGCAAATCGAGAAAGTGTTAGCAACGTTGGATGTCGAGCTACATGTTCCTAGGTCATGCATAGCTAGAGTTAGGAATTAGGACCGGTCTTTCACGGGTTAGGGCCGGCCCATTAAGTTTGGGTAGTGCAAATATCCCTATTTTTCAAAATCTGGCCCTCGAATGGTCGAGCGCAGGTAGGCCTGATTAACGATTATACACTATTTTTCAACATTTTTTCATGAATAAAAATTAAAGTAATAAAATCCTTATTATCAACATAAATATTAATTTTGAGTTACAATATAAAAACCAACAAATACTAATAAATTATCAAACAATGATTAATATTGCCCATATTTTTAAATAAGTCACATAAGATAAACAAAACAACCATAAAAACTAAGCAGCAACATTGTGGCCATCGTCATCATCGTTTCACTTTCAAAAGTTGTGTAGAACCAAACATAACAATCATATTAATCTATTTATTTATATGTAAAAAAAAAAAAGTCCCATGATCAAATGAATTCATCGAAGCATAAAACTTTCCTTCATCATTTTTGAAGAGTTTCCATCCTTTAACAAACGTTCAATCATTAAAGTAATCATTCTATTAGTGTAAATAAGGAAGATTAAATAAAAAATTAACATAAAGAATAAAATGAAATTTAATGCAAACATGAAGAAGTAAAGTGTACTTATGCGTTATATTTTTTATCCCATTTTATAAAGTTTATAGTCACTTTTGTGCCTATAAAAAGCATACGGTGCTCGACACACTTTAAAGTAAAACTCATATGTATTTTTTACATTTAACCCAATTATAAAAATAAGCGAAGACTATATATAACAACTTGATTAAAAAATAATAAAACTGTTAAGAAAAAGTCTTAATTATCCCCCGTTGAGATACCTAAGGGCCTGCTTGGATTTAGGGAAAATGGGAGAGGAAAGAAAATGGGGGGAGAGAAAATAGGGAGGAGAGAAAAGTGAAAAGAAAATATTATCCTCCATCCTGCTTGGATGAAAGAGAGAAAACTGATAGGAAAGAAAATAGGTAAATATTTGAGGACTAAAATACCACCACTTTTATATTTAAAAAAGTATATTTAAATTAGATGTTACATTGACAAAAATGTTATAAATGTAGTTTTATAAGATAAAAAATAATTTAAACTGAAATTATATATTGTTATTTTTGAATATACAATATAAAAGTGAACATACGTGGTGTAGTTTCTGGGATTTTTTTTTTTTTAAAAAAAAGAACATAAGTGCGTGTAGTTTCCAGGGGGAAACGGTGCTTCCAGTTTTAAAGTTTTAAAAGAAACAGCACTGCATAATCAGTATAGAAGAGAAAACAATTAAAGTGTGGAAAGAGAAAAAGAAAACAAGTAAAAGGGTGGGGCAAGGGGTAAGAGTGGATAGTGCATTTTCTCTCCCAAATCTCTGCACTTGTGGAGAGGAAAATTGGGAGGAAAATGGGTGTGGGACCCACCCCATTTTCCTTCCAACTTTTCCTTCCTCTCCCGTTTTCCCTAAATCCAAGCAGGGGAAAATGTTCTCCCTCCCCCATTTTCCTCCTTACTTTTCTTTCCTCTCCCATTTTCCCTCCATCATCCAAGCACACCCTAAATCCGTATTCAGGCAACAACCATAATTACAACTTTTTTCTGATAAATATATAACCTATATTTTTAATGTTGTTGAAAAGCGACAAAACTATTATGTACTTGAAAAATGAAAATAATATAAAATTAACGATACGTGTATGTTTTTCAAGTATTAAAATCATAATTTAATTAAAATATCTAACTTTAATATCTATAGTCTTGTTAAAGTGTTTCACTGATTTAATTTCTTAAATCACAGAAAAAAGTAATTACTTATTCTAAAACCTATGTTATGAGTTGAAATTACTAATTTTAACCTATCTTCAATTTTAATTTGTAAATTCATGGTGTTTTTAACCTATCTTCAATTTTTTAATATCTATAGCATTGTTATCAAACCCGGCCCGGCCCGGACCGGAACCCGCCGACTCGGGTGCCAGACCGGGCCGGGTTGGCAACCAACCCCGGGGTGGGGTGACCCGGTCAAAACCCGGGAAACCCGTTCTGACTCGGTCAAAACCCGGGTGACCCGGCAGGTTAGTGGGTTAACCCGGTCCGATTCCCCCTCCCTCCAAAAAGCCTGAATACAGTCGTTTACTTTTTTTTTAATGTTAATTTCATTATTATATTCCCTTTCCTCATTCTTGTCGATTCTTCTCCCTTACTCCATTCAGAATCTCTCTAGAAAAATAAAACTCTCTGTGTTCTTCGTGTCTGTCACCAATGTTTGTGGTCACTGTGTTCGTTGCTGGTGTGCTCGTCGGTTCCCTTGCCTTCGCCATGTTCTTCGTTAGTGCAGTGATGATAGGGTTAAAGGTGAAAAATTTTGTTATCGTATACCTATTTTGATATAATAAATAGTTAGTATTGGGTACTAATCTGTTGCTAACCATTTTGTGTCATTGGATGGTAGTATGATATGATATGATGATGTCATTTTGTCAAAGAAATTGGAAACAATGTTGATACTTCTATGATATTTTTGTTAATGATTCAAGATGATAAGTGAAGTTATTGTTTGGATTTTTGGAAATTATTATTACTTGGATTATTTTTCAGTTAATTTTTTATGCTTCACCGGGCTGACTCACGGGTTGGTTATGAACTGACCCTCTGACCCTCTACATCGACCGGGCTAGTTACCGATCCGGGTTTAATTACCATGATCTATAGTCTTATTAAAGTCTTATTGGATTTTTTTTAAATATAAGTAAGCAATTACAATTGAAAAGATATGTTCCCAAAAACAATTACAATTTCTTCTGATGATTAACGAAAAACTCATACGCAAGTGAACAAGGGAGGTCATGAGAGAGCGTTCACGTAGTCGTGAGAGGAAGGCCATTACGGCGGCGAACAAGGGAGGTGATGAGGCATCGTGTGAAGTCACCTGAGAGGTTTATGCCTTGGTTCGAAGCAAGAAAAAATTCAAGCAAGAGGGTGAGGAAGTGTCGCATGTTCCACCACTTGTCCCATGTGAAGAGGAATGGACTTCCTATGGAAGAAAAGAAGAAGGTGAACGTTGGTATCATGTCGTACAAGGATGCTTGCGTGAATGATAATGGAATGATGGAGGATCTTGATGAGGAGGATGAAGACTGGTGGAGAGATGATGTTTGGAAATCTTGTATCAGAGTAGACACCTCGGAAAAGATTCCATTGTCTTTTCTGATGAACTAAGGAAGAAGATGGCGAAACGTTGGAGAAGAACCTTGATTGTGTCTATGCTAGGCATGAATGTTAGAGAGGAAATCGTGGCCAAAAAAATGGATCAATTGTGGGGAGACGATGATACTTTTGATATTGGGTCTGGCTTTTTCATGGTGAATTGTAAAAGAGAGGCCATCTATGAACTAGCACTCTCAGGGGGTCTGTGGCTAATTTTTTATCATTACATTAGTGTTCAACCTTGGAAAGCCGATTTCCATGTGGAGGATGAGAAAGTGTCTCAAATTGCAGCTTGGGTTCGTATTGCTCGCTTGCCTTTAGATTATTATGACAAGGGTATATTGTATGTGGTGGGGGGCCAAATTGGAGAGTTGTTAAGGGTGGACAGGAATACCTTGAATAGGACCAAAGGTCGTTTTGCTAGAATCTGTGTGAAGCTTAATTTGACTAAGCCCTTGTTACCCAATATTAAAATTAATGGCATAGAGAAGAAAATTGAGTATGAAGGGCTTCACATTATATGCTTTAGATGTGGGAAATATGGGCATGATGCGGAGCATTGTGGTATCTCTTCTCAAAATTCTGCACAGTCAAAAGTACAAAAAAAGAAGGTTCAAGTATCGGGGCTATCAGAAACTGGGGAGGAGTAGTAGTATGGTGGTTGGATGGTGGTGCAAAGAAATTGGAAAGGGAGATAAGGAGGAAAAATTGATGGGAAACTGCGAGATTCTAGGAGCAATGGAAGTTCAAATCAAGCATTGACCACAGATCCCAGATTTTCAGCGCTCTATAATGAGGATTTAATTGATTTAATTGCTGATAGGGGGCGAATAATCAGGTGACGGGATTGAAGGGAGAGTCTAGTGGGTCAGGTAGCTATTTGAAAAGCTTTAATAAGCCGCACAGAAGATAAGCTATATATTGTATCTACTAACGGACCTATGAAAAGAAGAGTTCAAATATTCCTAGCCAATGGATGCTTACATTGCAATTAAAAATAAGATGGCTAATAATGGGCCCAATGGACCTGATAGTGTGCAACAGTTAGATACAAAGGAGGATAAGGCCATTAACATGACCCAGACGCTGCAGCTTAAGGAGAAAGAAGGAAAGGGGATTTTAATTAGAGAGGCCGAAGGAGATGGGCTTAAGCAAGGCGATGATAACCCTTTGGATCCTGGAGCGAGAGCAGCAATAAATAGCACATGTGCCGGCTAATGGGATGGATATTGAGATTGGGCATATTAAGCCCAATTTGGAATCTTGAAGTTCTCTGTGCAGGTCCCTAAATATTTTCTAGACTAACGATGAATTTCTTAATTTGGAATTCCAGAGGGACTGGAGGTAAGACTTTTGTTCCATTGATCTTAACTTACGTCTCCAGTACAAGTTTAATTTTCTTGCAATTTTAGAACCCAGACAAAAAGGAGAAAGAACAGAAATATTGAGGAAGAGAATGGGTTTCGACAATTTGGAGGTGGTTGAAACATTGGGTTTTAGTGGAGGTATTGGGTGTTTCTGGAAAGCTTCTCTTGATTTTCAGGTGTTAGAGAAACATGATCAAACAGTTAATGGGGTATTTAATGCAGGGAGAAATAACGAATGGGGTTTGTCTATGGCCTATGGGAATGCTAATATTCAGAAGCACAGGTGTTTGTGGGAATAATTAATGCTATTTGATGACAATCAAATCAAAATAAAACTACAACATTATAGAAATTAAAACCAAATGTAAATTATAATTAATACTAATTGATAACAATAAAATGCTAATACAGTATTCTTCAAATCTCCATGGAATCTTCCTTATCTTTTTTTGGTTCCCATAAACTATCTTCATCTAGTAGCGATTCAGGCCTTTGATGGACCCTCACAGCTCTCGACTTCATAATCCTACGAGCACAATACATGCATCTCAATACTTCAAATACTTCTCCCGCCACATTTGCATCCCCACAAGAGTTATCATTGTGAACTCTTTCATTTCGGTTCTTCAAAAGAACCCAATAAGCGATCATGAAGGTCTCATTCCATAAGACATTGTTAGTCTTCCTAGCTAGTTCATTTTGAACTCTTTCATTTCGGTTCATTACATTCCTAGCTAGCTAGTTAGTTAAATCATTGTGAACTCTTTCATTAAATTCCTCCGGAGCCAGTTAGTCAAATTCTGGGCCCACAATAAATTTTATTTTAGGTTAGTCATGGATTATAAAGCTATGTTTGTTACATTGCAATAGCATTGAAATTTGATGGATTGTGATGAGGAGTTATATTGGAGTTCAGACCAAAAGAAGACAGTGGGATTGGAGCTTTAAAATTAACTATGTCATAAAGTAATTTTTTTATGGGTGAAGGGGCAAATTTAACCACAAACTTTCAATTCAGGAGCATCTGGCACCACGAACTTTTTTTGGGAGCTTAAATATCCATCAACTTTTAAATTTGGACCATTTTTAACCACCAACTTTCAAATTCAGACCATTTTTAACCACTGGTGCTATGGGGGCTGACGGGGTCAAATTTGAGAGTTCAGTAGGACTCAGAAATGCACACATATCCCTTGCCCATTAAGCAGAATTGTACACATCATTTTTTCTTTAAATAAAGCATATCTGCTAAGTTCAATATCAACTTCCAAAATCAACATCCAGATAATCATTCACAGTTTTATTATTATTTACTAGTACTTAGCAGATGTGTTTTATTTAAAGAAAAAATGACGTGTACAATTCTGCTTACTGGGCAAGGGATATGTGTGCATTTCTGAGTCCTACTTAACTCTCAAATTTGACCCCGTCAGCCCCCATGGCACTAGTGGTTAAAAATGGTCCGAATTTGAAAGTTGGTGGTTAAAAATGGTCCGAATTTGAAAGTTGGTGGGCATTTAAGCTCCCAAAAAAAGTTCGTGGTGTCAGATGCTCCTGAGCTGAAAGTTCGTGGTTAAATTTGCCCCTTTACCCTTTTTTTATTGTATAAAGTATTCCCTCTATTCCTAAAAATAGGATTTATTGTGGGAGGTGAATTTATTTCTAAATATAAAACATCTTTATATTTTTTTTATTAATATTTACTTAATTATCTCTATTGATATTCCTCAATAAACAAACAAAAGATGGAGGATAGGAATAAATGCAAATGCTTAATAATTTTGGTAATATTATGTTATTTTAATGAACTTACCTAACATCTTTATTCTAATTAAATTAAATAAATAAGTCTTCTATTTTAGAATGGAAGGAGTAATATTTAGAAGTACTACTTAAATTAATTTTATTTTATAACAAAACTCCTGGCCGTCCAAAGTCTCCATTTTCCCCTCAGATCAAAGCTTCCCCTTTCTCTGATCGAGGGTTAGCCTGTTACTTACTCCTCTGGTCCTATTTATAGGGCAGAGAGAGAATGTTTTATTTGGTCCTATATATAAGTCACCTCATTAAATATTTAATGTGAATGTACAAGTTTACCCTTCATTTATTATGTGTTGACTTTATTTTCATGTGGTATAGTGGATATTTAATATGGGTAAATTTGTAAATTTGTTGGATTTTAGTGGAAAGTTAATGAGTTTTAAGGCTTTCCTTGGTCTGTGTGAAATATGGTAGAAGTGACTTATAAATAGGACCAGATGAGTATATGTATACTATCATGGTCCTAAATATAAGATAACTTTGACTTTTTTATGGAGATTAAGGAAGTAAACTAAACCACTAAATTTTTACGTATTTTACTTGTACTTGTATTATACGATAGTTTATATACGTAAGGTAAACTAATTTTGAGGTAAAAAAGATAACTATAGACATTTTAAAATGATTAATTTTGCATCCTTAATTTCTCAAAAAAAAGTCAAAGTGATCTTATAATTAGAACCGGATGGAGTGTATTTTTAGTTTTCAATTCTAAAGGAAGGTTTGCAGCGAGGTTGGTGTATATGGCTGAGTGGGTCTGGGTGGAATGTCGCACTCTCTTCCTCCAACCTTTTGTCCAACATTTTTATTTTTATATTATATTAAATAGTATACTTATTTATTCAATTGTTTTTAAACTTAAAAAATGGTGTTTGTGTGATCTGTGATATGCGTGTGAAAAAGGTGAAAGAGAGTGGGTGTCAAAGGCTTAGAATGAATACAAAAATAAGTAAATAACGTGGAGAGGTACTACCGAGGTAGTATAATACATTAATGATAGTAGCTGATCACGTGAAATGTGAAAGTTTTATTTTTTTTTCAAAAATCTTTAATTTATCTCCCCATTTTTTCAAAACAAAATCAATTGGCAGTCAAGCGAGTCAACTTGTCAACCCGCATACTCGGGTTTGGGTTGGCATTTTCCAACCCATCAAGGATTGGGCTGTGTTGGCCTTATCCGCTTAGCCAACGGGTTGTGGCGGGTTGTCCCACAACTCACAGCACGGCTTGAATTTCTGACCCTAGCAATAATGAGCGGTGAAATGACGAATTGAGTCATGTAAACTAAAATGGGAGAGGTGAGGGTCCTATGTAATTTTATTTCAAATTTTCTTTCTAAAATTGGCGAGGTTTTGAAGAAAGAACTAAAAGTAACATACCTCCCTTAAAAACATTTTAAGATTCTAAATGATATTTAACACTTTTATTTAATTTACGGTTAAGGTGGGAAGCAATATTTTCCAAATCTATTATAAAATTAATGATGAAAGTTAAAAAATTGACACTAACAATTAACTTTTTTATTGTAAAGAATGAAATTCCTCCCTTTTAATACTTTCTAGTTAACATTACTCTCAAAAAATTTCCAATGTAATATTGCTCCCGAACGAAAACTTTTGAAGTATATATGTACCTTAATTGTTTAATTTGTTTAGTGGTATGTGGAGAATTAGAAACATTCACACCCGCTATTAATGCATAAATATTATAAATTTTATAAATAACTTTGCCGGTTCAAAACGCAAAAAGAAGATGAGAAGCAATAGAAAGTGATACAGACAAAATTAAAGTTGTTAGTTCCTTTTAAAGGAGACTAATGATCTTAGATGTGGTAAATTTGAAGAACCTATACAACCCGCTTAAAACTTTCGGGATTAAAACCTATGCTGAAGTAAATTATAAGGACTAACCAACCATTTTAATGAAACTAATGTATTTACCTTTTTGTCAACACATATATAATATAATATTTGCTCCTACCATTTTTCAGGATCATAAATGATAACAATTATTTCTTATCGTGCTTCATCAATAAAGTAGCTTATGTTAGTTTCATAAATTTGATAGTATTTTTCCGTATTAAAGGATGTTGATCAAGTTGCTTGCGTCTCGATAGGCCAGCTGGCGTGGAGAATTTTATATCTCAGCCAAGTCGCCTATTCAAAACACAACACCAGAGAATGAGGGGGAAGGATGTTGATCAAGTTCGATTATATTTAAAAGATGGAAAATTAAAACTAAAAAGTAATGTGCAGCATAAAATAATATATGACGATAGTTCTTTTTTTTTTTTAATATACAGAGGAAACTTAAAAAACATAGACAGAAACAAACTGAAGGAAAAACTAAGGGGTAGTTAATGTACTTTAATCTTTATGGCATGTAAGGTTTTTCTTGATATGTGTAAAGTATGCTGGAAACAACTTATAAATAGGATCATATGAGTGGTTGACACGATTAAAATTTTTCTATTCTTTCCATGATATCTAGCCTTATTTGATATTAGGCTAAATTCTATAAAATTCCCTTGAACTTTAGGACATGTGCATATAACCCCTCAATGTTTCAAAGGTTAAATTTAACCCCCTAAACTATTATTTGTTTTACTATAGACCCCCACAATTAACTTACCATTATCTTTTGACAGAAATTGCATTGTCAGACTAACATAAGATACTTCATTATATCTTGTGTGGATTGTGTGATGATTATTCTGAGGGTTGTAATATATTTGCCTGGCAGAGAGATAAATGCAATGAGGTCTTGGGTTTCGTAATGATAAAATTACAGTTTGACCCTTATATAAATATTGTACATTTACTATATTACTAATCTATGTAGGATGTCACATAAGATGTCACGCAAGATTTGAGGTGTCTTATATTAGTTTGAAATGATAATTTTTGTCAAAAGATAATGGTAAGTTAATGGGAGGGTCCATGATAAAAAAAAAGTTTGAGGGGTGTTAATTTTAAACTTTGAAATGTTGAGGGGGTTATATCCAACTGCCCTAAAGTTCATGGGGATGTTTATTGAATTTATCCCTAATATTATGACATAATCAAAGACTAATATGAAGATCTCATTAATTTTGAATGTTCGTTTAGCAAATATTTGAAAGAAAAACATCCTTAATTGTTCTGACAAACAACCAAAATGTGGTATATTTTAAAATCTAGAAGGAGTAGAAAAATGCTGTCTAATTTTGAAGGAAAGAGTAACTTCTCAAAACAGAACTGAGGCATTAAACCTAATCATGAAAGTGAAATCCCCCCCCCCTCCGGGAACAAGGAAGCTGGATAGGATAACATAACAAAAATGTGAAGATATATTCTTAGGGTGTGTTTGGCTCAATGTAGGGAAGGGAATCAAATTGCTGGGGAGGGAGGAGAGGAGAAGGGGATTTATTATTATCTTGTTTGGATTGATTAGAGGGGAGGGAGTCTTTTAATGTACTAATTTTATTATCATTGTTGTAAATATATTATTAAGTGTCATACGGATTTTGTTTAAAATTTTATTAAAAAATAGGAATTAAGGAATAGTTGAGGGTAAAACATTTCAAACATGTCCAAATGTGACATTTACCCTACAAATTCCCTCACTTTTGGAGGGGGGTGTTTCTTAAAAATTCAACTTGCCAAACAAGTGAAATCCCTCCCCTGCCCTCATACCAAATACACCCTTAACTAATGCAGTTGAGAGGTTCAAAGTAGATCTTATGGTGAGAAAAGATTCTTTTTTTGTATTTTTTAAGAATTTAAAGTAATATTTATTTTATAAGCTGCAAATTATATGATAGATATTATTGTATTTTTTTGTACCATTGAAATTAAAAAATCACAACAGTCTAATAAAACACAAGAAGATTATAATTACTTTAGATTTTACTTTATCAACATAAAAAATATTTAAAATTAAAAATAGCATCAAAATAAATTTGATCATTTAGTTACAATATGGCCATTTATTGAACGAAATATTGTAAAAAACACAGTGCCTATTTGGATTGGCGATTGGGAGTGAAATAAGCCCGATTGAAGCAAAAAAAGTACTTAATTTATTTAATTGATATTGTTTGGGTGCTCATTTTGAAATCACGATAGCCCACTTTCTGTCGTGATTTGGATTTTTAAGTACTTTTACCAGAAGCAACAGGAGGGTTGCTTTTGCGATTGGAAATATCACGATTGAATTTAAAAACATTAAAAAGTCTAAACTACCCTTGCTTTCTACCTAAAAAGTCTAAACTACCCTTACTTTCTACCTAAAATCTCTCATGACCCAATTTATCTTAATTCCTTTTTATTTCTCAATAGAATTATTTTAGGTCTAACTATCTTATTTTTTTATTGTCATATATATAAATTAAAATAGTTATTTTTTTGAAAAAAAAATATATTTATTTTAAAGAAGGTGTATTTATATTTATAGGAAAGTAAATTTATAAGATAGAATAAAAAATAAAGAAAATCTATTAAAATTAAATAGAGAATATCTACATAAATTAATTATTCTTTTTACAAAAAAAGGCAATTTCTTTATAAAATCCTACAAAAGTAATGTGTATATTTATTGAATTAACTTTTTATTGTGGAACAAAAAAAGTAGGGTGTAGTTGAACTAACAGATTAAATTGAACAAGTTTTATCAACCCAATTTTAAATTACGAATGTTAAACAAATTTAAACGTTATAAAGCAATTTCAAATTTTAAACATTTGGGTAACATATATAAATCGAGTTATTTCGGATCCACCGCCAAGAGTTAACATAGTTTCTTCACCAGAAATGGATCGCCTTCGAGACTCTATCCATGATGAGATTGTGCGATGTATGCAACATAATTAGGCATTATATTTATCTCTTTTATATTTTTTATGACACTCTTTTCTATTTAAATATTACGCAATTATTAATAAACTTTATTAAATTCATGCCCTTTTTGGTAATTATACACCGATAAGTACTTTTAATAAATGAAATCCAAACATAATCAAAATTGTCAATATCACTTATGAAAAAAAGTATCCAAACAGAAATCACGATTGTCTAGTGCACTTCTACCTAATATCACTTATACAAATCACGATTAGTTAAAATCACGATTCTCTATCGCTAATCCAAACAGGCACACATAGGATATTGATATTTTAGTACAAACTTCATATAGCCTCTTGATGCTATTTCAATTCTTATTGTTGGAATTTGGAATTTTGGTTCCAAATCCGCCCTTGATGGGATGGATGAATTAATTGGGAAATATGTGTAATTCCTAATCAATTGATTTATTGATGAAGTGTTTAATTAATTGATTTTTTAGTTGAGAAATGTGTGGATTGCTGACTCAGCCATGAGTTAGTTACATATTTAAAGAAATAAGTTCAATCAAGACATTTGATTTATAATATTTAAGTAATATATCCATCACCGGTTATAAAATGAATATAAATACATTTATTTATATTCTTAATAACCAAGTCAAATGAGAGGTTGGGATATTTTCTCTACGGATCGTAGTTGTGGATATTTTGTATTCCCACATATCCATAACCCTCTTCTATAAATAGGGGGCCTCCCCTTTAATTTTGATCACTCAAGTCGTTGAGTTTTCTGACCCTCTCATTCTCTCTATATTCTTTATTGTATGGTGTTCCGCTGTGCCACACATTTGGACTCTGGTTTTTCCACTAATCCAGACTAGTCTAAAATTTTGTATGGGTTCACGGAGCTTCAGAGGTTTGACCTGGACCTTAACATGAATATATTTGGTATGTTTTCTCCCTATCTATAATCTTCCACCATTGGCATCAGAGCCTATGTTGATCCTGAGGTTGTGTTTATATGCTTTATGAGTAAGCATAAATATTTTCTTCCACTGCAAATATGCCTTATGTCTATTTTCTTTTCATATGTTGTATATATGATACAAAGCATGAATTCATTGATTTGTTGGTTCTTTTTTCAATTTTCTTAAATTTAATTTAAAGATTTATGTGATTCTATTTTTGGAATCTATTGAAAGGAATAATGGTATCTGCCAAGTGCTTTGTTCTGTTGGGAACGGTTTAATTATAAGTTCAATTTGAAAAACTTTCTTGAACTATAATAAATGTGGAAATAAGAATATGGAATCCCTATAACATAAAGGGTTCAAAAATTGAAAAGAACACTCGTTTGAATTGTGTTCTTGAACCTTATAGCCGCTATCAATGGTGCTCGAACTAGGGTTGTTGAAAAAGAGGTTTTTGACAAAAACCAAGGCATGAATATGTACTGCTCGAAGAGACAATTCTAACAACACCAAGAACGCGATAAAAAGAGCTCGGATGAGGAAGATATGGCTGTTTAATCTTTCATTTTTTTTTCATTTTCCTTTATTAGTATCAGTTCTAAAATCACTATTGAATTCATTAATTTTGTAGCAGGCTATGCTCCGGTTATAGATCGTACAAATACTTATTGAAATTTGAAATTCTACTTCTTGTGCTATTTGTAGCGATTTCACAAATCGCTACAATTTAAACTTCATAGCAACTGATCAATTAGTTGCAATCCATTACTAATACTCATGAAAATTCTAAATTTCATTTCCCAAGCTTTTTGTAGCAGTTTCCAATCGTTACAAAAGTTCATGTGATCATAAATTCCCCTACCCCCAAAGACACACATTTTGTGGCAGTTAGATCTTAATGCTATTGATATCGTAACGTGACTGACCGATGTAATAGTGGTTAATAGTAACCGTCACAAAAGATTTATCACAGTCATTTTTTTAGCAGTTGTGTGAACCGCTACTAATTGTCTTTTTTCTTTTATGTAAAAAACGTTTAGGTGAGTTGGATCCCGGGGGCTTCCAGGGCCAGGGCATGCCTCCAAGCTCAAAGAGTTCTTATAGACGTACTTATAGATTGCCCACCAACAAGGTCCTCATATCGGCAAGATTCAAACTCATAACCTTATGGTTATAAGCCGATTCATTTACCAACTAGACAAACCTTTGTTGGCACTACCAATTATCTTTAAAGGGTGAAAACCACTACAAATTCCCTTTTCTAACTACTACTAATTCATACCTTTTTTGTAGTGATTATTAAGTAATATTTGGTCAACATATTGAATTGGTTATTCTATTTTATCACAGGTTACATAATAAATAATCACAATAGGCAATAACAATAACATGGACTAACGTGTAAGCTTCCAGAATGACAATAATCAGATCAAACTAGGAAACCATTGATAATGTTGGGGACAATATGATATTCATAGTTTAATTTTGTATTAGGTTGATGTTAATTCTAAAACCTATCATGTGAGAAGGACAAACACTTAAAAATACAAAAATAAGAAAACCAGACAATAAAAACTTCCATTAGTGGGGAAGCCTTTGGGTTCCTAAGGGACTTGAGAAAGTTCATTTACGCTATGTTACTATTGTGTTCTTGCACACTTTCTAGCTTCAAATTCTATAATTGGAGTTTATTTTTTTTGGTTGTTTGTTTTCTACTCTCAAGATTGTGTTGCTTCCTTTGATTTTAATATACTTGTAATCACGTCATGACCTCCCGTTTGATTGCATCCACAATTTTGGTGCCTTTGGCATAATCTCTTATCTAATTTCGTTAAAATCTCCCATAATTCCGTTAAAATAAATGTGATCCCTGCAATTCTCTTAAAAAATTTGTATTCCTCATAAATGATCCAAATAGAATGGCCTATTGGCTCCAATAAATATGTTATGTTATAATGAAGAAACAGTTATGTAATCAATACATAACGATGGTAATAGGGCCCATTTGGTTCAAAAACATTGCACACATGCAATGGTAATGTTTATTGCATTACCATATATAGCTTGTTTGGTTGGATTTATTAAAGGTAATGCTGATTACAATTGTAAAAAAGCTTGCATATTTTTTGGTAATGTCCATTCATAGAGGGACCCCTATGAATACTCATTGCAGCCTTGTAATGGTTTGCGAAATGTCAATTTTAATCTCATTAACATATTAAAAGACAATAGGGCCCTCATCAAATAAATTACTAACAATCAGATGATTCATAGTAAATAACCATCGGAGAAAAAAATCATTCATCATCAAAGCTTATCAGAATAAAATCAATCATCATCAAAACGTATCAGGAGGAAATCATTCATAATCGAAAGCCCTAACAAGAATACATACGATTGAGAGCTATAAGAGTAGAGGTTGAGTTCGATTTGCGGCAAACAGAAGGAAATGACAGGCATCGAATTCACTAGCAATGAGGTAAGTTTAGGTTTTGATTTTGGGTTTATAGTTGGAGTGCTCCTTTGTTTTTTCCTCTTCAGTTCATTCATTTATGAATTTTCCATCTTTAGATTTCCTTCATGTGAATGTACTGATTATTATATTTGTCTATTTGGATTCGTTATTTCACATGATGATTTAATTGTGACTCTCGACTGTCAATTTTTCATTTATGATGTATGTGTTTCCTTTGTATTGAAAAAAATAGAGAAAGAAGAAATCTTTTAATGGCATTGATTAAACAGCAAAATTTACTATCATCGTGATCAGGAGTTAGCTAATATAAATGATTGGATTGAACTGCAAAGTATGCTAGACTTTTTGAGTAGATCTAATACCTCATCCGATCAGGTCAAAGTTAAAGAATTCGCATTTCATTAATTGATCTTGAGGGTGGGGAAAGTTCTTGTTGCCATTGGCTTCTGAGTGTATAATTGTGAAATAATAGATCGAATGACTCGTTATATATATGGCTTACTAGAATCCTTTATACCGGCCTTGGTTTATGAACTTCACTTTGTACTTATGAATATTACCTTGCAACCGAATGGTACTTATTATATGATACATAAAAAAG
The DNA here is from genome assembly GCA_037074515.1 of Mimosa bimucronata. Classification (NCBI taxonomy): domain Eukaryota; kingdom Viridiplantae; phylum Streptophyta; class Magnoliopsida; order Fabales; family Fabaceae; genus Mimosa; species Mimosa bimucronata. Next base: position 23,192,870 of record CM073445.1, on the reverse strand, counting down.
AATCAAATACTGCTTCATGGTATTAAAAAAACATACACATTTATAATCTTAATACGGTCTTCTTGAGTTGAAGATATGGCGCTACCCCATGAACCATGAGAATGTCCAGTAAGCACCCAATTACTTTAGGACAAACATTAAGAAGGCTTAAAGAAAAAGAACATTCATTTTCCATACCATATATTCATATCAACTCTAAGACCCTCTCTTGCTTAGAGTGATGAAGACACAGGAACAAATATCACTTGACTTGGTCAAATACGTGAGTGAAAAAAGGAATGGAATTTTCTTCTCCCTATAGATTTAATCTGTTTTAATATTTTTAAATTTTAAGTAGCCTTCATTATATTTGATTTTGGTGTTCATCACTGCTTCCTTTCTTTTTATTGATCAATTCTCTGGAATGAAGTCTATAATGAATGTCTTATATTATTATTTTCACTGCTTCCTTAGCTTGTTCTTTTATTTATACACGTGTACCGTCAACAAAAGTAGAAAATATGGACCAAGATGGTGAGGAAGCAAATTTCCATCTGATGCTTGTGCTGTTAACTATTTTCAATGCTTTTCAAATTGTATTGATGACTATATGATGTGTTGCTGTGACTGTTTTAAGCAATAGGATCATACATGACCGTTCATATTCTCTTGATTTTCATAATAAGAGAAGGCATCTTAGGGAGTTGGTTTATGGTAGTGACACTACTTGTTACAACCAAATTAGGATGTATAGATCTATATTTGATAAACTTTGTGGCATGCTAGATACAATAGGTGGCCTCAAACCAACTAGACATATGTTAGTAGATGAGCAAGTGGCTATGTTCTTGCATATACTTGCTCATCATATGAAAAATAGGGTAATTCAATTTGACCTCATTCTGGGGAGACCTTTAGTTGCTATTTCACCTTAGTGCTAAGAGCCATGATGCGCATATAAGGACAACTTTTAAAAGCTCCTGAGCCAATTCCTGAAGATTCAAATGACGAGAGGTAGAAGTGGTTTAAGGTACTTATATGTATATGTGTTTTTTAATCAGCTTAAGTGTTAATATATGATTACTAATAAATTCTTTTTGAATGTAGTGTTGCATGGGTGCATTAGATGGAACATATATAAGAGTTCAAGTCCCACTTTCCATAAAGGCTAGATATCATAATAGAAAAGGAGGAGTAATCACTAATGTGCTTTGTGTACGCTCCCCAAATGGTCAATTTAAATTCATATATCCAAGTTGGGAAGGCTCTGTAGCGGATGGAAGAGTGTTATGAGATGCTTTGGAAAACCTAATGGGTTCAAAGTACCCCAAGGTATACACACAACTACTATTCATGGTTTTGATTGTGATTTTGGAGTTATGTTAATTGCATTGATTTTTGACAGAAATTAAATGGTTGTAGGAAGCCTTTATATGGTTGTTGCAGGCTACACCAATTGTCAAGGCTTCTTTGCCTAACATAGAGGTCAACGATATTATTTAAATGAGTGGCGAGAAGGTCGACATCCTCAATCTCCTTAGGAATGTTTTAACATGTGACACTCATCGGCACAAAATATAATTGAAAGGTGCTTTGGGACGCTAAAAATTGAGATAGCCAATATTGAGGAGTCCATCTTTCTAGCCCATTCGTACTCAAAACTGGTATATCATCGCTTGCTGCTTACTACTCATTGTCATAATGTGGGTCAACTTGAATGATCCATTGGCAGCTGAATGTGATGCACGAGAGGAGCCAAACATCCCTATGGAGTTTGATCCTATTTTAACTATGGAACCCACTGATGCTTGGAGTGCATTTCGAGATAATTTGTCTAATCAAATGTTTAATGCATTTAGAGCTTATAGGGGAAATGGATGAATTGTTTACGATGGATTTGAGACTGTTATGTTATCTCTTACGATTTGGAGTTAAAATTTTCATGTTATGTGCAATTTAATGAGATACGTTGTAATCTTATTGTTGTTGTGTTTGAAAATTGTTTCAAATTATGAGTTTGTTTTACATTATACCTTGTTTCAATGTGTTTGTGGTTATATTAGAATGGATAATCAAGAGTAGGATAATGCTTTAAAGGGACTTAATCATCAATGGAATGATTCTGAGGATGATGCCCTTGTTGATTGTTTGGTTCAATTGAAGGTTGAAGGTAAGTTTGTTGCTGACACTAGATTTGGTGGGGACTATATGGGCAAGCTGGAGGAAATGTTACAAGAAAAGATTCAAGGGACTAAAATCAAAGCACATCCTAATATATGGTCTAGATTAAGGACATCAAAGCAACAGTGGCAAATTGTCCACAACCTGATTCATGGGACCAACACTTCTGGTTTAAGTTGGGACCTGGTGAATAAATGCATTGACGCGGAAGACGCTGCGTTGGAACAATATGTAAAGGTATGACATATTCTAAATTCTGTGTAGGAATGCTATTTGGTTCATACTGTTCTTATTTCATAAATTCTGTTGTGCTTTCAAGTGAACAAGAATGCTGGTAAATTCTGTAACAAGAAGTTGCGCCACTTTGAAAAACTAACATTTATATGGGGTAAGGACTGCACCACTGGAAATAGTGCTATTATGTTGACTCAAGCTCAACAAGAGGCTGAACAAGAAGCAAACAAAAATGAAGATGCAACTAAAAATGGCCAAGTTGACACAGTTATAGAAAATTATATTGAGGGAAATCAAAGTGAAGTGAATTCGATTGCTAGGAAGCAGCTTAGAACAAGCCGTGATACTACAGAACTGCTGTGAGAAGCAATAAAAGAATCTTCTAAATCTATGATCAAGATCTCTGATAATATGTGCAAATAATTTGTAGAGGCTCATCGGGATTCTTCTCAGATGAATGCTGCTCAAAAACTTTATTCTAAATTGTTGAAAGTTGAAGGGTTAACATACGGTGAGGTCAACATGGCTCATCTTAAAATTGTTGCATCTCAGACTTTAATGAGTGGTTTTCCAATCATTCCAGATGAACGCAAGGCTGCTTGGATTCGTCGTCTCATCAACTAGCTTATTTTACTATTTAAACTAAGGATAATTAAAGGGGCTGTCATGTTGCTTTTATTTTATAATGTTATGAACTTTCTACTTGCATATTGCTTTTTTACATTAAAGGATATGAAGCTTTGATTTAATGCAATGATTGATTTATGGCTTTACTTGCTGGTTCCATATATGCACAAGAATGCTATTAATTTATGGCTTTACTTGCTAGATACAAGAATGCCCATGGTTAGACTGTGAATGATAAAGCAATGCAAGATGCTTATTTATACCCCTTGTCTACTGGTTCAGATAATACCATTATGGTCCTTATAAGTTACCTTTTTACAAAAATGTGTGAAGTGTCATCCTTATTATAAATTTTCCATGGAGTATAATTACATTTTTTAAGGATTTTTTATTTATTTATAAAACATATGTCATATATTGTCTAAAAATATTTATATGATGTTTAGTAATTTGAGCTTCCTAATAAATTAGTCTAATACACATCAGGTCACTATGATATATGTTGTAATTGATAACAACAAGAGATCTAGAAGTTGCTTCCATGGAGTTTACAAGTACAATTTGGAATTGGTTAATTTTTGAAATGCTTTGGACATATGTGAATGCAATCCCATGGTAGTTGAAACTAATGTGAGTATATAATAATAAAATTGCCACTCTAAAGTGAACAGTACATGTGGAAACGTTGAATTATCTCTTACACCCCTGAGTGACAATAAAAAAGTCTATGCAAGGAGGTTCATCAATATCTCTTTCTTTGAATTAATTGGAAGATGAGAAAAACCCACTCGTAACTCTTCATCTCTAATCAACTTAAAATAAGCTAGCTGCCGCTCTTCATCAATCACCCCTTCAACTTTTAACACCTCATCATGAAGCATCTCAAGCTCATTAACCTCCCCATTGTAAATATGTGGATTGTTCTCAACAATATTTCTCTTCTTGAATACCATGTTAAGAGCATCAAAATGAGGGAATGACTTCCCACGGAACTTTGCAGCCTCCTTTCGGACCTATAATTGATAAAAATAAAAAATTCAAAACCAATCACATAATATAAGTAAAAAATTTCTTTATGATGTCTTACCCTAATATAGTCATGTCACACATTTTCTTCTGCAATCATACAATTTTTTTCTGTATCCCATTGAAATCTAGGGTTATGCAAACCATGAACCATGTCGTAAATTGTCATCCAATCGTCTTTCATTCTTCTTACTCGCATACATATGTCTGTAGCTTTTATGGCACATCCATTGCCACTATCCTCAATCATTTTTCTATTTTATTATATATATATATATGGTTTGGATCTATTCTCAATATCCAAACTTGTAATTGGCAGGAATGCACAAGAGGGGGATGAATTGTGCTTTTCAAAATTTAAACTAAATGAGAACAGAGATTATACAGGTTCAGCCCAACCACTTGGCCTACGTCCAGTTCTCCAACTTTCAGTTGGGTTCCAATAACACTTCAAGATTAAATCAGGCTCTTGAAAGCCTTTACAAGAGATCACTCAGAAAGAACTCTTTCTCACAGATCACTCCCCCTTACAACTTGTAATATTACAACCCTAATAGAATATCTAGAGGCCTTGAATATGTTGATTATGAAGTCCAAGAAGTGCTAATCCAATCAAAGGCTCAACAAGACATCAAAGCTGCTCAAGGATTTTATATAGTGCTTACATGGAGGATGACATGGATTATTGCTTGGTTGACAGCCAAATATGTTGAGCTTGATGTGCCACAAAAAGGGCACCCCCAAAGCCACCATAGCATGTCCAATACACTTATTTGGGCATGGAGGAGTCCAATGGAGCTTTAAAATGTCAAATTAAGGCCCAAATGCAATATGTAATGGATTGTGGGAGTTCCAGAATGATCTTACACCACATTCAAGCCCAAATGGGTGTCATAATGGCCCATACATTTTCATGAACGAAAATATTGAAAGGAAGACCCATTTGGAAATTCATGAAGCATCTAGAAGTCTTCCTATTGCACAAATCTGATTGCATTTAAGTCTCTTATTTCATTTCATTAAAATAAGGCCATTTGGCAAATGATTGTTCTAGAAACCTTTTCATATCTTCCTATTTTAGCTAGCTGACTTTTTCTTCAAGAATAAGTCATTTCTTTGTATGGAATGGTGCCATTCAAAATGTCAATCACCATTAATGCACCATTGATGTCTTAGGGATTTTTCTTCATTCTAGAGTATTCCATTGTTGCTATAAATAGGCTATGCTTTGTACTGAATTTTGCAGACTTGAATAAAGTTGATTTGATAAGAACTATGTTCTTAGTGAGATTTTTAATCTCTTGTGTGAGCTTTGCTTGCACGATGTATTATTGATTGAATACTTGACTGTATCAAGGACTGATCATCCTTGTGGTGTCTATGGCTTAGGTTTGTAAGAAACGGGTACTCTTCCTCCCAACGATCATCCGTGTTGTCTTTTCTTATCTTTATACTTATTTTCTAGCCGATCTGCTCCCCTTTAACATATAAAACCCACTCTTAAGATCCCACTATCTCAAGAGTAATCTTCACTAAGGATGATATTACAAAGACTTGTTCACTCAATGAACAGATTCTGGTACACACTGAAGTACAGGGATAATGAATGATTATAACAGAGAGTAGGTGAGTATTGAATGCAATAAGAATTTCTAATAAAAGTAATCAATGATGGCAATCAATGTTCTCCACCCAACTTCTTCTCGGTGGCATTTATACTTGGTTCTGGAATTTTGCCTGTTGAGAAGATTATAGCCGTTAAGTGTTCTTTTTACCACCTGATAATCTGATGGAATGTTAGGATTGTGTTTTGGTGAAGCATTAACTCCATTGTACTTGTTCAGCTTCAGTTCATCTCTCTTTATTAACTTCTGGAAGTGGTTGGTGTGTCAAAACGGTTCTTTTAGCAGATCTTTAAGTCTAACGTAAACTTCCCAGAATGGGTCTGACCAACTTCTGTACTTGAAGGCTTAAAATAGACTTTCCATTCAATTTGAATTAAATATGTCGCCACTTCAATCACAGCCTCTGATCGATCACAGGGTAAGGTTCCTGATCGATTACATATCGATCACAGCTTGCAAAACTTAGATTCAAAGATAAATAACATCTTGCTTGATCGATCACAAGGGTCCCTGATCGATTAGGCTTATCTGATCGATCACACTCAGATTATAGCATTTGTTTGATCGATTACATAACTTCCTCCTCTGATCGATTAAGCCTGTCTGATCGATTACATAATTTCCTTTGATCGATTAAGCATGTCTGATCAATTAGATATACATTAGACATGAATTATTATTTGGTCCTTCTGATCGATTACAAGGGAGGTCCAATCGATTAAGCTTATCCAATCGATTGCACTAACTTCTTCTAATTCGTCTAATCGATCATACATGTACTTAGTTCATTTTTCTCTTCCTCTGATCGATCACAGGGGTCTCTGATCGATTGGGCGCCTAAGTTTCTTTAACCTCTAATTTGTTTGTGATCTATCCCTGATCGATTAGGCTTATGTTTACTGACTTATAATCTGATCTTGATCGAGTAGGCAATACTTAGAATCTTCTATCAGATTGATCCTAAGTTATTCCTGATCTTTACTCAACCTTTCTTTATGCCTAAGTTATGTTTAGTTATCATCAAAACTCATTATTCTAACAAAACCTCCTTCAATGACAAGGTCTGTCAGGCATCCAACTAGAAGCTCATCCTCTTGAGGGATCCATGAATGAATATTTTCTGCCATTCTCTACATATTAAAAAATATAATAAAAATCATCCACCTTAAAACATATGCAAAGAATTCTATAAATAGACCAAAGTAAACACCATTCCTTGCAATTTTTTCTATAACTCTGATCCATGCTACTATACCATCAGTAGCATATTTTCAATGTACAAAAAGCTTTTAACGCCTAACTTCCCAAAGATTCCAAAAAGTAGTACACATTCCATCTTACTAGTCAAACAAATGAACAAAATAATTGGCAAGGACGGGGCGCATGCGGCAGCAAGCTTTGCCGAACAAAAAAGCAAGTCGGCGACGACCTCTGCAGAATCAAGCAAGTCAGCGCTTGGGATATGGCAAGGCAAATGGATCATGTAATTCTTTTTGACAGATAGGTTGAAGGGTAAATTAGACTTTATGTTATATCATAATTTTGACAGATAGGTTGAAGGATGCATTATAGGGTGTAATGGGGTTGAACCAAACGGGCCCTTAGCCTCTTCCAATTTCTCTTGTCAGCTTTCCCTTCCTTTTTAGAAGATTAGAATCATTCTCTCTAAATTTTTATTAACAGCAAAATGCTTCTCCTTCCCAATATTGCACTTTGTTCCCTGGCTTCTTCCTTTATCATGAATATCCATGGTGCTAATGTTATATATACACACAAAAGCTAATCAGTCCCCCCATAAACAAATTTCTTTTCTTTTCTTCTCTCTTCTTAATTTTTATTTGAGGCCAACTTATCTATGATATGATTGCTGATTGTTGATGTTTACGATGACAAAGATATTTGGGTGACTGTTGCTGGAAAATGGGTTGTTCAGAGAAAATCTATCCCATGCCACTTGATTTGGAAAATCGACATGATTTTGGTTGATGAAGAGGTATGTAGTTGATTTTGAGCATTACAGTGGAGTTTGTGTATTTTTTAATTCAATCTTTTGCAATGTAAGATTTATTTCACCCAAATGTAATTGTAAAATCCTACTTACTAATAACAATTAAACCTCTAATAATTTATTCCAATCACAATTAGCAATACTAACTATGATAGAAAAATGTTTTTTCATATAAATCAAGCAACCCTGTCATAATTAGAAAAATATCTTTCTAATCTTTTAAGGTATTATCCATGATAGAAAGGTAAGACCTTAATACGATACATGCTATCATGGATAGTAAAAACACTAACCATGTTAGAAAAAGGACTCCTCTAACATGGTTAACAAAGCAATCCAATATACCATAAACTATATCACGGTCTAAATATATTCACATGCTAATTCACAGGTTCAATGTGAACCGGTAAGCTCCGTCCCCTTTTCCCTACGCCCTGGTCTGTGCATAGTCACCTGTAAAAATGTAAACAACGATAGGGTAAGATAAATATGTCTCAGTAACCACAACTCAACTCATTATAAGAGTGAGAGTGGGTTAGCAGAGCGCCTAAAGGATACCATATTTAAAAATCTTAATAAACACAAAGTGGATATATATAACCATATCATCACCGGCATATCAATATGCAACAAGATCATATCACAACAGAAATAGCAGTTCTCAAATGTATAAGATAGAAGTAAATATGATGTGATATTGTACCCCTGTCTATAATCGGGATGGCATCCTCCCATATGTCTATAATCAAATGGGAACTCCACCTGTCTATAATCAAGATTGGGATCTTCTTGTTTATAATAAGGAGATGGTCACTCTATATAATCAGAATGACCGATACAAATAATCGCTCGGTTGGTTAACCTAGGGTTACATTGCGCGATGTTACGTTTCAATGTCATGCAACAAGAATCATCAACCTTAATAAGTTATAATCATCTCCACCACAACCAGCCAGGATCTATGTATAATATATCAAACTTTTTTATATGAAAATAGTTGTAGCTTCAAAGGCACCCACTAGACTATTTGATAGAAAGGTAACTTTGAAAATTTATATTGCAATCCAAGAAATAACTACATATGTAAATAGGGATTTAGAAAATCCTGACTAATATCACCCACAATAGTACAGTAAGGTGAGAGTGGGTACCTCTTGTAGCCAAATTCAAATTAAATACCACTATGACGAATCTCTGTGCTAAGTTCAGTCTACTAGTGTCTACAATCATTACAATATATACATATGATTAATACTAATCAAGTGTCATACACACAACCACACACAACAACAACAAAAACAAGAACAACAACAACAACTGCTGCTGCTGCTGCTACTACTAATTTGGAACCTAGTCCCTTTAAAAATCCAAATGGTGCTAACATACAATTATTTGGCTTGTTTAAGTTAATTTAACCCATATAATGCCTATTGAATTACAAACAACCTCAACATTTCTCCTTCCTTTCTTACAATCCCCTACACATATCAAATTTTTCCAAAATATTTTCTATCTTCTCTTAAATCTAGACCCTCATCAATATGTCCAACTCGATGCTATCTACTTACAAAGTTGGGCAGAGAAAGAAAAGCAACTAGGCCTTGCTCTATTCTTAAAGCCTCCTTACCAAGAATAAAAGCCTCAAGTTATAGCATGTAATAAATAAAAGAAGTTTTGATTTGTGGCTGAAAATTTAGAAAATGAATGTTATGGAGTTTGGCCGAAATATTCAAGAGGAAATGCTTGAAAACATTTATCACATGCACCAAAATAAATATCCTTCCTTGTACCTATTAATGTTAGGAATTGATCTGCAATCAGTTTTACCAGAAGGAAACTAGAGCAAAATAGCTATAGAAAGAGACCCAGCTAGAGGTAGATTTAATCTACAATTTTGTATATTTTGTTTGGTTACATGTATGTTTTTGCCTTTTATGCTGCAATTAGGCATCCTTTTTTGCCATGATCATGTGTGAAATAGTTACAATTTACAGCTTACAGTTTACAATTTTGTAAGGTATTATTCTCATTGGCTTGTTTTGCATGCAAAGTTTTTACCATACATTATATATTAAGTGTGATTATTGCTACTGAGAATTCCCCAAATCTCACCCCCTCTTTCTATGTCCCACCCATAGGATCAAGCACTTCTAGAGGAAAGGCGGATCATTAGCTAAGACAAGGAGATGAAGGAGTATTTTGATGTTGTAGTTAATTACTCATATTTTGGTTTGTATGTATAAACTACATAAAGAGCCTCAGTAATTTAAAGACCTATAAGGGAACTAAGAACCTCAACTCTACTCCTAGTAGAAAACTATATCTTCACTTAGATAATTATGAGTGCATGTGAATATGTTTATTTGTGGTAGATATTTCGTCTTGTTACAAATTGAGTTAGACCATGAAATTTTCCACATTTATAGTGCACGTTCTAAGCTTTAAATCAAGTACTCATTCATAATTTTTGGATATATAGATTAGGAGATATGAATTTTATAAGTTAAGCTTAAAAATAGTAATTTTCAGCAAAATTCCCCTAAGTTTGCAATTATGAGAAGGTTTTTAGGATATAATGGGGCCAAGTTGAGCTCAGATTTTAACAAGATTATAAAGGAATTTTAATTTTAACAAGCTAAAGTTTGAACTTTGAACCACTATTTTTGAGTTTATATAGAAATAGTTATGAATTTTTCAAGGTTTATATTAGAAGCCTAAGTAAGACATTTGAGAAAAACTTTTTAATTTTTGACACTTGGGTTTTCTAAATAGCATTAGTGGTTCAAACTTAATCAAAAGACTCTAAAGAAGATCCTTAGAGTAAGGTGTTACAGAGTGGAACTTGATCTTAAGGATAGAGTGGAGATCAGATGGAATGAGACTGAGAGTTTTCTTTCTTTCTTTCTTTTTTGTTTTCTTTTTATAAAAACCTAAAAGGTTTCTAATCTTAGAAGACACAATGAATTATTGGAATGTTAAGAAACAAAATTGGAGCCAAAATTTTCATTTCGGAGGGATTTATTCAATAATTATTTTTTATTTCCAAACTGATTATCATTGTAGTCACTACAAGTAGTCAGGGCACAACTTCGTGTTCTTATTTTATGATAAGACCAACATAGAATTATATGCATTATACTAATCAAAAAACAATTATATGCATTATGAACACCCTATTTTCTTTGGACTCCACAGAAGAATAATAACTAAAAAATAATGTTCTTGGCTCTTTCTTGCAATTTGAATTAATATCATTCATGGTGATTGGTTTGCAACTTAATGTGAGAAAATATACCTTGTAATAAATTAAAAATTAAAAATCTCAATTAAGGACATTGATATAATTGATACAAATTAATGGGATATGTTCAAGAAAAGAATAATAAAATAATTCCTGAATGATGGTTAAACAGAATTAGGAAATGTTAAAATTGGTCATTAAGAAAAACAAATAGATGATAAACATCCTTCTTAATAAATATTATTTTCCCAGGTTCTGTAGTTTAATTTTGCGTAAACTTTAGAGACTCAATTTGCTAAGGAATAGAGACAAAAAAAAAAAAAAAAATTAGTGAAGGAAATCAGAAACAGATTTGGTAGGCAAAAAAGATGCTATGGATTTCTTGGGCAGAAAATTTTACATCACAAATGTGAATTTTATTATTTGTAACGACATTTTTATGACAGAATAGAAAAGGATTGTGCCAAATTTCATTCCTCAACAATATACGAACATCTTTATTATCCGCATGATGGAAAAGGATGCACAGAACATAGACAATCGGCACCACTTTAGGTTTGGTAAATTCGCTGACTTCTAACTCTAAACCTATTTGGTTACTTGATTTTGTTGCACTACTGTAGAAAAGGGTTTTCACGTATGTGCACGTCCCTTATTATATAACAAGAGACGTGGAAAGTCTGTTGACAGACTTTGAGAGGGGCCTTTGTGGGACTATTGACGTCCAATTTTTTTACAATTTGTGACGTGGAAATTGTGATATTTGACGTCCGTTATTTATAAAGATGTTAAAAGTTGAGTTTTCTCGTCACTCAGATTGACGTCCCTTACAAAAGTGATGTGAAAACTCCAAAATAACGGACGTGCTGGACTTTCCACATCACTTATTTAGATTATAAGGGACGTGGAAAGTCCAGGCAGGATTGGAATCACCCACAATAAAAAAGATGCCCCTACATGAACATTTGAATTAAAAAAAAATTGGGGTGATATTTTGGATTGGAATCACCCACAATCCAAAAGAAAAAATGCCCCTTTTGAATTAAAGTAGGATACTAAATATGAATTACCAGTTGGAAGATTACACAGCATAGGGAACCTAGCATGAACAATCGTGGAACCATCCCAAGAAGAAAATATCTCTAAGGCAATATTTCTTTCACATCATATTCTTGAGAAATTGTGCACTGAAAATATTGAGAAGGTGCAACTCTAACAAAATTTCTCCTCGTGATCTCAACCTTGATGCAATTCTAAATTCAAAAGAAAACACAGTTTAAGTCCAGTTCTTTGAATCATGGCTATCAGATTCCCACAACTTTGTAGTCTTCATAGTTCATATTCAAAGAAGCAAAAGATAAACTTGAAAAGAAGCTATGCAACACCTTCTATGTAGGCATTCTAGGCGTCTTGTTGTGGAAAACTTGCAGCCTCTTCATACTTTACATCTCTCCCCTTCCCAAATCCTTCTATTTTTTGTGAATTCAGTGGTGTCTGGCATTTGTCGAAGCCAAAAGTGAATGGACTGAAATCCAGCGTCTTCTAAGCAGTCCTTGATCTCAGGCAAAGTCCACCTGGTAAGCACGGCTCCCTTCAGATCAGAAAACTACCAGAAATATGATATACCAATGGAGACACAATTGAACTTTTAGTTATTCAGAAGTTTTAGCTGTTAAACTGAGTTTGTATCTCCAAATTGTTGGAAAGTTTTTCTTTCTTTCTTTCTTTTTTCATTTTAAGAAAATACAGGAATACAAAAATGTAAACTTACAGCCTCCAGCTATTGGAAAATGCATGACGGAGCTTTCTTTGCTGCTTCTTGAGATGAAAATGGAGGCTAATCCTTGTTTTCATCTCAATAATATCAAAATCAGCTTGCTCCCATACATACTGCAGAGTTTGTTCACAAAGTACACATTATAAACCAAGGTGCTGGCGAGTATTATACACACAATCCCCTATTACCTATTGACCTATTTGATTAGCAAAAGATGAACAATTGCTCACTTCAACTGCATCTATGATGCTAATCAGTTGAAAAAAATAATAGCACTAACAAATCTTGAAATTTCCCTCTCAAATATTCCTAATCACATAGATAGCACTTAAGGGGGGAAAAGCAGAGGAGCAAGGAGATTTGTGAACAGAAGAAACCAAATTTGGGAAACCAGGGTTAACTGTTTTTAGTTATGGTAGCAACTTAAAAGAAGGTTAGCCTGTTGACATACGGGAAATGTTGTTCTATTGATCAACATGGAGATCTTTCTTGCTGGAGGATCTAAATGGGGTTTGCTGTTCTAAAAGCATCTAGACATTCATTTACACCTAATTATCCCTTAAAGCCAATTGTTTCACACACATTACGGCTAGCATATTCTGTCGAAGCCACTCTGTACTATCAAAAGTTAGAAGATCAGAGGTGGACTTGCAAGAAATGTCAGAATATCACCAATAAAATGAAAAAACAAACAAACAAAAGAATAGGTCTTCATAATCCAATTTTTAACAGTTTACATTTATTGTGTGCTGAGCAGTACAAAGCAATTAAAGAACTGAAAAGTCTAGAGGATGTCATAGAGGTTAAAAAACTCCCATATCCTTAAATCATCCCACACTTTTGCTCTCACAAATCATGAAATGGTAAACAGGGTATTATGAATACAGCATGATAACACAATTGGGTGAAACTATAACATGGGGTGCAATGCATATCAATTGCAACCACATCCAATTGGTAACAAAGTTCACATGATTGAGATTTCAGGACTTCTTACAAAAAGAGGAAGAGGCACGAATGAAGAAAGGCAATGCCCATAACCCCTTGGTAACTATTCAGGCTATCAGATTGAACTTAAAAGTAATGTAAAGATGAAACGGCCGAAGATCCAGTGACTTCATGGCATTTAAAAAACCCGATTTTTATGGTATTGAAGATAACCAATAGTTTGAATTTATAGATCCATGATTATTTGTCTTTAAATTAGAAACTCTGAACTTCGCACACAAACTAATAATTTTCCCTGTGAATTAATACCCACTACAATTCCACCCCTCAAACATCCCTGGCAGGGGATTTCACTACTTTGATCAGTAAAGCACACAGTTTTAAACACATGCAAAGGAATAAAGAATCCACGAAGACACAGGAAAAGGACACTAAGAGCTATCATCACAAGCGAAAGTCAGATCAAGACGAATCAAAGTCAAAATCAATAACAAAAAGATCATAAATTTGGCCAAGAAAAACACTGTTTCAGCATCGATGTCCAGAAATTGAGGGAAAAAAACCACAAACAAAACCGAAAGTCACAACCAACACGGCAAAACTTAGTCTGGAATACTCCAACAAAAAAAAACACCCAAAAACCAGTAAAATGAAAGTCAAAACTCAAACTGCACAAAACATAAAAAAAAAAAAACAGAGCTCCGAATCATGAAATGGGCCAAATGCTAAAAAACCTCGCAAGCATTCGAATCAAAGTAAGAATCCGAGCTATTGTCAGAGATTTTTTAGGGTTAAGAACATCGAAGAACGGCTAAATAAGAAGGAGAATGAAATGAAAGGAGAGTTGTGATGAGTGTTGGGACAGTGAACCAGGAACAGGAAAATCTAGAGAAAGAAGTGCGTGATGAAGAACATTACGATAACACTAAGCTTAGTTAAACTAAGATGAAAGCTCTCATCTCCCATATTTAGTTTGCTCTAACATATTGAACAATTTGTACAACTGCTTGTAGGACGAATTATTTTTCTTAAAATTTTAAATAAAACAATTATTTTTCATGACCTAGTTTTCTTCAGCAACAATGTTTTTTAATTAAACCCTTTAAATTTACTTTTTAAAGTTTCAACATTATTATTTCTGGCTCACCTATTTGATTCCTCACACATAGCTTTAAAGTGTTTGTCAAAATATAACACTTCAGGACATTATTTTCATCATAAAACTCTTCATAGATTATAAAAATCACTTCACTGTTCATTCTTTTCTTCATAATATAATTTATCACTTCTTTCTTCAATCAACTCACATCCCAAAATTTGTAAAAGAAGAAATAATAAGTTATTTAAATTCTTAATGCATTATTTGGATATTAAAAAGCCTTATAAATAGATTTACGAAACTTGAGTTATTTTTAAGGATTATTAAGGCTTTGCTCTTTAGAAATTGAAGAAAAATAGTTAAGGGGTAAATTTTAATCTAAATATTTTAGGAAAATTACTTTGAGACTTAAAGAAATTTTTAGTGGAAGAAAATCCCTAGTTTAATATAAGGACCAAATTCTAGAAATTATTTTCTGGAAAAGGGACTAATTTGACAAGAGCAATAGTCTGAAGGGTCGAATAGTAACTTCCTTTACCTATAACCACGGCATTTTGTTTGAGATTGTGGGAGTCTATGTGCATATAAATTTGAGGGGATTATTCCTTAATCTCATGAAAAAATTAAAAATAATACGCATAATTTTAAAAATTTTAGTAATATTTTTTTAATATTTATGAGATTTATATACAGTTATTTATTTATGTTTATTTTAAATTGCTAAAATATATTTTAAATATATTTTAGTTTCAAATATTGTATAAGTGGATTACATTTTTAGACACAATTTTTTACAAACATTTATAAGCACATTCATTCGAAATCAATCAAGTTTTGTACGTCTATATCAAAATAGTTTATTAAAATCTTGTCCGAGTACAATTCAAAATATAAAACAATTATATTTGTGGTAGAAAAAAATATTAAGAAGAAAAGCATCTTAAGCTATAAGTACAATTTTAGCTAAAATTTTAATATGGTCAACGGTAAATTAATAAATATAGTTTATTATAACAAAAAACCTCAATGAATAATAGATATTTTCTTAAGAAATTGTATATAACGTTTTAAAATTTAGATTTAAATGTATATTTTTAAAATAGAGAAAAGTCAGTGTAATTAAAGTAATATATAAAAAAGGATAAATTGTTTTACCAAGAAAATTATCTTATGAAAAAAGGCACACATATATATATATTAGGCGTGAAATTGGTCAAAGTTTTCTTATTAAGTGTGTATATATGTATATATTTTAGAAAACATGTTGGAATTGTTTCCAATAACTCAAATATATGTAGTATATATATAACAATATAAAAATTATAAAACAAGAAGTCAAGAAGTATATATACATATAAGAGAGAGTGTGTAATATGCCACCAAATAAATAATAACAATAATAATAATAATATAATAATAATAATAATAATAATAATAATAATTCTAAAGGGTGTTGACTAGGTTAGGTATCAGACACGATGATTATTGTTACGTTTACGAGTTTTGGTATCAAAGCCTGCACAGGTTTGAATCCAATTTTGTCAAAGGTGTGCCACGCAGGTCTTAACCCTTTCCCTCTTATGTTATGGTCAAGACTAAGGTCAGCAAATGAGTATAGGTGAGGTATTCTGTCCCTTCCTCATCGTGCACTCATCGTGCACTTGATTTATGTGATATGCTTTTACATAATAAAGCTAATTACCATATGAAAGTGCAGATATATACAAATGATGAAGCAAAACATGATAATATGATTGAATTAATAAGGTCATTAACATGATAATAACAAGCCAAATTCATTAGAAAAAAAAATAACACATGTGCATCTTTTTTCTTCCTAATAAAATTGAGAATGAAAAGAATAAAAAGAGAGATACATGAGAATCTCCGGCCTCCTACCCTCCAAAACCTTCCGACTAGCTATTAAAAGATGGATTAAACTTGAAGTATGTGTGTGTTAAAAAAGTTTGATAAAACCTAAAAAAAAATACATTTGATCATGGAAGGTAACTACCCTCTTTGATTGAAACAAGAGTAGCTATATAATTTATGGCTTCATGATCACTTGAGAGTAGAATTGATCAGCCATCTACCTTGAATCCTCAATCTCTTCAGTATCAACATTGAAAGACTTAATCTTTCCATGTAATGATGTATGTAAAGAAGCTCATTACCCTTCCAAAAAGCCATTGGTTCAACCCATCCAAAGGGAATTTTCGCCATACTTATCATCTTGGTCCATGAAACCTCACCACCAACAAATTCATTGTTGTTATTATTATTCATCATTTGCATGTCAATCTTAGACATACTTGGACCAAAATCATAAGAATAAATCAAACAGACGGATTCTTTACACACATCTAGATGTTTACTATCATTAAGTTTCCTAAGCTCATTTGGTAGCTTTGGCTCTGACACCGGATGGAAAACATCGTCAACATCGTCTCCCATGTTCAGTCCGAGTATCACTGTAGAGGAATTCCCCTTACATGTTGATGAAGCCCACCAATAGTAAGTTCCTTTAAAGAACAAACCAAAATGATAATCATCGCCACAACCATAATTTCTCTTACTCAGTGATCTCCATGAATTAGTGTTGAGAGAATATTCCTCCACGCCATTTGAGTTAACCCTCACAACCTTATAATCATCGTTCCTAGAATCATAACCCATCCCAACAGCTAAAGTAAATAAAGAATGATCCCACGTGACTGAGTTAGGGAGGGATTTCAACCGTGAAGTCGTTGGGTTATACAAGACAACCTCTTTCTTGGAAAACCTGTGGCCTAGTGACAAACAAATTATCCCATTACAGTGACATGAAATCTTGAATTCGCCGGCCACTCCAAAAATGTCTGCATTGGGGAGTAAGGCATCAACAGCATAAGAAGAATTGTCGTGAGAAGAGAGACATAATAGTTTGTTGGTTTCTGAAATGTTATCGAGTATAGTTGAGGGTAAAGAGAGTCAAAGGATGACAAGTTGGTTGTAGGAGTTAATGTTTGATGAAATCTAAGAAGGGGATAAGAAAAGGGGACTAGTCGAGAGAGCGTTCCAGAATTTACTGACACATCTGAATCGCAATAATGATCTGTAAGGAATCTATAAA
Organism: Mimosa bimucronata; assembly: GCA_037074515.1. Classification (NCBI taxonomy): domain Eukaryota; kingdom Viridiplantae; phylum Streptophyta; class Magnoliopsida; order Fabales; family Fabaceae; genus Mimosa; species Mimosa bimucronata. The sequence continues at coordinate 23,175,013 of CM073445.1, read as the reverse complement.
AGAATTTGCTCTAAATCATCTTGAGGCAGATCTGAATCATTGATCTCTGTGGAGGCTACCTTCATTCTTTTGACTGGCTTATAATTCTTTTGCACAAAGGTTTAGGGATGCAATACATATTTTAACTGGCTTATAATTCTTTTGGAGGTTGCTAGGTAAAAGGGTCTTCGCTTTCCTGAGACCGATTTCCTCCAAATAAAAAAAAATAGTGATAGATAAGTATATCCAAATTGCCTAGAATATTCTTTGGGATAATTTTTTATTTTATTTTAGAATCTATACCTATTAAAATATGTTTAATAAAATCAAATATATACCATCCATATTAAATATAGAGTTTTATGGTAGAGAAACTTGTTCTTGATGATTAGTATCTCTAACAAAATTTTTTCCAAAATTTTAAAAAAATGTAGATATCATAATGAAATAGATATAGATTTTGGGAAACATTAGATGAAATCTATAAATACTTTATGTATCTTTTAAATAAAATAATATATATTTTAAATAATATGTACTTTATATAAAAATAATATATAATGAATTATAAATGTTACATATAACTTTATCCTACACTTATTATGTTTTGATTTTATTGTCGTGTGGTGTAGTAGATATTAAATGGGGGTATAGTTGGAAAGTTGTCAAATTTCAAGGTATAATTAATGAGGTTTAAAGTTTTCCTTCGTCTGTATGAAACATAACAGAAATGCCTTGAAAATAGGAAATTAGGAATATTTTGTATTGTTGACCACAATATCATAGATTTTCAAATCCAGCATTATCACTTACTACAAGGTAAATATCCTATCACAAAATAAGTAAAAGTGGCTCTACATGTTTGAAACTGCTAAACGACAACTGCTTGTAAGAGAAAAGTACTAGCAATGCAGAAAAAGTGTATTTACCAAAGCTGTTGGTGTCACATAGCAGTATTGTTACACATATCTTTCATTCCCATATTCTGCACCCAAAGGAAAATCATGAGAGGGAAAATGGTGCAATGTACAAGAAAATAAGAACCTCATGACTAATTACAAGCATAAATTAAAGTTCAACCACACCAGAGCATGATCAAAATTTTAGCATAGTCAGATATAATTCTCAATTTAATGACTAAAAATGCCTTCTCACCTAAATTCCAGACAAGTAGCCAGAGAAATTTAGGGTGGTTGGAATTGGCAGGGTTTAAAAGTCTAAGCATCTAGGTAAAAACATATTATCATAAGGCATCTAATTTGATTGGTATGTTCAAGTATCAACTAAGATACATACATATATATATATATATATAAACTAGAAAAAGAATTTGATGGCTATTAAACATATAAACCCCGGAAAATGAAGCATACGAAGAACACATAAAGCATTCGATTCCACCATTAACAGCATCCAGTTGAAGCCTTACATGGTTATTATAAATCATTATACATAGCCAAAATAAAGTAGAGGCTTTACTATAAATCCAAGATAGAGGATCAAATACATATACAAGCTAATGCCTTGTGACCAATTTTACGAAAACTAACCACAAAAGAAGGCAGACACAAAAAAGAAAAAAAAATTGCGAGCACGGCACAAATCAAAGAGACTGGAAATAATAAATGAGCAAATATGGATAAACATTAAAAATAGAAAAAAAAGAAAAAACCCAGTAATTATCTCTTCTTGAATGGTTTGTTTATTTAATGTATCTTTGTTATTAGGTTATATAGAATTCCTTTTTTTTTTTTGGAAGAATGACTCCATTACTTGTTTCTTTCATAACAGCTCATTTTTGTTTTAAAATAAAACTAATGTATTAAATTCAAGAGTATTTGATGAATGATAACGATTGAGCGTGAATCATAGCATTAGATTAACATATATAAATAACGCGATAACTTAACTATGTTGGATGTGTTTGGATTAAGCGAAGTGACTTTTTTTCATAATGACTTTTTCAGAATTAAGATTGGATAAAAGTCATTTGTGTTAAGTGATTTATGTTTGGATTTGTGATGATAGAAGTGACTTTTTTTCAATCTGATTTTTAGAAACATGTTTGGATGATTATATTGAAAAGCACGTTTAAATGAAAAATTACTAAAAAAGGTATTATTGTCATTAAATAGTGTATATATATAATATGCATATATTCTTATTAAAGACTTAGTTTCTCCCTTATTTTCAAGAAAATAATTTTAAAAAATAATATTTTTAGCTCAAAGGAGTATATTGTGGGAGAAAGTAAATAGAAATAGTTATGGTAAATTTTTGGAGATAAAAAGAAAATTTTAGATTAAAATAAATTATCTTATTTGAGAATTTTAGGGGTCTAACAGTCTAATTTTCCTACCCCTTTATTAAATAATACATAACAAAAGGTGTGGGACCCACCAGAAGTTAGAAATTAGAAGCCAAATTAAAAGCCACTTTTTTTTTTTTTGCTTCTGACTTTTGACGTTGCAGAAGTCATTTTGGATCAAAAGCCATTTTCAAAATAAGTCTAACCAAACATAATTTCTTTTTCAGATTGACTTATGATTTTTGGATCTACGTTGAGCCCTCCCAACGTGGTCACGTTGAGGAAGTAGATGAAAAAACAAAAACCGTAAACAAATTTGAAGTGTTAATTTTGAATAAATGAAACAATTTCAAACATTGTCACACAAAAAAATAGCCGGAGCGGAGGGTCGGATCCAAGCCAGTCAAAGGGCGAGATCGGGTCCAGGAATTCAGGAGTGAAGCTTTCATTCAAGAGCACAGATGAGGTAGGGTAAGAGTCAAGCAAATGCAATTAGCGCGCCAAATCTGGGTTTTCAACTTGCGATTAGTAGTCATTTGTCCAAAATTTTTTTGACCTTTGTAAAAAATAAGCCAAAGAGAAATCGCATAAGAAGTAATGGAGAAAGAGCTGAAGAGAGTGGAAGAAGAAGGGTGTAAGGGGACGAAATTGCCTTTTGAAATTTCGGAGTTAACCTTTATAAATCCAGGGTGAGGTTGATGGAGAAGCGCCATATGCAATTGGAGTATTTTCTGGACGCCTTAAAAGTTTTTTTTTCCTCCTTTTTTATGTCAAGAAACTCAAAAAAGAAATAAATTTCCATGACTGGAATTAATTATTTTTTAACTTTATCATTTTTATGAAAACTTTTGTTAACGCTTTCAGCTAAATTGAAAACTTGTTTACCAGAGATTCGCACATCGCGTTATTGTCTTAAAAATAAAATTATACTTTATTTAAAAAAACATATTTTTCTTGCACACAATGAGAAATATTTTTTAAAATCTGAAAAAAAAAAAACAACTACCATATTTTGTTGTTCAAAAACTTTATTGACCAAATTTTTGCCGTGGAAAATTTGGAAAATTTTTCAGTATTACTAATACACTTAGACTACTAATAAAACAAGGGCAGGTATAATATCTGAATTCTAAGACTTAGACTACTAATACATTTGAGCAGAGCATTCTAGCCTATTGTCAGAACCTTTGCTCTGATACAAAAAATATAACACCTTACTCTAGGGACATTCCTTAGAGCCCATTGAATAAGTTTGAACCACTAATGCTATTTAGAAAAAAACCCAAGAATACCAAAAACTCAAAACTTTTCTTAAATATCTTACTTTGGCTTCTAACTTTGAAAATTTATATTTATTTGCTTATAAATTCAAAAACAGTGGTTCAAAGCTCAAACTTTAGCTCTTTAAATATTCTTTACAATCATAATATAATATTGGCTCAATTTGGTCTCATTATCACTGAAAGACCTTCTTATACTTTCCAAACATATTAGAATTTCGCATAAATTCTGTTTTTATGCCTAAGTGGTAAAATTCATATCTCCTAATCTACACGTCCAAAAATTATGCATGAACAGTTGATTTAAAGCTCATGATGTGTACTAAAAACCTGGAAAATATCACTGCCTAATTCAAACTATAACCTCACGAAATTTCTGCCACAAATAAACCTATTCACATGCATTCATAATTATCTAGTCGCAGATATAGCGTTCTACTTAGAGTAGAGTTTAGATTTTTGGTTTCCTTATAGGTCTTTGAACTAATTAGGATCCTTATGGATTTTATACATACAGATCAAAATATAATAATTAGACTATAAATTCCAACATATTCTAGTCTTCCTTGCCTTGGCTAGAGATCTACTTGCTTCTCCTTTCCTCTAGAAGTACTCGGTCCTATGGGTGGGACATAGAAAGAGGGGGGCTGAGATTTGGGTAAATCTCAGTAGCAATAATCACAATTAGTATATAATGCATGGTAAAAATTGTGCATGCAAAACTAGCCGATGAGAATAATACCTTACTAAAATGTAAACTGTAAACTGTTACTGAAGCTATTTCACACATGATCATGGTAAAAACTAAATAAGGATATTACATATTCTCATGCCTAACTGCAACATAAATAGCAAAAACATACATGCAACCAAACAAAATATACAAAATTTCATATTAAAGCTACCTCTTGTAGAGTCTCTTTCTAAAGCACTTCCTCTCTGATTTCCTTCCAGTAGAACGAATTGCAGATCAATTCCTAAAATTAATAGGAGATTAATTTTTGGTGTATATGACCAACTTTTTCCTTCACTATCACTTAAAAATTTTCGGCCATACCCATTAAAATTCAACTCTTAATTTTATAACCACAAATCACAACTTTTCCTATCTATTACATGCTATAACTTAAGGTCTTTATTCTTGGTAAGCATGTGAACACTTTCTTCTCCCATTTAGAATTACTTATATTCAATTCTACTCTTAATCTAACTATAGAATTGTACAAACTTGATAATAGGGAGATAAAAATATACTTACCAAGAGCTTAAAAACAACTTCCTACTATGACTCCTTCTAACTATGCCTCATTACTCTTTCTCTTGTTTTTCTTCCCTCCCTCCCCCTCTTCTCTTCTCTTTTCTCTCTCTCCCTATTCTTTTCTCTGCCCGTGACCACTCAGCTCCGTCACTTCCTTTCCTTGATCACAATGCCTATTTATAGGCCAATTTGTGCTTGATGGCCAAGTATGCACCAACTTGGAGACCAAGCTTTTCTTGCATGCAATTGCCATGTGTCTTTGAGAGATGAAGGGTGGCATTCATGAGACATGCAAAGGCCACGTTTAGGACAGGCTTATGAATCAAGTTGGCTTCTTCTTGAAGCTCAATATTATCTCTTATAACAAGAAACAAATACAAGTGTCCAAGATACATTTATTGATGAAGATTGGTTGGAAGCTTGTTAAATAAATTGTCTTTATTTGTAATAAGATGGCTAATTATTTTGGGACTACTTAACTTGTCTTAGACATGTAAATTAAACTCCTTTATGATCCCAATAATAAACTTTCAAATGAAACGTGCTATGCATATAAACTTTTGAAACGTGTAATTTACTTAATTCACAAACTTATATAACTATTTTGGGCCCTTAATATTATAATAATCCCCCTTCTAAAATCTCAAATAACTCTATTTTTTTATGCCCTAATTATCTTCCTTAATATTAATTAGCTAGCTACTTTAAAACTTTTTCGATTTTTGGGATATTACAATGTCCCCTTTTATTAAAACTTTGGAATTCCTCTCAGGTAAATTGAAAACAACAACAATTAATTGCACACCTGAATAAAAGAAAATTTTGGTTTGAAATATACTTCCTTAGTTATTTAAAATTAGATATAGTTGATTTTTGTGAGAGATAAAGGAAGCTAATTAAACAATTTAATCATAATATATTTTACATGGAGTAGAGAAGGCTGTGAGGGTAAATTGGATCGGGTATTGATAAATGATGATTTTCAAGACCAGTTTCCTGCTTCACGTGCTATTGTTTTATATAATTTCAAATCTGATCATAGACCCCTTTTAATGCATACGGACCCACATAATTCAGAGTTAGGTCGGAGCAACCTTTCAGGTTCATAGCGTCGTGGCTGTTACATGAAGCAGTTTGGTCAACGCAAGTTTCGTGGTATGAAAATATATCTAGCCTTACAGGGAAAGTGAAGAATAGGAGGGTAGAAGTCTATGGCCATCTTGGTCGAAGGAAGCAACGAATTCTTCAAAGATTGGAGGGTATCAACCGATCTCGTGGATCTGACTACCCAACCCATTCCATGTCTCACCTTCAAAAGGATTTATGGATGGAATTAGAAGATATCATCTTACAAGAGGATATCCTTTCGGCCCAGAAAGCACTTTGTGAATGGTTCTCACTTGGAGATAAAACCTCTTAAGTATTTTCATCGTAGAGCTAATGCACGGAAGAAAGCAAAGTTGATTGAGGCCATCAAGAATGATGAAAGGGAATGGATTTTTGATTGGGGGGATAAAGAGGGAAGTTGTTTCGTTTTATACATCCCTCTTCACCAAAGATATGGAGGAAGCCCCTGATATACGGACGAGTATTTCTTTTCCTAGACTAGATCATGAGGTTTTGGTAAACATGGAGGCTAAGGTGTCAAAGGAAGAAATTGAATAAGCTTTGTCTAGAATGGGACCTCTGAAAGCTCCAGGACCAGACGGCCTTAATGCTTTCTTTTTTCAATCTCAATGGAGTAAGGTTAGTCAAGTTGTCATTGATTTTATTACTAATATTTTTGCATGCCACTACAAAAAAAAGGGCTTTTAGTAGCGGTTAACTTAGTCGCGGAACACTAAAACCGCTAGTAATTTTACATTAGTAGCGGTTATAAGCACAAACCGCAAGTAAATCCAACGGTTTGACCACAGAAGTAGTTAGTAGCGGATATTACTAGCGGTTTTGGGGTTATAATCGCAACAAATTTGGCGCGTTTTGGCGGGAAAAGTAGTGGCGTAAATTTAGTCGCGGTTCTGGAGGGAAAAACCGCTAGAAAATGAATGGCCACTGAATTAGTGGCGGTTTTAGTACATTAGTAGCGGTTTCCCCCAAAACCGCCACTAATTCAGCGAAATAAATGCAACTGCATTTATTACTGATTGATTTAGTCGCGGTTTCAGCGGCGGTTTTAGCTGAAACCGCGACTAATAGTAGCGGTTCTTGCAGAACCGCTACTAAAAGTGAACAGTTTAAAAAGGCTCGTGCCTTTTCAGAGAAAAGGCACGAGCTTTTTGAGAAAGAAAGTGACCTAACGTGACTTCGACTAGAAAAAAGAGATCAAAATCATGGTGAAAAAGGGCGATCGCAATAAGAGGCATTTGACCGATGAACAAATGGAAGCTGAGGAGCGGCTACGTAAGGAACTGGCTGAGCAGGCCGAGAGGGATCGTATAGAACAAGAGCGCATCCGTGTACAGAACGATCCGATTCCAGAAGATGTAATCAACGCATTCTGGAGCGGGGGAGAGGCGTTCGACGAGACTGGAGGAGGAGCGGATTTTGAGGATATGGAACGTTGGTTGGACGGTGAGGAATTTGACGAGGCGGGGCACCCTAAACGATCCTCCGGAAGGTCCACCGGTTACGAAGTACAAGTTCAGGGTAAGGAAATTCAATTTTTATTGTTTTTATGAGATAATTATAATTTTTTATCGCTCATTAAATTGAAATTGTTCTCTAATTTTTACAGACCCTTCTGGTAGCATAAGTGAGAAGAGGTTGACGGTGCAAGATGCGATGAACCTTCCGAGAGGGCACAGAGTTATAGTTGAGTGGGACGACTTGACCAAATTACCGGTTGGACAAGGGGGGCAACTGTACTCGAGGTTCGTCGGGGTGTAGGTCAGAATTATCAGCGATTTCCGATTGACGTTTTGGACTGGAGGAAGATTGACGCGAACTCTAAAAAGTTCGCGTTTGACGAAATTGTTAAGGTTTGTTGAATTAACTTTGACCTTATTTATTGTTTATTATTTATTATTATTAGAAAGTGATTTTAATTAATACTATAAGAAATATTCTTGTTATTATGTATTGTTTATTATTTATTATTTCTTTTCTGTTATTATTTGAATTTGATTTTAATAAATATTATAGGAAATATATTTATTATATCTTATTTCTTTTCTGTTATTATTTGAATTTGATTTTAATAAATATTATAGGAAATGTATTTATTATTTCTTATTTGTTTTATGTTATTATTGGAATTTGTTATTATTTATTAATTTCTAATTAAACATACTTAAATTTAATATTTTACAGAGGAAGTTTGATGTGAGGGACAGCCGCAAGAATTGGACAGAATCAAAGATGGGGGACGGTTGGAAGAACAAGCGGTTGGATATGTTCAAAGAAAGAAATCGGGGTGGGAGTAGGCCGATTCAGGAGTTGGTCGATGATGTCCCTGGTGGCGTCCCTGCGGATGCGTGGGAGAGATATGTGGGTTGGAGGAGGGGAGATATTGGGAAGGTATAATGAATAATATTATTGAATTGATATTGAAATATCATATTGAAAAATTATTTTTGAATTACTTATTATTATTTAATTTTATTTTATGTTAACAGAAGAGGTCGCAACAAGGTCTTGCCGCGAAGGCCCATCAGAAGGTTCATCATACGGCTGGGACGAAGCCGTTTTCGGTTGTGTACAAAGAGATGGTATGAAGGAATGAAGTTTCATTGTTTGATTTAAAAATAATTTATCTCTATATATTAATAACTGTTTGTATCTTAATTTTCAGGAGGAAGAGGCTGCGAAGAAAGGGCAGAAGGCTACCTACGGTCGTTTCTACCAAATAAAGCACAGACACGCCGACGGGAGCCCAACATCCAGGGAGGCTGAGGAGCAAATTGTAAAATTTTTATTTATTTATTTATTTTTATATTATTATATTTTTAATAACAACGACATCAAAATAAAATTGTTAATATGTTTGTGTGTGCAGGCTAGGATTGAGGCTGCGGAGAGAGAGATCGCCGAGTCGCAGGGGGACAATGTAGACCCCACTGCCTCGCTAAGGGCTGCCCTAGGGCCTCAAGAGCACCCTGGCCGGGTTCGCGGGATGGGATTCGGAGCCCGACCTACGATGGTGTACGGCAGGTCAGGCGACCCAGGCAGCGCCCAGTCTACAGCTTCGAGCCAACCATCAACAAGTGGCCCGATTAGGGGAGGCGCAGAGTTTGAGGCTCAAATGAGGGAGAGACTCACTTATGAGATTACGGAACGGGTGACTAATCAGGTGTATGACCGACTGGACTCCTGGGTGCACGACGCCAATAGCACGTTGGAACGGATACAGCGGATGTTCGACCCGGATAGATCTCCTTTGCGAGTACCACTACCTCCTCGTCCACCGAAGCATCCTCGCAACCGTTCTCCGGAGCATCAAGACGACGATCAGCCTCCTGCGGCGTAGTTCTAGGGTTTTTTTTTTATTAGAATGTTTTTTATTTCAGGATTTAAGTTGAACATTTTTATATTTAAATGTTTGCTAATTTGAATATTAGTTGTTTAAACATTTCATATCTTTAATGTTGAATAATTTTGTTAGTTGTTATTATCTGATTTTATTTTTTACTTTACAAATGGCGATAATTTGTTTTAACAGTTCAACAAAAAAGTTTCTCCCTGACTTACTAAATAAACCGTTGTTATTTGTTTATTTTCTTATATAGTATTTGAAAAAAACAAGATATAAATAACATTAAAAATACAAAATAGCACATTTAGTAGCGGTTTCAGAACCGCTACTAACTGAAGAAATATTAAAAAAATTAAACTTAGTAGCGGTTTTAAACCGCCACTAAGTTACTAATTATAAAAATAATTTAATATTAGTAGCCGTTCTAGAACCGCTACTAATGTATACTCAGACACATCTGCCACCTGTTAACTTTCCAACGGTCTGATTGAGTTAGTTGCGGTTTTAGTAGCGGTTCTTTAACCGCTACTAATGTCTAAATTTCATTTTATAAGCCCTTGATTCTTTCCAATTCATTTTCACATTTCATTCAAACTATTAAGCTCTTTCCTTCTTTGATAATATCTTCAGTCATATGATGGATAAATCTTGGATAAGTTTGCCACGGACGTCTCCCCGCTATTTGGTTGGTGTTGACCACTTTTTAGATTTTGCTTTCAACCGCACCGGTGTTAACAATCAGATATTGTGTCCTTGTCCGAAATGTAAATTTAAGAAGTGGCATCCCAGAAATGTTGTGCGTGAGCATCTTATACTGAAACAATTCCCATCAAATTACACATTCTGGGGTATTCATGGCGAGAACGATGATGATGGTGGTGAGGTAGTTGCTCGAACATCTCAGGTTGGAATGCAGATCGACGATGACGATGATGACGACAATCATGTGGATCCATTTAACGATGTTGTGCGTGATGCTTTCGGGGTGCAAGGTGACGGCATCGGGAGTCAGGAAGGGGTTGAAGGACCACTCCCGGAGTTTTTTCGAAATGAAGCTGCAAAGAATTTTTTCGACCTTATGACGGATTCAGATAAGCCATTGTTTCCAGGTTCTACTAAAAACTACCTCTCATTTCGTTTCTAGTTTTGTCACATAAACGTTCATTTTAGAATAAGAATAATGTTTATTCAGGGTGCAGTAAATATTCAAAACTATCATTTCTTGTCAAGCTCTATCATATCAAGTGCTTGTGTGGCTTCAGCGATAAGGGGATGTCGATGGTGTTAGAATTATTGGGAGATGCATTCTCTCAGGCAGAAATCGCACCATCATTCTAAGAAGCAAAGAAGACTATTAACAAGTTGGGATTGAACTACACTAAAATCCATGCCTGCCCGAATGATTGTATGTTGTACTGGGGAGAAGACGCCGAGTTGGACAGATGTAAGCGGTGTAATGCGTCTCGGAACAAACAGGCGAGAGGGGTCGAATAGCAACCAAGAAGCCTGCAAAGATTCTAAGATATTTCCCCCTGACTCCACGACTTCAGAGGTTGTATGTGTCATCCAAAACGGGGGAGCACATGCGGTGGCATTCATCAGAGCCTAAAGTCGATGGGAAGTTGAGACATCCTAGGGATGCTGAGGCTTGGAAAGCGTTTGATGCTCGATTCCCGGAATTCGCCACTAACCCGAGAAATGTACGCCTCGTTCTCGCCTCAGATGGGTTCAATCCGTTCGGGAATCTTAGCACTACGTACAGTATATGGCCTGTGGTATTGATACCGTACAACTTACCCCCTTGGATGTGTATGAAACAGAGCTCATTCATTCTTTCGATGATTATTCCGGGGAAGAAAGCTCCTGGAAACGATATAGATGTCTACCTTCAACCGTTGATACAGGAGTTGAAGGAACTTTGGATCAACGGAGTTGAGACGTATGACGCTTACAGTAAGACGCTCTTCACACTCCGTGCATCGTTGATGTGGACAGTGAGCGATTTTCCCGGACTTAGCACATTGTTTGGTTGGAACGTGCATACAGGCAGAGCTTGCCCCAACTGCAACTTTGACCAAGACTCGGTCCGCCTTCCTCACAGTCGCAAGTGGTGCTTCATGGGTCATCGGCGGTTCCTTCCTGGCGGTCATAGGTTCCGGCTGCAGAAGATTAGATTTAACGGATCGCAGGAAATGAGGGATCCTCCTACGTTTTTGTCTGGCGCAGATATTCTTCAACAGCTTGAAGATGTTCACGTAGAGTTCGGGAAGACAGACGGCGTTCAGCCTGGGGGAAGAAGGGGACGTGGCCAGTCCCAGGGGGAAAACGTGCAGCAATGGCGAAAGAAGAGCATTTTCTTCGAGCTCCCCTACTGGAAATCTAATCTACTTCGCCACTGTCTTAATGTCATGCACATCGAAAAAAATGTGTGTGACAATATTTTGTAAACTTTACTCAACGAGTCTGGAAAGTCCAAGGACCATCTCCAAGCAAGGAAAGATTTGATGGCGATGGGAATACGTGAAGACGCATGGCCGGATGAGAATGACAAGTTTGCCCCAGCCTCATTCACACTGACAAGAGCCAACAAGGAAGTCTTCCTCTCCACACTTAAGGACATCAAGGTCCCTGATGGTTATTCAAGCAACATCTCAAGATGTGTGGACATGCACTCTAAGAAGATTGCCGGGTTGAAAACCCATGACTGCCACGTTTTGCTCCAGCAATTCCTACCTCTGGCAATTAAAAGCACATTGCCCCCGGAGGTGTCTAATGTTTTGGTTCAACTCAGTTCTTTCTACCGACGGTTGTGTGCAAAAGTTTTGGACAAAGCAGAGCTGGATCAATTGCAGGAAAAAATTGTTCTAACGCTCTGTCATATGGAGATGATATTTCCCCCGTCTTTCTTCACAGTCATGGTCCATCTCACTGTACACCTCGTTCAAGACGCAAAGATGGGCGGCCCTGTTCAATACCGCTGGATGTATCCCATAGAGAGGTCCGTTGATTCATTTTTCCAGTGGTTTCATGATTTTGTTTCAGTTACCTGATTGTACTTGTAATTACAGATACTTGGGGAAATTGAAGTCGTATGTGAGGAACAAAGCATCTCCAGAGGGTTCTATAGCAGAGGGTTATTCTGGTGACGAGGTGTTAACATATTGTTCGCGCTATTTTGATGATGACATCGAGACTTCATTCAACCGCCCTCCTCGTGTCGATGACAGCCCATCCAATGTCCAGTCACCTTCCAACACATTATTCCCGCCAGTCGGAAAGCCAGTTGGAGGAAGTCAGTATTACAGGCTCACTCCCACTGAGAGGTTGCAAGCACACAGACATGTCTTGACAAATTGCCCTCAAGTGGAGCCATACATTCAGTAAGAATTTTAACACTATATACACGTATCATGTTATTTTTTTTATTTCCAAACCACATAACCCTCTGATATGTTCCATTGGAATTTAGGGATTTCCGCCGCTATGTTAAACGCCAACTACGAAGCCGCACAAGGTCATCTGCCGAGGTGGACAAAAAGGTCCATCGAGAGTTTCCGAATTGGTTTGCACAGAGGATACTCAATGACAACAACCCCCATGCGCCTGATATGATAAATCTAGCAACCGGTCCACTCGACCATGTCAGGAGATATACGGCATACAACGTCAACGGCTTCAAGTTCTGCACCATTGCAAGGGATGAAGGTTCTCTCACCCAGAATTCCGGAGTCTTTGGCACATTCGGCACAAGGAGTTATGCCAGCTCACGGGATACAGACATGCGATTTGGAGGCGTATCATACTATGGAAAGCTCGTGGACATCATCGAGCTTAACTATCAAGGTCATTTCACCGTGCCTCTCTTCAACTGCATGTGGGCAGACACCAGAACTTCTCGAGGCATTACATTGGACATCTTGGGCATCACGTCCGTAAATTTCTCGAGGCTCATTCACACAGGGGAAATGGCAGATGATGAGCCGTATATTCTTGCCTCACAGGCGCAGCAAGTATACTATGTGGAAGATCGGACACATAAAGATTTGCACATGGTGATTCATATGAAGCCTCGTGACCTCTACGACATGGGTGACGAAGATGATCTGGAACTAGGCAGCCAACATTTTGAACCTGAAAACTTCGACAACCTTATTTCTGAAGAAGACGGTCATTTACAAGTAGTTAGGTGAGCATTTTCACTACAAATAATTTAAACAAATTTCAACACCTTTAGCAATAGAAATTTATATATTTGTTTATGTTCTTTTTAGGCAGGAGCAATAAGAAGATGATTGAAGCAGCCAACCATAATTATTTTTCAGTTTACAAAATTTTGATAAAAATTTGTATCAAACGTTCATATATCATATTTTTTTTAATGTAGGTTGAGCTTTTTTTTTTAATTAAAGACATCTAGTAGCAGTTTTAGAACCGCTACTAATTCTGCAGATAAGTATTAGTGGCGGTTCTAGAACCGCTGCCCAAACCGCTACTAAATCGCGCACAAATCACTATAAATATCCACCCCATCCCCTCATTTTTCTTCACACATTCATTCAATTCCTTCTCCCTTTCCATTCAATTTATCCTCAGTCTGACCGTTAATGCCTTTATTTTTTGTTCTGAAAACAATTTATCTTATATTTCTTATTATTTAATGTGTTTTATTTTCTATTCTGAATTAATTTGCTAATTTGTTTGCTAATTTATTTTTTTTCAGGTAACAATATCGAATTATTTCCCATTTTTAGTGATAAAAATGTTTTAATTTATTATTCATATTATTCTTATAACAAATATAATTACTTGTTTATTTTTAACTATTTCTTTTTTATGTGTTTGATATATTGTTTTTTTAACTAGTTGAGAAATTTTTTTTATTTTAACAATAAGAACATTTTGTAATACACTAATTTATTATCATTGTTTTTTTATTACATTTGATCATATGATTTTGATTATTTAATATTTAAAAAATCCTTAAACTTTAGTAGCGGTTTTGAACCGCCACTAATAAGTTGGACATTTTTTTTATTCTTTTAATTAGTAGCGGTTTTGAACCGCCACTAATAAATGGGCCAAATTTTTTTTTAATTAGTGGCGGTTCAAACCGCTGTTAAAACCGCCACTAAGTTGAGAATTGAATTTTTCCACGATTATGCTAATTTTTACATTAGAGGCGGTTCTTTTTTATTTAGTTGCGGTTTTACAAACCGCTACTAATTAGTAGCGTCTTTGACTTTGTTACACTCGGTTTCTATAACCGCTAGTACATGTTTGTCACGGACGATTTAGTGGCAGAAACAAGAACCGCTGGAAACATGTTAGTAGCGGTTAGAACCGCTACTAATCTCATTTATAACCGCTACTAATGCACGCTTTTTTTGTAGTGTGCCCCGAGGAGATCAAGGATATCAACCAAACCTTTCTTGTTCTCATTTTGAAGGTGCCTCACCCGGAGGTATTGAAGGATTTCCAGCCGATTAGCTTATGCAATGTGATTTACAAATTAATCACTAAAATTATTGCTAATAGAATCAAGCCACATCTTGCTTCTGTTATTTCTTCTAACCAATGTAGCTTTGTCCGGAACGTCTTAGTTTAGATAATATCATTGTAGCTAAAGAAGTCATTCATTCATGAAAACAATGAAAAGGAAGAAGAGATTTATGGCTATTAAAATTGATTTGGAGAAAACCTATGATCGAATTAATTGGTCCTTTGCTATTGATTGCCTTCGAGAGCTAAGACTTCTGGAAGCTTTAATTTCTCTTGTGAAGCAATGTATTTTATCTCCCTCGATGCAATTATTGTGGAATGGTAGTAAGTCTGAAGTCTTTTTCCCCTCTAGGGATATTAGATAAGGTGATCCCATTTCCCCCTACCTTTTTGTGATTTGTATGGAGAAGCTTGCTCATCTTATCTAGGAACAAATTGAGGCTGAGAATCGGAGACCTATCAAGCTCAATAAAAATGGGCCTCCAATTTCTCATTTATTTTTTGCAGATGATTTGATGATTTTTGTGGAGGCCAGATTAGATTAAGTTCATGTTATTAATAATTGTCTAACAGCATTTTGTAAAGCATCATCAGGACAGAAATTTAATGCAGCAAAAACTAGAGTTTACTTCTCTAGAAATGTAAATCATACCATCAAAGCTCAATTGAGTAAACCTCTTGGCTTTACTATATATGGCTACCAATCTGCGAAAATATTTGGGGTACCTCTCCATCATGAACGGGTTACAAAAAAATACATACCAATTTGCGGTAGCTCAGGTCAGACAAAGGTTAGCAAATAGGAAATGTAACTCTTTGTCTTTAGCGGGGCGAAATACTTTGATTAAAGTTGTTGCCTTAACCATCCCTAACCATGTTATGAAAACCTCTCTTTTACTAGTAGGGTGTTGTGAGGAGATAGATAAAAGTGCTCCTAACTTTCTATGGGAAACAACTTCAGAAAGGAAACGGGCCCATCTCTTGTCATGGAATAAAGTATGTACTTCAAAAGGTTTTTTTTGGGGGGGGGGGGGGGGGGGGGGCGCTGGGCTTACGCCACTCTTTTCTCCAAAATAGAGCTTTCATGATGGAGGTCGGATGGGGGCTTGCGGTTTATTGAGATGCATTTTGGGCTAAGGTGGTGCGTAGTAAATATATCTATGGGGTGGATGTATTGCCTAGGATTAATATGGAGAAAAGAGGTTCAAGAGTTTGAGTATGGAGTGGAATCAAATCCACTTGGCGAGATGTGAGCAATGGAATGGAGGTGCTATCACGAAGAGGTAAGGAAACAATAAGATGGAAACATGATCCGGGCGGTCAGTTCACTGTCAAATCCGCATATAATGCTATTACCGAGGACATGAATAGGGGTATGACTAGGTGGCAGAAAATCTGGAAAATTCAAACTTATTGTTCTGGAATAGCAACCTGCAAGAGTGGCTGACTTCAAATATATCCAATTCTCGGAAACGAATAAATGGGAGTTGGATTGCCACCTTCACCATCTCTTGTTGGTTGATTTGGAGACGTCGGAACGAGCATGTGCATCAAAATACTGTGGCAAGTTTACACGAAGGGTTGGCTAAAATTAGAGGTGTAGCTAACTGTATGAGGAAAGCAAAGTGTGTCTCTGCTTTATTTACCAAGCATGCTGTCAGAATAGGAAATGAGAACCAGATGAATGTGAACAGTATAAAGGTGTATACAGATGGAGCTTTCTCCTTTGTTGCTCAAGCAGCATCTTGTGGACGAATGTCAAGGAATCTTGATGGAGAATTGATAGAATCTTTCTTCTGTGGAGTGGAAGGAAATTCTAGCTTTACTGCAGAAGTTTGGGGCTGCATCTGGGGGCTTCGTAGAGTATGGGACTTGAGCTTTCGGAAAGTCCAACTTTTCTGCGATTCCTCGGATGTGGTGAAATGGTGTGCTGTAGGTGATATTGAGATACATGATGATGTAGTGTTGCTAAAGTTGCTACGTAATCTCATGAGTCAAGAATGGGAAGTGCAGGTTCGGTTTGTTGATAGAGAAGATAATGGGGACGCTGATTTTCTTGCAAAGCATGGGCTGTCAAATGGCATGGGCATCCAGATTCTTCCCAAGGAATCACTGCAACTCTTGAGGAATAGTAGGGGAGTCACGTAGAGTTTATTTTTAGTTTTATGTTGCTTCAGTTTTTTCATTTCCATGTTATAAAAAAAAAAATAGTGCTTCTCATAAAAGAGACAAAGTCATCCATTAATTTAGCTGTTGACGTGAGTAAAAAATCACAAAAAAGTTCTTTTTAGAACATAACAAAAAACCTATCTTGGAAAAAAAAATTATATGATGTCATATATATATGTGTGTGTTTTAACATATACTGTTTGTTATAAAAAAAAGTTTAAGTGAAGTGTCCGGTCATAAAAATATGATAAACTATTGGCTTTAAAAGTCACATCACATTGTGAGAGTACTAACAAATAACAATGTCAACCCATTTAAAAGTAAATGTCCTTAATAACTTCGTACTTTAAACAATTCATGTGACGGTTATAAGTTAAAAGAACAACCTAATCTGAAAAAGATTAACATATTAAGAGGGAGAACCCCTTACTTACAAAACACATCAATCCTATAAGGTTTATCAAAATGTGATCCATAACACTATTTTGCATGAAAGAATCTACATCTTATTTGACTTTATCTTGTGAAATTTGTCGGAAAATCCCTCATCAAAAGTATTAATTATTGTCAGAAAGTTTTTGAAATTTTTTAAAGACCTCGTAGATGCAGCTGTTTTGACAAGTTGTACACTTCTTCTAAATCGCTAAGGGACTTGAGTCCTTAAACCAAATTTCAAATATGTTGGAGAATAAATAATTTAATGCGAGATTTTTTTTTTCAATTAAATGGATGCACAGACACTAATAGCTTGAAGTTATAAATGATATTAAACTCACAAGACTTACATGAACTTTATTTTTAATGGGAGATTTTATTATTTTATTAACATTTTATCTTATATCTTTTCCATATTTTATTGTACATATTTTCCTTTTTTAATTTATAAAAATTTAGTGTATATCTTTCTTTTTGCCAACTATTGTATATCAATTTAGCAAATAATTTTAAAAACACCATATTCATCCTTTTT
This sequence comes from Mimosa bimucronata, assembly GCA_037074515.1. NCBI lineage: Eukaryota > Viridiplantae > Streptophyta > Magnoliopsida > Fabales > Fabaceae > Mimosa > Mimosa bimucronata. The sequence continues at coordinate 23,157,079 of CM073445.1, read as the reverse complement.
TGTACCTGGCCATGGCCATCGAATATGGGAGAATTTAGAGGACGTTGCCAACACGTGACCGAATGAAGAAATTGACTTCAACATTGGATCCGTGGAGCCATGAGAAGCCGTAAAGCTGCAAACTTTCCTCTTCCAATAAAAAAATAAAAAATAAAAAATAAAAAAGCAGCGGCAACAAATATCCCAACATCAACGTTGACGCTTTAACGCCATCATCTCCTCACAAATATTGTATACTTCCACTCTATCCTCCTCTTCTGCATAACGCTATAATCCCCTATATAAATACCAACCAATTCTCTCGTCCCTTTTCATCTAACTACACTACAAGCACAAAGAGAATAATCATGAAGAGGAAAATAGGTTGAGTGTGAAAAGTTTTAAAGTTGCAGAAACACTACAAAAAAAAGGACTTTTAGTAGCGGTTACTTTAGTCGCGAAACACTAAAACCGCTAGTAATTATACATTAGTAGCGGTTATAAGCACAAACCATAAGTAAATACGACGGTTTGACCACAGAAGTAGTTAGTAGCGGACATTAGTAGCTGTTTAGGGGAAAGAACCGCAACAAATTTGGCGCGCTTTGGCGGGATGAGTAGTGGCGTAAATTTAGTCGCGGTTCTGGAGGAAAAAACCGCTAGAAAATGAAAGGACCTTGAATTAGTGGCGGTTTTAGTACATTAGTAGCGGTTTCCCCCAAAACCGCCACTAATTCAGCGAAATAAATGCAACTGCATTTATAACAGGGTGAATTAATCGCGGTTTCAGCGGCGGTTTTTGCTGAAACCGCGACTAATAGTAGCGGTTCTTGCGGAACCGCTACTAAAATGAACAGTTTAAAAAGGCTCGTGCCTTTTCAGAGAAAAGGCACGAGCTTTTTGAGAAAGAAAGTGACCTGACGTGACTTCGATTAGAAAAAAGAGATCAAAATCATGGTGAAAAAGGGCGATCGCAATAAGAGGCCTATGACCGCTGAACAAATGGAGGCTGAGGAGCGGCTACGTAAGGAACTGGCTGAGCAGGCCGAGAGGGATCGTATAGAACAAGAGCGCATCCGTGTACAGAACGATCCGATTCCAGAAGATGTAATCAACGCATTCTGGAGTGCGGGAGAAGACTTCGACGAGACTGGAGGAGGAGGAGCGGATTTTAAGGATATGGAACGTTGGTTGGACGGTGAGGAATTTGACGAGGCGGGGCACCCTAAATGATCCTCCGGAAGGTCCACCGGTTACGAAGTACAAGTTCAGGGTAAGGAAATTCAATTTTTATTGTTTTTATTAGATAATTATAATTTTTTATCGCTCATTAAATTGAAATTGTTCCCTAAATTTTACAGACCCTTCTGGTAGCATAAGTGAGAAGAGGTTGACGGTGCAAGATGCGATGAACCTTCCGAGCGGGCACAGAGTTATAGTTGAGTGGGACGACTTGACCAAATTACCGGTTGGACAAGGGGGGCAACTGTACTCGAGGTTCGTCGGGGGTGTAGGCCAGAATTATCAGCGATTTCCGATTGACGCTTTGGACTGGAGGAAGATTGACGCGAACTCTAAAAAGTTCGCGTTTGACGAAATTGTTAAGGTTTGTTGAATTAACTTTGAGCTTATTTATTGTTTATTATTTATTATTATTAGAATGTGATTTTAATTAATACTATAAGAAATATTCTTGTTATTATGTATTGTTTATTATTTATTATTTCTTATTTCTTTTCTGTTACTATTTGAATTTGATTTTAATAAATATTATAGGAAATATATTTATTATTTCTTATTTCTTTTCTGTTATTATTTGAATTTGATTTTAATAAATGTTATAGGAAATGTATTTATTATTTCTTATTTGTTTTATGTTATTATTGGAATTTGTTATTATTTATTAATTTCTAATTAAACATAATGTATTTATTATTTCTTATTTGTTTTATGTTATTATTCGAATTTGTTATTATTTATTAATTTCTAATTAAACATACTTAAATTTAATATTTTACAGAGGAAGTTTGATGTGAGGGACAGCCGCAAGAATTGGACAGAATCAAAGATGGGGGACGGTTGGAAGAACAAGCGGTTGGATATGTTCAAAGAAAGAGATCGGGGTGGGAGTAGGCCGCTTCAGGAGTTGGTCGATGATGTCCCTGGTGGCGTCCCTGCGGATGAGTGGGAGAGATATGTGGATTAGAGGAGGGGAGACATTGGGAAGGTATAATGAATAATATTATTGAATTAGATATTGAAATATCATATTGAAAAAATATTTTTGAATTACTGATGATTATTTAATTTTATTTTATGTTAACAGAAGAGGTCGCAACAAGGTCTTGCCGCGAAGGCCCATCAAAAGGTTCATCTAGGGGTGTTCACGGGACGGGACGGGACCGGGACGACCCCGTCCCGTCCCGTCCCGAAGAAAAGTGGTCGGGACGGGGTTTCCGTCCCGTGTCCCGTCCCGTCCCGAACTTGTCCCGGTCTCGATCGGGACGGGACGGGACCGGGACGGGACGGGACCGGGACGGGACAGGCCTTGTCCCGAAACTTTTTCCCAATTAAAAAAATTGACCCAAAAATATTTTTTTTTTGCAGAGTAACACACTTGGTGGGTGATTTTATAGTATAATTAAATTTCCTCCAGTGCCATGAGCACTCCATATTAATACATAATAAACCAAAAACATAATAATTAGAGCAAAATAAGTAGCAACAACTACACATTTAATTAGAGTTTTAAAAAAACTTCAAATGTGATGTGTTATACATAGAGCACAGTGGCAGCAGACAAGAAATTTGAGATCAATGAATGGTTGAAACTTAGTTTAGAAGTTAGAGTTATATATTTTTTTAAAAAATATTCATATATACTCACATAAGAGACAGATGACACATGTATTTTTTTTAAAAAAATATGAACATACATACATATATATATTCGGGACGGGACGGGATCGGGACGACCCCGTCCCGAGTCCAGTCCCGTCCCGAAGCGGTACTCTGTCCCGTCCCGAGAATTTTCGGGACGGGACAATCCCGTCCCGAAATGGCCGGGACGGGACGGGACGGACCGGGACGGGACAGAGTTGAACAGCCCTAGGTTCATCATACGGCTGGGACGAAGCCGTTTTCGGTTGGGTACAAAGAGATGGTATGAAGGAATGAAGTTTCACTGTTTGATTTAAAAATAATTTATCTTTATATATTAATAACTGTTTGTATCTTAATTTTCAGGAGGAAGAGGCTGCGAAGAAAGGGCAAAAGGCTACCTACGGTCATTTCTACCAAATAAAGCACAGACACGCCGACGGGAGCCCAACATCCAGGGAGGCTGAGGAGCAAATTGTAAAATTTTTATTTATTTATTTATTTTTATATTATTATATTTTTAATAACAACGACATCAAAATAAAATTGTTAATATGTTTGTGTGTGCAGGCTAGGATTGAGGCTGCGGAGAGAGAGATCGCCGAGTCGCAGGGGGACAATGTAGACCCCACTGCCTCGCTAAGGGCTGCCCTAGGGCCTCAAGAGCACCCTGGCCGGGTTCGCGGGATGGGATTCGGAGCCCGACCTACGGTGGTGTACGGCAGGTCAGGCGACCCAGGCAGCGCCCAGTCTACAGCTTCGAGCCAACCATCAACAAGTGGCCCTATTAGGGGAGACACAGAGTTTGAGGCTCAAATAAGGGAGAGACTCACTCATGAGATTACGGAACGGGTGACTGATCAGGTGTACGACCGACTGGACTCCTGGGTGCACAACGCCAATAGCACGTTGTAACGGATACATCGGATGTTCGACCCGGATAGATCTCCTTTGCGAGTACCACTACCTCCTCGTCCACCGAAGCATCCTCGCAACCGTTCTCCGGAGCATCAAGACGACGATCAGCCTCCTGCGGCGTAGGTCTAGGGTCTTTTTTTATTAGAATGTTTTTTATTTCAGGATTTCAGTTGAACATTTTTATATTTAAATGTTTGCTAATTTGAATATTAGTTGTTTAAACATTTCATATCTTTAATGTTGCATAATTTTGTTAGTTGTTATTATCTGATTTTATTTTTTACTTTACAAATGGCGATAATTTTTTTTAACAGTTAAACAAAAAAGTTTCTCCCTGACTTACTAAATAAACCGTTGTTATTTGTTTATTTTCTTATATAGTATTTGAAAAAAACAAGATATAAATAACATTAAAAATACAAAATAGCACATTTAGTAGCGGTTCCAGAACCGCTACTAACTGAAGAAATATTAAACAAAATTTAAACTTAGTAGCGGTTTTAAACCGCCACTAAATTACTAATTATAAAAATAATTTAATATTAGTAGCGGTTTTAAAACCGCTACTAATGTACAATCAGACAGCTGCCACCTGTTAATTTTCCAACGGTCTGATTGAGTTAGTTGCGGTTTTAGTAGCGGTTAAAGAACCGCTACTAATGTCTAAATTTCATTTTATAAGCCCTTGATTCTTTCCAATTCATTTTCACATTTCATTCAAACTATTAAGCTCTTTCCTTCTTTGATAATATCTTCAGTCATATGATGGATAAATCTTGGATAAATTTGCCACAGACGTCGCCCCGCTATTTGGTTGGTGTTGACCAATTTTTAGATTTTGCTTTCAACCGCACCGGTGTTAACAATCAGATATTGTGTCCTTGTCCGAAATGTAAATTTAAGAAGTGGCATCCCAGAAATGTTGTGCGTGAGCATCTTATACTGAAACAATTCCCATCCAATTACATATTCTGGGGTATTTATGGCGAGAACGATGATGATGGTGGTGAGGTAGTTGCTCGAACATCTCAAGTTGGAATGTAGATCGACGATGACGATGATGACGACAATCATGTGGATCCATTTAACGATGTTATGCGGGATGCTTTCGGGGTGCAAAGTGACGGCATCGGGAGTCAGGAAGGGGTTGAAGGACCACTCCCGGAGTTTTTTCGAAATGAAGCTACAAAGAATTTTTTTGACCTTATGACGGATTCAGATAAGCCATTGTTTCCAGGTTCTACTAAAAACTGCCTCTCATTTCGTTTCTAGTTTTGTCACATAAACGTTCATTTTAGAATAAGAATAATGTTTATTCAGGGTGCAGTAAATATTCAAAACTATCATTTCTTGTCAAGCTCTATCATATCAAGTGCTTGTGTGGCTTCAGCGATAAGGGGATGTCGATGGTGTTAGAATTATTGGGAGATGCTTTCTCTCAGGCAGAAATCGCACCATTATTCTACGAAGCAAAGAAGACTATTAACAAGTTAGGATTGAACTACACTAAAATCCATGCCTGCCCGAATGATTGTATGTTGTACTGGGGAGACGACGCCGAGTTGGACAGATGTAAGCGGTGTAATGCGTCTCGGTACAAACAGGCGAAGAGGGGCCGAATAGCAACCAAGAAACCTGCAAAGATTCTAAGATATTTCCCCCTGACTCCACGACTACAGAGGTTGTATGTGTCATCCAAAACGGCGGAGCACGTGCGGTGGCATTCATCAGAGCCCAACGCCGATGGGAAGTTGAGACATCCTAGGGATGCTGAGGCTTGGAAAGCGTTTGATGCTCTATTCCCGGAATTCGCCAGTGACCCGAGAAATGTCCACCTCGCACTCGCGTCAGATGGGTTCAATCCGTTCAGGAATCTTAGCACTACGTACAGTATATGGCCTGTGGTATTGATACCGTACAACTTACCCCCTTGGATGTGTATGAAACAGAGCTCATTCATTCTTTCGATGATTATTCCGGGGAAGAAAGCTCCTGGAAACGATATAGATGTCTACCTTCAACCGTTGATACAGGAGTTGAAGGAACTTTGTACCAACGGAGTTGAGACGTATGACGCTTACAGTAAGACGCTCTTCACACTCCATGCGTCGTTGATGTGGACAGTGAGCGATTTTCCCGGACTTGGCACATTGTCTGGTTGAAACGTGCATACAGGCAGAGCTTGCCCCAACTGCAACTTTGACCAAGACTCGGTCCGCCTTCCTCACAGTCGCAAGTGGTGCTTCATGGGTCATCGGCGGTTCCTTCCTGGAGGTCATAGGTTCCGGCTGCAGAAGATTAGATTTAACGGATCGCAAGAAATGAGGGATCCTCCTACGTTTTTGTCTGGCACAGATATTCTTCAACAGCTTGAAGATGTTCACTTAGAGTTCGGGAAGACAGACGTCGTTCAGCTTGGGGGAAGAAGGGGACGCGGCCAGTCCCAGGGGAAAAACGTGCAGCAATGGCGAAAGAAGAGCATTTTCTTCGAGCTCCTCTACTGGAAATCTAATCTACTTCGCCACTGTCATGATGTCATGCACATCGAAAAAAATGTGTGTGACAATATTTTGTACACTTTACTCAACGAGTCTGGAAAGTCCAAGGACCATCTTCAAGCAAGGAAAGATCTGATGGCGATGGGAATACGTGAAGACGCATGGCCGGATGAGAATGACAAGTTTGCCCCAGCCTCATTCACACTGACAAGAGCCAACAAGGAAGTCTTCCTCTCCACACTTAAGGACATCAAGGTCCCTGATGGTTATTCAAGCAACATCTCAAGATGTGTGGATATACACTCTAAGAAGATTGCCGGGTTGAAAACCCATGACTGCCACGTTTTGCTCCAGCAATTCCTACCTCTGGCAATTAAAAGCACATTGCCCCCGGAGGTGTCTAATGTTTTGGTTCAACTCAGTTCTTTCTACCGACGGTTGTGTGCAAAAGTTTTGGACAAAGCAGAGCTGGATCAATTGCAGGAAAAAATTGTTCTAACGCTCTGTCATATGGAGATGATATTTCCCCCGTCTTTCTTCACGGTCATGGTCCATCTCACTGTACACCTCGTTCAAGACGCAAAGATTGGCGGCCCGGTTCAATACCGCTGGATGTATCCCATAGAGAGGTCCGTTGATTCATTTTTCCAGTGGTTTCATGATTTTGTTTCAGTTACCTGATTGTACTTGTAATTACAGATACTTGGGGAAATTGAAGTCGTATGTGAGGAACAAAGCATCTCCAGAGGGTTCTATAGCAGAGGGTTATTCTAGTGACGAGGTGTTAACATATTGTTCGCGCTATTTTGATGATGACATCGAGACTTCATTCAACCGCCCTCCTCGTGTCGATGACAGCCCCACCAATGTCCAGTCACCTTCCAACACATTATTCCCGCCAGTCGGAAAGCCAGTTGGAGGAAGTCAGTATTACAGGCTCACTCCCACTGAGAGGTTGCAAGCACACAGACATGTCTTGACAAATTGCCCTCAAGTGGAGCCCTACATTCAGTAAGAATTCTAACACTATATACACGTATCATGTTATTTTTTTTATTTCCAAACCACATAACCCTCTGATATGTTCCATTGGAATTTAGGGATTTCCGCCGCTATGTTAAACGCCAACTACGAAGCCGCACAAGGTCATCTGCCGAGGTGGATAAAAAGGTCCATCGAGAGTTTCCGGATTGGTTTGCACAGAGGATACTCAATGACAACAACCCCCATGCGCCTGATATGATAAATCTAGCAACCGGTCCACTCGACCATGTCAGGAGATATACGGCATACAACGTCAACGGCTTCAAGTTCTGCACCATTGCAAGGGATGAAGGTTCTCTCACCCAGAATTCCGGAGTCTTTGGCACATTCGGCACAAGGAGTTATGCCAGCTCACGGGATACAGACATGCGATTTGGAGGCGTATCATACTATAGAAAGCTCGTGGACATCATCGAGCTTAACTATCAAGGTCATTTCACCGTGCCTCTCTTCAACTGCATGTGGGCAGACACCAGAACTTCTCGAGGCATTACATTGGACATCTTGGGCATCACGTCCGTAAATTTCTCGAGGCTCATTCACACAGGGGAAATGGCAGATGATGAGCCGTATATTCTTGCCTCACAGGCGCAGCAAGTATACTATGTGGAAGATCGGACACATAAAGATTTGCACATGGTGATTCATATGAAGCCTCGTGACCTCTACGACATGGGTGACGAAGATGATCTGGAACTAGGCAGCCAACATTTTGAACCTGAAAACTTCGACAACCTTATTTCTGAAGAAGACGGTCATTTACAAGTAGTTAGGTGAGGATTTTCACTACAAATAATTTAAACAAATTTCAACACCTTTAGCAATAGAAATTTATATATTTGTTTATGTTCTTTTTAGGCAAGAGCAAGAAGAAGATGATTGAAGCAGCCAACCATAATTATTTTTCAGTTTATAAAATTTTCATAAAAATGTGTATCAAACGTTCATATATCATATTTTTCTTATGTAGGTTGAGCTTTTTTTTTTAATTAAAGACATCTAGTAGCGGTTCCAGAACCGCTACTAATTCTGCGAATAACTATTAGTGGCGGTTCTAGAACCGCTGCCCAAACCGCTACTAAATCCCACACAAACCACTATAAATATCCACCCCCTCCCCTCATTTTTCTTCACACATTCAATCAATTCCTTCTCCCTTTCCATTCAATTTATCCTCAGTCTGACCGCTAATGCCTTTATTTTTTGTTCTGAAAACAATTTATCTTATATTTCTTATTATTTAGTGTGTTTTATTTTATATTCTGAATTAATTTATTTGCTAATATATTTTTTTTCAGGTAACAATATCGAATTATTTCCCATTTTTAGTTATAAAAATGTTTTAATTTATTATTCATATTATTCTTACAACAAATATAATTAGTTGTTTATTTTTAACTATTTCTTTTTTTAGTGTTTAATATATTGTTTTTTTATACATATGGTTGTTAATATAGTTGAGTAATGTTTTTTATTTTAACAATAAAAACATTTTGTAATAGACTAATTTATTGATTATTTAATATCTAATCTGGTTGTTTTTTTTAAAATCCTTAAACTTTAGTAGCGATTTTGAACCGCTGCTAATAAATTGGACCAATTCTTTTTTTATTTTTTTTTCTTCTTAATTAGTAGCGGTTTGAAAATCGCTGCTCAAACCGCCACTAAAAAATAGGCCAATTTTTTTTTTAATTAGTGGCGGTTCAAACCGCCACTAAATTGAGAATTGAATTTTTGCACGATTATGCTAATTTTTACATTAGGGGCGGTTTTTTTTATTTAGTAGCGGTTTTAATAACCGCTACTAATTATAGCGTCTTTGACTTTGTTACACGCGGTTTCAATAACCGCTAGTAAATGTTTGTTACGGACGATTTAGTGGCCGAAATAAAAACCGCTAGTAACATGTTAGTGGCGGTTAGAATCGCTACTAATCGGCATTTATAACCGCTACTAATACACACTTTTTTGTAGTGAAATGGCGACCATGGCAAAGAAGAAATCTAAGAATGAAGCTGACCAAGGTACTCTCTCCGTCCTGTAATATAAGATTTTTTTAACCGAATCGCAGTTTCTTAAAAAATAAGTTAAAGTTAGTTAAAAACAATAAATGTGTAGGAAATATACCATTTTTTTTTCAAAAATACCCTTATTTATAAATGAGTAAGAGATATAATATGTATGAAAAGAAGATGAAAGAGAAAGTATGAGAGAATTAACGCATGGGTAAAATAGTGAAAAGTGCATTTATTACTCAAACAAAGTTAAATAGTACTTTATAATTTGGGATAAGGTCATTTAAAAAAAAAGACCTTATATTATGGAACGGAGGGAATATATAAGAACGAAGCCTATGTTTGGTTCAACTGAGGGGAGGGGACGTTCATTAAAATTAGGGGAGGAGATGGTGGGTTATGAACTATATTTGATTGGAGGGTAGGGGAGGTTTAATTTCTTGTTTGGTTCAGAAAGAGATAGAAGGGGATCAAATTATAAGTTGACAATTATACCCTTTACTCTTATATTCTTACTTGGTATACCTTTGATGATTATTTATTATAAAATAAATATTTCTTTAACAAAATTAATGAATGCTTTACCTTCGATGATTATTTATTATAAAATAAATATTTCTTTAACAAAATTAATTAACGGTGCAATATGAATGCTTTACAATATGACATCCATGTCCTTTTTTTTTATTAATGAACGGAAGTTTCTCCCTATCATTGAAAAAGAACTATAATAAAAATAAAATAAAGCAATTATACATATGCTTAATAAATGTCTGAATTGATATATTAAACATGCCACACTAACATCCAAAATATAAACCATTTCACTAAGGTAATCCAAAATATCAAAACATCACATAATAGTTCCATAGTCTATACGCGATTAAATTTCACATCATCATAAGCATTCCATAATGGTGTTCATCTACTATCAAACACCCAAAATATGAACCATATCAATTTGGTAATCCTAAACATCACATAGTAGCAAAAGTTTTCATGAAAAACTTAAAATAGGCTGACAATTCAGTTTAAATTAAATCCTATTGCCATATCGATTATTGGTCTCTGATTGATCACTGCCTCTTATCTGATCGATCACACATAGATCATAACCTGCATTACTTGAAAATGAAGTTAGAAAATGCCTCGCTTGATCGATCACAGGGGTCTCTGAACGATTAAGCATGTCCAATCGATTTCACTCAGATCACACATAGATTACAAGTGTTGTCTGATTGATTACTTACCATTCTCTAATCAATCATAGGACATCCTGATCGATTAGGCAATGTTCAGTTTTAAGGATAAACTTTGGAAAATCATAATTCTCTCAATTTAACTCCAAATATAGCATATAATATATTCATGGAAATTAATTCAATCTAGTTTTTAATGAAGAAAGAATCATTGCCAAACTCATTGAGACTCAAAAGTTATAATTAAAATCGTGACAGTCAGTTTTATGCACAATGACAGATTCCTGAGCAAAATTTGAAAATTCATATCTCCCTCATTTTAAAAGCCTTTAAAGTGAAACTTGTGTTCGTAAAACAGGTATTGAGTCTAGTTTTATATCAAATAAGTTTCATCCCAATTGGATTTGTATTTTGAAAAATATGATCCAAAACATGACTGCCTGTTTGATGCATGATGTTGAAATATTGGGCAGATTAAAAAATTCATATCTCCTTGGATATAAATCATTTTGAGGGTGAAATTTGTGTCCATGAACCGTGTTGGGAGTCTAGTTTCATACAAAAAAAGTTTCATCTAAATCGGAGTTATATTCTATGAGATATGATAAAAATACTATACAAGGATCAGACTGAATGAAAAATCAGAGTAGCTGTCTGATTGATCACTTGACATTTCTGATCGATTGACACTGTCTGATCAATCACAATCTCACTCTAATCAACCAAACGCATACTATTTCAATGATTACCATGTTTTGATCGATTAGGGTGCTTTAATCGATCACAAACACTTTGTTATGATCGATTATGCATGGGAACTCATGGTTTGATGATTTGGACTTCATTTGAGCTTCTTTTAACTTCCAATTAATCATAGAAACTTCTAATATCAAATCTAACAACTTGATTCTTGATTTAATCATTCAAATCTTCTTCAATCTCATTAGTAATCATTCTATATAACCAAAGATTCCATTATTGCTATCAGGATAACCAGACAACATTCAAAGTAGGAATTACACACCTCATACAAACTTAACTTTTTGCACATTATAATTAAATCTATATTTGACATCTTTATTCTTATTCTTTTTATCATTCTGCACAAACATAATAGCTCCAATATATCTATAACTATTCTATACAAGATAGCCACATAAAATAATAGTTAGTCAAAGTAGGAGATAAACACTTCATACAAACTTTTTGCTCATTATATTTAATTGGACATCATCAAGACTAATCATATCCAACAAAACCTATCACACACACACACCCCCGCACGCACGAACGCAAACACGCATATTTTAAAAAATAACAGTCACAATATTAAACAATTTATTAAAGGTAAACAAATTCATAATACCTGATTCCCAATATTTATCACTGCTTGATAATTTCTTAGTGAGTGACTTATTTAAAAACATGGACTAAATTTATTAAAACAATTAATTAAAGGTAAAGGTAAACATATATTTTGTGTGACTTATTTAAAAATGTGAACAATATTTATCATTGCTTGATAATTTTTTAGTGTTTGTTTCTTATTAGTGTTTGTATTGTAACTTAAAATTGATATTTGTGTTAATGATAAGGATATTATTGCTTTAATTTTTTTTCTATGGAAAAAGTTTAAAAAGTAGTGTATAAGTGTTAATCAGGCCGGGTCGGCCCTGAGCCAGACCATTCGAGAGCCGGGCTTTGAAAAACAGAGATATTTACACTACCCAGGCTTTTCGGGCCGGCTTGATTCCCAGCTTTACTACTTGCTAGCACTTGCAGTACACACTGGACTTTTTGAAATAATCCAACGTCAGTAACATTGGAGGATGCACAAAATTCAAATAAACACAATGAAATTCTCGTACCGATCTGTTTTCTCCTACATAAAAAATTTGAAAAACTAATAAAAGAATAGGATGATTTTGCATTTAAACATGGATTTAAAGAAGAAATAGGAATATGATAAATCGTAGGAGAGCTTACAATCTTCCCTCCTCTCCCAAGCTCCCCGTCAATCTCCCATCCCGATTCTGCCTCCGCTGTCTTTAACTCACTACCATTAGCCTAATATATTCTGGTTGTTGGCCGAAGTTAGATAGCATTATTGATCGGGATAGAACAATGTCATCTTGGTATTTTGTTTAATAAATTTTTAAACGATTCATATCTTCCATCAATATATTATCATTTGTTTTGAAGTTCAAGTATTAATGAAAAAATTTGGTGGTAAACATATTAAGAAAACGCATGCTAATGACGGAGTAGGGGTGGAAATAGGCTAAGTTTATATAGGCTTCAACTGAATAGGCATGTGTCTCATTCAAAATGTAAAACTTAAGCCTGGGCCTGGGCCTGAGCCTGTATGTAAGCTTATTTTTATGTCTGAGCTTTAAAAGGCCTAACAAGGCCTTAAAGCCTATTTAAAAGCCTACTTAAAATGTAGACTCTTAAATAGGCTTAAAAGTTTATACTTACAATTCCATATATTACCCTTTAAACGTATTAAAACACATATGTATGTTTCAAAAGGATTTGTTTTGTTATAGATAAGTTGGTAATGTTATAGTTCATTTATATAATTTATTTTATATTATATCATAACAGGAATTACAAAACAATTAAATAGGCCAGGCATATAGGCTTGTAGACTGGATCTTACGAAAAAAGGCCTGACCTGTTTACCTAAATAGGCTTAACAATAGGCCTAATTATGAGCCTGACCTATTTACTAAATAAGCTAGGCTAGGCTTATTGTAAGCTAGGTCGTAGACCCCTGATAAGGGCCTGCCCTATTCCCATCCCTAGGGCGGAGAATGGAAGATAAATGAAAGCCAAGATATTCATATTAATAATTGTTATCATATCAATAATTTATTTATCCATATCAATAATTGTTTTCAGGTTACCTTTTAGAGCACGTGGATCGGACACCCTCGCTAGGTATATCCTTGTGAGTCAGTTCCTTTAGTTAATTTGAGTTATTTTAATTATGTAGGCACAAATGCCATTATGATAGGGGCAAGCACTATAGTTGAGTGGAAATGGTCCATTACTGTTGATGTAGTTGAACTTGGTCCTTACTTTTGTCATTGTAAAATATCATCTAATGGAGTGCCCCCTTTTATTACTTGTCTTTTGTATATTGACCTCCTTCTTTATCCTTTCGCCATATTCTATGGGATTGCATTCTTCCAAAGCTGTTGTGATCTCTGAACCTTGGTTGCTAATAGGAGATTTCAATGAAATTTTAAGCATAGAAGATAAGCTCAGTGTTGTTGGCTCCTCCTCTGGCATGAATTCATTTACTCGATGTATAGACTCTGCAAGGCTATTTAACATATCTCAAAAAGGTGCAACTTTTACATGGTCCAATAATAGGAAAGATTCTTGCTTAGTTCTGGAAAAATTGGACAGAGCATTGGGCAACACCTCTTGGTTGCAATCTTTTCCTTTCTCCCACTATCAAGCTTTGAGTATTGCAGCATCTGATCATGGACTTCTGGTATTTCTTCCTGACTTCTCCTTGCAACCCATAAGGCAAAGGAAATTTGAATCTTTCTGGTATCAATTTCCAGAATGTAATCAACTTATTTGTGACAATTGGAATCAACCTACAAGGGGTTCATCATGTTTAAATTTACAATGTAAATTATATAGAACCTTGTCTGTATTATCCTCTTAGAGTAGAACTTATGTTGGTAATCTAGGTTTAAAAATTAAGGAGCTAGAACATAAGCTAACATCTTTTTCATCATGCCTATCATCAGCAACATCCATTGCTAACTCATTACAATCAAATATTAATGAGCTTAAGCATCAACTTGAATTTCTATATGATTGTGAGGCTAGCTTTTGGGCTCAAAGATCTAGATTAAAGTGGCAAGTTGAAGGTGAAAGGAATACAAGCTAGTTTCATGTAGTAGCAAGTAGGAGGAAATTGAAAAGTCTTATCTCCAGTCTTCATTCAGATGAAGGTCATTGGATCTCAGAATATAGGGATCTATCAAATGCTGTCTCTTTTTATTTCAGATAAGTTTATCTTGGTGCTCAGGATTCCAATATAGAAGACATTGTATTACAACTTTCATTATTAAATCTTCCAATTCTCTTTCTGGATATTTATGAATTTTTAATGAGGCCAATTACTCTTGAAAAACTTAAGGATGCTATTTTTATGGTCTTCCAAATGATAGTGCTCTAGGGCCAGATGGATATCATGCCAAGTTTTATCAGGTACACTGGGATCTGATTCACTTGGATTTGTTTACTGCAGTTCAATTTTACTGGAATTCAGAATTCCTTCTTAAGGAGATGAACAAAACAAACATAGTTATGATTCCAAAGATAGATAATCCTCAATTTGTTAAGGTTTTGAAGCCTATAAATTTATATAACGTTTCATACAAAATATTTGCTAAAATCCCTTTAAATAGGCTTAAACCTATTCTCTTAAAGCTAATTGCCCCAAACCAAAGTGCTTTCTTGAAAGGTAGACTTATATCAGATAATATTATGCTTGCTATTGAGCTTATGGATCACATTCATTCTTCAAGAGCTAATAGGTAAATGGTGGCTACAATCAAAATTAATTTCTCTAAAGCTTTCGATAGATTGTCCTAGAATTTTTAGCTGCAACTCTTTTCAGCATGGGCTTTCCTATGAAATGGGTGAATCTCATATCTCAATGTGTATCAACTATTTAATAAAGCCTTCTCTTTAATTGTCAAAGAGAAAATGTTTTTCCCCCCGAATACGGCGGTTCGTCAAGGTGATCCTCTTTCCCCTTATTTGTACATCCTAACATGCATCTAATCTCTTATCTTGTTTGATTGCTCATGTGAGGCTTCAAATGACTGGCAAGGTATTAAATTATGTTGATTAGCTCATCCAATATCTCATCTTTTATATGCTGATGACTCTCTTTCTTTCACTGAGGCTAAAGAGAAAGGTTTTCACATAGTAATGAACATCCTCAATAGATATTGTAACTTATGTAGGCAAATAATAAACAAAGACAAATCAAGCGGTATTTTTAGCCCAAATGTCTCTCATCATGCTAAGGTTCTTCTATCTAGCCAAATTGGTATTCACTTCTAAGGTAGGTTAGGGAAGTATCTCGGTACTTGGGTTGATCCTAGAAGGAATAAATCCCTTATTTACCAACAAGTCATTTCATCCGTTGGATCTCGTACTTCCTCTTGGAAAGCTAAACTTCTATCTCAAGCAAGTAGGCTCATCTTGATTAAATCTATGTTGGCTGCTGTGAGCATCTATGTTCTATTTTTTTCAAGCTCCCAATCTCTGTTTGTAACAAAATTGATAGCGCATGCCTGAATTTTTTCTAGGGGAATATTGGAGATTCAAATAGAATTCGTTTATCTTGCCTATCAAACCTTTTTCTCCCTGTTAAAAAGGGAGGTCTGGGTATCTGCCCAATGCACCTGATTAATAAACCGCTTTTGGCTAAACAAGTTTAGAGAATTATATCTGCAGATCAATCTTCTCTCTCAGCTGTTACTATGGGGAAGAAGTACACATATTGGACTAAGGAGCAATGGCTTCTTATAATTCTTCTTAGATCTGGAATGACATTCTTGAATGTGAATCTTTCATCATTGACAATCTAAAATGGCAACTTGGTAATGGTTCTGCTATTCCTATCAACCACCCTCATTGGTGGCCATGTAGTGCATAGTTAGAGATACTAAAGTTGTTCAAAATGTCTCAGACTTGCTTACGCATAATCCCTCTACTTGAAATCTATATCTATCTATATATCTATAAATACTCTTCCACCAAGCTACTGTTCGCCATTAATGCTACCGCAAGTGCACGGGTCAAGTTTTAGTAGTATAGTTCAAGAAAAGGGTTGTCGTTCCACTAGGACCGCGGTAAAAGCAAGTTCATTAGATTCATTATCTTCAAAATTAGCAATGGGCAATAAGCAAATGATTTAATAGAGTTAAAATGATTAAAGAAAGGTTAATTTGTAAATTAGAACACTTGAAATGAAATTAAACACAATGAGAAAAAAATCTAGGCCTATTTATCCACTTGCATTTCATGATACCTAATTTCCCCTTTCCTAATGCTAATTAATGCCTATTATGTTATTGTTTGAAGTCTCTTATGTTCAAATAGCTTTCTCAAGCCTATTCAAACCTTAATTGATATTAACATGCATAATCTCTTACTACATGCTATTACCAATTAGTCTCTTTAATCACCCAACCTCAATTTCACAAAACTTGGTTAGTGAATATCTCTATCTCACTAACACACTTCCAATCTTGGTTAAAATTGCAAGACAAGCTTGGTTTTAGCCTAGTTCTTTCCCTAATTAATGCTCTCTCAAGCCACTAATTAAGCAACAATCTAAATGTTGGCCACCACTTAGAAAACCATAAGCACAAGCTAAAACCATAACATAACATTCATTAATTTAGCAATAGGGAAGAAAATCATAGATATCAATCCATACAAGTTTCAAAATAGACCTAGAATATGAGTTTAGCTACTCATAACACAAGAAGTTTCAATAATCATCTTCCAATACATCATAAAATCATAAATTAAACAAAAGAAAGGAAGTAGATAAGAGTAGAAAAGAGAGACAACCACAAAGAAATTCCTCTTCTAGCTCCAAGGTTGAACTTCTCCAAGCTCTCCAATCCTCTTCCCAAGCTCTCTTTAGCTCCTATTTGGTGTTTTTCAGCTCCAGAAAACGTCCCAATGTGTTCTGCTTTCAAAAATCGGCCAACCCTTGGTTTTATCCCACTCCTTTTCATGTTTCAGATGCCAAAACGCGCAGCAGCACTGACGCGTCTTCGCTGCAGCAAGAAGATGTTCTCGCTGCAGCCAGGCAAACAGAGAGGAAGGCACACTGGAAGGGACTTCTCGCTGCAGCGAGAAGATGTTCTCGCTGCAACCAGGCAGGCAGAGAGGAGGACCCAAATTTGCTAATGGTTCGCTGCAGCTAGCAAAGGTTCTCGCTGCAGCCAGAAGCTCAGTCATGCCTCCTTTAACTTTGCTTTGTAATCCTTGCTTCCCTTTTTCTTCACTCCTAATTTCTTCTTCTTCTTCCTGTGAAGTCCCACATCGGCTGGGATCGGGGTGTGCCTAGCCTATATAAGGGGGCATATTCTCCTTCCCCTCAAGACGCGTTTTCACGGGTGAGTGTGGGAGGCTTAGGCCATTATCCCTACCGTGAGGAACAAAACCGTGAGGGGCATAGCTATGTCACCAAAGCGGACAATATCTTGAGCGAGGCTTGGGCTGTTACAGATGGTATCAGAGCCAGGCTCGGGTCGGTGTGCCAGCGAGGACGCTGGGCCCCCAAGGGGGGTGGATTGTGAAGTCCCACATCGGCTGGGATCGGGGTGTGCCTAGCCTATATAAGGGGGCATATTCTCCTTTCCTCAAGACGCGTTTTCACGGGTGAGTGTGGGAGGCTTAGGCCATTATCCCTACCGTGAGGAACAAAACCGTGAGGGGCATAGCTATGTCACCAAAGCGGACAATATCTTGAGCGAGGCTTGGGCTGTTACACTTCCTACAAAGTAGAAAGGGAAATCATCAATTCTTCACAAATTTAAAGTGATAGGATATCACACATTTTCACATGATGTTTTTTCTTATAAGCATATTATCAAGCATATGTGAGCTTAAAACATGTGAAAATTGTGCTAAATGTGTGAAATTTCTAAAGGTTAACAGCTACTATTCATAAGACATTCATAGCTTCTGATTGGTCAATCTATCATTAATTATGTCTACTTGAATTATTATATTTAAGATATATATTTAAGAAAAATATAATCATTATTTTTGAATTATTATATTTAAGATAACTCGTAAAATTATGTTCATAAGAAACCCCTAAAATTATGTTTACAAGAAGCTCCCAATTGGTTAATCCCAATATATATCACTAATTATATCTACTAATTATATTTAAGAAAAATATAATCATTATTATATATCTATAAATACTCTTCAAACAAGTTACTATTCATAAGACGTCCATAGCTTCTGATTGGTCAATCTATCACTAATTACATATACTAATTATATTTAAGAAAAATATAATCATTATTTTTTAATTATTATATTCATAAGAAGCTTTTAATTGGTCAATCCCAAAATATATATAACTAATTATATCTACTATTATATTTAAGAAAAATAATGATTATATTTTTCTTAAATATCATTAGTAGATATAATTAGTGATAGATTAACCAATCAGAAGCTTTGCACGTCTTATGAATAATAAGTTGGTGGAAGAGTATTCATTAAAATTGAAAATAAAAATTAAATTTTATGATGAAAATATGTGATTTGCTCTCAAACAAATCTTAATTTTCAAAAAGCAAAGGTTTAAAAAATATTTTAATTAAAATTCCTAAAATTTGAAAATTAAATTTTAGACTTAAAATAATGATTTGCTCTTAAACTAATAAAGGGGGAAATTTAGAGCAGTTATTAAAAGACTTAAACTTTAAGAGGACATGTTTATTATTTACATATTTAAAATAAAAGCTTATTATACGTTTTTTTAATATATTTTTTCAAAAAAAAAAAAGATATCAAAAGAAAATTAGGGGATGAGTTAAATAATTAATTTTCTTGAGGTTCATCCCTTTACTTTAAATGAGCCGCTCATTCTGTTACTTTATTGTTTTAAATGTTAGCCTACATTTTCAACATGCATTTGCGTGAACTTGAGTTTATATAAGGTAATATACTTCTGATTGTTAGTTGGTTGAGTGGCATATGTATAATGATTTAGGTTAATATTTCCCATGACTT
This sequence comes from Mimosa bimucronata, assembly GCA_037074515.1. Classification (NCBI taxonomy): domain Eukaryota; kingdom Viridiplantae; phylum Streptophyta; class Magnoliopsida; order Fabales; family Fabaceae; genus Mimosa; species Mimosa bimucronata. Next base: position 23,137,732 of record CM073445.1, on the reverse strand, counting down.
CAAGCAAACAAATTTATGATTTCTTTTTTTGAATTGAAAAACCATATTTATTTTTTCAAGTCAAATCACATGAAAAATATTACCCGTACAACGCACGGGAGGCCCAACTCGTTCTATTCAATGGAATGTCCACCTAGTTAGAAGAATTTACTCTTCTGAGATTGCATACATTATCTTGTCCACTCCAATGTCAATTCTTGCAGATGGAGATCGTATTTTCTGGTTAGGTAGTACTTCAAGTAATTATTCAGCTAAACTTGGTTTTCAACAACTTTTCAATTCTTCATATTCTTCTTAGACTAGCTAGGATCCTTTCTGGAAATTTCTACGGTCCATTTCCCTTTCGAGGAAATAGCTTTTATTCATTTGGAACTTCTTCACAAGCCATTTCATCTATAGATATTCTCAGGAAACATCACATGGATGTCTCAGGCACTTTTTTTTTATGCTCTTAAGATGAAACAATTGCTCATATTTTCTTTGATTGCAATTTCGCAAAGGTAGTGTAGTTTGGCAGCTTCTTCTTGAGACCACGTTCTCATTTATCCATTGATGACTCTTTAAAGTGGCTCAAGTCGTTTCTATTGTCAATATCATCCAGTGAACAACTAGTCCTAAGTCTTGTTGCAAAGTTGAATGCCTTATGGTATAAAAGAAACACATTTCTACCTAAAGGTGGAACCGATCAACCTCATGAACTAATTCATCAAATTTTTGCTAATATATGCTTTTCAACAATGGCTTTTTCTTCTAAACTTAATGTTTATGAGTGTAAAAAATTGAATATTCAACGTCATGCAAGTTTGAATATTTGACATCATGCATTGGAATGGGAGATCCTGGTCAGAAAATGGAAACGACGTTCTTCATCACATTGTCATATTCTCATATGTTACAATATGATACCACTCCATCAACTGCTCTGAAAAAGACAAATCTTCCCCCACCTTATTTGTCATTGCATCATGCTGCTTTGTATTGGATCACTTTAACGGGAAGAATTATGAGTCATCTGATAGTATGAAATATCACAAAACATCTAGTGGATCTTATCAGTCTGAATGCCACTAACATAGTGTGGTTTCATTAGATATTCAATATTTTCTCAAAGCTTTTTCCCATGTTTCTTTTGAAACAACCACAATTACCAATTATACTATTGTTGTAGTTAGTTTATTTCATCTTCCTCTTTTTATTCAGTGTTTTAATTATTAATGTCATTTTGCCTTTATTTCAGGGAAAAAAACAATACATAAAGCTTTGACCAAAAAAAACAAAACAAAACAAACAAACAAACAAGCAATACACAAAGACCTGGTGCAACTTGCAAGGACAGGTGCATTTACGTGCAAGAGGTGCGGGGTTTTCTTCATTGAATGTATGGCCCATGAAGCTGGAACCCGTTTGAAAGCCCATCTTCTATCATTTGGTGAACACTTGTGTTTGTCCATTAAAAAAAAAAGCCCATCCCTCCAAGACATTTAGCTCATCTCCATCCCTCGCTCCCATAATAGTCTTAGATGACATCTGAATAGCAGCTGCATATTGGGATCATATTTTATTCATTTAATGTGAGGTTGTTCAGGTCTTTATTCCAGATTACTCATTTTCGGCTTATGCATGCTAGCCTCATTTATGTGCTTTCAATAAAAACAAGTGAGAGCCCAAGACCACTTTATGTATATTTCTTGGCCATGCTACTCTTCATCATGGTTGTATTTTGAGCCCAAATCAAGCCAACATTTTTATTAGACAATATGCAGTTTTTTTGTTGAAAATCAATTTCCAATAACAAACCTGAGGTCCAAGTCCAATTATCAAGTCCATCAGTAAGAGCTAACAGCCTGATTATTTTTGGGACCAAATCCTCTATCTCTCCTTCTGGGTGTATTTATCATATATATATATATATATATAATTCATTTAGGCCCAGTTTGCCCAGCTCAATCATTACTGACAATGTCATACCATTTTACCGTCCTCTGACCCAACATTGTCTTCTACTCCTAATGATATGTCCTTCTACTGGACTACTAATTTGTCCCTATTTTATTGTATATTTTTATTTATTTTTATGAGATAAAACTACCCTTAAGCTCCCTAACTCTAATTTGCACAAGTTTATCCAATAACAAACATTGAGAAAATAAAAATACATCTATTTAAGCACAATTGATAGTCAATTAACTCAAAAAATATGCACAAAATAAAATCATATCAAATAATCACATATAAAAAATATATATTAAGTGATTTAATTGGAAATATCCAAGATAGAACCAATTAATTTTTTATAAAATATTAAACGGATAAAAAATAAAATATAGTCTAAATAAGCTCAGTTAACACAATTTATCATTGATTTTACGGCTTTTTGGGTTTACGTGGAAGAGAAGGTATTAATTTATTCTTGACCAGCTATTCCTTGTGGAAAGTGCTAAAAAGTTTTGATTATAATTCACAATTTACAACAAATGGAAAATAATTATTATAATTTACAATTTTTAATAATGAATGGCTTACTGGCCCTACTAAGCCCTTCATTATTTCTTGACTTTTTAACTTTATTTAACTTTTGTTCTTATGATGATTCTTTTGTTTTGAGCTAATGTTTTCTTTTTTACTTTATTTATTTTATAGTAGTGAATGCCTGATTGATCACACTGAGCCGTTCATTACTAAATTAAGATTTTTTTTTAAAAAAATATATATATGTATATATATATCCGTTTAATTATCTTACAATTAAAATTGAAAACATTAAATTTCAAGTTGTGATGGTTATCTAGAAGGAAACTATCTATTTATCTATATACTTCTCTAAAAGTCTAAACACATTTTCAATTGGTTCATGTAATCGCTGATGTCACTTTTCCAATGTCACTTTTTTTTTATCACAACTATTGGTGTCACATACATGTATTATCCTCATATGTAATTATGTCATCACATTTTAGGTTTCTTTATTACTAGCACATTTTCATTAATTGCGTTGTCTTGTAATTGGAAATATTAATATTCCATTATGCAATATTCAAACTTCCCATTCTGGATATCCAATCACAATTTGCATTCAATAAAAATGGCCTATACTAATTTCTATTTTATATTAATGCATTAGTTTTGAAATATTAAATTAATCGCACAACCCTAATTGCAATTACATCCAATCAAATTACTTCTCAAAACTCAAATTTTAAATTCAGATAAATATTTTAAAATTAAATATTTATTATTCTCATATATTTGGCCATTTCCTAAGAATCCTATATAACTTATTAACTTCTTTTTCTTTTCAATTCTTTTATGTTGGGGAGAGTGATTTTACAGACACATCATATTGTCAAAAGTTTTTAGTTATTATATTTGGGAGGATTATCCATATAAACTTTTTAGTTTATTTTCTTTTATTTTTATTTTTATGTTTAAAATCTTGATTGATCTCAAATCTACCTATACATGTTGTTCCGTGCGTTGCACGTGGGAGGAAAAAATTTAATTATTCAAAGAAAAAAAGTTGAGTTGAAAAAAGTGCCACTAGTGTGTTGATTCCCACTTGTTGAGTAAGAAATGTGAACTCACTTGATTACTTCACGAGGAAACTTTTTGTATGCAACTAGGTAAACTATGGCCAGTGGCTACTGAGGTAATATCATCAGCTCATATTTACAATTCCATTAACATAAAAAAGGAAATTAAATTTCTGATGTAGTTTATGACCATGGCTAGATCAATTGGTAGTGGCTCACTTCATCTTCATTTCCTCTTACTTCATGCCATTTACGCAAGGCTTGGGCAAAATTTGGGCCATCTAATTTAAAGCCATGGCGAGCACAGTCTAACTCCATGTAAGCTTGGGCAAGATTCGGGCAACTTTGTGTGAGGTTCTAACAAGTTCAAGTATGACATGCCCTCCAATACGTTTCAGCCACTTTGTTTAGATTGATATCTAGTTCTTCTCTGGTTCCATCTTCCCAGATGGCAGGCTCGTTCAGACAAGTTTCCAAAACATAGAGAAAATTATGAACTTGCATATACAAAGAAGAAGGAAGTATAGTTTTGATTATAATGAAAAATCAATCAATTGAATGTATTTGACCTTTTTTCCATCAGAATTCATTTGATAATTAAGGTGATTACACCTATTTATTTATGAACTTGCATAGTGTTTTTCAATAATCATAATATTGAATTTTGGCATCTGGCTCATGCATGTATGCATGATGCAGCAAAATTTGGATCATAATGGACATTTTAAAAATAACTTATTGCTTAGTAATTGAATCACGGGAATACTTGCTTTTAAAAATTTATATATCACTATATAGATGACATGTTTTAACTGTTAACGTGAAATAATAAGTTATGTTTTGACGTAAATTTTATTTATTCTGGTATGCACGTCTTCATCATATCTACATCATATTCATCAATATGTTGATCATTTCAGTTATTTTTGTTTGGGATTGATCATAATAAGGACTTACTTAGTTACCTTCCTAACCAATAAATTGAATATAAACTTGGTTACTTAATATCCTAACCAATAAATTGAATAAAAATCCTATCATTTGAATTTTGAAAACATATCTAAATATGCTAACTAATTTTGAAATTTGAATTTTAAAAAGATAATCTAGAAAATGGAAAACATATATTGGATGCCTTTCCTTAATTGGATACAAATGGCAGAGTGATACCAAAGAAGATACTTACAATGCAGTAGTTTTAGCCTTTTATGTTTTAATCTTAATCAACATCAATTTGGCCGTATGTTGATGATGTGGAAGGCCTGAACATTTTGATTTTATGCTCTAAGTTGAGAGCTAGTTATGTAGGATGGTTGGAACAAGCCATCTAAAACTAAATATAGCTAACCCATCTAGACATATATATAACAACCACCACCGAACTATAGACAATATACCAATATTTTACTTATATTATTTTCCATAAGATATAGATCTACAAAGAAAGAAAGAAACATGGAAAATTCATTCAATGTGTCTCTAAGAAACAAGGTTCAAGGAAGAAAATTGTAGGTCATAGGAGTATCCAACCCCTAGGAACCGCTGAAGTAGGATGGCAAGGCACTACTAGCTAAGTATTGGGAAGGATAAGTAGTATAAAATATCAATATACACTCTAAATCCCGTGGTGACTGCGTCAATTTTGTGATCAATCCGTTAGAATCAATGCTACAAATAAGGCACCCAAATTACTCCTTTGAAATTGATATCGGTTACAAATTACAAACCTTTCACTTCCTCAAATTAATATTTCCGATAATCAATTCCGTCAGAATTAATGCTACAATTAAGGCACCCAAATTACTCATTTAAAATTAATATTGGTTACAAATTACAAACCCTTGACTTCCTCAAATGAATATTGCCCATAATTTGTGCATTTGGAGAGGGTATAACGCAGAATAATATCAAGTTGCCAATAAATAGTAGAGTTGAGTGTGTGTGTGTGTATTGGTGTTATTCTTTATTATTACGGTTAATAGATTATTAAAATTTTTATTTAAGCATGTTCATTACTACTGTTATAAGTTACCAATAAATTGCTGAGCTGAGTATATATATATATTGGTGTTATTCTTTGTTATTACTATTAATATATTAAAAATTTTATTTAAGCATGTTCATTATTAGCAATTTTAGGTCAATAAAGACCCATTAAAAATATTTTTAATGCAAACGGTTTATGTATCACACCCACAATTTTAGATCAATCAAAACCCATTAAAAATCTTTTTATTGCGAATGGTTTTAGTATAAATCATAACAACCGTTATGTTTAATTCCGACTCTGTTTAACATTCCTACAAAAGATTTTATAATTTTTTTGTATAAAAATTTATATAATTATTTTTATATCATATTTAAAATTATGATATAAAAATTTAAATATTTACTAATTGTTTAGAATTATAAATTTTTTTATATTATAATAATTATAAAGAACTTTAATTATTTATAAAAAACGGTTATGAGATGCTTATTATGTCATATATTTATATTTTTAATATGAAATATTTTTCTTATGTATTTATGTGGTCTTTATAAATTATTTATAGAAAAACATATTTTTATTTTTATCTTAGATAGTCAATGTTTAAAATTATGATATATTTTGCATTAGGTGTGATTCTTCGGTTCCTGTGTTAGCTTCAAACATTAAACCCTTCACATGACTGTAACCTTCCATTTAATCTCAAACCTTTATATAATTATATTATCCGCAATTGTTTTTGTCTCTCCCCTGATATCATCCTCAATTGTTTTGCGCTTCTAAATTCTCCTCAAGTTTCACTCTCTCTTCCTTATGGCTATATGTTATTGATCTTGATTGCATAGATGAATTATTTATGTTTTTCTCTTTCATGCACTTATGATGTAAATTATTCCTTATATGTCTTAGTGGGAGAGGTGTTTTAATCTTCTATTGAAGAATTATATGGATGCTCTACCCTTTACCCCTCAAACATTTACCCCTCTTGCATTCTTGATTTTTGACTTGAAGCCAAAATGTCTAACATTCGTCATGATATAACTAGGGATGTCAATGATAACAAAGGTACATGGGTGATTATTGCTCGTGTGCTTAGAAAGTGGGTTGTTCGGAGAAAAGCCCCCCGCATTTGATAACTCTCGAGTAATTTGATCCCTAGATTTACTTTGTTTTATCTTTTTCATTTATTTACTGGAGTTTTGGAATATTGGTTTGATGATGGTTGCTCTAAGATTTTTTTTAGAACAGTGGGGTATGTTTCATGTTGTTTTTCAGTAGATAACATTGTTAGAGCGTTTTAACATTTTCAGGTATGATTTCTCTATCTCAACAATCATAACTCAAAAGAAATGGGACCAAATAAAAGGAAGGTGATATTAAAACCTCTAGATTAACCTCATGAAGTTTTTTGTGTTAATTTCTTGATTTATTCTCCCTATCCTTATTTAACCTATTAACAAAGGAAGTCGACTTTTACATGACACTACATCATATTCTCCCCCTGAGCAAAAGCCTGTAAATTTGAGGTGTACCATGCACATTATGTTGGTCAAGGCAATTATATGACTTTTGTAGTTTTAATGTAATTTGTCTCAAAGTCAATAAATAATCAATATATTTTATTGAATACAAAAACTTCTCAAAATCCCATCTTTCAAGATAAGGCATATTTTTAATATGCAATTGTTATCGTGTATACTATTGTCTTGAGGTAAAAAAAACATTTAATGAGAGTTCATTTCATATACAACTTCATAACAATCATAATTACAATACATTTAAATTTTCAAAATATTTTGTACAATTTAATTATCTTCATTTGTATACATATATACAAGTAATTGTTGAATTTCTTAAAATAAAAAATAACAAAAATATAAGAAGCAAAATTTAGAATGATCAATAGGAGCTGTGCATTGACATACAAAAACCTAGAATAAATGATACAATCCGTGCAACGCACGGGGAGTTACGTCTTATTGTATTAAAAACCAGACCAGCTGGTCTAGGCTAGAAACTGGCGACCCAGACACTTGTCCGGTCCCCGTTGATGTCCAAACTAGGATAGGACCGTGACTCGGGTAACTCAATGCAAACCAGCATAACCCGGAACAACCTGGGAAAAACAGTCATGCTACCCAAGTTAGACGAGCCAGATCCTTGCTTGCCCCAAAAAAAAAGATTTCGAGAATGAATATGTGTTGGGTGAGACTGTATGAGGCATCGGACAAATGAATAGGTGGAAGAAGAAGCAGTTGTGTGAGGTTGGAAGGAGTAGTGTGAAACAAGAGACCACCGGCAGAAAATACCTAGTTTTTTGCGACACTTTTAAAAATTTTCTAAAAAAAAAGAGGGGGTTCATTGGACTAAATAAAAAAAGGGAAGGAAGAAGGCGAGTCAGTATGCTAATTACTCACCCTTAAATCAGACCTTCCCATGGGTTCTTGTCTGAATCCGAACGAATAAATAATTGTAGAAGTAAAATCTTAATTGAAGAAGTTCCGAACAAAGGATTTAAAAGCAGAGAAGAGGAGAGAAGAAAATAAAATGGTGATATGATTGATGGGGTTGGGGTTGCGTGTTGGTTTTATGTGGCTATACTTGGTCCATTTTTTCAAAGTTTGTTTGATAGAGTAAGACACCACAGTCATTATTAAAATATTAGTAGTTTAGCTCGCTACTATGCTGGGATTTGCCCATCACTACATCAATACATCCTCAACCTGTATAACAACTATAATATACCCGTTCTCCATTGGAGTAAATTTTTGGCTTGGGACTTGTTACTTTATCTGATTATATTATAATTATAATATCTAATATTATTATATACTATTGCTATTTTTTTTTTTGCATAACTGTCACTGTTATTGTTAAATATGATATTTTTACATAAGAAAAAATACTTATACACACTATGTTAAATTTTTCCAACCATATATAATTAGGCCTTATCTTTGCGTTATAATCATTTAACTATAATTTATAAGAAATTATGAAATATAGTAATATGTAATTAGATAAGTTAACATATTGAATATAAGAAATTTGATGTATTTTATGACTTTGTAAATATTAGTTTTATTAAATATTTTTTTAAAATTAAAATATCAATACTTCTATATATTATAATTAAACTATATAATTTTAATCATTACGGTTTGACACCGAGTTGACCCATGGTCTGACCCTCTGGCCCTTAAACCATTGTATTGGCCGGTTCACTCACTGGTCCGGTTTTAAATACTTTGGTATAAAAGTATAAGAAGCTCAGAGTAAAAAGAGATTAGAACTACCCCTTGGTGTTTTTTTTATCAACTTACCCCTTGGTGTTAGAGAACTGATCATTGAGATGTTGCTACTTTTAATTATTCGCAAGTTTGTGAATGCTGCAAAAAGAGAAAAAATTAAAGTAACATTTAAAGTAATAATAATGAAATGCCAATGTTTTTCCACACATAATGCATTGAAACTCATAATTTTCTTTTGATATATTCTTGTTTGTGTATAATTGTAGGTTGACCATTTCAATCGAACTTTTTTATACGTGTTTTAAATTTTCCTTCTTTTGTAATTACAGAAGAATTGCCCATCTTCCCGGATGGCAGGCTTGTTTAGAGAAGTTTTTAAAAACAAAATCTATTTGACTACTTGTTTCTTAATACAAGTTTTAAAAAAAATCATTACGATAGTTGCTTCTAAGAAATTACATTTAAAAAGAGAGAGAAAACATACACATTTCTTAAAATTTATTGTTCTTATCCCAATCTACTGAGTATAGTTTTTATTATTATGGAAAATCAATCAATTAAATGTATTTGACCTTTTTTTCAGTAGAATTCATTTGATTATTAAGGTGTTTACACCTATTTATTTATGAACTTGTATTGTGTTTTTCGATAATCATGGTATTGAATTTTGGCCTTTGGGTCACACATGTATGCACGGTACAGCAAGATTTGGATCATAATGGACATTTCAAAAAAAAAAATAGGTTGCTTAGTAATTGAATCATTGGAAATACTTGCTTTTAAGAATTTATATATCACTATATCGATGACGTGTTTTAACTGTTAACCTGAAATAATAAATTATGTTCTGATGTAAATTTTATTTATTTTGGTATGCATGTCTTCATCATATTCAACAATATGTTGATCATTGTAGCTATTTTTGTTTGGGATTAATCATGATAAGGACTTGGTTACATAATATCCTAACCAATAAGCTGAATAAATATCCTATCATTTGAATTTTGAAAACATATCTAAATATGCTAACTAATTTTGAAATTTGAATTTTGAAAAGATAATCTAGGAAATGGAAAAACAAACTACATTCAGTTACATCACTTAATCTCAAAATTCAAACAATTGGTTACTTCATTTTTATCTCCCACTCTCATACATGTTTTAGTAGTTTTCCTTTACATATTGTTTTGGGAGCTAAAAGGGAAAGTCCAGTTAAATGGTGGTTACTCATGACAAGGACTTGGTTACTCTATGTAATCAATTTTTAAATTTGAACAATTGTTTGGCTAAGGTTTACCTATTTTTTTAACATCCATTTTTTGACAAGCCAATAAATAAAACAAAGCTAATATTTAATTGGGACTCAACACCCATTTCATTATAAAATATTGCGGTAGTATTATTTTTTAGTGATTTAATTTTGTTTCTATATATATTTTTAAATGATAGGTTTTGGTCCACTTAAAAAAATAGTCCAAATTTTTATTCAAATATGGGGATTAATGTTTATGGGCCAAAACTTATAACTGACTTGAAACCATATGGATAAAAACTTGAATGATGACAAATTATAAAGTTACTATTAAATGCCATGGTTAAATAGGCACGATAGAACCATATGTACCTATTCCACACAAACTAAAGTACATTTTAATATATTCTTCATCTTCTCACATGGCTAGATCAATTGGTGGTGGCTCACTTCATCTTCATTTCTCTTACTTCTTGCCCTTCGTGCAAGGTATAAGTAAACTTTATGCAAGGTTGGCGCAACGCTTGGGCAAGATCTCAAGCACAATCTAACTCCATGTAAGCTTGGGCAAGATTTGGGCAACTTTGTGCAAGTTTCTAGCAAGTTTGAGTATGATTACCCATTTCACCACTATACGATCTGATTGTTTTCAAAATCTAATTGGTTGCACATGGAGGCCATTGCCCTTTTCTGCATAATCATGCTAAAGTTATCATTTCGTTTAAATATTGACATTTAAAAACTTTGATTTTATTCATATGCATAGTTTTACCAACTATTGATAAAACAAATAATGTGCCCAGCTTAACCATTACTGAGAATGACTACCCATTTCACCACCATACGATTTGACATCTTCTTATACTCTCCAACCTTTTCTATCATTGAATGTTCTTGGGTACAAATGGTTTCTGTTTTAGAAATACAATGCAACTGAAAAACAATGAATTAGCCATGAAATTAGCCACAGAATACATTGAAAAATAGACCATTGCTAAATCATTAGCCACATAATTCCTCATTTAGCCAAGAAATTTTGTCTTTAATGATGGAATTTCACTACTAAATTCCGCGGCTAATTTACTGTTTTTTTTGTAGCACGACGACTCCATAGACATATACAAAGTACAAAATGTTTCTAAAGTACTAGATTAGGCTTCAGGTATTGATTACCATAAAACACTTTTCCTAGTTGTAAAGCTGGCTACTATTTAACTTCTTCTTTCTCTAGCATTCTCTTTCAAGTGGTCTATTAAACAAATTTATATCAATAATGCTTATATTCATGGGATTTAAAGGAAGATGTCTATATACCATTATAACTCAACCTCATGGATTATTTTTGTCTTAGCAAAAATATGTCTACCATATAGAGTAATTGCCAAGACTAATAAATGAATCATAGATTTAAAGTTACAAGCATTTAAAAGATTCTCTCTTCTTTTCTTTTGTGACATGTTTTCTTTATTATTTGTCCAAACATCACATGTTTTAACACATAATCTTTTGTTGCATTCACTATTGATTTTTCCCTTGGATATATTTCACTACCTCTTATGAAATTAAATTGTCCTAATATATGTGTGTATATAAGGCGAAGCTAGATGCAGTATCCTCAAGTATTTTTTTTCAATTACATTTAGTCATTAAAATAGTTCATAATGTATCTAGCACACTATATTATATTTTTTCATATGTATTTGATTCTCAACATCTTAAATATTTTAGTACAATTTTTCCCTTAAAAATGTAAGATGATGAATGTACCAAAAAGTAATTTAGGGTGCTAGACTTAAATGGAAAATTCAATACAGTGTATGTACTTAATTATTTTAATTTTATATAATTCTTATTTAATTGTGTAACACTCCAATCATTTTTATAAGTCCACATTACCTAATTCCCATGCACTAATGAAAGGTAGTTAACTCATTGAATATTACCTAAATTAACAAGTTTTTCCAGTTTTACCCTTATTTATGAATGGGTTTTCAAACACCATTCTATGCTTTGTGTTTTATCTCTTCCTTTTCTCTCTACATTTATTAACAATAAAAAATTGTAACACTCACATTAATTGCTCCCAGAATGAACTTATAATTGGAACCAAAATTTCTCCACAAAATGGACTTATGAAAAGGACCAGAGTGGTACATCAAACTTAAAGTTTTAGTTATGTATAATTGTCTCTTATGTTGAATGCAATTAGAGATAGATTGCATATAATGGAAAAAGAATTACATGCAATAATTAGGCTGTAGTGTTACACCATTGTTGAACAAATTTGAGGACTATTTGGACAATGAACATCAACATAATAATGCCTATGGCTTCATGGAACTCTGTTTTTTCAGAATTTGCATTATATGCTCATAGCATCTATGAGCACTTAGTGCTCACCCATGAAACTAAAACCATTTTTGGCCTTGTGATGCAATTTTTTTACCTGAAAACTTATGATGTAATTAATTCACTAGTTTTCTTTTTCTTTTCACACATCTTTGAATTTTCAAATAGAAAGCGAATTTCGGTTTATAATCTCCTTTCAAAGATGTTTTGTTTGTCCTTCTCAAATTCTTGCAATAAAATTCAACTATTCATGTATCTTTTGACAAAAGAAGATCTGCCAATAAATGACACTATCAATGAATTATGAAAGGGTATGCCAAACCATCCACTAAATTATCAATACTATTTTACTTTGACACTATCAATGGATTACAAAAGAAACATATATTTATTTTCCTATCTTTAAAACTTTTGAGTGGCTTTTACAAAATAACACTTAAAATAGGTTTGAGGATTTTTTTTGCATAATAACTGAAATATATGGTAACAAGAACACAACAAAACTTCTGGCTAAAAAAAACTCCACATTACTAACTACTCATGAGTTCCCATAACCTCTATCCCTACAATAAAAGTTGGTGGTTGTAGAACATAGAAAAGATTCGTTCTATCCTATGTGAGTGCCTAGCTGATTTAATCTTACACTCGATATCACGCTGCCCCCAATACACGGGCTTCACTATGTGTTTCACTCTCTTTGCCACCCAAGGCCCAAGCATGGAACCTAACCTAAACCTAAATCCATAGAAGTAGGAAGCATTTTTCCTTGTAACACACAAAAAGAAAACACATAAAGCATCGTTTTTCTACTTGAGTAATAACCTGCCACTGTTGCTCTCATTGGAGGCCACATATATGATACATCTACTTTTCAAATTTATCACTCCTCTCAAGGGTCCATAGCAATTTATTATTAATATTCATTATTTTCTTCTACTTTAAATTTATTCTAGTTAAAATCTCATTATTTCATTAAATTTTTATTTTGTTGATCCTCATTTTTGTTTCAATATTTTCATAAAATTCAAGGAAAATTTTTTTTTTTATTGAACCTCTTTCTAACATTCTTTTAGCTCAATCATCTTCAGTTAGTGCCTAATACTATTATTGGGCAGTCTTGGTGTGCAGTGTGTGGTTTAACCTAACAAGATGGTGGGCCCATCATTATCTTTTTTTTGGTAACTAAGGGGGCCAAGCCCGACTCTACTTGGATACTTAGCGAGGGATACTTCATCCCACACAGTCTCCTTTCACGATCTACATAACTTTAGCTGGTGGACATGTATAGTCCATCCTTCCTTCTTATTGAATGTAACTTAGTCTAGTCATCATATCTACACATCGGTTCGCTTCACGATATACGTTGTTGACTGTCACTTACCAATTTCTTTTCATCATTTCTTTGATCTAGTTCATGTTGTTGCTGTACCCGTGTACCTCCAAGTTCTTGTTCACTACTTTTACAATTATTTCTGCATCGCTCTCCAGTTCAATTTTCTTGAAGCTTATTTCCTATCACATTAGTAGCCTTCTAAGCAAGCTCTAGCTTCTATTTGTACTGGCCACATCACGTTAAGTTCCATTTAGAATCCCCTGATCCACTCACCACAATCCCCTCTAATAACTCCACCACAACTCGATTCGCCTTGACCAACCCATCTCCCATCAATTTTTAGTTTGCACCATCCCTTCAAAGGAGGTTAACATGACATCATATATATTTTTTCTTGGGAGGTTTGAGTTGTTCACAAGAACATTTTGGTCTGTACTAACTCAAGTATTTGAAGATGGCTTCACCTTTGTTCTGAGTCTTGAAAGTGCAGATCATGAACTGGCCATTCCTCCATCTCTATAGATACCAACACCGTATTGCAAATATCTCCGGCCAATCTACCTTATTTGAAATTCTCCGGTGATATCATAAGTTCTCATTGAACCAATCCTTCCAGCTTCTGTAAAAAAATTTGTGCCAAGAATTCCTACGTATTAAACTTTTCCACAAGTCAGCAGCATGTGGGCAATTTCTCAAAACCTGGAGATGATCGTCTTTTTGTTGCTGGCAAACTGGACAAGTTCCGCTACCCCCCATCCTACTTACTTGTGACCCTCTTTGTTGCTAGCTTTTTAAGACCCACCATCGACATGAATACTCTGATTCTTTCAGGAACTTGCAAGTTCCAAATGAACTTCCATTTGTTATTGCCACTTGCAATTCTTGGATTTATTAGCCAATTGTATGCATTAGCGATTGAAAAGTCCCTGTTGCTAGCAGGCTTTCAACTTAACCTTATATGCTTGCTGTTTAACGACACATTCACAATATTCCATTAAAAGTCTTCATATACTTTGATTAGCTCTTTCTAGAATTTAGAATTTCCTTGTTTGGCCTTCAAGTCTTGACCCAATGATGCCTCTCTACCATACTTCTCAATTAAGACTTTAACCCAAAGACTCTCAAGTTCGTTTAATAATCTCCAAATGTTTTCATGAGAAAAAGTTTGTTCATCAATTTAAGAGATCTAATCCCTACCCTTCCTTCAGTTTTTGGTTGACACATTTGATGCCATGCCACAATGCAACTAGGGGCCTCTCCACTACAGTTCCTGTCTACTCCCTCTCCACTTAGCATCTCCACCATTGGATTTGCTTTCAATGGTGGAGATCTATTACAAATGGAAAAAATAATATACGATCGCTAATTTTTCCATTTTTAATAAATCGCCACCATTGAAAGCAAATCCAATGGTGGAGTTGCTAAGTGGAGGGGAAGTGGAGAGACAGTGTAATGGAGAGGTCCTTGCCGGTTTGGGTGTGTATATATTCTGATTTAATGTAATTAGGATTTGTGTAAATTGACATTTATATCTGTCTGCCAATATCAGTGAAAATAGTTATATATGATTTCCTAGATATTAGGTCATACCAATGAAAATTATGGATAAAATACAGACAAAGAAAAATGGAAAATAAAAGCTAGATCTTAATTGAAACTATATCCTTGAAAGCACCAAATTATATTGCATTCCCTTAGCACTTGGATTATATTAATCAAAATGTCAATTTACAATCTTGTCCCTTTTAATTTAAATATAATATAATAGTAGTTATGGTCAAAATAGTCCAAGTGCGTCCCAAGGGTATTTTATGGGTTATTTTTAAACCAGTTTAAATTTAATCAAAAAGGGTAAAAGAGTCTTTTGTGTTATAGAATAAGTATAATTTAGGCTTCATGAGACTTCTAATTAATTCAGAAATTTTGTTTCTATATGGGAACTAGCTTTAATTTTCCCAGAAAAAATTTCAAACATGATTATTCGCCAACAAAAATTTATAAAGTGATTGTTTTCTCCGAATTCTACATGATATACACATGTCTTTTTTCTTTGTTTAGAATATAGAACCAAAATCTTTTATAAAAGCAAAATCACTTCTTATTAACAATTTTTTTGACTATTCATTTATTTATTAAAATGATCGTATCTCTTCGACATTTTTCGCAACATTTCTTTACCATCAATCCACCACTATTTTTTAAAATGGAAATTTTTTGTGAATCTTGTTCAACCAGATATTGCTCTAGTTATATCTTTGAGTATAATTATATTTATAAATATAAATTATCAGTCATTTTTATTTAATTTATATCATTTTTGTTAGCATAAATCAATCATCAGCATCAATTTCACGTATAAAAAGTTGTAATACCTTATTTAAAATTAAACAGGTGAAATTGACTCCATCTCCATGAATACACTATTACACTAATTTATTGGTTATTTCCTAATCTCCTACATTTTTATTTATTTGTAGTTAGACCTAGGTAATCAAACCCAAACAAGGTCGCATACTAATTGCTAACCCAGCCGGTCTGGTTCGGGTTTGATTACCTGGCAACAAACCGTCTTGCTATTAACCCAAGAAACCTGAAAATTCGATGGGTTGACTTGGGTTGCATTTAAAAAAAATAGTTTTGAAAATGACATAATTTGTATTTTTTTAATTTTAATGATAATTTTGATATTAATGACTATTAGTTTAGTGACCAAAAAATTATTTGTAAGAATATTTTGTTGACATTTATCTATTTAAAAAATTATTAAGACGAATATTTGGTGAATATTGACTATAATGTCATAAATAATAGATTTATACTATTAAGTCAATATGTCAAAGAAATCGTAAATAATATTGGACAAATATGTCATTATTTTGTTAGTAGTTCAATGTATTGAAATAGTATTTAATATTTGGATGGTATGATTCTAATTTAAAATTCAAATTATTTTATTTCACATCAGTTTGACTCCCGAGTCAACTTCGAGTTGACCCACTGTCTCGACGGTTGTAGATACTGGGCTTGATTTGATAACCTTGGTATATATAAAAGTTGGATTAGGTGTTTCTTTTATTGGGAAGAGTTTACATGATTTGGCACCCCACCAACATGTATTTTTTTATTTCTTGTTATTGCTACATCAACTTTCAGGTAAGCAGTTTGAGTCAACCATCGTTCAATATAAACAGATATTAGTAGTGATGGTAATTTTGCCCTTGTTTAAAAAGTTTATTGTTACTTTTGTATCTTCAAAAAGTATATGGTGATGGATGCACTTTTGGAAAAAGTTCATGGGTATTTCTGCACTATACCCCTGATTTTACCTTGTTATTGTTTAGAGTTGTTGAATGGTATGGCAATAAGTGGGTCATTTTATTCACAAATCATTCTTTAATAAATTTATCTTTCTGATCCCTCCGAGTTCGGAGCTGTGAAGAAGAAGATAATGAACAAGTGTAGAGAAGAATGTAGCTTTGTAAAAGAGTGCCTATATTGTTGTTGCAAGGAGAGATGGAGGTGATGTGGGAAGAAAAGCTCAAGGCGAATGAGGGAGCAAGAAAGGGAGAGATGATGAGGTAAATATGATGTGAAGGCTAGGGAAGCATTTGTTGGTCAACTAACCATTAATCGTCAATGGTTGCTCTCTAATATCATCACTATCAAGACAATTTCATGATCACTTTATATATATATATTAAGATTGGGAGGGAGCATATATAACGGGTAAATACCAACAAATTAAATTCCAACAAAAAAATATGTCTATTGATTATTGCATGCAATCATTTCCCGTATATGATAAAAATAATTTATTAAATTAGCATGGTGATCATTTTTATCGATTAGTCCAAAAAATTCGAAAGTGTAATTCTTCGTTAATAAGGGTTGCATTGTAACTGCCTATCACTTCCAAATAAGAAACCAATGTTTATGGTAGTTGGTAGATGATAGCGGGGTGAAGTGCACTCATTAAGCTTCATGTGGAAGTTTTCCATTTGAAGTCTTACCAACTCTGTTGTACAGTGAATATCACATAACATGTTTCCCTATACTAAATCGGGCATTAACAGATGACAAGGGGGTTTGAATCTGTGTGTTCTAATTTTATTCGTTTGAGGTAATACTGTCTTTAATAATTTCTTTTTTTCTTTGTACAAGTATGGCTTTTTTTTTTCTTTAGTGATCAGCATGCCTTATGTGTAAAGAAGAAGAAAAGAAAAGATGCAAAAAACGATCAATGTAGTTTTGAGAGTTTGATACTAATTAATATTTCAAACATTTAGTTATTATTAGAAAATATTCTTGTTTCTATTTGATTTGATTGAAACATTTTATTAGAAAATATTTAGTCATTACTTGTCTATAATTAACTTTTTAATTTCCTTAGATGTTTTTATTTATGTTGACATTGAAATCATTACTTCTTGGAACTTAGTCAATTATTTAATTTGACTGTACATTGTGAGGGATTGTGCTATTCAAGGTTGGACAGATGGATAAAGTTCCTTTTATAGACAGATGGATAAAGTTCCTTTTATATTTTAATTTTCAACTTCATGTTATGATGATGCTTTACCGCATTAAAGATTGGGTGAAGGGTCAATTATAACCATCTACATTTACGAAAAGCTCACATGACACCATATTAAAAAATGTGGTTCAAAAGTACCTATATATATTACAAAAGAGTTCAAATGGCACCATATTAAATGTCAGGTCTGCTTGTTCCTACTAACTGTGTTAATTGTTAGTTGTGGGATCCAATCAATATCCCCACTCAACAGTACCCAGTCGAGAGGATGAGTATAAAGATCCAGTGAGGTTATACTATCACAACTTAGTTGCTCCTCGTTGGACAACATGTACTAAGGAAAACCCTGGACATAGGTTTTATGGTTGCCGATTTTACTCTCAGATAAGAATTAATTTGTTTTAAAGTGATGTTTCATCATTCCCCTTAATTTCACCTATTATGGTATCTTCATTCCCTCCATCAATTTCGTTATCCACAGTAGTATGGTGCCAGGTGAACCACATTTGAGCTGCCTCAGGCATTTAAGAACTCTTTTGTTATATACATATATAGGTACTTTTGAACCACATTTTTTAATATGGTGCCAAGTGAAGTTTTCCTAAATGTATATGGGTATATTTGACCCTTCACCCTAAAAAATTCTATAAAAAATTACCATTCTAACCCTCTTCCCCTTTCATGTTCAGCCTGAGTCTTCCACTATGGTTTAAGGATTTTATTCAAGTTGAATTTGGATGGTAACTGTATAGCTAAATGGGAAGAAAACATGAAGCCCTCTCAGCTAAGAAAGTTGGTAAAACTGAAAGTTCATGTGTAATTTGCTCCTATTAATTTCTTTTGTTCTTTTCCTTCCCTAAAATAATTCTTTTGTCTAGAATAGTTTCAAGTCTAGTGATTAAATTTGCTGATTTTCCATCCATTATTTTGATCATGCTGGGAAGTATGAATCGAAAGTTGCACACCATAAGCCTTTTATGAATTTGTACGGTCTTCAAGAAGTGTTTAGTATGTTTCAAAATATTGATTTTGTAATTGTGGATGGATTTTTTTAATACACATACAACAAAAGCAGCAACAAATCTTTTTCCCTCAATTAACCTCTTCTGCCTCTTTCACATCTTAGTTAATTAATTATTAGTGATTAGTTATCATTTATTTTTAGTATTTCTAGAAACAACACTGTGCTTAACTTCTGGTTCGATAGAGTCCATTGTTGAATTAATCATATACTAAAAGCATACATGTATATAAAACTTCTATCCATATCAGAGTAAATAGTAGTAGACATAAAAATACCTCTCTCCATGCTAATTGATCTGTAGAAAGAATCCATAAACCATGAAGCCCCTTGAACCACACTAAAAATAACAGAGAAATCTTTTGACTTGTAGATAGTCACAGTGATGGCATGTTTTGTGTTGTCGTCTCCAGTCAGGGAACTTCCTTTTTTATAAACAAATACGTGAATGGATATATCTTTATATAAGACATGTCTGTATTGTTCAAAAGGTGACCTTATTATTATTAATCTCCCATCAAAACTAATAATAATATTTTGGTCAGATAATTCCCTAAACTAATCCTATTGCATCTAACGTGCGGACCACACAGGGAGATATTTTAGTAATTAGAATATCCACTATAATCAGAATAACCATATAGGATATAATGAATTTCAAAATATCCTAATGTAATAATATAATAAAATATATATAATAAATAAGATATAAAATATCTAAAATTCTCCCACTTGGCCCGCAACTAATGTCATTTGTCATATCAAGGTTTAATTAAGTAATACTACAGGAATCATTGCGGTAAGTCCTCTTTACTCGAGTATTACCTTCCATGCATCACAAGTAGCACCCTTATTTAATGTGTCAAAACTTTATGAATAAACCTTAAATTCTTATTCGGTTCCAACTTGAATGTTTGTAATTAGTCTACAAAAATATAGGTACCAAAACCGAGACCAAAAACCACAACTTGAATTTCATTTCTTGATAGTTTCTCATCTAGATCACTAAATGTGATCCATCCATGATGAGATATTTGATCCTTTCATTTCTCTAAAAAGCATGCTCTTTAATAAAGGATATATACTTTATGTGTTTTATAACTAATTGACTTTACAATCATAAAACATGCTTAATGGGTTTGAATTAATTTAATAATTCCAATACCCCACGATAAAATTCCTTAAATAATTTTGTTACTTGCCTCTAAAAATGATTAACTTGGCATCTCATGATGAAAATAAGCAATTAATGATTGTTTAACAAGCTTGCACTCCCCATGAAGCAACTTGTTGAGTCATGAAAAAATATATCATAATGTTAACTCTTTGAAAGTTAACACATCTTAATGAACTAAACAAAATTAATCATTCAATAAGACTTACTTTCCTATAAGTAAAGTATGAAAATTTGATGTACATTTAATAACATACTTCATTACTTGCAACCTTTTCATTTATTCAAGCAAGAATTTTCCTGAGAGACCTTCTAATATCCTTTTGCAATGGCATTGCTCATGTGTGGGCACATTTAACAAGAACATGTCTCAATAATGAAATCAGAAGGAATAATCATCTTCTTCGCTGTATGAAGATCATATTAGAGATATGGACAATCTGATCATAATCTCACAATAGGCGTTACATAGGTAATACCTTTTGTACATGGATGTTGAAGTGTTTGTGATTGTTGGTTACTTATGATACTCCCAATTATTTTGAGAATAATCCCTTTTATATATTCTAAAAGAATACTACACATAAAACAACCATAGTCACAACATTAGAACAATGGTTATCCTTCTTAATGTAATGCCCTAACTTAATAAGTATGAGCAACATGCATCATACTTATAAATTGTATATGATTACAGTCCCACTAATCTAGTGATGCAAACATGATCATGATACTCTCAACATGCTTGTGCATGTGATTTATTACGATACCTTAATCACTATCATGAGACATGCTCATTAAAAAAAATTCATGAAATTCTCCCATTTGAATTTATATATATCTCCTTATAGAAAGATAATAGAAATATTTCATTTATGTTCTATTCAATGTTCCTGAAGTACATCATGTTGTAAGTAGGAAATGTCAAATTTTCATCATCATTGATCTTAACTCAATCGTTAATGCAATTGAAGTTGCACAAACAAGAGTATCATTTATCAATTTCAAGATATCTCTTATTTATTTTGAGATAATCCTTTATAATCGATAAAATACTTAATTTGATGTGTCTCAATTTACTAGCATGAGCAAATTGATGATTTTAGAATTTCATAATATTTTACATTTATCTCAACATTCTGAGTTTAATGTGAAAAAATATTCCACCATAATTAGAAGTTATGATGCTTCACATGTGATCGCCCTTAATGAGCTTGATCACTCCCACTAATTATGACACTACGAAATAATTTGACATTTTTGAAATACTACACAACCTTAAAAAATGAGATGGACAAAACATTTTAAATCATAAGACTTTATGCATTTTCACCAAAATATGCAGTTTAAGTCTCTAAATATATTTTCCTTCTATACTATTTCCTTCATAAGATAATTCTATATAATTGTGTATTATAAACTGATCTTCCAACCTTTTAGATTTCAAAATGATAAAAATAGAAAATTTGTTTGAAATCCCATAATTGTCTTGAGTGTCTCCCTTAATAGGAAAACAAAATGTATAAGCTGTAATACTCTATATGGCTATTTATTTTATTTTTCTTCTCTCAATCGTATGTTGAGTTCATTATGCGAAGAAACTTCACATATAGATGATTTCAAAATCCATCAATGATGTACTCTTCATTTCACTAATCACCTTTATTGACTCCATATATTAAACTATTAAGTAAACAACCGCTTTTTGCTCTATATACCTAAAAGTGTAACAAATGATACTTCTTAATTATAAAGCATAATTATTCAGGTATTGTGAAAAGCCAAATGTAAGGGAAATGAAACATTTCATATATTAGAACCAAATAATAATGCATAAAATCTCTAACTAACCATGACCTTTCAAGTTTCTTTAAGTAACATGATGGTCTATATGATCCTTTCTGTAAACCATGTTAGAATCTTAAGTTTTGATGAGGACTGGACCCATAGATAACATAAGTAAAATGAACAATTAGCCTATAACTTAGTCTGGAATAAATTGAGATAAGAATCATGTTAAATGACTAAGTAAAAGAGTGTAGGTTACCATAACATTGAACAAGTAAAATCTTACAGATAACAGATACATTATCGCTAAGTTAGAACCTATCGCTAACAAATGGAAGGCTTAGGATAACATTAGCTAATGAAGACTTAGCAATAATATGAAGAAAAGTCAATATCTCTATTGCTAAGACCTTTACTATCGCTAATATAATGAGTTGAGCTACCCTAAGCAAGCAAAGAACAGTATATCACTATCGCTAAGCTCTGTACAAGTATATTACTATCTCTAAGGCCCCATAGATAACATGGATAACACAAAGGGGGAGAATGTTAGAACAGCTAGCAGTAATGAACCAAGTTAGCTAGCGAAAACATGATTAGCTATCGATAACAGAATACTTGAAATAACTTGGACATTCAGATAGCTGATACAGTATCTTTGAGCAAATGAGCTAATAAGATAACTATCGATAACATAGTTACTAGTGATAACATGATTAGCTATCGATAGAAAAATACTTGTTGAAATAACTTAGATAATTAGATAAGCTAATACATTGTCTTTGAACATGGAGCTCATAAAAAACACTAGCGATAACACCTACTGTGCTTCACATGAATACTTTTTTAGCTAACAGCTAAGTGCATGACTTACACTATTAAGCTAGCGATAGCCAAGGGTGTTAGCGCTACTGAAAAAGCTGCTATGCAAGTACAATGGTTGCAGGTGATCGTTACTCACAGTCTCTATCTCTCTTAGCCCATCCCCTGAAATATTGATTGAAGCAAGAGAAGAAAGTTGACAAAGATGAAGAACAACATTAATTGCCAACGGCTAAGAGCTCTTAACGACTAATTTCAAACGGCCTCTTGAAGCTGAAAGAAAAGGCAAGCTGTGAAGAGTTATAAATATCAAGACTTGAGCATTTATGATAACTCACGAACTGACTCACTCACACACACACATAGAGACGAACCAGCATTCAATATTCCCATCTACTCTCTGCTCACAAAAGCTCAAAGTCTTTATTACTCTTAGTGAGATTATTTGTACTTAAGTGTTTATCAAAATCTGTTCACTGAGGGAACTCATTAATTGAAATCCTCTACTGTTTGAGGTTGTTCTAAAGTTTGGGGCTTTAGGACAGGGTTGTGTCCTTACAATTTGTAAGGAGGAGCGTTTAGAGGAAAGTCTAAAGCTCTGTTGTAAAGGTTGGCAGGTGAACCTGTTTTTGTAAAACCTGTGGTATAGTGGAACCCAACGACTAGTTGGAGAACTGGACGTAGGCATTGTGTTGGCCGAGCCAGTATAAAAGATTGTTTTGTGTTTTTATGTTTTTCTTTAAATCACAATTCACCCCTTCTTATGCGTTTTTGCCATTCTCATTTGGTATCAGAGCATGTCTTCTCCTTTTGATTCCAACGAGTCTGAGAAGAAAAGATCAAGATGGCATCGTACGAGAATATTCTGCCTGAAGGAAGCTCCATTAACAAACCCCCTAGTTTTGATGGAAAGCACTATACTTTTTGGAAACTCAAAATGAAGATCTACATCAAAGTCAATGGGTATAAAATGTGGAAGATTATAGAAGAAGGGGATATTGTGCCTATGAATATTTTAGGCAATCCAAAGAGTGAAAGTGAATTTACTCATGATGACATTGCTGATCTCGAATTGAACAGCAAGGCAATTCTCATGATTCAAAGTGCTCTTAGTCAGACTGAGTTTTTCAGAGTCAGCCACTTGAGCACTGCCAAGGAAATATGGGAAGCTCTGCAGGTTGCTCATGAAGGAACATCTGGAGTGAAAGATAGAAGAGTTGAAATGGTTGTTGAGGAGTTCCACAAGTTTGAAATGATAGAAGGTGAAAATATAAGATATTTGGAGATCAGATTCACTCATCTTATCAACAATCTTGCTGCTCTAGGAAGAAAAATTTCAGAGAAAGAGTAAGTCAACAAGATTCTAAAAGTATTAAAGGGTGATTGGCTCATGAAGGTCACTGCTATTCAAGAAATGCAAGGAGAATCAACCAAGTCCATCACGGCCTTGTTTAGTAGTCTTGCTGAGTGTGAGCCAACTTTGATAGTTTAAAGGGAAGCTCATGGAAATTCTAAAAAGAAGTCTCTTGCCCTTGTTGTATCTGAAAGAGATGAAGTTGATGATGAAGATGAAGATCTAGATGATGAAGATATGGCTTTCATGGTTAGAAAGTTTAAGAAATTCTTTATGAGAAGAGGAAGGTTCCAGAAGGGTGGTTATAGCTTCAGAAAGGATTCTTA
Organism: Mimosa bimucronata; assembly: GCA_037074515.1. Classification (NCBI taxonomy): domain Eukaryota; kingdom Viridiplantae; phylum Streptophyta; class Magnoliopsida; order Fabales; family Fabaceae; genus Mimosa; species Mimosa bimucronata. The sequence continues at coordinate 23,113,008 of CM073445.1, read as the reverse complement.
GAAGGATAAAGCTCCTGTGTGTTTTGAATGTCAGAAGTTTGGTCATTTCAAAGTGGAGTGCCCAAGTCTTCAGAGATTCAAGGAAAAGGAGAAAAAGAAGGAGAAGTCCTTTGGAAAGAAGAAAGCCTATGTATCATCCATTTGGGGTGATAGTTCAGATGAGGAAGATAGCGATAATGAAGAGAGTGCCAATCTCTACCTAGTTGCTCAAGAGGAGCAATGTGACTCTGAGGTATATGATTCTGAATCTACCTATTCTGAACTTCAAAGCATGTATGATGAAATGCATACTGAATTAATTAAGCTTGCTAAAGAAGTTGTAGGTTTAAGAAAAGAAAACAAGGAACTTAAGAAAAATATTTCTTCTTCTACATCCAAAGTTCCTTCTGTACTATCGATAGAAGAGAAGCTATCACAAACTCCTAGAGTTGAGCCATCGATAGCTAGTCCTCTATCGATAGCTAATCCTCCTACAACAAATTCTGATTGTTGCTCTAGCTATGAAAACTTGTTGAAGGAGAAAGAAAAGCTTTCAAATGCTTTAGAAAAATTTACAAAAGGCTCAGAGATGCTAAAAGTAATTTTAAAGGACCAAAAAGCTTTTAGAAACAAAACTGGCATTGGTTATGAGCCAAAGCAAAAAGCTTCAAAGAAATGGGTAGAACCCAAGGTGAAACCTTATTTAAAGTATTTTAGAAAATCTTCTGAATACTCTTCACCATATAGTTTTTGTAACTATTGTAACAAAAAAGGCCATACTCAATCTACTTGTAATCCAAGAAAATATGGAATTGGTAGTTCTTATAAGTGGGTTCCTAAAGGAACTCATGTGCCTAAGGTTTTTACAAACCTAGAACTCAAGACTAATCCTAAAGGACCCAAGAAAGTTTGGGTACCTAAATCTGTCTAACTTGTGCAGGTGTGCCTTAAAGCATCCAACAAAGGAAAGTGGTACATTGATAGTGGATGCTCAAGGCATATGACTGGTGACAAGGACAAGTTCAACAATATAGTGATAAAAGATGGAACCAAAGTCAGTTTTGGTGGAAATCAAAGTGGAAAGATCACTGGAGTTGGTGAAGTTGGTCCTGTCAAAGATGTGTACTTAGTGGATAGTCTCTGCCATAACTTGCTAAGTGTCAGCCAAAGCACTGACCATGGTAACTGGGTTATTTTTGATTCCAATGAATGCCTCATTGTTGATAAAAAGGATTTAGATATAAATAAAACTAATCTTAAGTGTAAGCTAAAAGCAAATAGAAATGGTAACTTATACACTTTAGATTTATGCCAACAACTTGAAGAAAAATGTTTTATTTCAAATGATGAAACTTGTTGGCTATGGCATAAGAGACTAGCTCATGTAAATTTTACTCAACTTGATAAGCTAGTTAAAAAGGAGCTAGTCATAGGTATTCCTAGTTTTCGGGCTAAGCATGATTTAATCTGTGAATCTTGCCAAAGGGGTAAACAAACAAAGTCTTCGTTTAAAACCAAGAAGACAGTTTCCACAAGTAGGCCATTGGAACTAATCCACATGGATTTAGTTGGGCCTGCAAGAGTGAAATGTCTAGGTGGAAGTCTATACACTCTTGTAGTTGTGGATGACTATTCAAGGTTTACTTGGACTATGTTTCTTTCCTCAAAGCATGAAACTTTTGATGCCTTTTGTGTACTTGCTAAGAAATTGCATAATGAAAAAGGCACCAAGATTGTAGCAATTAGGACTGATCATGGAGGAGAGTTTGAGAACAAGGAGTTCATGGAGTTGTGTGATGAAAGTATTGAACACAACTTCTCTGCCCCTTGTACTCCTCAGCAAAATGGTGTTGTTGAGAGGAAGAATAGAGTGCTCACAGAGATGGCAGGAGCATACTAAATGAGAAGCAAGTGCCTTAAATGTTTTGGGCAGCTGCAATGAGCACAGCATGCTACATCTCAAATAGAGCATATATCAGAAAGGGGATGGAGAAGACTCTATATGAACTCTACAAGGGAAGAAAACCCAACATCAGTCATATGAGGATCTTTGGATCTAAGTGCTACATTCACAACAATGGGAAGGTAAACTTAGGTAAATTTGACCCTAAATCTGACATTGGCATATTCATAGGTTACTCAAATAGGAGTAAGGCATATAGAGTCTATAATAAAAGAACTTAAACTGTTGAAGAGTCAATGCATGTAGTATTTGATGAAACTCCTCATGAAAAGCAACATTGTGTTGATGAGGATGAAGATTTTTCAAAAATTTTAAGACCTTCTTTATGGAAGCACCAAAGCCATCGATAGTGAATGCTGAGGAAAATGCTAAAGATGATCAAGATGAAGCTAATGAGCCTCAATCTTCCATAAGACATCTTAAGCACCATCCTCCTAAACAAATAATTGGAGAAATGTCAAAAGGTGTTAGAACCAGAAGGCAACTACAAAATGAAATGGAATTTTCTACCTTTATTTCTGAAATTGAACCAACTTATGTTGATGAAGCTCTTGCTGACTGTGACTGGATAGTTGCAATGTAGGAAGAACTTAATCAATTTAAAAGAAATCAAGTTTGGGACTTAGTACCTAGACCAAGAAATCATCCTATCATTGGTACTAAATGGGTTTTCAAAAACAAACTTGATGAAGCTGGTCAAATTGTCAAAAATAAAGCCAGATTAGTTGCCAAAGGGTATAACCAAGAAGAAGCCATTGATTATGAAGAAACCTTTGCTGCAGTTGCAAGACTTCAAGCAATAATGATTCTTCTAGCTTTTGCATCCATCAAAAATATTAAACTTTATCAAATGGATGTTAAGAGTGCCTTTCTTAATGGCTATATCAAAGAAGAGGTATATGTAGAACAACCTCCTAGTTTTGAAGAAAACTCTAAGCCTCACCATGTTTACAAACTTAAAAAGGCTCTTTATGGTCTCAAACAAGCACCTAGAGCTTGGTATGAGAGACTTAGTACATTTATACTTGAAAAAGGATTTTCTAGAGGAAAATTAGATACTACTTTATTCATCATGCATAAAGATAAACATATGCTCATAGTTCAAATTTATGTTGATGATATTATCTTTGGTGCAACTAATGAAAAGCTTTGTGAAGAGTTTACTAAGATGATGCAGGGTGAATTTGAAATGTCTATGATGGGAGAATTAACATTCTTCCTAGGCCTACAGATAAAGCAAAAGAAAGATGGCATCTTCATCTCCCAAACCAAGTATTGTAAGGAGATTCTCAATAAGTTTGGGATGGAGCAATCTAAAGATGAGGACACTCCCATGAGTACCTCTGCCAGCTTAGATGCGGATGCCAAGGGCAAAGTAGTTAGTCAATCTCTTTATAGAGGGATTATAGGTTCTTTACTTTATCTAACTGCTAGTATGCCTGATATTCAAGTTAGTGTAGGAATGTGTGCTAGATATCAAGCAAATCCTAAAGAGTCCCACTTGACCAATGTAAAAAGGATTTTACGATATTTACAAGGGACTCAAGAGCTTGGGCTGTGGTATCCCAAGGGAACTCAAGAGTACCTTCTTGCTTATACTGACTCTGACCATGCAGGTTTTAAGACAGATAGAAAAAGTAAAAGTGGTCAACGTCAATTCCGTGGTAGCTGTTTGGTCTCTTAGGCTAGCAAGAAGCAAAATTGTGTCTCTCTTTCATCCACAGAGGCTGAATATATTGCAGCAGCAAGTTGTTGTGCTCAAGTCTTATGGCTTAAGCATCAACTAAGAGATTTAGGTTTGGAATTCCTGAAGTGCCTATTCTTTGTGATAACACAAGCACAATAAGCTTAGCCAAGAATCCAGTTCATCATTCCAGAACCAAGCATATTGATGTGAGGCATCACTTCCTAAGAGATCATGTTCAGAAGAAGGATGTCAAGGTGGAGTTCATCTCAACAAATTTGCAACTTGCTGATATCTTCACCAAACCTCTTGGGTCAGACCAATTTAGCTTCATTAGAAGAGAATTAGGAATGGTGAATCCAAATGAGCTGTAAATATTTCTGACTTAATTCTTTATTTGATTTCATTTTATTCATATAGATCAATCACTAACTTAGGCATCGGAGTGCCAAATCTTAAGTTTTGCAGGACTGACCAATCGATAGTGAGTTTCACTATCGTTAGCATATGCAGGACAAAGCTAAGTTTGAGCTAAGATTATCATCGCTAGCCAAAAGCATTATCGATAGCAAAGTCAGCTATGGATAGCTGGAAGGAGTGAGTGATAAGGCTAAGTCACTTACTCAGTGTGGGATCATGCCTGCTAGCGATAGCAAGTCACTTAAACAAGTCAGAATGCGTAACGTTAGCGAGTGTAGTTGCATTCACGAACACTCACAATTTCTCTTCTACTCCAAAACTCTCTAAACACTCAAGCATACACATTCTCAAATCTCTCTTTTCCCTAAACCCTAAAATGGCCAGAACCAAAGTTCCTATTGACAAGGCAACCTCTAGCGCTAATACCTCTTCCAAATCCACTAACAAAAGGTCGCGTGCCCAGAAAAATGTCTCATTCTCTAAAGACGTAGTTGAGAGCAACCCCAAAAGAAAAAAAGAAAGCTCCACTGGGATACCCTATTTGGAAGATTCCCTTGAAGCTCCAAGCACATACTTCGCAGATAAGGGAACCCTAGATAGGGCTACAGTATGGGTGGATTTGGAATACTTCAAGCAGCAAGGTTTTGATTTAGATGCTTGGCTGCTTCCTTACAAGGATTGGCTGAGTGTGAAGAATGACTATAATGAAGAAGTGTTAAGATCATTCTACTCCAGTCTAAAACCCCTTCCAGAATACAAGAAAGGGAAACTTGTGAACATCTCCTTCCAAACCATTGTGAGAGCAAGAAGCATCATTTTTGGATGAAGGGCTATCAACAAGATTTTGGGGATCTCTGGGGAAGAGTTCAATACATGGTATATGCCTAAGAAGTATCCTGAAGAAGAGCTTGAGGAGATATATGAGACAAACACCAACAAGCCACCTGATATGCTTATGATCAATAGGATCCTTCACTATGTCTACACAAGGATTATGACTCACAAGTCAGGGAACTTCAGCAGCTTTCCAAAGATTGACAACCCATGGTTGCCTAACCTCATTCAAAAGGTTCCCCTCAATCCAGGCCAGGTGGTGTGCATGGAGATGCATAGGTTCCTGTCTGACAAATCTCCCAAGGCTCCTCTACCCTATCCTCAGCTAGTATCTCACATCCTGGAATTTTCAAAGATTAAATCATTAGGGGATGGAGAGAACAAGAAGTATAAGCAGCTCACTACCACTACCCTAAAGAGAATGGGAATTCCAGTGGGCGCCAATTGGGGTGTTTTTGCCTCTCAATCCCAAGCTTCTCATGCTCCTTCTTCCTCAGCTCAGCCTAATTCTGTTAAGAAGAAGCTCAGTCAAGAAGGGCTCCTTCTCCTGCTGCTGCTACTGCTTTATCAAAGTCTTCTATTCTCTCAAGAGAAGCAATTGAGGAGATCATCTTCAGAGTCTCTGCCGAGTTCAACCTCGCCTTGGAAGCTCAGAAAGCATAATTGATGAAGTCTATCCTAGAGCTTAAGGCACAAGTGAGAAATTTGGACGACTACCTCTGCCTTGTCCCTGAAGATTTCAACCAAAGGGCAACGTATGCTCACCCTCAAGGTACATCATCAAACCACTCCCCTACTCCATCTCAACATAGCCAACACCATTCTCCTACCCAAACTCACCACTCTCCAATTCCAGAAACCACCCAAGTCCCAACCACTTAAGAAACCCCTATCGCTAACCCCTCCCCTAGCGATAGCCACCACTCCCAAGTCCCAACAACTCAAGAAACCCATATCGCTAACCCCTCCCCTAGCGATAGCAACCAAAGCACACACACTCCCTAAATCTCACAACCAACCCCTATCACTAATCCCTCTATTAGCAATAGCACTCATATCCCTACCACAACCAATAGCGATACTAACCCTCCTATCTCTTCTCCAAACCTTGGCCAAACCCTTATCCCTGGTGATGATGACAAAAAGGGAGGAGAATATTCCAGCTCTTGTGGATGCTTTTATGGTTACTAAAGAGATTGAGGAAGTAGTCAGAGGCATTGCTCGCAGTTACATGGAGTCTGAGGACCATAAGACCCCTTCTCCTCAAGCTTCCAATGAGCCTCTTACTCAAACTTCTAATGCTCCTCCTCCTAATGCTCCAGAAGTGGATAGTTTTGCCAAGGCAGTTATGATTACGGAGAAGCATGGCATTCCTCCAAGTGTTAAATCTGCAGAACCAGTTCCAGTTTCTGTCATTCCTCCAGGAGCTGATGTTGAAATAACAATTGAAGACAAACCTAGAACTGGAGATAAGGTTAAAGATGATATTCAGAAGATGCTAGTGCTTGACCAAGAGGAAAGCCAGAGAAGGGGTCTCTTTCAAAGTTATTCCTATGGCTTCTCCTGAGGAACCTAAGGGAAGAGCATAAAGGATCAAGCGAGTGGCTGCTAAGAATCCTCCTCCCAAGTTGACAAAAGAAGAAAAGAAGGCTATTGCAGAGGTCTTGATAAAAGAGAAAGAGGCTGCTGCTAAGGCTAAGAAGGCTGTTGCTGAGGCAAAGAAAAAGGCAGAGAAAGAGGCTACAGAAAAAAAGAAGGAAATTAGCAAAGGAAATTGCTCAAGGGAAAAAAGTATGGGTATATCAAAGGAGGTTTCACAAGTCTAAGGATGCCTCCAAAGATGTCTCTCTCACTGAACCCATTCAGACCATTGAACAAGACAAATTCTTCTACTTGAATCCTCTATTTCTGATGGACCTGATGAAGAATACATAACCTCAGCCTCTGGAGCAAAATTCAACAATGAAAAACCCCTAGCCTTTAGGAACCATTCTGCATACACTTCATTCTTAGTTGATCCTGATAATTTTGATCCTGAAAAGATATAATTATTTTGCAAAGTCAATATAATTTATATGTTTGTCTTAATTTATGCTCTGTACATGCTTTATCTTATATATGTTTTTACTTATGTTTTGTCATCATCAAAAAGGGGGAGAATGTTAGAATTTTAAGTTTTGATGAGGACTGGACCCATAGATAACATGGATAACACAAAGGGGGAGAATGTTAGAACAGCTAGCAGTAATGAACCAAGTTAGCTAGCGATAACATGATTAGCTATCGATAACAGAATACTTGAAATAACTTGGACATTCAGATAGCTGATACAGTATCTTTGAGCAAATGAGCTAATAAGATAACTAGCGATAACATAGTTACTAGCGATAACATGATTAGTTATCGATAGAAAAATACTTGTTGAAATAACTTAGATAATCAGATAAGCTAATACATTGTCTTTGAACATCGAGCTAATAGAATACAATAGCGATAACACCTACTGTGCTTCACATGAATACTTGTTTAACTAACAGCTACGTGCAGGACTTACACTATTAAGCTAGCGATAGCCAAGGGTATTAGCGCTACCGAAAAAGCTGCTATGCAAGTACAATGGTTGCAGGTGATCGTTACTCACAGTCTCTATCTCTCTTAGCTTATCCCCTGAAATATTGATTGTAGCAAGAGAAGAAAGTTGACAAAGATGAAGAACAACATTAATTGCCAACGGCTAAGAGCTCCTAACGACTAATTTCAAACGGCCTCTTGAAGCTGAAAGAAAAGGCAAGCTGTGAAGAGTTATAAATATCAAGACTTGAGCATTTATGATAACTCACGAACTGACTCACTCACACACACACACACATACAGAGACGAACCAGCATTCAATATTCCCATCTACTCTCTGCTCACAAAAGCTCAAAGTCTTTATTACTCTTAGTGAGATTATTTGTACTTAAGTGTTTATCAAAATCTGTTCACTGAGGGAACTCATTAATTGAAATCCTCTACTGTTTGAGGTTGTTCTAAAGCTTGGGGCTTTAGAACAGGGTTGTGTCCTTACAAGTTATAATGGGGAGCGTTTAGAGGGAAGTCTAAAGCTCTGTTGTAAAGGTTGGCAGGTGAACCTGTTTTTGTAAAACCTGTTGTATAGTGAAACCCAACGAGGAGTTGGAGAACTGGATGTAGGCATTGTGTTGGCCGAGCCAGTATAAAAGATTGTTTTGTGTTTTTAAGTTTTTTTAAAGCACAATTCACCCTCCTCCTGTGTGTTTTTGCCATTCTCAAACCATGCATTGATTTGAGCTAATAAGGTCAGAGATCTTTGAATCCCATTCTTTATGAACCCTTAATCCATTTGATAGAGACATTTGATAATCTCCTACACCACAAAATTTGAAGAAATCCTACTCATCATAAGTTTAAACAAAATGAGATTTTAAATGCAACAATGCAATATTATATCAGTAGCTGTCTCCAATCAAACCTTTCATTGTAGCATAGTATCATTTAAATATTTGCTCCGTTATGGCTTTGGAGTTGGCATATGATAATCCTCTTTTATAATCTCATTTTCCTCTAATATTGAGCTACACTTTTACATATATTTTTTCATTGAATACTTTGGTATGCATGAAAGTATAACAACTCATACCAATGAGATTTAAAAGATGAAAAAATTCTCCCACCACATTTATGGACATACCTTGTACCAAATTATTTCATGGAGAATCACTTTATGATCAATACATAATATAGTGACCTTCATAAGAATATCATGTATTCATTGTTCATTCCAGAATTGAATCTCAACTTTGTTCCATTCATTATGTACCAATCAATAATCAGTCCTTAATCAAGAATTGTTGTAATAAGACAATTAAATCCCATAAAACTATCTCATGACTAGTATTGATTTGTACTAGAACTTCCTTAATGTCAAGTTCAATTAGATTGAAGAAGTGACATTTATTTTCTTCTAGATTTGACGACTATGCATTTAATCTCACCAATAAAGATATGACAATCTTTTGTTGCAAGATCAAAATTAACATATATCATACTTACACTACATGAGGCAATTTAACCGTCACATTTAGATGTATGCTTACCAATTCAAATTATACAATTATAAATTTCATATTACTAAGGCCTACTTGTGGGCAAATACATTAGCATAGGATATATTTATATTCATTTATTGGTGAAATTAGAATGCATTTATATTACTTAAAAAACATAAGGCTACCTGTAAGCAACGATTAATTACAACCAGAGATTTAATCACACCTGATGTCATTAACATAAATTTTGTATAACAAAAATCTACCTGTGGGCAAAGACATTAGCATACTATAAATTTATCTCCACTTAATGGTAAACTTAGAACGCAATTATGTTCCCTAATACCTGTGGGCTACTTAAGAAACACAATGCCATTTCTATTTCATCTGAAATAATTAAATACATGATTATAATTTATCTCCCTATGGGAAAAGATAAATTATAACCGAACATTCAATTTCTACATTTAAAGCATGTAAGGATGTTTTGGCTATTCCTTACATACTCACATAGACATCGCTAACATTATGTATATTAATTGTACTTCTAAAGCAAAAGATGATATTATAAATCCACATGTGATTCATTGCGAACACAATATATGTACACAAATCACAAATATCGCATTTTGTACAATTAAAATTCCATATGTATACACAATATTAATGAGAATTTAATTAAATAATTTAATCAATTAAAACATACATGTGAATAAAGAAATCTATTCATCTTATTATAATTGATATTTTAAAAAACATATGTGCATTTAAATTTCATATATGAACAAACTTGATGGAGAGTTTAACTATTTAATTTAATCAACATAAGTGACTAAACAAATAAAAATCAAAATCTTACACTTCGATTAAATTAAAATTACTCATTGATCATGGTTGATATTTTAAAATGTCATGTGATAAAATTATGCATGCAACTATAATCAGCATTGCTAATATTTACCTGTGGGCAAAAATACTAGTATAATATGTATTATCTTAAATTGGTGAAATTAGAACACACTTATATTTTCCAATACCTGTGGGCTACTTAAAAAATATTATGTCATTCTATTCCACTGAGGAAAATATGCAATCACAAATATCAATCAAGTGCATGTGAACTCTACATATGCACAATCCTTCATAAGAATTTAAATGATTGATTTAATCAACAAAAAATTTGACTAAATAACCATAATATTAAACCCTCCCACTATTTTGAGCATCCAAACTGTTTAAAAAAATTAATTTTCATATTTTACCTTAAAACATTTTTGCAAACCTAATTAAAAAATTGTCCAAAATTAATTATCCAAATATTTGGACATTTACATAGCATCAGAAATTATTTTGCAAATTTTCTAAAATGTGAAATAGCCAAAATATTAATTATCTTTAATTTAAACAATTAAAATGATGCACAAGACAAAATTATATGCCAAAACAGTGCTATATAAATAAACCAAACTAAAATGATCATTTATTCAGCACACACAATTTCTGAAATTAAAGCCGAAAAATTCTTCTTCGTCCAAAAAAAAAAAGCCGAAAAATTCAAGATCCAAAACTAAGCCCAACAAAAATTTCAATACTTACAAAAACTAGCCATTTTTTTCAAAAATTTTAGATAACACCAAAAAACATTTGGACCAAAAAGTAAGGGCAAGAATAAGGCCCAAGTCTTTCTAAAAATGGCCAATTTTTATATTTAGAAAATGGCCTAAAAGACATATAGGGCCTGTCAAAGAAAAATAAAAGCAAAAACCCAATCATATGCAAAAGAACCCAGACACAAGAGTTGATAAAATAAAAGACCCAGAAAGGGGGAGAAAAGTGTTGCCATCATTTTTATTTTACAAATGGGCCACAAAATGAATTAGAGCCCAAAAACGAAGGAAAAACAAACGTCCAACCCTCCTTTGATTTAATGACACAAAAATACGTATGGTGATCTCATTGATGCTCCAAGTGAATTAGTCACGAAGATAAACAGATATTAAAAAAAACTAAATATGAACAACATTTTTCAAATGCAATGTTCCAAAATATATATACATGTTGGCAGCATTTTAAAAGCAACGTTAAAATACAAAATAAATGACCATTCATTATTCATTACTTTAAAAATACCCCAGACGCATACCACTGACCAAAATATCAATAAATATATTTGGATCAAACACATAATAGTCTATGAAAAATTATATGATGCTTCATCGAAAAACTTTCCAAAAGAAAATTAAGATGTACACATATGCATCATATAAATACAGCAGGTAGAGGGAGATCTTAAAACTTATGCTCTGATACCACAAGTTGAATAAATCATATATTAAAAGCATACATGTATATAGAATTTATATCCATATTATTAGAGTAAACAGCGAAAAACATAAAAATATAATATAATAAATAATTAAAATATCTAGCATTCTCTCATTGGCCCCGTACACTGTATGTCATATGGCATGTCAAGTTAATTAAGGCTATACTATTAGAATCATGGCAATAATCCCCCTTTAAGTCGAGTATTACCTTCCATGTATTATAAGTAGCACCCTTACTTAATAGGTCAACGCTTTATAAATAAACCTCAAACATTTATTCGGTTCCTACTTGTATCTTTGCTGATCTCACATATCTAGGTGCTAACTTGAGATCACAAACTATAGCTTGAACCTTAGTACTTGATAACACCTTATCTAGATTACTAAATGTGATTCATCTCTCAATGAGGTATTTGATCATCTAATCTCCTTAAATGCATGCTGTTCAAATTATCTATACTATATGTGTCTTTATGACCGATTGACTTTTATGGTCATATAACACACTTGATGGATTTAAATTAATTTAATGATTAAAAACCGTTTGATGAAATACTTTAATTGAAAATCTTATAACTTACCTATAAGAATGACTACATTAAGCAATCCATGGTAGAATTAAGTTATCAGTTTAGCAAGCTTGCATTCTTCCATGACGCTACTTGTTCAGTAATAGTAAAGATTTATTACATGTTAACTATTTGTAATTAACTATTCTCACTAAACTGAGCAAGTCTAATCATTCAACAATTACATTTTTCTTGTATATAAAGCATGAAATTAAATGTATATTTAGTAATGTGCTTCATTATCTGCAGTTTCAACCATTATTCAAGCAAGGATGTGCTTGATAATCCTTCTAAAAATTCATTTGTCAGGCCTTTCCTGCTTGTGTGTACATTTAAGTAAGCCTATGCTTTGGAATTAAATTAGAAGGAATGCTCAACATATTTTTCCATATGATGATGACATTAGATATATATGACAATATGAATTTATTCTCACAATAGATGTTACTCATAACAAGTATCATCTATTCATGAATGTTCAAATTTTGATTTTGGGGTACTTATGATATTCCCAAATAATTCGAGAATAATCCCTTTATGTAATCTAAAAGATTATTGCATCAAAAACTTTTATATCACAACTTTGAACAGATATCATTTATAACCCCTTATGTCATTTTGCATAAGTAATAAATGAATCATCTTTTTATGCCATATAGATAACCCCAACTTCCACTAATCCAGTGACATATACAAGATCATAATGTTTTCAACTAAACCATATATGTGATTGCATCATGATAATTTAATCATCACCATTATTGGGTTTGCTCATGAAGAAGACTTCTTAATTTTGCTAACTGAATCCTCCTTATTATCCATTTGACTCCTACCATTCATTCACATGTATCTTTCCTTATGTCCAAATGGAAATATACCAATTATATTCTAGCTTAATTTAGACATTAAACATCATGAAGATATGAAAGGAATTATTCATCAGTATATGAGGATATACCTCACCGAATTCCCTCTTCATAGAGAAACTTTGACAAACAACATTTCTTTTGTATTAACATTGCATACTAAAAACTTTACAAATATCCATAAATTGTTGCTTGTCATGGGATCTCACATATTTATCATGAGAAAATGTCTTCATTTGGAATTATTTCCCTTATCAAGATGTGAAAACAGGATCACACTTCATATTTATGTTTTATTCAAAAAGTAGTCATCAGATAATACCAAAACTTAATTTTCATTAGTCTTAACTCAGTCTATTTATCATATTGAGGTTGCATAATAAGAGCATCACCTATCAATTTTGAAATACCTCTTGTTTATCTTGAGATATTTCTATTAAATAATTGATAGAGACCTTAGTTTTGATGCTCCTAATTTCCACTGTGACCAATTGGAGACTTTATAACTTGATTATGTTTCACATTTACCTCAACAATGTGAGTGCCATGTAATACAAAAGTTCTACCATAATTAGTAGTTATAGTCCTTTGTGTGATCAATCTCATTGAGGGTGATCACTCCCACTAATCATGACATTTCTAAATAGTTTGGCATTTAAAAAATACTACACAACTTACAAAATTGATGGATAGCACAATTGAATTCCAAAGACCTTTGTGCATTTTTACCAAAATATGCAGTTCTAGTCTTTTAGAAATATTTTTCCTTCTACACTCTTTCCTTATGAAGACAATTTTATAACTTGAGGTTCCAACCTTTTAAATTCAAAACTTGTTTTATCGTAAACTTTGTTGGAATATCATCTTTATACACACAATTGTCTTGAGTGTATCCTTAGAGAGGAAAATCAAGTTGTGAATTGTAGTACCTAATATGTCTATTAGCGATACGTTTCCTTCCTTTTAACTACACAACAAGGTGAATTCAAGTAAGAAGGAACTTAGCATATAGACTAAATTTTGTCCACCAACTTTGTATTCATCATGTGACCCATATCTTCCAATTTGACTTCACTTATTAATTAGATTAATCACCCACTTTTGCTTTATTTATTAATGTCAAATGACATTACTTGATAATAAAACAAATAGTGTTAAGATATTGTGAAGAGTCGCTAACAAGGAGAGATGGATTACTTCATCAATTTAGAACATAATAGTGCATTCAACTTCTAACAAATCATGATCCTTCAAGTTCCTTTAAGTGGTGCGATGGTTTATTAACTCCTTAACGTAAACCATACATAAATTAGAGTCAACACAGATAAGTGGAGTTTTGAATCCCATTTTTCATAAATCCTTTGGCCCTTCTAAGGGAGACATTCAATAATCTCATACACTACATACCTTGAAGAAATTCTTCTCATAATAAGTTTGAACAAAATGAGATTTCAAACGCATTAATGGCAAGAATATACTCACTATGGTCTCTAATAAAACCTTACTTTATAGGCATGTTATCTTCTATATGCCTTTTGCTTTTATGGCTTTGAAGTTGGTGTACTAATGATCCTCAACTAGAATCTTATTCTTTTCCACATTTGAGTCAAACATTTATATATACAGTTTCATGAATTTTAATATCCATGAAAGAGGTATAATAGCTCACGAATGAGATAATAAATTAAGGATACACGAAAACGTAGTGGAGACATATTATACCATCACATTTTATGGAGAATTGCTTTGTAATTAGTAAATAGAAGAATGACCTTTATGAGAACTTAAAAGTTCATCCTTTAGCCTAAAATCAACCATTGACTTTGTCGTAATCTTTATGTACTTAAAAAAGCTAGCTCTTAAATGAGACTAATGTATTGAAAGTTAAATAACATTAACTCATACTAGTATCAATCAGTACTAAACTTCTTAATGTCAAGTCAACTTAATTAAAGAGATATATTTACCTCCTTATAGGCTCAATAGCTGCAGCTCAAGTGGTGATAAGCGAGGCACTTAAGGTGCCTATAAAGTGGGAGGTCTCGACTTCGAATCCCACCAGGGCTGCAGCCTGGGGATGAAGGTCTCGAGAGAGCATTGGGCCTCCCTACAATACCTGAGTTGGGCTTGCCAATACCGGGGTGAAGCGAGAGTGGATCCCTGGGGTGCCCAACATGGTGGGCTGATAGCTGCCACTGTCAGTACCCAACATCTATTCAACCCTAATTAAATGTGTGATCATAATTATCTACCTGTGGGCAAAGATTAATTATAACCACAATTGATTTCTTTAAATCCTTAAGTGATGATTAATTTGCTAAAACAAATTAAAATGCATGTATACAGTCATGTAAGAATACTATGGCTACTCTTTGGCTTTACATGCTCATCACAATAACATCACATAATCGTGTATAGTGAATGTACATTCAAACATAATTGATATTTCAATGCCATATGTGATAAAAATTGCATACGTCACATGTATAAGGATGCTTTGGCTACTTCAAAACAAGGTATCACCAATATCATATAGGTACAATCAAATTCCATATTTATACGTACAATATCAATGACTGCTTAATAATTTAATCAAGTAAATCATTTATGTGATAAATTTAATTTATTCATCTCATTATACGCATTTAGATTCTCTGTATGCACAACCGTTTAATTTAATTAACATAAGTGATTAAACAAATAAAACTAAACTTTGCCATTTTGATTAAATTAAAATTACTGATTATTTTAAGTTGATTTTTTAGAATCCACATGTGATTGTTTATTCATACATCATAGAGGATGTTGTGGCTACTCCTCAAAATGGTATGCTAACCACCAATATCAACCTTGTGCATTTAAAATTCCAAAAAAGCACAGATCTTAATGAGAATTTAATCCATTAGTATAATCAGAGAAATGTGATTAAGTAACCAACAAGTGATTAAATAATCAACAAGTGCAACTAAATAACCAAATATTAAATTCTCCCACTATTTTTTACATTCAAAGATTGTTTAAAAATTAATTTTCATCATATTTCACCTTGAATAAATTTTTTCAAAACTAAAATACTTAAATAATTCTCCAAAGTTAATTATCCAAAAATTTGGACAATTAAATAGCAGCCCAAATTGATTTTTGCAAATTTCCTAAATATGAAATAGCCAAAGTATTAATTTTCCTCAATTTAAACAATTACAATGATGCACAAAACAATTTATATGCAAAACATATTGTTAAATAAATAAAACCCAAAACAAAAAGGATTATTTATTTAACACATATAATTTCTGAAAATTAAAACAATAGAGCCTAAATAATTGTGTCAAAAATAGAACCCAAGATAAAATATCCAGAGGTAAAAACAATTGAAGAAATGGCCTAAATATAGGCCCAAGAATTTCAGCACTTATGAAATTTACCAATTTCCAAAATTTGGAACCCATCAAACAAAGAAAATATTGTTCAAGAATCAGCGGCCCAATTTAGTACAAAAATGCACAGCCCAAAGGAATCAGAAAATAAGGCAGAATAAATATAAGGGAAATGGCCCAGAACTGAGAGTTTTTTTTATTACGTTGGCCTCAATGGATCTAAGCCCAAATAGCGTTAGCCCAACCTCTGGCATAAATGAAACGGTGACGTTTTGCACGAAAGGTGGGCCTTCACTGCACAGTCAAAATGGCGACGTTTTGACCTACCCTATCTCAAACCCGGATCCCTATTAACCGACCCGTGATTCGCGTGACCCGATTCCTCATCCTCTCCAGTTGCTCCGATATGAAATTTCAGGTGCCATTACTGGCTTTCTAAAGCTCCATTTTCGGTGTTCGTGGGAGGCTTTCCTCGGCGATTTCAATGGATGTTGCTCCACAATTTGCTCAAATCAAAAACTGAGAAATTGCAAAACTAAAAGTTCCGATTTTTCCTTCATGCATTTCAAAAATTTAAAAAGGAATTAATCCCAAAAATCAAATTGAAAAATTGGATCTAAGGGCAAAAGTGAATGGGCGCTTTTCATGTCAACGAAATTTCAGGTAGAAATTTGAACGGCAAACCATTTCAACGGTGAACATGATTTCTTTAAAAAATAATTTCGATGTTTACAACCAAAAAACAATATGGACAAGATTCAACAAATAAATGCCAGATTTCATGTTTTACAGCAAGAAAACGGCAACGCATTCAGACCCCACATAAATTTGACGAGGTTGGTGATGGCCCAAGGTGGTCATCAGAGGAGTTAACTTTGATCCTGCTTCCGTCCCAAAATCCGAAAATACAATCATATATTCAAAATCAAAGTTGCAGGAGATACAAACAATTTCATTTTCGATTTCTAACATGAACTTCAAAAGAATGAGATTTCTCAGATGAGATCATCCCTATATGGTGTAAATCATTCCAAACTTTAACTAAACCAAGAAAACAATATGTCTGTATATATCCATATTAATTCCAATCTAAGAGAAACTGAATACACAGATTGGATCAGGAGAGATACTTCATAAGAAAATAAATCAATTCTATCCTCAATCACAGTATAAAAATATGGACTTCCTACTCCCAGAAAAACATGAAACACCAGTGCAAATTTTCAAAGATCCAATCAAAAAATTGGATGGAATAGAACTACTCCTTAAACTTATGATATTAAAATCATGCATTAAGCCATGTACGATCCTCAAAAGAAGATTTTATAATTTAATTTTCATATAGAAAATTAAAACATGCTAAATGCGTCTAAAAACCTTACTCTGACGCCATATGCAAGACCGACCATATGAAATCAGGAATCTAATGAATTATATGGTATCTCTCACAACGAATCAGAGTAGCGGCGGAAGACTTATATAAATACCTCTGTCCATGCTTAGTTAATTTGACATTGAGATCTATGTACACACAATCTAATATTAGAGGATGATATGAAAGCATAGAATACGGTTAGTAGAAAAGAATTAAGGTTTCTTCTGACTAGGAGACATGCACAGGGATGGTATGGAGATTTGCCATATTTGAATCTCAAAGTAGCAGTTTTCCTATATTGCTCTCACTCAGTCTATTGTTAACCCGTTATCTTCCATCAAGATTATTGGTAAATAAATAGAAGGGTTAAACCAACTTTTGGTCCCTATAGTTTACTCCAATTTGGGTTTTGGTCCCTGTAGTTTGAAAGATGTGGTTTTGGTCCCTCTAATTTGCCCCATTTATAAAAGTTAGTCCCTATAATTTTAAAAGGACCTAAATTCGATTTTAACAGAGTTAATCATGCTTATGTTTCATTAACTCTGTTAGTTTTGCTTATGTGGCTTGATGACTAGACAATATGAGCTGAAAATAATAATATCATGTATTAGTGATGTGGATAAATGATTTTATTTCTAAAGTAATATCAAAAGAAAAAAAGAGAGAGCCATCCTCTCTGTTACAAATTGCATGCACATAGAGAAGAGGAATTAGGGCAAAACTTGTTCGATAAAAGTTCAAAGGATGCTACCACCTTCTCACTACTATGGCTGGATTTCTCTTTCTCAATCGAAGCGCACACCCTTTTCCTGCTTTACAACTACAAAGCTATGCGATTTTTCTATCTATATCATGGTTCGTCCAAGCGGTGGCGGCGGTGGCGAAGACGATGTGAAGACAGATCAGCGATGGTTACCAAATGGGGCTCGTTGAAGGCATCCTCTGCTTGGGTTCCAAATCCTGTCAAAGGTAATTACAAGCCTATCAATCACTCCCTTGGAGCTGATTTGTATAAAATATAGGGGTTAGTTTATGAAGTTGCAACAGTGAATATGAAAGGGGAGGTTTTGGGATTGGTGGTGTCATGCCCAGCATCAAAATATAAAGCATAAAGGCAACTGGGAGATGCCTTTCAAGGGATTTGATATAGGATATGATTGCATGCTTCTTTGTGATGTCCATGATTTACTACTGTGAGGATATATTTTACTCTTCTTATGTTATAGCTTGATTTTACCTTTTTGATGAGGAATAATGGAGAGGATTAAACCATTTTGCTGCATTTTCTCCTCTTCTAGTTTTGTTCTGTTCACTTTGATGAGGAATATGTTTTCTGCTCTGCTAGGCTTGTACTTTGAGAAATTGTCTTATTTGGATACTTCAATTATATCTCTCATTTTCTAATTTACTTGCAGGAACATCTCCATTTCTATTAGGATCCTCTTCTATGGCAAAACAAACATAAAGATGATTATTTCTCATAATGGACCAGCCGACAATCAAATTTCAGGGGAGCAAAAGAAGTTGAAAGAAGAAAATATTGAATTTGGAAAGAGACTGCAATTTGTAGAGCAACAATTATATGTAGTAGTTGCTATGATTTTGTATTTGAGTAGGAAAATGGTCAATTTTCATGTATATTGATAACTTGTGTATTATACTATGTCTTTATATTGGCATGTGGGCTCACACATAGTGTATAGATTTCTTCATGAATAAAGACATATATATATATATATATATTGTTCAGTGTTTGACTAGGACTTAAAGTGATGGCAAAGGAATCATCAATTTCGCTTTTGACTAGTATAGGGATTACTTAAATCTTTTATTGTTTCTTTCTTCAACAATACAGGGATTGCTTTTTTGTTCTTAATGTTGGGTCAGTTTAGTTATCCTTTTTTTCTATTAAGCATAAAAATGGTCCAAAGGAATAAAATATGGCAGTGCCTTGCATTTAATCTTGAAGGATCCTCACATGAACAATTATACTTTTCAGTGGAAGAGTGGATTATAAGACATGGGATTACTATTTCTGCAGAAACGGATTCAAAAAGTTGAGATTCTTAACGTTAATTTCCAACTATTAAGTGTGAACATTCATAAAAGAGAATATATTCATTGTTTATCAAAAAAAAAATACATATGTGTTGTTTTCATTATTTGTTGTAGCAACAAGAATAAGTTGAATAAAGACAGCTGAATTGTAGAGGAACAATTTTCCAACAATATGAAACTCCTCATATATAATATTAGATCAAAATAAACAATAAAACAAGAGTTGTGAGAAAACATCACCAACACATTAAATATATGGTCTAAACCTAATTAACCAAAAAAGTGATATCCCAAAATATTTGCCCAAAATACATGTTAATTGGAGTATTTAATCCAATAAACCACAAAAAGTGACCCCAAAGTATTTGGACCAAGATCAATTATCATCAGCTTGAGGTTTACTACTCCCTATAGGAGATATGTTAATCGAATCTTGTGTACAAGAAGGTTGATTTATAGTCCGTTTGATTGGTAGCTTGGGACGTTGTGTATTCTTGACAGGTTTCTTGTTTGTTTGAGCATCATTCTTGGGCTGCTTGCAAGACCTTCGGTTGTGCCCATATTTCCCACAATTTGAACATGTAACGCTTGTATTTTGTCTCCTCTCCTTTGAAGTCCTATTTTTGGATGTGTCCTCATCTGGTCCTCTTTTTCGTTTTTTCGGTGGCCGAGCCGGACGTTTATGATAGACTGGAGGATCAATTGGGTCACCCTCAGCTTTCTCCCACATATTCTCACCATTGATAGGCTCAATTATAGGAGAGTAACAAGCAACAAAAGATTGCAATGTAAAGTATTTATCCACATAATCATGAGGATCCTCCCTCTTAACATATATGCAAGCAACAGCATGCCTGTAACATTACAAATTTTCAGCAAATAACATAAATAATCTTTGAAAAAGTTTATTTAACCAGGATCAAAATTAAAAGGAAAAGATATATATGCCTATACAAACAATAAAAATATATATGCCTGTACGTCTGATGCATTTACAACATACAACAAGTTGAGATTCCAACAATATTTATAATCAAGTTTAAATCAGGGCTGAGTCCTTCAACAATAAGAGCTGAGAACTAGGAATAATTAGGGAGAGATAATTACAAGAGAGAAATTAGGAATTTAAAATTCAAATAATCAAATCTCATAATTTATTCCTATAATATCTGGATTCTAGTATTCCTATAATTATGGGATTCCAAAACTATTTATAATCAAGTTTAAATATTATATATCCCTAAAATCTCTATCATCAAGTTGAGATATCACATATATCTCAACTTAAATGCGTAATTGTAATAGAATATTTTAATTTTAAGTGATTGAAAAAATCATAAAATTATACCTGCATGGAATTCCATTCAATTGCCACCAATAACAAGAACATTTCTTTGTAGTGAGGTCAACTTGGAACTTATGTCTACTACCTGAGACTTCATATCGATTGTTGCCCGCATATCTAACTTCCCAATTCCAACACTCTTGAACTTCTTTGTCCAATATTTTTCAAGGTCATGGACACACTATTCCCTTGTCATGATACTTCTCAGCCTTCACCCGATTTTCAGCAAATCTAGTCATAAGATAAGTTCGAATCCAATCAAGCATGCTAACAATTGGAAGTTCTCTTGCCTCTAACAATCTACTATTGAATGACTCTGTAATATTGTTGGTGATCATATCACATTTGCAAGTTTCATAAAAGTGCGACTTAGTCCAACAAGTTGGAGGGATTCCCATCAAATAATCATGTGCTCCACTTGACACAGCTTTCAATTCATTCATCTTGTTTTTCCAATCCGCAATAATAGTTGCTTTTGCAGCGCACAAGATTAAATCACGAACCACAGTTCCTCCTCCATATTTAGCCTTGATGTTCGCATACAAATGCCGAACACAAAATCTATGTTCAGCACCTTTGAGAAACTCTTCAAATGTTGGAACAAGACCTTGCAAGTCATTCAATACACATTAAGAAAGATTAAAAAATAGCATTTAAATATTTCAACACTCAACGAAAGAACCTTTTGTCGGTCAGATATGAACACCTATCTTTTTTCTCTCATGCTACCAAAACCACGTCCATGAGTCTCTGTTTTCTCCCTCAACCACGGCTCAAGCTAATGGAAAATATTGGTCATTAGGATCACGCCCCAAGAATCCCTCCATATGGCCCCTTTAAGAAACACCCATCTAACCCAATTATCTGTCTACATCCAGCTAAAGAACCCATCTTCACTGAACCAATGCATTCATATATTCTCTTGAATATAGGAGGACAATTCACATAAGGACGATCATTAGCTATAGCAAAAGATGTCTCCGAGTTACACTTTCTTACTTCATTGCAATAATCTCTCAATTTATGGTATTGCTCCTTGTAATCTCCTTCAATAATTGACTTTTCCCTTTTCCTTGCTTTGCATGCCTTCCACAAAGATACATCAACCATATAATGATCCCTCACTGATGCAATTATATCTGCTAGTTTCATAGTCTTATTTGTCTTCATAATGTTAACTATCTTTTCTGAAATCCACTTGGACGTGGCATTCTTCCCTTTTATGGATACCCCACATGTGTGTTTATTTTGGAATGTCTTCAATCGATATGTCTCTTCACCCCCCCACTTTACTCACAAACATTAACCATTCACATCCCTTTTGTGCACACTTCACCCGACATCTCACCTTATCATTTTTCACAAACTTCGCCTCATATCCATTAAGAAGGGCATACTCTCTAACAACATTTTTAAATTGCTCAAGTGAAGTGAACTCCATTCTCAATGTAAATTGAAACTCTTTGCACATCTCCTAGGGATTATATTTAATATGCTTCAATCCATCAACTTCTTCAATCTCCTCAGATTCATAATCAGATAACATAGCCAACACATCCTCCTCTCTCACTTCAGCCATATGTCTTTGCTCTGCTTCATTATGCCCAACTATCATCAATTGTGAACTACAGACAACTTCATCTAATACATCATCAAACCAACATCAACATATTCCTTAAAATAATCATTATCCATATTTTCTTCTTCACTGTTCTCAAAATAAGACAAATATTCATCTTTATCACTCTCCTCTAGTCCAATCCAGTTAGCATCGTCATTCAAATCCATATTTCACACAATAGTGCTGCAACAATAAAATTGCCAATTTAATTCAATCCATATTTATAGCAATGTAAGAGATTTTTGAGCTTATATTATACGAACCTTAAGAAATATAGAACAACAATCTTGCAAATATCCATTAACAAAAACAGAGCATAAAAAAGCCTTACAGGACAGAATAATCGTGCAAACCATATGAAGAAGAATAAGAATGACCATGTTTTTCAGCCATGATTTTAAACAAAATTTGACCCCAACAACCCAACTAGAAGAAATAACAACAAAGGAGATATTTAAAGATGAAGAAGCAGAGCAAACTTCACTCTAATACTCTATACTAAAGCAACAGAGATATATAAAGAAAAATAAGAATAAGAGAAACCCTAACCTTGAATGGAGTTGATCAAAGAGAAAAATAATCAAATAACTATTAGAGATGTTGCTGGGAACTCGCCGGACTTCGACTACTCCGCCGCCGACCACCGCCAGCGACGCCAACTTCCGGCAAAGCAAGGTGGGTCCGCCTTGACCTAGCCCTCTTTGTTTTCTATTTACAATGTCACCTCTCAATCCATCCTGTGAGTGTATGCAGTTTTTAATTCAAGGTGGTTTCTTTCTTTTGTTTTGTTTTTTAAATTTTTTAATAATCATATTTCCATGTTAGAAATCCATATCAGATCATTATTCCCATGTAATCTAGTCCAGTCATCAGCCATATTTACAAAACTAACGGAGTTAGTGACACATCAGCAAAAATTAACACCGTTAGATCCTTTTAAATTATAGGGACTAACTGTTATAAAAGGAGCAAATTAGAGGGACCAAAACCCAAATTGGAGGAAACTACAGGGACCAAAAGTATGTTTAACCCTAAATAGAATAAGTAAAACCACTAACTTGACTGGGACTAAACTGACTAACAGGCCACACACATGATATTTTAATTTCACAAATATAATATAAGAATAAATCATATATAATAAATAATTACAATATTTTCTTTGAAGTCTTGTTGTAGGTTATATTCAAGAATTAATAAGAAGCTTTTGTTAGTTAAGTTACGAATGTCCTCTCTGTGTGACTAATGTGATGCATTTGGAAGTGATTTGAGAATTGATTGGTTTCCTCCTCTTGTTGTTGACTGTAGTGTCATGCTTTTTATTGCAATTATTAGTGAAGCAGAGACTAAGACATTAGTAGCTAGGGAGAAGAGAGTTTTTCCATTTTTGTCATGAGGGTAATTAGGTAGATCTATAAAAACAGTGAGGGCCCCACTATTGAAAACAACGGTGTTAAGTCATATTTCACGGTTATAGTATTTTTGCTCCTATTTTAAATGTTCATGGTTATTTTTTTAACCTAAAAAAAGTATATGGTAAAGGCCTATTTATTTTTCTCCTAATTTTTTATGGTGTTCGATTTAGGAGAAAAGGAAGACTCATCTTGTTACCTGGGATAGAGTTTGTAAGCCCAAAGCCTTTGGAGGCCTAGGTTTGTGCCACTCACGCTTGTAGAATCAAGCCTTATTTATGAAGGTTGAATGGGAACTAGTCACTAACCAAATGCATTGTGGACTAGAGTTGTACGTAGTAAGTACCAGTGCGGAAACAACATTCTTCCTAGAATTTACATGGAGCGGCAAAGTTCTAGGTTTGGAGTGGTATCAAATCAACTTGGGATTGTTTTAAGAGTGGGTTAGAAATTATAGATCATCAGTGTAGTGAGAGAGCCTGCTAGG
The DNA here is from genome assembly GCA_037074515.1 of Mimosa bimucronata. Classification (NCBI taxonomy): domain Eukaryota; kingdom Viridiplantae; phylum Streptophyta; class Magnoliopsida; order Fabales; family Fabaceae; genus Mimosa; species Mimosa bimucronata. Next base: position 23,088,624 of record CM073445.1, on the reverse strand, counting down.
TGTTTGAGAAGAGTGGGACTTCTTCTGTATGATCGGCATTTTCCTTACTTGTAGGGGACCATAAATCAAGCTACTCTGTATGGTGATGTAGGATGGGAAGATTAAAGAGTGGAGAAGATCAGAAGAAGAGAAGAAAGAACAGAGGTGAGACAAAATATAATGAGGGAATAGAGAAAGAGAGAATGGGAAACTCAATACTTTTATTCAATATGCAGAAACGTACAAAGTAGATAGTTGAGCTCTTATTTATAAAGCTCAACCAAACCCTAAAAGAAAAATCTAGAAGCTAATAATAATTAAAATATTGAAATAATAAAATAATAAAACAAGGGAAATTGCATATCTAAAAATCCTAACAACTTTTTTAAACTAAAACAAAACAATAAAATTCAAATTTCAGATCTAAATCCTAATAACTTTTCAAACTAAAACAATTACATTAATAATATTAAAATCAAATCTTGTAGTCTTTAAATCTGGAGGGAATCTTCCTTATCCTTTTGTAATTCCCATCATTTCCCCCTGCTGAAAGAAACTCTCCTCTAGAGAGGAAGGTGTCTTGTAGAAGTCAAGCAAAGCGGGGTCAATCCGGTGCAACTCATCTTCAGTAATCCACGTAGCATCTATGTCAGAAGAGCCTTCCCATCGAACAAGATAACGATGAATAGGACCCTCTGAGGTGAAAATGGTTTGTTCATCCTGTTAGAATCTTAAGTTTTGATGAAGACTGACCTCATATATAACAAAGTAAATAAGCGCAAGTTACCTTTGGAGTAAAACAAGTAAAATCTGATAGGTAACAGATTTCTATCGCTAGAGCTAAAGACTATCACTATTGAAAGGATCAACTATAGCAGATGGAAACTTAGCAGAACTCTAAGAATAAATATCTCTATCGCTAAGTGTATCTCTATAGCTAAAAGATAGAGCCATAGCAAATGAAGACTTAGTAATAACAAGGTTAATATCTATCGCTAAGTCATTCACTATCGCTAAGGAATACCCTATCGCTAAAGACTCATTAAGAACATGGATAAATAAAAGGAAAAATAACTAGCTGAACAATGAACCATGTCCTTGAGCAAATGGAATCAGCTAGCGATAACAGAGTACCTCAGTTAATAGACATTCAGATAGCTAGTGCCTGAGAACCAATGAGTTTAGTGATAGCATAGTTGCTAGCGCTAACACATTTAGCTATCGATATTAGGATACCTTGAAATACCCTTGAAATAATCATCTCAGTATCCTTAAAGCTAATGAGCAATCAAGTAACTAGCGATATTTGGATTAGCTATCGATAGAAGAATGTTTACTAATATGATATAGCTAGTACGTTGAACGATTGAACCAAGAGAATATGCTGGCATTAAATATCTATCATTAAGAGTATGCTCTGATAAAATCTTAACTGATATATATTGCCTCTATCTCATTGAGCTAATAGACTAAGCTTACGATAGCATCTTCTATGCATTAAATGATTATTTGCTCAACTAACAACTTAAGTGCAGAACTTACACTATGAAGTTAGCGATAGCAGATCATGCTAGCGCTACTGAAAAAGCTGCCAAAAAGTATAGTTCATACAGATGCTCAGAACGCTAAGTCTACCTCTCTCTTAGCTCACCCTACGCAAGAGTAGTTGAAGCTAGAGCAAGAAGTTAACCCTGATGAAGAAACTGCATTTAATGCCAACGGCTATAAGCTCTCAACAACTAAATTCAAACGGCTTCTTGAAGATGAACGCTAGGGCAAAATCTGAGAAGAGATATAAATACAGAACTCGAGCATTTATTCTAGAGACGACGAAAAACGAGAATATTTACAAACTCATTGATTTAACCTTTCCTAATCGCCTTGGGGGTTAAATGCAAAATATTTATAAAACCAAGGATTGCACTACAGTGGTGTGATCCCGGATCGTCTCTCAAGGAGCCTAATGACTAACCTAGGAAACTAAATGTCATGCAAATGAAGTATAAAAGGGGTTTTGTTGGGTTTTAATAGGAAATATGCAAAATGAGCCTAACTACAATATTTTTTTGGTCTTTTCTTTAATGAGGTGGAATGGATGGATGGATGGAGTGAAATTGATGGAATGGATCTCTTGAGTCTAGGTGAGGTGACAAACATAGGTTCAAATCATTTGGGGGTTTGATTCATCAAGTCTAGTTAGAGAAATCCCCAAGCAACCACTAGGGGTCCACTAGCCCTAATCAATGACTAATTTAGCAACCACTTTCATAGCCATTACTTAGGGTTAGTGTTAAAGTCCACTTGATGTGTGAAACACTTTGGGTCAAACACTTGTGGCTCTCATAAAAATGCAATCACAATGATTATGAATGGAAGCAATCAATTAAGTCCACTAGCAACCACTAGAATGAAATTAACTTCATACAACCACAATGTGGATAAGAATTTATAACTCAAGTGTTCAAGGCCCAAAATAAACACATATAGTTCATACACATACATATCCAAAATCTCAATCCAATACATAAATCCAAACATCTTCCAAGAGAGGTTCAAATAAACATAGAAGAAATCCTAAACACATATGTTAGAACAAAGAAAAACTTCCCCAAATGAAGAACCCATGCTTGAGACACCATCAACCCATCCTCAAGAGATGAAGAGCTCCTCAATCCAACATAGAAACTCCAAGAGGAACCCCAAGAAGAAGCCCCATCCGAAAATCCATGGAAGAAGAGGGTGGAAGAAGGTGGAAGATGAAGATGGAGGTGGAGATGAGTGGAGAATGGAGGAATGGAAGGAAACCCTAGGAGAGGGACTGATTTTCGAGCAGAGGGGGGCTGGACAATGAAGGAGGGTCTGAAATTTATCTTATATACTCCCCCAAAAATTCCTGAAACGCACAGCAAAACACCAGATTTCGGGGCCTCGCCGTGGGCCTCGCCGTGGAGGGCCCACGGCGAGGGGCAGAGGAGAAGCATCACAGGTGGCCTCGCCGTGGGCCTCGCCGTGGAAGGCTCACGGCGAGGGGCAGAAAAGGCTGCATAACAGGGGTCCTCGCCGTGGAAGGTCCACGGCGAGGGACAGAAAATGGCCCAGGATGAGGGGCCTCGCCGTGGCCCTCGCTGTGGGGGAGCCACGGCGAGGGGCAGAAACCCAGAATCCTTCTTTGCGCTCCGTCGGCGTTCTTGTCCGCAACTTGGCTCTTCCATTGGGTATATCCCTTCATGATCTGCACATAAAATGGACCTAAGGTAGCATCAAATGTTCTTGAAAATAGGTTAACAATAATTTATGCTAATTATGCCCAAATTGTCCTTGACTAGAATAACTTCCAACAAAGATTGCAAAAGCCAGAAATTATCCTAATTAGGTGCAATTACCCTAAGAACATGAAATAATCTACTGATTTTATCAATGAAAAGTATATAAAAATATGGTGCAATCATTTCCCCCACACTTAGACCTTTGTACTCCTGGACAAAGGGTACAATGCAAAGAAGAATGGTTTTAACCAATCAATAATCTCAAGCTAGCATGAGTCATGATCAAGGATATGCAAAGGGAGAATTGGCAAAGCAATCGGATGAAGCAATGGCAAAGAGGACTCTCAAGATAATGGTATTTCACTCTACTCACCACATGAGGGATTTTGTTTTTCACACTTAACTTGCTCAAACAACAATTTGCCATAAGCTTGTAACTACCCTAACATCTCCACACATGCATACAATCACGTACGAATCAAAAGGACTTGCAAGGTTGAAATGATGGAAAAGGCAAGGTGGATTGCATGTTATGGAAAAGGAAAGGTTGCAATGCAATTCAAAGTTACAATTTAAGAACACAGCACATGAGAGCATAATTTCAATAATAATGATGCCACATCAAGGAATGCCTTATTCTTCAAACCTTCTTTTTCTCTCTTTTTTTTTCTTTTATATGAACTTTTCTATTTTTTTTTTCAACACATACATGGCATTAACAACAACAAAAGTGGCTCAAACTTAGTGCTTCATCACAAGATTCACATTAATGCATTACAACCAAGGAATGGCTCAAAATGGGTGAAAATGGAAAATGACATATTGAGGGTCTGTGTTTGGGGAGAATGGGTGATGAAATGAATGCCTAACTCATCTTCATGCATGAATGTAATTCTAGCTTTGACAAAGAGTAGAGACAAGTTCTAGAAATTGAATGATCAAGCAAGTATACACTCTTGAAAGGAAGATAGGCCCAAAAATCTCACAACAAGGTTAACCTCAATTGCCAATTAAAATCCAATTGCAGGGCCAATTAAAACAATGCATATGCTTGAAAATAACTCATCACTAGCTCTTTGAAGATTGAAAGGATAAAATGCATAATTCTTAGAATTCTTCCCATTGCTCAAGAAGCTCATTAATCAGAGGGTAAGGTCCAGTCTTGCTCCATGGTTTTCCAAAATTTTGCCACACTAGGTTTTCACAGACAAGTTTTAAAAATGGGTAGAAGAATGCAACTAGGTCCTCCATTGCAATGAATGCGACCCTTTATCACAATGAAGAACTAAGGAGCACAATCTACCTTGGTTTTGAAAAATTTTGACAAAAAAATTTAAAATTTTCTCTAATGTGACATAACATGATAAAATCAATGGATCAAGCAAGAAGACTACCTAGTCCCCTCCCCCACACTTAAATCTTGCATTGTCCCCAATGCAAAATCAAAATGTAAGGTGCAGTAAGCAAGAGAACACAATGGGGATTTATTGACTCAACTAACACTAAGTCTACCTTTTACTAATGGTGCAGTCCCTCCCCCACACTGATCATTCATCATAATCTCAAAAGAGCATGCAACAAGTGAAGGCAATGTAAATACAAGAGAGGAGAGGGACAACCTTGCGTTTAAAACGCTTCAAACTCTTATAGGAGAAGTTCTCATCTCGAATGAGAAACATGCGTGGCTTCATGTGGGCCACTTCTCCTACCTGCTCTTTCCTTGGTGCGAATTGTGGTGTTTCCTGCAAGAAGGATTCAACAAACACAGCAGTATCCAATTCTAGGCAAGGAAACGATTTATCTAAATAAGTATTGCAACCAAGGAAGTCAATCAAACTCCCATCAGTAGGAGTAAAACAAGAAAATTTATTTTGAAAACACTCAAGTGTGTGTGGAGCGAAAACATTGCATTCACATACACAAGAGGTAGTTGAGAGAGGGGGAAAAGAAAATTGGACTGTGGGAGTGGCATAACAAACACTTTCATTTTGGGATATGTCAGGTGGAAGATCACAAGAAAGTATTTGTTGGAAGGATTCCCTATTGTCAAAAATATCAAAATGCAAAGTTTGGGGAATCCTTCCCAAGTGCACTCTCAACATCATGCAATTCAATGGGAACAATATTACATGCTCAAGCACAATGTAACTCTCATTCTCAATTATCACATGCTTACAAATTGCAGCACTCCTAACACTAGCAGATGCATCATGCTCAATAGTAGAGTTATTTAATATGGCACAATCATGCTTTGGATATTCAATAACTAAATGATTTTTCACTGCACAACAATGCACACAAATTTCATATTCCACACATAAACAAGATTTAGCCTCATTGAATTCAACAATATCATCTTTACTAGCATCAAGGAGAGAAGCATGGTTATCACAAGAAGAATCCATGGTAGTGCAAGCAACATTTTCAATTGAGCTACTACTTCTTGAAGCACTAAGTTGAGCATATTCGTCAATAAACCGATGAGGGAATTCACAAATGATTTCCTCATCCACCTCATCTTCACTCTCATGATTAGTAGCTTGCTCAATCAAGGGGTCAACCAAAGAAGGAATAATCTCCTCAAGGATAGGAGTAGTACCTAGTGGGAAGTGCATTTCCTCTTGAGGTTGTGGAGTAGCTTGCTTCATTTCTTCAACTTGTGTGAGGTCATTAACGGTTACCACTGGAGGTTGGGTGTTCTCCACAAGGGGTGTGGGATGTTGCGCTTCATTAAGTGTCCCCGGCTCCTCTTCAGCATTAGTGTCATAAGGCCATAATGTTCCTTCTTCTCCTCCCGTTCTTTTCCAAAGCACATGCAGGTAGAATGCATTGAGGTACTCCCCTAGCTCTTCCAATTCATCTTCCAATTTCTTGGAGAGACCAATTGTGGTCTTCTTTCTATACAACTCCATGGAACGAGCCTTATGGACCTCATACATCCTCTTGAGTTCCTTTGTACGATCATCCATGTCAGGATAATCAAAGAAAGCATCAATCCCAGTTGGTTTAGGTGTGATGGGTTTGGGTGGAGGTGAGGGGTCACGTGGTAGTGGTTGGTATGTAGTTTGGTAGGAATTGGGAGATGGCTTGAATTGGAGGGGAGATTCATGATATGGCTTATATGGTGGAGATTGGTATGGTGAAGGGTATGGCTCATGGCATGGAGGGAAATATGGTGAGTAAGGTTCATCGAAGTATGAATGTGGTGTGGATGAAGGTGGGTCCCTACAATGTGTGTCATAGGATTGGAAGAAAGAATTTAGATTGGCCATCATTTTATCTCTTTCTTTACGAAACTCTTCCATGCTTGAAGAAGGTGCCTCTTCCGTCTGAGTGGTATTTCCTGCAAAGGAATGAGAATCCCCAAAGTCCCAGAGAATCACAAGCAATTTAATCTATGCACAATTTAAAACAAGAATTAAAAAGAAGAAGAATAATGCAAAATGCAATGCATCTAAACTAACCTAAATGGTGAAATAATGCAAATATGACCTAAAGGCTCCTACCCCTTCTAAATGTCTCAAGTGACACTTAGTTATCCTAGGGAGTCAAAAATGACTCCCCGGCAACGGCGCCATTGATTTAACCTTTCCTAATCGCCTTGGGGGTTAAATGCAAAATATTTATAAAACCAAGGATTGCACTACAGTGGTGTGATCCCGGATCGTCTCTCAAGGAGCCTAATGACTAACCTAGGAAACTAAATGTCATGCAAATGAAGTATAAAAGGGGTTTTGTTGGGTTTTAATAGGAAATATGCAAAATGAGCCTAACTACAATATTTTTTTGGTCTTTTCTTTAATGAGGTGGAATGGATGGATGGATGGAGTGAAATTGATGGAATGGATCTCTTGAGTCTAGGTGAGGTGACAAACATAGGTTCAAATCATTTGGGGGTTTGATTCATCAAGTCTAGTTAGAGAAATCCCCAAGCAACCACTAGGGGTCCACTAGCCCTAATCAATGACTAATTTAGCAACCACTTTCATAGCCATTACTTAGGGTTAGTGTTAAAGTCCACTTGATGTGTGAAACACTTTGGGTCAAACACTTGTGGCTCTCATAAAAATGCAATCACAATGATTATGAATGGAAGCAATCAATTAAGTCCACTAGCAACCACTAGAATGAAATTAACTTCATACAACCACAATGTGGATAAGAATTTATAACTCAAGTGTTCAAGGCCCAAAATAAACACATATAGTTCATACACATACATATCCAAAATCTCAATCCAATACATAAATCCAAACATCTTCCAAGAGAGGTTCAAATAAACATAGAAGAAATCCTAAACACATATGTTAGAACAAAGAAAAACTTCCCCAAATGAAGAACCCATGCTTGAGACACCATCAACCCATCCTCAAGAGATGAAGAGCTCCTCAATCCAACATAGAAACTCCAAGAGGAACCCCAAGAAGAAGCCCCATCCGAAAATCCATGGAAGAAGAGGGTGGAAGAAGGTGGAAGATGAAGATGGAGGTGGAGATGAGTGGAGAATGGAGGAATGGAAGGAAACCCTAGGAGAGGGACTGATTTTCGAGCAGAGGGGGGCTGGACAATGAAGGAGGGTCTGAAATTTATCTTATATACTCCCCCAAAAATTCCTGAAACGCACAGCAAAACACCAGATTTCGGGGCCTCGCCGTGGGCCTCGCCGTGGAGGGCCCACGGCGAGGGGCAGAGGAGAAGCATCACAGGTGGCCTCGCCGTGGGCCTCACCGTGGAAGGCTCACGGCGAGGGGCAGAAAAGGCTGCATAACAGGGGTCCTCGCCGTGGGCCTCGTCGTGGAAGGTCCACGGCGAGGGACAGAAAATGGCCCAGGATGAGGGGCCTCGCCGTGGCCCTCGCTGTGGGGGAGCCACGGCGAGGGGCAGAAACCCAGAATCCTTCTTTGCGCTCCGTCGGCGTTCTTGTCCGCAACTTGGCTCTTCCATTGGGTATATCCCTTCATGATCTGCACATAAAATGGACCTAAGGTAGCATCAAATGTTCTTGAAAATAGGTTAACAATAATTTATGCTAATTATGCCCAAATTGTCCTTGACTAGAATAACTTCCAACAAAGATTGCAAAAGCCAGAAATTATCCTAATTAGGTGCAATTACCCTAAGAACATGAAATAATCTACTGATTTTATCAATGAAAAGTATATAAAAATATGGTGCAATCACTCATTCATTGCTCTCTGTTTTATGTATTTGTTGTTTTAGAGATTTTATCTGTACTTAAGTGTTTATCAAAATTAGTTCATTAAGTGAACGTATTTATTGAAATCCTCTACTGTTTGAGGTTGTTCTGAAAGCTTGGTGCTTTAGAACAGGGATATGTCCTTACAGGTTGTAAGGGGGAGTGTTTAGAGTGATTCTAAAACTCTGTAAAGGTTGACAGGTGAACCCGTGTTGTAAAACCTGTGGTTAGTGGAACCCAACAAGGTGTTGGAGAACTGGACGTAGGCAGTGTTTGCCAAACCAGTATAAAGAGTTTTTGTGTTGCTTTAATTAGTAGTAATTTTTTGGAAGCACAATTCACCCCCCTCTTGTACGATTGCCAATTTCACTTGGTATCAGAGCAAGTTCTTCTTTGATTAATTCCAACGAATCTGAGAAGTAAAGATCATTATGGCATCGTTTTGAAAATATTCTACCTGAGGGAAGTTCCATTAATAAACATTCAGGCTTTGATGGGAAGCACTACACTTTCTGGAAACTAAAGATGAAGATCTACATCAAAGCAAATGGATACAAGCTCTGGAAGATTATTGAAGGAGATATTGTGCCTAAAGATCCCTTGGGCATTCCAAAGTATGAAGATGAATTTACAGAAAAGGATATTGCTAATCTAGAGCTGAACAGCAAAGCAGTCCCCATGATCCAAAGCGCTCTCAGCCAAACTGAGTTCTTCAGAGTGAGCCATTTGGACACTATAAAAGAAATGTGGGAAGCTCTGCAAATTGCCCACGAAGGAACCACTGGAGTAAAAGATAGACGTGTGGAAATGCTAGTTGAGGAGTTCCACAAATTTGAAATGGCTGAAGGAGAAAAGATAAGAGACCTAGAGATCAGATTCACTCATCTCATCAATAATCTTGCTGCTCTAGGGAGGAAAATTACAGAAAAAGAGCAAGTCAACAAGATACTGAAAGTTCTGAAAGGAGACTGGCTCATGAAGGTCACTGCTATACAAGAAATGCAAGGAGAATCAACTAAGTCAATCACTGCCCTGTTTGGCAGCCTTGCTGAATATGAGCCAACCCTGATAGCTCAAAGGGAAGCTCAAGAAAATTCCAAAAAGAAGTCACTTGCTCTTGCTGCTTCAGAGAAAGATGAAATTGATGATGATGATGAAGATCTTGATGAGGAGGACATAGCTCTTATGGTCAGAAAATTGAAAAAGTTCTTCAGAAGAAGAGAAAGATTCCAGAGGAGTGGTCCTAGCTTCAAAGACTCTTAGAAAGACAAAACTCCTGTATGCTTTGAATGCAAGAAGCCTGGTCACTTCAGAGCTGAGTGTCCCAGTCTTCAAAGATTAAAGGAGAAGGAGAAAAAGAAGACTTATGGAAAGAAGAAAGCTTATGTGTTATCCATCTGGGGTGATAGCTCTGATGAAGAAGGTAGCGATAGCGAGGGATGCGCCAACCTCTGCCTAGTTGCTCGAGAAGAGCAAAGTGACTCTGAGGTATCTGACTCTGAACCTTCTTATTCTGAACTTCAAAGTTTATATGATGAAATGCACATAGAATTAATGAAACTTGCTAAAGAAGTAGTCAGGTTAAGAAGAGAAAACAAAGAACTTCAGAAAAACTCTTCTTCACAAAAAGATTCTTCTCTATCGATAGAAGAGGAGCTATCGCAAGCTCCCAGAAAAGAACTTTCGATAGCTGAACCTCTATCGATAGCAACTCCTTCAACTTCTGAAAATTGCTCCAACTGTGAAAAATTAGTGAAGGAAAAGGAAAGGCTCTCACATGTTTTAGAAAAAATTACAAAAGGCTCTGAAACTTTAAATGTAATTTTAAGCAACCAAAAAGTTTTTAGAGACAGAACTGGTATTGGTTATGAGCCTAAGCAAAAGTTTTCAAAAAGATGGGTTGAACCCAAAGTGAAGTCATACATGAAATATTTTAGAAAATCTTCTCAAAATTCTTCACCATATAGCTTTTGCAATTATTGTAACAAAAAAGGCCATACACAGTCTATCTGCAATCACAGAAAATATGGCATAGTAGCTCTTATAAGTGGGTTCCTAAAGGAACTCATGTGCCTAAGGCTTTTACAAACTTAGAGCACAAGACTAATCTTAAAGGACCCAAGAAAGTTTGGGTACCTAAATCTGTGTAGTTTGTGCAGGTATGTCTTAAAGCATCCAGTAAAGGAAAATGGTATATTGATAGTGGATGCTCAAGGCACATGACTGGTGACAAGGACAAAATCAACAATCTAGTGATAAAAGATGGAGCCAAAGTTAGTTTTGGTGGAAATCAAAGTGGAAAAATCACTGGAGTGGTTGAAGTAGGTCTAGTCAAGGATGTTTACCTAGTGGATGGTCTCTGCCACAACTTGCTGAGTGTTAGCCAAAGCGCAGATCATGGTAACTGGGTAATTTTTGATTCAAATGAATGTCTTATTGTTGATAAAAATGATTTAGATATAAACAAGTCTAATCTGAAGTGTAAGATAAAAGCAAATAGAAATGGAAATTTATACACTTTAGATTTATGCCAACAGCTTGAAGAAAAATGCTTTATTTCAAATGATGAAAATTGTTGGTTATGGCATAAAAGATTAGCTCATGTGAACTTTACTCAACTAGATAAATTAGTTAAGAAGGAATTAGTCATAGGAATCCCTAGTTTTAAGACAAAGCATGATTTAATTTGTGAATCCTGTCAAAGAGGTAAACAAACAAAGTCCTCTTTTAAAATTAAGAAGACAGTCTCCACTAGTAGGCCATTGGAACTAATTCATATGGATCTAGTTGGGCCAGCAAGAGTGAAAAGTCTAGGAGGAAGTCTATACACTCTTGTAGTAGTGGATGACTACTCAAGATTTACCTGGACTATGTTTCTTTCCTCTAAGCATGAAACTTTTGTTGCTTTTTATGTGCTTGCTAAGAAATTGCAGAATGAGAAAGGCACGAAGATTATAGCAATCAGGATTGATCATGGAGGAGAATTTGAGAATAAAGAGTTCATGGAGCTGTGTGATGAAAATGGAATTGAACACAATTTCTCTGCCCCTCGTACTCTTCAACAGAATGGTGTTATAGAGAGAAAGAACAGAGTGCTCACTGAAATGGCAAGAAGCATGTTGAACGAAAAACAAGTGCCTCAAATATTTTGGGCAGATGCTATGAGCACAGCTTGCTACATTTCTAACAGAGCCTATATCAGAAAGGGGATGGAGAAGACTCCATATGAGCTCTACAAGGGGAGGAAGCCCAATATCAGTCACCTGAGAATTTTCGGATCAAAATGCTACATTCACAACAATGGAAAGGTAAATCTAGGTAAATTTGATCCTAAATCTGATATTGGCATATTCATAGGCTAGTCAAATAGAAATAAAGCATATAGAGTTTATAATAAAAGAAGTCAAACTGTTGAAGAGTCTGTGCATGTAGTATTTGATGAAATACCTCAAGAAAAACAACAATTTGTTGATGAGGATGAAGATTTTTCAAAATTTTTAAAACAGTCTCTATCAATAGCACCTCAGCCATCGATAGCAAATCCTGAAAACAATGCTAAAAATGATCAGGATGAAACTAAAGATGATCTAGATGAAGCTAACGAGCCTCAATCTTCCATTAGACATCTTAAAAATATTCTCCTGAACAGATTATTGGAGAAATTTCAAAAGGAGTTAAAACAAGAAGGCAACTACAAAATGAAATGGAATTTTCTTGCTTTCTTTCTCAAATTGAACCAACTTGCATTGATGAAGCTCTTGCTAAATGTGACTGGATAGTTGCAATGCAGGAAGAACTTAATCAATTCAAAAGAAATCAAGTTTGGGATTTAGTACCTAGACCAAGAAATTATCCTATTATTGGTACTAAATGGGTTTTCAAAAACAAACTTGATGAAGTTGGACAAATTGTCAAAAATAAAGCCATATTAGTTGCCAAAGGATATAACCAAGAAGAAGGCATTGATTTTGAAGAAACTTTTGCTCCAGTTGCCAGACTTGAAGCAATAAGGATTCTTCTAGCTTTTGCATCCATCAAAAATATTAAACTTTATCAAATGGATGTTAAGAGTGCTTTTCTTAATGGCTATATTAAGGAAGAAGTATATGTAGAGCAACCTCCTGGTTTTGAAGAAAAGTCTAAGTCTAACCATGTTTTCAAACTTAAAAGGCTCTTTATGGTCTCAAACAAGCACCTAGAGTTTGGTATGAGAGACTTAGTACTTTTCTGCTTGATAAAGGATTTTCTAGAGGAAAATCAGATACTACATTATTTATCATGCATAAAAATAATCACATGCTCATAGTCCAAATTTATGTTGATGACATTATTTTTGGTGCAACTAATGAAAAACTCTGTGAAGATTTTGCTAAGACAATGCAGGGAGAGTTCGAAATGTCTATGATGGGAGAACTAACATTCTTCGTAGGCCTGCAGATAAAGCAAAAGAAGGATGGCATCTTCATATCCCAAGCCAAATATTGTAAAGAAATTCTCAACAAATTTGGGATGGATCTATCCAAAAAAAAGGACACTCCTATGAGTGCCTCTGCCAAGTTAGATGCAGATGCACCAGGAAAAGTAGTAAATCAATCTCATTATAGAGGAATTATTGGTTCTTTACTTTATTTAACTGCTAGTAGGCCTGACATCCAATTTAGTGTAGGTTTGTGCGCTAGATATCAAGCAAATCCTAATGAATCTCATTTAACAAATGTAAAAAGGATTTTGCGTTATTTGTAAGGTACTCAAGAGCTTGGGTTGTGGTATCCCAAGGGAACTCAAGACTACCTTCTTGCTTATACTGACTCTGACCATGCAGGTTATAAGACAGACAGAAAAAGCACAAGTGGTCAATGTCAATTTCTTGGTGGCTGTTTAGTCACTTGGGCAAGCAAGAAGCAAAATTGTGTTTCTCTTTCATCTACAGAGGCCGAATACATCGCAGCAGCAAGCTGTTGTACTCAAGTCTTATGGCTTAAGCATTATCTAAGAGATCTGGGTTTGGAATTCCCAGAAGTGCCTATTATCTGTGACAACACCAGCACAATAAGCTTGGCCAAAAATCCAGTTCAACATTCTAGAACCAAGCATATTGTAGAAGACATCACTTCTTGAGAGATCATATTCAGAAGAAGGATGTCAAGGTGGAATTTATATCAACTCATCTGCAACTTGCTGATATATTCACCAAGCCTCTTGAGCCTGATCAATTTCTCTATATCAGAAGAGAGCTAGGAATGGTAAATCCTAATGAGTTGTGAATATTCTTATAATTTCTTGAATTTTTCTAAAGATTATTCATATGAATTATTACTAACTTAGGCATCGGAGTGCCAAATCTTAAGTTTTTGCAGGACTGACCAATCAATAGTGAGTTTCACTATCGCTAGCATATGCAGAACAGAGCTAAGTTTGAGCTAAGATTGCCATCACTAGCCTAAAAGATTATCGATAGCAAAGCCAGCTATCGATAGATGAAACTTGGAAGGAGAAAGTGATGACTAAGTCACTTGCTCAGCGTGGGATCATGCCTGCTAGCGATTGCAGCTCTTCCTAGCGATAGTAAATCACTTAAAAGACTCAGAATGCGAAACGTCAGCAAGTACTCACTATTTATGGTAATTTCTGAAACCTATAAAAAGAGGTCATTTGCATTTTGCATTCATTATTCACCTGGATCGTCTCTTCATCTCCAAAATCTCTCTGAGAAATCAAGCCTCCCTTCTCTCAAAACCCTAAACCCTAAAAATGGCCAGAGCCAAAATTCCAAATATAAGTGATGTTGAGGCAACCTCTAGCACTAAACCCTCGTCTCAATCCGCTAGCAAGAGGTCCAAAACTAAGAAAGCTGTGTCGTTCTCCAAAGAAGTGATTGAATCAGGTACCAAGCGTCAAAAGCGAACCTCTTCTGATTTGCCCTGCTCAGAAAACTCTTTCCAAGCTCAAAGCGCCCTCTTCGCAAATCGAAAAACCCTAGATAGGGAGACCATACAACTTGAGGAAGACGAAGTAGCTCCTGTCCAAGATTATGCTGCTGCTGATTTTGGTACTGGATAAGGGATACTATTCGTCCAGGGCTCCAGTGGGATGTGATGGTGGATTAGTTCATTATTCATCTTCACCTTCCTCTGCAATCATGATGATAAAAAGGGGGAGAAGCAAAGGGAGATCTAACTGAAAGGATGTTGAATCCAAAGCCTAAATCATTCCCTGAAGCCGCTTTCATTTGCATCATACATAAATTAGCTTGATAGTTTGTGTTTAGTATTTCCTTCTGCAAAATGTACCTTGTTCTGAATATACTTGTATCAGATGCTCTGTACAAGCATTACCATTATTCTAGTCTGATATATGCTTATGCTGATATAAATGATTATGCTCTGAAAGTGCTTTAATGTATATATGCTTACGTTTTGTCATCATCAAAAAGGGGGAGAATGTTAGAATCTTAAGTTTTGATGAAGACTGACCTCATATATAACATAAGCAAATAAGCGCAAGTTGCCTTTGGAGTAAAACAAGTAAAATCTGATAGGTAACAGATTTCTATCGCTAGAGCTAAAGACTATCACTATTGAAAGGATCAACTATAGCAGATGGAAACTTAGCAGAACTCTAAGAATAAATATCTCTATCGCTAAGTGTATCTCTATAGCTAAAAGACAAAGCCATAGCAAATGAAGACTTAGTAATAACAAGGTTAATATCTATCGCTAAGTCATTCATTATCGCTAAGGAATACCATATTGCTAAAGACTCATTAAGAACATGGATAAATAAAAGGAAAAATAACTAGCTGAACAATGAACCATGTCCTTGAGCAAATGGAATCAGCTAGCGATAACAGAGTACCTCAGTTAATAGACGTTCAGATAGCTAGTGCCTGAGAACCAATGAGTTTAGTGATAACATAGTTGCTAGCGCTAACACATTTAGCTATCGATAATAGGATACCTTGAAATACCCTTGAAATAATCATCTCAGTATCCTTAAAGCTAATGAGCAATCAAGTAACTAGCGATATTTGGATTAGCTATCGATAGAAGAATGTTTGCTAATATGATATAGCTAGTACGTTGAACGATTGAACCAAGAGAATATGCTAGCATTAAATATCTATCATTAAGAGTATGCTCTGATACAATCTTAACTGATATATATATTGCCTCTATCTCATTGAGCTAATAGACTAAGCTTGCGATAGCATCTTCTATGCATTAAATGATTATTTGCTCAACTAACAGCTTAAGTGCAGAACTTACACTATGAAGTTAGCGATAGCATATCATGCTAGCGCTACTGAAAAAGCTGTCAAAAAGTACAGTTCGAACAGATGCTCAGAACGCTAAGTCTACCTCTCTCTTAGCTCACCCTACGCAAGAGTAGTTGAAGCTAGAGCAGGAAGTTAACCCCGATGAAGAAACTGCATTTAATGCCTATGGCTATAAGCTCTCAACGACTAAATTCAAACGGCTTCTTGAAGATGAACGCTAGGGCAAAATCTGAGAAGAGATATAAATATAGAACTCGAGCATTTATTAGAGAGACGACGAAAAACGAGAATATTTACGAACTCATTCATTGCTCTCTGTTTTCTGTATTTGTTGTTTTAGAGATTTTATCTGTACTTAAGTGTTTATCAAAATTAGTTCATTAAGTGAACGTATTTATTGAAATCCTCTACTGTTTGAGGTTGTTCTGAAAGCTTGGTACTTTAGAACAGGGATATGTCCTTACAGGTTGTAAGGGGGAGTGTTTAGAGTGATTCTAAAACTCTGTAAAGGTTGACAGGTGAACCCGTGTTGTAAAACCTGTGGTTAGTGGAACCCAACAAGGTGTTGGAGAACTAAACGTAGGCAGTGTTGGCCGAACCAGTATAAAGAGTTTTTGTGTTGCTTTAATTAGTAGTAATTTTTTGGAAGCACAATCCACCCCTCCCTCTTGTGCGATTGCCACTTTCACATCCATGACAGCATCGATCACTTTCTGAGTTGGCGGGACGCATGGTAATCGCGGAACCGGAGTACTGTACCTGGAACCTGCAGAGTCATCACTAGAAAATGTTGGAGGCTCAAAAGTGCCTCAGTAAGAAATGAGATCCTCAGCATTAAAAACTGGACTAATAGACATTTCAAGGGGCAATTTTAGTAAATAAGCATTAGGACCAAGTTTTTTTAGGATACGGAATGGGCCTGAGGCACGGGCATGCAATTTCTTAAAGGAATTTTTTGGATAGTACTCAGGGCGAATACGGGCCATTACATAGTCTCCTTCCCCAAAATTTTGAGCTCACCGATGAGCATCTACTTTTAATTTATATTGATTATTGCTAAATTCTATTTTACGCTTAATCTCAGTATGTAATTTGTAACATCCTAAAAATTTAATTAGGGATTGGAGGTAATTTAAAATTTAATTTGGGATTAATTAAGGAATTTGGAGAGCTTTATAAATAAATTCATGAAAATATAAATATTTTGGGAATTTTTGAAAAGGCCTAATTTCTCCCTTAATTTGATAAGCTTAGAGTTAGAGAAATTTATTTTTGATCCAAAAGAGATCTTAATAGGAGAAAAATTTTAGTTGATAATTAAAATAAATTTTAGAAGTTGAAATGGAAACTTTATCTCAAGGAAAAATATCTTATTTTGAGAAAAGAAATGGCTTATTAGCAATTTACCTGTCCTATTTAATTACATTTTCACTATTTCCTTCCATTTTTCCTTTCTTTCTCTCCCTCTCCCCCTGCAAACCCGACCCTTCCTTTCCTCTCCATCGCCCACCTCCCACTCTTCCTCTCCGCCGCCCAGCCAGGAGGGCGACGCCGTCGCCTTCGACGGCGACAACGGCAAAGGAAGCCGCCGTGGCTCCCTCCCTCTTCTCATTCCTCCTTTCTTCCTCCATTTTCTGTCGTCCAAGAAGAGCAAAACGAGAGTGATCAAGGAGCTGTTTAGGGGCAATTTTTCCAACCAGTTCCAGCATTTTCCGGCGAGTTTTGGGTCCAATTGGAGCCTCATAAACCTAGGTAAACTTCTCTTATTTTCCTTGTTCTCTTCATTGTTTCAAAGTTGATTTTTGGATGAAATTTAGGGATTCATGGAGAATCCGAACCCTAGGCTTGATGGGTTGAATTTTGTTGTTTTAAAACCAAATTAGAGCTATTTCTAACTAGTCTATGGGTTAGGGTTGCTTGATTTTGAGTTAGGATGATGATTTGTCAAATTAAAGTGTTCCTAAGTGGGGGTTTGATAGTTAATTCGAAAATACAGTAAGGCTTCTAGGAATGTATGACGCTAACTTGTTTATTTAAGCTATATGATGATGATGTTATTTTGTTAAAATTGGTTGGATGTTATTTTAGGTGGGATTTTTCTTGCTTAAAGAGAAGTTAAGATAGGTTTTAAACAAGAAATCCTTTGAAATTGGGACTTTGAGCTTGAATTATGGGTTTTAGAGGGTTATTAGATTTCAACGATAATGTTGGTTGGATTTATTGGATTAGATTTAGAGTTGGATGAGAATTGGAAGTTTTAGGTGCTTGTAGGAGAGTTAGGATGTTGGAATTTGCTATGTTGAATATGGATTAATGATTTAAAGGAGTCATGTGAGCTTATTAGTGCTTAATTGTGATTCTAAAGTAGTTGAATTGTGGAGATACTGTTTGGGTGTTAGATAATTGGAATGGAATAATTGTGATGATGTATTCTTTTGGTCTAGGTATGAACGTATGACATTGTAACGAATGAGGGAGTGGGATGTTGATTGGTGAATCTTAGATTATTGTATGAGTGTAATGGCGGTTAGTAATTGATTATGGTTTTCTAGGTTTGCATTGTGAAGCTAATAGGTATAATGAAAGAGGGAATGTAATATGAAAGAGTTGGGTGATTATGTAAGAAATTGGGATATATAGTTGGCATGAGAGATATATATATATATATGTATATAAATATTTAATGATGATTTAGGAAGTTAGGACATGGTGAGCATGGTTAAAGTACATTGATCAAGGATCTTGGCTGAGAAGATAGAAGTAATTTTGGTAGAATTCTTGTAGGACTTGAATTGGGTGGATCTTTCTAGGTTTGATTCGTGAAGGGGATAAATTGAACAGAAGTAACTATGTTAACATAATTTGGGAATTTAGTCAATAAAGATAATTGATGGTAAACAGTAGCCTTAGGCTTGATATGGGTTTAATTTAACTTAATCAAGCCAATTAGATGTGAATTTTGTATTGATGTGGTGTTATTATATTCTCTAGCGGTTGAAAACTCTGTTGGATCGGGCTGAACTCAAGGACCGCACTATCCTGGTATTTTTCTTGCTTTTGGCAAGTTCAGGTAACCACTCTCACCTCACTATCTGATTATGTGTGATGTTAGTCGGGATTTTTCTCAAAAATCCCTTTATATATGTATACGTCTATTAGCATGATAGTTGGATTTCAAACGGTATGTTTATATAAAAGAGCCTATTGGGTACCTTTAAAATCCCATTTACTTTCATATAAAGATATCATGAGTATTATTATAATATTTAGTAGCCTGACTGGTAGTATTAATGGATAACTGTTATCTAAGATGTTACATATTGTGAGGGAGATATTGAGAAATTTATTGGTTAATTGTTGTGGCCGACTATATGGTATGGTAGCGGTGATGATTAATATATTTTATATTGAAGGGTATATATGATATAGCATTTGAGAATGATTGATGTTGAGGTTGTTCTTATTGCATGACACTGCATTGTACCATCGCACGATGTAAACCTCGGTAGGCCAACCTAACGGTTATTTGTACTGGTCATTCTGATTATAGACAAAGACCGCCTCCTTGATTATAGACAAGGAGATCTCCATTCTGATTATAGACAGGGGGAGTCCCTATTCTGATTATAGACAGAGGGGAGGATGCCATCCTGATTATAGACAGGGGCATAATAACACATCATGTTTACTTTTGTCATATATTCTTAAAAGCTGTTGCTTCTGTGGTAGTATGAGTATAGTGCATATTGATATTCTTGCGATGATATAGTTGTATATCCATAGATCACTTTATTGTGAATTAAATATTTTAAAATGTGGTATCCTTTAGGCGCTCTGCTAACCCACTCATACTCTTATATTGAGTTGAGTTGTGGTTACCGAGACATATTTGTCTCACCCCGTGGTTATTTACATTTTTGCAGGTGATCATGTACAGACCAGGGCGAAGGGAAAGGGGATGGGGCCAACCGATTCACGTGGAACCGGTGAGTTGGCCGATTTTGGAACTGTATATTGCCACATATAGGCTTGCATTCGCTTCCGCATGTTTATGTCTTTGATTGATATTAAATTCTGGATGACTGTATCAATAGTCGTTTGAATTTGATTACTTAATGTTGATTCTGTTCTGTTGCTAATCTTGTACGGCCAGTTGTTAAGATTGACTAATTATTGCACATGTTTTTGTTTAATAACCATGTTAGATCAGTTCTTTTTAACATGGTTATATTGAATGTTTGCTTTGATGGAATACGATTATTATGTGTTTGATTACTTAATGTTGATTCTGTTCTGTTGCTAATCTTGTACGGCCAGTTGTTAAGATTGACTAATTATTGCACATGTTTTTGTTTAATAACCATGTTAGATCAGTTCTTTCTAACATGGTTATATTGAATGTTTGCTTTGATGGAATACGATTATTACGTGTTGTTTTATTTAACCATGTTAGGCGGTCTCTTAACTAACATGGTTAATCCAATTGTGAATCAGGTAAATTTTTATTAACCATGTTAGGGGAATCATTTTCTAACATGGTTGAGTGTTTTATTATCCATGATAGCGAATATGTTATGTTAAGGTCTACTTTTTCTATCATGGATAACCCTTTGAAATATTAGAGTAAACTTTTTCTAACTATGATAGGGTTGTTTGATATATATGAAAAATCATTTTCCTATCATAGTTAGTATGGTTAATTGTGATTATGGTTGATGGTGATTGGTGATTTGGGATTAATTATCGATTAGTAGGTAGAATTTTACATAATTCATGTAGCAATGGGCTAAGGATTCAGCAAATTATGAAGTACGGGTTGTCAAAGAAAGGGGTACCAAGTCAATAAGCTGGTTGGGATTGAACCCGTGAACAATTTCAAATGGGCTTTACTTGCGGATCTGTTGATAGAACTATTGCTTTAGGGTTTGGTTGTCAAGGACATGTCGAAGGGTCATGGGAGAATAAGAGGGGTAGGTGTTTAACGTGCAGAGTTTAGGTGGTCTTAGCGAAACCTAATAAAGGCTTCCTGCTTCCACCAAAAAGGTGAAGACCCTACTTAACAAGCCTAACCTTCAGGGAGCTCAACAGCCCCGTCAGAGATTAGTCTTGCTAAATAAGTAACAACCTGAGTGAGATCTTCATAGTAACTTCAGAAGGTTATGAAACCTCGTTAGGGAAACCGTTAGAAATCTCTACTAACCTAGGGTAGAATGGGACCTGGGTGTAGGGCCAAAAGTGTGTAAGGATATGTGTGTTCCTAGGGTGGAGAATTAAATGCCGAATTAAGCGCAGAGGAAAAAAAAGATTTTTTTTAATACTAATCAATATAAATCAATAGAATAACTCACAGGGGAACTAAATATTATGGAAAAGAATTTTTTTTTGGGAAAATCCCAGAAAAAGACCCTCGAATTACCAAAAGGACACTTCAGTACAACGAATTTCAAAAATGACGAGTCAGTACAAATCCGTACAGTAACTGAATTGTCTTTAACAAATTTAAAGGAAAAATCCAAAATGCCCCTGGTTCAATTATTTTTTTTTAATAATTGCCCACCAGCCACCACCAACGGCGAGGGCCACCCCACCACGTGGCGCGGGGCCCACCACATGCCACGTGGTACATGTCCCTTGTAAAAAATGGACACAAAAATGTGGGGTGGGTGGGAATCGAACCCACCCCCTCCACTTGGTGGCCTGGTCTAGACCACCAAGTCCCTCATGATATATATTACAAAAGTAATATATATACTATATTTCATTCTTTTTTAATATTTTCCCAGAAACGTTCAAGGGATTCCCAACTCCTGTCAAGGGATTCCCAACATGTACATTACCATTTACCAACTTCCAAAATACTTCACCAACTCTTCCTCCTTGTTACCAGAATCGTTCAAGGGATTCCCAACTTCGCATAAAGGATTCCCAACTTTTGTTAAGGGATTCCCAACTTCTCATTAGGGATTACCAACTTTTGTCAAGGGATTCCCAACTTCTGTTAAGGGATTCCCAACTTCTCATTAGGGATTGCCAACATGTATATTACCATTTACCAACTTCCAAAATATTTCACCAACTCTTCCTCCTTGTTACCAGAACCGTTCCAGGAATTCCCAACTTCTCATAAGGGATTCCCAACTTTTGTTAAGGGATTGCCAACTTTGTCAAGGGATTCCCAACTTCTGTCCTAAGGGATTACCAACATGTACATTACCATTTACCAACTTCCAAAATACTTCACCAAATCTTCCTACTTGTTAAATGGTAGTGTACATGTTGGTAATCCCTAATTAGAAGTTGGGAATCCCTTGACAGAAGTTGGGAATCCCTTGACAAAAGTTGGCAATCCCTTATGAGAAGTTGGGAATCCCTTGAACGGTTCTGATAACAAGGAGGAAGAGTTGGTGAAGTATTTTGGGAGTTGGTAAATGGTAATATACATGTTGGTAATCCCTAATAAGTTGGGAATCCCTACACAGAAGTTGGGAATCCCTTGACAAAAGTTGGTAATCCCTAATGAGAAGTTGGGAATTCCTTGACAGAAGTTGGGAATCCCTTAACAAAAGTTGGGAATCCTTTATGCGAAGTTGGGAATCCCTTGAACGATTCTGGTAACAAGGAGGAAGAGTTGGTGAAGTATTTTGGAAGTTGGTAAATGGTAATGTACATGTCGGGAATCCCTTGACAGAAGTTGGGAATCCCTTGAACGTTTCTAGGAAAATATTAAAAAAGAATGAAATATAGTATATATATTACTTTTGTAATATATATCATGAGGGACTTGGTGGCCTGGTGGTAAGACCACCAGGCCACCAAGTGGAGGGGGTGGGTTCGTTTCCCACCCCCCCCCACATTTTTGTGTCCCTTTTTTACAAGTGACACATGCCATGTGGCAGCCCCACAGCGTACCACCGGCTGTCGGTGGTGACGGGCCCCACAGCCGGTGGTGGCGGCTGGTGGGCAATTATTTAAAAAAAAATAATTGAACCAGGGGCATTTTGGACTTTTCCTTTAAATTTGTTAAAGGACAATTCAGTCACTGTACGGATTTGTACTGACTCGTCATTTCTGAAATTCGTTGTACTGAAATGTCCTTTTGGTAATTCGACGGTCTTTTTCTGGAATTTTCCCTTTTTTTTCCCCTTTAACTTTTTTTAAAAAAAAATTTTGCCCTTTTTTAAGTGCAAGATGAGGAGATAAGGAGAAAAAAAGAAAAAGAGAAAAAAGGAAAGAGAATTAGGGCTAAGAAAAAGGAAATATGCCAAATGACAAGAAGGAAAAGAGATAGATTCAAACTTAACAGATCTAGATCAAGTGATTACTACAAACTACCCCCTCAATATCAACTAGTACAGGTTCAACGTTGTTGGATCAAATCCTTACCGAATAACTTTTGGAGCCAAAAGTTATAACTTCAACCCGAATATTTCTGAGTGATGATCCTGGGCTCAAGGGAGGTCTGGTACGTAACAACCACACGAAGCACGAATAGTGAAAAGGCGGTAGCTTGGGAGAGTGTAGGCAACATAAGGGAGGTGGAGTCTAGCTCTGGTACCAATTGATGTAGGATGGGATGATTAAAGAGTAGAGAAGATCAGAAGAAGAGAAGAAAGAAGAGAGGTGAGACAGAATATAAGGTGAGAACAAAGAAAGAGAGAATGGGAAACTCAATACCAATGTTGTAAAAACAAGACCGGAAGGCGAACCGAAGATGGTAGCGGGTCACGGTTCGCACGGTCGGACCGATGGTCAAACCGATGACGTAATAATTAAGGGAAAAAATATGTGACTTTTTAATATACCTCACAAAAAACATATTCAAAAGCTTTGATGCACATTTCTCAAATACTGATTCCTTACATGTTGAAATCTTTAAAAAAATACATAATAATAAGTAAAGAATACCTAATTACCAATAATAACATGTCTAGTCAACAACCTAATAAGTAACAAAAACAAGCATGACTTCATAGTTTGTCAAACGTAGGTGTATCTTGATCAGTTTGGGAGGTAAACCTAATGAGTTTATTAGAATTTGGGAATATAATTTGGGTTTTCTTTTAAGGATTTTAGGATTTTTTGGCCTTGATTATATTTTTTTCAGCTTTTCATATGCTTCGAATTGGACCGTCCGGTTTTCAGAAAACCACTCCGGTTCCCGGTCCAATGGCTGGATAAAACTGGTCCATTCAGCCTAACCTACTAAACGGTCAAACCATGAAGTCCGGATCAATTGGTGTGCCGGGCAAAGGTGGATTAGTCCGACCGCCCCGTCCGGTTCGGTTCTTGCAACATTGCTCAAAACTTTTATTCAATATGCAGTAACGTACAAAGTAGATAGTTGAGCTCTTATTTATAAAGCTCAACCAAATTCTAAAAGAAAAATCTAAATGCTAATAATAATTAAAATATTGAAATAATAAAATAATAAAACAACGGAAATTACAGATCTAAAAATCCTAACAACTTTTTAAACTAAAAGAAAACAATAAAATTCAAATTTCAGATCTAAATCCTACCAGCTTTTCAAACTAAAACAATTACATTAATAAAATTAAAAGCAAATTTATAGCCTTTAAATATGGAGGAAATTATCCTTTTGTGATTCCCATTATATGGTCTAGAGATTGGAAACTTCGTATACCTCAAAGGTGAAAGGTCCACCTATGGGTAGTTCTACATGATAGGTCAAAGATAAAGATGAGGATAAAAGGTGAAGAAGAAGAGAGGATGGTGATGGGATTAGATAAGGAAAATGGGAGAAAACCTTGGAATACGGATGATTTTAGAAAATACATGATGGGAGATCATGGCGATGCATTTGGACTTGGCAATGAGACTTCCAGATCTGAAGCGAAGGTGCAAAAGTGGTTTTTTGATCCCGGATTTTTATCTGACGATATATGGTTTCTTGTTGAAAATCAATTTCCTCTAACTATTATATGGTCTAAGTCCAATAATCAAGTCCATCAATATTTTAAAGAAAAAGGATCGTATTTTGAACGAGTAAGTTTGTCTTTGCTTCCTTAATCTCTCCAATTGTATTTATTAGATTGTGCATTTAAAGCATGAGTGAGGTTCATGTGTTTGATTATATATATATATATATATATACAGGCCTGAGGTATGTAAATAATGATGCAAGCAAAAGTGTAGTGAGCTTCAAGACAAGTGCTGGTGGTACAGATTTTACGCCACGTGTGGTGGTTATATTAATTTTGATCTTTTTTTTGGTTTTATGTGGACTATTACCCATAATATTGCTTTTGATGATTTTTGTGCTCTGCACAGCTTCCTCTTACGTTATATTATTATTTGACCTGTTTGGGTGTGTGTGTGTATTCTAATTTAATGTAATCAGGATTTGTGCAAATTGACATTTATATCTACCTGCCAACATTAGTGAAAGTAGTTATATATGATTTCCTAAATATTGGGTCATATCAATGAAAATTATGGATAAAATATAGCCAAAGAAAAAGGGAAAATTAAAGCTAGGTACTAATTGAAACTATATCCCTTGAAACCACCAAATTATATTGCATTCCCTTAGCACTTGGATTGTATTAATCAAAATGTTAACTTACAATCTTGTCCCTTTTAATTTAAATGAAATATGACAGTAGTTATGGTAAGAATCAGTCCAAGTGGGTCCCAAGGGTATTTTATGGATTATTTTTAAACCAGTTTCAATTTAATCAAGAAGGGTAAAAGAGTCTTTTGTGTTATAGAATAAATATAATTTAGGCTTCAAGATACTTCTATTGAATTCAGAAATTTTGTTTCTATATGGGAACTAGCTCTAATTTTCCGAGAAAAAATTTCAAAGATGATTATTCACTAACAAGAATTTATAAAGCGATTGTCTTTTCCAAATTCTACATGATATACACATGTCTTTTTTTTTTTCTTTTAATATAGAACCAATATCTTATATAAAAGCAAAATCACTTCTTATTAACAATTTTGTTGACTACTCATTTATTTATTAAAATAATAGTGTCTTTTCAATTTCTTTTAATGTAGAACCAATATCTTATACAAAAGCAAAATCACTTCTTATCAACAATTTTGTTGACTACTCATTTATTTATTAAATAATAGTGTCTTTTCAACATTTTTTGCAATGATTCTTTACCACCAGTCCACCACTATTTTTTAAAATGAATGGAAATTTTTTGTGAATCTCATTCACGAGGATGATGCTCTAGTTATTGGTCTGGGTACAATTATATTTATAAATATAAATTATCAGTCATTTTTATTTAATTTATTTAATTTTTGTTAGCATAAATCAATCATCAACATCAATCAATTTCACTTATAAAAACTTGTAATACCCGATTTAAAATAAGACAGGCCAAAATGAGTCCAACTCCATGAGTACACTATTGCACTATATTATTGGCCGCTTCCTAGTCTCCTATATTTTTATTTATTTGTAGTTAGACCCAGGGAATCAAACCTAAACCGGGTCGCGTGATTATTTGGTGACCCTGCCGTTCCGGTCAGGGTTTGATTATCTAGCAACAAACCATCTTGCTCTTAACCCGAGCAACCAGACAAGTCAATGGGTTGACCCGGATTACATTTAAAAAATTATGTTGAAAATGGCATAGTATATGTTTTCTAATTTTAATGATAATTTTGATATTAATGACTATTAGTTTAAGGAAAAGAAGTGTTAGACAATGATGCAAGAAGAAAAATGAGAGATGGAGATTGAAAGAGGGCTTCTTGAATGGTAAAGGTTACCAGATGAACTAATATGAGAAGAAAGTAGATAGGTAGGAAGTTACATCTAAATTTGAAGAGGAAGAAGATGCAGATTGATGAGGCCGCCTTCAGTTGATGTGAGTCAGGACACAGTAGATGAGAAACAATATAGGTAGAGATAGTGTGAGGAATAAGACGGAGATGTTGTGCGGCTGTGTAGTAGAAATATGTCTAAGGGGGTGGATTGGGTAGCTAGGGTTTTAGGTGAATGTTGTCATGGGCTTGGGCCTCATTAATTAAAAACTCATAATAAAAAAAACCACTTTTTAATTTCCAAATTCCTATTACCACAAATTTATTCAACAGGAAATAAAATAAAACAAAATCAGTTCACTTAAATCCAATTATTTTTCATCATTAATATTTAATTAAATTCTAAAAGTACTCTTGAAATGAAATAATATTCAATGGCCACACATTTCAACATATTAAATGAAAATTTTAATCATAATCATAGAAGATTTAATTAATTAGTGTCCATACAATATGAACTGGCTAATAAAATAACATATAAACTATTAAATTTTTCATTTTAATATGGCAGGTCCGACCACGAGTTGACCCCAATCCGACCATTGACCCTTGGACCAGTCACTTGCCCGGTTCAAAGTCCGGTCCGATTTTTTGAACATAAGAGTTGGGTGGCTTCAAACATCCAAAGTAGAGAATGGGATGACAACTTATATTGGTCTTTGAGTACTTTTTCCCCCTTTGTATAAAAAAATATTTATATTAATACTCCCTCTCATTATAGCTATAAGATTAAGTTAATTATTTTGTGGAGATTATGGAAGTCAAATAGAACACTTAATTTTAACATGTGTTATATATGATTTATTTTACATCTTTAATCTCTCCAAAAAAGTTAATTTGATTTTATATGAAGAACAAGAGGAAATATTATATATATGTATATATATATATATATTCATATTCTCCGGTACGTACGTTATGAATGAATAAAATTCATGGTTTGTTAATATAAGATATGACCTCCTAGCTCCTAGGCATTGGATACAAAACACTGATAGGCTCTGTTTTGAATTTTGAAAGGGCGTGATGATGCACTTTAAAAGTTAAAAGTGCCTTTCATACGTTAGGAAATAACATGTAAGAAAAATAAAATGAGTTTGAAGGTTTTTTTTTTTTTTAGATACCAGATGATTACATAATTTTAATACTAATATGCCTCCTAATTTGAAATAGAAACGACGATGTAAGAAAAGGAAGTAAGTGAATATAGACATGTATAATAGATGAATGCATCAAAAAAGCTAATTCAATGGCTGGTCTCTATGTGGTAAGTGAGCTTGAAAATTGGGATGGGGTGGAGAATTTCAAACAAATAACATTAGTGATCATCTAACTTATCCTTATTCTCATAAACAGAATAGATCTATCGACTTGGTGAAAATCTTGATTCTGAAAAAATTGGATCCATTTAATACAAACATCGCCATATTATTGAAACTAATCTTGTTATTGTTAACCCATACATCCTTGCCTCCTAAGTTTTGTGTACATGTTTTTTCCACTACTCTTTATCTTATTAACAAGACGCAAATCCCCGTGCGTTGCACGAGTGTATTGTTTATTCTGTATTTTCTATCTTATTTTCCATTTATTGTGTTTTTATGAAGAACTCAATTGTATCTTGAGTTTGTGTAGGTGAAAATAATCAAATCATATAGAATTTTTGTTGAATTTAATTGCAGTTAGGTTGATATTAAGTTAGGTGAGTTGCAAAATAATGAAAAAAATTTATTTTTTAATTTCAACAGAATACATGACAATAATTGTATATTCTAAACATACTTTATTTGTTTGGTACACTTTACAAATGTATGTCATATTGATAATATGGAGAAAATCAGGATTGTAGTTCGTAAATATATAATATGTATAAATCCTTTGAGAGCTACTTTGTTATAGATGGCACATGATGGTTGACACAACTTCTCTTATTCTAAGGCACCATATCCCTTCACTTTTGAGCAAGACTTAAAATCTAATGGGTCTTATATTATTTGTTATTAATAGAAATATTTTAGGCTAAGTACTATATTCGTTACAAATAAATAACTCTAGTAATTTCTCTAATATTTTTAATTTAATTTTATTATATAGAATATTTAAATATTCATGGGATTAATGTGTGCTATATATTTTAGGTGCACTTAGTGCCCTAGAGTTATTTGTGATGCAATTTCACCCCTAAAAGAATTTGTTAGATAAATTCGGTTTAAATGTTAATATGTGGAATGTGAAAGCGTTGGTTCTCTCTTTTAAGATAATACTTTCATTTTCAATGAATGTGAATGGTTATGACTAACTCTTACTGCCCAAGCCTTTCATTATTAATTAAATGTGAATTAATTGTTAAATAAAATTGGTTTTTTTATAGATAATACCCCTATTCAAGGGGATGTGAAAGGGTGTGGCTCATGCCTTTGGACTTCTAAATAATGATTCTTCTGTCATTATTAACCATATTAATAATAAATAACTTTTATAAATCAATATGCACAAAAATATAATAAAAATATGAAATTAACTAAATAGTAATTACATTTTTGCACTTATATTTGTGATAAAAAATCAATTTTATTTAACAATCTCTTTCACATTCAATTAAATGATTCATTAATAATTAAAGTTTAGAGAAGCCCAAAAGTATAGCAAACACTTTTCATATTTCTTTGAAAAGGAGAGTGTTTTCTTCAAAGAAAAATGCAATCCAACATTTTTATATTTTGCACAACATTCAGACCAAATTTATTTAACAATGCTTTTCACATTCCAATAACAATCTCTCTCACAAAAAAATTAAAC
Organism: Mimosa bimucronata; assembly: GCA_037074515.1. NCBI lineage: Eukaryota > Viridiplantae > Streptophyta > Magnoliopsida > Fabales > Fabaceae > Mimosa > Mimosa bimucronata. The sequence continues at coordinate 23,059,298 of CM073445.1, read as the reverse complement.
AAAAATAAAATTGCATTATTGTTAATGTGAAATGGCTTAAGATTACTACCAAGTCCTTTCACATCCCAAATAAAAATTGTTAAAAAAAACAATATCACATTTTGTGGCTAAGCATACCATCTATTTTCTCCTAAAAAAAATATAGCAAGCATGATAAGCACATAAATCTTTTGTAAGAGAGGATTATGTTATCATTGCCAAGTAATGTTGTATTTTGGGTATAGCTTTCAGGATATACATATACACTCGTTTTCATATATGAAGAAAGGGAAAGAAGACACAAAATCGATTAGCTAAAAAAAGAAAGAGGAGTGATTAAACGAAGTACAAAAAGAGAGATAAAACGACACATGCCCATAACAATTCATCATAATATCAGAAATAAAAATGGAAGAAAAAAATATCGTAGATTATGAAATAAAATTGGAGGAAGAATAGAGGGACAACAATACCTGTTTCAACCCATCAATCTCCATATCTACGAAAAAAATAGAAAGGAAATGGATAGAAAATTTATAACTTGAAAACAACACAAGAAAATGAACAACCAAATTACAAAACAATATAAACATGAATTGAATAAACAAAATACAGAAGGGTTGATAAGAAGAGGAGAAACCATCCTTTGACATAAGAGATAAGTCCACAGCAAAAACTTTATTACATAGAATTCAAACAGCTATGTAGAGAAAAAATTAACTAATAGATTATATAAATATAAATCGAACAAAAAAAATGCAAAATGGTTGAGAAGAAGAGGAGATCCATCATTTGGCCTAAGAAATAAGTCTACAACACAAACCTTATATAGAATCCAAACTACAACTATGTAGAGAAAAAATAACCACTAGATGATGAAGGGTCATCATAAATGATACTCATAGCCATAAGATAACTACACTAATATTGGAATGTGAATAACCACTTAAATAGAAGATGAAGAGAATTAAACAGTTAGTTAACGGTGTTAAGTCGGGATTACTATGAGATGACAATCACTAACGGAAGACTAACGGTGTTACCACAAGATTTAGAGATATATATATATTGATTGATAGTTGATTACCATGCAATCCCCTCGGTAACCATTTCAGCTTCTCTTTGATCATAGAAAAAGTTGGGTATGCATGCTAGCCTCATTTATGTGCTTTTAATAAAATAAAGTGGGAGCCCAGGACCACTTTATTTATATCATCGTCACGGTTATCTGCGCTTTGGGCCCAAATTAAGCCAGATTTTTATCATCCGATATGTGGGTTTTTGTTGAAGATCAACTTCCTGCAACTATTCTATGGTCTAAGTCCAATAATCAAGTCCATCAGTAAAACAAAATACAACTTGCCGAATTTTAAATCTTCTCTTCCCGACTCTTCTATCTCTTCTTCTCGGCCCAATCATCAAATTTCTTCATCTTGGCCCAGTTTGCCCATGTCAACCATGACTGATAATGTCGTACCCGTTTCACCATTCTCGGACCCAACATTGTCTCATACTCCCAGTGATCCATCCTTCTACTGCACTACTAATATGTCCCTATTTTATTATATATCTTTATTTATATTTATGAGATAAAACTACCCTTAAGCTCCCTAACTCTTATTTACACAAGTTTATCCCAGAACAAAGATTGTGATTATAAAAATACATCTATTTAAGCACAACTGATATTCAATGAATCTCTAAAAATATGCACCAAATAAAATTAGATCAAATAACTCCCTTAAAATATTAAATGTCTAATAAAATAAAATATGATCTGAATGGGCTCAGTTAACCACAATTCATCATTGATTTTACGGCTATTTTGGTTTATATGGAAGAAAGGGTATTAATATATTTTTGACCTGCTATTTCTTGTTCGAAGTGCTATGTAGTTTTTATTAGAATTCGCAATTTACATCATGAGGAAAATAATTATTCTAATTTACAATTTTTAATAATGAATGGCTTACTGATCCCAGCAAGCCATTCATTATTCCTTGACTTTTCAATTTTATTTAACTTTTGTTCTTATTGATGTAGCTTTTGTTTTGACCTAATGTTTTCCTTTTGACTTTATTTGCTTCATAGTAGTGAATGGCTTACAGATCCCACTAAGCCCTACAATACCAAATTAGTTTTTTTTTTAAAGAAATATCTCCCTTTAATTCCCTTACCGTTAAAATTGGTTTTGATGGTTATTTATACCAAATTATCCAAAGAAAAAAAAATTAGTGGAAAGAAGTGTCACTCATGTGTTAGTTCTTATTTTTTGAGTAAGGAATGTGAACTCATTTTAAATAGCATTGATTAATTTGTAAAGAAACATTTTATATGGAACTAGGTAAAGTGTGCTACTGGGGGCTGAGTTAGTGTCATCAACTCATGTTTAAAAATTCCATCAACATCACAAAGAAAATCTCTGTTGTAGTTTAGGATAAGAATCACACAATTCATGCACTTTTTTTTTTTAAAAAAAAAAAAATCCGTTTTGTGAAAAATATTAAGGTAACTAATTTATATGTCAAAATCAGCAACCTAATATCATTTATGTAGACAACATGTGCCTCTACCACACAAACTTAAGTACAATTCCTCTTTTCTTCGTCTTCTCAGATGGCTTGATCAACTGATGGTGGATCACTTCCTCTTACTTCTTGCCCACCGTGCGAGGTTTGAGTAAACTTTGTGCAAGTTTGGTGCAGAGGTTGGGCAAGGTTTGGACGACCTAATTGTTAGCCATGAAGAGCACGATCTAACTATGGTTATTGAATATCTATTGTTTTGCATTATGATACATCTATTTCTTCGATTTTCATGGTGATAGCATCATTAATGGTGACTGAACCTTCTTATTCTAAACTGCTTTCTTCGATTTTCATGGTGATAGCATCATTAATGGCGTCTAAAGGTTCTTACTGTGACTTTTCTGCCACCATCTACAATATATGTATATAGTTATTTACTTAAGATTTTTTTTTTAAGAAACCATGCATACCACTAGCACATAGACAACATGTACTTCATATGCCTTTGTTTTTTTATATTTAATCAGCTGTGATGCTTATAATTTCTATAGTTAATGCTTTTATGTTATAGGCGACTGATTGTTTAACAGTAATCGCTCTTGCGCTTGATATTTGACCCATTTAGTATATCTATATGCTTATATTTTTATGCATCTCATTTAATTATATATGTAGTAGTTTGTAAGTTGGACAAGTCAATATTTTAAAGAAAAAGGATCGTATTTTGAACGAGTAAGTTTAATTTGTCTTTGCTTCCTTAATCTCTCCAATTGTATTTATTAGATTGTGAATTTAAAGCATGAGTGAGGTTCATGTGTTTGATTATATATATATATATATAGACACAGGCCTGAGGTTTGTAAATAATGATGCAAGCAAAAGAGTAGTGAGCTTCAAGACAAGTGCTGGTGGTACAGATTTTACGCCACGTGTGGTGGTTATAGTAATTTTGATCTGTGTTTTGGTTTTATGTGGACTATTGCCCATAATATCGCTTTTGATGATTTTTGTGCTCTGCACAGCTTCCTCTTACGTTATATTATTATTTGACCTGTTTGGGTGTGTGTATTCTAATTTAATGTAATCAGGATTTGTGCAAATTGACATTTATATCTACCTGCCAACATTAGTGAAAGTAGTTATATATGATTTCCTAAATATTGGGTCATATCAATGAAAATTATGGATAAAATATAGCCAAAGAAAAAGGGAAAATTAAAGCTAGGTACTAATTGAAACTATATCCCTTGAAACCACCAAATTATATTGCATTCCCTTAGCACTTGGATTGTATTAATCAAAATGTTAACTTACAATCTTGTCCCTTTTAATTTAAATGAAATATGACAGTAGTTATGGTAAGAATCAGTCCAAGTGGGTCCCAAGGGTATTTTATGGATTATTTTTAAACCAGTTTCAATTTAATCAAGAAGGGTAAAAGAGTCTTTTGTGTTATAGAATAAATATAATTTAGGCTTCAAGATACTTCTATTGAATTCAGAAATTTTGTTTCTATATGGGAACTAGCTCTAATTTTCCGAGAAAAAATTTCAAAGATGATTATTCACTAACAAGAATTTATAAAGCGATTGTCTTTTCCAAATTCTACATGATATACACATGTCTTTTTTTTTTTCTTTTAATATAGAACCAATATCTTATATAAAAGCAAAATCACTTCTTATTAACAATTTTGTTGACTACTCATTTATTTATTAAAATAATAGTGTCTTTTCAATTTCTTTTAATGTAGAACCAATATCTTATACAAAAGCAAAATCACTTCTTATCAACAATTTTGTTGACTACTCATTTATTTATTAAATAATAGTGTCTTTTCAACATTTTTTGCAATGATTCTTTACCACCAGTCCACCACTATTTTTTAAAATGAATGGAAATTTTTTGTGAATCTCATTCACGAGGATGATGCTCTAGTTATTGGTCTGGGTACAATTATATTTATAAATATAAATTATCAGTCATTTTTATTTAATTTATTTAATTTTTGTTAGCATAAATCAATCATCAACATCAATCAATTTCACTTATAAAAACTTGTAATACCCGATTTAAAATAAGACAGGCCAAAATGAGTCCAACTCCATGAGTACACTATTGCACTATATTATTGGCCGCTTCCTAGTCTCCTATATTTTTATTTATTTGTAGTTAGACCCAGGGAATCAAACCTAAACCGGGTCGCGTGATTATTTGGTGACCCTGCCGTTCCGGTCAGGGTTTGATTATCTAGCAACAAACCATCTTGCTCTTAACCCGAGCAACCAGACAAGTCAATGGGTTGACCCGGATTACATTTAAAAAATTATGTTGAAAATGGCATAGTATATGTTTTCTAATTTTAATGATAATTTTGATATTAATGACTATTAGTTTAAGGAAAAGAAGTGTTAGACAATGATGCAAGAAGAAAAATGAGAGATGGAGATTGAAAGAGGGCTTCTTGAATGGTAAAGGTTACCAGATGAACTAATATGAGAAGAAAGTAGATAGGTAGGAAGTTACATCTAAATTTGAAGAGGAAGAAGATGCAGATTGATGAGGCCGCCTTCAGTTGATGTGAGTCAGGACACAGTAGATGAGAAACAATATAGGTAGAGATAGTGTGAGGAATAAGACGGAGATGTTGTGCGGCTGTGTAGTAGAAATATGTCTAAGGGGGTGGATTGGGTAGCTAGGGTTTTAGGTGAATGTTGTCATGGGCTTGGGCCTCATTAATTAAAAACTCATAATAAAAAAAACCACTTTTTAATTTCCAAATTCCTATTACCACAAATTTATTCAACAGGAAATAAAATAAAACAAAATCAGTTCACTTAAATCCAATTATTTTTCATCATTAATATTTAATTAAATTCTAAAAGTACTCTTGAAATGAAATAATATTCAATGGCCACACATTTCAACATATTAAATGAAAATTTTAATCATAATCATAGAAGATTTAATTAATTAGTGTCCATACAATATGAACTGGCTAATAAAATAACATATAAACTATTAAATTTTTCATTTTAATATGGCAGGTCCGACCACGAGTTGACCCCAATCCGACCATTGACCCTTGGACCAGTCACTTGCCCGGTTCAAAGTCCGGTCCGATTTTTTGAACATAAGAGTTGGGTGGCTTCAAACATCCAAAGTAGAGAATGGGATGACAACTTATATTGGTCTTTGAGTACTTTTTCCCCCTTTGTATAAAAAAATATTTATATTAATACTCCCTCTCATTATAGCTATAAGATTAAGTTAATTATTTTGTGGAGATTATGGAAGTCAAATAGAACACTTAATTTTAACATGTGTTATATATGATTTATTTTACATCTTTAATCTCTCCAAAAAAGTTAATTTGATTTTATATGAAGAACAAGAGGAAATATTATATATATGTATATATATATATATATTCATATTCTCCGGTACGTACGTTATGAATGAATAAAATTCATGGTTTGTTAATATAAGATATGACCTCCTAGCTCCTAGGCATTGGATACAAAACACTGATAGGCTCTGTTTTGAATTTTGAAAGGGCGTGATGATGCACTTTAAAAGTTAAAAGTGCCTTTCATACGTTAGGAAATAACATGTAAGAAAAATAAAATGAGTTTGAAGGTTTTTTTTTTTTTTAGATACCAGATGATTACATAATTTTAATACTAATATGCCTCCTAATTTGAAATAGAAACGACGATGTAAGAAAAGGAAGTAAGTGAATATAGACATGTATAATAGATGAATGCATCAAAAAAGCTAATTCAATGGCTGGTCTCTATGTGGTAAGTGAGCTTGAAAATTGGGATGGGGTGGAGAATTTCAAACAAATAACATTAGTGATCATCTAACTTATCCTTATTCTCATAAACAGAATAGATCTATCGACTTGGTGAAAATCTTGATTCTGAAAAAATTGGATCCATTTAATACAAACATCGCCATATTATTGAAACTAATCTTGTTATTGTTAACCCATACATCCTTGCCTCCTAAGTTTTGTGTACATGTTTTTTCCACTACTCTTTATCTTATTAACAAGACGCAAATCCCCGTGCGTTGCACGAGTGTATTGTTTATTCTGTATTTTCTATCTTATTTTCCATTTATTGTGTTTTTATGAAGAACTCAATTGTATCTTGAGTTTGTGTAGGTGAAAATAATCAAATCATATAGAATTTTTGTTGAATTTAATTGCAGTTAGGTTGATATTAAGTTAGGTGAGTTGCAAAATAATGAAAAAAATTTATTTTTTAATTTCAACAGAATACATGACAATAATTGTATATTCTAAACATACTTTATTTGTTTGGTACACTTTACAAATGTATGTCATATTGATAATATGGAGAAAATCAGGATTGTAGTTCGTAAATATATAATATGTATAAATCCTTTGAGAGCTACTTTGTTATAGATGGCACATGATGGTTGACACAACTTCTCTTATTCTAAGGCACCATATCCCTTCACTTTTGAGCAAGACTTAAAATCTAATGGGTCTTATATTATTTGTTATTAATAGAAATATTTTAGGCTAAGTACTATATTCGTTACAAATAAATAACTCTAGTAATTTCTCTAATATTTTTAATTTAATTTTATTATATAGAATATTTAAATATTCATGGGATTAATGTGTGCTATATATTTTAGGTGCACTTAGTGCCCTAGAGTTATTTGTGATGCAATTTCACCCCTAAAAGAATTTGTTAGATAAATTCGGTTTAAATGTTAATATGTGGAATGTGAAAGCGTTGGTTCTCTCTTTTAAGATAATACTTTCATTTTCAATGAATGTGAATGGTTATGACTAACTCTTACTGCCCAAGCCTTTCATTATTAATTAAATGTGAATTAATTGTTAAATAAAATTGGTTTTTTTATAGATAATACCCCTATTCAAGGGGATGTGAAAGGGTGTGGCTCATGCCTTTGGACTTCTAAATAATGATTCTTCTGTCATTATTAACCATATTAATAATAAATAACTTTTATAAATCAATATGCACAAAAATATAATAAAAATATGAAATTAACTAAATAGTAATTACATTTTTGCACTTATATTTGTGATAAAAAATCAATTTTATTTAACAATCTCTTTCACATTCAATTAAATGATTCATTAATAATTAAAGTTTAGAGAAGCCCAAAAGTATAGCAAACACTTTTCATATTTCTTTGAAAAGGAGAGTGTTTTCTTCAAAGAAAAATGCAATCCAACATTTTTATATTTTGCACAACATTCAGACCAAATTTATTTAACAATGCTTTTCACATTCCAATAACAATCTCTCTCACAAAAAAATTAAACAAAAATAAAATTGCATTATTGTTAATGTGAAATGGCTTAAGATTACTACCAAGTCCTTTCACATCCCAAATAAAAATTGTTAAAAAAAACAATATCACATTTTGTGGCTAAGCATACCATCTATTTTCTCCTAAAAAAAATATAGCAAGCATGATAAGCACATAAATCTTTTGTAAGAGAGGATTATGTTATCATTGCCAAGTAATGTTGTATTTTGGGTATAGCTTTCAGGATATACATATACACTCGTTTTCATATATGAAGAAAGGGAAAGAAGACACAAAATCGATTAGCTAAAAAAAGAAAGAGGAGTGATTAAACGAAGTACAAAAAGAGAGATAAAACGACACATGCCCATAACAATTCATCATAATATCAGAAATAAAAATGGAAGAAAAAAATATCGTAGATTATGAAATAAAATTGGAGGAAGAATAGAGGGACAACAATACCTGTTTCAACCCATCAATCTCCATATCTACGAAAAAAATAGAAAGGAAATGGATAGAAAATTTATAACTTGAAAACAACACAAGAAAATGAACAACCAAATTACAAAACAATATAAACATGAATTGAATAAACAAAATACAGAAGGGTTGATAAGAAGAGGAGAAACCATCCTTTGACATAAGAGATAAGTCCACAGCAAAAACTTTATTACATAGAATTCAAACAGCTATGTAGAGAAAAAATTAACTAATAGATTATATAAATATAAATCGAACAAAAAAAATGCAAAATGGTTGAGAAGAAGAGGAGATCCATCATTTGGCCTAAGAAATAAGTCTACAACACAAACCTTATATAGAATCCAAACTACAACTATGTAGAGAAAAAATAACCACTAGATGATGAAGGGTCATCATAAATGATACTCATAGCCATAAGATAACTACACTAATATTGGAATGTGAATAACCACTTAAATAGAAGATGAAGAGAATTAAACAGTTAGTTAACGGTGTTAAGTCGGGATTACTATGAGATGACAATCACTAACGGAAGACTAACGGTGTTACCACAAGATTTAGAGATATATATATATTGATTGATAGTTGATTACCATGCAATCCCCTCGGTAACCATTTCAGCTTCTCTTTGATCATAGAAAAAGTTGGGTATGCATGCTAGCCTCATTTATGTGCTTTTAATAAAATAAAGTGGGAGCCCAGGACCACTTTATTTATATCATCGTCACGGTTATCTGCGCTTTGGGCCCAAATTAAGCCAGATTTTTATCATCCGATATGTGGGTTTTTGTTGAAGATCAACTTCCTGCAACTATTCTATGGTCTAAGTCCAATAATCAAGTCCATCAGTAAAACAAAATACAACTTGCCGAATTTTAAATCTTCTCTTCCCGACTCTTCTATCTCTTCTTCTCGGCCCAATCATCAAATTTCTTCATCTTGGCCCAGTTTGCCCATGTCAACCATGACTGATAATGTCGTACCCGTTTCACCATTCTCGGACCCAACATTGTCTCATACTCCCAGTGATCCATCCTTCTACTGCACTACTAATATGTCCCTATTTTATTATATATCTTTATTTATATTTATGAGATAAAACTACCCTTAAGCTCCCTAACTCTTATTTACACAAGTTTATCCCAGAACAAAGATTGTGATTATAAAAATACATCTATTTAAGCACAACTGATATTCAATGAATCTCTAAAAATATGCACCAAATAAAATTAGATCAAATAACTCCCTTAAAATATTAAATGTCTAATAAAATAAAATATGATCTGAATGGGCTCAGTTAACCACAATTCATCATTGATTTTACGGCTATTTTGGTTTATATGGAAGAAAGGGTATTAATATATTTTTGACCTGCTATTTCTTGTTCGAAGTGCTATGTAGTTTTTATTAGAATTCGCAATTTACATCATGAGGAAAATAATTATTCTAATTTACAATTTTTAATAATGAATGGCTTACTGATCCCAGCAAGCCATTCATTATTCCTTGACTTTTCAATTTTATTTAACTTTTGTTCTTATTGATGTAGCTTTTGTTTTGACCTAATGTTTTCCTTTTGACTTTATTTGCTTCATAGTAGTGAATGGCTTACAGATCCCACTAAGCCCTACAATACCAAATTAGTTTTTTTTTTAAAGAAATATCTCCCTTTAATTCCCTTACCGTTAAAATTGGTTTTGATGGTTATTTATACCAAATTATCCAAAGAAAAAAAAATTAGTGGAAAGAAGTGTCACTCATGTGTTAGTTCTTATTTTTTGAGTAAGGAATGTGAACTCATTTTAAATAGCATTGATTAATTTGTAAAGAAACATTTTATATGGAACTAGGTAAAGTGTGCTACTGGGGGCTGAGTTAGTGTCATCAACTCATGTTTAAAAATTCCATCAACATCACAAAGAAAATCTCTGTTGTAGTTTAGGATAAGAATCACACAATTCATGCACTTTTTTTTTTTAAAAAAAAAAAAATCCGTTTTGTGAAAAATATTAAGGTAACTAATTTATATGTCAAAATCAGCAACCTAATATCATTTATGTAGACAACATGTGCCTCTACCACACAAACTTAAGTACAATTCCTCTTTTCTTCGTCTTCTCAGATGGCTTGATCAACTGATGGTGGATCACTTCCTCTTACTTCTTGCCCACCGTGCGAGGTTTGAGTAAACTTTGTGCAAGTTTGGTGCAGAGGTTGGGCAAGGTTTGGACGACCTAATTGTTAGCCATGAAGAGCACGATCTAACTATGGTTATTGAATATCTATTGTTTTGCATTATGATACATCTATTTCTTCGATTTTCATGGTGATAGCATCATTAATGGTGACTGAACCTTCTTATTCTAAACTGCTTTCTTCGATTTTCATGGTGATAGCATCATTAATGGCGTCTAAAGGTTCTTACTGTGACTTTTCTGCCACCATCTACAATATATGTATATAGTTATTTACTTAAGATTTTTTTTTTAAGAAACCATGCATACCACTAGCACATAGACAACATGTACTTCATATGCCTTTGTTTTTTTATATTTAATCAGCTGTGATGCTTATAATTTCTATAGTTAATGCTTTTATGTTATAGGCGACTGATTGTTTAACAGTAATCGCTCTTGCGCTTGATATTTGACCCATTTAGTATATCTATATGCTTATATTTTTATGCATCTCATTTAATTATATATGTAGTAGTTTGTAAGTTGGACAAGTCAATATTTTAAAGAAAAAGGATCGTATTTTGAACGAGTAAGTTTAATTTGTCTTTGCTTCCTTAATCTCTCCAATTGTATTTATTAGATTGTGAATTTAAAGCATGAGTGAGGTTCATGTGTTTGATTATATATATATATATATAGACACAGGCCTGAGGTATGTAAATAATGATGCAAGCAAAAGAGTAGTGAGCTTCAAGACAAGTGCTGGTGGTACAGATTTTACGCCACGTGTGGTGGTTATAGTAATTTTGATCTGTGTTTTGGTTTTATGTGGACTATTGCCCATAATATCGCTTTTGATGATTTTTGTGCTCTGCACAGCTTCCTCTTACGTTATATTATTATTTGACCTGTTTGGGTGTGTGTATTCTAATTTAATGTAATCAGGATTTGTGCAAATTGACATTTATATCTACCTGCCAACATTAGTGAAAGTAGTTATATATGATTTCCTAAATATTGGGTCATATCAATGAAAATTATGGATAAAATATAGCCAAAGAAAAAGGGAAAATTAAAGCTAGGTACTAATTGAAACTATATCCCTTGAAACCACCAAATTATATTGCATTCCCTTAGCACTTGGATTGTATTAATCAAAATGTTAACTTACAATCTTGTCCCTTTTAATTTAAATGAAATATGACAGTAGTTATGGTAAGAATCAGTCCAAGTGGGTCCCAAGGGTATTTTATGGATTATTTTTAAACCAGTTTCAATTTAATCAAGAAGGGTAAAAGAGTCTTTTGTGTTATAGAATAAATATAATTTAGGCTTCAAGATACTTCTATTGAATTCAGAAATTTTGTTTCTATATGGGAACTAGCTCTAATTTTCCGAGAAAAAATTTCAAAGATGATTATTCACTAACAAGAATTTATAAAGCGATTGTCTTTTCCAAATTCTACATGATATACACATGTCTTTTTTTTTTTCTTTTAATATAGAACCAATATCTTATATAAAAGCAAAATCACTTCTTATTAACAATTTTGTTGACTACTCATTTATTTATTAAAATAATAGTGTCTTTTCAATTTCTTTTAATGTAGAACCAATATCTTATACAAAAGCAAAATCACTTCTTATCAACAATTTTGTTGACTACTCATTTATTTATTAAATAATAGTGTCTTTTCAACATTTTTTGCAATGATTCTTTACCACCAGTCCACCACTATTTTTTAAAATGAATGGAAATTTTTTGTGAATCTCATTCACGAGGATGATGCTCTAGTTATTGGTCTGGGTACAATTATATTTATAAATATAAATTATCAGTCATTTTTATTTAATTTATTTAATTTTTGTTAGCATAAATCAATCATCAACATCAATCAATTTCACTTATAAAAACTTGTAATACCCGATTTAAAATAAGACAGGCCAAAATGAGTCCAACTCCATGAGTACACTATTGCACTATATTATTGGCCGCTTCCTAGTCTCCTATATTTTTATTTATTTGTAGTTAGACCCAGGGAATCAAACCTAAACCGGGTCGCGTGATTATTTGGTGACCCTGCCGTTCCGGTCAGGGTTTGATTATCTAGCAACAAACCATCTTGCTCTTAACCCGAGCAACCAGACAAGTCAATGGGTTGACCCGGATTACATTTAAAAAATTATGTTGAAAATGGCATAGTATATGTTTTCTAATTTTAATGATAATTTTGATATTAATGACTATTAGTTTAAGGAAAAGAAGTGTTAGACAATGATGCAAGAAGAAAAATGAGAGATGGAGATTGAAAGAGGGCTTCTTGAATGGTAAAGGTTACCAGATGAACTAATATGAGAAGAAAGTAGATAGGTAGGAAGTTACATCTAAATTTGAAGAGGAAGAAGATGCAGATTGATGAGGCCGCCTTCAGTTGATGTGAGTCAGGACACAGTAGATGAGAAACAATATAGGTAGAGATAGTGTGAGGAATAAGACGGAGATGTTGTGCGGCTGTGTAGTAGAAATATGTCTAAGGGGGTGGATTGGGTAGCTAGGGTTTTAGGTGAATGTTGTCATGGGCTTGGGCCTCATTAATTAAAAACTCATAATAAAAAAAACCACTTTTTAATTTCCAAATTCCTATTACCACAAATTTATTCAACAGGAAATAAAATAAAACAAAATCAGTTCACTTAAATCCAATTATTTTTCATCATTAATATTTAATTAAATTCTAAAAGTACTCTTGAAATGAAATAATATTCAATGGCCACACATTTCAACATATTAAATGAAAATTTTAATCATAATCATAGAAGATTTAATTAATTAGTGTCCATACAATATGAACTGGCTAATAAAATAACATATAAACTATTAAATTTTTCATTTTAATATGGCAGGTCCGACCACGAGTTGACCCCAATCCGACCATTGACCCTTGGACCAGTCACTTGCCCGGTTCAAAGTCCGGTCCGATTTTTTGAACATAAGAGTTGGGTGGCTTCAAACATCCAAAGTAGAGAATGGGATGACAACTTATATTGGTCTTTGAGTACTTTTTCCCCCTTTGTATAAAAAAATATTTATATTAATACTCCCTCTCATTATAGCTATAAGATTAAGTTAATTATTTTGTGGAGATTATGGAAGTCAAATAGAACACTTAATTTTAACATGTGTTATATATGATTTATTTTACATCTTTAATCTCTCCAAAAAAGTTAATTTGATTTTATATGAAGAACAAGAGGAAATATTATATATATGTATATATATATATATATTCATATTCTCCGGTACGTACGTTATGAATGAATAAAATTCATGGTTTGTTAATATAAGATATGACCTCCTAGCTCCTAGGCATTGGATACAAAACACTGATAGGCTCTGTTTTGAATTTTGAAAGGGCGTGATGATGCACTTTAAAAGTTAAAAGTGCCTTTCATACGTTAGGAAATAACATGTAAGAAAAATAAAATGAGTTTGAAGGTTTTTTTTTTTTTTAGATACCAGATGATTACATAATTTTAATACTAATATGCCTCCTAATTTGAAATAGAAACGACGATGTAAGAAAAGGAAGTAAGTGAATATAGACATGTATAATAGATGAATGCATCAAAAAAGCTAATTCAATGGCTGGTCTCTATGTGGTAAGTGAGCTTGAAAATTGGGATGGGGTGGAGAATTTCAAACAAATAACATTAGTGATCATCTAACTTATCCTTATTCTCATAAACAGAATAGATCTATCGACTTGGTGAAAATCTTGATTCTGAAAAAATTGGATCCATTTAATACAAACATCGCCATATTATTGAAACTAATCTTGTTATTGTTAACCCATACATCCTTGCCTCCTAAGTTTTGTGTACATGTTTTTTCCACTACTCTTTATCTTATTAACAAGACGCAAATCCCCGTGCGTTGCACGAGTGTATTGTTTATTCTGTATTTTCTATCTTATTTTCCATTTATTGTGTTTTTATGAAGAACTCAATTGTATCTTGAGTTTGTGTAGGTGAAAATAATCAAATCATATAGAATTTTTGTTGAATTTAATTGCAGTTAGGTTGATATTAAGTTAGGTGAGTTGCAAAATAATGAAAAAAATTTATTTTTTAATTTCAACAGAATACATGACAATAATTGTATATTCTAAACATACTTTATTTGTTTGGTACACTTTACAAATGTATGTCATATTGATAATATGGAGAAAATCAGGATTGTAGTTCGTAAATATATAATATGTATAAATCCTTTGAGAGCTACTTTGTTATAGATGGCACATGATGGTTGACACAACTTCTCTTATTCTAAGGCACCATATCCCTTCACTTTTGAGCAAGACTTAAAATCTAATGGGTCTTATATTATTTGTTATTAATAGAAATATTTTAGGCTAAGTACTATATTCGTTACAAATAAATAACTCTAGTAATTTCTCTAATATTTTTAATTTAATTTTATTATATAGAATATTTAAATATTCATGGGATTAATGTGTGCTATATATTTTAGGTGCACTTAGTGCCCTAGAGTTATTTGTGATGCAATTTCACCCCTAAAAGAATTTGTTAGATAAATTCGGTTTAAATGTTAATATGTGGAATGTGAAAGCGTTGGTTCTCTCTTTTAAGATAATACTTTCATTTTCAATGAATGTGAATGGTTATGACTAACTCTTACTGCCCAAGCCTTTCATTATTAATTAAATGTGAATTAATTGTTAAATAAAATTGGTTTTTTTATAGATAATACCCCTATTCAAGGGGATGTGAAAGGGTGTGGCTCATGCCTTTGGACTTCTAAATAATGATTCTTCTGTCATTATTAACCATATTAATAATAAATAACTTTTATAAATCAATATGCACAAAAATATAATAAAAATATGAAATTAACTAAATAGTAATTACATTTTTGCACTTATATTTGTGATAAAAAATCAATTTTATTTAACAATCTCTTTCACATTCAATTAAATGATTCATTAATAATTAAAGTTTAGAGAAGCCCAAAAGTATAGCAAACACTTTTCATATTTCTTTGAAAAGGAGAGTGTTTTCTTCAAAGAAAAATGCAATCCAACATTTTTATATTTTGCACAACATTCAGACCAAATTTATTTAACAATGCTTTTCACATTCCAATAACAATCTCTCTCACAAAAAAATTAAACAAAAATAAAATTGCATTATTGTTAATGTGAAATGGCTTAAGATTACTACCAAGTCCTTTCACATCCCAAATAAAAATTGTTAAAAAAAACAATATCACATTTTGTGGCTAAGCATACCATCTATTTTCTCCTAAAAAAAATATAGCAAGCATGATAAGCACATAAATCTTTTGTAAGAGAGGATTATGTTATCATTGCCAAGTAATGTTGTATTTTGGGTATAGCTTTCAGGATATACATATACACTCGTTTTCATATATGAAGAAAGGGAAAGAAGACACAAAATCGATTAGCTAAAAAAAGAAAGAGGAGTGATTAAACGAAGTACAAAAAGAGAGATAAAACGACACATGCCCATAACAATTCATCATAATATCAGAAATAAAAATGGAAGAAAAAAATATCGTAGATTATGAAATAAAATTGGAGGAAGAATAGAGGGACAACAATACCTGTTTCAACCCATCAATCTCCATATCTACGAAAAAAATAGAAAGGAAATGGATAGAAAATTTATAACTTGAAAACAACACAAGAAAATGAACAACCAAATTACAAAACAATATAAACATGAATTGAATAAACAAAATACAGAAGGGTTGATAAGAAGAGGAGAAACCATCCTTTGACATAAGAGATAAGTCCACAGCAAAAACTTTATTACATAGAATTCAAACAGCTATGTAGAGAAAAAATTAACTAATAGATTATATAAATATAAATCGAACAAAAAAAATGCAAAATGGTTGAGAAGAAGAGGAGATCCATCATTTGGCCTAAGAAATAAGTCTACAACACAAACCTTATATAGAATCCAAACTACAACTATGTAGAGAAAAAATAACCACTAGATGATGAAGGGTCATCATAAATGATACTCATAGCCATAAGATAACTACACTAATATTGGAATGTGAATAACCACTTAAATAGAAGATGAAGAGAATTAAACAGTTAGTTAACGGTGTTAAGTCGGGATTACTATGAGATGACAATCACTAACGGAAGACTAACGGTGTTACCACAAGATTTAGAGATATATATATATTGATTGATAGTTGATTACCATGCAATCCCCTCGGTAACCATTTCAGCTTCTCTTTGATCATAGAAAAAGTTGGGTATGCATGCTAGCCTCATTTATGTGCTTTTAATAAAATAAAGTGGGAGCCCAGGACCACTTTATTTATATCATCGTCACGGTTATCTGCGCTTTGGGCCCAAATTAAGCCAGATTTTTATCATCCGATATGTGGGTTTTTGTTGAAGATCAACTTCCTGCAACTATTCTATGGTCTAAGTCCAATAATCAAGTCCATCAGTAAAACAAAATACAACTTGCCGAATTTTAAATCTTCTCTTCCCGACTCTTCTATCTCTTCTTCTCGGCCCAATCATCAAATTTCTTCATCTTGGCCCAGTTTGCCCATGTCAACCATGACTGATAATGTCGTACCCGTTTCACCATTCTCGGACCCAACATTGTCTCATACTCCCAGTGATCCATCCTTCTACTGCACTACTAATATGTCCCTATTTTATTATATATCTTTATTTATATTTATGAGATAAAACTACCCTTAAGCTCCCTAACTCTTATTTACACAAGTTTATCCCAGAACAAAGATTGTGATTATAAAAATACATCTATTTAAGCACAACTGATATTCAATGAATCTCTAAAAATATGCACCAAATAAAATTAGATCAAATAACTCCCTTAAAATATTAAATGTCTAATAAAATAAAATATGATCTGAATGGGCTCAGTTAACCACAATTCATCATTGATTTTACGGCTATTTTGGTTTATATGGAAGAAAGGGTATTAATATATTTTTGACCTGCTATTTCTTGTTCGAAGTGCTATGTAGTTTTTATTAGAATTCGCAATTTACATCATGAGGAAAATAATTATTCTAATTTACAATTTTTAATAATGAATGGCTTACTGATCCCAGCAAGCCATTCATTATTCCTTGACTTTTCAATTTTATTTAACTTTTGTTCTTATTGATGTAGCTTTTGTTTTGACCTAATGTTTTCCTTTTGACTTTATTTGCTTCATAGTAGTGAATGGCTTACAGATCCCACTAAGCCCTACAATACCAAATTAGTTTTTTTTTTAAAGAAATATCTCCCTTTAATTCCCTTACCGTTAAAATTGGTTTTGATGGTTATTTATACCAAATTATCCAAAGAAAAAAAAATTAGTGGAAAGAAGTGTCACTCATGTGTTAGTTCTTATTTTTTGAGTAAGGAATGTGAACTCATTTTAAATAGCATTGATTAATTTGTAAAGAAACATTTTATATGGAACTAGGTAAAGTGTGCTACTGGGGGCTGAGTTAGTGTCATCAACTCATGTTTAAAAATTCCATCAACATCACAAAGAAAATCTCTGTTGTAGTTTAGGATAAGAATCACACAATTCATGCACTTTTTTTTTTTAAAAAAAAAAAAATCCGTTTTGTGAAAAATATTAAGGTAACTAATTTATATGTCAAAATCAGCAACCTAATATCATTTATGTAGACAACATGTGCCTCTACCACACAAACTTAAGTACAATTCCTCTTTTCTTCGTCTTCTCAGATGGCTTGATCAACTGATGGTGGATCACTTCCTCTTACTTCTTGCCCACCGTGCGAGGTTTGAGTAAACTTTGTGCAAGTTTGGTGCAGAGGTTGGGCAAGGTTTGGACGACCTAATTGTTAGCCATGAAGAGCACGATCTAACTATGGTTATTGAATATCTATTGTTTTGCATTATGATACATCTATTTCTTCGATTTTCATGGTGATAGCATCATTAATGGTGACTGAACCTTCTTATTCTAAACTGCTTTCTTCGATTTTCATGGTGATAGCATCATTAATGGCGTCTAAAGGTTCTTACTGTGACTTTTCTGCCACCATCTACAATATATGTATATAGTTATTTACTTAAGATTTTTTTTTTAAGAAACCATGCATACCACTAGCACATAGACAACATGTACTTCATATGCCTTTGTTTTTTTATATTTAATCAGCTGTGATGCTTATAATTTCTATAGTTAATGCTTTTATGTTATAGGCGACTGATTGTTTAACAGTAATCGCTCTTGCGCTTGATATTTGACCCATTTAGTATATCTATATGCTTATATTTTTATGCATCTCATTTAATTATATATGTAGTAGTTTGTAAGTTGGACAAGTCAATATTTTAAAGAAAAAGGATCGTATTTTGAACGAGTAAGTTTAATTTGTCTTTGCTTCCTTAATCTCTCCAATTGTATTTATTAGATTGTGAATTTAAAGCATGAGTGAGGTTCATGTGTTTGATTATATATATATATATATAGACACAGGCCTGAGGTATGTAAATAATGATGCAAGCAAAAGAGTAGTGAGCTTCAAGACAAGTGCTGGTGGTACAGATTTTACGCCACGTGTGGTGGTTATAGTAATTTTGATCTGTGTTTTGGTTTTATGTGGACTATTGCCCATAATATCGCTTTTGATGATTTTTGTGCTCTGCACAGCTTCCTCTTACGTTATATTATTATTTGACCTGTTTGGGTGTGTGTATTCTAATTTAATGTAATCAGGATTTGTGCAAATTGACATTTATATCTACCTGCCAACATTAGTGAAAGTAGTTATATATGATTTCCTAAATATTGGGTCATATCAATGAAAATTATGGATAAAATATAGCCAAAGAAAAAGGGAAAATTAAAGCTAGGTACTAATTGAAACTATATCCCTTGAAACCACCAAATTATATTGCATTCCCTTAGCACTTGGATTGTATTAATCAAAATGTTAACTTACAATCTTGTCCCTTTTAATTTAAATGAAATATGACAGTAGTTATGGTAAGAATCAGTCCAAGTGGGTCCCAAGGGTATTTTATGGATTATTTTTAAACCAGTTTCAATTTAATCAAGAAGGGTAAAAGAGTCTTTTGTGTTATAGAATAAATATAATTTAGGCTTCAAGATACTTCTATTGAATTCAGAAATTTTGTTTCTATATGGGAACTAGCTCTAATTTTCCGAGAAAAAATTTCAAAGATGATTATTCACTAACAAGAATTTATAAAGCGATTGTCTTTTCCAAATTCTACATGATATACACATGTCTTTTTTTTTTTCTTTTAATATAGAACCAATATCTTATATAAAAGCAAAATCACTTCTTATTAACAATTTTGTTGACTACTCATTTATTTATTAAAATAATAGTGTCTTTTCAATTTCTTTTAATGTAGAACCAATATCTTATACAAAAGCAAAATCACTTCTTATCAACAATTTTGTTGACTACTCATTTATTTATTAAATAATAGTGTCTTTTCAACATTTTTTGCAATGATTCTTTACCACCAGTCCACCACTATTTTTTAAAATGAATGGAAATTTTTTGTGAATCTCATTCACGAGGATGATGCTCTAGTTATTGGTCTGGGTACAATTATATTTATAAATATAAATTATCAGTCATTTTTATTTAATTTATTTAATTTTTGTTAGCATAAATCAATCATCAACATCAATCAATTTCACTTATAAAAACTTGTAATACCCGATTTAAAATAAGACAGGCCAAAATGAGTCCAACTCCATGAGTACACTATTGCACTATATTATTGGCCGCTTCCTAGTCTCCTATATTTTTATTTATTTGTAGTTAGACCCAGGGAATCAAACCTAAACCGGGTCGCGTGATTATTTGGTGACCCTGCCGTTCCGGTCAGGGTTTGATTATCTAGCAACAAACCATCTTGCTCTTAACCCGAGCAACCAGACAAGTCAATGGGTTGACCCGGATTACATTTAAAAAATTATGTTGAAAATGGCATAGTATATGTTTTCTAATTTTAATGATAATTTTGATATTAATGACTATTAGTTTAAGGAAAAGAAGTGTTAGACAATGATGCAAGAAGAAAAATGAGAGATGGAGATTGAAAGAGGGCTTCTTGAATGGTAAAGGTTACCAGATGAACTAATATGAGAAGAAAGTAGATAGGTAGGAAGTTACATCTAAATTTGAAGAGGAAGAAGATGCAGATTGATGAGGCCGCCTTCAGTTGATGTGAGTCAGGACACAGTAGATGAGAAACAATATAGGTAGAGATAGTGTGAGGAATAAGACGGAGATGTTGTGCGGCTGTGTAGTAGAAATATGTCTAAGGGGGTGGATTGGGTAGCTAGGGTTTTAGGTGAATGTTGTCATGGGCTTGGGCCTCATTAATTAAAAACTCATAATAAAAAAAACCACTTTTTAATTTCCAAATTCCTATTACCACAAATTTATTCAACAGGAAATAAAATAAAACAAAATCAGTTCACTTAAATCCAATTATTTTTCATCATTAATATTTAATTAAATTCTAAAAGTACTCTTGAAATGAAATAATATTCAATGGCCACACATTTCAACATATTAAATGAAAATTTTAATCATAATCATAGAAGATTTAATTAATTAGTGTCCATACAATATGAACTGGCTAATAAAATAACATATAAACTATTAAATTTTTCATTTTAATATGGCAGGTCCGACCACGAGTTGACCCCAATCCGACCATTGACCCTTGGACCAGTCACTTGCCCGGTTCAAAGTCCGGTCCGATTTTTTGAACATAAGAGTTGGGTGGCTTCAAACATCCAAAGTAGAGAATGGGATGACAACTTATATTGGTCTTTGAGTACTTTTTCCCCCTTTGTATAAAAAAATATTTATATTAATACTCCCTCTCATTATAGCTATAAGATTAAGTTAATTATTTTGTGGAGATTATGGAAGTCAAATAGAACACTTAATTTTAACATGTGTTATATATGATTTATTTTACATCTTTAATCTCTCCAAAAAAGTTAATTTGATTTTATATGAAGAACAAGAGGAAATATTATATATATGTATATATATATATATATATTCATATTCTCCGGTACGTACGTTATGAATGAATAAAATTCATGGTTTGTTAATATAAGATATGACCTCCTAGCTCCTAGGCATTGGATACAAAACACTGATAGGCTCTGTTTTGAATTTTGAAAGGGCGTGATGATGCACTTTAAAAGTTAAAAGTGCCTTTCATACGTTAGGAAATAACATGTAAGAAAAATAAAATGAGTTTGAAGGTTTTTTTTTTTTTTTAGATACCAGATGATTACATAATTTTAATACTAATATGCCTCCTAATTTGAAATAGAAACGACGATGTAAGAAAAGGAAGTAAGTGAATATAGACATGTATAATAGATGAATGCATCAAAAAAGCTAATTCAATGGCTGGTCTCTATGTGGTAAGTGAGCTTGAAAATTGGGATGGGGTGGAGAATTTCAAACAAATAACATTAGTGATCATCTAACTTATCCTTATTCTCATAAACAGAATAGATCTATCGACTTGGTGAAAATCTTGATTCTGAAAAAATTGGATCCATTTAATACAAACATCGCCATATTATTGAAACTAATCTTGTTATTGTTAACCCATACATCCTTGCCTCCTAAGTTTTGTGTACATGTTTTTTCCACTACTCTTTATCTTATTAACAAGACGCAAATCCCCGTGCGTTGCACGAGTGTATTGTTTATTCTGTATTTTCTATCTTATTTTCCATTTATTGTGTTTTTATGAAGAACTCAATTGTATCTTGAGTTTGTGTAGGTGAAAATAATCAAATCATATAGAATTTTTGTTGAATTTAATTGCAGTTAGGTTGATATTAAGTTAGGTGAGTTGCAAAATAATGAAAAAAATTTATTTTTTAATTTCAACAGAATACATGACAATAATTGTATATTCTAAACATACTTTATTTGTTTGGTACACTTTACAAATGTATGTCATATTGATAATATGGAGAAAATCAGGATTGTAGTTCGTAAATATATAATATGTATAAATCCTTTGAGAGCTACTTTGTTATAGATGGCACATGATGGTTGACACAACTTCTCTTATTCTAAGGCACCATATCCCTTCACTTTTGAGCAAGACTTAAAATCTAATGGGTCTTATATTATTTGTTATTAATAGAAATATTTTAGGCTAAGTACTATATTCGTTACAAATAAATAACTCTAGTAATTTCTCTAATATTTTTAATTTAATTTTATTATATAGAATATTTAAATATTCATGGGATTAATGTGTGCTATATATTTTAGGTGCACTTAGTGCCCTAGAGTTATTTGTGATGCAATTTCACCCCTAAAAGAATTTGTTAGATAAATTCGGTTTAAATGTTAATATGTGGAATGTGAAAGCGTTGGTTCTCTCTTTTAAGATAATACTTTCATTTTCAATGAATGTGAATGGTTATGACTAACTCTTACTGCCCAAGCCTTTCATTATTAATTAAATGTGAATTAATTGTTAAATAAAATTGGTTTTTTTATAGATAATACCCCTATTCAAGGGGATGTGAAAGGGTGTGGCTCATGCCTTTGGACTTCTAAATAATGATTCTTCTGTCATTATTAACCATATTAATAATAAATAACTTTTATAAATCAATATGCACAAAAATATAATAAAAATATGAAATTAACTAAATAGTAATTACATTTTTGCACTTATATTTGTGATAAAAAATCAATTTTATTTAACAATCTCTTTCACATTCAATTAAATGATTCATTAATAATTAAAGTTTAGAGAAGCCCAAAAGTATAGCAAACACTTTTCATATTTCTTTGAAAAGGAGAGTGTTTTCTTCAAAGAAAAATGCAATCCAACATTTTTATATTTTGCACAACATTCAGACCAAATTTATTTAACAATGCTTTTCACATTCCAATAACAATCTCTCTCACAAAAAAATTAAACAAAAATAAAATTGCATTATTGTTAATGTGAAATGGCTTAAGATTACTACCAAGTCCTTTCACATCCCAAATAAAAATTGTTAAAAAAAACAATATCACATTTTGTGGCTAAGCATACCATCTATTTTCTCCTAAAAAAAATATAGCAAGCATGATAAGCACATAAATCTTTTGTAAGAGAGGATTATGTTATCATTGCCAAGTAATGTTGTATTTTGGGTATAGCTTTCAGGATATACATATACACTCGTTTTCATATATGAAGAAAGGGAAAGAAGACACAAAATCGATTAGCTAAAAAAAGAAAGAGGAGTGATTAAACGAAGTACAAAAAGAGAGATAAAACGACACATGCCCATAACAATTCATCATAATATCAGAAATAAAAATGGAAGAAAAAAATATCGTAGATTATGAAATAAAATTGGAGGAAGAATAGAGGGACAACAATACCTGTTTCAACCCATCAATCTCCATATCTACGAAAAAAATAGAAAGGAAATGGATAGAAAATTTATAACTTGAAAACAACACAAGAAAATGAACAACCAAATTACAAAACAATATAAACATGAATTGAATAAACAAAATACAGAAGGGTTGATAAGAAGAGGAGAAACCATCCTTTGACATAAGAGATAAGTCCACAGCAAAAACTTTATTACATAGAATTCAAACAGCTATGTAGAGAAAAAATTAACTAATAGATTATATAAATATAAATCGAACAAAAAAAATGCAAAATGGTTGAGAAGAAGAGGAGATCCATCATTTGGCCTAAGAAATAAGTCTACAACACAAACCTTATATAGAATCCAAACTACAACTATGTAGAGAAAAAATAACCACTAGATGATGAAGGGTCATCATAAATGATACTCATAGCCATAAGATAACTACACTAATATTGGAATGTGAATAACCACTTAAATAGAAGATGAAGAGAATTAAACAGTTAGTTAACGGTGTTAAGTCGGGATTACTATGAGATGACAATCACTAACGGAAGACTAACGGTGTTACCACAAGATTTAGAGATATATATATATTGATTGATAGTTGATTACCATGCAATCCCCTCGGTAACCATTTCAGCTTCTCTTTGATCATAGAAAAAGTTGGGTATGCATGCTAGCCTCATTTATGTGCTTTTAATAAAATAAAGTGGGAGCCCAGGACCACTTTATTTATATCATCGTCACGGTTATCTGCGCTTTGGGCCCAAATTAAGCCAGATTTTTATCATCCGATATGTGGGTTTTTGTTGAAGATCAACTTCCTGCAACTATTCTATGGTCTAAGTCCAATAATCAAGTCCATCAGTAAAACAAAATACAACTTGCCGAATTTTAAATCTTCTCTTCCCGACTCTTCTATCTCTTCTTCTCGGCCCAATCATCAAATTTCTTCATCTTGGCCCAGTTTGCCCATGTCAACCATGACTGATAATGTCGTACCCGTTTCACCATTCTCGGACCCAACATTGTCTCATACTCCCAGTGATCCATCCTTCTACTGCACTACTAATATGTCCCTATTTTATTATATATCTTTATTTATATTTATGAGATAAAACTACCCTTAAGCTCCCTAACTCTTATTTACACAAGTTTATCCCAGAACAAAGATTGTGATTATAAAAATACATCTATTTAAGCACAACTGATATTCAATGAATCTCTAAAAATATGCACCAAATAAAATTAGATCAAATAACTCCCTTAAAATATTAAATGTCTAATAAAATAAAATATGATCTGAATGGGCTCAGTTAACCACAATTCATCATTGATTTTACGGCTATTTTGGTTTATATGGAAGAAAGGGTATTAATATATTTTTGACCTGCTATTTCTTGTTCGAAGTGCTATGTAGTTTTTATTAGAATTCGCAATTTACATCATGAGGAAAATAATTATTCTAATTTACAATTTTTAATAATGAATGGCTTACTGATCCCAGCAAGCCATTCATTATTCCTTGACTTTTCAATTTTATTTAACTTTTGTTCTTATTGATGTAGCTTTTGTTTTGACCTAATGTTTTCCTTTTGACTTTATTTGCTTCATAGTAGTGAATGGCTTACAGATCCCACTAAGCCCTACAATACCAAATTAGTTTTTTTTTTAAAGAAATATCTCCCTTTAATTCCCTTACCGTTAAAATTGGTTTTGATGGTTATTTATACCAAATTATCCAAAGAAAAAAAAATTAGTGGAAAGAAGTGTCACTCATGTGTTAGTTCTTATTTTTTGAGTAAGGAATGTGAACTCATTTTAAATAGCATTGATTAATTTGTAAAGAAACATTTTATATGGAACTAGGTAAAGTGTGCTACTGGGGGCTGAGTTAGTGTCATCAACTCATGTTTAAAAATTCCATCAACATCACAAAGAAAATCTCTGTTGTAGTTTAGGATAAGAATCACACAATTCATGCACTTTTTTTTTTTTTAAAAAAAAATCCGTTTTGTGAAAAATATTAAGGTAACTAATTTATATGTCAAAATTAGCAAGCTTGATGTCTTTAATCCTTTCATCCGTGTGTCATGTAAAAAATTTTTGCAATATCCGCATTATTAAACTTGTGCTTGAATCTTGGAATGATCAGAAAGTATCACAAGACTTTCGAAGGGCTATTGCCTTTCTTCCCATATCAAGATGTGTTTCATTTAGGACACTTCTCCAATGACACATACGGGGTTTCGAAATAAAATACAGTCATATTTTCTCATATTCATACCTATGGAGCGGAGAATTTGCTTTGCCTCGTATATTTCTAAAGGGAGTACATTTTCTTCTGGAAGTATATCTCGCAGAGTGGTGAAACTTGCATCACTCCAATTGTATCACGCTTTCAAGTTATACAATTTTAGCACTGTCTGCAATCTTGTGTATTTGGTGCATCCAACATACAACGACATCTCTGCATCGCTCTTCAGTGTCTGAAACATTTCATGATTCTTCTCACCCGCCACATTCAACATTTCTTCAAGTTCATTACTCTCATCACACATGTTGAAGCACTACTAACATCATGTACCCGGTCTCTGCAGTCATCTTCATAAGCCTCACCGTGCTTTGTCCATCATGCATAAGAGGATAAATTCTATGACAAATTAAATGACCTAACAATTCAAGAGGACGAAGACGTTTCCATAAAACAAGACATACAAGGACATACAATTCTGTTAGCATCCTTTGCATGATCATATGTAAATTTAATGAATCTTTTGCTCCATCTATATATTCCCTTGAATGTCAATCACAAAATATCCATTTCCAATCCAACATTATAATCTACTAAAAGGAAAGTGGTGGTAAGATGTATAAGACTTACTCATTAAATAGTTATCTTACAAATTTTCTTTATTTTTTTAAAAAAATTGGCAGCATAACGGCTAAAAAATAAACATTACCTGGCTCAAGATCCCTTCTTTAACTATAAAAATGGATAGTAAAAAAAAATACTAAGCATCAACTCAATATATTTTCTATTTCCCACCACAAGAGAATTCACAAAGCATATATTAACAGGCAGAAAAACTTAGTTACAGCTCACATATCCACTACCAAAAGGCAATAATTTCATAAAAGTAAATTAACTGATTGCACAGTCTTAACACCTGACATAAAATATATGTACCTGAATGAATTCTTTGACTTTTCTTACGGTGGAGGATCAAAATGTGGACCTAGAAAATGCTGGTTGAAATTCCTACAACATATAAACAATATAATTAGATCAACTTAACAATCAAAATAAAATAAATTTAATCAACCTAATAAGTTAGGATCAATAACAACAAAGAAAGCTAAGAAATTCAATTGTGTCATTGATAAAGTTCTCCCCCTCCTTTTCTCTCCATTCCCCTATTCTTTCTCTCTTATTCCCTTCTGTGAAGAATGGTGAGACAAAGTGCCATTCTACCTTGGAAAATAAACACACGCTTTTCCCAAAATCTCAGTTATGACTTAGATACTCAATGCATAAAATTTTCCCAACATAATTGATGAACTACAATGCCAAATTGATCCCATGGTACTCAAAGAAATTCCAAACCTAATTTCAAGTATTCTTTTTGAATCTCAGAGTTTTGATAATAACCAAACATGACTTAAGTTATGAAAATAATAGAAATCTTAACTTAGAAAATGTTTTGAAATAAGTTTTAAAAACTAAGTTAAGAACAATTGATAGCCATAAACAATTGATTGAACTTCTGTATCTTCAATCAATGGCATATCAATTGCTCATCGATTGATGAAGCTTCAATCGAGTGCTACTTGGTTTAACCAATTGACATCATCTATATTTCAATTGTTTTGCTAAATATTCAAAGTGAACTAGACTAAGGACTATCGATTGTTGATATGGCCGTCGATTGAACATCAATAATCGATACACAATCGATTGTTACTTGAGATTGTTCGATAATTGACATTTCCATCAAGTGTTGCAGAGGAAAATAGGAACAATCGAAGCACCATTGATTGACAAGTGAAAGAAACAATTGATTGCCTGTAAGGTTATCGATTGTTAATCCGAAAGTTCAAATTTTATTACTCTTTTCACGTTAACTAACTTTACATTTCTGGAGTTTTTGTATGGCCTACTTCAAGAAAGTTCTGTTGGACAAAAAAGCCAAGCAAACTCAAAAAGGAAAGCAGAGGAACTCAGAGGCCATTACACTAGACAATGTCTTAATCCAAGTAGAGAGAAATAAGCACAACAGATAAACAATCTTGGAGCATTAATTACAACGGCTAAATTCACTCCAAAACTCTAGATTATCTTACTCTCTCTCAATGGACAACACAATAGATTCAATGAGCAAATTTCTCTAACACACTATAAAAGCATTTGAAGCTAATATTTGGAAGGTAGAGAATTAAGTGTGATCCAACTACATACTCAAATAGCATTCAAGTCTACTTTTGAGTTCTCTCAACTGTTCTTCAAACTGTAATCTATCAGTTCAAGTGTATGAGCAAGCTTTCAACTTGTAATCTTTTCTACTGTTTGATTTCCTTGGGATAGTGGGATCCTAGAGGAAAGGGTGTAATCTTACAAAGTGTAAAGGGGAGAGAATTTGGTGATATAGAGAGATCTTATTGAGATAATTCTCTGAGTTTGTAAAGGTGTTCAAGAACATATTCTAATCCTGAGGTAAACACTAGTGGAACCCAACTGAGGTTGGAGAATTGGATGTAGGTCACAGTTAGGATTGAACCATTATAAGTCCTGTGCATCTTTGATTTAAAATTTCCTTAATTTTTAACTACACAATTCACCCCCTATTGTGTATTTCTTGCCATTTTCAATTCTAACAAAAAGCTCAACCTTAGTAGCATAAATTGTTCACCAAAACAACTTATTTCACAAAAGTTCCCAACTTTGGAATAAAATAAACCTAAACTAAACTAATCCTAAAACCTAAAGAAATGAAAAAAAATAGCAAATAGAAAAGAAAATGACCTAAACTAAGACAAAGAGAGTGAATAAGCAAAACGGAAATGAACACAAATGGCAGCGAAGCAACAATGCAGGGGAATGAGCACAGCAAAAATGAACACGAACGACGGTAGAGTAACAATGTAGGGGAATGAGCACGACGAGGTGAGATGAAAGCAAACATGAAGAGAGAATGGAGGCTTGAACAGTGCGAATGATGAACCATGCGAGCTGGAACAGTGGTGGGTTGACCGGCTAATGGAGAAGACGACAAACACTAATGGAGGTAATGCACGTGAGGGAACGGCGACGACTGGGTTACGAGAGGAATGGAGAGAATGAGGGAATAGTAGCGGAGCTTCAGAGCAAAATGCGAGAGAGAGAGAGAGAACTTCTAAGGCATGCGAGAGGCTATAAGGTTTAGAGAAGGGGGAGCTTTTGTTAGGCGGAGGCACGTTTAGTGGAGGGAAAATGAATTGGTTGTCACCCACGAGAGGGGTGAATTGGGTGTTAGAATAAAAACTTAGGAACTTTACTTTTCAAAATCACACTTGAAGTAATAAGTAATGCTTTTTAAGATCTTTTTCACTATTTAAAGTAAACATTATGATACATGAAAAGCATAATAAAATATGTAAATCTGTTATGATGGAGATATGAGAGTTAAGGGAGGAGAAGATGCAAACATAGATTTATCCTGATTCGGTCTACTCCTTTGGCCTACATAAAGTCCCCAGGCTCTGCCTGAGATTTTCAATCCACTACAATCTTGTTTAATCTAGGCACAAGAGAAGCCTTTACAATCTCACAAGTTTAATCCGCAACTTGTAAAGCCTTATCTCCCTCAAGTTTATCTGGGCACTTGAGAACTCTCCCTCTTACAACACGTAAGAATACAATTTTTTCCCGCTCAAGATCCCCTAATCTTGAGTATCAATCACTAAGATAGAATGATTACAATAAAATATTATTTCTCGATTTTGAGAGTTATTTGAATTTTCATTATAATTCACTACTACAGAAAACACTTTTCACGTCTCTTTTTTTGGACTTTTCACTTCTCTTTTTTGTGGGACGTGGATACGGGAGACGTAGAAAGTCGGAACTTTCCACGTCTCACATTTAAAATGAGACGTGGAAAGTCCGCACTTTCCACGTCTCATTTTTGAATGTGAGACGTGAAAAGTGGCCACAGAAGACTTTCCACGTCTCACATTCAAAAATGAGATGTGAAAAGTGGGGACTTTCCACGTCTCTTTTTTGAATGTGAGACGTGGAAAGTCTTCTGCGACCACTTTTCACGTCTCCTTTTTTAATGTGAGACGTAAAAAATACTTTTCACGTCTCTTTTTCAAATAAGAGACGTGAAAAGTCTTTTTTTTAAAAAAAAAAGAATATTTTTTTAATTAGGCTGATTAACCACAATCTAAAAAAAACCCCAATATCTTATCTGAATAATAGAAATATAACACTTAAAATAAAAAAATGAACTAATTTTATTATTTATATCCAAACTAATATTAGAAGCCAATCAGAGTCAATTCAACTAAGTAAATCACAATAAAGAAGACATTAATTACCTCCTACTCAACATCACAGACTGAACATATAACCTGAAATAAACAAAAGTCACGACCAAGTTTTAACAAATCAATGCCAATAATAAATACTAATTCATTAAAACAAACATATACAAAATGCAAATAACTGAAGGCAGGGTCGGTAAAAAAGGAGCAGAGGCAAGCTTCTTACCTGCTTAACATCATGCCTGACCAGTTCATGGTGCTCTTTGGGGTTGTCAAGCGAGCTCTTAATCACAAAAAAAAAACACATTTCAATTCAAACAAAAAAAATCAACGAATAAACTAGATTGGGAATTTGTATATAAATCATAGACGATCTAGAAGTGAATATAAATATAAGAAAGGAAGAGATAGAAGAGACCATGGCTTCGTTGTGGCAGTGGCGACATGGAAAGATCTAAGCTTGGAGAAGAAAAAGAAACTGACGGAAAGGGGAAGAGAGGTTGAAGTTGAAGGGGAAGTAGGGATACAAAATCTGTGGCACAAAGTAATTGATAAATCATTGTACTGCTATATTATTCCAAAAAAAAAAACAACTACATACCAGATCTGTAAATTTCGAATGAGATGTCGAGGGAGTGGTGAGGGAAAGGTGAAGGCAGTGGTGAGGGAAGGACGGCGAGGGAGAAGATGTCGAGGGAGATGTTGAGAGAGAGAAGATGGAATGGAAATTTCGAAATCAGATTTGTAAATTTAGAGAGAGGAAGACCAAAAGCAAAGATAAGATCTTCTGTCTGTTTCTTTTAAATCCACCTCGTCAGGACTTTCAACGTCTCATAAAATTTATGAGACGTTGAAAGTTTTTGTTTTTAAAAATCCACGTCTTTCAACGTCTCATAAAATTTATGAGACGTTGAAAGTCACTTTCAACGTCTCATAAATTTTATGAGACGTTGAAAGTTTTTTTTTTTTAAAATCCACGTCTTTCAACGTCTCATAAAATTTCAACGTCTCATAAATTTTATGAGACGTTGAAAGTTTTTTTTTTAAATCCACATCTTTCAACGTCTCATAAATTTTATGAGACGTTGAAAGTCACTTTCAACGTCTCATAAAATTTATGAGATGTTGAAAGTTTTTTTTTAAATCCACTTCTCACTTTAAAAAAGTTTTTTGTGAGACGTGGAAAGTAATTTCCCGCCTATTATTTTGCCTATTTTCAAATTCCGCGCCCAAATTTCACAATAATCCACGTCTCATAAATAAAAATGAGACGTGGAAAGATTTTAGATTTTTTTTTTAAAAAAAAATTTGCCTACTTTCCACGTCTCACAAAAAATGTGAGACGTGGAAAGCAGTTTTCAACGTCTCAGTTTTTGTGAGACGTTGAAAACAACTTTCCACGTCTCACATTTTTTGTGAGACGTGGAAAGTAATTTCCCACATATTATTTTGCCTATTTTCAAATTCCGCGCCCAAGTTTCACAATAATCCACGTCTCATAAATAAAAATGAGACGTGGAAAGATTTTAGATTTTTTTTTTTTTAAAAAAAATTTGCCTACTTTCCACGTCTCACAAAAAATGTGAGACGTGGAAAGCAGTTTTCAACGTCTCACATTTTTTGTGAGACGTTGAAAACAACTTTCCACGTCTCACATTTTTTGTGAGACGTGGAAAGTAATTTCCCGCCTATATTTTCCCATATTTTTTTGTTTGGCGCTCTTTTTCAGAGAATCCACGTCTCATATTTAAAAAAGAGACGTTAAAAGTGTTTCACTTATTTACAATTTTGCCACCGCTTTTTTTTACATCTCATTTTCAAAAAAGAGACGTGAAATGGGGACGTGAATTCTGTTTTTTGTAGTAGTGATTTGAGCATATTAGGCATTTAACTCATGCATTTATTGTTTCTAGATTTGAAATACTACCTCCGGTCCTAATTATAAGAGCCAGTTGACTTTTTTTGGGGAGATTAAGGAAGCAAATTAGGCCTCTAAATCTTAACATATGTGACATGTAATTAGATTATATGATAGTTTATAAGTAAAATAACTTAGTTTTGAAGAAAAAAGACAAATATAAACAATTTAAAATGGTGTATTTTGCATCCTTAATTTTTTTAAAAAAGTCAACTGGCTCTTATAATTAGGACCGGAGGGAGTATTTCACATGTGCTTAAAATTTCCATTGTAGGTGCAAAGAATAAAGGTCAAAGCAAGAGCAATGCAAAAAAGGAAACTTCTACAAGAAAAAGGAAATTCTACACAACAAGAAATTACTAATTAGGAAATTGGATTGATTGATTGAGCCTAATGGATTGGCCTATAATCTTTCCTAATTGGTAAAATCAACAAGAAAAGGAAACTTCCTATTTCAATTAGGATTGGTTGATTGATTGATTGTGTTTGCTTAAAATATTTCCTATTTGTTATTTCTACAAGAATAGGCAACCCTATGCTTGATTGAGGTTAGGAAGTTTCCTAATTAATTATCCTACTCACTATTTCCTATCTTGACTAGGTTTCTTGAAGTTTGAGTGATTGGGTCTTCCCCAATCCTTTCCTGATTGATAATCCTAGTCAGAATAGGAGATCTTAGGCCAATTTGGATTATATATATGTTGCCTAGTGTGCCTATGGAGGGGGAGCACGAAAATTACACATTGAAGACACAAATTCTCTCATCTCTTCCACCAATTCCTTCCTCCATTCCACAATCCTTCGCCGGTTCACCATGGAGTTCGAGTTGCAGATCCTTTCGGGTGATTTCTCCTCCTCTATGAAGAATTAATTCGGCTCGATGCTCTCTTGGATGATGGGTGATATATCCCTATTTTATTATAGTATTTTATATCTTATTTAGGGATTTTGGCATTAATATTGAGCTAAATTGCATATATTATGATTAAGTTGAATTAAAGATGATTGTGTGTAAAAAGGAGCCAAATAAGGAAATAATTATCACATTTGATTGATTGTTTTGAGTGATTAATTCTTGGAATGCAAGGTATTACATTGTGGTTAATTTTTCCTTGTAGAAAATGAAGAAAAGGGGCTGAAATTGCTGTTTCTGATATTTAGCAAAAATTACAGAAAATGACCCAGAATTCTGAAAAGCTACAAAACAGTTAGGAGAAAATTGCAGAAACTGGCCCAGAACTTCCAGAAATTGCACAGAAGGCCCAAATTCCGAAAATCAGCGCCTTGGATGGTTTTTAATTAGGTTTTTCGGCAGAAAGAGAGGGGGGACAGCGGCGCACAAGCTTCCTAACACACACATATCATCACTTTTAATCAAAAATCACCTTTTCTCATCATCCACCACCAATCTTCACCAATTTCACCTCTTTTCTACCATCTTCTTCCTCTTTCTTCACTCTTTCTTTATCTCATCTTCCATAACAAACATTTCAACCATCCATTCATGGCCTCTTGGTGTAGCAAACAATTTGTAGCGGTGATTTGCATCATGAGTGGCTAATTTTCTTGTGCTACTTGGAGAGGATGAACTAGCTTGAGCTATGGAGCTTCTTATATGGGAGTTATTTATTTTTCATCTACTTGCCTAATTATATTTCAATTTCTTATGTTAGGTTTTGTTATATGATTGTGGAACTGAGATTTGTCGTTCAAATTCTCTGTGTGGATTGATTTAACTTTGTAGTAGTGATTGGGATTTGTAACTTGTTGCTTGGATTTCTATTTCCTATTTTTAAGTTCATTGGAATTATATTATCTTTCATCGTTTGATTGATTGTATGATTTAATTGAACTTAGCATTTGTCTCCGTGAGCAATTGCATTTAGAGGACCAAGTTGCTTTGAACAATTTCGATTACACACTAAGTGGTTTATGAAAAATAGTTTAATTGGTGATTATAGCCTAGCGTTTAGGAATAATTGTTGATTAAATTCATTTGACCCAAACCGAGTTTGGGGTTTGCAATTTGACTTAGTGATAAATTTACTCCCATACATTTTCTCAAGCAAGGATAGCTAGTATTCCATCTCCAAGGAGCATATCTTTATTAATTTTTCTCAAATCCAATTTCATCAAGTCATTCTCCGTTTTTTTGAAAAAAAACCAAAAAAAACATAGTAGCTTAGGATTTATTTTAATTGCATTCACAAGTAGTTTGATAGATATAATTAATCTCAAAACCCATTTTAATGATGCTTTTGATACTTAGTTTAGCCTAGGATTTCAAATAAAGAGGCTCCGCGAGAGAATAGACCCGTGTTGTGCTATATTTCATAATTTGGAATTTTTGAATTTAACCCAAGGCGACTAAACGTGTTAAATCAATGGGATGACTTGAAGCAAGCATTGAATCTACTTTAGGGAGTTTTATGAGTTTCCATTATGTAGTCTTGAATTTCCATTTGTTTCCTTCAGTATTTGTTCTTTTTATATTCGGACTTCATTTGTTTTGAGATGCTAGACAATGTAATCGTTGAATTCTATTTGCATGTATTGATTTGGTTTTCTTCTAGTTCCACCTATCTTCCCAAATTACCATGTTATGTTAGTCTTTGTTGATTTTATTGTCTAGCGTGTTTGTTGGGTAATTTAGTCCATTGTGCTTCATATAATTGTGTTGTTTGGGAGTTGATTAGTGGGTTTGAGTTATTGATGTCGAGTTTCCATAGCGCTAGGTAATTCCATTAATCAACTTGCCTAAAGGAACTAGATCACTAATCAAATCTATGTGCATGAGTATGATTAGGTAAAGTTCCATAAGTTGGATTGTTTGATTATAGTCTAGCATTAATTGGTTGTTGGATCCGAAGGATATTGAGTGACTTTGATGGGACCCAAGTTATTCTATCTATTGGAACCTACTTCTAGTTGATGTAGGATTATAGTTAATCTAATTGGTCTATTGAGGTTGAGTAGGTCTTAATTGACCTATTCCTTCGATTAAAGCTAATTGTATCTGCTTATGTTGAACTTAGCCCGATTAGCTCCTCCCTAAGAGTGTGAGTCAATAGTTTGTCACGTGTCATCCCTAGCCAAGAGAGCATCCCATCATCCCATTCCATCATCCATCCATATTTACCTTAAAAATACCAAAAACAAGTCTTTATATTCCCTTTATAAAAAATACCAATAAATACCTACTCTTAATCCCCCATTTTATAACTTTAATTGCATTTAGTTTCCTAGGTTAGTTCGTTAGGCTCCTTGAGAGACGATCCGGGATCGCACCACTATAGTGCCATCCTTGGTTAAAAATATTTTGCATTTGAACCCCAAGGTGTATTAGGAAAGGCTCAGATCAATGGCGCCGTTGCCAGGGATTCATTTTTGACTCCCTAGGTTAGCTAAGTGTCAATTGCTTATTGACAAGGGGTTAGTAGCATTTTAGGTTAGTGGTTAGTAGCACTTTAGGTTAGTTTTAGTTCATATAGTTGCATTTAGGTCTTACATTAGTTGTAGGTTGCATTTGCATATCATAAATTAAAAAGATCCAAAAAAATATTGTTCTTGTTGTGTGCTGTGTTATTCTAAATCATATTTGAACTGTCTTTATTGGGATTGAATGCTATCTTGCTTGCACATCGATTAGAAATTATTCAAAATTCATCGACACCCGTACTAGAACTTGCTGTCAATTTTCGAAAATTTTTGCCAAGAAATTTATGAGCTTCGGTTTTCTAAGGTTTTGGGCCAAATTCCATCGTTTTGGGCACTTTTTCGATTTTTCTTTATTTTCTGATATTTTTCATATTCTAGGATAATTTTGTTTTGGAGTTTCTCTTCTTTGATTTCCATTCATTCTTGGTTTGTTTGTGTTGGTTTAACTTATTTTCAATATCCATATCATCAATTTGACTTGTTGGTACATGCTAGTAAATTTTGGGCTATCTACCTATCTCTTTGTGTTTATCTTGCAGTTCTTGCATATACTTGCTGTCTGTTCCTTGTGTATGACTAGAACCAATACCAGTGAGTCTGATTTACTGCCTGAGAACCCTGAGATTAAGCGTCACCTTACCCAGTTAAGAAGAGCTAATAAAGCCATTGTTTCTACCACCAAGGTAGTTATAGAGGACGTATCTTCTAGTAACTCTAGTGAACAGGAACCCAACACTGAATTTGACCTCGATTTCCCAACTATGGATCCACCCAATAACCAAGTCAACCTAATTGTTCATGGAATCCCTATTGTTCCCAACATACCAAATGAAGGTGTAGAGCCACCTAGGAACCAAAATGGTGGTAACGGTGTACATGGTCACAATGTCCATGGGGGTGGGGTCCCATATGTGTTAGAATCTTAAATTTTGATGAGGACTAGACCCTATAGATAACATAAGTAAAATGAACAGATAAGAATATAACTTAGTCAGAAAAGGATCAAGATAAGAATCAAGGTAAATGATTAAGGAAAAGTATAAGTTATCTAAACGTTGAATAAGTCCTATAGATAACAGATACACTATCGCTAGACTAAAAGCCTATCGCTAATAAATGAAGAGATAAGGATAATACTAGATAATGAAATCTTGGCAATAAACTGAAAGTAAATATTCCTATCGCTAAGTCATGCTTCTATCGCTAAGACCTCATAAGGAACAGTTAGAAAAAATTACAACATAGTCTCTAGCGATAGCATGGTGAGCTATCGATAGCAGATGGTTGATATGAAGCAAAGCTTGAGCAAATGAAATGTACTAGTGCTAATATAGTCACTAGCGATATCATAAATAGCTAGCGATAGCAGAACACTTTGTGACATTCAGATAAGATACTATGTAGAGCCAGTCAATCTATCAATAACAGCTACTAGCGATAATGAGTTTAGCTATCGATAGTGAAATCTCTTGCTGGAATATCTTGACATCCTGATAGCTGATATATTATCTGAATACACTGAGCTAATGAATTCCACTAGTGATAATACCAATTGTGCTTCACCTGAATACTTGTTTAACTAACAGCCTAAGTGCAGGACTAACACTGTGTCACTAGCGATAGCTTGGGATGCTAGCGCTACTGATAAAGCTGTTATGCAAGTACAATGTTGCAGGTGAACGTTACTCACAGTCTTCATCTCTCTTAGCTCATCCTCTGCAATATTAATTGAAGCAAGAGAAGAAAGTTGACGAAGATAAAGAATAGCATAAACTGTCAACGGCTAGTTCCAAGTTTCCAACAGACAGAATTTTATCAGACCTTATATAAAGACCTGAAGACATCAGGAACAGATGATGGAACAGAGGGCTCTACGCAGATTACACAGAGTAACAGAAAAACTCAAGTGAGCCCAGAAATGAAGAGATGATGATGAGTCTAGTGAATTAGAAAAGAAGAGTTAGAGCACACATTGTCCAAATTGATAAGCTCTAGAATTTGTATTTCATCATATATTAGTCTGTACTTCAGTGAGTAACAAAATCTACTTCTTAGAGAGAAGTTAGCATACATTGTAATCATTCTATGTTAGTGAGTGATGCTCAAGATTGGGTGGTCTTTGTAACAGGCAGGAAATGCACAAGAGGGGGGGGGGTGAATTGTGCTTTTAAAAAAAAAACTTTAATGAACAATACAGTTTATACTGGTTCAGCCCAACTTTTGGCCTACGTCCAGTTCTCCAACTTGGTAGTTGGGTTCCACTAGCTTTTCAAGATTTAAACGGGCTCTTGACAGCCTTTACAAGTGACAGCAAGAGCTCACCTCCTTACTAATCACTCCCCCTTACACTTTGTAAGATTACACCCTACTCTTAAGATCCCACTATCTTAAGAGTAATCCTTACTCAGATAATAAATACAAGTGTAGAGAAATTGTTCACTCAATTGAACGGATTGTGTTACACACTTAAGAATTTGAGAACAGTGATTGTTGAGAGAATTGAATGCAGTAGATACAAGATCTTTTAATGAAGTAATCAATTAATTCAACCAACTGCTTCTCAATGCTTTTATACTCTTCACTCTGAAGCTTGTGTAATAAATATGACCGTTGAGGGTTGTTCAGAGAGAGAGATCTTAATCGGATGAGGAGTGTTGAGAATGTAGCCTGTGTTGCATTTACTCCATTGTACTTCCTTTGCTTTTTGTTCATCTTTCTTTGTCTATCGCTGGAGGAAGTAGGTGAGTTCCAACGGCTATATTGCTCAGATTTTGTGTCTAACGTAAACTTCCTTAAGTAGGTCTGAGCACTCTGTACTTGGAAAGCCTAAAATAGCTTTAGCCATTGATTTTGAATTATTCCCATCGCCACTCAGATTACAGCCTCTGATCGATTACAGGACTTGGTGGCTGATCGATTACATATCGATTATGTATAGATTAGGACCTGCATCACTCAACAATAGATTAGAAATTCATGAGCCTAATCGATTACAGGGACGCCTGATCGATTAAGCAAGACTAATCGATTACACTTAAACTTCCTCTAATTGATTACTTACCTCTGATCGATTATATTCAGATCACTCACAACTCTTCTAATCGATTACATGGTTCTGATCGATTACACATACCAACTTCTCTGATCGATTATAAGACTCTGATCGATTAGGCAATTTATCTATAATCGATTATAGGACTCTGATCGATTAGGCAATGGTCCTCTAATCGATCAGGCGAGCCTAATCGATTACATCAATTTCTCCTAATCGAAAGGCTAAGATCTCTCATCGATTACAGGGGTCTCTAATCGATTAGGCGACAACTTAGACTGAACTCTAATCGATTAGACAAAATGACTTGACTTGGAATCTATCTCTGATCAAAAGGGCTATCTATGCATACCTAAGACATATCATTCCAAACATTTATCACTCACTTACCTTATGCCTAAGATATGTTTGGTTATCATCAAAACCTATTATTCTAACATTCTCCCCCTTTTTGATGATGACAAAACATTAGAAATAATTGCAATAACAGAATACATATAGAGATCAACAAGCAGACAACTGATATATATATATATGAAACAATAATTCAGATATGACAAGGATACTGGCATTGTCTTTACGCATGGAACTAAATATATAAAAAATATAAAATGAGCAAAATATGAATGATGCATGTGAAAGGGGTTTTTGGTGTTGCAGGGAGTATGGATTAGTCAGAGTCAGTGTCATCCTTCCAGTTTGATGTGTCAAGATCATAGTCCCCTGATTCACTGCTAATTCGACCAGAATCATAGGAAGGCTCAGATTCCAAAACGACTTCTTCCTTCTTCTTCTTGGCAGGAGCCTTCTTCTTCTTGGGAGGAGGAGGAGGCACTAAGGACAGAAGCACATCCAATCTGGATGGTCTCTTTTGTTTCTTCTGAGGAGGCTTTGCTGCCTTTCCCTTCCCTTTTGGTGCTGCCTTTCTCTTAGCTGCAGGCTTGGAGACAACCTTAGGTTCTTCAATAACAATTCCTTTGGTTGCTCTGGTGCTCTTTCTTGTTGCAGGAGCAACCCTAGGTGCAGGCTTAGAGGCAGTCATTTTGATCCTTTGCTTTTTAGGTTTTGACTGAGCCTCTGGGCCTTCTTCCTCCTTGTCAGACTTCAAAAATTCTGAAGTAGTCTGAATGGGGTCCTTCTGAGCAGGCTTGACTGGATCCCCATATGTGTAGGTCCTTCTGACTCCCCATTTTGGAAATAGAGGCTGAGGGGATTCTTTCTCTTGATTTTTCTGACTCAAATCCCTAGCTGTATCTCTGACTTCTCTTTCTTTCTGACTTGCAGCCAAGGTTTGTTCTAATTCCTCCACTTGCTGGTGCAGTACATCTGCCTTATGAAGATAATGAGGCACCAAATCAATGTCAATGGGTTTAGGTTCCCCTTCATACAAAACCATGGCCATTCCCAGATTTTCTTCTATCACATTTTCAGCATTTTCTGGAGGGATATTGACAGTGGCCTCATTTTCAGACTCTGTGGCTTCTTCTACCACAACCTCTTCTTCTGCCATGCTTAGCTTAATGGCTTCTGCAAGCTCATGAATTTCCTCGAGTGTCTGACTCATGGGTACATCCTCAGGAACTTGAGACATCTGAGGGATCTCAGAAGCTATAGCTGAGAGGATGGAGGCAGCTTCCACAGCCGTTTCTTGAACCTGGCTGCTTTCCCCAGGGGTTGGCACACTGAATATCTTCTCCCCCTTTTTGGCATCATCAAAAGGAGGGGGGGTTTCTAGTGAAGGAGCTTTGCCTTTTCTGGTATAAGTTTTGGCTATTTCTGGTTTAGGGGAAGGAGAGTGTGGTTGAGAGGGTGTGGGATGAGAGGCAGGGGTCAATATGTGGATAGGAGAAGGTGGGAAGTCTGGATGATCTGAGGAACTGGAGGAGGGTTTCTGTGAGGGTGAGGAAGGTTTGGAAGGAGGAGGAGTGGTTTTTGGAGAGGGTTGAGTGTGGAGATGTGGAGAAGAGGGATGAGATTGTGAAGGTGAGTAATGAATGGGTGATACCTGATGTGGTGCATAACCATCAAAGGGTGACAGAGGAGGGCCAGGAATATTGGCTTGATACTTTTCCCTGAGAATCTCTTCCAGTCCAGCAAGTCTGTTGTGTAAAAACTTGTGCATGTTTACCACAGCATCATACCCATTGAAGATGGTCATGGTGCTTTCCTTCACAGACTTGACAACTGAATCATTGAGAGCTGCCACCAATCTGTGCAATAATCTGTCCTCCATGGCTTGATGCTCGAGGGCCATTTCTTCTACTATTCTGGCAGAGACCTTTTCCACCACTTGATCAATAAAGTTGGCAGGAGAAGCGGGTGCTGCTTCTTCCTGAATCAGAGGCTCTTGATTAGGATGATGGCCAGGGATTTCTCCTGGTTCAAGTCCTTCTTCTGTAGGGGGTTCCTCTTCAATTTCAATATCTGGTAGAGGCTTAGAGGGGATGGAACTCTGCCCAAAAGGTTGCAACCCCATCTTCTTGAGAGTGGTCAGATCACACTTGGGAGGCTGCTTGTTGTGCTCGTCTTCCAACCAAAAAATTTGATTGTTGCACAGAATAAATGAAATAAGAGATGCAAAAGGCAGAGGAGTCTTAACAGACTTTGTCTTCTGGAACCTCAAGAATTCCTCACAGATGACTTGTCCAGGGTTGATGGGAATTTTGTGGATCAGCATGGGCAAGAGAGGATTGTCTATATCCAGGATAAGTGTGAAGTTGCCAGCCTTGTTGACCATACACCTGGAGTAAGCATAATGCAGAACTCTGTAGGCAGGAGGTAATTGGACAGGCTTGAGATTTCCCTCAATAGGACTTGTAGGTTGATAAATCTGCCTGAGTTGCTCATCAGAAAACTTTTCCCTTGTTTGCCATGTGTTGTACTCTGCCATATTAATCCCATCCATGTGAAGCCACTTGTTCAAATCCTTCCAAGTGAAAGAAAACTTCTTACCCCTGACTTGAGAAGAAATCTTGATATCTGAGGTTTTGCCTTCTGCTTCCGTAACAGAAATCTTCAAGTTTGAGTAGAAGGCCTTTATGACTCGCTCATTATAATGATTTTTAATACCCAGCCATATCGCATAAGGTTGCAGCCATTCTTTGACAGGATAGCCATTTTTGTCAAGATACTCAATATCCACAAACCCACATCTTTGCTGTATGGACCTTTTCTGAATATCCTCTGAGGCATCTTCAATAGGACCTTGGGCATAGGAGGAGTCGATGGGAACCATTGTGTCACCAGAAATGAGTTCTCTGACTCTGACTGTGGAAGGGCTTTTGGCTGGAGACTTGGGTGAAGTACCACGAGTTTTGGCCATTTGAGAGGTTGGTTGAGAGGTGGAGGGTGGTGGATTTGAAGGGGGTGATGAAGGTCTATAGGTCAAGGCAGGATCTCCTTCAGGTAATGGTATTGTATCAGAAACGACTTGGGCTCTGATGTTCTTTGGAATACGCATTTTGGGTGCCATGGGAAGAGTTTATGAAGAGGGCTCAAGGATTATGATTGGTGATTCGAAGGGTTGTAACTGGTGAGGGAGAGTTATGGCTGATGATGATTCGAGTAGTGGGTACAGTTACGATGGTTACAGAGAGATTTGATGATTCGAACGTTAAGATTTGATGAAGGATGAGGAGATGAAGAAGAAACAAAATGCAATAAAGTGCGAAATGATGCTACAGTGACATATGTCAAGTATATAAGAGTGGGTGAGCTTAGAAAAGTAAGTAACTGTCAGATAAAGTGTACGTTACAAATGTTACCGTTGACGCCTAATCGATTACAGATGTCGCGTAATCGATTACAGAGTGTTGTCTCTGATTGATGAGATGCGCCCAATCGATTAGGGGTTGTTGTGATCGATAGGTCCACGCTGAGTAATCGATGCCCAATCGATTAATCCTTCCTTGTGATCGATCAGACAGTTCTGATCGATTATGCGCCTTTCCCTAATCGATGCTTCATTTTAGCCTAATCGATGCTTAATCGATTACAGGGAGTGTCCTGTGATCGATCAGGCTTACCTGATCGATTAGGCGATGGATTTTCTATTCTGAGCCTCTAAGTCCTGCATAAATTTTGATCTGACACTCCGATGCCTAAGTTAGTGTAATATCATCAAAACATCCTTAGATTGAAATAATTTTGATAACTAAAATAACTTACAATTCATTGGGATTTACCATTCCCAATTCTCTTCTGATAAACATAAATGGCTCAGTTGCTAGAGGTTTGGTGAAAATGTCAGCCAGCTGCAAGTGTGTTGAGATAAATTCCACTCTGACATCCTTCTTTTGCACATGATCTCTGATGAAATGATGCCTTACATCAATGTGCTTTGTTCTTGTGTGATGTACAGGATTTTTGGCTAGACTAATAGTGCTTGTATTGTCACAGAGGATTGGAGCTTCTGGGAACTCCATACCTAGATCCCTCAATTGATGCTTGAGCCATAGAACTTGAGTACAACAGGTTGCAACAGCAATATACTCAGCTTCAGTAGAGGATAGAGAAACACATGTTTGTTTCTTGCTTGCCCAAGAGACTAAGGATCCCCCAAGATATGCACATTGACCACTGGTACTCTTTCTATCAGTTTTGTACCCAGCATGATCTGAGTCTGAGTAAGCCATTAAATATTCCTGAGTTCCTTTTGGATACCACAGCCCCAGCTCCTGAGTTCCCACCAGATACCTCAAGACTCTCTTAACACATGTGTGATGCATTTCTTTAGGATTAGCTTGATATCTGGCACATACTCCTACACTGAATTGAATATCTGGTCTGCTGGCAGTTAGGTATAAGAGGGAGCCAATTAGACCTCTATATGTTGATTTATTGAAGTCCTTCCCTTCTACATCAGCATCCATCACCACTGAGGAGCTCATAGGAGTATCTTCTTCCTTT
This sequence comes from Mimosa bimucronata, assembly GCA_037074515.1. Taxonomy (NCBI): domain Eukaryota; kingdom Viridiplantae; phylum Streptophyta; class Magnoliopsida; order Fabales; family Fabaceae; genus Mimosa; species Mimosa bimucronata. The sequence continues at coordinate 23,015,474 of CM073445.1, read as the reverse complement.
GATAAATCCATTCCAAATTTCTTCAAGATTTCCTTCACATACTTTGATTGAGAAATGAAAATTCCATCCTTTCTTTGTTTAATCTGAAGACCTAGAAAGAAGTTGAGTTCCCCCATCATTGACATCTCGAATTCTCCCTGCATAATCTTTGAAAATTCCTCACAGAGAGATCCATCAGTAGCACCAAAAATAATGTCATCTACATAAATTTGTACAACAAGCATGCTTTTCTTTTTGTGTAAAATAAATAGAGTGGTATCAACTTTTCCTCTTGAAAAACCTTTTTCTAACAGAAAATTGCTCAACCTTTCATACCAGGCTCTTGGTGCCTGTTTAAGTCCATATAAGGCCTTTTTAAGTTTATAAACATGATCTGGTTTAGTGGCAATTTCAAAACCAGGAGGTTGTTCAACATATACTTCTTCCATGATATAACCATTAAGAAAGGCACTTTTTACATCCATTTGATAAAGTTTAAAATTTTTGAGGGATGCAAAGGCTAATAACAGTCTTATTGCTTCCAATCTTGCAACTGGAGCAAAAGTCTCCTCATAATCAATACCTTCTTCTTGGTTATATCCTTTAGCCACAAGTCTTGCTTTATTTCTGACAACAGTCCCATATTCATCAAGTTTGTTTTTGAAAACCCATTTAGTTCCAATAATAGGATAATTTGAGGGCCTTGGAACTAAATCCCAAACTTGACTTCTTTCAAATTGATTGAGTTCTTCTTGCATTGCAGTTATCCAATCACAATCTTCTAAAGCTTCTTCAATGCAAGTAGGTTCAATTTCAGAAATAAATGCAGAGAAATGTATTGCATTTTGAGTTTGATGCCTGGTTCTAACTCCTTCATTAACCTCACCAATGATTTGCTCAGGTGGATGATCCCTGTGATGTTTCCATGCTGATGGTCCAGCTGGTGCATCATGTGGATCATCTTCTTATCTCTCTTCATGAGACTCATCTGGTGGAGTTAATGACTGAGTAGAATTTTTAACTTTCTTTTGAAAGGCTGATTCATCTTCTAAAGAAATATTCTGTTCAGAATCAGTTTCATCAAAGACTACATGAACTGACTCTTCAACAGTAGAAGTTCTTTTGTTGAAAACTCTATAAGCCTTACTTCTACTAGAATAACCAATGAAAATTCCAGAGTCAGACTTGGGATCGAATTTACCTAAATTTACCTTCCCATTATTGTGGATGAAACATTTTGAACCAAATACCTTAAGATGGCTTACATTTGGCTTTCTTCCTTTGTAAAGCTCGTATGGAGTTTTATCCATTCCTTTCCGAATGTAGGCTCTGTTTGATATATAACATGCAGTATTCATTGCATCTGCCCAGAATACCTGAGATACTTCTTTTCCATTCAGCATTGTTCTGGCCATCTCAGTGAGTACCCTATTCTTTCTTTCAACTACTCCATTCTGTTGAGGAGTTCTAGGAGCTGAGAAATTATGATTGATTCCATTTTCTTTGCAAAGCTCTAGAAAATCTTGGTTCTCGAACTCTCCTCCATGATCAGTCCTGATTGAGCTGATTTTCTTGTCTTTTTCATTCTGCACTTTCTTAGCAAACACATAAAAGGCATCAAAGGTTTCATTTTTGGAGGAAAGAAACATAGTCCAAGTGAACCTAGAATAGTCATCCACAATCACAAGGGTGTACAGGCTTCCTCCTAGACTCTTCACTCTTGCTGGTCCAACTAGGTCCATATGGATTAGTTCCAAAGGTCTAGTTGTGGTGACTTCCTTCTTAGGTTTAAAAGAAGACTTTGTTTGTTTCCCCTTTTGGCATGCTTCACACACTAAATCAGATTTAACTTTCATATTTGGAATCCCAATAACCAAATCCCTTTTAATTAGCTTTTCTAAATGAGACATGTTAACATGAGCCAATCTTTTATGCCATAGCCAGCAGTTATCAGAATTGCTAATAAAACACTTTTCAGAGAGTTGATGATTTAAATCTACTTCATACAAGTTTCCATTCCTGTTGGCTTTCAATCTATATTTCATATTTGATTTGTCTATAGCCAATTCTTTCTTATCCACAATGAAGCATTCATTTGAATCAAAAATCACCCAATTACCTTTGTCAGTACTTTGACTGACACTCAGCAAGTTGTGGCAGAGACCTTCCACAAGATAGATATCTTTAACTGGACCAATATCTCCTTTTCCAGTAATTTTGCCAGACTGATTTCCACCAAAGCTAACCTTGGCCCCATCCTTCAGGATTAGATTGTCTAGTTTCTCTTTATCTCCTGTCATGTGCCTTGAGCATCCACTATCTATATACCACTTGCTATTTTTGTTGGATGCTTTGAGACAAACCTGCACAGACTAAGCAGATTTAGGTACCCACATTTTCTTGGGTCCTTTGGGATTAGCTTGCTGCCTTTGGTCTGTATAGACTTTAGGCTGATGTGTCCCTTTGGGGACCCATTTATAGTGTCCAGACATACAATGTTTCTTGGGGTAACAGGTTGATTCAGAATGACCCTTTCTATTACAGTAATTGCAAAACGAGAAAGGTGATGAATAATCTGAAGCTTTTCTGAAAAATTTCCAGTACGATTTTTCTTTAGACACAGACTTATTTCCTTTCATGTTCTTAGAGAATGAATCATAACCAATACCAGTTTTGTCTCTATATGCTTTTTGATTCATTAACATGACATCAAGAATTTCTGTGCTCTTAGTAAATTTCTTTAAAATTCCAGAAATCTTCTCATTTTCTTTCACAAGGTTTTCACAGTTTTTGCAATCAGAAGTTTCTTGAGAAAACTTTTCAGAATTCAGTTTACATTTTTCACAATCAAAATTATCAGCTTTCTTTTCAAGAACTTTGTTTTTCTTTCTTAAAGCAGAAACTTCCTTTGCCAATTTTTCAAATTCAATATGTAAGTCATCATATGCATCTTGAAGTTCTTGGAAAGATAGATCATCAGGATATACCTCATTATTGGAAGAATCTTCTCGTGCTACTAGACACAGGTTGGCAGCTTCCTCTGCTTCACTGGCTTCCTCATCAGAGCTGTCCCCCCATATAGACGAAACATAGGCTTTCTTTTTGCCTTGAAATTTTTCTTTCTTTTTCTCCTTCTCCTTGAATCTTTGGAGGCTTGGACATTCTGATTTGAAGTGTCCAGGCTTCTTACATTCATAGCATACAGGAACATTTTTCAGTGAATCTTTTCTGAAGTTGCTTGAGCCACCTCTCTGGAATCTTCCTTTATTTCTGAAGAATTTCCTAAACTTTCTGACCATAAAGGCCATTTCATCATCGTCCAGTTCTTCATCTTCTTCCTCATCCTCATCATCCTTTGCAGAGACAGTTAGTGCCAGATTCTTTTTCTTTTTATCTCCATAGAGTTCTCTTTGAACCTTGATGGTTGTTTCATATTCAGCCAGGCTTCCAAACAGAGAAGTGATAGAGCTCATAGATTCTCCTCTCATTTCTTGGATTGCAGTAGCCTTCATCTGCCATTCAGGAGTTAGAATCTTTAAGATTTTGGAGACTTGTTCTGCCTCAGAGATCCTCCTTCCAAGAGCTGTGAGATTGTTGATCAGATGAGTGAATCTAATTTCCAGGTCCCTTATTGGTTCCCCTTCTTCCATTTTGAACAAATGAAAGTCAGTGATAAGTTGTTCCACTCTTCTAGTTTTTACTCCACTGGTCCCTTCATGAGCAACTGCTAGGGCATCCCACATTTCTTTTGCTGTCTCTAGATGACAGACCCTGAAATATTCTTTTTGACTTAGGGCATTTTGAAGAATCAAGACTGCCTTGCTATTGAGTTCCAGATCATCCTTGTCATCACTCGTTAATTCCTGATGGAGTTTAGGCACTTGAACTCCATTTTCTGTTTTCATAGGAACGATGTCTCCTTCTTCAACTATCCTCCAGAGATCATAACCTGATGATTTGATGAAAACCTTCATCTTCATCTTCCAGAAGGTATAATGCTCACCATTGAATCCAGGAGGTTTGTTGATTGAACTGCCTTCAGGGAGAACATTCTCATATCCTGCCATGATAGATCTTTGCTTCTCCTGATCGTGGGATCAGATGAATCTGAGAAGACCTGGCTCTGATACCAAATGTAACAGGCAGGAAATGCACAAGAGGGGGGGGGGGTGAATTGTGCTTTTAAAAAAAAAAACTTTAATGAACAATACAGTTTATACTGGTTCAGCCCAACTTTTGGCCTACGTCCAGTTCTCCAACTTGGTAGTTGGGTTCCACTAGCTTTTCAAGATTTAAACGGGCTCTTGACAGCCTTTACAAGTGACAGCAAGAGCTCACCTCCTTACTAATCACTCCCCCTTACACTTTGTAAGATTACACCCTACTCTTAAGATCCCACTATCTTAAGAGTAATCCTTACTCAGATAATAAATACAAGTGTAGAGAAATTGTTCACTCAATTGAACGGATTGTGTTACACACTTAAGAATTTGAGAACAGTGATTGTTGAGAGAATTGAATGCAGTAGATACAAGATCTTTTAATGAAGTAATCAATTAATTCAACCAACTGCTTCTCAATGCTTTTATACTCTTCACTCTGAAGCTTGTGTAATAAATATGACCGTTGAGGGTTGTTCAGAGAGAGAGATCTTAATCGGATGAGGAGTGTTGAGAATGTAGCCTGTGTTGCATTTACTCCATTGTACTTCCTTTGCTTTTTGTTCATCTTTCTTTGTCTATCGCTGGAGGAAGTAGGTGAGTTCCAACGGCTATATTGCTCAGATTTTGTGTCTAACGTAAACTTCCTTAAGTAGGTCTGAGCACTCTGTACTTGGAAAGCCTAAAATAGCTTTAGCCATTGATTTTGAATTATTCCCATCGCCACTCAGATTACAGCCTCTGATCGATTACAGGACTTGGTGGCTGATCGATTACATATCGATTATGTATAGATTAGGACCTGCATCACTCAACAATAGATTAGAAATTCATGAGCCTAATCGATTACAGGGACGCCTGATCGATTAAGCAAGACTAATCGATTACACTTAAACTTCCTCTAATCGATTACTTACCTCTGATCGATTATATTCAGATCACTCACAACTCTTCTAATCGATTACATGGTTCTGATCGATTACACATACCAACTTCTCTGATCGATTATAAGACTCTGATCGATTAGGCAATTTATCTATAATCGATTATAGGACTCTGATCGATTAGGCAATGGTCCTCTAATCGATCAGGCGAGCCTAATCGATTACATCAATTTCTCCTAATCGAAAGGCTAAGATCTCTCATCGATTACAGGGGTCTCTAATCGATTAGGCGACAACTTAGACTGAACTCTAATCGATTAGACAAAATGACTTGACTTGGAATCTATCTCTGATCAAAAGGGCTATCTATGCATACCTAAGACATATCATTCCAAACATTTATCACTCACTTACCTTATGCCTAAGATATGTTTGGTTATCATCAAAACCTATTATTCTAACAGTCTTGAGTGGGAAACGGATTGAGGTCTTACATGTTGTAAGGGGGAGTGGTTCTCAAGTGCCCATATTAAACTTGTGGGAGAAAAGGCTTCACAAGTGGCCGACTAAACTTGTGGGTTGTAAAGGCTACTCTTGTGCCCGATTTAAACAAGAGGGTAGTGGATTGAAAATCTCAGGTGGAGCCTGGGGACTGGATGTAGGTTAAGAGAAAAGACAGAACCAGGATAAATCTCTATCTGTATCTCTTCTTACCTTAACTTATATCTTTCAGTATATCTCACTTGCATATATCTTGATGCATTTCACAGTTTGAAATACTCTCAGTGATAAACAGAAAAGGATTTTAAATATTGATTATTGCTTTCATTATGACTAGCTAAAGAGATTAGAAAAAGCTTTATTCTGTCACCCACTTCACCCCCCTCTTGGGTGACAGCCAGTATTCACAATATGGAGTTAGAAGGACCATTAGGGATGCTACTGCTGTGAATGATGATTATAATCCTTTTATAAATGCATTCCCTAATATTGATGCTAATTATGAGATAAATGGTTTTTTGATTTGGTCCTTACCAAAATTTTATGGCTTGCAGGAGGATGAACCTTACAGACACTTGGATGAGCTATTTGTTAAATGTGATTCTTTGAAGCCTACTGGAGCCCCAACTGAGGATGTTATGTGGCGTGTATTCCACCTCACCTTGGAGGGGAAAGCTAAAACAAGGTTTATGAGCCTACCTAGGCTCGATCCAGATGCATTGACTTCATGGAAAAATTTGAGGAAGGCATTCTTGGACAAGTACTTTCCAGCCACAAAAACCTCTGCAAGGAGAAAAGAAATAACTTCCATCCTCCAAAATCATGATGAGTCCCTGTATGATTTTTGGATTCGATTCCAAGACCTACTTGCTCGATGCCCACATCACCAAATCTCAGAAGAGTTGCTTGTGCAGACATTCTATGATGGTCTCTTAGAAAAGAATCAAGATTTGCTGGAATCCACTACTCAAGGGTCTTTTCTAGATTGCACCTCAGATGAAGCATGGCAAATAATTCAGAAACTTGCTCTTTCTAAACAGAAACATTCCAACTCCAGCCAGTCTACAAGAACTCTAAACAAGGTTGAGTCGACTCCTTTAGATATACCAAGGCTAGATGATCTTATGGCAAAGTTCAATGCACTGTCTACTAAACATGACAGATTCACCTCCTCTTCATATATGAACCCAATCAGTAGAGAGTTGATGTTACCGAGTTGTGATTATTGTGGATCTATGAGGCATGTTTCTTGTAATTGCCCCTCCAAGTATGATGCACCTGGTTTATTTAATCAAGGACAAGGTGAAACTTCAAATCAAATAGTTCATGTGCAACAAGACGGGTTTTCTAATGTTATTAATGAACTGACCAAAACTTTCCAGAAAAGTTTCCAGGGTTTTCAGAGTCAAATTGACATGAAATTTGAAAAGAATGATGCTAGAATGCAGCAGCTAGAGACAATAAATTCTAATCTTGAGGATTTTATTACAAAAATGGCTAATTCTTTTATGAATCAAAAATCACTTCATGCCATATCTCTTGGAGGTGAGATACATGTCTAGGATGAAGAGCCGGTAAATGAGGAGATTGAGTGTGAAAGTCCTCCAGCTAAGCATCCACTCTTGTTTGATGCTAAGGAGAAGCAACCTATTGAAAGAAAGCATGATGAATCAACTCAACAAGGAGCTGCTACTACTGATGAGCCTCGGTATCAAGTGGAGACACCACTACTTCTGAAAGCGATCGCTGCTGAGGGCTTAAGTTCACTACCACCCACCAAGCAAGGAATTGTTGACATGCATGAAGCCTCATTGCAAACAGGTAAAGAGGTAAATCTTCGTGATCTTCCTTTTCCTCAAGCTTTAGTCAAAAGTAGAAAGCATGATAGACCTAAGCGTGATCAGGATGTTGTTGATTTGTTTAGTAGAACTGAGGTAAACATTCCTTTACTTGAATTTGTTAAAAAGGTGCCTGCTTACTCTAAATTTCTGAAAGAATTATGCACTTCTAAAGGTAGATTCAAACTTAATGAGAGAGTCCAGTTAGGGTCTAGTGTATCTGCATTGATTTTCCACCTTCCTAAATGCTTTGGGGTGCAAATGCAAAATTAATTTAACCAAGGATTGCACTAGTGGTGCTTTCCCAGATCGTCTCTCAAGGAGCCTAATGAACTAACCTAAGCTAACTAAATGCATGCAAAAGTTATAAAAGTCGGGGTTTTTGTGATTTTTATTATGGAAACTAAACTACTTCTTTTTTAGATTTTTGTTTATAAGGAAAGCAATTAAAATGGTTGGTGAAAACTATATGATGAATATGGGTCTCTTGATGAATTGGGCAAACATCCTAGCTTCTAAAAGGGTATGGGAGTTCTAATCCAAGTTCTAATGATAAAACCTAAGGCAATTGCTCTTAGTCCAATTACCTAATTAACTAATTAACGTGACGCATCGCTCATTCAATTAATTAATGAAGAAACCGTTAACTCCCAACTTGGTAGTGAAGAATTATGATAAACTTCTCATCTCTTCCACCAATTCTCTCCTCCAATCCATAATCCTTCACCGGTTCACCATGGAGTTCGAGTTACAGATCCTTTCAGGTGATTTCTCCTCCTCTATGAAGAACTAATTCGGCTCGATGCTCTATTGGATGACGGGATGACTTGAAGCACGCATTGAATCCACTTAGGGGAGTTTTATTAGTTTTCATTATGTAGTCTTGAATTTCCATTTGTTTCCTTGAGTATTTGTTCTTCTTATATTCGGACTTCATTTGTTTTGAGATTCTAGACAATGTAATCGTTGAATTCTATTTGCTTGTATTGATTTGGTTTTCTTCTAGTTCCACCTATCTTCCCAAATTACCATATTATGTTAGTCTTTGTTGATTTTATTGTCTACCATGTTTGTTGGGTAATTTAGTTACCTATTTCCTACTGTAATCAATTCGATCTGAGTTCTCTTATTCGTTCTTCAATCTGTAATCTTATCAGCTCAAGTGTGTGAGCAAGCTTTGTAATTCTGATGGTTCATCTCAAGATTTATACAAAATGCTAAGATATATGGCTTAGTTGATACATTCTTCCTTATTACAATGTATTAATTTGTTTTAAAATAGCAATAATCAAAGACGGATAAAAGTTCAAAGCTCAGATCAATCATAAGCAATACACTCATTTCAATTTTAACAAGTTTACTTGTAATTTCATATAAGAACAAGCAGTGCAAGTATGAGTTACTACCCCACCCCCACACTTAAGTTTCACATTATCCCTAATGTGAGTAAAACATCTATACACATATGAGAGAGAGGAAAAGGTGAGGAAGAGTAAACTAATACTCCCCTAGATAGTTCTTGAAGGAGGTCTCTTCTTGCACAAAGAGGAAAAATCTTGACTCATACCTTTCAATTTAGATTGATTTGTAGTTGTAGAATGAGCCACTTGAAGTCTGCAAATACTTAATCAAAATGGAAGCTCAATGCAGAATATGTAAGTGGTTTGTGACAACATAAATTATTTAAGATCATATCAATGTACACTTTTTCAAATTCAAAATTCTCCTAGCTCATAGTAGAAGAGATTATATTAATCTAAACCCACTCATGATTCTCAAGACATTCTCATCCCACAAGATAATTATAAGATATGTAAAAATTGTCCAACCCAGCCATAGATCAAGATTCAGAACATGGAATACAAGCATTGGAATGCAATCAGTTCCATAATGCAGTGACAAAATGACTCCCAATATTCATGCACAGTCATAAAGACCAAATTGATCTAACTCATTTTCTACAATTGCATCCAAGTAAACACAAGTGCCTCGTACAAATAAAGCCCACAAGAGAGAGATTGAACAGTTCAAACATTCATATCTGGATTATGTCCAATATACTCAGGAAACTTATAGAAACACACCGGCTCCATTCAAATTATCCAAAACAGTCTCAATACTAGAACAATGAAATCAGATTCATCACAAACTGAATAAACCAGATTTCAACTGAGAAGTGTACTAAAATCATACTATGCAAAATAAAATGAAAGCAATGGCAACATGATGTAGAATAACCCAACAGCATCTCAAAATATCATTACATGTAAAGCTCACACCAAACAATCAATTCATTCACACGAGTCAAAGAAAATCACACACCCTCAACATACTCATAGTTCAATGGAAGGGGGAAGATCAAGATTTTTCCTTCTAAGTGGCTCAAGAAAAAGAGATGAACTTGATGGTGACAGTGAAGGGGAGAGAGACTTACGCAACTGTGGACGAGTGATCAAAGAAGAGGGAGAAGGAAAGTTTGAATAGGTTTCTGGGGTTATGAGAGAAAGAGAGGCCATCTATGGTGATTGGGCTCAAAGGTTTCGACAGCGAAGATGGTGGGTGAAGGAGGGTTTTGAACAGAGGAAGGTAAATATGGCGGCAGAGGTGTCTTGTTGTTGAAGCGGAACGATTTCGACGGGGCAAGGAGAAGAAAAGAAGTGACGGCGAGGTGGAGGAGAAGGTAAAGACAGTAGATTCAAAAACTGGAGGGAGGTGGCGCTAACTAGTGGAGAGGGATTCTAGGCCGAAGGGGAAAGGAGAGGATGGATGGTTCAATCAAAATGTGGGTGGTGGAGGGAGGTCTGGATGATGGTGGCAGTGAGAGGATTTTGAAATTGAAGTAGCGATGGTGACTGTGAGGGGATAAATGTTGAGTGGATGGAGGAGGAAAACGATGGTGGCTGGTGGCTTTGGGACGGTATAAATCTGGTGATGGTGGAGAGGATGATGGCGCTGAAGGAGGGAGTCTGGAGTATGTGTTTGAAGAACACAGTAGTGAGGAAGGGGAAGACGACACTGGATGAACAAGGATAAGTAGGAGAAGAGGGTTTAGGGTTCAATAGGAAGAGGGGTTCAGATTTTTTTTTTATTTTTTTTAAAAAACAACAAATTGATATAAACAAGAAATAAATTTGAAAGATGATTTTTTTTTCGATTTTTTTAAAAAACTAAACTAATCCAACAAATTTAAAATTTTGAATTTAAATCTGAATTTCTTTTTATTTTTTTATTTTTTTGAAGAAAAAGTAATTAAACTAATGAATTTAAAATTTGAATTTTTTTTTAATTGATGGGTGTCATGACATTTTAGGGAAATGTCGTGGCTCCAGAGAGGACAACTTAGAAACCCTTTTATGCATCTTTACTAGTGTTGTGATATTTTGGAAAAATGTCACGGCACCAGAAAGCATGTCTTTCTATCCTGATAAAAATGTCATGACAATTTGACAAAATGTCGCGGCATCAGAGAGCAAGTATTTCCTCCTTGGTGAAAAAAGTCACGACATTTTGGCAAAAATGTCGTGGCACTAGAGAGCATGTTCTCTTGAATGAATTTTTAGGTTCTAATTTTGGAAAAATTTTGTCACGACATTATCCCAACATTCCATGGCACCATAAAACAAACTACTACCTAAAAATATCAACACAAAACAACCCCAATTTCCATATTGCCCTACTAAAAACTTGAATTTGACTCCCTAAGTGCCACCTAGATAAAGTATTCAATCTATCAAATCCTTCATCACATTGAACTACACTTACATCACACAAGATCACACTAGCAAATGCAATTCACACACCAATTAAGCATTCATGTTTGAGCCCACAACATTTAAACCATATCACATGTATGAAAAGCAATAAAACTCATGATAAATTGCATAATCTAAGAGTAACGGTACTTCCCTGAAACTACAAGTTCCCCTTTATCTTTAGTAATTGCCTCAAATTGATTCCACAGCATTCATTTTATACCTACAAAATAGAAAAGACCAAACATAAACCTACCTACAAAAAGAAGAAAAATGAAAATGAAAAGGAAAGTTCAGAACTTGGGTTGCCTCCCAAGAAGCGCTTGGTTTATAGTCATCTAGCCTGACTCTTCTGGACTCATGGTGGGTTCTTGAGGTGGATAGTGGATAACAGACAATCCACGTTTCCTCCCCAATAATGCTTTAAGCATCGTCCATTATCAAGAAACCTTTCACCTTTCTTGTTCTCAAGTTCAACATTCTCCACACCATCTTGATTTGAGCTTGCTTGGGAATAACTTTAGCTTGGATTTGTAGAGAAGTACTTGTTGTCCCGGCTCAAAATGTTCAGGAGCGATTTTTCTGTCTGGTGGCCTCTTTTCTATCTCTTTGTTGAATCTAGCATGCTCATGTGTAACGAGTCGATGCTTCTCCTTCTCATTGAGTTGCAGAATACTGTTCTCAAGCATTGGTGGTGCCTCACTAGATGGCTTCAAAGAATAGCTCAATGCCTTGGAGGCCTTAAGTGGCTCAAAAGGTTTAAACTTGGTATGAGGGAAGGCTCCAATGCCAAATATCTCTTCACATTGGCCCTGCTTGGCATCTTTAGAGTCCTTTTGTCTAGTCAAGAGTGCTTCCAAAGGATCTTTGATAACTGGTTCATGATGCTCCTTTTGAATCACATCTCCCAACCTATTAGTGAAGTAACACTGACTATGCTCATCCTCATGAAATCTTAGTGGTTGAGACATGTTAAAGACAACTTGCTCATCATTTACTCTCAAGGTAATTTCACCCTTTTCAACATCAATGAGTGTTCTTGCTGTGGCCAAGAATGGTCGTCCCAATATGATTGGGATTTTCCAATCCACCTCGCAATCTATGACAATGAAATCTGCAGGGAATATAAACTTGTCTACCTTTACCAACACATCCTCAATGATGCCACGAGGTCTAGCTATGTTGCGATCTGCGAATTGTAGTGTGACCATGGTAGGTCATGGCTCACCAAGCCCCAATTGATTGAAGACAGCAAGTGGCATGAGATTAATGCTAGCTCCTAAATCACATAAAGCTTTTCCGGCGAAGTTAGTACCTATATTGCACGGAAAATAGAAACTTCCTGGATCCTTAAGCTTAGTTGGTAACTTCCTCTGAATAACTGCACTACATTCTTCAGTCAAAGCAACAGTTTCAAACTCATTGAATTTTCGTTTCTTGGATAAAACATCCTTTAGAAACTTGGCATATTTAGGCATAGACTCTAATGCTTTAGCAAAGGGGATGTTTATATGAAGCTGCTTGAACATGTCAACAAACTTCTTGAATTGAATATCTTCCTCTTTCCTCTTGAATCGTTGAGGAAACGGAAGTGGAGGCACATAAGAAGTAAAGGATGGTTCCTTTTCTTGCTTCTTTTGATCTTTCCTATGCTTTTTGGCTCTAGCATCCTATTCATTCTCCTCTTGCTTCCTCTTTTTGATGCCATCCTCTTCCATGACTATTTCTTCAGTGAAATTGTCATATTTGTCTAGAGCGACATTATTAGCTTTGTCGTACATTCCACTTGGTGTAGCCGTATCTAGTAGTTGCTCCCCACTTCCTACCTTGATTGCCTTACATTCTTCAATATAATTACTTTTAGGATTGGGGACAATATTACTTGGAAGACTTCTTGTTGACATAGCATTCATGTGTGAGGCCAACTGTCCCATTTGCAATTCAAGGTTCTTAATTGCTGTCTCGTGAAGAGAAAGAGTCGCTTTAGTTTCAGCCCTTTCACTTTCTTGGTTAGCTAAGATTTGAGATAACATCTTCTCCATTCTAGACTCTCCTTCCTTAGTGGGAAATCGCCTGGATTGCACTTGAAAGCCTGGTGGTTGATCAGGCTTAACACTAGAAGAAGGAAGTTGATTCATGGTCTGCCCATTACTCCAACAGAAATTAGGATGATTTCTCCATCCTAGATTATAAGTCTAAGAATAAGGGTTATTCTGAGAGTTTTGAAATTTACCCATGTAGTTGACAGACTCAGAAGCCATGTAAAGAGGGCAATGATATGGCAGATGAATGTCATTGCATTGATCACAAACAATAGGGGTAGCATAGATAGATTGCACACTTTGAGAGTTTCCCTGCTTTAATTGAGATTCCAAAGACTCAAACCGTTTATTTATTGAAGAGAGAATAGCGGTCATTTGAGATGAAGAGTCATCTTTAATGGTGGAAACAGGTTGTGTAGTCCTCCTGTCAGTGCCTTGAGTATTGTTTGCAGATAGTTCATCCAAGAGTCTGATCACCTCATTAACAGGTACATTGCGATATCCTCTATTAGTCATTGAATCAACCATCGCCTTAGATTGAGGATTAAGGCGGTTGCAAAATATCTGAACTACTACCCATTTGTCCACCCCATGATTAGGGCATCGCTTCATCAGCATCTTATATCTCTCCCAAGCTGCATAAAGATGCTCATCTTAATGTTGTCTAAAACTCAAAAATTCATCTCGAGCTTCCACAGATTTATCATCAGAAAAGAAATGAGCTCTAAACTTAGTTTCAAGATGATCCCAAGAATTAATAGATCCTTCTGGAAGGTTGTTGAACCAGTCTCTAGCTGTGCCTTGTAGAGACAAAGGGAATAAACGAAGCCTTAGAACCTCTTGAGGGACTTCGTTTTGCTTGAAAGAGTCACAGACTTCCAAGAAATACATAAGATGCTTGTTTGCATCTTCATTGTAGAGCCCATGGAATATTCCGTGCAACTGCAACATCGTGATCATAACAGGTTTGATCTCAAAAGAGTGTGCTGTCATCTCTGGCATCCGAATACAAGATTGCATGCCCCTCATATTCCGGCTTGCAAAGTCATTGACTGTAGCTCTATCATACTCATTGTCAGCCATGGTGTCAGCTTTAGATTCAGATTCAGATTCAGTCTCAGTTTCGGCTTGTGTGTGGTCAATGAATTCCATTCCTTCAAGCACCACTTCCAATCCGTCTGGAAGTAAGCGTTACATATGTTGAAAGGGTACCTGGAAGAAGAAAACCAAAACGCGAGTATCAAACTAGAAAAAGAAAAACAAAACAAAAACAACTATGAATAAAAATTATAAACTAACCTAACAGTTTAAGCAAAATTTACTAACACTAGCCTAGGGTTGACCAAGAGATTTTTACAAATCCCCGGCAACGGCGCCAAAAACTTGTTCGCCTGCGAGAGTACAGATTGTAACATAGTAATAAATTATCGTCCCACAGAGATTTTTTTAAAACCCCAACAACAAGCTAATAAACTCAATTAAGTTGAACAAATCAAATTCTTTTAGAAAACTGGTTTTGAAAACTAATTTTAAAATAAAAATAAAGAAACAAACGAGAAAGATTTAATTTATCAATTAACTAGGCCTAGGATTAATTCTCACCGTTGTATTTCATGAACCCTAATTAATTTCCCTTCCTTTAGTCTTTAAATGACCATCTATGTTTGCCTAAGATTCTAAAGTACTTGAAACGCTCTCTCGAGTCAAAATCAATTCTATACTTCTCATTAAACTTGCTCAATCTCTTGTTACAAATTAATGAAATTATGCCTTAAGAGCCAACCTTAATCTGACAAAACTAGGTTGATAGATATATCTCTATTCTACCCGACAAACCAATCGTTAGTTGATTTAAACTTCAAGTCTAGTCTGATTTACCCTAGTTCTACATCTAAACTATCTCTCTCGAGTATAATTTAAATGAACCAATTGCTCTAAAGGGTGATCAGTCAATTAGAGGCATTAAGAACAAGATAAATCAACATAAATAGTCATTAAGTTCTAAAAGAAAAGGAAACAAATTAGGTTTCAATCCATACAAGGTTTGAATTAATCCTAGAACAAATGATTTAGCTACTCATGAATGAATTAAACCAGAAAATACAAAGAGCTCCCATGTTTAATTCACAAAAGTAACAAAGAATTGAAGAAAACAAGAAGAATCTATCACCGTAGGGCAAGAAATCCTTCCAATGTTGCTTCTCAACCTCCAATTTTGCAAACCCTAGCTCCAAAGATGTGTGCACCGATGAGTCTTATCGTTCCAATGGGTTCTAGGGTTGAAAGGGGGCTGATTCTCCGTGTATTTTCGTGCCCTAGGTGTTTTAAAAGGATGAAAAACGAAGTTGTGCATTTTGCAGATTTTTCAGGATTTTCGCGCAATGTCGCGACATCCTGGTGCAATGTCGCGACATCAGAAACAATTTTAAGCAATTTTCCTTAAATGACCTCCAGCTTTCTCCACGTTTTTCCTTTGATCTTTCTCTTCTTCCTTGCTTAGAATGTCCATATTTACCTATCCAAACATGCATCAATGTGAGGGAATCATGCCAATTAAATTTCTTAATCAATTATCATATTTTTCTTAAAATTAATCAAATTAAGTTCATATGACAGATTTACACAATTTTCTCTTAAAAACTGTTAAAATGCCCTTAATTAGCAATGATGACTCCCCAAATATATTCTAAATATGCCCTAAATTAATGATAAATGGGGAGTCATCAACTGTAAACTTGAAAACTCCTCCTCCTTCTTCCTCCTTTAAACCAAACGATGGACAATTAAAAGCACAAAATCTCCCCTATCATATAATTAAACCAAACAAACTGTAAAAAGCATTTTTAATATAAAATTAATGTAAAGTGTGCATGGGTGTGGTTGGTGAACCTTGGTGGGCAAACCCATTGAATGAATTGGTCCAGACCAGCCTAAAGAAGTGATCCATCCTCTTATCATAAATATAAATCTATTTACTTAATTTAATTATATTAAGGATGTTAAATAAATTAGTTAAATTAAAATAACATGAAATTACTGAAACACCCATATTATCTACTTTATGCCCTCTTCTTCTCTTATTTGTTTATTATTGGAGAGCATAAATATAGATGATTTGGAGAAAATTTGGGAAAAGTAAGGAAGAAATCTTAAATTTGGGACCAATATCAAATTCCCATATAGTTCTTATATATAGTATCGAAGGGAGTATTTCATTCCATCCTGATAATTTGAGTCACACACTTCACAAAACTCTCTTTCATTTGGTCTCTTTTGAGTTATGTTCCAAACTTTTTAGAACATCTTGCAAAGAAATATTTTAAAATTTTTCTTAATGTAGAATATTAAATAGTGGTGGGGAAATGGAGTCAGAGAAGTGGGAACACTTGTTTTTTATTTAGCCTGTCAGGTTAACGACAAGAAAAATGACTTATAAATGGCTGCTTTTATTGCCAATATCAAGAACCCATTAATCAAGGCCCAACTGGAATTATTTCTTTTATAAATATTTTTTGGGCAGTTAGAGATAACAGCGGTAATCCTAAATTTCATTATTTGGCAATAGTACGCACAACGCACATTTCTTCCACTGAATTTACATTTGTACAAGGAACTGAATAACATACACATTCTTAGCGCCAAGGTAAGAGACTTTGTGTCGGATAATGGTAGGTGGGATGTACACAAATGTATGAATATTTTGCCAATATGGGTCATTAATATCCTCAGGCAAACCAAGCCCCCCAGTGGAGAAGAGGATGATAAGTTTTGTTGGAGGAATGCCTCAAATGGGAATTTTAGTGTCCGGGAGGCATATAGATTCCTGAATACCCAACAATATCAAAGGAAGGAGTCACACTGGAAGAAGATTTGGAGACTACAGGTTCCGGAAAAAGTTAAATTTTTTTTCTGGCAAGTTTTCCATGAAAGGCTACCTACGAACTCATTCAGAGCACATCGTGGTTTAACAAACAGTGGAGAATGCCCCTTTGAGTGTCAAAGTGAGGAAAACATTCTTCATATCCTTCGTGACTGTGAAGTTGCAAGGAATGTATAGACAAATATTATTGATCCTAACACCCGGTTTAGTTTCTTTTCTTCTGATTTAATTTGCAGGTCTGGCTTAGGAGATGCATGTGCCAAAATCTGGGAAACTATCGTTTTGCTCGATGGACGTGGCCTCGAGTGTTCACGATGATATGCTGGCTCTTGTGGAAAAATCGATGTAGAGGAATTATGGAAGGCAACCGCTACCAAGCACGTGACCTCATTCATGGAGCAATATCTCAGTTAATGGAAGGAATTCAAGGATACAAATTGACACATCAGATTCTCAAGCTCAACATGGGACGGGGAGTATATATGGAAACCGCCACAAGATGACTACATTCACCTGGATACTGATGGATCGACAAATCAACATAGCGAAGCGGCATGTGGTGGGGTTATCAGAGACAACAATGGAGAATGGATCATTGGGTTTCAATAGAAAATGGGAATCAGTTCAGCTATAGAGGCGGAGATTATGGCACTTCTCACCGGTCTCCAGTAAACAGGAAAATTTTCAGTAGGTTCTAGCTTATACAGACTCGTTAGAAACACTACATCTGATATTAAGGGATGAGGGACTAGACACCCTTTAAGATGGGCAATCAGCGAAATCAGAGATCTTCTTTTATTAGATTGGGAAGTGGAACTCAGATATGCGCCAAGACAAACAATCAAGTGCGCTGACTACCTGGCGAAGGATGCTCATAAGCTCAATGAAGGCATGCATGCGAATTTGGAGAAGACCACATCCAGGTTGTCTTCAAATAGTAAGAGAAGACAAGGTCCAACACAATGTTGAAAGTGTCCAAATCTGAGAGGAGGACTCCTTTTCAAGTTTTCTAACTTGCCACTATTATTCGAAAATTAAAAAAAAAAAACGTACACATTCTTTTCTGAAATTTCATATAACACTCCTTATGCTATGTATTTTTATTGGTTAAATAATAACATGATAAGGTGCAGCACCCTACAATATTTTCTGATGGGGTAACTAGCATCCAAAAAAATTTTAAATGCAATTTTATCCCTCATGTATTTTATTTTTTCTTTTTGAGTAAGATCCCTCATGTATTAAAAAGGGTCAATTTCACCTTCATCCTAACACTCCCTCAGTCCCACAATCGCTGTTAATATCATTATACCTTCCTCATCTTCTGACACCTCTCTCCTCCTCGCCTACATCCTTTCTCATATTGTTCATTCTCTTTGCAAATGTCACCATAGGTATTGGCGAACTACTTCCTTTCCCCAACTTGCTGTCGGACTCCCCAACGAATTATTAGTAATGACATGGCGAAATTTCTAATTTTTTGAACATATCCCCATGCGACACATTTTTAAGCTAACGTGTTGATTTTTTTTAAAAAAAATTAAATAGCACGTGATAAGATTTTAATTTTTTTTTCAATAATTACGCCGTTTGAACTGCTTCACCTATAAATGGCTAAGAAGAATTGACCAACTTAGAGTTTTTTTTTAAAAAACAAAATTAACTTCATTTTATTAAGATTGGAAATTTTTTAAAACGAAATATGATAATGATAAAATAAATGGAGAAATCAACTGCATCATAATTTTTAAAAGGCTATAACTATTTACAAATTCTTTAACAATAAATCTAAACATACAAACAAAATAAATTGGAAGACAATTTATTATTCAAGACAAAATGAAAGGTAACACTCATTCCTTGCATATCACTCAATAAGACATTGAGTGAAGCTAAAAATCTTCATCCATTACTATCCAAACTGGATACGAAAGAAGCCTTGTGTTACTGGTATTCGCCAACGTATTTCTCGACGAAATTGGTGTTGCGTTGCAACGAAATCAGCTCCATCCAGTCATTATAAATAATGAGGGTGACAATAAGAGATACGTATATATTTTTCAGAAAATAACTAACCCTTAATTCATTGTACCTAATTCATAGTTCTCATGTCAATCATATGACTTGTGTGAGCACCATTTTTTTAGCTAAGGATGCGCCACGTGGCAAGCATATGGCATAGTCAAGAAGAGTTCCACAAATCAAGGAACCAATTCCCTCAGTCGTTACCATTTCCCTCAATCATCATTAAAGCCATTACTCCCTCCATAACTCCCTCCATTATTTTTCCAACGGACATGCACAACAGTCACATTTTAGCATTCTATATAAGAGGATGTTCAAGACTCCATTTGGGGAGGAGCGCTTCCTGGGCACCTTATTCCATATAAAAATCATCATCCCACCAGACTTGCGACTCAGGAAAAGAAGCCTCTCGGTTCCGGTATCATCCTGGCTTCTGTCACTCTTGAATCGTCCTAACTCTTGTATTATCACCACAAGACATTTGACTCTTGTAAAGAAGCCTCTCGGCTCTTGTTTCATCTCCGACTTCTCTCATTCCTGACTCCTACGATATCTCCACAAGATGCTCTTCTCACCGCAACATCTCGCTCCTGGTCACGGTTCCCGGTTTACGACTCCCGTATTTTCTATGGTCATAAATTCCCATACCCTTTGTCTCTATATTTCTCTGTAATAAATTCTTTAATGTATTTCCTCTAATTTCTCTGTATTTCCATTTATTTTCTTACAACTCTCATCATCTCGGAACAGTCTATTATTCCTTGTATTTAATTCGTGGTTGTTGGTGACCCCCTATTTAATTCTTGTAAAGTCAAAAAAATCAAAACTATATAAAAATATCTTAGATTTCATCATTACTATTTTTTTTTACCACTACAACTTGATTATTAGAAAAATAGAAATAGATGCATATTCAACCTTTCAACAATTGATTAAAAAAAAAACTGTCAACATTTCCTTTATATGGTTTTTCATCAACATTATTTTTTAATTTTGACTATAAATGACAAATGCAATATTCAAAATACGTAATATTCCTAAAAAGGATCTTGCTCATTATACATTACGAATTCCCAATTTACCGCCTACCAGCCTTTAAGTTGGTAAATTATAAAGAGATAATAAGATAATTAATTAATGGATTGATTATAAATTAATATTTTTTCAAAAAAAAACTTGAATGTACATCAGTATATGACAAGAAAAAAATGTTGTTCACTTGAATTCACACCGCAAACATGTAACCTCTCTAACTGAAAAAGACATATACTTAAAGGAAGAACAACTATATGTTATTAAAAAGAAGAAGAAGAAGAAGAAGAAGAAGAAGAACAACTATATAAAAGGAAAATAGGGTGGTTGCATTATAACCCCTCTCGTCTTATTTTAGGTTCCCTTTTTCCTTTTTCCTTTTTTTTTTTTTTTTTTGGCTTGTTTCGTTTTTAGTTTTTACAATGGAAAATATCAACATTCGAGTTAATTAATTTGAGTGTTCAACTAACGGATGGATTTGTTATTAAAATCATGAACTGACATTTTATTTTACCCAAAATAATACTCTAAACTCATTTTGAGAATTGGTCCATCACCAAAAACAACAAATAAAACAATGACTGTGTGCCATATGCGAATTCTCCCTAAAGGTATTAACTTATATTTTTTTATTATTATTAAGGTTAAAAATACTTTCATGTTTTGTTTGCCTATTTTAAACGTTTTCCCATGTTAGTATGGAGGTGGAGCTTCCTCACAGGTTCATTGACGGAATGATTTTCTATTTACCTGACTTATGGAAAATGATATCAATTAAACTCTCTTCATTAAAACAGAATATCAAACAGGATATTAAACTTACAAAATCTTATTAAGAATTAAAAAGCCCTTATTTCCCATATATGAAGAACCGTATTATCAATATATTTCTCTAAATCTCATGAACTCTCTATCATTGGTCCATTCAATTTAAATTTAAATTTAATTAAAAATCAATCTTCTATGATAATCAATAAAAGAATAAAAAAAAATCTTTCTGTTTCAAAGTTTAAAATTCAAATCCAAATGCTTTAATGGATCCATGATTTTAGGATCTCTATCATTGGTCCAAGTTAGCACAAAAAAAAATTCAATTTAAATTTAAATTTAATTAAAAATTAATCTTCTATAATAATCAATAAAAGAATAAAAAATCTTTCTGTTTCAAAGTTTAAAATTATTCAAATCCAAATGCTTTAATGGATCCATGATTTTAGGATACAAATTAAATAGGAAATTAAATAGGTATGATAATCAATAAAAGAATAAAAAATCAAAATTTAATCTTAATGGCTTAATTTAAATTTAATTAAAAATCAATCTTCTATAATAATCAATAAAAGAATCAAAAAATCTTTCTGTTTCAAAGTTTAAAATTCAAATTCAAATGCTTTAATGGATCATGATTTTAGGATACAAATTAAATAGGAAATTAAAGAAAGTTAATCTTAATGGCTATAAAAGAAATTTAATCTTTATGGTGGCTTAATTTAAATTTAATTAAAAAATCAAAAAGGGTTTAATAAAGAACATAGACACCCGTTGCTAATCTTAATGGTTTAATTTAAATTTAATTAAAAATCAATCTTCTATGCTCTATCATTGGTCCAAGTCAGCATAAAAAAATTCAATTTAAATTTAAGTTTAATTAAAAATCAATCTTCTATGATAATCAATAAAAGAATCAAAAAAATTTTCTGTTTCAAAGTTTAAAATTCAAATCCAAATGCTTTAATGGATCCATGATTTTAGGATCTCTATCATTGGTCTAAGTCAGCATAAAAAAATTCAATTTAAATTTAAATTTAATTAAAAATCAATCTTCTATGATAATCAATAAAAGAATCAAAAAATCTTTCTGTTTCAAAGTTTAAAATTCAAATCCAAATGCTTTAATGGATCCATTATTCCAAAAGGAGGGAATATGATTCAATCAAAAAGCTGAACTTTAGCTTGCAAACCAACGGTTGCAACATAAATTTTTTATATGTGTTTTTTCCTTCATAAAAAGAGTCTATTAGAACTGTCTTTTTCAACTCATCACTACTTATGGCCGACAATTTCTTATGCCAACAGCGAGAACACAATCAACATATCTTTGTGGGGAATTTGTGCAGAGGAGACATATAATAAGAAGACTGAGGATATGGAACACCCATCATTGTTCTGATTCGTTTTGCTAGAATTAATAAGAATATAGGTACTGATCGCATTATTTTAATTAGATTTAATGATAAACGAATAATTATAATGCCAATAGATTGATGATTTAATCATCATTTGCTTATTTAAATAAGAGTACGGCCACCTTAGCAATGCGTTCAATGCAACCAAGGTTGTCTTCAACCCAGATATTCAAGAGGCAAAGATTCTAAATGAAAGGTGACTAATGTAAACATATAGAGTTTTCTAAATTAATATGTCCTACGGATTATTTCAATTCTTATGTTAAGTATTTTGTTTCTTAAATGTAGGCTCAGCCAAGAATCGAGTGGTCATCAATTGTTTAGCCAGATATCAAATCCTGATAGTGGAAGCTACTTAAAAGAATCTCTTTTGACTTTCTGCACAAGAGTAACAGTGGCTTACATAAATAAAGTCAAAGAAGTAACATCCAACATACATATTTTCTAATCATTATTTCTAACTTCAACTGACAATAGGAATCGTATGTCATACCTATTAATTCATATATTTTTATAAGTGATACATATCAACCTCTAAACCTAATAGGAATGTGATGTGGTGACAAAGGTCACTATTCAAAAACTTGAAACACTTTATGGTTGGTCATATGATGGTTGCCCATGCGATAAGAAGCCGGAGTATGGTCATAATCATATTCTGAAGTGCTTAAGATGTAATAAGGAAGTGCTCATGACTGTGCCAAAGTAATGGGACAAACCTCATTCAACAAAGTGTTTATCATTAATATCATAATTTATGATCATATTCTGTTTGCTCCTTAGGTATAAGGTTCACTTCAAGGTTTATGACTCTACTGGTAAGTGTTCAATAATGTTGTTCGATCGTCATGCAACGGAGCTGTTCGGAAAGTCTACTGCTAAAATGAAAGAGCAATTGGTTGAGGTTAAATACTATTTTTGTAATCTCTATTATATATGTAAAGATATAAATGTTCCAGTAATTTATTTTAGATAGTTTCAATTTTCATGTTAAAGGAGGGTAATCCCAATTCGTTCCATGAAGACTTCGACAAGGTGTCTGGAAAAGTTATTTTAGTGAAGCTCAGAATTAGGGTTAACAACATCAGGCACAGGTCTTCAAGCATTGCAGTCTCCCAGATTTGTTTAGATGGTGAATTGATAAACCAATTTACCTATTTCGATGGGGAGGTAAATAATAATTCTACTAATTGATAATTGTTACATTGATTAATTAATGTGACTTATCATTTAATTTAACACATATTTTTATTGGACTGAAAATTTCGCTTTTATTAACAGGATAATATTCAAGTTGGCATTGAGATGAATTTTGCATTTGTATTTGTGTTTTTTTGTAGGGCATTTTTCATCTACCTTATTAGTTACCTAATCATATTGTTAGTGATTGCAGGAGTCTTCGGCTTCACGCAGCACCGGCATTACTACTTCAAAGCTTGATGTTAATGAAGACTCTGACCCAACCACTATATCACAACTTTTTACTCCTCCTGAGAGTATGACCAAGCATAAGAAGACCACTAATAATTCATCCAATGAAATTGAATAAATTGGTTTGAGTGACTTTGCCTCGCCAAGATTTAGCTCCAACAAGACAGTCCTAACACCAAGGAAAATTAAGAAGGAGAAATGATGGGAGTCAATGGAGGCTGAACTTTAAAAAATGTTTTTGAAATCTGCAAGTGGCTGTCATGGATCTTTTTGTATGTTTAGTGTTTTTTATCATGAATTCCATTCCCTTGATAATTATGATTTTTTTAGTGTTCAGTTTTAATGTTTTCTATTTAACTTTGTGTTGTTATTACTGAATGAGGTTTGACATTTTATTAAGTTTGAATTGTCAAAGTACGATGCCTCTAAAGGAGTTATAATATTAGTGGTCCTCTTAAGAATTTTTTATCGCTCCATAATGTTCATGTTATCTTCATCTAATTTTCGTGATCCATAAAATATTAGTCAAAATATGCATGAATAAAATTATTTCTATTTCACAAAAAATATACTTTTTAACTCAACAAAAATTATACTCATGTTACTGCAAACTATAAGAGAAGTTAATAATAATTATGATTTCTTAAGTACTCTATTTTGTAGTAAATGATATTGCTTCAATTCTGTTACTTATGCCTGTTTATGACATTCTCAATTGTGTTTGTATGACAGAGGTATGCACAATTGAATTCCAGAAAAGGGGTTTGCCACATGCACATATTATATTGTGGTTACTGGATGCAGATAAGCCAAAGACACCTTCCGATGTTGACAAAATTATTTCAAGTGAGATACCTAACAGTGATGAAGATCCGAACTGTATGAGTTGGTCAGAAATTACATGATGTACAGCCCCTGTGGAGGGTTAAACAATAAAGCTGCGTGCATGAAGGATGGATTTTGTTCCAAATTATTTCCTAAGGAATTTGTCAATAACACAATTGTAGATGAGAAAGGCTATCCAACATATCGCAGGAGACAAGATGGACGTACAGTTGAGAAGAAAGGAGTAAAACTTGACAATAGATATGTTGTTCCCTACAATGCAACATTGTTGAAATTGTTTCGTGCTCATCTGAATGTGGAGAAGACAAATCAAACATGTGCAATCAAATATCTGTTCAAATACGTGACTAAAGGACCCGATCGTGTCATTGCTGGCATATACAATAACAGTGACTCATGTGAATCTCAAAGACCCTTTGATGAGATAGCGCATTACCTTAATTGTAGATATATCTCCTCATGTGAGGCTGCTTGGAGGATATTCTCATTTGAAATTCATCATAGGTTTCCACCTGTGCAAAGGTTGAGATTCCACCTACCACAACAACAACCAGTGTACTATTCTAGGCATGACACAATGTCTTCTTTGTTGGATCAACCTAGAATCAAAGAGTCTATGTTCCTTTCTTGGGTGCAGAAAAATAAAGATGACCCATATGCAACGAAACTAACATATTTGGAGTTTCCTAATCACTTTACTTTTGACAAGAAGAATCGTATGTGGAAATTTAGGCAACAGGGTGGATTTGTCGGTAGATTGGCACATGCGACGCCGTCTCAAGGAGAGTTATTCTACTTGCGGCTTATGCTCACAAAGGTTCAAGGACCAAAATGCTATGAAGACATAAGGACTGTTAATGGTGTTGTGCACTCTACATTTAGAGAGGCATGTTATTCTCTTGGGTTGCTTAATGATGATCAAGAGTTTGTAGACGTGATTAAAGAGGCTTGATTATGGGCATCTGGAAATTATCTTCAGATATTCTTTATAAGCATGCTACTAAGTCACTCCCTATCTCAACCTTTTATTGTGTGAGAGCAGACGAAGAAGATAATATGTGAAGATTTATTATATGTCAGCCATAATGACCCACATCACTCTGGTACCAATTCCTCATTCCTCAATCATATTAGTTTAACGCATAATTACTATTTTTTGAACTGAAATTTAACACATAAGTAAGAGCTTTATGTCCCTACAACATGCATCCACAGTCATTACTTTATAGTACTACTATTAAATATTAAATATATTGATAACTGCAAATGAAGGACAACAATATTTGCATTTGCAATTTGTTGATTGATTGACACACTTTATATTGTTTTAACAGATATTGAATTTAATGAACTAAGCAAGGAGGAAGCTGGACTGTGTCAAATTGAACAACTTCTACAAAGAAATGGAAAGGGACTAGCAGATTATCCATCTATGCCAAGAGCAAATTCAGTACACTATTTTGATACAATGAACCAACTTATCCTTCATGAGCTAAACTTCAATAAGGATCATGAAAGAGAAAAGTGTGAGATGTTGAAGTCATCAATGAATGAGGATCAGAGAATCATTTTTTATTGTGTGATGGCAGCTGTTCAATCAAACACCGTGGGTTTCTTCTTTGTTTAAGGATGCGGTGGAACTGGTAAGACCTACCTTTGGAATACACTCACTGCAGCATTATGAGCATGTGGGGGGATTATATTAAATGTGGCGTCAAGTGGAATATTTGCAACTTTGTTGCCATCTGGTAGAACAGCGCATTCCAAGTTCCACATTCCTATTGCAATTAATGAGGATTCAATCTGTGGCTTGACCCAAAATTTGCAAGAAGCAAACCTCATCAAAGCTTCTATCCTAATCATTTGGGATGAAGCACCCATGATAAAGAAACATAGTGTCGAGGCTGTTGATCGTACATTGAGGGATATAATGAAATGTGATTCAATCTGTGGTGGTAAGTGCGTTGTCATGAGAGTTGACTTCAGGCAGATACTACCTGTAGTGCCAAGAGGTGGGAGGGCAAAAATTGTTGATGCAACATTAAACACGTCCAATTTATGGCTTGAGTATGCATTAATGGAGCTCAAGAAGAACATGAGACTACAATCCTCAGATGATCCAGAGGAACAGCCAATAATTAGGTCATTCTCCGAATGGTTATTAAACGTTGGAGATGGAGAGATTGGACTACCACATGATGGAACTACAGAAATTCAAATGCCAGATGCATTATTGTTGTCAGATGGGGGTGATCCTATTAAATCAATAGTTGAAGCTACATTTCCAGATTTATCAGATCACTTATTTGAGGAAAACTATTTAACAAACCGTGCAATTCTTGCTCCTACAAATGAGGTGGTCGATAGTCTGAATGACTACATTTGTTCTTCACTCCCAGGTGATGTGGTTGAATATCTCAGCTCAGATGCAATCAGCCACACGAACAATGTGAACGATAGGTTTGAAGATTTATAAAATATTGAGTTTCTGAATTCAATCAATTGTTCTGGAATGCCCCATCACATATTGAAGCTGAAGGTCGAAGTTCCGATTATGCTAATAAGAAACATTGATCAAGCCGCAGGTCTTTGAAATGGCACCAGGTTGAAAGTTGCGCATCTTGGCAAGAATTTCATTAAAGCAATTGCTCTCAACGGGAGCAGCATTGGACAAGAAGTTCTTATACATCGCATGGACATGAATCCATCAGAGTCTAAGTTACCATTCAACATGACAAGAAGGCAATTCCCTGTTATCATTTCTTTTGCAATGACAATAAACAAAAGTCAAGGACAATCAATGTCGACTGTTGGTTTATACTTACTGAGCCCTGTATTCTCACATGGTCAGCTGTATGTCGCTTTGTCACGTGTGAAGAGTGTAAAAGGCTTGAAAATACTAATCTTGGATGACAAAAGAAGAAGTATAAGCAGGACCAGTAACGTAGTATACAGAGAGGTTTTCCAAAATTTGTACACCAATTGACCCCATTTATTTTACAATTGAAAGAAATTTCTTTTACCTTCACGGTTCAAATTTTTTAGCAATCCAAATTGCATTCACATAATTTTTATTTAGGTGTTCGGATTGTGCATATGCATAATTTTCATTTTATTACAACTCCTACCAATTGCTCATCCCTTATAAAGATATCGTTCAGCTTAAAGCATCGTTAGTGTGGAACGCTTAACTATAACTCATCGTACAACGCGCGGGTCCAAAGTCTTGTTACTTTTTATTGACCGTATTTTTTCCTATTCACAAATATTCATTAGTGGGATAATCCTCATTACAAATTTTTATAGGAAGTATAATAGATTAATCAGATTGTTTAAATTTCATTAACATTACATTGATCTTTTTTATTTTTAGAACTTATAAAAAAACCCCACTCTTGACACATTTTAAAGCTGAGGGTGATGGAAACCCTAAAGCAGATGATTTTAAAAGCGAGGTGTTAAGATGTTATAGATGATATCAGAGTCAAGCTGGGTTGATGTGGAGTCCCACATTGGCTAATATTAGAACAACCTCCATTCTAAAATATAAGACTTATATATTTACCTAATTTGATTAAATTAATGACGTTAGTTAAATTAGTTGAAATCACATGATATTATTAAAACACACTAACCACATATCTTTATTGCCATCCCTGTAACATCCTAAAAATTAATTCAAGGGTTAATGATTTTTATTTAGTATTTTAATAATAAATTTGGGAAATTATAGCTATCTTATGGGAAATTGAGGTTTGTTGGGAATTCCTATGGGCTTAGTATTTTCTTTATTTTAAGAAAGGTAATTAATTATTTAATTTGAACTGGAAGATATAATTTTATTTTGAGTTTTAATTCGAATTCGAGGATTTAAATTGGATTTAAGATTTAATTTAGATTTGAGGTTTCAATGTGAGAGTTTAATTTGAATTTGAGGATTTTATGGAGATTATTTGGAGAGATTTATGGTGAAAGGAGACATTTCTATGTGAGTTAAAGATTTATTTATAAGGATTAATTTCAAAAAAAATAATTAGGTTGAAAATAATTAAAAAATTATGTTGATAATTTAAATGGGTAATTCGAAAATAGAAAAATGATATCATTGCTCTTATAAAAAGAAAATATATTTGGATGGGTCCATAGCCAATTATCAAAATTCTAGGAGAGTCACAGAATTAATGTTAAAATTTAATTTGAAAAGATATATATATATATATAATAGTGAATCAATAAATAGGAAAGATGATGATGAATCAGATAATATAATATTGATGGGCCCGCACGTTGGGTATATATATAATGTATACCCCAATTCCTTAGTGTTGGGTACTGATAGTGGCAGCTACCAGCCCACCATGTTGGGCACCCCAGGGGAGCGGATCTCTCTTCACCCCGGTATTGGCAAGCCCAACTCAGGTATTGTAGGGAGGCCCAAGGCTCTCTCGAGTCCACGATCCAATGCTGCAGCATTTCTGGGAGGAGGCACTTGTCATCGTGCGCACCCAGGGATCGAAGTCGAGACCTCCCACTTTATAGACACCTTAAATGGAGACCGTCATGGAAAATCTTTTTTGACTATGTTAGCTATTTCACTAAGTTAGTCCATTTTTCTTAACATAGTTAGTGATTGAAATTTAGTTGGAGTTGATTAGTGTAGCTTAAAGTGTATTAAGGGGGCAAATGTTACAATCCCCTCTTTTGTTTAGTTTTGAGAAATTTCAATAGGGATAATTTGGAGAATTGTCTCAAAAAATTATAAAAAGGTCTTATATTTAGGAACAAGCTCGCTTCCTTAAATATGTCTTATATTTATGAATGGAGTGAGTATTTTAAATAAACATATTACTATAATTATCAAAAAAATATTAATATAATTTTTAAAAAATTATCATAAAAATTAATTTAAATAAAAAATACATTAGTATAATGTATAATCATAATTATAATATATATTGTTATAAAATAAATTTAAAATAAATTATGAAGTAATAAATAGAAATAATCTTATTAGAACATAATCCATTATTTTAATTTGAAAAATATTACTATATTATTAATATAAGAGTTCTAATATTATAGTAATATTACACTATAATATTAGAACATAAATTATGGTTTGATTGATAAATTATCACTTATGAAAAAAGAGGCTCTTAAATTCAAATTTTATAATTTCTTTAAGCTTATTTGAGCTTAAATTGATGATTGAATTGAGTGGTTTTAATGTTTATGGTGATATATGACTATTGAAAATTTTGGGTGAAACGTTAAGTGTTAGAAATTGAGTGTTTTGAAGAAATAGGAGGAGATAATTATAATGTAATGATTTGAATAAATGAGAGATGACTAAGGAAAGACAGAAATGTGATTGTAATGATAGTTTGAGATATAATGGGTTGATGATATTTTTCTTAAGAATTTAAAGTGAGCAAATCTTTATATTTTAAGATAATTCATGGAATTATTATTGTTGATGATTTTAATGAGTGTAATATAATTATTGGTTGATGAAAATATGATTTACATAAAAAAACCAAGGTTGTCAAACTTGTAAAATCGGATCGTAAACTCGTAAGAGTTTAATTTTATTAACTACGTGTTTAAAATTTTATAATTAAATAAGAAATACAACAAATAACAATAATTTGACTTAAATATATTTTAAGTATGAATATTTCATATTAAATATATTAACTTTCATACTTTATCAAACTCAATAAAGTAATTTCTATGAAATGTATATATAAATTAATTGAATATAGTCAAATAAAAATAATTACCATGGGATTTAGAGCAAATTGACATGATTGTTTCGTAAAGTGGAGACATAAATATGGTAAACTTGGTGTGTAAACTCGTAAGTTTAACCGAGGTTACAACTAGTACAAATTTAAGTGGCTCATGACACGTTTTAGTTAGGTAGAACAATGAAAATGGTAAAATCAGAGAGTCAACTAGTGAGCTTGACAATAATGTAAAAAACTGAAGTTATGATAGTAATTGGTTATAGAGATAAACTTTTCTATCATGGTTAGCTAGCAAAATGGTTTCAATTCTTTTTTAACCATATGATAGGTGTTTGAGTTGTTTTGGTGAAATCTTTTTCTGGTTAATGGATTTGGGATCACACTTCACAAATTGTATTTATTGAGAAGTTAATTATAATTATTAATAGAGGATTTTACAACTGTATGAGTAGGCAATAGGCGCCACGATAATCATGAATACCTCCCTCTTGCTGATGCTGTCGATCTTCTTGCTAATAACATCATTAATGGCGTCTGAAGATTCTTCTTCTAATGACATCTCCGTCACCATCTGCAATATTTCTCACCATTCTTCAGTGATGAAGCCCTCCCTTTGTAAGCCCTATCCCATTCCCTCCAACGATTTCTGCATACAAATATGTGATCACTGTTTCATTACAAGCTTAATTTCCCTATGTCTCATATTTTTATATAGTCTTTGACTTAAAATTTGATTTTTAAGGCAACCTTGTATATCACTAGAATATATTCACGTACTTCATATGCCTTTTTTATATTTGATTAGTTGTGATGCTTATGGTTCTTATAGTTGACACACTTTTATGTTAGATTATTGATTGTTTAATAGTAATTCCTCTTGAGTATTGTCCTTGATACATTTGGTATCTTTATATTATTCTTATGTATCTGATTTAATTACATGGTACTCTCTCTAGTCCTAATTATAAGACCACTTTGACTTTTGTTCTTGGAAGTTAATGAAGCAAATTTGACCACTAAATTATAACATATGTCACATGTAATTAGATCACAGGTTAGTTTATAAGTAGAATAGAGTAGTTTTGAGGAAAAAAGATAATTATAGACAATATAAAGTTATTCATTTTGCATCCTTAAGTTTTTTTAAAAAAGTCAAAGTGGTCTTATAATTAGGATCGGAGGGAGTAGTTTGTAAATTGGACTATCTCTCCAATACTATTAGATTGTGCATTTGAAGTCTGAATGAAGTTCGTGTGCCTGATTAATATGATTATATATATACAGGCTTGAAGTATGGAAATAATGATGCAAGCCAAAGAGTCATTGTTAGGAACCAACAAGAACAAGTGAGCATCGAGACAAGTGCTAGTCCTGCTGATACAAGTTTTACTGCACATGTGGCGCTTATAGCAATCATGGTCGCTTTTTTATATTTATATGGACTACTGGCCGTACTAGTTATTGTGGTCGTTTTTACGTTCTTCGAATTTCCCCGTTGAATTATATATTTTGTCCACATATTACCAAAGTTTCCTATAAGAATATATGTTGGGATTTTAGTAAAAATGTAAAAGTAATAATTTAGTTGTTTCATTTATCTGGCAAATTGACACACACTCATATATATATATATATATATTATTTAACCTGTTTGGGTGTGTATTGTAATTTAAATGTAATCAAAAACATTAAAAATAATATATTCTTAATCATCTAAATTTGTTGTCTGCAAGATTACTGCAAATAATGGTATATGATTTACTAAAGCTTAGCTCATATCAATGAAAATTAGGCATAAAATACAGTCAAAGAAAAATGGGAGATCCCATAGAAGACTGTTAATTAAAACTAGATCCTTCAAAATCACCTATAGCTTAGATTATATTAAATCAAAATGTCAAATTATGCTCTCTTCTCCCAAGTCCCACCACAGCCAACACCACCTTCGTTCAAGCCAACTCTTCACCTTCCGCGTCGTCATTCAAAAGTTAGGACGAGGTGCAAAAAAGGATGAAGGTGCAATTTTACCAATGAAATTTATCGTGATGAGCGTCTGGCAAAAAAAAAAATTGGATGGTACTTAAATACCAAACATGTTTTAAAAATGGTGCAAATTTAATAAAACAGTTATCTTCCATTACTTTTTTCTTGTGGGTCCCACTTGATTCCTTCTTCAAAAAGTAACAGAAGTTTGTTTATAGATAACGATTTTGTTAAATTCGCACCATTTTAAAAACATATTTGGTATTTAAGCACCATCTAATATTTTTTTGTGCCAGACGCTCATCGCGATAAATTTCATTGGCAAAATTGTACCTTTGCCCCCCGCTAAAAACATGGATCTCAGCATTGAAGTCTCCCAACGGCCCGCCGTCTTTAGCCTCACCAACGTGATCGAGGAAGAATAGGAATGAGTGGCCACGCATGGTGCTGAAGGAAAATCTTCCCACATTTAGAGGAAGAAGCATCTAAATGTATTTGGTAATGTTGTAAGAGCTGGACCTGGAGGTGAGTCGGAAAGGTTAGTGGGTCATGATCCGTACGGTTGGGTCGGTTGAATCGACGGTTAAACTGATAACATATTAATTAATTAAAAAAATATTATATGTATAAGTAACATAGTCATATGAAATAATTATGAAATTTTAATATAACTTAAAAAAACATATTTAAGAACTCTAATACAATATTTTTCTCAAATACAAAGTTATAATATGTTAAAATCATTAAAACCATTTAATCTACTTACCTCCTCCGGATGAACAAAGATTGTTTTAATTCCCAAAATGGAGCACCCTCAATCTTTTAAAGATTTTATACCCATTAGTTTATGCAATGTGATCTACAAAGTGGTTACAAAGGTGTTATCTTCTCGGTTTAAGAAGATTATGCCTCATGTTGTGGCGCCTAACCAATGTAGTTTTGTTCCGGGAAGGCAAAGCTCGGATAATATTATAGTAGCTAAGGAGATAATCCATTCTACGAAAGGGAAGAGTAAGAGGAAGAGCTTCATGGCAATCAAGATTGATTTGGAGAAGGCCTATGACAGAGTCAAATGGGAGTTTGTGATTACTTGCCTTAAGGAGTTGAAGATTCCTAATAATTGTATTGATATTATTTATCATTGCTTGAGCGCAGTGGAGATGCAAGTCATGTGGAATGGTGTTTCGGGTTCTTCTTTTAAACCTTCTAGAGGAATCAGATAAGAAGACCCTCTCTCTCCTTATTTATTTGTCCTGATTATGGAGAAATTAGCTCACATGATTCAGAATGAAGTGGAGAAAGGGAATTGGCTGCCGTTTAAACTGAAAAAGAATGGTATGTCAATATCCCATTTATTTTTTGCTGATGATTTATTTTTATTTGCGGAGGCCTTTCTTGATCAGGTGGGATTAATAAAGGCGTGCTTAGATATTTTTGGCTGGCCTCTGGTGAAAAAGTTAATGATGTCAAGTCTAGAATTTTTTTCTCTGAGTGTGTGAATCACACAATCAAATAGCAGATAAGTGAGTTCCTGGATCACACAATCAAACAGCAGATAAGTGAGTTCCTAGGTTTTACGATGACGGCTGATCTTGGTCACTATTTAGGGGTGCCTCTTATTCACAAAAATACCTCTAAGCATACATATGATCATGTGTTGGAAAGGATGAAGTCTCGTTTGTCCGACTAGAAGATTAATACTTTGTCTTTTGCGGCGAGACAAACCCTTGCTTCATCTGTGTTGGCGGCAATTCCCTCGTATACCATGCAATCTGCTTGGTTACTTACTGATACTTGTGATAGTATTGATAAGAAAGCCCACAACTTCTTGTGGGGCTCCTCAAGTTCAGTTAAGAAAGTCCACCTGGTAGCTTGGGATGATGTGTGTAGACCTAAGGAGGAAGGTGGTTTAGGTCTTCGGAAGGCACAAAATCAAAATGCAGCTTTTATGATGAAATTGGGTTGGGGATTAGTGACTAAAAGAGAAGCATTATGGGTCAAATTGTTAAGGGAAAAATATAAATGCGGGGGAGACTTGCTACCTAAGATTAATATGAAACCTGGGGGTTCTCAGGTATGGCATGGAATCAAAAAAAATAGGGAGAATACTACAAAGGGTTTCACTTGGAAATTAGGTGATGTATCTAGAGTGTTCTTTTGGATAGACTTGTGGCTACCTAATTTTCGAACCCTTGAAAGCCTATCATTAAGCCCTTTAACGGAGGAAATACGTCAACGTAAAGTTTGTGAGTATGTATCGATGGCTGGTGGTTGGGATTATTATCAGTTTATTAGTTTCTTCTTGCTGAGGTAGTGAAAGCTATTGAAATACGGTTCCCTAATGGTTCTAGGGGTTGTGTTGACATGCATAGGTGGAACTTTACTAGTGATGGAAGTTTCCCTATGCGATCGGCATATAATATGATTAACATGTCAGGTCAGGCTTCAAATCGTAGTGTGTGGAAGAATATATGGAAACTGAATGTTCCACAACGGAACAAAACCTTTTTATGGTTATGCATGAAGGATAGGTTATTTACTAATGTGAGTAGAAGGTTAAGGGGTATGCATGGTGATGTTTGGTGTCAGCACTGCTTAGATGTTCCAAAGAGCAGTTTACACGTTCTTCGGGATTGTCCGGCTGCTACAGGGTATGGAATTAGATTGTACCTGAGGAACATCGTACTAAGTTTTATTCTTTTCATACGGTGGGGAGTGGATGGTCTGGAATTTATCCTCACGTATAAATTTTTGGGATTTGGATTGGAAATCGTCTTTTGCGGTGGTTTGTCGACTCCTCTGGATGAATAGCAATGCGTTGGTTTTTTAGGACAAGGTAGTAGGTTCGAATAGCCTTTTAGCTCAAGCTCGTGCTACTACTAAATGGGGAGTAGGTAATATGGTTTCCCAGTTACCTTCCCATGCTACCTCTTGCCGATGGAGACCTCCTTTTGTGGGGAAGGTCAAGGTTAATGTTGATGGAGCTTGTGGGGCTGCTAAGAAGACATCAGCTGGTGGTGGAATCTTTAGGAATCATGAAGGGGAAGTTTTCTCTGGTTTCATGTTTAATGTAGGTGAGGGAAGCTCCCTGTTTGTTGAGACTTGGGCTGTGCTGTGGGGATTAAAGAGGGCTTGGGACATAAATTGGAAGAAGGTTGTGGTTGAATTGGACTGTTGGGAGCTAGTGCAGTATATAAATGATGGGTGCGAGGAGCCTCACCCTTATGGAGAGGCGTTTGCTGAGATTTTACAACTGAAAAGTCAAGCATGGGATATGGTGGTGGACTAATGCAGTCGAGATGTCAATGGTGTGGCTGATAGACTTGCTAAGGAGGTGTTGCAAATGGATTGTGGAGTTCTTCCGTTCCTTACTCCACTTCGGTTTATTTCTGATGCTCTTTTGATTGATAGAATAGACTAGTTCTATTGTTTTTGCGTGTATCCATCAAAAAAAATCATTAAAGAACGTGATTTGATTAACATATTTGGGATTAAGGGGTATTTATGGATAAGAGTTTTTTTATGGGTAGATACGTGTCTTTGTTTTTTTTTTCAGCTTCTTTTAGGTGAGTTATTTAGGTTGTCCAGTTTTTTTAAATACCGCTCAGGTTCATTGTTGAACCTCGGTTTCTTGTCTAATAGGCAGTCCAAAGCGATTCAATAATGCTCAACCTTTAAAGCGGATGAACCATTTAAGACAAGCCAAATGGTGCTCATGGTGATAGTCGAACAGGTTTGACTGTCCGGTCTAGTCAAGGTTTTACAACAATGGTATTTGGTGATATATAAGTAAAAGTAATAAATAATTAATGTTTTGTGGAATTTCTTAAACTAAAACGTTTTTAAAGATTAGACTCCGCCAAATACCACCAGACTTGGATATATTTCAATCACGCTCTTTTTAGATTTGATGTATAAAAATATCTCCTTTATTTCAATGTTAATTTTATCAGGTGAAAATTAAATCAATTGTGGGATTGAATTATATCAAATACTACAAATTTAAAGGTTGCCACACAAAAAATACAAATTTAAAGAATTAAAATATATTTATTTTAAAATATAGTGATTATCATTAAGGGAAATCAAACTTAATAGTTTTAGCTAAGTTATATTCAATCCCTATACTTTAACTCAGTACAACTCAGTCCTTATAGTTTTGATTCAATTGTAACTCAGTTCATGAGCTTCAACTCAATACAACTCATTCCCGATAATTTTAACTACTCCCTCCACTATTAGGTATAAGATCAACTTGACATTTTTGGAGAAATCAAGGATGCAAAATTAACTATTATAAATTGTTTAAATTTATCTTTTCATCAAAATTAATTTATTTTACTTATAAACTAATATATAATTTAATTACATGTAACATATGTTATAATTTAGTAGTCTAATTTGTTTCCTTAATCTTTGCAAAAAAAGTCAACTTGATCTTATAATTAGGAAAGAGTATTTTATAATTCATTCTTGAATTCTGAAATAGTCAAAACGAAATAGGACCTAGTTACAATGAAGTCAAATATTTTTATCTCCCAAATTATCACTCACTCAATGTCTCAATCCATACTCCATACAATAACCCACCTCGTTAATATATACCCGAACTCTCCCCCTTGTAACCGTGCACATGTTCTGCACCTCAACCCTCCTGTATCATTGGATCGAGGCCCAATTCCAACACATTATAGTATATAATTTTACACATGTGGCGATTATAATAATTATGATCTCTGTTTTTAGTTTTTCTATGGACTATTGCCTATAATATTGCTTTTGATGATTTTTGTGTACTGCACGGTTTCCTCTTAAGTTATACATTTTGTCCACATAATACCACAGTTTCCTATGATAATAGTATTTGTTTTCATGTCTATGTTATCTCCTATAGGGTTAAGTGGTTAACTATTCACGGAATCAATTACTTTTTTTAAGATCGCCAACATACATCGTCCATTTATTATGTTTCTTATCAAGTTGTCTTTCATTTATCTAGCAAATTGACATTTATATTACTCTTTTCGGTCATAATTATAAGAGCCAGTTGATTTTTTTGGAAAAATTAAGTATGCAAAATACACAACTTTAATTTGTTTATATTTGTCTTTTTTCCTCAAAACTAAGTTATTTTACTTATAAACTATCATATAATTTAATTACATGTTGCATATATTAAGATTTAGGGGTCTATTTTACTTTCTTAATCTCCATAAAAAAAGTCAACTGGCTCTTATAATTAGGACCGGAGATAGCATTATTTAACCTATTTGGGTGTTAATTTAATGTAATAAGGATTAGTGCAAATTGACATTTATGTGTCTGCCAATATCAGTGAAAATATTCATATATGATATCTTAAAGATGAGGCCATGTCAATGAAAATTATGGATAAAATACAGTCATAGAAAAATGGAAAAAGTAAAGCTAAATGCTAATTAAAACTATAACCCTCGAAATCACCAAATTATATTGCAGTACTTTAGCACTTATATTATATTAAATCAAAATGTATAGATATATGTGTGTGTGTCTCTTGCCCCATATCCCCAAGGCTCGTTCAATTTAAAGTCTATAAACCCCTAAATTCAATGCTTTATACTGATTTATTTTGAGTTAAATATCATGTTTTTTAAAGTCTATATACCCTTCAATTCAATGCTTCCCGTGCAACGCACGGAGTAGCACCAGCTCGTTTAAATAAAATATGAGAGTGATTGTGGTGAAAAAAATGAGTGACCCAAGAGTATTTTATGGATTATTCCAAAACCAGTTTTAATTTAATCAAAAACGGTAAAAGAGCCTTTTGTGGTATAGAATTAATATCATTTAGGTTCAAAGGGACTTCTAATTAAATGGGAGATTTTGTTTCCATATGGGAACCTACTTTAATTTTCCCAGAAAAATATTCAAATGTGATTATTCCCCGACAAAAAGTTATAAAGCGATTCTTTTTCCGGATTTTACATGTTATACACAATCTTCTTTTCTTTGTTTAGAATATACCAATGTCTTCTAAAACAAAATCACTTCTTATTAATAATTTTTTTGACTTCTCATTTATTTATTAAAATAATCTTGTCTTTTCTACTATTTTTTTTTTTGAAATGGAAATTTTTTTTGTGAATCCCATTCAACGAGAGACTGCTCTAGTAATTGCTCTAAGTATAAAATATAAATATAAATTAGCAGTTATTTTTTTAAAATTTATATCATTTTTGTTAGCATGAATCAATCATCAGCATGTATTTTATTTATAAAAAAAATTGTAATACCCTATTTAAAATAAAACCTGTGAAATTGAGTCCATCAATCCATGAAAGTATGAAAGGATGAACACACAATTACACTATATTGTTGGTTACTTCCTAATCTCCTATATTTATATTTATTTATAGTTAGACCGATTAAATAATCATATTTGGAAATGATTTGATTATTTAAATATCCTTTTCATTTCCTTCTTTCACAATCAGTAACTCATTTCAAATTTTGAAATGTAGTTTGTCATTTAAGATGTTATAAATTGGGATATTAATATAGGTCAATAACTCATGTTTCAAAGTTTAAAATATAATTAGACAATTTTAACTATAATGACTCATATTTCAAATTATTATAATTGTAACAGTCAAATTGGCTGGGTTCTCTCCACTACCAAACTTGATTTTTCTCCCTTGTACTATGTATGGAAGTTAATAATACAAAAATAAGCTAAAGAATTAAATGTTTATTGAAGTAACTTTTTTATGAGCAAAAAAATAATCCCGAGACAACAAAATTTGATTTCATATAACTAAATATGATCTGAATCATTGATTGCACTTATTTAAATTAAACGGGAAACATGAATTACTTTTATAAAGTTTGATTGAAAAATTGTGAGTTATAAAAAATATTCAAAATTCAAATTTAGATGTTCATTTTAATCATAAATAAATGAGATTGAACAACTATTTGAGCAAGTTTGAATATTAAAAATAAATCAATTATATTGATAATGGAATAATGATTTAAATTAGAAATAAATGTGATTGGACAATTGATTAAGCATAGTTTAGATTGTAAAAGGAAAAAGTGACATTTGATATATTTATTATATTTACACGGTTTGAAATTTTCTTTCACAAAGATTTTTTTTTAAAAAAAATACTAGTAGAAAAATCAGATTTACAAATGTCCCCTTAGAAATTGAATGTCTGATGTAAATGTGATATATAGGCGTTTTCATATATATGATTTGAACTTTATGAATTTGGTTAAATAAGGAAATGTAAATTATTTTTAAAAGGCATGATTTCAAATTTGTGTGAGTTGTCAAAATGAAAATATTGATCTTTGTTAACTTTTATTCAGAAATATATGTGATTAGTAAGTGGATAGGTAAGTTTAAATTTTGAAAATAAACAAACTTTTTTTTGCCGAAAAAATAAACAAACTATACAAACATTAAAATAGTGTGAAAGTGGAAATAAATGTTAGAGGACTATGGGCAAGTTTGAATCTTAAAAATAAAACAATTATATAGTTAAGGGGAAAAGACAAATAAATACCCCTTGAATTTTAAAAGCCCAAAAAGGTAACTCCAATATACAAAATGACATAAGAGGGATTGTTCTCAATTTGGGACAAGCAAGTTTGGGTCAAAAAGACCAAATAGCCCTTATTCTGCTCCTTCACATTGGATCCCATTTGACACGATAATACACAAACGGAGCCATGCCCTGAGAACCTAACGATCGTCTTCCTTTATGTCGATCATCGGAAGCATCTGGCGTCTCCGTGGTGGTTGAAATTCGGAGTCTTCATTGTGGTTGAAGTCATCCGAGTCTCCAATCAGAGTCGAAATTGTCGGGCATTGGTCCTTGAAATCATTAGGGCTCATTCGAAAAAAGGGAGTTGTGGCTTGAAATCGACGGCAGCTTGAAAGTTACGCGAAATCGGCAGCGTCAGCCTCAAAGTTTGCAAGTCATACCCAGTAAATTATGCTTTACTTTGCATTAATATGATCTCAATAACAGCTGATCATACATGCCTTTTCTACTGATAATATGTCTTGATTTTTTTGGTATTGTCCCACTATTGTTCAACACTTGTGCTGACTGATTTCAGCTCATTCATTTGGTCTATCGTGCTCTTTGATGCAATGTGAAATGGTTTGATTAGCTGGTGTCTACTTTCTCAAAAAACTGGTAGAGAGCTTGAAATTTTCTTGTGTTTGTTTATTTTCACATTTATTTAGTGTATATGACTCGCAAACTTGTGTAGAAACCATTTTTGTATTGTCCCATAGTCCTCTCTGATATGCTGTTTAAATGATTGCTGACGAAATAACTTTTATGATTTTTTGTTGATGTACAGATCATTTCCCTCATTACTATCTCTAATGAATCCAGAAATATGAAATTTTCTTACTTATTTTGTAGCTTATTTTTTGCTTATGTTTGAACCTCTTGATGTAGGCCTATGTAGACTCAAGTGTTATTATGGGTCAATAATAGTATTTGATTCTGCATATGCATTATATATATATATATATATCAGATGATAGTTCATGTTGGATCTTTGAAATTCCAGGAGCCAAAGAGGTCAATCTAGAATAATTAATAGTTAAGTGCTTAAAGGTTGCTAAGCTTTATGTTGAATCTTACACTCTTTTGATTATAATTTTGAGCATTATCATTTATCATCATGATACATAGTTTTGATTATAAGATGTTAATTTTTTGTCATAAAATGCTTTGGATGAAATCTTCTCTTGTCATTTTCCAATTGCGCTGTGCCACTTGTTGCTTATCTGAGCTTTAAAATATTTTTTTCCCACCACAATCTAGACCTTGCAATGTTAACTAGTGCAAATTCCATTTATCTTTCCATTTATTATCAAGCCTAGCCTTCTATATTGTTAGATTTGCTCATTTTCATATACCACTAAGGCCTATGGTCAAACTATCATGAGTCATTGGGGTTCAACTATACATGTTCCCATGTATTGGACATGGTATGAAAGATGAGTCACATTGTTCATACATTTGTGAATAATGACTAATGAGTCTTTCAACATATTTTATTAGATAAATTGATTGATATATTGATTTAGCTTATAAGTGTCTACATCACAATACATTAGACCATATCTGAGTGTTTATTTCATCAAAAGGTTTGCCTGGTCAAACACCTTTTGTAGAATACTTCTTGGACAAGCTACATAATAAATTCACTAAATTTGAATGCAAGCTATGAAGGAAGTCATTGGATATTTTGACAACTCCAGTAAACTCCAATATTTATTTTTAATTACAAGTCATTGATCTTATGTTTGTTTCTTTTATCGAATTAAATTAGCCAGCCAAAGTTTGTCAATGTAGTCTTTAATAATGTAAGTGAACTTTCTGCGCTTTTAGTTGGCTATGATTCTTTTTCCAAAGGTGTTGATTGAAACTTAGGTTTTCATGTATCAATATTCTTATTTTATTTATTTTTTCATTACCCTTCAATTATGTTTGGAAAGGCATTTTGATGTAAAATATGCATGCTCATGACATGACAGTTCATGCGTTGATGTGGCTGATCAACTAGGCTCCAGGGGTGACACTTACATACGATGATGCCGACACCGATGTCAATGAAAATAGAACAAAGCTCATATGCATGACATTAAATATTGGGCATTATATTTTGGAGGTCATTATTTTGTAGATATTGGATAAGAACTCACCCATTTATATTTTTTGGGACAAGGGTTGTAATATATATATATATAGTTCTTATCCTTTTTTGTAAGTAATGTAAAGTGAAAGGAATATGT
The DNA here is from genome assembly GCA_037074515.1 of Mimosa bimucronata. NCBI lineage: Eukaryota > Viridiplantae > Streptophyta > Magnoliopsida > Fabales > Fabaceae > Mimosa > Mimosa bimucronata. The sequence continues at coordinate 22,973,377 of CM073445.1, read as the reverse complement.
TTTATGGCAGTCATGACAAAAAAACATTAGGCGGTTGAAGAATTTTAATGTTCACTTGTCATTTCAATATGTAATTATTTTGCTCTCATGTGAATTCAAATTTTTTGTTAACCATTATAGTGAACTGGTGAATATTATTACTAAAATAATAAATGAAGACAATTACTATTTAATGTGTTTGTCGTTTAGATTGTTTTTTAATATAGAACTTGCTTTATGTTAAATTGTTGCAGCAAATTGTGAGCAAAATTGTTGCTAAGGTCTGATTGTGTCAAGTTGTTAATACCTTTAATAGATTGGTTAATACAGTTACTCGAGTGATTAATGGCTATACTTGAGTAGTTAATGACCATACTAGGGTGGTTAATGAATATACTCGAGTAGTTAACGACTTTCAAAATAATCAGCGAAGTGACCCCAACTAATGAATCAGCGAAGTGGTTAATGGCTTTACTAGAGTTGTTAATCTCTATACTTGAGTTGTTAACGACTTTCACGATAATCAACAAAACTAAGCCCAAGTAATGGATCGGTAAAGTGGTTAATGGCTATACTTGAGTGGTTAACGATCATGTTAGTTAGCAAAATTTAGCCCAAGTAATGAATCGGCGAAGTGGTTAATGGTTATACTAGAGTGGTTAATGGCTTTATTAGAGTGATTAATAACTATACTCGAGTGGTTAACGATTTTCATGGATAGTCAACGAAATTAAGCTCAAGTAATGAATCGGTGTGAAACGATTGAGAGAAGTGAAGAGTTCAATGGAGAGAAAGCAGAGAAAAATCTAGAACCGAGAAGGAATGAAAAAGGCAGAAAAGGATTATCACATTGCTATCTTCACATGTGTCTGTACAGTGTCTTATATATACATGTGTTACATAAAATAAATAACTAAACAAATAACAAACCTAACCATCCTAACAAAATAGTTAACCCTTAGTTAGCCCTTATCTTTACAATCTGTCACCCCCCGCAAGCTGGAGCATGTATGTCAATCATGCCCAACTTGGACAAAAGAAAATGAAAAGGACCAGGGGAAAAGGGTTTAGTAAAAATATCACCAAGCTGATCTTGAGAACGCAGTGGCAGCAAATGAATAACACCCTCTTGTACTTTGTCACGGACTAAATGACAGTCCATTTCAATGTGTTTGGTGCGCTCATGGAATGTAGGATTAGAAGCAATATGAATAGCAGATTGATTATCATAATAAAGCAAATCAACTTGAGAACGAGGCACATGAAGATCATCAAGCAAATACAAAAGCCATTGAATTTCTCTAGTTGTCATAGCAAGTGCCCAGTATTCAGCTTCAGAGGATGATGAAGGAACAACACTTTGTTTCTTAGACTTCCAAGAAATAAGGGAATTATCAAGAAAAACACAATAACCTGTGATAGACTTGCGATAATCAACACAGGCAGCCCAGTCACTATCACTAAAACCTTTCACTTGAAAATCAGAATTAGCATCAGATTTAGAAGGGAAGAAAAGTCCCTTAGCTGGAGAAGACTTGAGATAACGAAGAACCCGATGAGCAGCCTCTAAATGAACATCAGTAGGATTAGCCATAAATCGACTAAGATGTTGAGTAGCAAATGAAATATCAGGTCTGGTAGTGGTAAGATATAACAATCTACCAACAAGTTGACGATAAGATGTCTGATCTAATAAAGGTGTACCAGAATCCAAACTGAGTTTAATTTTCTTATCCATTGGAGTGGAAGTAGATTTACAATCCAAATAACCAGCTTCAGTCAAAAGATCAATAGTAAACTTGCGTTGACACACAGAAATACCAGCCTTGCTTCGTGCAACTTCAAGGCCAAGGAAAAACTTAACAGGACCAAGATCCTTGATCTTAAAGAGGTCATCCAAATGACGTTTCATAGCTTCAATTTCAGATAAATCATTTCAAGCAAGTAATATATCATCAACATAAACCAACAAAGCAGTAAAACTAGTCCCAGATGTTTTAATGAACAGTGAATAATCTGCCTTTGATTCAGTATATAAGGACCGGAAGATAACTTGTGAAACCATTGTCTACTAGCTTGTTTAAGACCATAAAGAGACTTTTGAAGTTTGCACACAAGATTAGAATTTGAAGACTCAAATCCAGGAGGTAAGACCATGTAAACCTCCTCATCCAAATCACCATGCAAAAATGCATTATTAACATCTAATTGCTGAATATGCCAATTATGAGTAGATGCTAAAGCAAAATCAACCGAACAATAGTCATCTTAGCAACAGGAGAAAAAGTTTCAAAATAATCAATCCCCTCTATTTGAGTGAAACCTTTGGCAACCAACCAAGCCTTACATCGTTCAAGAGTCCCATCAGACTTATATTTCTTAGTAAAAACCCATTTACAGCCAATAGGATGTTTCCCATCAGGTAAAGGAGTTAAGATCCATGTATGATTTTGTTCAAGAGCGTTAATTTCAGCATCCATAGCATCTACCCAAGGTTTGTGTTTAGAAGCTTGACGATAAGTATGAGGAATGTCATCTGAAGATAAGGACAAACAAAAATGTTTATATGAAGGAGAAAGAGACTGGTAAGATAGAACAGAAGAAATAGGATACTTATCACCTGAAGAAAAAGGAGCTGTTGAAGTAGTGAAGGAAGAAACAAAATAATCCTGCAAGTAAGTAGGTGGTTTATGTGGTCGAGAAGAGACACGAGTGGGGACAGAAATAGGAGAAGGTAAATCTGAAGAATCCAAAGAAGAATTAGGAAGAGAAGGTTGAGATGATGAATTTGAGCTAGATGAGGAACAAGAAAAATCCAAATAGTCAAGAGGTGGAACATCAGCAGGGAGAGAAATAGAAGAAGACTCAAAAGAAGTAGAACTCATATAAGGAAACACAGACTCATAAAAAACAACATCCCGAGATACAAAAACCTTGTTAGAATGGAGATTCAAAAGAATATAACCTTTGGTGTGCTCAGCAAAACTAAGAAACAAACATTTATAAGCACGAGAATCAAACTTAGACCTGTTATGAGAAGAAGTAGAAGCAAAACAAAGACAACCGAAAACCCGCAAATCAGAATAAGATGGAGAATGGGAGAAGAGCAGATCATATGGAGTTGAATGATGGATAATTGGAGAAGGTAATCAATTAATAAGAAAAACATCATGAGAAATAGCATAACACCAATATAATTTGGGAAGTTTAGCTTGAAATAAAAGAGCTCGTGCAACATTTAAAATGTGTTGGTGTTTTCTTTCAACGGTACCATTTTGTTATGGCGTCTCAATACAAGAAGTTTGATGAATAATGCCTTTAGATTTATAAAATAATTCCATGAAAAATTCAAGACCATTATCTGATCTAATAGTTTGAATCTTGGCATTAAATTGGGTTTCAACATGAGTAACAAATGCTTGTAAATGCACACGAACTTTAGATTTGTTCTTCATAAAATAAATCCATGTAAAACAGCTAAAATCATCCACAATAGTTAAGAAGTATTTAAAACTGTAACACCCCAAATTTTAGAAAAGAGAAAATAAGGAATTAACTAAGATTAAAGAAATATTATTAAAATATTAAAAAGCATTAAAAATGAAATTATGATGTTTTAGACATTTTTAATAAATTTTAAGGATTATTTTCTTTAGAAAATAAAGGAAAATAACTTTATGATATTTAGGTATTTTTAATAATTTTAAGTCCTATTTTCTTCAAGAAATAAAGAGAAATAATTAGGAAGTAAAACTTAAATTGGAGAAAAGAAACAATAAGGATTTATTTAAAGTCTTAGGACGACATTTATAAATTAAACAGCCTTATAAATAAGTTTATGAGGCCAGAAGTATTTTTAATAATTTTTAAAGTTTAATTTCTCTATTAACTAAGGAAAAATAATTAGAAAATAAATTTCTATTTGGGAACTTTAGGAGAATTTATTTTAAGACTAAAAGGGGTTTATGATTAAGAGAATCTATAATATGATATAAGAATTTATTTTAGAAAATTATTTTTTAGAAAAGGGACCAAAGTGGAAATGAAGAAAAGATTGAGAATAGGGACTAAAATGAGAAGAATAGAAGTTGTGAGGGCTGAAACGTAATTTTCCCTAGCACCATTATAAAATCAGAATTTCCTTCTTCTTCCCTTCATTTCCCGTGTTCCACTCTCCCTCACCGACTCTCTCTCTGGCTCCCACCCTCTCCGTTTCTCTGTTTCCTTCGAAGCTTGTGACGGCGACGGCGACGACGGAACAAGGTGGGAAATCGCCCAAGAAGCTCAGGCTAACACTGGGTAAGTTCCTTTCCTCGTTTTCCCTTCATTTCTTGGCCGATTTGAGAGGATTTGGGGAGAGATCAACTCGAATTTTTGGAAGTTTTAGAAGCTACAAATCAGTGAAATTGAAGCTTAGGGTTCGATTAACAAACCCCAAGAACGAATTTGAGCAACAGAGTCGGATTAATCAAGATTTCCCAAATTTTTCCCTTCGTGCACTGTTCATCCGACGCCCTTGTTCTTGATTTCTGAAGTTTTGTTGCTTTAAAGCTTAATAGAACGTGATTAGGAGTTAGTTTAAGTTCATGAGTGTCAGGTATGCTGAGATTTTTAAGGTTGGGTGGATTTGATATATCTGTTCTTATTTCTCTGTTCTGCCGATTCTGTTCTTCGTTTTCTGTTCTTGATTTCTTGCTCTGGAATTGCTGCAATTGTGTGATCGTTGGACCCTAATGAAAGTTGTTTCATTTTCTTAATCTTCTCTGTCTTGCTTCGTTTTGTTTCTGGCCGATTCTTGTCCTCTGTTCATTTCCGTTCCTTGTTCTGCTTCGGTCAGTGGAAGAGGAAAGAATGGAATATGTGAAGATTTGGAATTTTTGTTCTTCCTCCCTACTCTGTTCTGGTCGAGTTTGGTTTCCCTATGCTCCTCTATTTTTCTGTTCTTGCTCGGCCAGGGAATGTGAATCTGTGTTGATATCTTGTTTTGCCTTGAAATATGTATTGAGTGTTGTTGTGCTTCCCTGTTCCTGCGGAGTGGCTGGCCGAGAAGGGGAAAATTTCTGGAAGTAATGTATATACAAATGGGAGGTTCGAATGGGGACTTTGGATGTGTGGTTTGATGAATTTTTGAATGGTTGATTTATCTCTGCTATACATATATGATTGATGTTAAGTAGGAAATGGTTGTTGGTAGAATTTTTATTTCTTCAGTTCCCCACTCTGTTTTGGCTGAATGGTTGGGGGAAAAATTGTTATTGACATTTTGTTATGCTTAGGGAGATAAATTGAAGTTGTTCACTATTAATGTTGGGTTATGCTGTTGTCCAAAATGTCTCAAGGGGCTAGAAAAGATGAAACTGATTACTATGGATGTTTTTGGGCTCCTAAATAATAAGTTAGCAGCACAAGTATTTAATTATACATAGGAATGCTGAAGTGGATAGTTTTAGGAATTGAAACAGGTTATAGTGAAAGTAGTTGTTGAAGACAAGGAATTTGAAATTGGAATTTTCTTAAGTATAGCAAAAAGATATGATTTAGATGGTTTAAGTTTAGGAACTAAGCACAAGTGTCGTTTTGGACATTTGATTGGTATTTAGAATCTTTATAGTTTAAAGCAAGCATTCCACGTGTTAAGGGTGCAGGAACAAAGTTCACTGGTGTTTAATTAAGGGTGGATAATGAATTGAATTAGGAATGGAGTTTTTGGGATTGGATCTTTGAATGGGTGAGTTGATCAAAGCTTGATGTTGAGGTTCTTGTAATTAGACTTCATTCTTTAAGGACCTTTGGGTGGTAGATATATATATTGAGGAAGCTTGATTTAATATTGAAAGTTAGGAGATTAATATGGTGTTTTGATATGTGTTTAGTGATGATGAGGACTTTAGGATGATGGATTTTCAAATTCAGTGGGAGTAAAGAAGGGATTGGGCATTGTTCAATGAGAAGATGGGAATTATAGGATTATTAATTGATTATGAACTTTTGGTCTTGTTTGAGGATCTATTTAGGTGATAATAGAATAATGTATTGTTATCTCAATGATTTTAGTAAAGCTAGGTGGGGTTACATAAAGATTTGAAGAAATGAAATTTGAGGTTTTAAGTTGGAATTAAGTAGGAAATTAGGTTATAAGATGTGATATAAATTGGGAAAGTGTTTTGTGATGGATGTGATTGTTAGTCTAGGAATAGTACCAAGTCTCTTACCTCAATGGAAACTAGAGATTTGAAATGGAGGGTGATCTTGAGATGTGTGGAAAATTAAGTTGTTAAATCTATAAGGTGTTTGGAGATTTTACATGAAGTATGGAGATTTAAAAAGGAAAGGAAGAAATAGGCTTTTATTAAGAAATTAGGAGTTTTTAATTAATGACTAAAGTGATATAATCATTAAGGTTAAATTAGAATGTAATCAATCTTAGAAATGGAAAAGAAAGCTAGATTAGGGGTATTTGTGAAAGAAATGATCCAAATAGTTGACAACATATATTATGTAATAACCAATAGTCAAGTGTTAGAAATTGAACGTGTAAAAGAAATGTAGTGATGATAATTTAGGTTAATGAATTGGGGAAGTTGTTTTAAAGTTCATAAATGGTATGAGAGTGATTCAAGTGCTAGAGTGCAGTTTCATATGTTTTAGATGTGTTTAGAGTAATTATTGGAAGCATTAGGGTAAGTAAGAATTTAGAAGATAACGAAAGATGATTTGGATATAATTGTGATTGATGGTTTGATTTGTAAAATTCTTTAATAAATTGAATTAATTGGACTTGATTTACACTATTGATAGATTCATTATTATTGAAATTTTGTAATGAATATGAAGTAAATATATATAGGTATGTGCTTGTGTGTGTGAAAGATTATGGTTTTTAAAGAAAGGTTTTATAAAAACTATTAGTCAAACATTAAGAATAAGAAATATTAAAATGTGATAGATTATTTATAAATGCCTTCTTAATTTAAGAAAGATTAATAGGAATAAATTATTTATAATTAACTTTTCAATTTTAAGGAGGTTAAGATAATTATGGTAAATTGTAATATTTCACTAATACTAAGAATGGGGTAGTATTAATTACATTAGGATTCGTGAGAGACGTCAGATAATTATCCAAGAATATAGATATTAATTTATTATTTGTATATTATATGTAAATAGGTTTTGATAATGACATAAATTAAGGCGATCAGTGGAAGAGAATGGAGCGAGCTTAGGATTAAGCTTGGATTCCAGGTAGCAGTTTATTTCAGTAACAATTAAAATTGCATGTATTATTTTGTAATAACTGTTGCATTTAGTTGGTAAGTTATTATTCCTCAGATGGAGTACTCCAGGCTTAGGTGATTAGCTACACCTTTGCGAGATTAGTTACGTTTTAGCCTTATGTGCTTTAACGAGAAACCCTGCAGGTAAAGCCTCCACTATAACGAATATATTGTTATTAGTGGTTGGCAGGTGCTTTTAGCACACAGATTAATAGGAATAAAACTATCATCATTTGTACAGCTTTATGAAATATATACATGACAATGCTAGCATGATAATATATGTTAATGAAAGAAACTGCTATTGGGATTTCCAATCTCACCCCCTTCCCCAAACATTTTCAGTTTGGCAGGTCGAAAGAAGCTAGCTGGGGAGAAGAGTAGACGAAGAAATTAGGATTAGAAATTTAAAAGCCAGAGGTAGTATATATTTTAATAAGATTATTGGTAATGTTGTAAAAGTAAATTATTAAATTAAATAATAGAGAATAGATACTTTAAAAGGAAAATGTATGTATTACCCTAATGTCGCTGCGTATTCTGGTAGAAGGGTTATCAACCGAGGTAACCCCAGCGTTTTAATATCGGAAAGGTAGAAACCCATAAATAGATACAGAGAACCCATGAATGGGTTTTCACTCCCCACACACTATCATCAAGGGGAGAAAATTATAAGGGAACTTAAGTAGTTTAATTGTTTTATGCACCACTTGGTTTTATAAAAAGTTTTAAATTCTGAGTTGTTCGAAAAGCCCATTCCAACTGACAGAAGGTTGGATAAATATTTTAAAAAGAAAAAGATTTAAATTTTCCGTATTTTTGGGCTTCGATTATTCATAAAAGTGGTTATAATTCAATTAAATTACTATAATATAGTAGTAAAAGTCCAGGTGTTACAAAAACCCTGTAAAGAAGGAACAGAGAAAGGACCCCTAATATCTGTGTGAATCAATGAAAAGGTTTTACTACTTGATGAAGTGCTTAGAGGAAAACTCAACCGCCTTTGTTTAGCCATATGCATACATCACAAGGATCAAATTTGGCATTACATTGAATAAAAGCAAAATGTTGATGTAAAAATTTCAAAGTAGACAAAGAAGTATGACCAAGTCTATGATGCCACAAATCAAACTGAGCAACTAAAGATGCACCATTAGGAGTATTATGAGACACAGGAGAAGGAAAAACAGATACAGCCACATTTAGGATAATTTGTGCAGGATTAAGGAAATAAAGTCCTTCAAATACTTCAGCTGAACCAATCGTCTTCCAGGGTAAGAGAGCCTGGATATTGTAACACCCCAAAATTTTGATTAGAAATAATAGGGATTTGTTAAAGGTTTATTTTCTTTATTAATTGAGGAAAAATAATTAGAAGATAAATTTTAATTTGGAAATTTGAGGAAAAACTATTTTGAGGCCCAAATAAATTTATGGGTAAGAAAATATCTAATATGATATGAGAATTAATTTTAGGAAATTAATTTTGTTCAGATAAGGACCAAATTGAAAATAATGGAAAACTTAAGGGTAGGGACTAAATTGAAAAGAACAAAATTTAAAAGGGCATAAACGAAATTAACCCCTAACCCTTTATAAAATTTGACCCTCCCTTCCTTCCTCCCTTATTTTCCGTTTTCCTCTCTCTCTCTCTCTCTCTCTTCCTTCTTCACTTTCTCTCTCTCTCTCTCTCGGGCTCTCTCTCGTTCCAGCGACCCCCGGCAGCTTCCACGGCCGATTCACGGCGGAGCAAGGTGGCGACGGCGCATGCAAGCTTGGGAGTGAACTCAGGTAGCTTTACTCTTCCTATTACTACCATTTTTCGTCCGGTTTGGGAGGACTTTTGAGAGAAATCGATTTAAATTTAGGGGGTTTTAGGGGTTGTGAAATCTGTGAAAATAAAGTTTATGTTTCGATCTCAAGGTTTTGGTGAAGGATTTTTGGGTTATGGAGTAGTATTTGTTAAGTTTCTCCAAATTTCTTCCCTTGCCACTGTTCACCCGTCGCCGTTTATGGTGATTTTTGGGTGAGAACTGAACTAAAATTTAATTAAGCTTGATTAGAAGTAAGATTGAGTTAATAGATTTCAATGCATGTTGATTTGTGAAGTTATTGGGATTCTTGGATTTTTCCTCCTTCCTCCCCTGTTCATTCGAGCCCTTTTGTTCTAGGTTCTGTCCGATTTCTCTGCTTGGGTGGCCTCTGTGCACTGACGAATTTTCCTATGATTGTGCATGTTAGTATTTCGTTGGAAAATGTGGGAATTTCTGGAAGTTGTTCCATTTCTCTTCTTCCTCTGTTTCGGCCTAGTGTTCAGCTGGTCGGTAATGGAAGAATAATGGGTTATATGATAATTATTGCATGTTGAATCTTCTGGGTTAGGTCCAATTTTGATTTCTCTTTCTTCCCCTGCTCTGTATGGTGCTTCGGTGATGAAGAGGGAGAGAAATTGTGATTTTGAATGTAGTTGATGTTTTGTTGTTGAAGTTTTTGGATAATTTTGAAATACTGGTGTTGTTCTCGTTTCGGGGATCTTCTGTTTGTTCCGCCTAAGCCGATTTTTTGCTATGTTGTGGAGTAACTTAAATGTTCCCTGTATGTTTGATTGTCTCTGCTCTGTTGCTGAAATGGAAGTATATTGAAAGGGTTTAAATAGGGAAACAGTGATTGCAGGTTCATATGAGTGTTTGAGAAAATATTTTTTTAGTGTGTATGGGTATTTCGTATTGTTGTTAATGACCAAACCTTTAGCCCTGTTCTGGTTTAGTCCTGTTGGTGTTTTAAGGTGTAAAGTTTCTAATTCCTTGATGTAGGAATGTAAATGATGTGAAATTTAGGGGTTATTGGGGAAGTTGAATTCTTTCTTGTTTATTTGTAACATGTTGGTGATAATGAGGAAAAAAGGGAATGATGATTTTAAGGGTGGTGGATTAGTGGTTTAGGTTTGGATAAGGTTAAATGGTTTAAATTTAAAAGGATCATTGTTTAGAAGTGTTCATGAGTGCAATTAAATTATGTTGTGATTACTTGGGTGATTTTGGATGTGAGTATTAAATTTTGGGTTTGATTCTCTTTTGTTTCATTTTATTCGCTATTCAAGTTTTTGCAGAAATTTGATGAGTTGGAAGGTGTAGTGTTAAAGTGTATGTTTTTGAATAAGATTAAAGTTGGAATATGTGTTCTTGCTTTCATTGATCATTTATTGGTCATCTGTTAATGTTTCTTGATTAAGAAACTTAGTTGTTGAAAAATACATTTACGATGCTTGTTAGCAAGGAATCAATGGACACCCTAAAGAGTTGTATTGTGAATTTCTAATTGTTAAAAATTGTTGGTTGGTGAACTAAATGATGGTAACTTTGAAATAAAGTTCTCCGTTTTAATTTGAAGTATGAGTATAATGGCAGTCATTGTTATGGTTGCAAGTGTTTGATTGATTTTAGCTTGTAATGTCTTACCCCAAATCTGTTTATGTGGGGAATATGGTTCTATTTTAAAATCCCTGGGGAGTATGGAAGTAACTTCAATTGCTAAAGTACATTCTTACATATTTGAAGTGTCTCATGGGAATTAAAGATGAAGTTGAATGGCAACTAATTGCTACTGGTAAATAAGGAGTTTGTTGGTATCATGCTTGAATTGAGCTTTAAGATGGTATATAAATAGAATGGGGTTGAGTATGTTGTATGTGAACATCTGAGTAAGTTTGGGATTTTTGAAGTTTCTGAAATTGTGCTCTGAGTGATGTTAGTACGTGTTTGGAATTATTGACTTAGAGTGATAAATGTGTTGAATTAATTATAAGAATACTTTATGAGGCATTTACATGGTCTTTCTGTGTGAATTCTTGTGCAATTTTCGGCAACAATTTTGAAGGAAATATTGTTAAAGTGGTTGAGTCAATCTTTGTGATTTTAAAGAGGTATGGTTTGGATAAATGGGAATTAATGTTGCTGATGATATTAAAAGTTGGAGCTTAAAGTTTTAAAGAGAAGTTAATTAGAAGTAAGTTGTAATGTGTGTTATATGTGGCTGTATGGTCTGCTTAGAATTTGATGTTGAATTTATAGTTATTGTTTTAAGGTTTCAAAGGCATGGATAAACAGTAATGGAAATTGCTTGTTTAAAAGAATTATCATTGAGGTAATTATTAGTCAAACATTGAGAATAAGAAAGACTAATTGAAGTAAAGTAATTAAAAGTGATCGTTTTAGTCTTGAATAGTCAAGATAGTTATACTAAATAATAATGATTCATAGATATAAATAGTGGGGTAGTTATAAGCATATTAGGACCCGAGAGCGACGCATAGTATAAATATAGATGTACATATATTAACTTACTCTTATTATAATATGATGTGTAGATAGGCTTTGATATTGGTGTGAGTTCACCAAGACAGTGGAAAGTAAAGGATCTGGTTCAGGAAATAGCTCTGGTATCGAGGTAGTAGTTTAATTCATTATAAAAAGTTCTATATATAATTTTGTAATATATGTGGCATTTAAATGGGCATTATTCCTGTTATGATATTGATGATATTTATGGAGTACTCCAAGGCCTAGGTGGATCGCTCCCCCTTTGCCAGTTAAATTCCTATAACCGTGAGGGTTATTGAGTAGCTGTGAGGGCTACAATTAAATTCCTATAACCGTGAGGGTTATTGAGTAGCCGTGAGGGCTATAATTGGAAAATCCTACAGGTATTAGGATAAAAGGATAAATGCTTTCATTATATGCACAGATTTATAAAGTTGATGTATAAATATATATATATATATAAGTGCACACATGATATGAAATAAATTGCTATTGAGATTTCCAATCTCACTGTTTTCCAAAACGTTTTTAGTATAGCAGAGTGGGAAGTAGCTAGCTGGGAAAGAAGTAAGGTAATATGAAGGGGCAGGAATGCCTGCTTTGTCTTGTACCCTGTAGGTAGTTACTTTAAGAGCCTATATACCCATGTAGGTTGTATGTTTAAATAATTAAGACAAGTTCGAAGGTTGTATAGTAGTTAATGTATATTTTGTATATGTATAATATATCCTTAAGGAATAATAGAGCTGCATACTCATATAAGAGGGTTATCAATCGAGATAACCCGCCAATATATTATTATAGTAAGAGAGGCGTAAATAGATAAATAGAACATAATCTAAAGAATATTTAAATATAGTGTAAGGGGTTTGACTCCCCAAGCATTATAATTCGAGTTATTTTAATTGTTTTAATAACCACTCTATTTTATTGAAAGTTTAAAGATATTCCAATTTGTCAGAAAATCCCCTTGGAAAGAAAGGAAATTTGATTTAATACTTTGAAAATAAAAAGTTTTAAATTTTTCGTATTTTTGGGCTTAAAAAGTGGTTATAAATCAATTAAAATACTATAACATAGTAGTAAAAATTTAGGTGTTACAGATATAACAGATGGAAGATAAGAAAATGAAACAACATTTTAAAGAATTGGTAAGCTTCGTGACAGAAAGTATATTGAAGGCATAATCTGGAATATAAAAGACATTATGGAGAATGAGTGAATCAGAAAGACGTATGGTCCCTGATATGGAAGCTGTAAGATAACTTTGATTTGGAAGTTTGACAGGAATAGGAGTAATATGCTGATAATCACAAAAAGAATCAAGTGTGCAAACATGATCAGTAGCACCCGAATCAATGATCCAAGATGTGCGTGAAGAAAAAGAAGCAATGAAAGAAAAACCACCTGAATTCTGATGAGAGGAAGACAGGGATTGAACATGATGAACAGATGGAGTGGGAGAAGGATTTGATTTGACAAGTTCAAGAAGTCTTTGGTACTGTTCAGGAGTGAATTGTGGAGAAGGAGAAGTTAAAATGCCAGGAGATGAAACCTTTGACTCTGTCACAGATAAAGAAGGATCCTGAGTTTGAAAATTATAAGCTGATGAAGAAGATTGATTGTGAAATTTGAAGCACGGAGGAAAACCATGTTTACGATAACATGTGTCCATGGTATGACGAGGACGATTGTAGTAGGTACAAAATTTTGTAGCAAAAGATCCACCAGCTACAAAGTTCTTGGGACCAGAAGAACCTGAAGAACCAGAGAAACAAGAAGAACCAGAGGAACCAGAGGAATGAGGTGGTCCTTTATTGAACAAAATGGTAGACTCAATGCCTAGATGCATCTCACGTTCTTGTTGCAAGATCATAGAAAAAATCTTATTCACAGAAGGTAAAGGATCAATCAACATAATCTGAGACTTCACAAAATTAAATCGATCATTTAAACCCTTCAAGAACCTCAGTGCATAATCTTGCTCTCGGTAAACAACACAAGAACATGTAAAATTGCAATTACAGCGAGTTATAGGCCTAAGAGTCACAAATTCATCCCGAAGAATTTTCAATTTGGTAAAGAAATCACTAACCGATAAATCCCCTTGCTTCAAAGAGAATATTTCATCTTGTAACTCTGTAACCCTAAAAATGTCACTCTGCGCAAAACAATCCTTTAAATCTGACCAGATATCATACGCCTTATCCAACCACAGAATACTTTAAGCAATATTCGGTGAGAGAGACCGCGTAATCCATGAACATATCATCGTATTGCACCTCAACCAAGAAGAATAAAGTGGATCTGAAGCAATCAGAGCTTGAATCGTACCATCAACAAATTGGAGCTTATTCTTGGACTGCAACGCCATCTTCATGGCTCTAGACCATGTATGATAGTTCGGACCACTCAGAACTGGAGTCACCAACACGATCGCTGGGTTTTCATTCGGATGTAAGAAATAGGGACTAGTAAAATTCTGAATCGGATCAGCGGCGGATGAACTACCGGTGTTGCTCAAACCATTTGAGGTATCACCTGCCATGGTGGAGCTCTGATACCATGAAACAATGGAGAGAAGTGAAGAATTCAATGGAGAGAAAGCAAAGAAAAATCTAAAACCGAGAAGGAATGAAAAAGGCAGAAAAGGATTATCACATTGCTATCTTCACATGTGTTTGTACAGTGTCTTATATATACACGTGTTACATAAAATAAATAACTAAACAAATAACAAACCTAACCATCCTAACAAAATAGTTAGCCCTTATCTTTACAATCTGTCACGGTGAAGTAGTTAATGGATATACTCGGATAGTTTATGGCTACACTTGAGTGATTAACGACTTTCGCGATAGTCAGTGAAATTGAGCCCAAGTAATGAATCAGCAAAGTGGTTAATGGCTATATTCAAGTGGTTAATGGCTTTACTATAGTGGTTAATGGCTACACTTGAGTGGTCAACGACTTTTACATTGATCAACAAAAATTAGCCCAAATAATGAATCAGCGAATATACTCGAGTAGTTCATGACTATACTAGAGTTGTTAATGGCTATACTTGAACTTAAGTGATTAACGACTTTCATGATAGTCAACGGAATTGAGCCCAAGTAATGAATCAGTTAAGTGGTTAATGACTACACTCAAATGGTTAATGGCTTTACTATAGTGGTTAATGTCTATACTTAAGTGGTTAATGACTTTCACATTAGTTAGCGAAATTTACCACAAGTAATGAATCGGCGAAGTGGTTAACGGTTATACTAGAGTGGTTAATGGGTTTACTAGAGTAGTTAATAACTATATTCAAGTAGTTAACGACTTTCACGTTAATCAGCGAAATTCGGCCTAAGGAATGAATCAGCGAAGTTGTTAATGGTTATACTAGAGTGGTTAATGGCTTTACTAGAGTGGTTAATAACTATACTCGAGTAATTAACAACTTTCATGTTAGTCAGCGAAATTTGGCCCAAGTAATGAATCGACGAAGTGGTTAATGGTTATACTAGAGTGGTTAATGGCTTTACTAGAGTGGTTAATAACTATACTCAAGTAATTAACGACTTTGACTTATCCGAGGTTTGGCATATCCGCAAGTGCGCGAGTCGTCAAAACTAGTATAGAAAAGGTTGTTGTTCCAACAAGGACTAAGGCAAAAGTGGATTAATGATCACAATTATGTTACCAAATAGGTTGAGTGAAAATATTTGTATTTTTGAAATTTAAGTTACCAAAATGAAAACAACTTGACAAAAATTAAATTAAAACTTTAATTCAAGACACTTTTTATTTCATGATGCTTGATTAACCCTCCTCTAAGGACAATTAATGAATACTAAGTTGATGTTTGAAGTCATATCATTTGAATAACTCTCTCAAACTTACCCAAACCTTAATTAACTCTAATATACATAATCTCTTACTACATATTATGTTAATTAGTCTCTATAAACATCCTACTTCAATTATACAAAACTTGATTAATGAATAGCTCTATATCATTAACAAACTCTCAATTTAAACTTGGAATTTTAAGACAATCTTGAATTCAACCTAGTTATATGCTTAATTAATGCTCTCTCAAGCCACTAAATAGGCTAACAAGCTAAATGTTAGCCACCACTTAAGATAAATAAAGTACAAATTAAATTCACAACCTAATAATTATTAATAAATCAAAAGAGAAAGAGTTCCAAGCATCAATTCATACAAAGTTTTAAAATAAACATAGACCAAATTAACTAGCTACTACCCACTGCACAAAAAACAATCAGTAAATTCAGAGCTTAAAGCAAAGAGTAAGAGACAAAACACTCTATTTCATTTCCCCTTTTCTTCCTTGCTTAATGTGTTTCAGATCAAGGGAATAAAAGGCTTTGATGAAACTGATTAGCTCCTTCTCTTCTCCTGCACGAGCTCCACCACCAAACCGAAGATCAGCGGCGCAAAGTGGCGTTCAGCGGCGGCGGTTTTGCTCTGTCCAGCAGCGGCGGCTTCGGTGGACGACACCTACGGACCTCGATCTCATGCTCCGGGGAGAAGCCGATAAAGATGAAGATTACAAAGTGAAGTTGGCTTCTCCCCCTCTCGATCTCGCTGTGTTTTTCGATCTCTGCCTCTGAAGATGTTGAAGACGAAGGATGAGAATGAAGGTTTGGGGAAGACGATTGAACAGTGAAAAATGCCGCCCCCAGCTCTTCCCTTTCACGCCTTTTTTATCCAATGGGTTTTAGGTCTCATCTTTCTTTTTCAAAGTCCAAACGGTGCCGTTCCAATCTTCTTGTCTTTTAGCCAATTCACTTGAATTAATACTTCCGTCGACATATGCTCCAAAGTCCAATAGCCACCGAAGCTGATTGAACAAAGAAAAGGAAAATTAATATTAACAATATAAAATAAAAAGAAATAGTATACTAACAGTAGTAGTTATATCAAAAAAGTAATACCCTAAACTTTTTTTTCTTTTTTTAATTTTGAACTATTGTTTATTTATTTAGTACTTTACCTAAAATGAAATATTTTTCTTTTAATTTTAAAATCAAGATATTTATTATCAAATCCCTCAAATCATGTACCAAATTGATATCTTATCAAATCTCAACAAATCCCTTTAATTTTGTATCAATAACTCCCCAAATATACCTAAAATATATTCAAATCTAATCAAAATAGGGGAGTCATCAGACTATCATGTTAATCAGCGAAATTTAGCCCGAATAATGAATCAGCGAAGTGGTTAATTGTTATACTAGAGTAGTTAATGGCTTGAATAGAGTGGTTAATAACTATACTCGAGTGGTTAATGACTTTCACGTTAGTTAGCGAAATTGAGCCCAAGTAATGAATCAGCAAAGTGATTAACAACTATAGTCAAGTGGTTAATGGCTTTATTAGAGTGGTTAATGGCTATACTCGAGTGGTGAATGACACATTGCACAATATTTTGCCAACATTGGTTTACATATAAACTGAAAAATAATCTTTATATGTGGACAAATGAATAATAATGGCATATTCCACAATATTTTTCCAACATTAGTTTACATAAGTAAGATAAAATTTCAAACACTTAGCAACAAAAGTGAAATAAAAAAAAATCTTATCACAACTTTAATCAATTTCTTCTTCTTCTTCTTGTTTTTTTTTTTTTTTTTTGTGTGCCTCTTATATGTCTTTTCTTTGTGGAGGAATCAAGGCCAACGCAACATTTTCCATCTCTTCTGTATCTCTGCAAACCTCTTTTCCCTTTGATTGCTTACTCCCTCCGGTTTGTAATTCCATTTTTCAGACCTACAAAACAACTTTTTCCATTCAATTTCTCTAACCATTTTCATAAATATTGTAGTAAATATATCCATTCTCATAAAGCAAATTATATTAACAACATTTCACATCCAAGCATATTCCTAAAATCATTTTCAAGTGTCTGACATAAACAAAACAGATAACTACATCAACAAAAGTGGTTAATTCAGACCATTTTAGTATTCCTTTATGGTACATTTCTTCAAAATATAATACATAATTACATCACCTACAAAACATGTTTCTCCTACTCCAACAAAGTAAGACCAAGTCATTCAATAGCTAAAACAAAACATATTTCAGATTTCTTGAAAGCTAAAGTTCATAAGCAAAACATACCTAAACTTAAGACAAATATAGTTAAAAACCCACAAAATTTCAGTTTCGAAGTGAATAACCAATCACAGTATGTATCTTTCTCATATGCCATGAAACAATGAATTAAACTCTTCAAGCTTCATTTCTTTCCATTTCAATTTCTAATCCCATCAAAAATTGAAACAATCATACATAATGTGTCAGAATGGAAAATCATTAGCAACAAATAATACATCAGAATGGAAAATCAGTAGGAAAGCAAATTGTCTTAATGGGTATATTTTAAATTACTCCAACAATATATTAATAGTCGCAAATACTTTCATTATATATATATCATAGTGTCTTCCTCCCAGACCAACCACATAAAACACTTTCAGAGTTAAGCTCAATTCCAAAACATAATTAATCCTAGATTCTAAGTATGTTAGTTTCCAGAAAGCGTTTTGATAGACCATCCATCTCAAAAAACCCTTTATCAATGCCTGTTTCTATGGGCTGACAAAATTTCTGGCCCATTGTTTTGAAGGGATTCTTTTTTGCTCAAATACATTGGGAAACAATGGTACAAACCTAAATTTTCGTCCTCCTTTGCAAAGTAGATTATAGTAATGCTACCAATCTTAGACATGCATAAGTATTCAATTACAGCAATCCAATTGACAAAATCTTCTTATTTTTAGGTTCATTCCGTAAGCATCATGCAAATCAAAGTTGTTTTATAAAGAAGAAGGTGTAATATTCAACATTACTCCCTCCAATATCACCGGTGATGTGTAATCTTCACAAACTTAAGCCATTACTTTTCTCCTCCCTCTCTCGTTCATCTCTCCTATCTCTCTACATCTATTCTCTTTTTCTTCTGCATCTTTTTTGATTTAAAAATCGTGTTTGAAGCCTGATCTAGAAGAAAAAAATTTAACTTGGCCGACTCACCCAACTCGACGAGTCAACCGAGTCATTACCGAATCACACCGAGTTGAATAAGTCACGGCCGAGTTACAACACCCCTGAGCTAGAGGTTCAACCGGACTAGACTGGTGGCCAGGTCAGCGAGTTCAGAGATGACCCGACCAGTCCGGTTCGGGTTTAACAACTATGCACATGACAAGTGGCAAGAGTGTAGATGATGTGACAAGTGGGTGAGGGTCATCATGTCATCAACCATGTGGCCATAGGGTGCTAATGTGACTTTAATTTTTTTTTTGCCACTGTCAAAGGCGACATTTGTCGCAGCCAAACGTAACCCTTAGACAGTAAGATTTAAGTCGCCACTAAAAGTAACCCTTTGGTGGTGACAATTGTCGCTACTGAAAGTCAACTTTCATTGGCTAACTTAAAAAGTAACAGCCAACAAAAAGTCGCCACTGAAGACCTTCAGCGGTGACTTTTATGCTGCCAAAGTTGGAATTTTTCGTAGTGATCTATCGTCGTTTGGAATTAAATGGATTGTTTGAGAAGTAGATCTATATTGTTGTATATGTAATATAAATAAGGGGGGATGTGAAATAAAAAAAAAAGGAATTATAAAACATGAATATCAACTACAAAATTTTAATTCATACACAATGGAAAGGAATTTACCCTTTTACAAGTTTATTGAGTTCTGCAATTTTAGGATTGAAAGATATGAAAGTCACATAAAAAAGTTACTCACATGACCATACCCTTAAAAAGCCAAGGTCAAACAATTGTTAAAACTCGGACAAAGTGAATAAAAAATATAAATACAAAAAGGGAAGATTTAAACCACCGAAAAAACATTACCAAATGTTCGATTAATCCTTACAAACCTCAACAACACAACAGTACGAAAATCAAGAGTCTGGGGTTTATTTTTAAAGGTTTCAACAGCACAATCACCAAAATGAGCAACATTCAAAAGGATCATCACTACTACAAGGAATGAAAATAACTCAAGAAAAATAAAATAAAAGAAGAAGTCATAAAATAAAAGAGAATAATGAGGGACAAAAATGAACATTATTCATTGTCAGTAATAGACAAATTAAGCCTTTAACAACATCGAATTCTCTTTTCTGATGATAATGGTCACCAAAAGCATGAAGGAATCCAACCACGCCTAATAAAAAAAGTGAACAAAAGATAAATAAATCGATAAAAAATTATAACTTCAAAAAAGCAGTCAAAGTAAAATATATCAAACCAATAAGATCTGCCATTGAAATCAACTGGAAACTATATTTTTAATAGAGACAAAATTGAACCCATGCTCTGGTATATTGATAGAAGACTTTTCAAAAAAAGTAGAGCCATGAAAAATTTACTTTCCATGGATGAGAAGTCGATTTATAGTCATCCGTATTAGGAACCACTTCAAAGTTCTCAAACCGATAAACAAAACCCTCCAAAGGATTCTTTAGAAAACGTTCAATTATATTCTTTAAAGAAACCGATGGCTTAATTCTACACCCACAAACGAAGATTATAAACACAAAAATTATAATAAGGGCAAAAAATCAAGGGAAAAAAAAGGAGAGGAGATATTGTGTACCTTCTCATCCACCAGTATCATTCCAACCTTCTAGACACTATATAGTGCAATCTTCTTATGTACTACCCATTTTCTAATCACAATAGTAACAATAGATCAAGTATTCTTAGAATCATCAATATCAGAAACAAAACTATGAGGAGAAGGAAAAATTTCAATCGAACTATCCATTTTAGGAAAAATACAATAACACAAAAACGACGAGAGAAACTAAATCATGACACACACATATAGGACATAACATAGATCAAATAACTAAGAACCATTAATGAATAAAAAAATCATTGAAAAAAAGTATTGTAATAAATTTAATAGATAAGACTAACGAACATAAGTAGATAAACTCAAAATTTAAGCCTAATTAATACAAATAATAAAGAAGCCAAATATAAATCATGTAATTGAGAATTATTAATGATCAATGAAAGGAAAGTCACCGAGGGAGGATCAAAATAAACATAACAGATAACACTAACCAACATAAGTATATTAATTTAAAATTTAAGGCTAACTAATAGAAATAATTACAAACCATGAATCTAACCAAGATAAAAAAAGGAACTAAATCCAAGACTTATCCAGTATGTTATAAAAACAACACTAAAAACACAACACATAATTATTAGGGACAAAGACAGAAAAGACCTCAAATTAGCAAAAGGACAATTTGCTACAACCAATTTAAGAAAGGACAAGTTAGTACAAATGACAGAATTGTCCAAAACCAATTTAAAATGAAAAGTCTAAAATGCCCTTAAAGAAAGGATGGTAAAAGAGCTGATCTATACAAAATGAAAGGTAGAAGCTTGTGGAGTAAATGCAGAGAGAGGGAGAGAGAGAAGGATGAGCTTCTGCTTCATTGTGGTTGGGGTTATTCATTTCTGGGTTGTTATTTTTGATAGTGGCAAAGTGTTGTGCGGAGGTGTTGAAGTGGGTTGTGAAGGTGGTGGATGGATTGTTTAGTTTTCTACTGTAATGCAATTTATAGGTTGAAGGGATATGAGTGAACTGTGGGTATTGGTTGAGTCAATGAGGTTAGGAGAAGCATTTAGTTGGGAGGTACATGGAAATGATGTGGTTGTGTTTATGTGAGTGTCAAGGATAAGTTTGGGTATGTACACTTGGGTGGGAATAATTGGTAATACACAATGTCAAATCAGGAAACCCTAATTGTGTGGCCTATGAGGCTCAACTTCTTGAATATAACCTAATTGTGTGGAAGTTAAGGAAGCAAATTAGATCACTAAATTATAACATATATCACATGAAATTAGATTATATGTTAATTTATAAGTAGAATAAATTACATCACTAAATTATAACATATGTCACTAAATGCTTGCAACAGCGAATATCGCTCACACTAGAGGAGGTGGCCGATCGTGTGGTGGAAGACAAGGTCGTGGTCGTGGACGCTCAAATTTTCATGGTGCGTCGTCATCTCACTCATCTTCTACCAATCACAAACCTGTTGTTGAATGTCAACTCTGTGAAAAGAAAGGTCATAAGGCTAAAGATTGCTGGTATCGCTTTGATGGATCTTTCCAAGGCCTATCTATGACTGATAAGAATTTCAAGAAAGATAATAATGCTGCGTTCATAGCTACATTAGAGTGTGTTGCTGATCCAGACTGGTATCTTGACTCTGGAGCAACCACACATGTCACTCATGATGACACTAATATTGCTGAAAAATCAGGTAATCGATCTGTGGATCGAATAATTGTTGGTGATGGTAAAGGTTTGCCAGTTCATTGTACTGGTTCTTCTACCTCTCTTCTTCCTAATTCTCAGTATAAGCTTAAATTGAAGGATATTCTACATGTTCCTGAGATTTCCACAAACTTGATTAGTATTCCTAAACTCTGTCTTGATAATGATATTCTAATTGCTTTCTTTCCTGACATTTGTGTGATCAAGGATCTGCAAACTAATCAGATTCTCTACAAAGGTCATCTCAAGAGACATCATTCTGGTCTTCATGGAGTCTCACTTTCGTTTCAGCCTTCTACAACAAACTCTTCAGTCAAGTGTTCACAAAAGTCGCAGCACTTTGCTTATGTGTCAACTTCATCTAATACTTGTATTCCTACTTTCAATAATACTTGTCCTTCCAAATCTGTTTTTAGCCTTTGGCATATTAGATTAGGACATCCTTCGTCTCCTATTGTTACTTAAGTCATGAAAACTTGTAATGTACCTTTCAGTAATAGGAAAGGCATTTCTAGCTTGTTGTCTTGGAAAGTCTCACAAACTTCCTTACTCCTTATCTCAAACTCAATATACTAGACCTCTTGAACTTGTTCATTCAGATATTTGGGGACCTACTCCATACACATCTCTTGATGGCTATAAATACTATGTTCATTTCACTGATGCATACTCTCGATTTACATGGTTTTATCCATTATACACTAAATCAGAAGTGTTTGATGTATTTTTGGAGTTCAAAAAGATGTCTGAATTGCAGTTAGGATATAAAATCAAAGCCTTTCAATCTGAGTCTGGTGCTGAATACTTAAAGATTGGGAAATTTTTGAAACATTATGGTATTGTTCATCGCTTGAGTTGCCCATATACACATGGGCAGAACGGTCTTACAGAAAGAAAACACAGGTCCATTACAGAAACAGGTTTGACCTTATTAGCTAATGCTTCTCTTCCTTTTCATCTATGGGTAGACGCATTCTCTACCGGAGTTTATTTGTTTAATCATCTTCCTAATAAGATTGTTGGCGGTATTTCACCTTATGAAAAATTGTTTAGTACTGCACCTAGCTACAAGCATCTTCGTACATTTGGTTGTTCCTGCTTTCCTCTTACTCGACCATATAATCAACATAAGCTGAATTTTAGGTTTGTTCATTGTGTGTTTCTTGGCTATAGTACTGCTCATAAAGGTTATAGATGTTGGGATCCTAATGGTAGATTATATATTTCAAGGGATGTTGTGTTCAATGAGTTTGAGTTTCCCTATTCTCAACTAACATCTTCCGATTCCTCTCCTGCTTCTAGTCAATCTTTGCATGATACAATTGTCATGTCACCACCTGTTATTTCAACTGTCTCTGATCAATGCAACATTTATAACAACAACACCAACTCTGTAACTACTCCTGTCTCTAGTTCTACTGACTGAGGGTGTTCCTACATCCTCTGAGTCTTCTAATAGAACTTCATCTCTCTCAGTATCCAATAATGATGTTCATATACAATCAGAACCAGCAGCTGCAGTACCTGAGCGTTGTATGGTGACTAGATCTATGAATGGAATATTTTGTCCCAAGGTATACTCTGATGACACAGAACCAAAAACAGTGACTGAAGCACTTGCCTCTCCAGTTTGGAAAAAGGCTATGGATGAGGAATATGCAGCACTGCTAAAAAATAAAACATGGCGGTTAGTATCATTGCCACCTAATAGGCAAGCTATTGGTTGCAAATGGGTATGGAAAACGAAGACTAATCCAGATGGCAGCACGGCAAAGTTTAAAGCTAGACTTGTGGCAGAGGGATTTCATCAGAAAGAAGGTTTTGATTTTAATGAAACTTTCAGTCCTGTGGTAAAACCAGTGACTATTCGAGTTGTTTTGTCTATTGTAGTAGCTCAAAATTGGAATATAAGGCAAGTTGATGTGAATAATGCCTTTCTCAATGGCACTCTTCAAGAAGAAGTGTACATGCAACAACCTCCAGGTTATGAACATAATAATAAACATCTTGTTTGCAAACTTGATAAAGCATTTTATGGGTTGAAACAAGCTCCTAGGGCTTGGTTTGAAAAATTATCAAGTGCTTTCCATAAACTTGGTTTCAGCAGCAGTAAGTGTGATCAGTCTTTGTTTATCAGAGTTACTAAAACTGATATCATTTATGTCTTAGCCTATATGTTGATGATATAATTCTTACTGGTTCTTTTGCTTCTAAGATTTCTGAAGTTGTGACAGCTTTAAATAAAGAATTTGCTCTCAAAGATTTGGGCAATCTTAGCTATTTTCTTGGGATTGAAGTCCATCGTTTGTCTAATGGGTCTTTGGATATGTCTCAAGCAAAATATGTCAAAGATGTGTTAAGAAAAGCAGGAATGATAAATGCCAAAGGAGTAGTTACACTTATGGTTTCAAATTTGAAACTTTTCAAGGAAGGTCCCAATGTTTTTGACGGACCAGAATTATATAGGTCCATTGTTGGTGCTCTTCAGTATGCTACAATTATTCGACCAGAGATAAGCTTCTCTGTGAATAAAGTCTGTCAGTTTATGCAGAATCCTTTACAGGAGCATTGGGTAGCAGTTAAGCGTATTTTGCGGCATCTTGCAGGGACAATTCACTATGGAATACGACTTGGTTCATCAACCTCTCGCTCCATTGTTGGCTACTGTGATGCTGATTAGGCATCTGACTGTAATGATCGTCGAAGGAGTACTAGTGGTTATTGTATATACTTTGGTGGAAACTTGATTTCTTGGTCATCCAAGAAACAACCAACTGTTTCTAGGACCACCACAGAGGCAGAGTATCGCAGCATGGCTTCTGCTGTAGCTGAAGTTCTTTGGCTTAAATTCTTATTTTCTGAATTAAGGGTTATATTACCTACTGCACCACAACTTCTGTGTGATAATCAAGGAACTGTACTAATTACTGCAAATCCAATTCTACATGCAAGGACAAAGCATTTTGAGCTAGACCTTCACTTTGTTCGAGAAAAAGCTATACGGAAAGAAATTCAGGTGTATCACATACCTGCCACCAGCCAAGTAGCTGATGGGCTGACTAAGCCATTATCTGGCTCCAAGTTTACAGACTAGATGTCTCCAGGTTGGATGGTATATCAAATCGAGGGGAATGATAGTGTAATAAAATAGTTATGATGTAACTAAAGTTTGTTAAGTTATAACAGAATGTAATCATCTGGTTTAGTTAGCACGTGATATAGCTCATGTATAAATATTGTACAGCTGTAATCATCAACACAAGAGAATATACCATTCTCTCATTTCTACTTCACTGATTTACTCTCTTTTCATTCTCTCTCTGCTTTATCTTTAAAGAGCACCCCCACTCATCTTTGGGACGAGCATCAAAACTAAATCCTTGCAATGTAAGGTCTTGGGTTTCTCCTAGTGTTTTGTCAAAGCGGTGTCTTAAGTTGGTATTTCTCCACTGAGAGAAGATAGGTGATGGCAGCTAAGGGTTTTGGTGCTTGTAGGCTGGGATTTCGTCCGACATTAGGAGGAAGGTGATCAGTGAAGGCAGAGGAAGGAATCGAGGATGGCTTTTTGACTATTTGAATAAAAGGTTGGAAGCGAAGCTCCATGGATTGGGGGTTTCGATATGCCTGAATAGGGAGACTCCCCGCTCTAATCGTCTCGGTGATTCACCGGAGGCTGGAGCTTTAAAGATGGTGGGGATTTAGTTCTTGGAGATCTCAAAAGACAATGGGCTAAAGAAATGGAATGGACTAAATTCAGGTTTTTCTAAATTTTGACCAGCCAGCAAAACACCATGAGGTTTAGGTTTAAGCTTGGGCACTACCTGGGTTTGGGGGGCGCTATGTTAGTGCATTTGGAGTCTTGGTCACCCTTGTTAGATGTTAGGAGTAGGATTTGTGTACTGTTTATGGAATTCCTTATGTGGGCATCTTATTGATTGTGGTTTTGACTTCTCTTGTAGGTTAATTTTGTTTGCATTGAGTGTTGGCTTACTTCTATTGTGATCTCTATTCCTTTGGAGTTTGTTCACAGACTTCAGAGGTTTCTTCACCTTCTTGAAGATGATTGTGGAGCTACTTATGTTTGGTGCATTTGCATCAAAGAGGGTAGACTTGGGAGAGCATGTCTTTGGACAACCAACCTTTATTGCTTTATCTTTTGATAATGGGGAATTTAAAGCTCATTCTGCTCACCATCAGCCTGCATTGGCTATGGTCGACAGTCCTTCTGGTGTTTGGCTTTTGTTTTGTTGCGCTAGTCTTTTCATGTTATCTGGTTATGTTTAAGTCTCTGCTCTTTTCTTCTTCCTCTGTATTTTCGTGCTCTTACTCTCTGCACTAAGGTTATGATATTAATGAAGATCAACCTTTCAAAAAAAAAAAAATGTTCCAACCAATATCACAGAAGAGTTTAGATGTTTTGAGCAGAAGGGTTTTTATGAATTGAAACGGTACATTGGAGCTGCCACGGGGCAATGACAAAATGAGGAGGCTAATTTTTTAGGGGTTTTAAGGATTGCATATAGGATGCGGGATGTCTTCTATTCATGTGATGTAGCAATTTTCATAAAAAAAACAACACTAAGTTAACGGCAAAGACTCCATAAAAAAATGATTAAGGATGTTAGATTTAGATTTTGAAACATCAGTATGGCTATTCACAAATATTCACTAATGGGATAATCCTTACTACACATTTTTTATAAGAACTCTAATAAATTATCCAGATTTTTAAATTTCATTAACATTAAATTTTTTGTAGAATAAGAATAAATTATACCAACTTCTTTAAATTTTTTAAGAATTGGTAAATTTTCTTTTTATTTTCTAGACATATACAACATTTTATTTAACATATGTAATAACTATAAAAATATGAAATTTTAGTAAATTATACAATTTTTATTTTCAATCAAGGTTTGTGTGCATTTCAAAAATAAAATTCTAATTCAGTCATGCCTGCATATAGTGGTGGAGATGATGGGGGGTTTGGGTTTAATTTAGTTTATTTTCTTAAGAAAGAAATAGAATGTAGGAAAAATATTGAGGTTTTGTTAGGGTTGATTTTGTTTTTTAAAATTTTTATTTTAGTATTTGTTGCTTCTAAATACTTAAAATTTTTACAGTTATTTCTAATATATATCATTAGTTTTAGGGAAAATGATAAAAAAATCCCTTCCAATTTGCAAAATCACAATAACAACTTCATGATTAGTATTAACATCTTCATGATAGGTATTAACAACTATCAACAACTCAAAATTCCTTATTTGAGATTTTGCAAATTGGAAGGGATTTTTTTTTATCATTTTCCCAGCTTTAGCTCCTTCTTCATAATTCTTCATTTTTTTTTTATTAAATTGATGATATCCATTGCACTGTGTCAGTGTGTTCTCTACGCACAACATTTATTATCAACAAATGTAATGTTGAGTATAGCTAATTTGTGAGAGGATATATAAAATGACTTTAATTTCTTAAATGGCTCCGGAGTTATTAATTTAATTTTTTTCTGTAATTTTTAATTTACCGTATATAATCATATACTCCTTCCGTCCCTATATATAAGAGCAAAAAATTTGAATGATTTTGTCTTTTTTTATAAGAGCCTGGCACAATTTGTTAAAGCATTTAATAAGTTTTTTCCCATTTTATCCATCATTATTCTCTTTATTCACATTCTCATTCATACTCATTTATAACACTATTATCACATTTCTCTCTCTTACGTAAATAAGGGCAAACTTGAGAAAACAAAATTATTTCAGACATATTTATCTCTCTCAATCACTTCCTTAATCTGTACTCATCTGATCCTATTTATAAGTCACTTCCAGCATGTTTCACACAGACCAAGAAAAGCCTTAAAACTCATTAACTTTCCACTAAAATCCAACAAATTTACAACTTTACCCATATTAAATATCCACTATACCACATGAAAATAAAGTCAACACATAATAAATGAAGGGTAAACTTGTACATTCATACTCAATATTCAATTAGGTGACTTATATATAGGACCAAATAAAACATTATCTCTCTGCCCTATAAATAGGACCAGAGGAGTATGATTTTTCCTCTTTGGCTTTTATAATAAGGGACGGAGGGAGTACTAATTAGACTCGGAATAACTAAATGAGGTTTATATGTATTAAATATCATTTTGGTCAATGAATTATTGCTTAAGTATCATACTCCTCTGATCCTATTTATATGGCAGAGAGAGTGTAAAATTTGGTCCTATATACAGGGTATATGATGTAATTTTCTTATAGATGTACAAAAATACCCTTATTAAATCATTAGTACTATTTCTTGTGCACAGTATGGAGTATTATTCTCTCTCCCCATGAATGATGATTTTGACTTCAAGTTTGTCTTTTTCCCATGCAAATTAAAGTGATACGTCCCTTCCATTCCTATTATCTCTCTTCTTTTATTCTCCCATAAACACTTCTCCTTCTTTTTATATTTTCTGCATACGTTGGCTCTTGGAAAATTTGTAGTTGTGTTTCTGTGTTTCATTTGAAGTTTTCCCATGGACAACCGAAATGAATCCTCAAATGAAAATGAAAAATCTTGCTTGTGGAACGTGAAGCGCCCACCTCGTGAGTTGGACTTTTTTTTTTTTGTTCTTTTGGCAACCATTGGAACTCGGTTTTGATTTGTCTTTGGTGGAGTATATGTTGAATACACAACCCATAAATGCTTATTTTAATATATTTTATATTTTTATTTTTAAAGTATTAATTAGGGGTAAAATTAGAAAGTTTTTATATTTTAAGATATATTTAATGAAATTTAAGGTTTTTCTTGGTCTGTATGAAACTTGCTGAAAATACCCTATAAATAGGATCAGAGGAGTATGACTCAAGTATTTATAACAAATATCTTGTATGTCAACTACTACTCTGTTTCTTATTATAAGTCCAACTACCACAATTTTTTTGTTTCAAAATATAAGTTCACTTTGGGATCAATTAATGCTACTGTGACTATTTTACCCTTATGTTGGAAATAGGAAAGATGAGAAAAAAAGGTTTATAATGTATAAAATATTATTTTAAAACATATTCTTAAATAAGGGCATAGTTGGATTTTTTTTTTTAAAATGGGTCATATTTAATTCTATAACTTCCACTATTTAATATGTGAAAAGTAGTTAAAGTGGATTTATAATAAGGAAGAAGTTTTAAAATTGAACAGGCCAATACGACCGTAAATTAACACCAAACGTCCTTTATGTCTTTAATTAAACAGTGTGTTTATGACATGAAAGTTTCTCAGGTCTCTCCTTCCTCTGCAAGTCCCAAGGTCAAATTCTCAGGTCTCTCCTTCTTCTTCAAGTCCCAAAGTCTGTTAGGAAGTTTTGCTAGACTTCGAATTTCTCTTTCAATTTTCGCACCTTCTCTCATCCAAGATCCCATCTTTTCAGAATCAACAGCTTGAATTAATCTGTGTCCACCAGTTGGCCAAATCACTATATTAAATGGATAGAATGAGAGTCAAGAAAATTTTCAGTTATGCAAAGAGTTGAGAGAATTCAAATTTTGAACCACGTCTTTCATTAAATCCTTCTTATCAATCTGTTCTTCTATCTCCGGCTAATAAAAGATGAAAAGAAATCACGAATCTTAACTAGGACAACCATTATTTCTTTTGTCCTTTTATTGTTTTTATCATCATTGATAGTTTTCTCTGTGACAAAGCCAGAGAAAAGGAAGTTAAAGGGCTATAATAGGAAATGGACCTATTCATTCAAATTGAGACCCAGAAATAGGTATCTTTCTGGAGAAAAAAAAAAAACTGAGAACTTCTAGACCCACAGTCCCACCCACAACAATCCTTCACCCACCATAGCATGGAGATGAAGAGACCCACTTTCACCAACAAGTGACTTGAAGAAAAACTACAAGAAATCGATCGAAAGCACAAGATCGAACCCTAGTCCCAACATTAGGCACACTAAATCAACTGGATCCAACCAGTTATACAAGCATATTATTCTAAAATTACCTTCTTGAACTTCTTCGACAACCGTACGTTCGCCAAAAACCTGAGAGAATTTCCAATTTCCTCATCACCACCTTTCATTTCGCCGGGTAAACGAATCAACGTCCTTTGACCAAAATTCCCCCCCCCCCCCAACAAAATCGTTTATCCAGGATTTTCTCTTAACAAGTGAGTGAATAATGGAATAGATTGAAACTCAGAAATCAAAACTTCACTCGCCAAATCACCATCTAAAACTTCTACGCCTTCTGGGCGCGACGTCAAAACATGATCTTTCCAAGCTCACCAAATCTATATCAAGCCAGTTCTGGCGTGTTGATCATTTCTTGCTCCGCCGCCTCAAACTCGGATCTTCGTTTCTTTGCTTCATTTCTGGTGTGGTTGGAGTACTGAGGAGGTGGTGGCCTTTGCGAGGAGGGTGAAATGGAAGGGTTTGAGAAGAAGATTATTGAGAGACCTGAAGATTATTTTTGGTTGAGGGTATTTTTGTATTTTCATGCCATAAACATACTCATACTGTTTAATTAAAGACATAATGGACGTGTGTTAATTGATGGCATTGGTGATTCTGTTCAATTTTAAAACTTAGTTGGTATATAAGATATTTTTTATAATTACTTGTATCAGGTGAGGGATGAAAATATGGTAGGCCTAACTAGGCTTTATCTAAATAGGCCTGAGCATGCAATAAAAATGTAAAGCTTAGGTCTGAACATGCGCCTATATATAGACTTTCTTTTTTGCCTGAGCCTGAGCCTCCAAAAAGTTTGACAAGACTTGTAAGCCTTTTTTAAATCATACTTAAAAGAAAACCTTTAAATAAGCTTAAAATCCTATAACTCTGATTCCATATATTACCTTTTAATCTATTTAAGGGTTTATGTATGTCTTAAAAAGTTTTTACGACCATGAAACTAATTTTTTTCTCTTGCTTTTATCATAGAAACTGTGAACGACTAATGAATAAAGGAGTTATGTTTTGTGTATGAATAATAAGGTGTTAAGTTTAGAATTAAAGTTAAATTAATAATGTTATAAATAATTCATATAACTTATTTTATATTAAATATCATAAGATAAATTTAAAAAAAAATAAATAGGCCAAGCCTGTAGGCTTATAGGTTAGGCCTTCCGAAAAAAAGTCTGGCCTATTTACTTAAATATGCCTAACAACAAGCTTGATAATGAGCCTGACCTATTTACCAAAAAGGCCATGCTAAGCCTAAAGTAGGCTAGGTCGTAGGCCACTGATAAAAGCCTGACCTATTCCCACCCCTAGGTGATACTTAGCTAATAGTTCATTGGCCAAAATGATTTTTAACTTAGGTTTATACATACTTGAAACATGGGATAAGACAGATTTAATGCAGTATTTTATAATTTAGCATGCCAAGTGCCTGATACCATAATCATATACATAGATTGATCAAATTTGGGATAAACAATATAAAATGGTAACACCTAAGGAATGGAGATAGATTAAAAAGTTGAGATGAGATGAGATGTTCGATGGGGATTGTTCACGTCAGCATTTAAATCTTCATGCAGCACGGTAGATCTTCTAATTTCTTTCTAGTGCTATGTAGATTCTATTGGCGGCAACACCTGCGAATAATAAAATTATAGTTCGAGTCACGCCCTCAGTGGCACTACTTTTAGAAGATATTTTGCAACCCCTTAGTATATTAGGAAGCTACATTTTCTAAGATTAAACGAACCCTCCTTGCACAAAGAAGGGTGAAGGAAGGAAGATAACCATAAAACTCAGAGTAAAAGACAGAAGAGGAGAACTTGGGGATAGATCGAGCTCGATGTTGCCTAACCTTAGTGCTCTAACTACCTTCCACTACTGACCTTAATACATTTCCTTTTATGGGTAGAAACATGTAACCGTTGGTAGATTAAAGAAGGTTTTTTTATACATATATAATTAAAATGACCGTTCCAAAACATTTATTCATGGTGGTTTAATTTGATGCAATTAAAGCTGTTAAAACCGATCAATAAAGTTATGTAACTGGCACATAAATATTCCAACGGTCATCTTGAACGGTCATAATTCAAGAACTCCTCTTTCCAGGCTTTTTGTTATATACTAGGGCATTTCCATTCTTGAGTTATGTGATACTTCTTCTTTTGACATGCTAATTGTAACATCCTAGATTTTAATTTAAAAATAAATTGGATTATTACCCCAAAATTTTTAAAAGAGGCAATAAAGATTTTAGAGGTATCACTTAAATATTTGAAAGCATTATAAATAAATTTGCAAAGCACTTTTAAGGATTTTAAGGTGTATTTCAATTTAAATTGAATTGAAATAATTAGGCGTTTATCTTTAACTTGAGAATATTTTATGGAAATTACTTTGAAGTTAGAACATTTGAAAAACCGTAATTAGATGCAAGGATTTACTTTTGGCAAAAAAAAAAAAAAGTTGCAAGGATTTACCTTTAGAAATAATCCTTAGTTAAAGACCTAAACTAGAAAATAAATATGAGTTTTGTTTTAAGTAATTAATTTTTATTATTGCAGACACGAAAAATTAAATTAATAAAGTTTGTAAGTTTAAATAACGGACTTGATTAATTAATATTACATTAGCATCCTTCCATATCTTTGAAAATATTCAATGGAGATTAAAATTTGAATATACATTATTTGACTTTTATTGAACAATATTTGAATAGCGGATATACACGAAAAATTATTATTATAAAGTTTGCTAGCGAAAACTATTTTGTTAGTATGAACTTACTTTATATCTATCGCACATAATTTTAATTAACAACATAATTTTAAGAAGGATAAAAACCATTACTTATTTATGGACCTGTACGTTAAACATTATTTATTTAATACTCTTGATTTATGTCCCTAATTTATGGACATGTATGTTAAACATTATTTATTTAATACCTTTCAAAAGACTTCCAAACATTTGTGTACTTAGCCATAGCAAAATTTTAAATAACTATCAAAATTCAAAGAATTAATTGGCAATCAATGACCATTATTCAAAGAATCGATGACCACTATTCAAGGCAAAGCACAATTTTACAATAATAACTTATTTCTTGAGATTCTGTAGACGATTTTCCGTGACAACAAATTTTGTGTTTTAAGAATAGATATAAATTCTAACAAAATAACGAATTTCACATCAACACTAATATTGAAGTAGAATAAGTTTTTAGGAAAATAAAAAGAAAGAAAGCACAATAAGTTTAACATTTATGTGATCATATGGTAATACAATACGGAATTATTTAAGTTTAGGTTAAGATTTGCGAACGTGACTTTTTTGCGAAAGAGGTTAATATTATAGAGTTTCGTTCATTCCCAACCCACCATTAAAAAAGGAAAAAATAGTTTTTATGAAAAAAAGAAAGAAAGAAAGCACAATAAGTTTAACATTTATTTATTTGATCATATGGTAATATAATACAGAATTATTTAAGGGTAGGGTAAGATTTGTGAGCGTGACTTTATTGCGAAAGAGGTTAATATTGTAGAGTTTCGTTCATTCCCAACCCACCATTAAAAAGGAAAAAATAGTGCCTTATAATGATAATATAACTCATAATTGATATAAAACACTATTGACTTGGTGACTTTATTGCAAAAGAGGTATATGTGTGGTTTGAAAAAGTTGTCATTAATCATTAAATATTTGTTTGAATTTGTGAATTGAAAGAATTAATTTAGGTGATTTTGTGTTAATGGACATCTGATTAGAATGAACAAATTGACGTTTTTTTATCAAAGAATGAATTTTTTTAGGTGATTTGTGATTTCTTAATGGGTTAAGTTATTATTTTTTGGTTTTGAAAAAATTTGGTTTTCGATTTCGGTTTAGTTATTAAAAAAATTAATTGTTAAAACAAAAAAAAACAGAAATTTATATAATATATCTATATTTAATATAAAATATTGACTCTTATATGATGATTATTGGATATTATAATATATATTTTTTATAATTAATATATACTAAATATGTTTTGTAGATAATATTAAACTCAAAATTCATTTAGTATTTAATAAATACTAAAATATATATTCATTAAGAATGATATTATATGATAGGACGGAGAGAGTATGATTTAACCTAAGCCCCAAAATCTACGAACACTGTGATATTAATAACTAATCTCTACTAGTCCAGAGTGTTCTAGGAGGATCCAGTTCTCAAGCCCTTCACAACCTCAACTACTCGCAATTAGACCACCAGGGTTAATGTGGAAGGGCAAGCCAAGTGTATGCGGCTCACAGCTACAAGTTCAAATGGATAAGATCATCACAAAGAGTAATGTAACAGCAAATTCAAAGAAGACTTCGTTGTAGGAAAATAGGCTGAATATGTGTTATGTTTTTTTTTTTTTGGTAAATCTATCACTGAAACTTGTGCTTTTGATTTTGATTATGCCATGTTCACAATATGTTGGAAACATGTGCTTTGGTCTTTTGCTCATGCTTTTGATTTTGATTATGCCATGTTCAAAATATGTTGGAAATATGTAAAAGAATCTCTTAGTAGATGGGTGAAATTGCACTAGGTGCTAATTTTACCCTTAAATAGTTTACCGTGTTAATTGCTTCTCAAAAATTAGTTCGTTATGTTGGACGCACCTTTATCCTAATAATTTTCACAAAATTGGATTTTTTTTTTCATGGAGAAACTCATAAATTGTGTGATTCTCAGAGATTTCCTTTTCGATGTTGATGAAATTGTAAACATGAGCTAATGACACTCAGGCAAAAGAAGAAGAAGAAGAAGAAGCTAATGACACTAACTCAATCGTCACTAACCGCACTTTACCCTAGCTGCATATAAAAGTTTCCTCGTGAAGTAATCCATGCTATTAGGAGTGTGATTACATTCCTTGCTCAACAAATAAGAACTAACACATGGGTGACACTTTTTTCTGCTCAATTGTTTTCTTAGGATAAGTTTGCTAGATAACCATTACAACTTCAACTTTATTGTTTCCAGTTTTAATTTTAAGAGAATTGAAGGGATTTTCTTTTTTGAAAATCCTGATTTAGTAGTGAACGGCTTAGTGGGACCAGTGAGCCATTCATTACCTATAAAGTAAATAAAGTCAAAAAGAAAACATGAGGTCCATTGTGGGAGCTCTTAAGACCCACATCGGATGGGAGTATATGTGTTAACGTATAAAGTAGGACATTCGGGATGTTTGAGTACCAATCTTATTAATTGGTTTTCCCTTTATCCTTTGGTCCGAAATTGATTAAAAAGAAAAAGAAAACATGAGGTCAAAACAAAAGTAAGCCATTCATTATTAAAAATTGTAAATTATATTACTCATTCCAGTCTTAATTATAAGATCAAGTTGACTTTTTTTATGGAGGTTAAAGAAGCAAATTAGACCATTAAATTATAGCATATGTTACATATAGTTAGATTATAGGTTAGTTTATAAGTAAAATACATTAGTTTTGAGGGGAAAAAAGATAAATATAAAAAATTTAAAGTGGTTTATTTTGCAACTTTAATTTCTCCAAAAAAAGTCAACTTGATCTTATAATTAGGATTGAAGGAAGTGTTTATTTTCCTCATGTTTTAAATTGTGAATTATAATCGTAACTGTTTAGCACTTTCAACAAGAAATAGCAGGTCAAGAATAAATTAATACCTTTTCTTCCATATAAACCAAAATAGCCATAAAATCAATGATAAATTGTGGTTAACTGAGCCTATTTAGACTGTTTTATTTTATTAGCCATTCAATATTTTATAGGAATTAATTGGTTCTATCTTGAATATTTCTAATTAAATCATTTAATATATTTTTTTCATATGTGATTATTTGATATACTTTTATTTGGTGAATATTTTTAGAGATTAATTGAATATCAATTGTGCTTAAATAGATGTATCTCTATCATCTCAATTTTTGTTGTTGGATAAAGATGTGTAAATAGGAGTTAGTGAGTTTTTTTGGCATAAATTTTGTACACTATTTCATTTCTTTAAAGAAGAAACATCGAAATGTAGACATCATAAGATCCACATAAGCTCCACTCAAGAGCAACCAAAACCGAAAAATTCTCAAATCTAAATCAGAAACCAGAAACTATAAAAGAAACAAAAGTATAAGAAAGACCAACATTCAAAAGAGTTAGGGAGCTTAAGGGTAGTTTTATCTCACAAATAGAAGTAAAAATATATAATAAAATGGGGATATATTAGTAGTGCAGTAGAATGATATACCACTAAGATCTAGGCAATGTTTTAAAAGCTAGACCGAAAGTCAAGTCAGAAAGATGAGCGGGTCATGGTTCGAATGTTTGGAACGGTCAAGCCATTCGGTCGAGCCAACGACGTAATAATTAAATTAAAATATTTTTATATATAATGCTCATATAAGATAATGAAGAATAATATGGAGAAATAAAAATATTTATCAACAAAATTACTCCATCCGTTTAAAAAATATGGCCTATTTGGGGAGGGGAGCTTATTACTAAATATAAGACATTTTTTTATCAAGTTTTCCCTAAATTTTCCCTATTGATGCTATTCAATAATAAATAAGCAAGAGACAGATGGTGGGAATAAAGTTGGGTGGTTAGAATGTTTTGGTAATATCATGTGATTTTAACTAACTTAACTAAAGGGTAAAAAATGCACATGTGATTTTGTCAAAAATTCATCCAACACTAAATGTTTTTTTTTACCAAAAATACATATGAACTTTCAAATTGGATCAGAAATACACATTTACTGTTAAATCAGGGTAAAAAATACACATATGATTTTGTAAAACGGTTTGTCTAGTACCAAACGCTTCCTTTTGGAATATTATGTAAATGTGACTTTTGATCCAATTTGAAATTTCATGTGTATTTTTGGTCAAAAAGATAAAAAATTGGTGCTTGACAAAATCATATGTGTATTTTTTACCCTTAACTCAATTTTTAATCTAATCAAATTATGTAAATAGATCTTATATTTAAGAATAAAGGGAGTAATAAATATTGATGAATTTAATATATTTTTCTTCTTCGTGATCTTCACTTGGTTTCATTTACCAAAAAAGCTTTGAAAATGGAGGAATGTT
The DNA here is from genome assembly GCA_037074515.1 of Mimosa bimucronata. Classification (NCBI taxonomy): domain Eukaryota; kingdom Viridiplantae; phylum Streptophyta; class Magnoliopsida; order Fabales; family Fabaceae; genus Mimosa; species Mimosa bimucronata. The sequence goes on along the minus strand of CM073445.1, from coordinate 22,936,344 downwards.
GACCCATTTGATTTCCACAAACCCACTCGGATCCCATTTCAATGCTAAGCACCTTGATGAGTGTTCTGTCCCAACATTATATGCACCATTTATTTAATAGAAAGATCATCATAGTGGTTCAAGGAAATTTAATTTCAGCATTCAAACTTTCTTCTTTTTTTAATCAACATTCAAACTTTATGTTACCACCTCTTATTCTTAATATAATGTCCGATTGATTAATTTAGGAAGATCTAAAAAGCTAAATAAGCCAATTGAGTAAGTATTAGTTCATAAGTCATACGAATTAGTTGAAGAAAAATAATAAGTATAAAATAAGAAATGTTTTATATTTAAGACTAAAAGTCAATCACAACTAGTTTTAAAAAATTGAAGAAGTGGGGATATAATTTTTTTTAGTAGATAAATGTAAGATAAAAAGGTAAGAAAAATTAAAACGCCAATTATATAATTTATATGTCTTACTTATATCTTATGTTTTTATTTTTCCTAAATATGAAATATAAATTATATAGTTAAGACATATAAATCATATAATTAAAATGCACTGAATGAACGATCATGATGGTCTTTCTATTAAATAAATGTTGCAGATCATGTTTAGCGCCAATCACTCAACGAGGCGCTTAGTACCGAAATGGGATCCCACTATCACCACCACAACATAGGGTGTGTTTGGATGGACTTCTGAAAAAGTGACTTATAGATAAGTCAAACTGAAAATAAGTCAGATTGTGTAATGAGATTTATGTTTGGATGGGCTGTTAAAAAAAGTGACTTATAAGTCATAAGTCATATTGTGTAATGAGATGTATGTTTGGATGGACTTTTGAAAAAGTGATTTATTTTTGGGTTAGTTGTGATTTGATGTGTAAAATAAGTTAGAATTGTGGGGTCCACCAAAAAAGTGACTTATAAGTCATAAGTCATAAGTTGAAAAAAAGAACTTATACTTATTTGACTTATAAGTTATAAGTTACTTATTTTTATAAGTCGAGATAAACATGCTCATAAGTCATTTTCTGAAAATAAGTCATTTTTTATTAAAAAAAAGGACTTATTTAGCTGCAAGTAGGCGAGCCAAACACACCCATAGTAATCATCAAATCAAGAATGGGATTATGCAATGACTTCTGCTTCTTGTTGATGATGAACTTCATAATAAAAAGAACATCATCTCCCTAGGAATTTTAGATCGATATCGAAAATGAGCTACCCAGTGAGGGCAGTGAGACGCTGAGTTTGTCATGCCAAAAAAGAAGCTATCCTAAGTACGATGGTAGTGCTAGAATTATGTAGACACACACACAAACACATATTTATAAATAAAGTTGTTTTTTCTATAAAAAAAAATTACTTAACTCCAATGATGAGACTCTATTTCTATATTACAAACTTTTAATCTTTTCTTCATTTATTCAAAGTATAACTTCTTCTTTTTTTCCCTTTTATATTACTATAATAGGTAGGTGATCACCACAAGGTTAGCCTCTCATATTCTGATAACGTAGTCACATGTACTGCTATGTGGAAGAAATTCTTTATAGATTGGTGTACACTTTATAATCATAACAGAGACACTCCTTATCTCAACATGTTCTAGTTTCTCAAACAATACGGTTTCTATCAAAATTGGGAAGGTCACTCTAATTGACAAAAGGTTAATGTCTGGTGTCTTGATTAAATAATTCTCGTTTCAGTCCACAAAAAAAAATTAAGTGATTCTCGTGTCTTTTCTTCTCATTTTTCTCTTGAACTACCAAATTGTTATCAATAATATGTTCACTTTCTATTGCTTCTCATTTTCTTTTGTGAATTTGGATCCAGCCAATTATTCATAACATTTGTGACATTTATGCATTAATAGTAGGCATGAATGTATGTAATTCTCAATCATATACCCCTTCTTTGGTTAATGTAAGACCCATGGGCTTTTATTTGATGATTAAAAAACTTAAATAAACTACTAAATTACAAGTTATAATGTTTGTTACATATTATTAAATTGCAAGTCAGTTTATACGTTAACTAAATTAATGTGAAAAAAATGATAAATATAAATATTTTAAAGTGGTTTATTTAACATCTTTAATTTCTTCAAAAAAATCAACTAGGTCTTATACTTACTCAGATCCTAAATTTAGGACATATTTATTTAATCTAATTAAATTAAAAATATTAACTAAGTTAGTCAATTAGTGTGGCATTTTTTAAAAAAACAAAACAAAACACTTCAACTATCTTCCTTAATTCTTTTACTCTCATTCTCTCTTACTTAATTATTGTTGATAATAGTTGCTGAATTTTAGTTCGACACCAATAGTAAAATCTAGAATAATTTCTGAATTTTTGTGAGAATATTTGTTTATTATTAACTTAAGATCCAGGTGCAACCAAACTAAACTTTTTTTGTTAAAAAAACTTATAAGCTAACATTTGCAGATTTAAACAAATAAATAATGTATTTATACCCTAACTGACAAAGAGTCAAATGTTATTGCTCTTAGACAGACAAATACAAATATATATTAGATATATATAATTAAATAGCCCAGAAATATAATATATGCATATTTATTTATAATTTTATTATACAAACTGTCAAATTTTAATCGGAGGGTTCTATAAGTGTAAGGGAATTTTAAATATTTGTTTAATTATATTTTAAGTCATTTTTAAAGTTATTTACTACAATAAAAAATCATAAATGTTTATACATGGGTTTGATACCAACAAATGGTATCAAAGGCTCACTTTCTTCAAAACAAATCAAACTATTGCAAGCTTTGATACCAAACTTTATGATAAAAGGTTATGTTTTCTTAAAGGGAATAAAGTGATAGAAAAGTTCTATGGGGTGAAATCACTACTTTATACTCATCATAAATGAAATCTCTATTAAAGTGAGAGGGTTAAAATAGTCATTTAATCTACCATTAATCATTTAACTCTGCTCCCATCTCTCTCCTCTTGCACTATCCTTGCCTCACCCTCATCTCTTTCAAGGAGTGCGCAATGTCTATAGGAGGTTTGAGAAACCATTACCGCTGGAGCAGATGAGCATCACTGGAGCTTATTACAATCATAAGCATCACAACTGATTATATATAAAAAAACAAAGACCTATGAAGTACATGTTGTGCATGGTTTCTTAAAAAATCAAATCTTAAGTAAAATACTATATACAGATATTGTAGATGGTGGCTGAAAAGTTAGAATAAGAACTTTTAGGCGCCATTAATGATGCTATCACCAAGAAGATTGAAGAAAGCAGTTTAGAATAAGAAGGTCCAGTCGCCATTAATGATACTACCACAACGAAGATCGAAGAATGTAGCAGGATGAGGAGAGAGGTATTCCTGATTGCCATGACGCCTATTGCCCACAGTATAGTCGTTGCGCGCTCCTTGGATGAAGAATAAAGAGATGAGGATGGGGAAGGATTGTTTAAGAGGGGAGAGCAAGCTACAAGAGAGACATTTCACAAATTCATCCACACCTATAATACTGGCTACCAGGCCCCTTTATACTGTATATCTCAAATTCCGTATTTGCTCCAATGAAATTCATTCAGTTTATGGCCATAGCATAATCCAAGCCCAATAGTATTTTTCATATATGATAGAGCAGGTCCAAGTCTACTTTCACCCTTGGTCAGGACAGGATCGTGCAAGAGGAAAAAGATGATGACATGATAAAATGCTAGATTAAATGACTTATTTTACCCTCTCACTTTTCATTGATAAGGGCAAAGTAGTCTTTTCACACCACTTTATTCCTGTTACAATAATACAAGCACATGAAGAATGAGTGAACAAATGATTATGATATATCAAATTGTATATATGTTGTTGATTCAACATGTTGAATGTATTTATTTATAATGAAAGTCACATGGAAGCTTTCGGTGGTCCTTCTTATCACTGGTAAGATAGAAGAGATTCTCCTTATAATCCTCAGACTATTTATATCGGCATAATAGTAAGAATGTCTATCATTCTCCAACGACAAAAAGAAATGAAACACAGTTAAAAATAAAGGCTATTTCTAGGAAACTAAATTTATTTGCGTCTATCTTTTTTAAATAATTATCTCAACTTATGAATGACTTATTTAATTTGGCCAATACCAAAAGTGATCAAACTCTGGCACATTAGGCCTTTTTTAATAAACACATTAGCTATTCTCCGTTGCTAGAAACCCACACATTCAAGTTTATTTTAAAATTAGTAAAATAAGTTAACTGAAAATATTTTAAATGAAATAAGTATTAGAAAAATATGAATGATAAATTATTTTAATTTTAATGGTAGGAAATGGGATAAGTTATATATGAAACACTAGTATCCTTAATTTAACTTTTTAAATTTGGTAATTAAATAAATTTTTGAAACTAAGGTAGGGAGATATACAACTCAACCAAATATTAAGGTTTTTTTTTATGATAAAAATGCGTACAGAGCATCCCCAACAAATTCTTAATTAGGCCAAAAGTCTTTATTGGAGAGTTTTTAATTCATTAATTTTATATGTATGCTCTTAAAATATATTCTTTGTATTCACTAAATTTGATGATTTTTTTTTGACATTTTATTATATCTTGATATCTTTGAGTATCCACATTTTTGAAAAATAAATTATCATTAATTATTAAAATATTTATTATACTTTAAAATTTTCGGATATCTATATACTTTTGTGACATTATATTTATCACATCTAATTATTTTCAAAAGCAGCCCAAAGTGACTTCTCAAAATAATAAGAAATATTTTTTTATCCAATAAATTTTTTATTTTTTAAAAGTGAAGGGGCCAAATTTAGATTTGAGAATTTTAGATAGATTTAAATAGGATTCTCCTTATACACAAATGTGTAGAGATATAATTTTTGCCATCAAATTAATGACATACTCCCTCTGGTCCTCAACATAAGATCAAATTAACTCTGTTTATAGATATTAAAGATGTTAAATATACTAATTAATGATATCATATGTTACATGTTATTAGATTATAAATAAATTGTCATAAGAAAAGATTATAAATAAATTTATTATTCTGTTCAAAAATGGTGAATATCAATACTCTAAAGTCATTTATTATTTTTCTTCAATCCACTAAAGAATTAACTTGATATCATATTTAGAGACGGATGGAGTAATATTTATAATGCAAAGAAATAGGAGGTAATTATGGAATATTCTAGAAATCTAAAGCTAAATACAAATAACAATTAATAAAATATGGCTAAATATTTTCTAATAAAAATTATAATCAAATCAAATAAAATAATATTTTTTCCTGATAGTAATAACTAAATATGACATTTTCTGGGAAAAATAGACAAAATAAATGCTGGTTTAATTCTTCGTTGTTTTAATTTTTTAAGGAAAAATGATATTTTTTGAAGTGCGTGCAATAATGAAGAAACACATTCCCTTGTTGCTATTTGTGAGTATTTACTTCTTATATATCCCACTGTAACAAAGTTTCTTGAATCAAAAGCAAAGGAAGCCCACGTGGGAATATTTTCAGTTATTGTTCATTCAACTCAATCAATTATTAAGCGCCATCTAATGATATAGATATATAAAGACCTTTGTTTTTTTAAAAAAAAATTTAAGAAAATAAATCTGCAACTCCCCTATCACCGTATGTACTATCACCACTATGTCCCTATTTATAAATACACCTTATCTAATTCACACATATCAAAGAAAGGTAGTTAAGTCATTGGAAATATCCACAATTGATGAATCTTCCTAATTCTACCCCCATTTAAGAATGAATATTACATTCTCTTTCTACATTTATCAACCTACTCTCTCTCACATTAATAAGAGGTAAAATAGTACCACCCACATTAATTGCTCATAAGTGGACTTATAGTAAGGAACAAAACTTTTTCACAAACTGGACTTATAAATAGGAACATAGTAGTATTAAATTATGGTTGTTTTCCTTTTCATGATTCGTTTATAATTATGAAAGTCTTATATATGGGAACCTCTTTTATCAACATCGCAGGCATTATAACTCCAGAAAAGGAAGCAACACAGTTTTTCAAAATAACAAGACGTATATCTCCGTGCGTTGCACGGTATTAATGTTTTTGCGAAGAAATATTGTTCCTCCTTCAATTGTATGGAAATTCATAATTTGTTTATGACAGTTGATTTGGAGTAATACATCTTGTGAAAAAAACTTGTTGGATGGAATGGATGCATAACAACAAATATTGCATGTAAAATGTTTTCATTGAACTGTGAAAGATTACATGTGTGAATTGTGTTTGGTGATTATGTGCTCAGGTCTTCTTACTTATATGAAGTGTTTTTGTATCATTTTCAATCATGTAATTTCTCTTTGTTTTTGTGGTACTAATCCTAATGTTTGGTTTTATTGGCTTATTTAATAATTTTAAACAGAAATGTGCTTAATTTATAGTTTTGATGTTGAGCGTTGATTTACCATTCAAGCATTATTGTTCTCTTCTTTTAAAGCTAAAATTACATTTAATCCTTTAAGTTTGTATTAAATATCATTTTTGAAATCTGTTCTATTCTCCCTTAGTCCCCCTCTGTTATGAAATTGTAAAGAATGTTAAATAAGTACATGATCATTTTATTAGTGATTTAAGGTAATTGATTAATATTTAGTATTTGATGGTATGATGAGAATAAAATTATTTTTTAATTTTTTATTCCAACCTGTCTGACCTACTAACTCTTGACCTACCACATCCATCAATTCACATGTAATCAGTACCAGTTTCATTACCTTATCTTTGTGTTATCCTCATAATTTGTGAACCAAATGTATCCTATCATGTGTTAATTGTAAGATCTTTTTTTTTATAGACGTGTTAATTGTAAGAACTGTGATACAACCAAAGGGGAATTGGTCATGCAAAGTAGAAATATAACTATATAAGGAATATGTTTTATTTTACCTATTTATTATTATTGATATTGTTTTGATTTTTGTGTTTAGTTATTTAACATTGGTGATACCGATGATTACTTATGATGTAATATTTAGAAAAATAAAAAGCATTCCTGGATACATGAAATTAAGATCGTCATGAAAATAAATTAATTTTTTTATGCCATTAATTTGATTGGGAGTGGATACGTAAAGCCAACAATTATGATCATGATATGTTTCCTATGTAATAATATGTTAATATGTTTCCTTAACAAATCTCATTGAATTATTATTATTATTATTATTATTATTATTATTATTATTATTATTTTAATTTATTTGTTCATGGAATATTCATTACATGATTTAAGTCACTTATTTGTTGCCTAAAAAAATATCATTTTGAAAACCTTAGTTTTAAGAATTTGCTTGCAAGAGGAATTTGGAGTGGTTGAATGAAACATTTGGAAGAGGATACAGAAGGGGAAGTTTCCAAGATAAATGGAAAGAATTTGAAAGCTCATCATTATGCCTCTGTTATATCATCAATTATTGATTACTCCTTCCGGTCCTAATTATAAGAGCCAGTTGACTTTTTTGGAAAAATTAAGGATATAAAATACACCATTTTAAATTGTTTATATTTGTCTTTTTTCCTCAAAACTAAGTTATTTTACTTATAAACTATCATATAATCTAATTACATATCACATATGCTAAGATTTAGAGGCTTTGTTTCCTTAATCTCCCAAAAAAAAGTCAATTGGCTCTTATAATTAGGACCGGAGATAAAGGGAATTTTAGGAGCTGATTGGCCTTTTATTAGAGCCTTTGTCACGAGGGGGAGGAATGCCTCCTTTTCTTTTATATTATTTTCCCTCCTTTTATTTCTTAATAACCACTAGATTTTCTTTCAATGGTTCAGATTTTGTGTTTATAATATCATTATTGATAACAGTTTTTAAATGGAAATTAATTTACTTAAAAGGATGGATTGATTATAGTTTTTAAATGGAAACTAATTAACTTAACAGAATCAATATTTTAATTGGAATTAAGGAAGATTTTAAGCCTTATCATGGAAAGATCATGAGGGGGTTGGCTATTCTCTTCTTCTCTTACCTTTCTCTTCCCCTCCTTTTTTCTATTCCCACCTTTAGATTGAAATTTCGACGATCCATATTCAAAGTTTTCTAAAAATTATATTTTAAATATTTTTTCATTGATGTTTTAAACTTTTATAACTAAAATTTTGTAGTTTCAATTTATTTAGGGAGAATTGCACATAGGTCCCAAGTAAGAGAATTAATTTCAGACAGGTCCATTGACAACTTCTTCACTTGTTAACCAAGGCTACTACAGTTGTTAATAGTTATCATTAACAACTCATTGGGATCTCTATGAAATTAATTATATTACTTGGGACCTATATACAATTGTCTCTATTTAGTTATTTATTAAATAATTTAGCATGTTATTAGTAATTTTACAAAACATTAAATCTGGACAATTCAAGTTCCAATGTAAGGGTTGGAATAGAGAGGAGGAGGTGAAGGGGATATTAAGAAAATATGATGAAAGCCAACCCTGACAATGACGACGTGATCATGAGATTTAGGAAGATATATTGAATGAGTATTTAATAAATTGATATAAGTGGAGTGAGTTTTTGATCAATAACTAATCAATAGTCTCTTAATGGCTAATTTTAGCCTTCAAATATTAAAAACAAATCTATTTGTTTTTAGTGGTAATATAATAGGTAATAATATTTACAAGGAATTTTAAGTTAATACAGCATTGATAAAAAAAACGAAATTATGCAGTGAACTGTCCAGATTTGAAACAATTTAATTAATTAACATTGATATTAATATTTTAAATAGTAACTCTAAAAAAATCAATTGTATTTATTTTACCTTGATACATCAGTAATCCTTTCTTAATTGTAAAATTGGTGATTTATAACAACCTCTTTAATTTTTTATTCAAAACAATCTCATTAATTAAAATAAGCATATGTAGGTTGTCCAATTAGGATCTTTCAAGAAAATGATAAGGATTTTATCTAAGATTAGGATTTAAATTTCAATTTGAAACTCCTAACCCTTTACCTTTCAAATCAATAAAAAATTAGAGCAATAAATAAATGTTGTCAAACTTTTGAAGCCTTTATCTTGAACTATGGGGCTCTAAATAGAACAATTATTGTCCTCATATGACGTTAAGGATGAGATCTAACCAAACACATAAAACTTTCCAAGAACCCAATAATACATTCCTATTAGAAAGAACGTTTTGAGAAAAATACGATAAATCAAATCAATTCCAAAATTAATCAAACTTTGTAGACTCGTGGACATACATAGAAGCTTTAATCCGAAAATCAGGATACACTCCCACTTCCACTCAATGAGTTTTGATTTTACAAATATTTGTAGAAAAGAAATTTATATCACCAAATAAATTAAGGCTCAATGGGAGTATCAATATCTCACTACTACAAAAAACAGTATTTACGTCCTCAATTCACGTCTCTTTTTTAAATATGAGATGTAATAAAAAAAAGGCGGTGGTAAAATTGTAAATATGTGAAAAAGTTTCAACGTCTCTTTTTTAATTATGAGACATGAATTCTAACAAAAAAAAGGGTGGCAAACACGAAAATACGAAAAAAGAACGAAAAAAGAAACGGGAAGCAGTTTCCACGTCTCATAAAATTTATGAGACGTGGTTTCCTAACTTTTCACGTCTCTTTTTCATAAATTTTACGAGACGTGGATTCTCTAAAAAAAATACTTTTCACGTCTCATATTTTTTATGAGACGTGAAAAGTTTTTTCCACGTCTCACAAATAAAAATGAGGCGTGGATTTCTACGTCTCGTATTTGTTGATGAGACGTGAACTAGTTTCTTTCCACGTTTCGTTTACAATTGTGAGACGTGGATAATTCTGCATTCCTTTCTCCTCTCAAACCATCACCTCTCACCAAACCATTCATTGTCACCGTTCTTCCTCAAACCTAAGCCACCCTCTGCGCATCGCCTCTCATCCATTGTTGTCAAACTCGTAAGTTGACTCTCCGATTTTACCGTTTTTATGGCTCTACCTAACCAAAACGTGTCACGAATCACTTAAATTTGTATTAGCTGTAAACTCAGTAAAAACTCACGAGTTTACCTACCGAATTTACCGTTTTTACGTTTTTACCTTATAGAAAATCGTGTTAACTTGCTATAAATATCATATTTATTATTTTTATTTGACTATATTCAATGAATTTATATATAAATTTCGTAGAAATTTGTTTATTGAGTTAGATAAAGTATGAATATTTATATATTTAATATCAACTATTTATATCTAAAATATATTCAAGTCAAATTATTATTATTTTTTGTATTTTTTATTTAATTATATACTGGAAACACATATTTATTAATAAAGATAAACTCTTACGAGTTTACGATTCGATTTTACATTCTTCTCACGAGTTTACTTAAACTCACGAGTTTCTTGCTCTCATCATTCTTTCTTTATCGGTAACCATTTTCAGCATCTTGAAGCAGAACGGCGTCATATCTGACGGCATCACCTTCGACGAAGGCTTTAGTCACCCTCCATGCTGACGGATCTGCGAGGAAGGATACCTTTGTGCCCACCAGAGAGATCCGCCATAGCTGCTTCTGTTTGGGGTTGACATAAGAGGAAGATCACGTAGATCTATGCCCATTCTTTGCTCGTTGATTTCCCACTTTCTATCCATTTCTGCTTCGCTTTCTTCCCTCTCTCATAGATCGCTTAGATTGAAGTGCATATTCCGGCGGCAGGAAATTCAAAGATTCAGAGTTCCATATGGGTCGACCTGAACCATGCGTCCTCTTCTTAGACTTTCGTTCACCCTCATCTGGACGAGTATGTCAAAGAGGTAACTTCGCATTCTCTCCTGCCTGCATTTCATAATTGTTTTGAGCCCTATCACTTCGCTGAAACGCCAATCGATTGTAATGCCTAGTACATTCTTTTGTTATCTCACCACAGTTCCGTGTGTTGAAATTTATGAATAACGAAATTCAATTTCCCTTATTTGCGCAAATATTATCAGGGTATGTTGTTTTTGTTTTCTGTATGCATGTTGGTTGTCCGAATTTTCGTTCTTGCCTTTGAACTAAAATATGTAGTGGTTACTTACAATCTTTTTATCTGCAAGGATATTTTTGTTGAAGATTTTATAATATATATTCCTAATATCTTGATCTTTTCAGAGCTCCTTCTCCTCCATCATTTGCTTTAGAAGTATTTGTTCATTGTGAAGGAGAGACGAGATTTAGGAGACTTTGCCAGCCTTTTCTGTACTTGCACTCTTCATCAAATGTACTAGAAGTAGAGGTATTTGCTGCATTTTACATCGTTGTATCTCCACACTTTTCTTAGTTTCAATGAATTCGACTGTGGCTTCTTTCTGCCTTTATTTGGGGTTTCTCTCTACAAAATGAATACACGCAGCTCAATCTATTTGTTTTGATATTTATATTCACAAAAGTCCTCAATCATGTATTAATGTATTTTTTTTTGCAGGTTCAACTATTATGAAATTCATTCCTTCGTTTCTGCAACTTCACTTGTTTTGTGAAGTGTGATTGATTACCATATCTGCTGGTTTTGAGATCAAATATATAATTCTTTCTACTCTTCTAACTTCTGTTGGAATCAACCTTGGCCTCTGCTTTTTGTTTTTTACCCAATACTCTATATTGAGGAAGCAGCCTGGTAATGTCACTGTCTATGCACCATGCTTGGATAGCCTTAGACTCATTCAGCATTTCTTATTTCAATAATGACTCAAACAGGTGAATATCTTAAGGCTTCAGCTAAACCAAAAGTTCTTGTATGAAATTTGTTACATTAAAAAAGCTGCTTCAAATGTGGTTTGTGAGGAGAAGAATCTAGGGATACTTGATCAATGGCAAAACTTATCTGCATGGGGCAGATTTGATTTGTTTTATAATTAGTTGGTAGTTGATTGAATGGTTTTTGACCACTGGTTTTGTTGAAAAATTGACCATTTTTCGCTCTCTAGTAAAGCCATCTGTTGCAAATGTATATTCAACAGATAACATATTTGACTTGTCTTTACTTCAAAAATTTTCAGCCCTCTTGTTCCTATCCCTCAAAACAGCAGTTGAAGTCCTTTCAAGACTAACAAGCCTGATTTACAGGTGTCATGCATTTACATTCTGAATTTTTGTATTTAAAGAGTTGGTCTTTTATCATACGCACGGAAATTTATCCTAACAAGTATTGCAAATTTTTATTAATTTATTTTCATTTGCGTTCTTTATTATCTTAAATAGTAGGTTATTGAAAGTGCACAATGGTATAATGCGATGTGACCCCACTTAAAGCTTATTGATGTTGTAGTTATGCTAAAATTGTGATTGGAAAATGTGTTTCATGAACATAATTGAAACTCCTTTTCTTTTTATTTATTGCTTTTCTAAGCTGTTATCTTAATAGTCTAATTACTAGAATTGGATTTTTCAAGGTTATGGATTCATTTTTGTGCTGCCTATGTTTTTACTGGTGTTGTCTGCTATTCTCACCATTTTGGCGTTGACTTGTTTCAATGAGCTTAATTTAGAAATTTAGCTTTGATCCTTGGAGCTTTCAGTATAACACAATGGCATGTCCTTAGTTTCTGTATGTTAATATTTTTTATGCTTGTTCATTTCTTTAGTCAGCGGGCTGTCACAGCTGCATTGTGGTGTAACTTTCTCGTCTTTTCTCTCAAGTTTAGCGTTTGGTTAGGTTCCTGTAGCCATGTCATGTTTGCTGAAGTTGTGCATTCAATAGCAGATTTTGCAAACCAGGTATTTTGTTAAGACTTTGTTTAATAAATTCCTTTGCGTTAACTTCTTTTGGATTTTAACTTATTTCATTGCATATTGATTGCAGATAAACTGATATTTGTTCCATTGTAGGCACTACTTGCTTATGGTCTTAGTAGTTCAAGGCGTGCACCTGATGCTATTCATATACTTACAGGGGAGAGGGTATAAGAGGTTTATAAAATTGAAACGTGTCCTCAGTATTCAATTGCAACTTCCTGCTATGGTCAGATTTGGCGCATTTATTTCTGCTCATAATTTTGTTCAATATATGTTATATTTGTTTTTAAACTCCATTGGGTAATGTTTTTTGATTTTGCTATATTTGTTTTTAAACTCATTCAGGTTGTCTTGCTTCAAGTGTGGATCCAAACATAGTTCTGGAGGTTATAAATCTTTTGTTGTTTGATGAGGTATTATTGGATTTTTTCTTGTGCAATTTCAGTTAGTTAGCGCTGAGATTACCAATGTCTATAAATGTCCTTTACTTTATGTAAATTGTTTTAGATTTGGGAACAAAGATCCTAAAGATGTATTTCTATCCCATATTTTAGGATAAAAGTTGTATTATAACATTTTTGTAATATTAGTTTGGATATAAATAATAAAATTAGTTCATTTTTTTCATTTTAAGTGTTGTATTTCAATTATTCCCATAAAATATTGGGTTTTTTTTTGGATTGGGATTAATCATCCTAATTAAAAAAAACATTGTTTTTTAAAAAAGAAGATTTTCCACATCTCTTATTTGAATAAGAGACGTGGAAAGTCTTACTTTTCACGTCTCATTTTTTAAAAAGAGATGTGGAAACTTGGTACTGGCCACTTTCCACATCTCACATTTAAATGTGAGACGTGGAATCTCACATTTAAATGTGAGATGTGGAAACTCGCCACTTTCCACGTCTCACATTTAAAATGAGACGTGGAAAGTCCTGGAAGTCCAAAAAAAGAGAAGTGAAAAGTGTTTTTTGTAGTAGTGTCTTGGTGAGCTTAGTTTTTGTTCTTTCCTTCCTTTTATGTATTTTTCTCACATTTTGTGCCCTCCTCCTTTTGTTATGAATATTTGTGTGGCTAAGGACTCCTCACCTCCTTCTCCGCCCCCTCCTCCTCGAATACGCTTTAGTTAGGAAAGCACGCACACCTTCCCCTCAGATTGCTCATACCTAGAATACTTATAGCTTTAGAAGAATAATAGGAGGAGATCAAAATCGAAAGATTGTTTGACAAAAGAAAAAAAAAGAAGGAATAAAAGGAATTCTATTTCCATAAAATGCAAACCTTAATAACATATAAATCTCCATGACTGGAAAAAAAAAAGGGAAAAGAAAAAAAAAGAAGGAATATAGAAAAATAAAAGTGAATCCTTAGGCATACAAATGTTCATATCTGCAAAAAACAAAAGGGGGATGATACAAAATGTGAGAAAAATACATACAAAGAAGGAAAGAACAAAAACTAAGCTCACCGATAATTAGCAATTCAACCATAGATTATAGACAAGCTCATCATATAGAACTTGAATATTTAGCCAAGAAGGCAAAGAGTCTGCTTTAGTTAAGAAAGCACACGCCTTCCCCTCGATTGTTCATAAGTAGAATACTCACAGTTTCAGAAAAACAAATAAAATTTGATGATTGAAAAACTCTACTCCAACTTGATATATCATATTTTCATACAAGCAAAGCATCCTTATGAATAGTGGCACGCTCAAATGAAACGTTTTAATTTCTTTTTTTTTGATGAAACATCAAGGTATCCCCCACCCGACAGGTGGAGACTAATCCTCCGCTAAATTGTAGGCACCTCAAAGGGTGGGACAGCTGGCCCAGGAGATTTAATACTTCTCCATACCTAACGCCAAGGATCGAACCCTCGACAATTGGTTAAGGGTGAATGAGTCTCTTCCACTCAACTACACACCCCAGGTTTTTAATTTCTTATAATAAGGGAAACGATGCATTAAGTTGTCATTATTATCAACAATTAATGCTGGGAACTGAAAGGGCCAGGCAAGGGATCAACAATTCCACACAATCACACAAATGATTATTAACGGTGCATGACGGCGTGATTGATGTGATTACTGGATCACAAGGAAATTCTGAGGATTGAATGGTAGCTCCCGGCGGTGTCACTACGAGATTTATAAGATGATATTGATTCTTAAGAATGCTTATAATTAAATTAAATAGAATGCACATTAGTATGGTTCCGGTGCATTAGTGCTGGTATGATCGCACCCTAGTATGGTTCTGATCTCATCAACGTTCTCTGAAGGAAGAAATGTATACAAGCCTCTATGTGATCATTTAATGGAAG
Organism: Mimosa bimucronata; assembly: GCA_037074515.1. Taxonomy (NCBI): domain Eukaryota; kingdom Viridiplantae; phylum Streptophyta; class Magnoliopsida; order Fabales; family Fabaceae; genus Mimosa; species Mimosa bimucronata. Next base: position 22,921,204 of record CM073445.1, on the reverse strand, counting down.
ATAATTTATCATAAGATGTATATATTATTAAATAATTAATGCTTGGCTAGTAAAACTCAAGAAGAATAAATGAATATGAATAGAATAAATATAATAAAATATATACATAATCTTTAGACCTAAATAAACTATATATATGAGTATATATAAAGTCAATTAATTCTCATGGCATGTTTCATAATAGTTGTTTTTTCTTTTTGTTCGTCAACTTATACGGTTTATACTAGTTTTTGTTTTTGCCAGAAATAAAATATATGATACAATTAATCAAATCAACCCAATTTACAAACGAAAATTCACTTCAAAGCTATATATGTAGAATTACTAATGCACACTTATAATATTTGGGCTGAATACCAAACCGAGTTAGCAACTTATTTCTATAACTATGTGAACTCATAAGCCGATTCCCTCTTCTTACATTTTTTGCAGTCAGTGGAAGATTCACGGTACAAACACGGTTATAAATGCTAACCCTATATATTCCATTTATTATAGAAGTTCCGTTGGATTCATTAGAAGAATGTTCCCAATAAGTATTGTTTGTTCTTGGATATCCATCCTCTTCTAAAAATTATATTTTAAGCATCATTTTATATTTTGAACTATCAAATCTAAAATTTTGCTGTTTGAATTTACTTCTTTATTTGTTAAATAAATTAGTATTTTATTAGTAATTTTAGAAAATGATAAATCTGGACCTTTGAAATTTCAATCTAACGGAGGAAACAAAGAAAATAAGGGGAAGAGGAGGAAAAGAGAAGAGGAGGAAAGCCAACCCCCCAAAGTACATAGTTGGTCTAGCGATGTAAGGCCCCACTAGATCCCTTGAGGTCTTAAGTTCGAGTTTTAAAGGAAACACTTGTGTAGATAAGGGAAGGCACAAACCCCAAAACTTGAATAATCGGTTTCTTAGAAACCTGGTAATGGGATCCAGAAAATGCGCCGATTGCCAGTTGATACATAAAAAAAGTTTCTTTTTACCTCAATTTAATACTTTAAAATTTCCAAATTTAAAATCAGCTCCCAACTGATATTTCTTCAATTTCCAAAAACATAAGCCTTACAAAAGTTTTAAAATATTTCCGACTTTGTTAATTTGCTTAAAAGGCTTTTTAATTTTTAAATTATACCCCAAAACCTTAAAGAACTTCTTATTATATCTTTTAAAATTTTGGAATGTTATACAAACAGATAATGGAACTTGATATTGAAGATAGAGTGGAGATGGGATGGAATGAGACCAAGAGTCTTCTTCTTCTTTTTTGATTAAAAACTAAAAGGTTTTTAATCTTATACCGTAAAATGAATTATTTGAATTTTAAGAAAAAAATTGGAGCCAAACTAATTATACTTATTCAATAATTAATTTTTATTTCCAAACTAATTATCATTGTAGTCAACCAAACTAATTATACTTATTCAATAATTAATTCTTATTTACAAATTAATTATCATTGTAGCCGTCACTACAACAAATCAGGGCATATCTTCATCATCATCATCATCATCTTCTTCTTCTTCTTTTATGATAGGACCAACATAGAATTATATGCATTATACTTATTAAAAACGAAATTTTTTTGGATTTATCTATCAATATCCAGCGTTACTAACACCCGACTAATCCAATTTGCAGGAATGTAGGCCCACAATAGGGGAACCTCATTATCTCCAAGTAATTATAACGGCTGCATACTGAGGGCTTGAACTCGAGACCGTTGTTGGAGCTAGAACAACCAAGAGCCAATTGATCCAAGGCGGTAAAAAAGAATTGTATGCATTATGAACATCCTATTTTGTTTGGACCCCACAAGAGAATAATAACAAAAAATAAAAATTAAATATTCTTGGCTCTTTCTTGCAATTTTTTTTTTTGAATTGAACTCTTTCTTGCAATTTGAATTAATATCATTAAAGGTGATTGGCTTGCAACTAAAGGTGAGAAATATACCCTATAATGAATTCAAAATCTCAATTAAGAGGTGCATTGATTATCTTTGATACAAATTAATGCAATATGTTCAAGAAACAAATAATAAAATGTTTTATTGATGATGGTTAAGTAGAATAAAAATGTTATACTTGGTTATTACGGAAAAAAATAGATGATAAATTTCCGTCTTAATAAATATAATTTTTCTAGGTCCTTTAGTCTAATTATCCCTAAACTTTAGGGACTCAATAATTTTCTAAGGAATAGAGACAAAAAAAAAAACATTAGTGATGGAAATTAGAAACATATGTGTTAGGCAATAAAAATGCTAGGGATTTAGTTACAGGTTTGTGGCAGAAATTTGTGATGGAAAATGCTCCATCACAAATGTGGATTTTATCATTTGTGATGTCATGTTTATGACGGAATAGAGACAAAAACTAGCTACAGAAATAGTTTTGCCACTAATTTCCTTCAAAAACTGGAAATGGTTCCAAAAATTAGTGATGGAATTGGAGATGGACTTGTGACAAACTTTGTGACTGAATTTTTTGACGGATATTAGCAACGAATTCGAAACAGAATTTCGTGATGGAATATATTTCGTCACTGATAAGATTTTGTGACGGTTATTAGGGATGAAAAATTTTCTTTTACAAAATACACAAATCTATCTCTAATTTTGTTGCTAAATTTAGTGACAGATCATGCATGGATTAGTGACAGAAATTTCTGTCACTAATTTTTGTAATGAAATGCAACATCAAGCTAATTAAAAAAGTGGTTGAAAATGATAAATATGTTTGAAATAATTTTATTTTATCAAATTCGTTCTTATTTATGATGAAGTATATAAGGGAGAAAAATACGATAATAATTAGGGCTGTTCAAACTTATTCCGTCCCGTCCAGTCCCAAAATTTCTCGGGACGGGGAGAAATCGAGACGGGACAAAATAGGGGTTCGGGACGGGATCATCCCGATCCCGTCCCATCCCGAATATATATATGTTTATAATATTTTTTTTCACTAAATATATAGAAAAATCTAATTGTTGAGACATAGTCTTGATGGGAATAATAGGAAAGCGAATAGGGTAGGGAATAGGGAATGAATAAAGTGAGAAAAGAGGTTGTGATTCTGATTGTGGTTCACTGGTTTTGCAGAAATTAAGAAGAATCTGTAAGTGAAGCTGTGGAGAGAAGTTGGAAAATTGTGCTCTTCTCTATTTTATTTTTCCCTTTGTCTCTTCCTTCTTCTCCCTCTCATTCTTGCTCGTTCCTCTGCAGTAGCAATTCTACAATTCTCAATTTGTAAAAAAAATAAAAATAAAAAAAATAAAAAAATAATTCGGTACAGTTCCGTCTCGTCCCGATCGGGATCAGGACAAGTTCGGGACGGGACGGGACACGGGACATGAAACACATTTTTTTGGGACGGGACGGGCTTACCCCGGTCCCTTCCCGTCCCGTGAACACCCCTAATAATAATCATAGAAACGAGTATAAAAGATAATGTCAAGAAAGAGAATAATGATAAGTCGGAAAAGATACTTATTAAATACTTTGATAAGTTTATGTAAGCTATTATGAAAAGAGGATAAACTTGTTCTAATTTTGGGTTTATATAGGGACGGAGGGAGAACAACACCCAGTTCTTTATGTCATATTACTTAAATATTTAGAAGCAACAAATACTACAATTAAATTTTTTTAAAAACTAAATCAACCCTAACAAAATCCCCTTATACTACTACAAAATATGCATTTAACGTCATCAATTAACGTCTGTTATATAAAAACTGACGTTAAAAAAATGCGGTGACAATTTTGTAAATAAGCTCAAAACTAAAACGAAATAACGTCACATATTTTAAATATGTGACGTTAAAGAAAAAACGCGGTGGCAGTTTGGTAAATAAATTGAAAATAAAAAAAAACAACGTCACTTATTTAAATTATATGTGACGTTAAAAAGAAACAATGTCACATATATAAAATATGTGACGTTAAAGAGAAAAATGTGGTGCCAGTTTGATAAATAATCTGAAAATAAAAGGAAACAACGTTGTATCTATTTGCACTCAATCTCAATCCTCAAACACTAATCCCTTCTCTTTTCTCATTCTCCTCCCTTCCCTCTTCAGTCTCTCTCTCTCTCTTTGACAAAATCTGCATTCCTTTCTCATTTCTCACTCTCATCGGAAAGTGACGAAGAACAACAAGGGCAAAGAAGTCGCCGCCGGCAAGAGGAAGCGATTCGACAGTGATGACAAGTCTGGCGGTGGCCGGAAAATGAGGAATCAAGGAGTTCTTCAGTTCTTTGAAGACGCTGCGGAGGCCGGAGATACGGATAATAGCTTCAATAGTGACTTCAGCGATGGTATAGAAATGCTTCTTACTCTTTAGCCTGATCGTCCATTTTGTCCATCACTCTCTCTTTCTTTGGAATTCTTAGGGTTTTGACCGGGTTTTTTGGCTCAATCTGGGTTTTTTTTGTTCTGTTTGGAGGCGATTAATGAATGTGTGAGATTGGTTGCTTGAATTTCATGTCTTTGGAGGTCATTTTCTGTCCATTTTAATGATTTCCATTTTTAGTCTATTTTCCTTGTTTTTTTTAATGTTTATACATTATAGCAAGGAGTGGCATTTCGTTTAGAAGATTGGTGCACACATCATTGGAATTGTGAATTGCTTCTGGCACACTGGTAATACTTGTTATTTCAGTGAGAAATGGGAACCTTTTTTATTTTTGTTATTGAGCGTGGTATTCTGATTTACTCCCTCATTAGCTGTTTGCAATTATCATTGCCATTGTTGTGATTCGTTCTCAAGCTTAGCAGTTTTTTTTTTGGATTTCATTGAAGTTATTTGTTTACTTTGATTTCATGTTTTCTCAGGTCATAGGCCTGCCTGTGGGATGTTTTGATTTGGACTTCTTAGATGGACTTATTATTATTTATTTTTTCCAGTTCAAGTTAATTTTTCTTTCATTTATGCTTCTTCTTTGGGTGGTTTGCTGAAATTTGTTTTACAGATTTTCTAGACTAAGATTTTGATGCTGTACAACCAACAAAGGGTGATCCTTTGAAGGCCCACAGCCTTCCTGTTTTCCCCAAAGAGGAGGAGATGGATGAGGAAGAGTTTGATCGAATGATGGAAGAACGTTATGGCAGTGGTTCTACTTTTGCTGCTCATGCTGGAGAAGAGTATGATGACAAAACGTTTGAGCTGGATTCTTTAACAACTGCCATTGAGTCAATGCCCCCTATTTGGAAAGTCAAATGCACAATATGATATCTGCATCCTATTTTTATTAATTTTTACAAATAAAAGTTGCAATCATCACTCTCAAACAACTTTGGTTGCTTTGCTAGTTCGTTTCCACCCCTCTTATCTTTGGTTGCTGCAGGTTGGGCGCGAAAGGCATTCAGCTTTCTGTCTGATGCAGAAGTTTAGTGAATTGAAATCCCTGGGCAATAAACTGTAGATAATATCTGCATTTGCTGTTGACCATATGAAGGGATATATCTACATTGAAGCTGAAGAGCAATATGATATTTATCAGGTAACTCATTGCTGAAGGTGTTGATCCAATAATTGATACCAATTAGTTTTGAAATGTTTCTACTTGCTGCTTAATCTTTTGATCGGGTATTGATACTGCATTTCCGGCATGCAATGGGATCTCTAATATTTATGTTACTCGAGTGTATCCTCTTCCAAAGGATGAAATTCTTCATTTGTTCTCAGTACGAAGTAGATGCAATGAAGATTCTGTGGGCATGTGGGGGCGGGTGAAATGCCTTTTTGATGTCATTCATAATAATTCATATATCCTTTTTAGCCATATTTTTCATAATTGATTCAAACATAATTAAACCATCAATCACACTCATATCTCCTCTGGCTTTTCTGATTGGATCTTTGACTAATACTTGATAATAATTTTGGAGAGAGAAATTCCAAATTTTCAATCTCTTCTAAAGAGGACATAATTTAATTTGTTTTTTAATGTCTATGAATAATGTATCCTTCAATTTTTCTGGTTGGTAGGTAGGTAAAAGGCTTGTCCAAAGATGACATGGCACAGAAATTAGCGCTAAGGTATTGGCTTGAAGCTGTAAGTTCATTAAAAAATGAGTCTTTACGTTGACCATTATATGATTTGTAAGTTCAGTTTTCTTCAAATTTCTTTATAGATCAATCAAAGCCTAAGACTTTTCTCGGTATTGTTTATACGCAGATTGATCCTCGTCATCGTTATGGCCATAACCTTCACATCTTGACTTCTGCGTAATGAGAAAGTTGCAGAATAATATTTCTTGAGAGTAGGTGCAACTGGGTATGTTGTTCATTATTGTTTAGTAAGAAGATTTGACTTCTGCGTAATGAGGAAGTTGCAGAATAATATTTCTTTCATTCTGATATTTTGTTGCCGTCAGTTTCTTGATTGTGCTTGACATCTACAACTTCCTGCGGAAGGAGTAGGTGTTGACCCACAGTGGTTATCTTATTCATGTAAATGCTTGATACATTGTAAAGGGGGAAAATACTAAGGAAATTCTGATTTTTTTTTTGTTCATTCTGATAGTTTTTTGATTTTTATGCAATACTTGTGGGATTTAGGCTCCAAAAGTTTAGAAAAAATAGGAGAGGAAAATAGTAATATGAGTCTTTTGTATGCTTCTAAATCTAGAGGAAACATGAGAGGGAAAAAGAAATATAGAGTCTTTGTAACTTTTATTGGTGCCACAGATGAGTTAGATAATAAATGTTGTTCCTATTTTTGTATGTACTGATTCTGTGGTAGCTGAAAAAAATTTATTCCTTATACTTGGTTTTTAAAAATCATAATAGAGGTTATGAAATTGATTGTATTCTGATTTATTTATTATGTTGCAGATGTTGAGGAATTCTACAACCAATGTGATCCTAGTGAGCTACACCCTGACTGACCTTCCCTGGCCTTCCATTTGTATTTTATCTTTTCTGCATCTTTTAATGAGTTGTTGATTTTTGGGCACATCATGTAAAGTCTTTCTGTGCAGCATCATTTGCATTTTTAAAAAGTAAACGGGGGTTGTAGCTTGTTTATGCAGAGAGGATGAGATTGAGGATATTCAAAAGGTATAGTATGAAATAACTTAAACATGACTTTTACTATACCTAAATGCTAAATGTTAATTATTTCATCAAAATAATCTTTGCATGAATTTTTTGTTCTGCAACAATGTCGGTCTCCATATATTACTGAGTATTATGGTTCCTATCTCAATCAAATTAAACTTTGGATAATTATGTTGGTCTCCATACCAGTTGTAATGGACATATATAAGATGTTGTGGGTGATTCCAATACAAAAAAGTGTCCTTATTTTTTATTTCAAATGTTCATGTTGGGGGTATTTTTTGGATTGTGGGTGATTCCAATACAAAAATTGCCCCTATTTTTTTTTTTTAAATCTGGACTTTCCATGTCCCTTATTATAGCTAATAAGGGACTTGGAAAGTCCATATTTTTTTAAAAAAATCTGGACTTTCCACATCCCTTATTAGCTATAATAAAATAAGGGACGTGGAAAGTCTGTCCTAGACTTTCCATGTCACTTATTAGCTATAATAAGTGACGTGGTTTCTCTGAGACAATTACCAAACTCATCTATCAGGGACTTATCTACGTCACTTTTTTCATAAGTTGTGACGTGGAAAATCTGACTTTCCACGTCTGTTGTTTTGAGTGACGTAAAATATTCATTTTTTCTAAGTCACTACTTTTAACGTCACATAAAAAGGTGACATTAAAACCTTGAAATAACAGACTTAGAAACCCCTTCTTACATTCAAATACTTTCTTAAGAAAATAAACTAAACTAAACCCAAACCCACCCATCATCTCCACCACTATATGCAGTCATCATGACTAAATTAGAATTTTTTATTTGAAATGGATACAAACTTTGATTGAAAAATAAAAAATGTATAATTCAGTAAAACTAACTTTGATTGAAAAATAAAAAAACGTATAATTCAGTAAAACTTCTTATTTTTATAAGTTATTATGTATGTTAAATAAATGCTGCATATGTCTAGAAAAGAAAAAGAAAATTTACAAATTCTTAAAATTTTACAGAAGTTGGTATAATTAATTTATTTTACAAGAAATTTATATAAGTTCTTAAGAAAAGAGATCAATGTAATGTTAATGAAATTTAAAACAACTAGATAATCTATTATAGTTCTTCTATAAAACTTCTAATAAGGTTTATCCCATTAGTGAATTTTTGTAAATAAGGGCTTTTTAACGTCTTATTAAGAATTTTGTAAGTTTAATATTTTTTTTGATGAAGAGAGTTTAATTTATATCATTTTCCATAAATTAAATCAGGAAAATAGAAAAATCATTTCTTTAATGGACCTGTGAAGAGCTCCATACTTTGGGAAAACGATCAAAATAGGAAAACGAAACATGTAAGTATTTTTTAACCTTAGTAGTAGTAGTAATAATAATAGTAATAATAATAATAATAAACAATATATAAGTTAATACTTTTAGGGAGAACACGCATACGACACATTGTTTTTCGTCGTAATGGACCAATTCTCTAAATGAATTTAAAGTATTTTGGACAAAATAAAATGACGTTCATGGTTTTAATAGCAAATCCATCCGATAGTTGAACACATGAATGTTGAAATCTCCCATTGCAAAAAAATAAAAAGGAAACAAGAAAAAAAGAAAAGAAAAGGAAAACGATAACCTAAAATAAGATAAGAAGCCGTTGCATTATTTTCCTTTTATATAGTTGTTCTTCTTTTAAGTATATGTCTTTTGCATTTAGAGAGGTTATATTCACATGTTCCCCCATGTGAAATAAGAACATTTTTTTTGTCATGTATTATCAATTTATTTTTTTAAAAAAATATTAATCTATTATCAATCCAGCCACTAATTAACTATCATCTCTATAAAAATTTACCAACTTAAGGGCTTGTCAGAAGCAGTAAATTGGAAACTTGTAATGTATAATGAGAAAGCTAAATTTCTGTCTAGGAATATTACTTGTTCTGAATATTGCATTGGTTACTTATAGTTAAAGTTAAAAAAGTATTGATGGAAAACCATATAAAGTAAATGGCAACATGTTGTATATGCATCTATTTCTACCGTTCTAGCAATTAAGTCACATAAGAACTATGAATTAGTAACAATATATTAAGGGTTAATTATTTTCTGAAAAATTATATGTATCTCTTATTCTCAGCCTCATTATTTATAATGACTGGATGGAGCTGATTCAAATTGTCTTTTAGGCTTGCTAGTTTTAGTAGATGCTTATAAGGTCTATACATATTGTTGTCTGTACTATATGATAAGTTGTTATGATGTGTATGAATGTAATCATCTACTAATCTTTTCTATATAATGACATTGACTACATTAAAAAAGAAAAAAGAAAAAGAAAAAGAAAGACTGGATGGAGCTGATTTCGTTGCAGGGTAACACCAATTTCGTCGAGAATGGGTTGGCCAATACCACAAGGCTTCTTTCGTGTCCAATTTGGGTAGTAGTGGATGAAGATTTTTAGCTTCACTCAATGTCTTATTGCGTGCTATGCAATGACTGCCTGTCATCTTTCATTTTATCTTAAATAATATATTGTCTTCCATTTTATTTTGTTTACATCTTTATATTTATTGTTAAAATATTCGTAAATAGTTATACTGTTATAGCCTTTTCAAAAACTATGATAAAGTTGATTTCTTCAATTATTTTATCATTATCACATTCACATTTCGTTTTAAGAAATTGCCAATCTTAATATAATGAAGTTAAATTTTTTTTAAGAAAAAAAATTATGTTGGTCAATTCTGTGAAGGATATAACTGTTCTGTTAGCTAACTTAATTAGTTATTAATGTGTGGTTACTTTATATTAACTAGAGTTACTTTATGTTAACTATAGTTAGTTCAGTCGGTTAGTATATTCAATGTATATAAACATTATGATTGATAATAAACAGATACATAGAGACTTTTTCCTTTTCCTCTCTGAGTTCATTTTCTCCCTGAGTTTAATCAGTTTCATGGTATCAGAGCGGGTTTCTCTGCATTTCATCTTCTTGATTTCTCTTTTCTCTGTTCGTGTTCCCTGAGTATCTTCAGATTTTCTTCTTCATTTTTTTTGCTGTTCATCTTCCACGATTTCGTAATCTTCCATGGCGACAGATTCCCTTCTTGATGTCTTAGATCAGAGCAGTCACTACTATGTTCACCCGAATGAGAATCCAGCTCTCGTTCTTGTTTCACCGCCTCTTGATGGATCAAATTACCATAGTTGGGCACGAGCTATGCGAATGGCGTTGTTATCGAAGAACAAATTGAAGTTTGTTGACGGAACCCTAATTCCTCCGAAGAACACCGATCAACTATTTCCAGCCTGGGAAAGATGCAATAATCTTGTTCAAGGTTGGCTCACCAAGTCTTTGTCTCCTTCAATCGCTAAAAGCATTCTCTGGTTAGACAAAGCATCAGACATATGGAATGATCTTCAATCGCGATATGCTCAAACGGATATCTTCAGAATTGCGGATTTGCAAGAGGAGATTTATAGCTTGAAGCAAGGAAGCATGACCGTGAGTGAATATTATACTCAGCTCAAGATCCTCTGGGATGAATTGTCCAATATTCGTCCACTGAAGGTATGTTCTTGTGGTTCTACTCAAAGTTCTTCTCATTATCGTAAGGAAGACCAGGTTATTCGTTTTTTGAAAGGCTTAAATGATCAGTTTATAACTGTGAAATCTCAAATAATGTTGCTGGATCCTCTGCCTCCCATTAATAGAGTTTTCTCTCTGGTTTTGCAACAAGAAAGGGAGTTACATCCTGTTCTTATTGATCCAAAGGTTCTTATGGCTAAAGGTCGTATTGGTAGTAATTCCTCCAATTCACATGGTTCTTTTCATCCTTCTGGTTCACACAGTTCCTCTGGTGGTCCGAAATTGGCCAATAATAATAAGCATTGTACTTATTGTAATAAACCTCGCCATACTGAAGATACTTGTTACAGGAAACATGGTTTTCCTCCTGGCTTTAAGTTTCGCTCTAATGGTTCTACTTCCATGATCAATCAAGTCTCGGTTCCAGACCCTGGTTCTTTTCAAAACAATGCACACGCTCCGCATTCCTCTCCACAATTATCAACACCAACAGCTTCTGTTTTACCCCAATTATCTGCATCACAATATCAACGTCTCCTTGCCTTCTTAGATTCTTCTCCTTCTTTTACATCAGTTGTCAATAATCTGTCCACTTCTTCTGCTTCCGCTGTGACAGGTATATGTAATTCTGTTTCCTCTAAAGTTTCTGTTCCTTGGATCATTGATTCAGGAGCAACTGACCACGTTTGTTCTTCTTTAGATTTCTTTTCTTCCTATCATTCAATTTCTCCTATCACAGTAAAATTACCTACAGGAACTCATGCTATTGCTTCTCATTCTGGGACAGTAATACTCTCACCTACATTGTCTCTCACTAATGTTCTTTACCTTCCTAGCTTCACTTTCAATATTATTTCTATTTCTCATTTTACAGCTTCCTCAAATTGTTTTCTCACATTTTATTCTACCTTTTGTCAGATACACTCACTCCATCCTTTGCAGATGATTGGTTCAGCTAGACTTTTTGAAGGGCTTTATATTTTGAATGCAGATATGCTATCCTCTGTCCAATCGTCCTCCATCAATTTGACTTCTACCTCAAATGATACTGCCTCCACTCTTTGGCATTTAAGATTAGGCCATCTTTCTCATTCTACATTTTCTTGATTGCATAAAACAGTTTCTGATATTTCTTGTACTCCACATTCCCTTTCCTGTGATACTTGTCATTTTGCCAAACAAAAACGGCTTGCATTCCCTGTAAGTTCAAGTTCATGTACTACAATTTTTGAATTGCTTCATGTTGATATTTGGGGTCCCTTTTCAATTCCCTCTATTCAAGGTCATCGCTATTTTCTTACAATTGTTGATGATTTTTCTAGATACACATGGTTGTTCTTGATGAATTCTAAATCTGAAACACGCACAAAACTTCAAAATTTTATTGCTCTTGTTGAAAATCAATTCTCTACTACTATAAAATTCCTGAGATCTGACAATGGTTTAGAGTTTTCTATGCCTCAATATTATGCTTCTAAAGGTATAATTCATCAAACATCATGTGTTGCTACTCCTCAACAAAATGGCATTGTAGAAAGGAAACACCAACATATTCTTAATGTAGCCCGAGCTTTGCTATTTCAATCTAACATTCCTCTTCCATATTGGTCTTTTGCTGTCATGCATTCTGTCTACATCATCAATCGTTTACCCTCTCCTATTATTGCTCATTGCACACCTTTTGAAAAACTATATCATGTTCCTCCATCATACACTGATTTTAAAGTTTTTGGTTCTCTCTGTTTTGCCTCCACATTACAAGCTAATCGCACTAAATTTGATTCTCGGGCACACAAGTGTGTTTTTCTTGGCTTTCCATCAGGATCTAAAGCCTACATATTACTCAATGTTAAATCCAATCAAATCTTTCTGTCTCGTGATGTTGTTTTTCATGAATTATTTTTCCCTTTTAAATTTGACAGTATCACATCTTCCTCAGTTTCTTCACCTGAACCTACAATTCAAGCTTTTCCCACCTTTTTAGATGACATACCACCTCCCACAGCTCGTGATATATCACCTTCCCTCATACCTTCCCCAGTTCATCATAATGCTTCTCCAATTCCTCCTACTGTTTCCCCTTTGCCTTCCTGTCTTCCTGCTGATTCTACCATTTCTGTCCCTACCTTCGCGCCTTTTTATCCACCTGTACGTCGTTCTACTCGTCCTCATAACCCTCCTTCGTATCTGCATGATTATCATTGTGCCCTCATGTCTACAACTGGACCATCATTAAGCAAAGATCTTCCTAGGTATCCCTTATCTTCTGTTCTTTCTTATTCTTCCCTTTCTTCCTCTTATAAATCTTTTGTTCTAAATGTTACTGTTGCCCCTGATCCCAAAACCTATTCCCAAGCTGTTAAACATTCTATTTGGAGAAATGCTATGGACGCTGAAATTAAAGCACTTGACCAGAATCAGACATGGGTCCTTACTTCTTTGCCTCATGGTAAGAAAACCATTGGTTGCAAATGGGTCTATAAGACCAAGTTCAAAGCAAATGGTGATGTTGAACGTCATAAAGCTAGGCTTGTTGCAAAAGGTTATACTCAAACTGAGGGTCTTGACTATTTTGATACTGTTTCTCCGGTTGCAAAAATGACTACTTTGCGTTTGTTATTGTCTATTGCTGCTGCTAAAAACTGGCACTTGCACCAATTGGATGTCAACAATGCTTTTCTTCATGGTGATCTACATGAAGAAGTTTATATGGATCTTCCTAAAGGTTTTCACTCTTCTCAACCTAATCTGGTTTGCAAATTACAGAAGTCTTTATATGGTCTCAAACAAGCTAGTAGACAATGGTATTCGAAATTATCTGTCACCTTGATTTCTTATGGTTATTGTCAGTCTGCTTCTGATCACTCTCTGTTTTTTAAGGCTTCATCTTCCTCTTTCACAGCAATCTTAGTCTATGTTGATGATGTGGTCATTACTGGAAATGACATTACTGAGATTAATGATGTTAAACGAAAATTGGATGCTGCTTTTACTATCAAGGACCTTGGTGAATTACGGTATTTTCTGGGCCTGGAACTTGCTCGGTCCAAAGATGGTATTTTTTTATCTCAACGCAAATTTTCTCTTGAATTACTTGAAGATGCAGGTTACTTAGCTTGCAAACCTGCCTCCTCTCCCATGGATCCTCATTTAAAACTCTCAAAGGATAAAGGACTTCCTATCCCTGATCCACAGCTTTATCGCAAATTGATTGGCCGGCTTCAGTACCTTACTACCACTAGACCTGATTTAAGCTATGCTACACAGCAGCTTAGTCAGTTCATGTCAGACCCTCGTGATATTCACTTGCAAGCAGCATACCGTGTGTTACGCTATATTAAATCCTGTCCAGGTGCTGGTATTTTCTTCTCTACTGAATCAGATTTACAGCTTCGTTGTTTTAGTGATTCAGATTGGGCAGGCTGCATTGATTCCCGTCGATCAGTAACAGGTTTTGCTATTTTTCTTGGTTCTTCCCTTATCTCTTGGAAAGCTAAGAAACAAGCAACTGTCTCAAAATCCTCTTCTGAAGCAGAATATCGTGCCTTAGCATCTTGCACCTGTGAAATTCAATGGCTCATTTATCAACTAAATGATTTTGATATATCTCATCTTGATCCAGCTTTGTTATATTGCGATAATCAGTCTGCTATTCAGATTGCTAATAATCCTACTTTTCATGAGAGGACAAAGCACATTGAGTTAGATTGCCATTTGGTTCGTGAAAAAGTTCAAGCAAAAGTCATTCATCTTCTCCCTGTACGGTCTGCGGGTCAGCTTGCTGATGTGTTTACTAAGCCTCTTCATCCAACAAGATTTCATGATCTCATTTCCAAGCTTGGCATGAAGAACATTCATGCTCCAGCTTGCGGGGGGGTGTGAAGGATATAACTGTTCTGTTAGCTAACTTAATTAGTTATTAATGTGTGGTTACTTTATATTAACTAGAGTTACTTTATGTTAACTATAGTTAGTTCAGTCGGTTAGTATATTCAATGTATATAAACATTATGATTGATAATAAACAGATACATAGAGACTTTTTCCTTTTCCTCTCTGAGTTCATTTTCTCCCTGAGTTTAATCAGTTTCAAATTCTTCTTAGTCATTTATACGAAGCAATTCAAACGACGTCATTATTGAAAAAAATTCAAATCATATCATGCGCTATTTAATTCAAAAAAAATATCAATATATTAGCTTAAAAAATGTCTTATGTGAACATGTTAAAAAAATTAGAAATTTTGCCATGTCATAACTAATAATTTGACGGGGAGTCTGACAACAAGTAGGAGAAAAAGTAGTGCGCCAATACCTATAGTGAGATTTGCAAACAGAAGGAAGAGGATGAGAAAGGATGTAGGCGAGATGGAGAGAGGTGTCCAAAAAACAAGAAAGGTGTAATGATATTAACAGCGATTCTGGAAATGTTAACATAAAGGTGAAATTGACCATTCTTGATAGCATGAGGGACAAAATTGCAGTTAAAATTTCTTTGGATGCTAATTAACCCGTCAAAAAATATTGTAGGGTGCTGTACCTTATCCTGCTATTATTTAACCAATGAAAATACAATGCATAAGTAGTGTTATATGAAATTTCAGAAAAGAATGTGTACATTATTATGTTTTTTTTATACAAATGTAAATTCAATGGAAGAAATGTGTATACTATTGCCAAAAACGGTATGTGCAAAATAATGAAATTTAGGATTACCACTGTTACCTCTCGTCCAAAAAAAAAAAAAATTTAAGTAAGAAATATTTGCAGTTGGGACTTTGTTAATGGGTTCTTGATATTGCCAATAAAAGCGGCCCTTTATAAGTCATTTTTCTTGTCATTAACCTAACATGCTAAACAAAAAAGAAGTTTGTTACCCAAAGCCTTATAACCTAGTGGTATAGCATCTCCCCAATAAGTAGGAGGTTGATCCCGTTTGTAATTTCAAGCCACTGGTGCTTGTTCCTAAAAAAAAAAAAGAAGTTTGTTCCCACTTCTCTAACTCCATTTCCCCTCCATTATTTAATAGTCTACAATAAGAAAAATGTTAAAATATTTCGTTGCAAGATGTTCTATAAAGTTTGGAACATAACTCAAAAGAGACCAAATAATGAAAGAGAGTTTGGTGAAGTTGTGACTCAAAGTATCATAATGGAATGAAATACTCCTTTGGTATTACATATAAAGTCTATTTGGGGAATTGATGTTAGTCTTAAATTTAGGATTTCTTTTATACTTTTCTCAATTTTTTTCTGAATCATACATATTGATACTCCCCCAGTAATAAAAAGTAAGAGATGAATGGGAAATAAAGGTTGAAGGTTTGCAAGTTTTATTAATGCTTTGACTTGGAGTCTGCTCTTGGGTTTCTATCTCAGCTGGTTTGTCTCCTCGATTATTGGCAAAATTCTCTATGTGCTATCATGCCTTTTTGGCAATAAACTGGTGTGGGACAAGTTTGCACCTTTTTGTTTGGATCTTCCACGCTGCTGATAGTTTTATGTTTTCTTTGTTCTTGTGCGCTTGTTATTCGAACTAAAGGTTTTTTTGGCTAGTCGCTTGAACCATTGATAGAACAAGCATCTTTATGTAATGTGGTTTTATTTTGAATAATAAATGTCCTTTTTATTCTGTTTTATATTTTTAATTTCTTTATAGGCTATTTTGTTTGAACATTTGGCTTTATTGTATAAATTATTTAAATAGTTATAGTCTTTCATAATTTATGCTGCAGTGATTTATTCATTTATTTCATCATTATCATGCTTCGTTTTGATAAATTACAATGCTAATCAATTCTTCCTAGTTATTTATAAGCGAAGCAATTCAAATGGTGCAATTCCTCCAAAAAAAAAAATATCACTTGCTATTAATTCAAAAACAATATATCAACACATTAGCTTAAAAAAATGTCTCATGTGGATATGTTAAACAATTATAAATTTTGCCATGTCATTACTAATTATTTTTTGGGAGTTAGACAGCAAGTTGGGGGAGGGAAGTAGGGGTGTTTGCTAGATTGGGAATTTGTAATGCATCATAAACCAAATTTTGTTTTCGTTTTCGTTTTGGAATATTACTTGTTATGCATATTGGATTGCTTATTTATAATTAAAATAGAAATTAAAATATTGCTGAAAAGCATATATAAAGGAGATGAGGACATGTTGTCATGCCAATTAATCTTTTTTTCATGGTATGGATGCTCAATTTTAACGAATCCTTGAGTTTTGGGATGAGTTGGGCATATTAAATTTGTTTTTCTCATAATCATGAAAAATAACATTTTTTTAAAATAAATATCTTTTACTTTTGTTTTTTATTAACTTTATTTATTTGTTGGATTATATGTAGATTATGGATGAATTGTTTATTTACTTCTAAACTAATGGCATTTATATTCAAATGCTATTTTTTTTAATTAAATATAATATTTGTTAATTTTTTTATTAACTATATTAATTTAATCATGAATTATCCACCCTTGGTTTGACCCCTATTGTCTAAGCAATCACCCTTTATTTACCAATAACTTTTATACAAACAAAATTAACCAAGTTGAACTTTTATGATGGAAAATTAAATAGTGTTTTCATCAAATTTTTAATAAGTTGTGTTTTTTGTGTTACTATGATACTATTTTTAGCATTTTCTTCGTATTATTTTGTGTTTACCTAAAAATTTATCCTTTGTGTATGGAGAGGAACAAAATATGCCTTTGTTATTTGTTTGACTAGCTTGCCTTGCCACATAATATAATTGCAATGTGTGATCCATCTTACATGTCTAGGCTGATTATTTTATTTTTCTTACCTTTATTATATAATAATAATACAAGCACATGAAGCATGAGTGAACAAATAATTTTTAGGATATATGATACGGCATATATCAAATTGTATGTATGTTGTTGATTCAACATGTTGAATGTATTTATTTATAGTGAAAGTCACATGGAAGCTCTCGATAGTCCTTCTTATCATCGGTTAGATAGGGAAGATTCTCTGTACAATCCTTGGACTATTTATATCGGCATAATGATAAGAATGTCTCTTACCCTCCAACGACAAGAACAAATGAATCCAATGGAAAAATAAAGGATATTTCTTGAAAACTAAATTTATTTGCGTCTATCTTTTTTAAATAATTATCTCAACATATAAATGACTAGCCAATTCCAACAATGATCATTAAGAAACTCTGGCACATTAGCCTTTTCTTTTTCTTTTTCTTTTTCTTTTTCTTTTTTTTTTATAAACACATTAGCTTTTCTCCGTTGCTAGAAACCCACATTCAATATTTTTTTTTAAATTAGTAAAATAAGTTTACTTAACTTAAAATATTTTAAATGAATTAAGCAGAAAAATAAGAATGTCAAAGTTATTTTAATTTTAATGGTAGGAAATGTGATAATTTAATATGAAACACTAGTATCCTTAATTTAATTTTTAAAATATGGTAATTAAATAAATTTTTGAAATTAAGGTAGGAACATATACAACTCACCCAAATATTAAGGAGGTTTCATTGATAAAATGCGTATAGTACATACAAAGGAGATTCTATTGAAATCCCCATATGAAATACCAAATTTTTTGGGTCTGAGATACCAATTAAAGTTTGCACCTCCAACAAATTCTTAATTAGGCTAAAAGTCCTTATTTGAGAATTTTTAATTCATTAATTTTACATGTATGCTCTTAAAATATGTTCATTGTATTCTCTAAATTTAATAATTTTATTGACAATTTTTCATATCTTGATATCTTTGAGTATCCACATTCTTAAAAATAGCTTATTATTAAATTATTAAACAATTTGTTATACTTTAAAATTTTTGGACATCTATGTACTTTTGTGACATTATATTTATCATATCTAATTATTTTCAAAAGCTGCCCAAAGTAGCTTCTCAAAATAATAAGAAATATTTTTTTATTTGATAAATTTTTTATTTTTTAAAAAGTGAAGGGCCAAATTTAGATTTGAGAACTTTAGATAGATTTAAATGAGATTTTCCCTATACACAAACAAAAGTGTTGAGATATAATTTTTGCCATCAAATTAATGACATACTCCCTCTGTTCCTCAACATAAGATCAAATTAACTTTGTTTATATGTGTGTATATATATATTAAAAAGATGAATATACTAATTAATGATATCATATGTTACATGTTATCAGGTTATAAATAAATTGGTCCAATATGGGCATGGTTCAAATTGCCTTCCAAAGGTGATGCGATTCGACAAGATGACTTTTCAACTTCAAATGATTCGTTGTAAATTTCAATTGGACCAATCACAAGAGCAAGGGCCAAGAGGATAAAGGAAGCATTGATCAGGCTAGTGCAAGAGACATTGATAAAGCAAATGGCAATTGGTTCAACAATTAGGAGCAAAAGTGCTGAAAATGTAACAAATGTCATTTGGACTGAAATGGGAGATTCAGATCATATTCTGGGCTTGGAGACATCAAATTAAAGGGTTTGGACCAAGAGCTACACATGGGAGGAGTCATTTGGGCCTAAATAATCACATATTGGGCTTTAAGTGATGATTACATTTTAATATTTTTATTTGTACAAAAATTAGCATTTAATTGACAATTTGGACTTTTTAATTAATTATTTATTTAGAAATTGTTGTTTAGAAGTTAGAACTCTCTAGAATGCATTTAATTCAAACTAGGTCAAATTTCTGAAGGCACATATAAATGCTTTTTTAGCCTCATTTTGAAGGCAGACTTGAATTTGAATGGAAAAGTTGCTTTCTGCATTTTGTGACTTGAGAGAGGATTCTCTCTAGGGTTCTTCTTGGAATTAACAGACTTATCAAGATTTGATCAACCTTATGGCGTCTTCCAACACTTCAGGTCTTTGTTCTTCCATGTTCAAGGGTTTGAGTGGATCATTACTATCCTTTGTTTAGCTTTCTTGGGGTGAGTATATCTCAGATCGGTTGTGGGTTCTTGGGGTCTAACCCTAGTGGGTTCGCACCAAAAGGTTATAAATAAATTGTCGTAAAAAATATTTTTAAATAAATTTATTATTCAAGCAAATTAGTTTGTTCAAAAAATGGTGAATATCAATACTCTAAAGTTATTTATTTTGCTTCTTTAATCCACAAAAAGATTAACTTGATATCATGTTTAGAGACGGAGGGAGTAATATTTATAATGCAATTACAAGAAATAGGAGGTAATTATGGAATATTCTGGAAATCTAAAGCTAAATACAAATAACAATTAATAAAAAAATGGCTACATGTTTTCTAATAAAAATTTATTATAAAATCAAATAAAAAATAGTTTCGGAATCAAAAGCAAAGAAAGCCCCCGTGGGAATATTTGCAGTTATTGTTCATTCAACTCAATCAATTATTAAGCGCCATCTAATGATATAGATATATAAAGACCTTCATTTTTTTTTTGCAATTTTAAGAAAATAAATCTGCAACTCCCCTACCACCGTATGTACTATTAAATTCTGGTTGTTTTCCTTTTCATGATTCGTTTATAATTATGAAAGTCTTATATATGGGAACCTCTTTTATCGACATCATCGCAGGCGTTATAACTCCAGAAAAGGAAGCAACACAGTTTTTCAATTTCTTATTAGAATGTTTATAATTAAATTAAATAGAATCCACAGCTGTATTAGTATCGTTCCAATTTCATCAACGTTCCCTGAGGGAAGAAATGTATACAAGCCTATATGTGATCATTTATTGGAAGAAAATTTATCATAAGATGTATATATTAAATAATCAATTAAAAAAACTCATGAAAAATAATTAGGGCTGAATATGAATAGAATAAATATAATAAAATATATACATAATCTTTAGACATAAATAAACTATATATATATATATATCTATATATAAAGTCAATTAATTCTCATGGCATGTTTCATAATAGTTGTTTTTTCGTTCGTCAACTTATACAGTTTACACTAGTTCTCATTTTTGCCATAAATAAAATATATTCTACAATTAATTAAATCAACCCAACTTACAAACGAAAATTCACTTCAAAGCTATATATGTAGTATTAATTACTAACACACACTTATAATATTTGGGATGAATCCCAAACCGAGTTAGCAACTTATTTCTATAACTATTTGTGAACTCATAAGCCGATTCCCTCTTCTTACATTTTTTTAGTCAGGGGAAGATTCTCGGTACAAATATGGGGTATAACTTATAAATGCTAACCCTGTATATTCCATTTAGTATAGAGGTTCCCAGGAGATTCATTAGAGGAATGTTTCCAATAAATATTGTTTGTTCTTGGATATCCATCTTCTTTTGAGCGCTCAGATGCAAACATAGAAGCACATAATCAACGGAAACACAGAAGCCCATAATCAACGGGCATGAAGGCGATCATGGAATTGTTTATCGATGGCGTTAGAGAGCATAAGATGTTTTTAGAGTTTGTTTCAACAGAAACACAGATATCCATCTCCTTTGTTTTTGTTACCTCTTGGAGTTTGTTTCACGTCCTGCTATGTTTATGGATCCAAATGGAGTTGATACTACCATGCATGAAGGATCCGCGATTCTCTCTCTTGGTTTGTATTGTGGATTATAAGATGTTTTTAGAGAAGAAACCGAGGAGTATACTTGCGGCTGTGTGGATCTTGAAGCAACGCTTCAGTTGTGGCAGCCAAATTTCTCTCCTTCAGATGTAACATCTGTCTTTGTTGAGCTATGGGTCAGATTTCACGGTTTAGATAAGGATCTCATCAACATGCCGAATCTTCTCTTAATGGCGAAGATGGTGGGGATCCCGGTCCTAATTTTTATTTCAAATATTGAAATAATAGGAAAAGAGATGTTTCATAGTAGATGGAAATATGCCTAGTTTTTCCCCTTTTCTTGTACAACTATATTGTTACTTAATACTTAGAAAACAAACAAAAAATAGGAAAAGATTTGATATATTTGCTACATAAGAATGGGAGCCTACTCATAGTAAAACATAGTTAATAATTCTTGATGATGATAGAGATGATGGCCAAAAAAATGATAATAGCGCTAATTCTTAATGTTTATTGTAGTATATAGCTTTTACTTTTCTTGTATAACTTTACGTAGTAGTTTATTTAATTGTGGTATGTGTACTTTATGTAATAGTTCATTTAATTGTGTGTGTGGACTTTATGTAACAGTTTATTTAATTGTGGTGAGTAGACAGTGGGCTACCAGATTTAATATTTATGACTTGGTGTTTATCTAATTGTCTTTATATGTGTGTTAAATATTCAATTGTTGAGTCGATAATACTTGGTATTTAAACTTAATTTGGATCATATTTATGCTTTTTATCATATGTTTTGTTTTAGTTAGTAAAGTGGAAAAAATGAGGCATGTAATGTCAAGGGCTAGGCTTGCAAAGTACCTTCATTTTATGGAAGCGGGCCTTGTCTGAATTCCCAACTCTACATGTGCGGCGTCTTCCTCCTCCCCTGTCTACGATGTCAAAATACAATACAAGCTATTTCTTTGCAGATAATTTAGGTAATCAAATCTATTTCTTTTCACAAGATTTCTTTCATGAAAGTTGTTCTGCATAATCTTATCTTTCTAACAATGCTATTTTTGTACTGATTTGGACGAATTTTAGGCTTAGGTTTTTGGGTATGTTTTAAGTTTTGATAATAGAAAGCCATATGAATATAGAGCTAAGTTGGGAGATAATTTTTATTGGTTTAGATTTTTGATTTGGCGATTGTACGAATTTAAAATCAATTTTCTTATTAAAAATTCTATGTTATATGCCCTATATGAGTTTTGAACCAATGGAACTTGGGTTAAGAAGTTTATTTGATATATGTAATACATTATTAAAGTTTTGATCGTTTTATAATGTTGAACAATTGAAGAGTTGTGATTTAACAATTGTTTTTTGGTTGAAACCCAAACTGTAATTTGCAGATTTTGTATAATAGAATTGAGTCGATGCTAATTTATTATGCAAATGAGTTGTTTAGGATGTGGAAAGTATTTTGGTTAAGTTAGACTAAATAATGGATGTGTTAGTGCAATATTGGGACTTTTGGGAAGCTAGTTCAAAGCTTTAAATTTTATATAATTAATTTAATTGTTCAATTTGTATATTAAATTTGTATCTTCTTCATTATTGTGTAGCTTGATTTGTAACTGGATTGTGGTTATGGTGCTTTGGTTCCTCAAAGTTTGTAAGAATAAGTTTGGAGTTGAGGTAAGTGGGATTAAATTACATTATATACATGCTTCGGACTGTAAGGTTTTCTTAGCCTTATTTTCCCTATTGTATTATGTTGTGAAATATGATATTACATATATAAAGCTATATTAGTATGTTTGTAAACTTATTCTAGTGAAGTAGTGTGTGTGAATAAATGGACTCTTTGGAACTATATTTTTGTGTGTTTTATAATAGTTATGAAATAATTATTTTTTAATTGAATATTAGATTTATTTTTGACTTGTGAAGTACTATGATGTGATTATTATATTATGTAAAATGGATTGTTGATGGAATTAATTACCGTTGCATATGTGGGAGGACTTTGTGGGAGGATTGTAGGAGAAGATAAGGGAGGAGTTTATTCTTGAAGCCCACGAGGCATGCCCACACTACCATACTTAGTGTTTGGCTTTTAGTTAAGCCCTCATACCATAGTCCAATAATGGACGCTGCAGATACAAATGAGGCAGACACATCTGTTACCATAGTCCATCAATGGGTGTAGGTATGGGAGGGGACTCATTGACTTGTGAGTGGAGTGATCTTTGGTCGGGTTACTCAGCATAAAATGTCCGTGTTCACGTTAGAAGTCATAAGGTGGAGTAAGATGAATGAGTGGGCATTTGCATATTTGTTTCCGAATAATGTATATGTGTGTATTATGTATGTGCGTGTGTGTATCTATATATATGTAGTTGATTTTAATGATTATAATGTTTGTTGCTGCTTCACCGGCTTACATTGCGTTCTTGTATATATTGCAATTTGATTTCGGTTATTGGGACTTTATGTCTCACCTCGTTGACTTTAACATTTTTCAGGAAAGCCCTCTAGTTTGGGACAACGTGAAGGGAAGCATGCTGAGGCATAAAAACTTATAGCCTTTTATGTCTCTTTTTTGTATGGTGTTGTGTGTTTTTATATTGCCATCTAAGACCATCATATTTATACTCTAACTGATAACTTTGTTGCATTCAAACTTGTCTGTATTGTGGTGAATTGCTTCTCACTGCTGAAGGCCATAGCACTATCGCATGTGTTTTTTTGTACATTCACTGTTAACGTTGTTTGAAAAATTATGTCATAGATGTTTGGATCATGTACTATAATTGTTATATCTTTAAATGGGATTCAGTTTACATGTGATAGACTTACTGGCTGGGTTCCGTAACCCAAATTCTTTTGTGCCCTGTGTCTTCTGTTTGGTTACTGTAGTCAGTTTGTGGGCGGCTTTTGTGCCCTAGACCCCGATGTTTATTTGATGTTGGACTTGTTCGCATTCTATTGTGCCCTACATCCTATTGTGGTTGTAAACTTATTCAAAGAAATCTATGAGAGGCGTTTGGGTAGAGGTAAATCCTTTTCATAACCATGATAGTTCTTGTATATGTGTTTCCTTATTTTCTATCATAGCTATCCTTATTATAAGTTTAATTCTTTTAAGAATGATGGTATTCAAAAATGTATTTTGTCTCTTTTCTATCAGGGCTAAAGTTCTCAAAGTATGATTGCTCTCTTATAACCATGATAGAGCTTTTAAAAGTATAGTTAAATTCTTTTCTACCATGGTTAAGCTTTTAAACTCGAGTTTGTTCCTTTTCTACTATGGTAGTATTTCAAATGACATTATTTATTTCTATCATAGTAGTGGTTTGCGAGATTATTCAGATAAATGTTTGGTTGTTAAGCAAGAGTGTTTCAACAGAATTAGTGAAGGGGCTAAGACATGAAGTCCATGAAAGATATGTTAGAGTTCGAATTATGGTGAGTTGCGATTCTCGGTGATGGGTAACATTCAAGTAATCGTTGATTGTGAATATGAACGTGCATCCCGCATTTTAATCACTGTCATCGGATCGGCCATATTGTTCTGAGATGTGAGTGAAACAAGGTTGATGTTGATTATGCTTTGGCTGCAACAACTTATTTGGCAACGTGCAAAAATAGATACGAATGTGGAGATAGAGATTCCAACAGTGATGTTTCCATATAGATGATGTACGGACACATGTAAAACTTCAACTAGAATTACATGACATCAATCCTGACAAAGAAACTTTTCATGACAAGATGGCACAATTTTTATATGGGCTAGATTAAAAATATGAGGTGGAGCGAGAGCTTTCTCAAATGGAACTAGGCTTGGGCTTAAATGAGGGCTTAGATGAAGATTCAATTATCAATTTGGACTTTGACAAAAATTCGCTTGCTTCATATTCTGTTAGCGATGACTGGGATGACCTAGATGCTGATCGTTTTCGGCCGCCATTTGATGATTATCCTTATAATTCACCTCCAGTACAATCAAGTAAATCTCATACTGATGGCAGATATGATGATTTGGTGGAATTTAATTTTGATTATGATGAAGAGGAAGATTCCAAGTCTGTTCACAATCCGCTTGAGAAATCAAGAGATCTGAAGACAAATTCGGTACAGAATCAGTTGAAGAATGTGACGACGATGGACATGTCAAAAGGAGTAGATTTTAATAATTTTGCTTCGATGGTGTAGGCTGATTACGTTATTGACTTAGCTAACAGGCTTATAGCTTTTAATGATTATTTTAAGCTGATTTTCAATGGGGATAATTTGAGGCTTAATTTGCATCATTGAGCTTTCCCGGCCTTCATTTTAGAACAGAAAATGGTTCCAAGTATCAAAGATTTGACTCAAATAATCTCTGCTTGGTGGATATCTACTGGTCATCGTTATCACCCAGAGAATTCTTCGCTCGCCATTATTTTTTGTCATGAAGAATAGGAGACACTGATGTGGCAACTTGCCTTAGTTCACCCAGGTTTTCAGAAGGATTGGGCTCGTGGTTTTATTATTCAGTATCTGGATTACGAGAAACTCCCATATTCTTAGGACAACATTCTTCCTACTAATTTTTGAGACTATGGTCTTCCCAAAACTATGTTGAGGACAAAAGGTTTTGCTGATTATGGATTTACTTTTAGATTTGGTTTTTCTAATGATACTATGCAAGGACATCGTTCTTCTAGTTCAAAATGACAATGGCATGGTGAAGGAATGGATTATAATATCTTTGGGGAGGGTTCGGCCCTTATCCCTAAAAGGCGTCGATCTAATCGCATAGTGAACTATATGCCTCGAATACTTGACAGATTGTGTCAAAGATGAGACAGAGGGATGCTGCAGTAAATTCATTCTTGGACCAGATGACATGAAGGGGTATGAGGGGTTTGCTCGAAACCTCCCCTCAGTGAAGAAATGATCTTATTAAGCTGGAATTGTCGTGGTTTGAGGAAGCCCACGACAGTTCAAAGATTGCCTAA
Organism: Mimosa bimucronata; assembly: GCA_037074515.1. Taxonomy (NCBI): domain Eukaryota; kingdom Viridiplantae; phylum Streptophyta; class Magnoliopsida; order Fabales; family Fabaceae; genus Mimosa; species Mimosa bimucronata. The sequence goes on along the minus strand of CM073445.1, from coordinate 22,895,008 downwards.
GATTCTTTGCCTATATAATACTACTTTTGTCTATGTGTTTGAATCAAAATCAATGTTATCAAATGCAAGCGAGTTACTAGCGTCTATGGGTTTTTATCTATGTGCGGGTTATGATGTAGTGGGTCTAACTCTAACACTACAAAAAAACAGCGATTTTCTGACGGAATTTAGCTACGGAATTTCGTCGAAAAATCGACATTTCCGACGGAAAAAATTTTTCTGGCGGAATTTCCGACGAAATTTTTTCCGTCAGAAATTCTTTCGTCGCAAACTGATTTATCAACAGATTTTTTTTTTCCGTAGGAAATTTCCGGCTGATTTTACCGACTGAATTTTGTCGATAAATTTACCGACGGAAATTCCTTCGGTAATTTATATTATTTTATAAATAAATTATTATTTTAATTTAAAAATAATATATTAAAATATTATTATTACCGATGGAATTTCTGTCGGTAATTTTTTTTAAAATTTAAGCAGCCACGTGTGGCTTCCACAAATTGCCTTCAATTTTGTCATTGGAGAGATTCGAACCCGCAACCTGTTGGGGCATGTCTGATGCCTTAACCAGTTGAGCTACGAAGATCTTGTGAAATTATATGCAAACTATTATATTTATAATATTTAAACTCCCATTATTATAATTATATTTAATCTTAATATATTATGAAATATTTTATAATTATTAATATATAATTTACATATTAATAATTTTATTATTTTTTATAAATAATTTTTATATTCATATACAATCCATTATATTTAGTATTTTCATTTTATATTATTAAATTATAATTATTTTACATTTTATTTTATGCATTTTTAAATAATTATTTTATTATATATTGTTAAATTATAATTATTTTTCATTTTTATTACTAATATTTAATTATTTATTAAAAAATAAAATATTATTTAATAGCAAATTAAAATTAAATTTGGTAATAAATTTATATCTATATACGTGTATATATATTAATTTTTATTAAATATGTTTTTTTATTTATTAAATATTTTTTAAAATAAATTAATTTAATAATTTTTATATATTATTTATAAATTAAAACAATAATTTATTTATAAAATAATAAATAATTAAGGTTACCGACGGAAAATTATTTTATTATATTATTTATAAATTAAAATAATAATTTAAAAATAAAATAAAATAATTAATTAAATTACAGACGGAAATTCCGCCGGAAATTTCCGTCGGTAATAATAATTTAATATTTAATTTAAACTAAAATAATAATTTATAAATAAAATAATATAATTAATTAAATTACCGACGGAAAAATTTCCGTCGGTAAATTTTCCGACGGAATTTCCATCGAAAATCCGTCGGAAATTACCGACGAAATTTTTTCCGTCGCTAAATTCTGTCGGAAATTCGTTGTTTTTTTGTAGTGTAAACGGATGCATTTTGTTGAGTGTGAATGCTAAGAGCTCTGTTGACTCTGTTGGATCCACTATAAGTATAAAATTAATACTAGTTTTTTATTTTGAAAAATAGCAAAAACTCTAACCTACCTTATCTATAGTCTTATACACTTCTCTACTATTCCCTTCGGTCCTTATTATAAAAGCCCAAATTTTGAATTGTTTTTGTTTAAAATATAAGATCCTACCTTGGGTTGTCCTATCATTTAATGTACTTTTTCCTATTTTACCCCCAACTCTCTTTCAAACTCATTAATGCACATATCCCTCTCCCTCTTTTAATAGTCTTATCATAAATAAGGGTAATATTGGGAAGAGATTTCATTTCAGGCATATTTAAAGTTTTTAACTAACTTTTATATTTTTTCTTAAGAAGCGCAATTTGGCGGAGTGGCTCTTATAATAAGGACAGGAGGGAGTATTTTGAAATTATATATTTAAGTACAAATTGTTAACACCGTTTGAAATATTTAATAATAAATTAAAAAAATATTCAAAATAATTTGTTTACTAATTTATAAAAGTAAACGTAATGATAGGAGGTTCGGGAATGGTGAACGGCAGTACGGAGGACGAGAGTTCACATGACAGGGGCCGTAAGAAAGCAAGAGAGAGAAATAGTGAATCAGGAGTAGGGGAGAGTGAAGGAGAAGAAATTTTGTTATTTGAAGGGGTATCGTATAAAGATACTTTAGTGGATGTGAAGGTCAAAGATTGTTTATCGGAGCTAGGGGGAGTGGGGTGTTTGAGGATGCTTGGCAGAGTTATCTTGAATGTCTGAAAGGATTCTTTGGCCAACCTGAGGCTGTGCAGGAGAAAGAGGGTAGCAAGAATGGAGTGACTGAAGAGGATAATGATAACATCCCCACATTAGTTGTTTCCCAGGCTTAATATGAATGATGGTGCGCTCCGTGGAGGAAGTATGTAATTATGCGACTGTTGGGGAAGAATGTGACTCTGTGGTTCATGCAAGCAAAGCTCCAGAAGTTATGGAAGACGAAGGAACCGTTCACAGTTAAAGATATTGATAATGGCTATTTTGTAGTCTCTTTCCAGTCTGAGGATGATCTTAATTATGTCTACTTGGAAGGCCCGTGGATGTTGGCTGATCATTACCTTATGGTTCAACATTGGAGACCTAATTTTGATCCCTGGATGGCTCAACAAAATCATAAGATAGCATCATGGGTGAGAATCCCGATCCTCCCTTTAGAATTTTTTAACGCGGAAAGTTTGCATATGATTGGTAGCCTCATTGGGAGAACATTGAAGGCAGACTCCGTAACGTATTTGACGGAAAGAGGAAGGTTTGCTCGTATTTGTGTTGAGCTAGATTTGGAGAAAGATTAATTCTGGCTATTCGCATTTTTAGGAAGGTTCGTACGGTGGAGTATGAAGTTCTCCATTTGGTTTGGAAAATATGGTCACCATAGGGATGCATGCCCTAATAGGCACAGAGAAGAATAGGCCAAGGGTAAGAGGCAATCTGAGAGAAATGAAGCAGGTGTAGAACCAAAGAATGATGGAGCCAAAGAACAACCATCAGGAACGAAGCAGGTTGTATTGAAGCAGGATCATGATAGCTCAAGTAGTGGTGGTTCCGGCGAGTCACAGTCGCAGAAGGAGGAGATGGGGATTTGGAATCTAGTGAAAAGGCAGCTGAGAAAGTAGGGATTTTTTCAGGTAAAATTGGGATTGAAAGACGCTGGAATGGGGAAGATTAGAGAATGGAATCAAGGGGATGAAAAGAGTAATTTTAGACCAATAACTACAATTAATTTGACTGCCGTAGGTCACATGACTTGAATGATGATTCCCGAGTTCTGGGAAGGAGTTATTATCAAATAAGAGGTGGGTCCGGTGGACCATGGCCAGAAAGTTACACGTGCATCCTTGAATAAAAGGAAAGAATTGAAAGTTTGGCTTTTTAAAAAGAAGATAACAGCGGGCCCAATTGGTGTTGGGGTTAAAGAGAGTCAATTTAATTTGGGCTCTAATTTGTTTGAGGCTCTGGCCAGTTTAGAGGAGGATGGACATAAAGATAGTACGGAGCTCAATAATTGTATGTAAGAGCTGGTTAGTAGTGCATGAATGGATACAGAGGAGAACGGAGTATCTAAGACGAAAGTGGGTAATAGCGAATTTGTTCAGCATATTTGTTTGGAGGATTCGAATATGAATGATGATGGCTCTCAAGGCCAACCTATAACACCTTCAGTTTCCTCATGATTTGTTTATTCTGGAATTATAGGGGAGTGGGTGCAAGATCTTTCCCAGGTTTGATAAGTTTAAAATTGATATGATCTTTTTGTTTGAGATTCAGGCTAGTGGAGTAAAAAGCAAGGAAGATTGTTTGTAAACTGGGTTTTAAAAACCATTTTGTTGTTGATTCTCAAGGGTTTAGAGGTGGATTATGGGTGCTCTAGAGGGATAATGACTGGAAGGCATGGGTGATGGGCAGCTCAGACCAGGCTATTAATCTTGAAGTTAATATTAACAGCCATACTCGAATAGTGTCCGGTATTTATGCTAGTCCGAATATAGCCAAACGACGTGATCTGTGGAGGGAACTAACAGAATTTGGGGACGAGGTTCAAGGACCATGGTGAATAGGAGGAGATTTCAATAGTATTTTGTATGAGAATGAGCAAAAATCTCAAGTCAGAGAGTGTGCTTCTATTGATAGTAGATTTTGTGAATGGTTTGAAGAGTCTGAATTATCATAGATACATACCATTGGCTCTATTTCACATGGAGTAGGGAGGGACGTGAGAGCAAATTGGATCGTATTTTGGTGAACAATGCTTTTCTTGATCAGCTTCAGGATGCAACAGCTACGGTGTTATTTAATTATAAGTCTGATCATAAACCATTATTGTTAAGGATAGCTTTGTCATCGGTACCTGTAAGAAGAGAACGTCTGTTTCGCTTCATCGCTTCTTGGATCCTTCATGAAGATTTTGGGAAGTTCATGTCACAAGCATGGATGGTGGAGGGAAACTGGTTTGAGAACGTTAGTTCTTTTACAGAAAAGGTGTAGGTGTGGAGGACGGAGGTATATGGGCATCTGGGGAAACAGAAAAGGATTATTATTAACCACTTAGAAGGTATTAGTCGGTTTCTTCAACAAGGAGGTCCATCAGAATCTATGATGAGGCTTCAAAAAAATTTATGGCAAGAACTTGAAGAAATTCTTCTCCATGAGGAAGTCATGTGGGCTCAAAAATCCCTATGTGAATGGTTCTCTATGGGGGATAAAAATACTAGCTATTTTCACAGGAGGGCTAATGCTCAGAGGAAGATGAATTTAATAGAAGCAATTAAAGATAATAATGGTGAATGGATTGTTGATGTGGAAGATATTAAGAAAGAGGCTGTAGAGTTCTATACAAAATTGTTCACTGAAGAAGATGATTCCAGTATCACGCTAGACACAGAGATGAATTATCCTATTCTTAATTAACTAAAGTTAGTTGTTATGAGTCAAGATGTGACAGTGGGGGATATTGAACAAGCAGTAAATAGTATGGGTCCTCAAATTATCAGGAACCTTCATTTCTCTAAGGTAGATATGGAAAGGGCAGGCTCTAGAGTATGGAGTGGCATCAAGACCATTTAGAATGATGTAGAGAAAGGGATGGAGTTGGTTAATCATCAAGGGGAGGTTTATGTAAAATGGAAGCATCACAATAGTGGCTAATTTACGGTTAAGTCGGCTTATAATTGATAGTGCTGGCTGTCACCCAAGAGGGGGGGTGAATTAGGTGATAGGATAAAATCTTAAACTCTTTTCAAATCTTATCTTTTCTAGAAAAAACAATGAAGTCAATCTTTTAAAATCCTTTTCGGTTTATCACTAAGAATATTTCAAAACATGAAATGTGCTAAAGAGTATACAATTTAGATATGCTGAAAACTAAGAGAGTTAAGGGAAGAGATAATGCAAACAGAGTTTATCCTGATTCAGTCAACCCAGACCTACATCCAGTCCTCAGGCTCCACCTGAGATTTCAACTACCCTCTTGTTTAAACCGGCACAAGAGAAGCCTTTACAACCCACAAGTTTAGCCGGGCACTTGTGAAGCCTTTACCACAGGTTTTACAACACGGGATCACCTGCCAACCTTTTCACAGAGTTTTAGAATTCTCTCTAAACACTCCTCCTTACTACCTGTAAGGTTACAACCCTGTTCTTAAAGCACCAAGCTTTAGAACAACCTCAAACAATAGAGGATTTCAGATAATATGTTCACTTAATGAACGGATTGTGATAAACACTTAAGTACAGAGAAATATATGATGAATTTACACCTCTAGAGCTTAACAGATTGAACAATGAATACTCTAGCTCTCTTTTTCTAATTTACTTGACTCAACATTCATTCATCATTTCTGGGCTCACTAGTTTTTGCTCTAAATCAATAAAATCTGCAATTCTGGATAAAGCCCTGTTCATCATCGTTGTTCGTCCGTTGTATATTTGAAAGCAAGTCTTGATCTATTTATATATTCACAGCTTGCTTTTTCTTCCAGCTTCATGTGGCCGTTTGAATATAGTCGTTGGAGGTCCATAGCTGTTGGTAATAAATGCTATTCTTCATCTAATTCAAACTTCTGGTCTAGTTTCAACTGTTCATGCATAGGCTGGGCTAGGAGAGACATAGACTGCGCGTTCTGAACGTTTTCAACAACTGTACTTGTATAGCAACTTTTTCAGTAGCGCTAGCATGCTTTGCTATCGCTAACTGCATAGTATAATTCATGCACTTGAGTTGTTAGCTAATACAAGTAATCATGTAATGCACAGCAGGTGTTATCGCAAGCTTAGTCTATTAGCTTAATGAGATAGAGACAATATATCATCTAAGAAAATTTCTAAGCATTCTCTATCAATAGCCAATCATGCTATCGCTAGCATCTATTGCTAGTTAAGTTCATTAGCTCAAAAGATAGACAATATGTCAGCTAAGGAATTTCATCAAGCATTCTCTATCGATAGACATGAGCATTATCGCTAGCATATTCTTTGAGTTCGAAGTTCAGCGTACTAGCTATGTTAACTTAATAAACATTCTTCTATCGATAGCTAATCCCATTATCGCTAGTTACTTGTTTGCTCATTAGCTTAAGGATACTGAGTTATCTGAATATTCTAAGTTATTTCAAGTATCCTGTTATCGATAGCATCATTTGATATCGCTAGCTGATTCCATTAGTACAAAGACTTAGTTCATTTTTTTGCTAGTTGTTCTTTCTTTCATTTATCCATGTTCTTAATGAACTTCTAGCGATAGAATCCTTCTTAGCGATAGTGAAGGACTTAGCGATAGATATAGACTTTGTTATTTCAAAGTCTTCATTTGCTATTCCTTTATATCTATTAGCGATAGGGATATACTTAGCGATAGAGATATTTATCTTAGTGTTCTGCTAAGTTTCCATCTGCTATAGTTGAGTCTTTCATTAGCGATATATTCTTATGCTAGCTTTAGTGATCTATTACCTATCAGATTTTACTCGTTTAATTCACAGGTAACTTACACTTTATTTACTTATGTTATCTATGGGGTCAGTCTTCATCAGGACATAAGATTCTAACAATAATTCCCTTGTTGATAATCTTCATCAGGCGCCAAGTCGATGGGATAGATTATGGAAGATAAATGCTCCAAATAGGTGTAAGAGTCATATGTGGCTCCTCATGCATGAGAGACTACTAACGAATGAGTGTCTGCTTCGGAGACATTTACACCAAGATGGTTTGTGTATCCAATGCTCAGGTGGTAGTAAAAATATTCTTCATGTATCGAGAGATTGTATGAGAGCCTGTGAAATCTGGCTGAGCCTTAGTGTATCAGTATCATATAATCAATTTTGGGACTTTAGTTTGCAAGAACGGCTGTCAATAAATATTGCGTATTCTCGTGATAAAGGGTTTGGAAGATGGAATGTTATTTTTTGTGTGGCGTGTTGGCTTATTTGGAGGAGGCAGAATGAATTTGTTCACAAGTGTGTTGTAGCGCCCTAAAATCAAGTCAAATGGAGTCGCCACCAAAATTTTTAAAATAGGGTAATTTTAGAAAACCTTTTGAAAATATATAAATGGTCTTTAAAAACCAAATAGGGTTCGAGAGTCGATTATGCGTGGGGAAGGTATTAGGCACCCCACAGCATCCGTTCATGAGAACGGTAACCCTAAGTTAATTATCTAAAAATAAATATGGCCTTGAAATTTATTTTAATCACCCAAAAAGTAATATAAAAATATGTTAACACACAAAAAAAAAATATTTACATAGTTGGACTTGACCTAGGATTTAACCTAGGGCCTACGTACCCTTAAGGGATCAAAGCCCACGTAGTTCGGTAGAAATGCGTGTCATTTGGTTTATGTTTTTTAGGAAAACATTCATTAGATTTAAAAAAAAGTACTTTTTATTGGTTTGTATTTTTTATTTTTTCTTAAAAAATGTTTTTTATTATTTGGAAAAAAGATTTTTGAAAGATTTTTCGATTAAACTTCCTGAGGAGGTTCCCATAACCTCGCACGGAAGAATAATCAACTTTGCTTGAGGAGGTTCTAAAAACCTCGCACGGCATAAAAAAAAACAACTCTTTGAAATCATTCTCATTCATCTTAAAAAAAATAGATTGCCCCTTTTCAATTTGTTTCAAAATTCTAATGTTTTGGGGAGCTGATGAGTAGTAAGTTCATACCTGATTGTCAAGCTTATAATCATATGCACGTGAAGAATAAGAGAGAACGAAAAGAAAAAAAAATGATAATGATGACAATAATAATCACATTTGTGGTAATATGGGATCATAAAAAGAATGCGTCAGTAACAAGAATGCACAAGCTTAAACCCCAAAGAAACCCAATTATATGACAGGTGGTGTGAACTACATATGATAACCAAGGATCACCATAGTTCATGAAGGATCACATACTCACGTAGGATTTGCAATTTGGCAGAGAGGATAAAAAAGTGAATTGGATGGTTGGTGGGTGTGGGGCCGTGAATAGTGAAGGTGTATGGATGAGATGGTGTTAGCTTTTTTGGAAAAGAGACCGCCGCGAGATATGTATAGAGGGAGATATATGGGAGAGAGGGAAAAGAATTGTGTGTATCAAGAAGGTTTGTCTTCTCTGAAAAAAAAAAACATTCCTCCTGTCTTCAAGTGAGCTCTCACCCTCATTTATATAGGTGTATTACCCTTTTATTACTTTTTCATTGCCATTGTTTAATTGTTTCCTGAAGTGCCGTTGAACAATCACCCATGATTTTGGAATTTTTCCTTTTGGTTTTTTGGTTTTCAATTTCAATCAGCATATTGACTTTTTTATTTAAATGCCCACACGCACATTCATTGTGTGCATCCCCAATCATTCCTTTTTGTTGCCACCTCCATCTTCAAAATAAAAAAATTCCTAATAAGGTTGCATACATTTTTCCTTAAAAATGATTTCTATTGAATGCCTTCATAATAATGGTTGATTGCTAACTTCAAATTGAGTTTTTTCCCTTCTTCCCTTTTTTCTTTTCTTATCAGATTTTTTTTCTTTTTCTTTTTACCCACAATGATGACTAGGATCATGTATCCAGTCACCATGATGATTTTTTTTTTAATTCTTTCTTTGATTGTTAGTCAGCCTTATCTTCTAATTTGGGGAACAATTATCACAGTTGACTTTTCTAATGTTAGTCCAAATTGTAAGAAAGAATCAAGAGATTTTATTTATTTTGTTGTATTATATTTTATTTTTATTTTGTGGGGTCCGGACAAAATAGGGTGTTTACATGTGTCTTATCAAGTTTGAGTGAAGGTATTGCTGAGATTAAAGGGATAGTTAATTGCATGGTTCGTGCAAAGAATTTTTTGCCCAAGAATAGGAAGATAATTAGTCAACAGGGGGTTGCAAGTAAGGGTGAGGAAGAGGGCGCAATGGTATTTGTGGATGGGGCATTCTCCTACCTATCACATGTAGTTGGGTGTGGTGGCATTATTTGTTGACCTGAGGGTGAAATTCTAGAGTATTTCATGTGCAATGTTAGGGGTAGAGCCGGTAATATAGGCCAGAGCCTGTTGGCCAACCGAAAACCAGTAAAAAAATATGGTTATGGGCTCGGAAAAATAGGGGCCATATTAAAATTGTACTTTTGGCCCGAACCCGTCAGGCCCGAGCCTGTGACGGGCTAACCCGTCAAACCCATGTAAAAACCCGAACCCGTTTTCCTTTTTTAAAAAAAACAATATAATAAATATAACAGAGGTGGTTAAAAAAGTAAAAATATAATAATATTTAAATGATAAAAATATAATACTTTCTTTTATTTTTATTAGTGTTATTTTATTTGTTTTAATCTCATTTCTTTTATTACTGTTATTTTGTTTGGTTTAGGGTCCTCATTTGGGTGAAGCTGAAGACAGTCCTCACTTTGCTAATTATTCCATCCGGTCCTGAATATAAGATCACTTTGACTTTTTTTGTGGAATTTAAGGAATTAAATTAGACCACTAAATTATAACATATGTCGTAATTAGATTATAGGTTAGTTTATAAGTAGAATAAATTAGTTTTCGAGGAAAAAGGATAAATATAGACAAGTTAAAGTGATTGATTTTGCATCCTTAATTTCTCCAAAAAAGTTAAAGTGATATTATAATTAGGACCGGATGATGTATATTGTAAACAGGGGCTCATTCAAAAAAAAAGGAAAAATGATAAAAAAAAGGGCTTAAAGCAGACTTTTTGGGCCCAGCCCGAAACCCGAACAATATGGCTTGGGTTGAAAATCAAGCCCATATTTAAAACGAGTTTTTTGGGCCCGACCCGTTTTTTCACAGTTTTTTTGGGCACGGCCCGAACCCGTTGGGCCGCCCGTATTACCAGCTCTAGTCAGGGGCAGAATTAGTGTTTCATCAGAGCTATGGGGGTGTATTTGGGGTCTTCGAAGGGCTTGGGATCTAGGATTTCGCAAGGTCCAGTTATTCATAGACCTATATGAAGTCTTGGAATGCATTGAGATAGATGATTATGAGTTACATGAAGATAGTTTTTGATCGGCAGCATGAGGGACTTGGTTGGTCGTGGATGGGAGACTCGTATCATTTTGATTCCTAGGGAGGAGAATTTTGCTACTGACACGTTGGCAAAGCACAGTTTAAATTGCGGACAAGGATTACTCATCATGTCTAAGGAGACAACTATCTCCTTCCTACGCAGCAAGGGTGTCACGTAGTTCTTGGACTAGTTACTGTTTTTAGTTTATTTTAATTTCCTCATGTATATAAAAAAATAATTTTCTATATTTTACGTAAATATGTTATGAACGATTTAAAAGTTTTTTCTGAACTTACTTTTTACAAATATATATGTTTAATATTTTTATAACATTAATGAAAATTTAATTAATTTAGCGAATTTATACTTTAAAAATTTTATTACATCTATCAATAAATATAATTTTTTTTTGACAAAATGATCAAATATATTAAATATTAAATAAGGTTACATTAAGATACTTGTATAGGAACTAAAAATTTATATTGAACGTATTTTATAACATTAATGAAAATTTAATTATTTTAGCGAATTTATACTTTAAAAATTTTATTACATCTATCAATAAATATAATTTTTTTTGACAAAATGATCAAATATATTAAATATTAAATAAGGTTACATTAAGATACTTGTGTTAGAATCTTAAGGTTTGATGAGGACTGACCCTGAGAAAACATAAGTGAAAATTACCTCTGAATTAATCTTATAAAATCTGCCAGGTAACAAATCACCATTGCGAGAACAAAGATCTATCTCTAATGAATAGTGATATCTTAGCAGACCAATAATGAATGAGTATCCTTATCGCTAAGTGTATCTGTATAGCTAATTGAAAGAAAGGAATAGCGAGTGAAGACTTAGCAATATCAAGGTTAATATCTATCGCTAAAGTCTCCCTCTATCGCTAAGCAAAGGTTCCATCGCTAGAAGTTCATTGAGCTTATAAGTAGATGAAACCAGCAGATAAATGAACTAAGTCCCTAAATCAGCTAGCGATAATAGGTTAAGCTATCGATAACCATAAGTGCTTCAGATAATGATCTTTCAGATAGCTAGTGCCTAAGAGCTAATGAATCAAGAGCTGATATGTTTGCTTGCGCTAAAATGTTTATCTATCGATAATGGGATACCTTGAAGTTCTGAATTCTTTGATAATTGTATCCTTAAAGCTAATAAGCAAATCGAGTATCTAGCGATAGTAGTTTAAGCAATCGATAGAAGAATAGATGCTGATATGATGCTTTTTAATCCAAGAGAAAATGCTATCGATGAAAAGCTCTGATATTCTTTATATTGTCTTCATCTCATTAAGCAAATGGATTAAGCTTGCGATAGTAACCTCTGTGCATTATATGACTATTTGGTTAGCTAACAGTTTAAGTGCAGATCACTATAAGATTAGCGATAACAGATCAAGCTAGCGCTAATAGAAAGCTGCCAGAAAGTACTATTTGTACGGATGCTCAGAGCGCTGAGTCTGTCTCTCTCTTAGCTCACCCTATGCAAGAAGTAGTTGAAGCTAAAGCAGAGAGTTAAGCCCGATAAAGAAGCTGCATTTAATGCCAACGGCTATGAGCTCCCAACGACTAAATTCAAACGACTTCTTGAATGCTGAATCAAAAGGGCAAAATCTGAAGAAGATATAAATACAGAACTCAAGCATTTATTGAGCAGAGACGAACAACGAGAATATTCACAAGCTCATTCATTACTCTGTATTTATTGTCTTAGAGATTTCATCTGTACTTAAGTGTTTATCAAAATCAGTTCATTAAGTGAACATATTTATTGAAATCCTCTACTGTTTGAGGTTGTTCTGAAAGCTTGGTGCTTTAGAACAGGGATATTTCCTTACAGGTAGTAAGGGGGAGTGTTTAGAGATTCTAAAACTCTGTAAAGGTTGACAGGTGAACCTGGGCTCGTAAAACCTGTAGTTAGTGGAACCCAACAGAGTGTTGGAGAACTGGACGTAGGCAGTGTTGGCCGAACCAGTATAAATTTCGTGTTGAGTTAATCTCTTCTAAAATTTTTTAAATAGCACAATTCACCCCCCCCTCTTGTGCGATTGTCACTTTCAACTTGTATAGGAACTAAAAATTTATATTGAACATATATAAATTTTTGGAAAAATTATGTACTTAAAAAGTATCGATTATCAAAGAAAAAAAAAGTATCGATTATGACTTAAAATTGCTTATACAATCTCTAAAACCGAATTTATCTATACCACATGATAAAAGAAATATTTGAAATATATTTCTAACCCTTGATTAAAAAAACCTAAATAAGCAATTTTTTATAAACATGACGAAAAATTAAAAGAAATGAATTTTTAAGCAATTTCTAACCCTTGATTAAGTGAGGATTTTTAAGCAAAATCCAGTTTTGAGGGAGTGTCATGAATGGGCTTTATTTTTGTCAATAGGCTAGACATAGGGACAACTCGTGTGAAATGGACCGTCCTTTTATCAGGTAGACGGTCAGATTGGCCGGACCGTCCGGTCCAGCCTTGAAAACCTTGACTTTAACTTTAAATTTCACATATCACAATTCATTCTATTGTACATAATATAATGTTATAAGAATTTTTTGGCCATATTAATTAGTCATAGTATCAAATTTTTCATATAGATGTACAATTTTATTCTTTATTTATTATAGTACTAACTCTATTTTTATGCCGAATAGTGTAAATTAAAAATGAATAAATTCATAAAGCTGTTGAGTTTTAAAGTTGAGTTAAAGAGATTCAAGGTTTTCATTATATATGTAAAGTATGTTGGAATTGACTTAAAAGCATAAGAGCAGATGAAACACTTACATAGATGAAACACTACCATTTAATTTTCCTTTCATATTTTATTAAAAAAAATTTGTGGTTCCTGTATGCCCAAGAATCGCGCTCCCAGTCTCGAGAGATATGACCATCCTTTTGGGCCGAAGAAGAAGGCCCACGAAGCAACGACCATCAAGATGAAACAACAAGTTTGTGCTGAGCCCAAACGCAAGGCTCTCATTCTGGATCCATCCAATGCCGTGTAACACCGAATCTGACAGGCCAACAAATGCGACCTGAGCCCAGGAACGGTTTTACATGAAGATGGAGGGACATGTGGCTACAAGCAGAGGTAGTCAAGCCCATATCTCGCATCTGACGCAAGAAACTCGAGAGACTTGGTTCCAGGAGGTTGATAACGGTTAGATCATGGAGAGGAATTTGGGATCTACAAGCCCACAATCTCAAGAACTGCTTTTCGAAGCTAAAACGGAATAAAAGAGGAAGAAGACACTACAGAAGACACCTGAACATTCTAGAACAAACTCATTATTCCCTGGAACATTTCAGCGATCTCATTATACTGCTTTCTGATCGTTATTAATCTTGTATTCGTGATCATTTCTCTGTATTTGTCCCGTTACTTTCATTATTTGTAACCCATTGTACCGTCCCGACACTCGTTGTTCGATTGTTGGTGACCCGTTCAATTTCTCAGCTTGTATTCGTTAGAAAACTTTATAAAATACCATTAATTTCATTTTTGCCGTTTTTTGACCACCACATTTTGGCGCCGACCGTGGGGACCAACAATCAAGAGCAACCTTGAGTCCATAACGACTAGTGCAATGGCTGACGTTCTAGAACCATCTAATGCTAACAAGAACCCGCTTGAGGTGTAAAACCTACTGGAAGCACCAGACCAACCAGGAGCACCGGACCAATCGGAAGCACCAAACCAACTGGAAGCACAGAATCCCGTTCTGGAGATGCTAGAGATACTGCAACAACAACAGTTGGAGCAATCTCGAATGTTGGAAACTTTGGCCAATGAGAATAAAGTAATGCATATCCAAATCATAGAGCTAGCCATGGCCAGAGACCCGGTTCCCAGACAACGCCCCCCGCGAGCAATATCTGTGATGCCGTTATTCGATGTGCCAGAGGATTCGCCCATGCATGTTCCCAAAATAAGGAGAGTCTCCCGAAGACGCCCTGCAGGTAACGAAATTCTTAACGTTAACCCAATGTTTGCTTCTGGTGTTGACACAGATAACGAAAGCCTGGACGAAGATTACCAGCCTGCGTTGGACGAATTTGAAGACATCAGTAGTGGCAGCTCCTCAGACTCTGAACCACGAACCGAGATCCTTCTACCCCAGGAGGAGAACCCTGTGGTGATGCGTCTGGAGCAAGAGTTACGGGACCTGAAATCTGCCATGCTGCGACTACCAAGAAAGAGGAATAATCCTACTAGCTACGAGGATTCCCCTTTCGTCAACAGGATTGCTTTAGCAAAGCTGCCGAAGAGGTTCAATTACCCAACCATGACCCTGTATGATGGAACTACAGACCCAGCCGAGCATATGGCCCTATACAAGCAGAAGATGATCACGCTCTCAATCTCCTCAGATGTTCGGGAAGCCATCATGTGCAAAGGTTTCGGAATGAGCCTCTTAGGATTGGCTTTGAAATGGTTCACAAATCTCCTTGTCAGATCCATCTCAACTTTCGCCCAGCTACATGATCTGTTTGCCCACCAATTCTCCAGCAGCAGAAAACTAGAGAAGACTTCTGACGACCTGTATCGCATGAGCATAAGGCCAAATGAGTCGACGAGAAGCTTCGTAACCAGGTTCAATAAAGAAAGGCTCTGTATCACTGATCCTAATGAGAGGACCTCCATTAATGCCTTCTGCAAGGCACTCCTTCTAAGTGCAGACCTTTACAAAAACCTTACAAAATATGCTCGCCAGACTTATTCTAAAGTGATGCAAAGGGCCTGGATTCAAATCTGATGGGAAGAAGATGATGCAAGTTATTATGGGCGACCCTCTGGGACTCCTTCCCATGCTTCCGAAAGGAAAAGCCAAATTTTAGACAAAGGAAACCGGTCCTGGAGGGCAGAGCCATATTCGACAGTGCAGCAGGAGCAGGCTGAGGGATCCGACAAGTCTTCTCGTCCCAAGAAGCCTCTTCCCCTAAAGTTGAGGAACATAATTTCAGAGTCTCTCTTAAGGAGTTGGTCGAGACCTTGTACAAGATGGGAGACACAGTCAGGTGGCCGCCCAACACCAAATCCCCTCCAGATAGCCGAGATACTAACAAGTGGTGTGATTTTCACGGAGACCATGGTCACAGAACTGAAGATTGCATAGCTTTACGACTCCAAGTCGCTGAGCTCCTGAAACGGGGTCATTTGTCTCACTTGTTGGGAAAGCAGTCCAAAGATACAGCTCTTGAAAATTCCTCTAACCTCGCCAGAATAGCTCCAGTTCCGCCTCTAGTAAAATCCAAGATGATCAATTTCATTATAGGTGGATCCGAGATCAGTGGAACCACTTATTCAGCTGCTAAGAGGCACACCCCGTGTATTACCTGCTGTATTAGAGGCGAGTTTAGTCAAGGAATCTAAAGAAGTTTTGATACAAGGTCCTATTACTTTCACTAAAGATGAGATCACAGCCATACCCCGATTTCCCTTATGATGATGCTCTCGTTATCTCCCTTATTTTAGCGAATTTCGAGGTTAAGAGGATTTTAATTGACCCAGGGAGTTCTTTTAACAACTTCTACCTGTCCACCGTCAAGGAGATGGGTCTCGAGTCTGCCATATCTCAGTACCCGACAACATTGGTCTTCGGAAACAGCATGCCGGAGAAAGCCTTGGGAGTTATTAATCTGGTAACATATGCCGTCGGGATGAATAAGATGTTCACATATCATGTGATGGATTGCCCTTCTTCCTATAATGCCATCCTCGGCTGTCCGTGGATTCACCAGATGAATGCGGTCCCGTCTACGTTGCATCAGAGAATTAAGTTCAAAACCCCTTGGGAAGTGAAGGTGAAAAGGGTGAACAGCGAGTAGCTTGAGAGTGTTACCAGGCAACCATAAAGGCCGTTGGGAAAACCCCAGCAACCGTCCTTGGAATCTTACACCGGGGGTGAGGATACAGAGGAGTTAGTGCCAACTTATATTAACCCTCATATCCCACAACGAAAGGTGTATCTTGGAGCTGACCTTACCCCCGAGATCAGAAGCTAGCTGGTCTCGTTCCTATCTCAGAATCAAGAATGCTTCGCCTGGTCACACACAGACATGACCGGGATAGACCCCAGCATAATCACCTATCAGCTTAACGTAGATCCATTATTCAAACCGGTAAAACAGAAGAGCAGGAAGTTTGCCTCGAAGCGAAACAGGATTATAAATGAAGAAATGCAAAAGTTGCTAGATATTGGTTCAGTTCGAGAAGTCCATTACCCGGATTGGCTGGCTAACGTTGTTGTAATACCTAAGAAGAATGGAAAGCATCGCGTCTGTATTAACTTCACAGATTTGAACAAGGCATGTCCAAGATTCATTCCCGTTGCCACATATTTATTCAATGGTGGATGCCACTTCGGGACACGAGTTGCTGAGCTTTATGGATGCTTTCTCGAGATACAACCAAATTTTGATGCATCCAAAGGATCAAGAGAAGACCTCCTTCATCACGGAGCAGGGAACCTATTGTTACAAAGTTATGCCATTTGGACTGAAGAACGCGGGAGCAACCTACCACAAACTTGTAAACATGATGTTTGCCTCTTAGATCGGGAAAACCATGGAAGTATACATTAATGACATGTTGGTCAAGTCCTTGGATGTCAATCAGCATGTAGAGCATCTGCAGCAGACGTTCAACCTCTTGAGAAGTATACTATGAAGCTGAACCTAGAAAAGTGTTCATTTGGAGTCACATCTGGGAAGTTCCTCGGCTACCTGGTGTCCTGTCGAGGCATTGAGGCGCACCCCACACAAGTCCAAGCGATTTTACAGATCCCATCTCTGAATTGTATCAAGGATGTTCAGAAGCTCACGAGACGCATTGCTACACTAAACAGGTTCATCTCCAGATCCTCAGACAAGTGCCATCCTTTCTTTGAAGCCCTGAGAAAAAACAAGAATTTTGAATGGGATGAGAAGAGTGAAAAGGCCTTACAGGATCTCAAAGACTACATGACTAGCCCTTCGCTCCTGTCAAAACCCAAAGACGAGGAAACTCTCTTCCTTTATGTTAGTAAAACCTTACTAGACACAGAAACGTGATACTCCCCTATCGAGAAGCTAGCTCTGTCGTTAGTGTCTGCATCTCAGAAGTTGAGGCCCTATTTCCAGTGCCATCCAATCTCGGTCGTTACATCCCATCCTTTGAAGAATGTTTTACATAAGCCAGACCTTTTAGGAAGGTTGGTGAAATGGGCCGTGGAGCTTAGTCAATTTGGCATGTCGTATATCCCTAAAACAACAATAAAGTCATAAGCCTTGGTCAATTTTGTAGCAAATTTTAGCCCTGAAATGCAAGAAGGTGTTGTACAAGAACTCCTTTGCGTGAGCAGCTCCACACGCCCGGGAGTTTAGATCCTATATGTGGATGGCTCCACTCATTCCCGAGGGACGGGACTCGGGATAGTTCTGGAATCTCCCACGGGGGATATCTTAAAGCAGTCCTTTTATTATGGTTTCAAGGCTACTAACAATGAGGCCAAATACAAAGCCCTAATCACTGGACTGGGAGCTGCACAAGAGCTGGGCGTCCAGCATCTCGAAGTAAGATATGATTCTCAGCTGGTTGCAAAACAGGTAGACGGGACATATCAGATACGAGATACTCGAATGCAACAGTACCATGATCTCGTCTCCGAGATCAGCAGAGCTTTATTAGAATTCAAGATTACCCAGATTGCTAGAAAAGATAACCAAAGGGCAGATGCCCTCGCTAATCTTGGATCTTCCATCCCATCCTCGAAGATTAGGGTAGTACCTATTATTCACCTCCCAGCTCTCTCTATCTCGAAAACTACGGCATTGGTTCTAACGCACATGGCATTAGCGAAGCCCGATCCATAATTACTTAGAATCTGGTTCCCTACCTGAAGACAAGAATGAGGCCTGGAGAATAAAGATGCGTGCCATGAGGTTCTGTATCATGGGAGATGATCTGTACAAGAAGTCGTACGCGGGACCACTCTTGAAGTGTCTCGGACCCCAATATGCTTTCTATGCACTGAGAGAGATTCATGAAGGGGAGTGCGGAGACCATTCTGGAGCAAGGAACTTAGCAAGAAAAGCTCTAAGGGCTAGGTACTACTGGCCGACTCTAAAAAAGGATGCAACAACCCTCATAATAAAGTGTGACAGGTGCCAAAGGTTCTCATCAACCACTCATCAACACCCCGAGCTGTTGCATACCATCGCCCCCATATGGCCCTTCATGCGATGGGGGATGGATATTGTAGGGAAGCTACCACAAGCTCCCAGTCGCCAGACCTTTTGGCTAAAGGTCACGGATTATTTTACAAAGTGGGTAGAAGCGGGTGCCTATGCCCAAGTTCAAGAATCAGAAGTGGTAGATTTTGTTTGGAAGCATGTTGTATGCAGGTTCGGTCTCCCCAAGGGGAGATCATCAGTGATAATGGATCCCAGTTTATCGGGTCCAAGTTTCGAAGATTTTGCGAGAAGTGGGGGATCTAACTGAAGTTCTCCACTCCCAGGAACCTGCAGTCCAATGAACAGGCCGAGTCCAGTAACAAGACTATTGTCAACTCCCTGAAGAAGCATCTCGACAGAGCAAAAGGAAGATGGGCAGAAGAGTTACCAACTGTCTTATGGGCTTACAGGACCACCTCTCGTAGCCCTACGGGAGAAACACCCTTTTCTCTTGTTTACGGAGCTGAAGCCATGATCCCGGTCGAATACAGAGTCCCCAGTCTCAGATATCAATGGGCTAGAGAAGAGAAGAATTCTCTCGGATTGCAGTACGAGTTAGACCTATTGGATGAACAACATGAGCAGGCACTGATCCGGATGGCCACATACTAGCAACGGTTGGCCCGACAATACAACAAACATGTTAAAGAAAGACAATTTGAAGTAGGAGAGTTAGTTCTCAGAAAAGTATTTCCGAACACAAAGGAATCTAGAGACGGGAAGCTAAGTTCGAGTTATGAATGGCCCTATCTCATCACCAAGATCATGGGACCCAGGTTATACCAATTACAAGACATGAAGGGCAAAATGTTACCACGAAGCTGGAATGCAATACATCTAAAGAGGTATTACTCGTAGCCAGTTCAATCCATCTTTCCTAATTATATACATGTTCTGTATCATTGTCGCAGCGTAGAAACCCAGAATCTCGCTAGACGAGACATCTCGGATAAAATCCAGAATCAAGGCTCTCGAACAAGAGGCCTCACAGACTATTCTAAGAATCAAGGCTCTTGAACAAGAGGCCTCACAGACTATTCTCGGAATCAAGGCTCTCGGATAAGCGACCTCGTAGACTATTCTCGGAATCAAGGCCCTAGAACAAGAGACCGCGCGGACTATTCTCGGAATCAAGGCCCTCGAACATGAGACCTTGCAGACTATTCTTGGAATCAAGGCTCTCGAACAAGAGATCTCACAGACTATTCTCGGAATCAAGGCTCTCAAACATGAGACCCCGCAGACTATTCTCAGAATCAAGGCTCTCGAACAAGAGGCCTCACAGACTATTCTCGGAATCAAGGCTCTCGAACAAGAGACTTCGTAGAATATACTCGGAATCAAGGCTCTCGAACATGAGACCTCGCAGACTATTCTCGGAATCAAGGCTCTCGAACAAGAGACTCACAGACTATTCTCGGAATCAAGGCTCTTGAGTAAGAGACCTCACAAGCAATTCTCGGAATCAAGGTCCCCATACAAGAGACCTCTCGGAATGATACAGCGCAAGGAATTCTCTCAGATCACGGAATCACATAAAGCCTATGTCTCTGATTTCCTCCGAACTCAGAAGGTAGTTATCTCGTTCCAAGATTTCCTGTTTCAAATTCCTTTTATACCAATTCAAAAAAAAAACGAGAAACTAATCGCTGGGGGTAATACATGATGAGCTATGCCGAAAGGTTCAAGGCCACCAACTCGCAAAGAACCCACGCTTTATACTACGAAACCCCTCACTAAGATTATATTCTCTGTATTGTTTTGTGCTTATTAACCTCACAGAAACACTGTCAGAATCTGCAAGTAGAATCTTTGCAGTAATGCACAGAATACTTTCGCGGATTCCTCGCAAGGAGAGGATTTATCGATTACAAGTTTCTCAGAAATCTCGGAAGGTATGAAACTTTCTCAAAGTTATCAAATGTGAATTCCAAGTACAAACTCTTGTCAAACCTTTAGATCATCATGCATATATCATTCACAGAATAAAAGAAAGGAAAGTCACGAAATCATCATGTCCAGTTGTTGAAATCCAAAAATACAATCCCCTAAATAGAGCTTACAAAACAAGGGGAGTTCAACACCGAAAAGTTTAAACTAACAGGATGAAAACAAGCACAGAAACATTACAAGCTAGAGACTTTGAATGATCCTATTGCGGGGAAACGGTCTTTTCTTTCGCGGCCTCCGAGATCTCTTTGCTCTCACCGTCATCTTCTTTGGGGATATCCTCCGGATAAACCTTCTTCTTTCCAGAAGCTAAGCTAGAAGTAACTTCTCCTTCTTCACCCCTCTCGGCATCAATGCTCTCAGACAGAGTCTCGTATCCCTCCTCATACTCCCTCTTCCAGCCTTCGAGATCCCAGGTACCTGAAAAACCTTTGTTCAGCTCTCGAGCCATTTAGATCTTGGTGCGCAAGATAAATTTGCTTGCAGTAAGCTTCTCTCGCTGATGCATCTCTTCCATCTGGTCCTCGATAGTCAGGTTCTCAGATTTTAAGCGGTTAATCTCCAAGTCTTATAGCTTCAAGTCCTCCCTCAGGTCCATGGCTTCTTCATTGGCACTTTTTGCCTTGTCCTCAGCTTGCTTCACCATGATTGCGGCTTGCTTACCCGTAGTCATTATCTCGATTGCCTTGTCCTTTATGGTGTTAACGGTAGTCTGCATATCTGCATTGACTTTGACAAGAGATTCAACTAGCAAGCCCTTTTTCCTCAGTTACAGCTTCAACTTGGCGTATTGCACCCCGAGTCCTTCATATTCCTTTTGGGCGAACAAAGCCATCTGATGAACCTGCAAACAAGACAAAGGTCAAACTGCAGTTCGAAAAACTAAGTGAGTAACGAATGGGAATAAGAAATCTATCCTCAGAGACTCCTTCACCAAAGTATCCCGAGTGCCCTCAGGTCCCAGAGCCAAGAAAGAAACTTCATCTCGAGAAAACAGGAGCTTAAAAGCCTCAGACTTCACAACTTCGAAATTCTCAAACATAGATGTTTCCTTCGGGAACCTCAACACCACCTCATCTTATTCATACGCTAAGCCTTTCAATTTATGGCCCACTCACAGCCGAGCAAGGGTCATCTTGTCTTCGAGAGCATCCTCATTCTTAGAATTGGGAGAGGGATCTATATCAATGGTGTGTTTCTCTAAAGGGACCCTTAGAGACTCAGTAGTAGATGTTGGTGCTTGGACTTTAATTGACTTCGCTGTCAAAACCTCTTCGTTAATAGGGGGAAGCAGCGAGACCATCCGTTCTGAAGAAGAAGCTTCACGAGCTTTCTTTCCTTGACGAGTCCTGGAGGCTACAGATATGCCTGCCTGAACAGGATCTTCGTCCTTAGAAGTCACCTTCCTCTTCTTGGCACTAACCTCCGCAAACGAGACCCCAACGGGCGGTCTGCTCTTGTTCTCTTTCACCAATTCTGCATAACATGGGAAATGACATGTCAAAATAAATCCAGAAAGCTACAAGGAGTATGTCAAACAAAGATAATGCGACTGACGAGTTCGGAAGATCTCGATGTAAGTCCTCTCTTCCCGAGGCAGAGCCCGAATCATGGCAACATACTCATCAGACTTCGGACCTGGAGCCGAGGAATCCAGCGCTTCAATACGCTCTACAATCACACAGGCAAACGCATAAAGCCATAGAAACCCCTAAAAAACCATACGAAAATTAGAAAATAAAGCAAAGAGTAACTCTGTTGTTCCAAGTAGTACGGATAGGTGCCCCATCAGTCACCAAGGAAGATCTGTGCACAAAGACAAATCTTTTCTTCCATCCCCTCTCAGAATCCTTAGGGATAACGATCAAATGGTCCTCGCTAGAAGGAGTCAAAGTAAAAAAGTCTGGAGCTTTCTTCCCGAGACTATAGCATTTGAGAAGTTTGGCCAAGGTAAAGCGAATGCCCAACCTTTTGCAGAAGACTTTAAGACACAGGCAGATGCACCAAACGACAAGCATGAACTGGGAAGGAGCCAAGTCGAAATGCTGACACATTTCTAAGATCAGATATGGCAACAGGAGGCAGGGGAAAAGTTTAAAATAGTCACAGCACAACGCGGTCTAGTTCTCACTGCTCCAATCCATATGTTCGTCCTGTGTGGCGGCCCTAACCAGAAGCCCTTTATCCATCCCGTATTTCTCAAGATAGGATGACAGGGTACGCTCGGAGATTATAGGGGGTTCATCATGTTTCTTCAAGTCCATTATCTCGGTACTTAGGGTTGATTTCTTCAATTCTGGGGGAATCAGCGCAAACCCCCTCGCAAGAAGCCCTGATTTGTCCATAGGAGAGGGAGAGGCATGAGACCGAGATGAGGCATATGTAGCCATGAGTCCTATAACCCAACCCAAAGACATTATCATTCCAGAAATGCCTAAATCAAGAACCCTAGAATCAAGAATCTAACTCGCCAGAACCCAGACTGAATTTCTATGAATATTAACACTTAATCAATAATTCAGGAATCAAGGAAGTAAGGAAACTTACCAGAAAGCAGGAAAGATTCTGAAACGCAGAGAGGATATGAACGTCTGAAATAGAAGGGAAAGTGAAGATCACACGCCAAAATTCTTGGGAATGGCTGTATGGAGGGAAATTTAAAGGAGGAACTGACATGGATGTGACCAATGACAGGAGGGGTGCGTTCAACGGCTGCGATGGTCCCAATCAACGGTCCGGAACGGTTGTGCCTCCCCGTGCCCTCCTGCATCTGCTACGTGGAGCCAGGGGAGTAAATGTATGCCTAGAAAATCGCGCTCCCAATCTCGAGAGATATGACCATCTTTTTGGGTAGAAGAAGAAGGCCCACGAAGCAATGACCATCAAGATGAAACAACACGTCTGTGCTGAGCCCAAACGTAAGGCTCTCATTCTGGATCCAACCAGCCCCATGCAACACCGAACCTAACAGGCCAACAAATGTGACCCGAGCCCAGGAATGGTTTTACATGAAGATAGAGGGACACGTGGCTACAAGCAGAGATAGTCAAGACCATATCCCGCATCTGACGCAAGAAACTCGGGAGACTTGGTTCCAGGAGGCTGATAACGGTTAGATCATGGAGAGGAATTCAGGATCTACAAGCCCACGATCTCAGGAATTGCTTTTCGAAGCTAGAACGGAATAAAACGAGGAAGAAGCCACTGTAGAAGACACCTGAACATTCTAGAGCAAACTCATTATTCCCTGGAACACTTCAGCGATCTCGTCATACTGCTTTCTGATTGTTATTAATCTTGTATTCGTGATTATTTCTCTGTATTTATCCTGTTACTTTCATTATTTGTAACCCATTGTACCGTCCCGACACTCGTTATTCGATTGTTGGTGACCCGTTCAATTTCTCATCTTGTATTCGTCAGAAAAAGTTATAAAATACCATTAATTTCATTTTTGCCGTTTTTTGACCACCACAGTTCCAACTTGCTTTTCCTTGCTTTCTCCCTCTCCCACTACGTGCTCTCATTCAGGGTATGCCTCTTAAACACCGATGATCACATTTTACTCCTGTATTGAATCCTGAAGATAGCCAATGTACGATCCTATGTAAGAGTTAGAACCAAAGAAGCTTGCCTTTATATGTTTCAAAAGCAAGCCTTATGGTACTACTACACTATGACAATGACAAGCTGCAAAGAACCTGTCATCAGTAAATCTATTTGAACCATCAAACAAGTAAATTCTTCCAATTTCTCAAAATCCTTCATGAACCCTAATTTTTCCCAAAATCTTCAAATCAACAATTTTCTCATCTAAAGACAAATTTTAGAAATCTAATTTGATCAAAAACTTAATCAAAGTCATTAGAAGAAACTAGATACAATAATCAAGTACATCTAACACTTTGGAAAATATTATGAACCCCCCCCTAAAAAAACTTTCTTTCGACTCAAACAATAAATTCATGAAGGAGGAAGACGATTTAGGCTAAGAATCACTTACAAAGGGATTAGCAAGTCAAAACTTGATTTAGGACTTCAGTCTTCCAAATCTGGGATTTTCTCTCTCTAGAATCGCACTCCCCCTAACTCCTCTACTTTTTACCAAATTCTATAGCTGACAATGACCTGTAGTATTTTTAAATTTGTGTGCTCGCCGTAGTGAAAATGTTTCCCCATCGCAGCGAGCGTTTTAGAAACTACTTGCCATGAAAAGGATCCCTTGCCACGATGAGCAAGGTCACTCGTTGCGGCGAGTGGCACAGAAAGTAACTTCCCATATTAATATCATATAGATGCTCCCCTTACCTTAATTCCTTCCATATTCCTGCATAAATATCTCCATAATCTTGAAATCCTAATTAGAATTAAGAATACATATTGCCATAAAATCAGGGAGCCATATGTGTACCACCGTTAGTCTCGAGCTCACTGGCATTAAATGTCGACACCTAAAGGTTAAAACTTTTTGTCACAGTTGAAAAATGTCTGGGTGTCACCGTGGCATGTATAGTAGACACAAAATATGTCTTTTAGTGGGACCTTATTGATAATTCCCCATGTTATAAAAATAAAGAAAAGAAGAAAGATGGAGAGAGGAAGATAAAATAGCAAGACAAGAAATTGGAGATGAAGCAAGGGAGTATTCTCATTCACTTGTAATTCTTAGTACCAATGCCTCATGCTTGGCCTCTATTTATAGGCCTCCATACATAAAGTCTATAGTTATAGTTACAAGAGTAAAGTTGGGCATAATGGCAATAATCACAAGAAACTCCCACAAGTCATTCATTGGGAGGTTATAAGAAAAAGAATCCTAAGAGCATTGAGTTATGGGCATCCACTCATATAACAATATTCATAACACTCCCTCTTGGATGTCCATAAACAATATATTGTGCCCTATTAAAACCTTACTAGAAAAAACCCAATGGGACGAAAATCCAGTGAAGGAAAAAGAGTACACAATACTTATCAAAGCCACCTCGTTAAAAACCTTACCAGGAAAACCCGATGGGACAAAACCTTGGCTAAGGAAAAAAGAGTACAACATGACATTTTCTCCTCCTGAAAAGAATCATTTTACTCCCCCTGGTGACTACATCACTTTTGTCCTTTTATCTCGATTGAGTATACTGATTTTTCAAGCATATTCCATCCAAAGCCTTTTAAGCATATCTTCATTTGGTCGAATGGAATTATCATCCATATGTTCTGCTGAAAAGTATTCCTCTAACATATCTCTATGATATATTTCGCATCCACATATCAAGTTGTGTACCTGCAAACTTAATTCTTCCACAAAACTTTTAACATGTAATATTAACAAAATTAACAAATATTTATATGGGACCTCTATTCATGATTATTAAAATCATTGAGGAATTTAATAACTTGATCTACTAGTCAAGTAAAATGCAAAATTATATATTTTGAAAAATATATTTTGAATGATTTTCTTATATATGCTTCTGGCATTTAAGATCCTTCAAGGATTTTCATTTAAATTTCACAATATTTAATTATTGACATATACTTTCTTTTCATATACTGCCATACTTATATACAAAATAATTGCATCCACAACAAAAATAATACGCCTTATCATAATCTTCATTGCCTTTGTGAAAATATATGTTTCACATAAATATTTATAATTTTATATTTCAGGTATTTGGACTGCAGGTCCATAATATTCATGTATTGAATGCATAATAGCATTTTCATTGTAGTATTTCAGGTATTTGGACTGCAGTCCCATAATATTCATGTATTGAAAGTATAACAACATTTTCATTGTATCTTTCCCCTCTTTTTTATGTCTACTTCTTATGACATATCTCAGTATAAGATTCTCATTTAATCACGTGATATCATTATCGAAACTTCTTGTCGACAACTTTATTCTTTTCGATTCCATTTTCCTTATTGTGACATAACTTATTGAGATCTCTTTGTTAATTTTCAGGTACTTGTACCTCCTTTGAGGTTTTTTTAATTAGTTATGTCCTGGTACTCTTCTGGGGTACCTGCCTCCTCAATATGATCATCTAAATTATAAGCTCCTATTTATTGTAGCATTTACATTTGGAATCGATTGATTTCTCATGCTTTAGGCATGTTGCATTTGTTGGAGCATTTTCAGCTGGAATTTAAAATTTGATAATTCTATCTAGGTCAGTAATTATATATGGCAGATATTTTGTAATATTTTATGAATGCAAAGTATGATGAACTTCTGGTTCATACTAGAGGATCTACATTTAATAATAATAGTGCATTCAATACATTTTCTTTTCCAGCTACTTGATTTTTCCCCCTCATGTTTGGATAACTTTGTTGAATGATAATCAAATAATCATGCAGTATAAGTCTCCTAAATCCGTTTGTTTCATTTTGAAACATCATTTTGTTTCATTTAGAAACAAGAAGAAGGAATTTCTTACCCAACATTTATATCAACTTTGTCTAAATATCCATCTATACTTGTGGTGGATTAATAGGCATATGTATTGCACGTTCAAAAAAAAAATTTAAGATGGAAATTATCTGGCTCCTGACCAAAAGCCAATTTTACAAGGAGAATCTTGTTGGCCTGATGTAAATATGTCAACATTGAAATAGAAAACATGTTCTCTAGTTGTTCATGGAGGCTTTAATGAATGATTTCTGGATCATATAATCTGGAAATTGTGCACTCAACATATTGATTTATTCAAACAATCTTGCAAACTTCAGGTTGCAAACTAATAATAATCGTACATGTAACCATCTTATAGATGCATCTATCAAATATGTTGAATATTTGTATGGTTTATATGTTATTTGAATGGGCCCATGAGTTTGACATATTTCCAGAAATATAGAGATCCATTCCAAATCACAACTAGTGACTTTTTCTTTTTAAATTTTATTTGAGAACAAGCAGCACATAATAATTCTTGAATTATGTTAGCTATTCATGAATAAACTCCTGGTTCTTCAATGGATGTCAATGTGTAACATCAATAATTTGATATTTCATATATATGACTTGGTTGATCAAACAAGTCATGCCAATAATAAATTTATTCGGATCAATAAACTTCTGGTTTACTGTATTATATTTCTTAACCAATGTTAAACTTTTTAATTTCCTAAAGTTCATAACATGACATATGTGTATCTCAACACAATAGGAATTCATCATATATTATACCAATATTTATGGTATTCATTATTATTTCGTTGTCCTCACGAGAGTTTATATAAGCTCAATCTTTATATAGCATAAGCTATATTTCAGGGATTTATCAAATCCATTAATGCAACAAGTTCTCAATAATTTGTGCATACCTAAATTGAGCTGTAAAATCACTTCAAGCAAACTATTAGCAAAAGCAAATTAGTTTTGCAACTTCAAATGAAGCATAAAGTACCCTATATGTAAGGCACCCCAACACTTTCAAATATCCCGTTATATTTAAAAACTTGCAACAATTCTAATTGAATTAAAATCTCACCAGATAATTCCTTTCCTCAAAATATTAAAATTAATTAGAAATCAACAAATAAATTGCTGAATCAAGAATCATGCTTATCCCGTCAGATCCGTAGTACATTCTACGGCTCCAGTTTTAATACAAACAAAGGGCTAGTAACCACTTCAATTGAGGGTAAAACCCTTGCCATGTTAAAATTTGTAGATAAGGACACACAAATAACATACACTTAAAATATTCCACATAAAGTGAACTCATTATAAGCATAACGGGAAAAATATTTAACTCATAAAAGAGCACACGGCATTTATACAATGGGAACCATTAAACCCATAAAACTTATTGAATTCTATAACCTCTTTTCAGTGTTCAGCCATACTCGAAACAATGAAGCTTCTGGGAAAGAATTGAATGAATTCTATAAACAATGATATTGGCACTTGATTATTAGCCTTAAAATTCAATATATAAATTATATGAGCAAAGAGCCTACATAAACAGTCTTTAATTGCATTAAAAACAATTTTGGTCAGAATCATCAATTCTGTAACAAGGCTCATAAAAGACCATAAAAGGCCATCAACGGGCTTTAGTAACTAAATATCATGTTATTTTCATTTGCTCAACCTGAAAAACCATAAACCAATTTCATAAAATCTATAAAACTGCCATACAATGCTGAAGGCAAATTTAATTAATCAAAAAAATATTTCTAGAGCAAACTGCAGATAACTGACTATTAAAGCCAAATAAACGTATTCATCAATCAAATACAGTAAAACCTACAAGACTCCAGCTGCAAATATTAAAGTCACCAACAAAATATTCAAATTATATTTAGTAACTTTCCAATAACAATTCTAATTAAATTAGAATATTACCCACATAATTACCTTCCATTCTAATTCAAGTAGAATATCTCCAAATTAAAATATCCAATCCCAAATATAATCATGCATGAGTAGGACTTATGAGTTATGTCCATGTTAATATACAAATCGTATTATATCCCCATGATATAGGTAAAGAAATGCATCCACCTTATACATGTAACCCCTACATGTCATCAATCAAGACTTTAATAAATTGTGTTATTGTAATATATTCATTAAGAAATTTTTATTCAGTTACTCTTGCCAAAAACTGTTACTTCTCACACAATATGTTTTTCTGTGATTACTCAATTAATGATATATTTAAATTAAAACTCATAAAAAACAATTTTATTTTACATATGCACTACATATATTAATGAGCATCATCTTTGTTTATTCACTTTTAGAAACATATTGTCAGACAAATTAACATTGACGAATTGAAGAAAATAACGTTGATGGAATTATTGGAATGCTGCAAATGTTAAAACCAATTATGTTGAATAACTAATGCAATAAACCTTCCAATAAATCCACCAATAGTAGGAAATAAACCTCTAAAGTAAACAGCATAATAATTCCTTAATGTTAGTTTGCACATAAGATACAGTCAATAAAATAATAAACAATTTTCTCATAGGCCATTAATTAAATATGTACTTTATAAACCTTCTTCAGGTCTTGACTCTTGATCAACAAATATTTCATATTATTTTATTTCTGATTAAGCACATGGAGAGAATTTCTTAGCAATTCATTTTTCAAGACCAAGCATCCCATGTCATAACCACACAAACTATTTAAATAAGTCTCACATGCGCGTACCTGAAGAAGAAGAAGACCAAGAGCAACAATGTTGAGACAATCCCTCACATATTGTCAAGTTTGAACAGAGATTGCCATCTCATTGAAATCAAATCACTAACCTCTTTTCCATTATCTCTATATAATGGAAAGTCGATCGTGAAAGTAATTTCCATCCGAAAATGCAGTGTTTATAAGGTCTTAAATGAATCCGGTTAAAGAGGCACAATTAGCACTTGGAGTTCACAACTACCATGGCCCTCTTAAGCATATAGCATATGCCATTCAACCGAGTTTTATTCATATAAAACCATCGGATTCAGTGCCTCAACACATGCTTTCATCGGGTTTACATTTACCATTAAGGTGATTATACTGGGTATCGCTTTGAATCGAAACTCAATCCTCATATCATCTTTTTGTCTTAATAAATTCGGGCAATTTTCTCTATAGCTCGTTGCCATTTTTTTTTTTTTTTGTATATTTCATATCATAGTCTTCAGGACCACATATTAAAAATCTTTCAAAGCTATAAAATTCTTTTGTCATTAAATGTTTGAATCATTAGCTTTCGGGGCTTGAATGTGTGGATCATTAGCCTTCAGGGCTTTGACATTTGTTATCATTAAATCATCAAATTATAAATATATATATAATATGTATTATTTCATATGCATCAAATTAAATATGCAGAGGGGATGTTCCGTAAGAACTAAAGGGCGTATGAACTAAATGCGGTAGAACCTGCCAACTAGTTCATTGTGACAGCCTCTTTAATTCTCTAGAAGAGGTAAGGATATGATGCAATATTATATATATACGTATAAATATATATACATATATTTAATATATTATGTTGTGTGTGTGTGTGGTGTGTGTATATATATTATATGTATGTGTATGTATAATATATATAATATATTATGTGTGCGCGCCTTGTGTATGTATGTGTATGTATAATATATATAATATATTATGTGTGTGAACCTTGTGCAGTGTACATAATAACCAAAGTGGGTGATAAAAAAAATTCATGAAAGTAAAATAATACAATGTATAGAGCAATAACAATAAAGAAAGAGAAAAAAAATACCCAGATCTTCGGAGCAAATTCGTGCTGATAACGTGTTATAAAAATAAAGAAAAGAAGAAAGATGGAGAGAGGAAGATAAAATAGCAAGACAAGAAGTTGGAGAGGAAGCAAGGGAGTATTCTCATTCACTTGTAATTTTTAGTACCAATGCCTCATGCTTGGCCTCTATTTATAGGCCTCC
The DNA here is from genome assembly GCA_037074515.1 of Mimosa bimucronata. Classification (NCBI taxonomy): domain Eukaryota; kingdom Viridiplantae; phylum Streptophyta; class Magnoliopsida; order Fabales; family Fabaceae; genus Mimosa; species Mimosa bimucronata. The sequence continues at coordinate 22,863,860 of CM073445.1, read as the reverse complement.
ATACATAAAGTCTATAGTTATAGTTACAAAGGAGTAAAGTTGGGCATAATGGTAATAATCATAAGAAACTCTCACAAGTCATTCATTGGGAGGTTATAAGAAAAAGAATCCTAAGAGCATTGAGTTATGGGCATTCACTCATATAACAATATTCATAACACCCCAATTTTAATTAGATTTGATATATAATTGGATATCTTTGGGGAGTTATAAATAATAAATTAAATGGATTCTCTTAAGACTTCATAGATATCAAATTGGTGCATGATTTTGGGATTTCATTGTAAATGTCATGATTTTAAATTAAAATAGAAATATTTGAATTTAAGATTAAAAAATAAATAAAAAAAACATTTGAAAGCTCTCTTAAACTTCAAAGCCGTAGGTGCTGTAACATCCTGAATTTTAAATTACTAATAAATGTGTATAATTCCCAAATTTAGGAAAGAGATAATAAGGAGTCATTTAAAGTTCTCGGTGTCTCTAGAAAAATACATTAACTTTATAAATAAATTCACAAGTTTAAAGTATTTTGGAGGATTTTTAAAACTAATTTCCAATATAAATTAAGAAGGAACAATTGGGTATTTATTTATAATTTACAAAATTATGAAAATTATTTTTCAAGCTTGAAGGAACTTTAGGGGAAATAAATTTCCTAATCTAATATAAGGATGAATTTCAGGAAAATAATATAATCTATTAGGCCTTAATTATAAACTATTTCAAATTTTAGGGCACTTTAGTAATTTCCCCCACATAACAACCCTAATATTCCCCTTCTATATATATATTACATCTCCTTCTTCCTCATGCATGAGAGCGCCGTGCACGCATACACGGTTTCCTTCTTCTTCCTCGCAACACACACACAAACACACTCGGCCTTCCATTGATTCTGTGCTCCCTTCTCCCTCAACGTGCACTGTCACACACACTCACACACATACACACCTGCTGCAACGTGCACCGTCTCCGTACCAGCAGCGACGTCCTCCTTCCTCGGCGCCGTCCTGGGAGGCCGACGAGGGGGGGAGAGAGAGAGAGAGAGAGAGAGAGAGAGAGAGTGAGAGCAGATTCTTTCTCCTTCATTCTGGCCGAGAAAGAAAGAGACCAAGAAAGGAGAGTGCCGCCGCCGCCGCCGTCCGCCGATGCTGTCCGCGGTTGTAAAGGTCCCTTCCTTTCATTCTCATATTAGTGAGCAACCTTCTATTTTTCCTTTCCCCGTTTCTTCTCCGGTTGTGGAATTTTATATATGCAAGTATGCCTGTCTTTCATTGGTGAAATTAAACCGAAGCTTCATAAGGATTCGGGGGATTATAAGCAATAGGAAGTTGAATTGTTAATGCTAGAGGGAGAAAAGAAATTAACTATAGAACTGTTTTTTTTTAAGACTATCCATTATTAATCTTGGAAGGATATATGATTCTCTGTTAGATCTTGAATATGGTGATACTATTTTTTTAAAAAAATAATAATAAAAAAAAGGTTTATTTTAAAGGGGATGTGAAAATAGTTCCTAATCCTAACTAATCTTAAGCATTTTATGTTTCAAGAGAGGATCTTAACATTTTTTTGGGAGCAAAGTTGATGATCATATTTTGAAAATGGAGTGTGATATTTTAATGCAGTAATTTAATTGTTTAAGGAAGGGCAAAGGCTTAAACGGTGGATGTATTAGGAATCTCGGATTATGACTATTATGTGGTTATTGTTTTTGGGTTCAATTAAAAATGCAAGGAAAGTTAAAAGTTGTTGTTGTTGTTGTTGTTGTTGTTGTTATTATTATTATTATTATTATTATTATTATTATTATTAAGAGTTAAGTATGGACATTTGGAGTTTAAGATCAAATAGGCAAGTTTGAGGATACTTGTGATATAATAGGCTTGATGTGGGTTAAAATTAACTTAATCTAGCCGTGTAATTATAATTTGTTACATAAAGTAGCATTAGGAGTATTGTAGGATTAATTCCCTAAGTGATATATGGTAGCACTTGATTAGCTACTAATTAGGTGCGCGTGTATATGACATTATCTGTAGACTTTGATCTTGCTTGATATTGAGCACGGGGGCGCGTCTACGGTAACTATTGGTTTAACTTCACGGAGGTAACTACTTCTGTTTGTTTGCGTGTGTGTGAGTTAGTGAGTATTTGAAACTACAATTTTTGTGTTGGCTATAGTCTTGATGAATATAAATTTTGAAAAGCTTATTTTTTAATATAACCGTTTAGTGGAGTATGTATTTTTTAAATGACATGAAGGTATGAACTTGTATGTTTTGGAAATTGATAGTATTTGTTAATTATATCTGCCTGATTGAATCTGAGAATTTTCTGGACTGGGCCTTGTGCCATATGTTTAATTTGTACATTTATGATGTGCTGTGCTGATTGTGTGAACAATGATTTAATAAATAAATAAATAAATAAATAAAAATGCCATCGCGCGATGAGGTTCCTTGTAGGCCCACAAGGACTAAATAACATAAAATGGAAAGACGAATTGGGGAGAACACCCCCGGTCTCAGGCGAGGGTTGTGAGTCCCTACTGGACCGTATAATAACGGTGTTATTGATTGTTTGATTTTATTTATCTGTATATCGGATTGCAATATATGAATGTGAATGTGAATGTGATTTTATGTGTGATTTATATGAATATAAATATGTGATTTTATGTGTGATTTTGAGGAACTGTCATGTGACGATAATTTATGTGGAAATACATATTATGATATTGTCTTGCATTTAAATGGTAATCGCCTCATGCATTCAATTCAGTTATACGTAGTAATACTCCACTGAACACCTTACTAGCACACACCGCACGTAGGTGAGCAGTTAGTGGTTACCTGTGTCTACCCCCATTTTATCTATTTTTACAGGTCCTAGCAACGCAATAGGAAACTAAGGGAAGGATCCGGGACCGTCTCACTAAGCTAGTGAGTTCTGGACTGGTTTGACGGATGATATTGCCACAAATAGGGATACATATCATATGTTTTGCTTCCGCTCATTTTTCCACGTTATGCTTCTTTATTTTCAAATTGAGGATTTTCCTTTAGAATATTTGTTTTGGTAACTTGTTATTTCATTTCTGAGAGACCGGTCTAAACTTTATTGGTGTTTCGACTATTTTGATATTATTATGGATTATTGGGATTTTGTATATTTTGAGGACGTTGAATGGCTGACAGATTTGAAGTTACAATGGTTTTAGATATATTTCATAAAAGTGTTTAATGGTCAAATATGTTATTGGGTGTTTGTGAATGGGTCGATTAATCAAGTAGTAGTTTGGCGTTGTTTATCCATGTTAGCTATTGTTGTATTAGAGAAATTCTTTTCTAACATGGATAATCTTCTGTTATATTATGTTAAATTCTTTTCTAACCATGATAGCCCTTTTAATATTAGAAATCCTTTTTCTATCATGGTTAGGGTATTTATGTTATGATAAATTCTTTTCTAACCATGATAGCCTTTTAATATTAGAAATCCTTTTTCTATCATGGTTAGGGTATTTAATTGATATTTTTATTTAAATGACGAAAAGCCTTTTTCTAACTATGTTAATGTTTGTTTTAGTAATCTTCTTTTTCTAACATAGTTAGTCAATAAATAATTTTGTAATTGTTAAATGGTAATTTAAAATGTATTAAAAAGTATAATTAGATAGCAAATATTACAGGTGCAGTTTTGATCTTTTTTTATTATCTTTTCTTTTATATTTAAATGCTTTATTTTCTTTTCTATTACGAAGGAAAGCAACGGCACCGTTTTGAGCTTTGGGAAGAAGCTAGCAGAAAATGAGAGGCCACACGCGTGAAGGAGCCACCAGAAACACACGCCACTATTCATTCTTCTTCATCATCAGTATACGTAGCACACCACCATTCATCATTTACCATTCAGCCGCAAGCCTTGATTCGCACACCAATCACCAACACTATTGACGAACCAGCTACCATTGAATCATTAAGCCTAATCTTCATCTTGAAATCAAGGATCAGCCACCACACCAACATTCACCATCAACACCATTCACTCTTCTTCTTCACCATTTTGCCGCAGGAGGCAATACATCATTCAGCTTTTTCTCCATCTTCGATTCAACACATCACAATCATCTTCACCATCGGTCATTTTTCTTCATCATCACACTTTGCTCTCACTGCACCGGAGCAAGAAGTCCGAAGGGAGAAGAGGCAGCGCCGGCCGCTTCATTTTCTTCTCTTCTTGACTGCCCCCGAAAATCAACAACATCATTGGACTTTGTTTGAGTTGCAGAAGACCTGGATTGTGACAGTGAAGGATTTTAGTTCCTGCTTCTTTTCCATTATGAATTTCACTTGTGAACTGATTTTGGTTGTAATGGGATTGATTTTTAGCATGTGTAGCTAATTTTCTTTGGACTTAGAGTAGTTATGAACTGATTTAAGGATTGGACCATGTTCGAACCATGGTATTTGTGTTTAATTTTAGTTTTATTTAATTTATCTTGTGTTACTTGTTTAATTGATACTTGATCATCATTAATTATGAAAGGGATATTAATTGGACCTAGGATTGAGTAATGTAATTTGCAAATAGGATAGGAATATACCTATTAGACCTATATAATCATATATTAGAGTGAATTTGATTTTCATAGCCTCTTGATTAGCTTCATTAGGAATAACGAATGTAATTTGACAGAGGGTGTAAGTGATTGAGAGATTCTTATGTCTATTAATACTCTAAATTAACAAGTTAGTATTAAATGCAATTACTTTGGTAATTACATGGTCTAAGAATTGAAAAGAGGATGAATCGCTCTAGGTCATTTTGTCAATTGAAATCTTAGAACATTGGATTAAGTATTTAGCTTTTCTATAAATTTCTCTTTGATCACACTTATCTTTGATTTGCTCTACTTAATTGAAAATGGGAGTTTTAATGCCTAAACACCAATTGATTTGATTGTTCGTATGAATGATACTTATTTTATTTTTTATTACACTACAAATAAAAAAGTCAATTAGTGGCAAAATTTTCGAAGAACAATAAATTTTCGATGAAAATATTTCTATGGTTAATTAGCAACGGATATCCGTCAAAAACTTCTGATGGAATTTTCAACTGAAATTTTGTAGGAAATTTTTTCGACGGAAATGAACCACAGAAATTCCTTGGCTAATTTATTAAATATTTTTTAAATAATATATTATTTTAATTTTCAAAATAATTTATTTTAATAAATAATATGTTATAAATATTAATAAAATTAATATATATAAATTTATTTTAAATTTTTAGTTTAAATAATATGTTTAATATATATAAATAATATGTTTAAATAATTTATAAATAATTGATTTTATTAATATTTTTATAAATTTTAATAAATAATATGTTATTATATATAAATTTAATTTTAAATTTTTATTGAATATTATGTTATTTATTAATTAATATTAATAAAAATTGAAAAAAAATTATATTCTAATCATATATATAATAAAATATTAATTAAGAAATTTCATATAATGAAAGTAATTCAAAAAATATTTATTATAAATTTAAAATTAAATTACTAAATATAATGTAAAGTATATGAATATCGAAAATAATATATGTAAAAATAATGTAATTATTAATATGTATATTATATATTAGTAGTTAACAAAAATTTCATAATATATTAAGTAAAATATAATGTAAAATATATAAGATGAAATATAATTATAATAGTGGGAGTTTAAATATTATAAATATAATAATTTGTAAATAATTTTACACAGTCTTCATAGCTCAACTGGTTAAGGTATCAACACGCATGCAGGAGGTTGGGGTTCAAGTCTCCACTTCAAAACAATTTCAAACAATTATGGAGCTAGGCGACACACGGTGACATGTGAGAGGCGACACGTGACAGGTGGCTAATGATGGGTGGTAGGCCGAGGGCGGTAGCCGCCGCCTGCATGCCATATGGCGTATAATTTTAAAAAAAAATTAGAAATTTACATTGGATATTCTGTCGATAATTAGCGACGGAAAATTCCATGGATAAATTTCTGTCTCTAATTAGAGACGAAATTTTCTGTCAACAATCAGCGTCGAAAATACTTGACGGCCCGTGCAGTTACAGAATCGTACGTTCAAATTTGTGTTTATAAGTCACCACGAAGGTTTGACTTTAGCAACACCAGGATGTCGCTGCTAAAAGTCAAACGCCAATAGATGTAACTTTTTTATAGTTTAAATAACATATGTGGCATATCAAAATAAATGTATTATTTACTTGAAAAATAAAATAATGTATTTTTATATGTTATTTAAACTTAAATTGTATACTTTAAATAAAAACGAATGATATATCTACAAGTTTATTATATATATATATATATATTAGGACAGTACTTAGCTCCAGTACTTTATGTCCATTGCGTCCAGTTTTCAAATCAATAAGTGCCACGTGTATGTATTAAACACATAATCACTTCACGCCGTTACTCCTCGTTTTAATCAAGGTCTCTGAGTTTCTCTCCGCCATCGTCCTCTTGGCACAAGTGGGTGGCCCTCACTTATCTTCACTGCCATCACCAACCATTTCGCTCCTCAATTAATTCCTATTGTCCACCACTATAAAGACAAACTTAACAAATTCTTTCTTCTTTGTTTTCATTCAACACAATTTCTTGCATTTTAATCTCTCATCTGTCTTCCATTTCACTCCTTTCATCCAAATTTCTGTTCCTTTCTAACAATGGAGATTAAGAGAGAGAAGGAGGTTGTTGATTATGCAGAAGAAAAGGCGTTCTCGGCAGATTATTTCCTTGGTACGCAAAGCTTTCTCTATTACTGGACGTAAGGAACTGGATGTAAGTTTTTTCCTATATATTATAGGCAATGTGTAGATATTCCAATTTTGATTTGTTGTTCAATATCATCCAATCTCTTATTTCTTTTTGTCAATGTTCAAAAACTCGGACCAGACCAATCGGTTTAGCCCAAAAACAGCAGAATCGGCCACATGTCCGGTCCAAAACGCCCCTAATTAAAACAGGCACAGAAATGAACCAGATTGAGCTAGATCAAACCGTTATGAACTGCCATAAACCTGGTAGCCCGCGGTTCTAGACGGTTTGAACGATCCGAATTCTAGAAATCTTTATACCAAAAAATAGAACAAAAGATGAAAGATGCAGGCAAAAGGAGAAGAGGTAGAAGATTATAGAAAAAGAAAAGGTGGAAATTGAGAGAAGGTTGATGGAAGTTAGAAGGTGAATGAAGAAAAGTTACCATATATAAACAAAGCAAGCAAAGATGCCGTTGGATCTGGAGCATGTTGCTGAATATCATTATCAAGAAGGTGATGATGTTGAGCTGTGCGGCTAGGAGTTGGAAAGAATATCTAATGAGAGGGGAGGGAAAAAGTGGCTACTAGGGTTTCAGAAGGTAGAGTTTTATTATGGGCTAGGGCCCTCATTAGTTTGAGAAAACATATTAGTAAAATCACCATTCACATCTGAAAAAAAAAAAAAAATTCACCATTTACAAGAGCAAGTAAAACAAAATCAATTCTTTTTAGTCAAATTGTTTTTGTTCATTAACATTTAATTAAACTCTATTAGTATACTTAAAATAAAATAATTTTTATTAGCAACATGTATAAAATATTAAATAAAAGTTTTTTCCTTCATTAAATAAAAGTTTCAATTATAAATATAAAAAATTAAATTAACTAATAAATTTCTTAAAATATAATAGTATGGCTATTAAAATATAATATAAACTAATAAATTTTATTATTATAATATGGTTGCTTTGACCCCGAATTGACCCCCGGTCTGACCAATGACCCTTGAACCAGTGTCATGGTTGGTTCAATGTCCAGTCTAATTTTTTGAACCTTGCTTTTTGTCCATTATTAACTGAACCTGTCTTTCAATGTTATACAGATTGAAGAGAAACTCGGAGATGCCTATGAATTTGTAGCCCCTTGCTTTATCTGAGGCTGAACCATATAAAACAGTACTTTAATTTCTTTCATTTTCCCTCCTAATTTCTAGAGACTATTTTGGTAAGATTTTTGTTATAATATATTTTATATAAATGTATTTTCAATTCCTTCATGTTAATAGTTTTGTCTTATTTTTTTTCATGCTTTATATATACTTCTTTGCATTCGGGATGTTGTGTATAGACAAACAAACAGCTTGCTCTCCTATGATTTTGCAATAGAGCATATGTTGATCTGATCAATATACTTGAAGTGAAAGTACAAATTGTTTAAGATAAATGCATGCATGTTAGATAATAAATATACATATATGACGAATTAAACTCACTTATAAACACACATGTATATATTTTTAAGGGTGAAAGAGCAATTTTAACAACAAAGTTTCATGTCAGGAGCATCTAGTACCATAAAAATTTTTATGAGCAAAAATGCACATAAACTTTATAAAATGGAGCAATTTTAATACAAGACTTTAACCATGTAAAACTTATGTTATTTTAAGGATTGTGGGGCCCACATAATTAATTTTAAATCATTATTTTAAAAAAATGAAAGATGCAATTTTAACAACATAGTTTTGTGTAAGCATCTAGCACCAGAAAGTTTTTCCAGGAGACGGTTGAAAAAGTTGTAGAGAGCATCTATGATTGAAGATCCTATGTTTTAAGAAATATTTGTAAATATGGTTTCAGGAAACTTATTAGGAGAGTGGTTTTAGAAAATTTATTAGAAGAGATTTTACAGTTTTATTGTAAATTGTTTTTCTGATTGTAATTAGGATAGAATCAAGCCTAATTGATTGGGCCTTCTCTCCTCTCTCTTTCTCTCATTTATATAATGCTGTATAAATTCAATAAATATAATCAGAAGTATTATCAAATCAATATTCTTACCTCCTTAGTTCATAGTTAAGTTACAAGGCATGATGCTATATTTATACTAAATATTAGAGTTGTTCATCACATGGAAATAGAGAGCAAACTAAACTTTAGTTAGGTTAATTTAAAGCTGCTGAGGTTATTCGCTAAATAAGAAGATCAAATTTTTTAATATAATGAGTGCACAGTAATTTTTACGCTTAGAGGCCATATATTTTATTAATTATGAAAATGATTATTATCAATGATGCGTACAATTTTGTGCCACACATACGTTACTAATATTAATTGATAAATTTCAAAATGTTTTAATAATATATGTATATTATTGCTCAAGAAAACAATATATATATATATATATTGGGTTCCATGCATTGGGGATTTTATGGGAACAAAATATCCCTCACGCTCATTTAATTTTTTCGACCTTGTCTTCTCTAATCATGCATGATTTATGATCATTTCTTAATTGTCTTCCTCTCTTCGGAGATGTATATCATCATATGTATTGTTACTTCTAGGAAAGTGCTTGCATTTTGGCTTTAAACCCTTCAAATAGAGAGTAGAAGGTTACAGTCCTCTTGATGGGCATGATGGCATTTGTTTGCGTATAATAAGCTATAAGGATTCCATGCAATTACATACTAGCCGATGCGGCACGTTAAAGCCACATTTAAGTCGGCGCATAAGAATATCGAAGTGATAGACAAGGCTTAATTGCAAATTAAAGCCATCGAAGATCTTAGTCGCTTAGATAACTATTTATATATAGCGATTAACTATAAGGCAGTGTCTGTATAAGGAAGAGTGGATAACATATGACCATGCATGTGGGCACGAAACAAATTTACCTAAACTGATTCGTTCTCATCCATGTTTTAGTTTATTATTCATTTTTAAAAATGAAAAAAAAAAACTGTGTGGACGTTAAAGCCACATTTAAGTTTGCGTATAAGAATTGAAGTCGTAATGAAGGTTCAATTGCATTATAAAAAAAAATCACCATGTGCAAAAGTGCAGTTACAAATACAAATGATGTGGCGAAACTTATACATGAAGAAATGCTAGGTCCTGATCAAACTTTCCGGATTTTTATTTGGCTAAATTACAGAAAGCCTCCCTAACCTTTGGAAATTTAAATTAAGGACTCATAACATTACATGTTTTGACTCTCAACTCCCATATCATTAAAATTTCTATTAAAGTTAACAGTTTTTATCTTTATCCAATATTTTCACATTATGTTTTTTATGATATGTGTAACACCTTAATTTTTACTACTATAATATAGCATTTTTAATCGAATTATAACCACTATTTAGTGTCAAAAGCCCAAAAATACGAAAAATTTAAAAATTTTCTTTTCAATCACTAAACTAATCTTCTTTCTATTGTAATTGGCTTTTTGGACAAACAATTTAAAAACTTTGTCTAAAGTAGAGTAGTTCATAAAATAATTAAAAGTATATTAATCCTCTTAGGGTATTTATTCTTTATTCATAATACTTATGAATTTAAAATTCTTTTATAAATTTATACAATTCCATTTTCTATGCTTTCTACTATTAATTTAATAATTTAACTATATATCATATACAGTTAACACTAATAAAATATTTAACTACCATAGAAAAGCACTCCCACAATTATTCTTACTTTCTCACATATAATCTTATTTCTTCGTCTTATCTCCCTCCAATACTCTTGCCTTATCTCAACCATCTTACCATCGACCAGCTTCTCTGAAACAACAATTTAACGCAGTTTATGTCATTCACTTTAAATTTCATGCATGCATTGTCATGTATACATTTTATAAACCTTTACAAATAATGATAGCATTTATCCTATTAATCTGGGTGATATAGGCACCTACAACCACTGATAAGGATATCCTCGTTAACTAGTGGAGGTTCTACCTGCAGGACTTCTCGTTATAACTATCCCGTTATAACTAACTGATTTGGCAAAGAGGTAGCGAACCACCTAAGCCTGGAATACTTCAACATAAAAGGAATAAAAGACATACCATTTAAATGCAACAGGTATTACAAAATTATACATGCAATTTAGTGAATTGAGATAAACTTCTACCTGAATATCGAATCATTGTCCTGAACCAGTTCCTTTCCTTTCCATTGTCTTGATGACCCTTAGACTACTATTAAAGCCTATATCACATCTGTATAATAAAAATAAATTAATATTCATACCTATATATTTATGTTTAACGTCTCTCACGATCCTAATGTAATTAATACTACCCCATTCTTTGTATTAGTGAAAGATTACAGTTTACTATAATTATCTTAACCCCTTTAAAATTAAAAGGTCAATTATAAATAATCTATTCCTATTAATCCTTCTTATTTTCAATGTTTGACTAATAAATCTTTTCTATTCTGTGGTCAAAATAAAAATTCCATATTATGAAACAAAGTTTTTCTTTCATTTATAGCTTCTTAAATTCAGTTTTTATAATAGCTCTCTTTCCATAGTTAAAGCTACATGAACATAGTTTAGATACTAGAAAGTCACTTACCTTAAGTAGACATTGAATAACAAACACATCAGATTCAAACATTACTCAAAAAGTGTTATAAATCATATCACAACTTTCAACAATGTCTACAAATTCCCATCTTATCAATCATAAAGCTAATTGGCTTTACTACAACAAAATAGAAAATCGGTGACTTGATAGAAGAAAGAATCCAAAGAAAACCACATGCAACCTCGAAAATCAATTTTAATCCATTCATTCTTACTTCATAATTCAATCCTCCATTATCCATTTTCTGTATATTTCAAAAATCCAATCCTTGTATGCGTCTACATATTCTCACACTCAAAACATTACCTAATGCCATCCTACATTTAAACTGAACTATAACTCATACTTTATATCTTAAAATAGTAACCATATTATTCAGCATCCTCATGCCTCTCAAATCACCATTAAGGATCTTGAATCAGTTAGCTATAATAATCCTTTAAACCATTAGATTTAATACCACTTATAACTTAACTCAATTTCTGTGATACCATCCAACTCTTTTTCCTACTTCGAATCAATGACTTCAAGTTACAAAATGCAAAGCAACCCGGTATACTCCCCTCGAAAGCATTTATGAAACCTCTAAAAACTTAATACTTAAAAATCCATTTTTAATCATTCATCTCACCTCTGGAAGTCTTTCGAACAACCGCTATAAATTTCATTACATAAGTCAAACCAATTCTAAACATAATCCTATTACAAAACTTAATAACCTTAAGTTATTGGTTAATACTTAGGACTTCCAATTGGTAATAACAGTCATAATTTAAACCTTAATAACTTGAGTGCTTGACCATTTAAGAACATTCCCTTTCTCCCAATTCAATGATAATCAAAAGTCCTTGGGCAAGAAACACCTTTACTCTTTACCTTAACCAAATTCATATCTTTATAACATCCTAAATTTCTATTTATAACATCACATATAGCAAACACCACAAAGTACTTCGTCGATCAATTAAAATCCTTTCGTAACCATTTACTAATAATCTAAACTTTAAACCTATATGAGTCATTGATAACTCCCAAGAATTCATGTAATTTCAACACATTTTGGTTGCACATCATTGTTTATTTGTGTATATTTTCATCATGTTTTTAGCTATTTTCTTATGTTGTATTATGTGAATATTGTAGGAGTATTTTGGAGCAATAACCAAAGAATTATAGCCTCATCACCAAGCATTCAAGTGAGCAAAGTTCAAAGGCAAACAGAGCATTGAGAAAGCCAAATTCTGGCCCTCGCCGTGGCCCCTCCACAGCAAGGGGCACGGCGAGGCTTATCATTTTGGGCAACTTTCTGGCCCTCGCCGTGGCACCTCCACGGTTAGGGCCACGGCGAGGCAAAAATATGAAGAACTCCCTCTCTGCCCCTCGCCGTGGCACCTCCACGGCGAGGGTACTGAATTCTGCAGCTGCGCGTTTTAATTTGCCAGCGGAATTTTGGACCTATATAAGGAAATTTTTGACCTAATTCCGCATTCTTCACTTCCTGGGTGTGCTTGGGGGCTTGGCTCTGCTAGGGTTTGGGTCTTGGAGGAGCTTGGAGCAAGGAGTTGAAGTTTGGAAGAGATTTTGGCTTTGATTCTTGGTTTCTCTTCTCCATTTTCCTTTCTCTCTCTCTTGTTCATGAATTTGCTGATGTATGTATATATTCTTTTGGATTCTCTGAACATGTGGAGCTAAGGTTTTCATTCTAAGGTTGTTTTGAACCCTTGTATGGTTTAATTCTTGTTTCCTCCTCTTAATTTGTGATTAATGTTATGTATGTGGTTATTTTACTCTTCTCCTAATGCTTCTAAGTGCTTAATCACCATTTAGATGTTGTGTTCACTCAATTTATGACTTGAGAGAGCTAAGTTGAGTGTAGAACTTGGGTAGAGTAATGTAAGACTTGAAGTTTATAGTGTTAAATGGATGGTTTGTTGGCAAGATAGAGATATACTTGCTAACCTTACATAATCACATTAGGATTGGATCTTTAAAATTGGGTTTTGTTAAGTTGTAGCAAGAGATTGTGCAATTAACAAGATTAAACACTTGTTCTTGACTTGAGAGAGCTTTTACAAGTACTCCAAGAATCCTAGATTAGCATATGCTTTCATTGAGAGCATCTTTGAGAGGAGGTTAATTGAGTTTTAGGAAGTACAAGGGGGATAGACAATCTTAGGACCCAAATTTGCCATTGAAATTGAAGAATCATTTGTTCATAATTTTGCTTTCATTTAGGATAGTTTATTTTCTTATTTAATTTTCAAACTCAACATTTGTATCACTCAAATTGGGTGAGAGTGTGAAAATCATTGTTTGATCGGGTTTTGGACCAAATCCTCGTGGGAACGATACTTTACTTATCACATTATTACTTGACGCGACCCGTGCACTTGTGGCGCGGTGCGAACAAGTCATCATCTAACTTTCCTTCGTGCATAACAATATTGGATACCTTCCAAAATGGTATTTCACTCCAAACTCTTTAAGCAAAAGGGTTAACTCAAACTTCTTATATGAAATCAATAAAACCCATTTATTGCAAGCAAACTGATTGTACTCCATTCAAAATATTCACTAGGGAACTCAAAATAACTACTAATGTCTAAGACCTCAAATTAATTAGCGTAACAATTATTTAATATTTAGAAATAAAATCAGAACCTCTTGACATCATGCTTAATCTGCATAACCCCTTAACATCTAAAAACAAGAAAAATAATACAATTCAGTTTCTAATCTCATTCCAAATAGAAGTCTTCCTTGAACAACCTCAACATCCCGCTTTCATAAACTTTAACTCATATAAAATTCCATTCCATAAACCCATGAAATTCAAACCTATGATTACATCAATATGTAAATCTATATATCATTTACTTACCACAGATAACCTTTGAATTTAAGAACCATACTTGCCCCATCTATTTGACTTTAATGTCGATGATGAGCTCAATAGGGTACAGTTACAAAACAATCCTTTATAGCTAACTTTAGAAACTAATTCCTAAGTAACCAAATTCATTTAACCTCTCAATCAAATGCCTTAGGATCATACCAGAACCTGTTTTAACTTTTTAGGTTATAAAGACCTGATATGTTAGTAATCCTTGCAGACTTTCCTAACAACTTCCTCCATAGATTACAACACATTTTCAACTTCAAAAATAACAATGATCTTGACTCAAATGATCCCAAATTTAATCAACAGCCCTTAATTCAGAAATTTCCATACCAAGTTAGCATTAATTATCCTATAATAAATTTGAAATGAAGCTCAACTTCAATTCCAAACTAAACTTCATTTCCATCTATCGTTACCTTGAAGAGTCAAGGCTTTTTGCCAAATATCAATAAAGGAACAAAACAATTCATAGACTTAATTCTAAAATCCCAAATGCAAAGCCAAAACAAATCATTCAATGACCAAAATAAATTCTAATACTCTCCTAATCAACATTGTACCTCAAAATAATTCAATCAACAATGAATTCAAGAGGCCTACATTCCCACTGACCACTTCAATATACAGCCGAAGAAAATAGCACCAAAAGCAAGCAACACAAATCACAAAACATATCCCTCAACGAACAAGCAATCAGCAATACAGAGGGAATAAGATTCGGCCAAACAGAACAGGAAACGGAGGGAGAAAAATTTAACCAAATTAAGCAACAAAATAGTTTAACCCAATAAACACCAGAAAATCAGTGACTAGAAAGAAAAGAAGATTCGAACGGACATGAAGAAGAACAAGAACTCAGCTGAACCGGGCAACAAGAAAGAAGAGAAAAATTCAAAGAAAAATCCCAAGCTTTAATAATCAACATACAAAGCAACAAATATGCTTAAATTTACTCCTATCAATGTTTAGTCGAGCTTTAATTTATTGAAACCCCCAGAAATCCTCAAAATCTCATCGGATGAACAGTACCCGAATCACAAATTGGGAGAAACCCGACCCAAATCAACCTTCCTTGACCAAATCACTTCAAGAATACTCTTAATCGAGTCTTAAGCTTCATTTCTATGATTTTAAAACTTCAGAAACCCCCCAAAAATTTGAATCCCTCTTCCCCTTATCACGCTCGAAATCGGTCAAGAAAGAAGGAAAATGAAGAATATGAGCTTACCGAAGGTCAACCCATGCTCCCTGAGCATTTTCCATCACTTCTCGCCACCGGTCACCGTCAATTTCGGCCGGAGCCGTCGCTGGAATGATGAAGAACAGAGGGAACGTAGAGAGGACGAGAGAGAGAGAGATGAGAGTAGAGTGATATCGGGTAGGGAGAGGGTGAGGAAAATGAAAGGAACACGTGGGGAGAGTGAAGAAAATAGGAAGCAAGAGATATTTTAAGAGGTTGATTTACCATCTTGCTCCTCCATCCATAACTAATGATATTTTTAACTAGGGACAGATATTCTCATTTTCCTTTTCTTTTATTTTTCCTCTTTCCCTTTATGCCCTTCTTTAAAAATTTTAACTACCATTTCCTTTACAAGTTAATCTGAATTTACTCCAAAAATAATTTTCCAGATATGCTTTAATTTCCAAATTTATTTATAAGACTTTTTAAATACTAAACAATACCTCAAGGTTCTAAATATTCCCTTATTTAAATTCATTTTCTAACTATTTTCCCTCAACTAATAAAGAAAATAAAACTTAAAAATTATTAAAAATACACCTGGCCTCATAAATTTATTTATAAGGCTTTTTAATTTCTAAATGCCACCCTAAGACCTTAAATGAATCCTTATTTTCTATTTCCTAAAATTTGGGGTGTTACAATATGTCATTAAAAATAAGTCTTTTCATTTAATATAAATAATCATAATTATATTATAATTTTTCATTTAAAAAAAGGCATGATCAAATAAATATTTTATATTCATTTTAAGTACTTTTATTTTTAAGACATTATATTTATAAAGCGTATGGTCAAGAAAATATTTTAAACCCCTTTTTTTAAATATTTTATATTTTTAAAATATTTTAAAATACTTAAAATTATATGTCACTTGCCACTGATTATTTTTAGAATGAGATGATATATAATAAAATAACGTCAAAAAGTGTAAATTACAAAAACAGTTAAGTTTAACGGTAATTTTAATGGTAGGGGATGTAAGAGTCAAAACATAAAACATAAGGTGTGCTTAATTTAAACTATCAAAGGTTAGGGAGATTATGTGCAATTGACCCAAAGTTCATTGGGGATTTTCTATAATTTAGCCTTTTTATTTCTAATAATCAACTACCCTTTGCCATTTATGTATAAAAGATGCGTTTTCCTATCACAGACACACACAGAGTATAGTATTCAGTTACAAGTGTTGAGAATAAATGGAATAGAACGGTTCCATTTGTATACTTGGTGGAATCTGGCATATCTTAACCAAACCTTTTGCATGGCGGATTCCCCAAATCCCATGTCAATTATTCAACCATAACACAAACGGTGGTATAATAATATAAAAGCGAGTATTCGATTAATAGCATTTTGCTAAATGAAATAACTAATTGAACGCACATGGAAGATTTCACGCAACCATTTTTCTTTGGAAACAAAAATAATAAAATGATGATCATATGAGTTGACAGAGAACTTATTTTTTATTAAATCAATTATATTTTTTTAAAAACAAAATTACAATCGTATGTGTTGAGAAAAGTAAGTAGAGATTATGTAATTTTGAGAGGGTGTATAAATAATTTATCTTTATAATTTGAAATGTTTTTGAAAAATTTTC
Source organism: Mimosa bimucronata (assembly GCA_037074515.1). Lineage (NCBI taxonomy): Eukaryota > Viridiplantae > Streptophyta > Magnoliopsida > Fabales > Fabaceae > Mimosa > Mimosa bimucronata. Next base: position 22,846,663 of record CM073445.1, on the reverse strand, counting down.
CATACATTTTTTAATAAATACGTTTAGTGGAGAGATAAATTATAAATAATTTATCTGACAAATGCAATAGATCCCTGGCCAACTACTGAAAGGAAATCCAATAATAGATATATTAAATAGAGAGGGAATTTAGTGGAGATGCTCCTAGCTGAAGAAGAACCAACTCATGAGAAGAACTACATTGATTAACCATTATGAGATTAATGGTGGGCTAACATATGCAAGATTGTCAAACTCGTAAGTTTAAATAAACTTGTGATAGGAATGTGAAATTAGATCATAAACTCGTAAGCGTTTATTTATCAATAAATATGTGGTTAAAGTATAAATTAAATGAGAAACACAAAAAATAACAATAATTTGACTTAAATATATTTATATGTGATACTGGTATGATATTACAAAAGTATTCCTCTATAGCAATTAGATCATACATAAATTTATACTTTAGGTTAATTAGTTTAAAAAATGATAATAAAGATAGAAAAATTGGGTTAAGGATTTTAAAAATATTATTTTAATGGGTACATATAATCTAAAAAAAGGATAATCCTTAACTACCATTTTTTCAAAAATATAATTTAAATTATTATTTTAAAAATATTAGCTGAAAATTTTTAAATCCAAACCACGGTAATGAAACCTGGACCAGACCGGACGGTCTAGTACGGAACTCGCCGGACCAGGAGGAGAGCCGGTCCGAGTTGGTGTGTGACCCGGGAGTTGGGAGACTCGGCTCTAACTCAGCAACTCATCACAACCAGGTCGTAACTCAGGTGACCCGTTGAGTTGGGCAAATCCCCTGAGTTGTTTCTCCCGTCACAGCAATGGAAACGACGTTGGTGGTCGACAGCCACAGATTTATTCCAGTGGTGCTTGAGTTGTTCTCGTCGGTGGTAGTTGGAGGCTGAGGGAGAAAGAAAGAGGGAGGAAGAAGATGACGATAGAGCAAGAGGCGGTCGTTTGGCGGTGGCTAAACAAAGTTGCTGTTCACTGTTTATTGTAGAAGTAAAAAGAACGAAGAAAGAAGTAGAAAGAGAGAAGAGGCTAATGAGATATCGATGCGTGTTTCATTGACATTTAGTGATGTGTTGATTGGTTGAAAGAAAGTTTAATGATCACGTGGGAGAGAGAGAAAACAATGAGAGAAGGGACAAAATTAAGTTTAATATTTTTTTATTATGAATATTTAGCACTAGCTACTATTAATTACTTAATTTGATTTTGGTATTATTGGGTAGTAGCATTATATGATGTCAATATGTCTAACAAATTGTAAAAAATTTTGCATGCTTGAAAATGAATTTTTGTTATTAATTAAAAGAGGTGAAATAAAATTTATTGTTTAGATTTTTAGAAGGTGAAATGAGAATTTAAATATTTTTTAATTTTTTATTCTTCACCCGTCTAACTCACGGGCTAATGACGATCTGACCCACTAACCCCTGACCCAATGCCTCAATCGGTCCAGTTATCAGTCCAAGTTTGATTACCTTGATCCAAACCCTTGTAACTATATTTGAACGGAACAGATCTCATTGCAACTATAATTGAGTACCTGTAAAATTAGGTTTCAAGAAAACTACATCACTAAAAGGGGTACATCCACTTAAAATACCAAAATTCGAGGATCACTTTATTTTGTAATCGCCATTTATTAAGGCATCCTTTATTTGACAGTTATTTAACCATCATGCAATTAAGCTCACAAAGAATTACAGTTAAACTATCTTCATTAACAAAGGGAAAGGAGAAAGAGCGACACGAGAGAAATTTGGCATGATGGGAGATTCGGGAGTAGGAGGGCCTGTTGATGAGAGCTCTCATGATAGAGGTCAGAAGAAAGTAAGGGCAGATAATGAGGATCCTAGGGTGACTACAAAGGAAATAACAAAGCTTGCATCTGATGTTTCATATAAGGACAAGTTGATAGATGAAAGATGACCAGCTGTTCAATAGACACAAAGGGAGTGGTGTTTTCACTGATGCATGGAACGAGTATATTGAAAATCTTAAGGGTTATTTTGGTGAGCAGGGAAAACTATCAGCCCTAGAAGGTAGGGAGGACGGTGAGAAGGATCATGGAGAAGCTACTATACCAACTTTAATCTTTTCCCAAGAACAATATGAACGTTGGTGTGCACCATGGAAGAGATCACTTATCATAAGATATTAGGGAAGAAGGTGTCACTTTGGATTATGCAAAATAGACTTCAGCATTTATGGAAGACTAAGAAAAAATACACAGTTCGGGATATTGATAACGGCTATTTTGTGGTCTCTTTTAACTGTGATGAAGATCTTAATTTGTGTACTTGGAGGGTTCATCGATGATAGCAAATCATTATCTAGTGGTGCGAAGGTGGCGACCTAATTTTGACCCATGGATGGCGGACCACCATCGGAGGATTGCAACATGGATCTGAATCCCGGTGCTTCCATTAGAATTTTTTAATGCTGAGGTCTCCATATGATTGGCAACTTAGGAAGAACCCTAAAGGTTGACTCAATCACATACTTAACCGAGAGGGGTAGATTTGCTCGAATTTGCATTGAACTGGATCTGGGGAAAATTTTGATACCGTCTATTCGTATTTTTGGTAAGGAGAGTATAGTTGAATATGAGGGGATTCACTTAATATGTTTTAACTATGGAAAATATGGACATCACAACTATATGTGCCCAGAGCATCATCAGGATTCAGGATACCAAAGGGAGTACGAACAGTTGGAAAAAGAGAAGCAAGAGGGAGTGAATGATGTGAATGGTAAAGAAGGTGTTCCTTCTGAGAAGAAAAAGTAGAATATGTTGAATAGAGGTCGATCAGAGGTGTCAGGTAATTCCGGTGGCAGTGCTCCGTCGCAAGCGAAGGACAAAATGGGAGCCTCGAATCTCGTTAGGAAACCAGCAAGAAAGCCGGGATTTTTGATGAAGAAAACGGGATTGAAAGGCCATAATTTAGGTAATATTTTAACGCCTAATTAAGGGGAGTTAAGGCGTGATGCACCAGCGAGTTTAAAGGTGGCAATGAAGGCAGAAGAGGCAAAGGCGAAATTCACGTCAAGTAGTTATGGTGAGTCCCGTGGATTAGGGAAGGAGATATCAAATTCAAAAAGGTGGGTCCCAGTAGGCCCAAGTCAAAAAAAAAAGTGGAAGATAAAGACAAAAGGAGGGGTGATCAGGTTTGAGAAGCCCATTAGGAGAAAAGGCCCAAGTCCAACTAACAAGGAAGGGAGCCCCTTTTCTTGGGCTAACAATCCGTTTGAAGTGCTTGTGCACTTAGATGATGAAATTTCCAAAGAAAACCAGGAGGCCAATTTTGAGGTAGAGGATGAAGAAGGCCTTGAGCTTGGAATAGAGATGGTCGATGATTTTTCTTCTGGTAATAGGATGGACAAGAATGAAGGTGGCCCTGTAGGCCCAAACAAATTTATTAATGTTTCCCAATGATCTGCCTATTTTGGAATTATAGGGGAGTTGGAGCACGTTCTTTCCTAGGTTGGATAAGGGAATTAAAATTGAAATATGCTTTTGAGATCCTTTTCTTGTTTGAAACTCGTTCAAGTGGTACAAAAGCAAGGATAATCATATGTCAGCTAGGTTTTAAGAATCACTTCATAGTTGATTCAAATGGTTTCAGTGGAGGTTTGTAGGTGATTTGCCACCTTTCTAAATACTTTAGGGTGTAAATGCAAAATATTTCTAACCAAAGATTGCACTAGTAGTGCTTTCCCGGATCGTCTCTCAAGGAGCCTAATGAATTAACCTAAGCTAACTAAATGCATGAAAAGCTATAAAAAGTCAGGGTTTTTGTGATTTTGATTAAGGAGAATAGACTGAATTCTTTTTGGGATTTTTGTTTTATGAGAAAGCACTTAAATTGGTGTCGTGAAACTTATGAATGAACATGAGTCTCTTGATGAATTGGTCAACCTTCCTAGCTTCTAAGGTAATATAGGAGTTTAAACCAAGTTCTAATGCAAAACCTAAGGCAATCACTCTTAGTCTAATTAACCTAATTAATTAACTAACGTGGCGCATCGCTCATTTAATTAATCAAATAGGCAATCATTAAATTCCAACTTGGTAGTGAAGACTTATGATAAATACGCATAGTGTAACACATAAAATTTTCTACTATACTATAGCATTTTTAATCGAATTACAACCACTCTTCAGTGTCAGAAGCCCAAAAATATGAAAAATTTAAAACTTTTTCTTTCCAAAAATCATTCCAACTTCATTTCTGTTGGAATGGGCTTTTCTGACAAACTACAATAAATTAAAACTTTTAATAAAACAAAGTGGTCCATAAAACAATTAAAAGTACCTCTATCCTTCATTTAGGATACTTGAGAAATTTAAATCCTTTTATTCATATACATATTTCTATTTTCTATACTTTCTGCTAATAACTCAATAATTTAATTTTATATCATCTACAGATAAATCTACTAAAATATTTAGCTACCATAGTATAGTATATTTTCTTCGTCTAATCTTCTTCTAGTACTCCTGCCTTATCTCAACCATCTCATTATCTCCCAGCTTCTCTGAAACAGCAATTTAACGCAGTTTGTCATTCACTGTAAATTTCATGCATGCATTGTCATGTATGCATTTTATAAACCTTCACAAATAATGATAGCATTTATCCTATTAATCTGGCTGACATAAGCACCTACCAACCACTGATAACGATATCTTGTTAACTAGTGGAGGTTCTACCTGCAGGACTTCTCGTTATAACATTTAAAGCTATAACTAACTGGTTTGGCAAAGGGGTAGCGAACCACCTAAGCTTGGAGTACTCCAACATGAAAGGAATAAAAGACATACCATTTTAATGCAACAGGTATTACAAAATTATACATGCAATTTAGCGAATGGAGATAAACTGCTACCTGGTTATAAAAGCTTAGTCCTTTATTGTCTCCTATCCTCTCTATCATCTTGATGAACTCAGATCACAAGTTAAAGCCTATATATAGGTTTGAGTTAGAGTTTGAATTATGAACTAATCGATGCGTCTCTCTCGAATCCTAACTTATTTAATACTACCCGAAGTCTCTTCATTGAAGCAAATTATAATTTATCCATAATTAATTAGGATCTTGACTATCTAAGATCACTTTGATAATTTACCTATGTTAAACTTTCTTATTCTCAATGTTTGGCTAATAGTTTCTATAAGAACCATTTAACTTACTTAAACAATTATTTAGCATAAGAAGTCGTTTAAGACAATCATCCACATTGCATAGCATAAATCAGAAAGCTCTGAACATATTTCAATCTTAAGAATTTGAATTCCAAGACTTCAAACATTAATATTCAAGAACTCCATATCTTAAATCAATATTAAATAAGAAATCCCTACTTCAATTGTATATCTCGCCATTTGCTAGCTTACAACCCAGTTCCTAATAAAATCATTTACTTAAGCAAAATCTAATTACCCCTACTTCATATCTTTAAATTATTTCAAAACATCATTGGATGTTTAATCCCAAAACATAATTTTTCTCAGTGTTTGACTAATAAAATTCTTAAAGGTTATTTCTTTAGGCTTAGGCATACTTACAAGAACACTTCAATTTTTAAACATTAGTATTTCAGGGGTGTGTGTGTATCAAATTTCCATAATCCCCTCATTAAATGACTCCCTTATGTCAAAAGATTCGATTTAAGATTATATCAATCACATAAAATTATTAATCATAATTCAATACCAAGTTTAATAAGACCAAGATTTAGCCTTCGATTAATCATCTAGACACATTTCAAATATAAGCAACAATTAATACCATGAAATCATGAAATCATCCTTGATTAGAAAACTCATACTTCAAACATTCCAATTACATCTTCAATAACAACCTCTTTCCCCTAATTTCATAACAATTGTTTATAATCTATTTTTCTCCAATTTCCAATTTAAATAATAACTAATTAAACTTCAAGATTATTAACTAAATATAATCATAAATAGTTAATCTTTCTAACTTCTTAATTAGAATCTATTATTTCATTTCCCAATTTATAACACTTACTAATTCAATCTTTCAATAATCCCATTACTGTTAAATTATTAATTAAATACTTTTCATCTTCTACATCCACCAAGGAGATCCATATAAATTTAGTCAAAAGACTGGCTTAAACTCTAACACCACCCAGTCAAACTAAACATTTCTTTATATCAATCAACCTACCTTTCTTCAAATACACCTTCTCTCTTTCCTTTAAAACTAATCATAGCTAAATACTAAATTATACCTCACTTTAAACAAAATAAAACTTATGCTAATACCCATCTCCATGTAAATTAAACAAATACTTCCTATACTTCCAATGGGTTCCCATACTTCAGTATAATATTTTCTAATAAATTTCAACTTCCAATTCATAGAATCCATCTTCTAATACCAATATGATTTTCCAACAAAAACAAGGCAACAAAGAATTAATCAAATTTCCCATTCAAACATAAATGGAGCAGATACTTCCTTAACACTATTCTTATCCTATTATCATCACTTCCTTCTCATCACTAAAGCACCAAAGCACAAGCCAACAAAGAGGCAAATAAAATCAAATTGCCTTAACATAAATTCTTCTTCTTCCATTTCTCTATGCAACCGAATACACACACAAATAGGAACCATAAAATTTCTAGTATTATCATAGAACTTCAATTACACCAAAATGAAGCTCCAATTCAATCCTCCTTTGCATGTACCTTCAATTAAATCCTCAAGTTCCCATCACTAATTTCAATCCTTGATTCCACTATTACCTAAACTCATACTAACATCACAACAAAACAAATCATATTTTAAAGCTTTAAATTATTTACATCTCCCCTAGATGTAGCAAAATAACAACACCTAATCCATATAAAATTTCTAAATCTCAACTTTGCTGTACAACTTCTCAACCACCAAGTATTATTATCTAAATTAATTTCTCCTACAATCTCAAACCCTTCACTGCTTTAAGTCTCAAATATCACATCCTTATAGCATCAAACTTAACATTTCATTATATGGCTCGTCAAAATAGTGAGCTTTGATTCCTATAAATTTCATTACAACCTTAATCCCACTAAATCAACCATTACCAATTTTCCCTCCCTTATCTTTAAAACCACCAACCAACACCAACAGAACAACAATAAAAATCACAACAATTCCATATATTCAATCAATCTCCATTCCACTTTCCTTATCATAAATTCATCTCCTTCCTCCCTACAATCCCTAAAACACATGCATTCAAGGAAAGAAATCAGAATTATCCATCCTTTTGGTATTTAATCATAAAGGGTAAAACTCTAATCCAAGTTTAACATTAATTAAACTTCATCACAACATTCTAACTCATATAAACCCTCAACTTAGGAAACTAACACACGTGCAGGACTGAAACAAAACTCTAGAAACAAAGCATGGAAGGTCTCAATTCAATTCATAACACCAACCAGAGATTAAACAAAACATCAATTATATTTTCATCATAAATCAATAATAATCCCTAGCCAAAACAGAGGGAACAGAGAAAAGAGAACAAGAATTTCGGCTGACAGAGAAGCAGAACAATATTCAACCACCACAATCACAGAGAAACAAGAATCCAATGAGAACAGAAATCGGTGGAAAAAGGAAACAGTGGGAAATAAAGAAACTGGATGGAACAGAGAAGAACAGGGAGAACAGAAATTTCAGAAACATATAAATTTATCTACCCGTTCTAACCTTCCTTCATTATCATTTGATTAAGCTCAAGCCCTATAAATTCCCAGAAATTTGCGCAAGAACAGGGGCTCGAATGAACAGGGGATGGAGAAGAAGAAAAATTCCAAAGACCTCAGAAATTAAACATGCAAGATCTCATATTCACTTAAACTTACTCCTAATCACATTTAATTAAATTTTCATTCGAATTTTGCCCAGAAAACCCCAAGAACAACGTCAGTGAACAGTGAACGGATTTGGGGTTCTTGGAGCAAATCAACTAACCCGAAATCATCACCCAAAAATCTTCCCCGAAACATCAAAATCGAAGCTTAAGCTTCAGTTTTATGGATTTAGAAGCTTCAAAATGTCCCAAAATTTGAATCTCTCCCCCCATTTAAGCTCAAAATCGCACAAGAAAGAGGGAGAAATATAAGGAAAAGCTTACCCAAGGTCCACCTCAACTTCCTAAAAATTTTCCTTCACCTGGAGCTGCCGATTGCCGGAGCTTGCCGCTGCAACGAGAAGGAACAGAGGGATGAGGCGAGAGAGAACGAGAGAGAGAGTGAGATGGGAATGGGAATGGGGAAAATGAAAGCAGAGAGGGTGAACAGAGGGAGTATATAATTAAGGATAATGGTGAGTTGATATTTTAATTAGGCGATTTACCATTTGACCCCTTCTTTTACAACTGAAGATATTTTGAACTAGGGACATATATTGTCATTTTCCTTTTCTTTTATTTTTCCTCTTTCCCTTTATGCCCTTCATTAAAAATTTAACTACCATTTCCTTTACAAATTGATATGAATTTATTCTAAAAATATTTTTTTTAGATATGCTTAAATTCATAAATTTGTTTATAAGACTTTTTAAATATTAAACAATACCCCAAGGTTCTAAATATTCCTGTAACACCCCAAATTTTAGAAAATAGGAAATAAGGATTTATTTAAGGTATTGGAAAGTCATTTAGAAATTAAAAAGTCTTATAAATAAATTTATTAGGTAAAGATGTATTTCTAATAATTTTAAGATTTATTTTCTTTATTAATTGGGGAAAAACTATTTTGAGGCCCAAATAAATTTATGGGTAAGAAAATATCTAATCTGATATGAGAATTAATTTTAGGAAATTAATTTTTTTTCAGATAAGGACCAAACTAAAAATAATGGAAAACTTAAGGATAGGGACTAAATTGAAAGGAACAGAAAGTTAAAAGGGCTGAAACGTAATTTTCTCCTCACACCCTTATAAAATCAAATTTCCTTTCCTTCCTCCCTCATTTCCGTCTTCCTCTTTCCTCTCTCTCCCCGATTTTTTTCCTCTGCCTTCTCTCTGCATTTTCCGGCGACGGCGATGGCGTTTCACGGCGGAGCAGGGCTGCGACACCACATGCAAGGGCGGATTTGAGTTCAGGTGAGTCTCCTCTTTCCATTCCCACCATCTGTTTCTTAGATTAGTGCTGTTTCTGAGAGAGGGTCTGCACGGGTTTTCATTTTTTGGGTGCTTTGAATCAAATTAGTCGAAGCTTGGGTACTATAAAATAGTTCCCCTAAAGAAATTTTAGCTTTCATCAAAGGTTGGAGTTAGATTTTGATTTTCTCTAATTCTGTCACTGTTCACCGGCAGTTTTTGGCTGGGATTTTGGATTGAAATTGAATTAAAGCTGAGTAACACTTAGTTTAAAGTAGAATATAAGAGGTTAATCGGTCTTTATGTATGGATTTCGAAATGCTTGTGTTTGCTCTGTTTCTGGGTCTTACCATCACTGTTCCGGCGCCGATTTGGGTAGAGCTTCGTGTGGGAACTGAGCTAAAATCTGATTAAACTTAATTGAAAGAAAGATTGAGTTAATAGAATTGATTGATGTTAAATTTTGTAGGATTTTGGAATTTTGAATTTTCTGGTACCTTTTTCCTGTCATATTCAAGCCTCCGATATATTGGCTCTGTATTCTGTAATGATAATATGAATTAAACCAGTTGCAAGGTGATATTTTTGAGCTTAAAAATGTCTAAATCAGAATTTTCTAAAGATATTGCTTGTTGATTGTTGCTCTAGTATTACCGAAACAGGGGAAAATGTGCTTAACATAGATTGATGTTGCATGTGATTGGGCTCTTCTTTTTGGAGTCAATCGCAATATAGGGAGGTTGTTGTTTCAATCTTATATACATGGATTCAGGTTCTAGGTTAAAGGAAGAACAATTAAGGGATCAAAAGGCATTGAAGACATATAAATAGATGATTCTTGAGATTGAACCTACTTTAATTTCAAAAGATAAGTTAGCTTGAATGTTTGATAATTTTGGTTATATAATTTGAAAATCTGAAAGTTGTAGAGGAATGAAATGGTTAAAACGGAAATCTGTGTGACTGCTTAAAGTTTCATTTGAGATGATTGGTATGGATTTTTAGACTTTGAAATTGCTAAGTTCTGGTTTAGAATGAAACTTGAGATGTTGATATTTGTTATTAAATTTGTTTAAATAGAGAAGGTTTCTGATATTTATGATGTTTAATAGATGGAATTGGAGATTTTAAGGTGAAATTGATTAAGTGGATGAGGCTGTAAATTGTGATATGTGGCTTTGTGGTTTGTTTGGAATTTGGGAAAGGTTCAATAGAAGTTAGTGAGTTTAATTGAAATTGTGATTGACTAATGGGGCTTTGAATCAGGATAAGTGTTCTATTTCTAGTGCTTCTAATTGATGCGTTTGAGCTTCGGTTTTTCTGACTGGAAGTATTATAATGCATGGAATTAATTTTTAATCTTGAAGTCTGAAGTTGAAGAAGTTAAATGATCTGGTGCTGCTGTTGGATAATATTGATATTAGTGTAATGGGTGACTTGTTGTTGTGGTTTTATGTCTATTCTCGACCCCACTGTCCTATTTGTGTTGAGAATTAAGCTTTGTATTTTGGAACTAAATAGGTTTTACAACGGTTGTGTTTCAACTATTAGATTTGTGTGCTGTTTATTTAGAGCTTGCTGAAAAATGGGAGGATGGTCAAACTTCACACGTGATTTCGGTTCTATCATTAATTTTGTTGACACATCAAGAGGAGGTTGACTAATTATTTTGGAAATATAAATGAAATGCGGGAAGCATGTGAGTTACAAATGATAATTAGTAGAGAACTGACTCTGTCTTGATGGTGAAATTAAGATATAAATCTTGTTACGGAGGCTGCAATTTTTGTACTTAGTATGTTTGTAATGGATAAGGGTTGATGTATATATCGTATTTTTGTTGACTAGCTTAAGATCATAATAGTGCAAGTTCGAAAGCTAATTATAGAGTTGTTTTGGGATTTCTTAAATTGTTAGAAAGAATTGATTAAATTATTATTCAAACATTGAGAATAAGAAATACTAATTGGAGTAAAGTAATTACAAGTGATCTTTTAATCTTAAGATATAGTAAATTAGATTGATTCATAGATATAGAAATAGTGGGGTAGTTACAAGCATTTAGGACTTGAGAGAGACGCTTAGTATAAATGTAGAATTACATATATTAACTTACTCTTATTATAATATGATGTGTAGATAGGCTTTGATATTGGTATGAGTTCACCAAGACAGTGGAAAGTAAAGGATCTGGTTCAGGAAATAGCTCTGGTATCCAGGTAGTAGTTTAATTCATAATATAAATTTCTATATATAATTTTGTAATATCTGTGGCATTTAAATGGGCATTATTCCTGTTATGATATTGATGATATTTATGGAGTACTCCAAGGCCTAGGTGGGTCGCTCCCCCTTTGCCAGTAAATTCCTATAACCGTGAGGGTTATTGAGTGGCTGTGAGGGCTACAATTAAATTCCTATAACCGTGAGGGTTATTGAGTGGCTGTGAGGGCTACAATTAAATTCCTATAACCGTGAGGGTTATTGAGTAGCCGTGAGGGCTATGATTGGAAAATCCTGCAGGTATTGGTTTAAAAGGGATATATGGTTTCTTTATATGCACAGGTTTATGAAATTGATGTATATGTATATATATAAGTGCACACATGATATGAAATAAACTGCTATTGAGATTTCCAATCTCACTGTTTTCCAAAACGTTTTCAGTATAGCAGAATGGGAGTAGCTAGCTGGGAATGAAGTAAGGTAGTATGAAGGGGCAGGAATGCCTGCTTTGTCTTGTACCATGTAGGTAGTTACTTTAAGAACCTACTTACCTGTGTATGTTGTATGTTTAAATAATTGAGACAAGTGGGAAGCTTGTCTAGTAGTTAATGTATATCTGTATATGTATATATATATATCCTTAAGGAATGATAGAGCTACATACACATGTAAGAGGGTTATCAATTGAGATAACCCGCCAATATATTATTATAGTAAGAGAGGTGGAAATAGATAAATAGAACATAATCTAAAGAATATGTAAATATAATGTAAGGGGGTTTGACTTCCCAAGCGTTATAATTCGAGTTATTTTAATTGTTTTAATAACCACTCTATTTTATTGAATGTTTAAAGATAATCCAATTTACAGAAAATTTCATTTGAAAGAAAGGAAATTTGATTTAATATTTTGGAAAGAAAAAGTTTTAAATTTTTCGTATTTTTGGGCTTCTGGAATTAAAAAGTGGTTATAAATCAATTAAAATGCTATAATATAGTAGTAAAAATTTAAGTGTTACAATTCCCTTATCAATTCTTTTTGAAAATTAAACTTTATTTTCTAATTATTTCTCTTTGTTTTCTAAAGAAAATAAGCCTTAAAATTATTAAAAATGCCCAAGACATCATAAATTTATTCCCAATGCTTTTTAATATTTTAGTTACATTCCCAAAACCTTAAATAACTCCTTATTATCTATTTTCTAAAATTTGGGGTGTTACACATAGAGACTCTCGTTAGAAGTAAATCAAACCATCTAACGTAGGACCTAATGTCTAAATGCACATACGATCGCACATGCATCCAACATATTTGAGAAATCCAAAGGCGATATAAGTGAAGCACATCTATTACATAATATCAAGAAATCAAAACTTAGGTTCATACATATAAAAGAATATCACTTAATTACATGCATGACCATTGAACAAAATATTGAACATCAAAGCACACTTGTTCCAAGACCAAATACATAAGACAAAGCACAAGGAATTGCAATACATAATTAGACTTAGACAAGAGAAACTAAATAACTCCCCATTAAGAACAATGAAGCTCCGATTGCCTTTCTCCATCAAGATCCTCACAAGAAGTTTAGCCGCTCATGCTCTCGAACATGATCGATTGAGATTTGGTTGTGGAAGCCATGAAATTGATGTGGAATGAGTGAAATTGATGTAGATGGATGGATGGAAGAGGGAATTTCGTGCAGAGGGCTAAGGGCAAGAGAATGGAAGGGATGAGAATGAGTGAATGGTGAGTGGTGGTGAGAATTTTCGTGCTTCCCTCCATAAGCACACTAGGCAATATACATAATCCAAATTGGCCTAAGATCTCCTATTCTGACTAGGATTATCAATTAGGAAAGGATTGGGGAATGAAGACCCAATCACTCAAACTTCAAGAAACCTAGTCAAGATAGGAAATAGTGAGTAGGATAATTAATTAGGAAATCTCCTAATCCATTTAGGCCTAGAGTTGCTTGTTGAAAATATGCATTAGAAAATATTTAAACCAGACCCAATCACCCAAACTTCCAATTTCAATAAGAACAGAACTTTCCTAATTTATGCAGAATTCGTGCCACTCGCCGTCTCCTCTTTGTGGCGAGCCCACGGCGAGGACCCATCTTCTCTACTCCTCTTCCCCATCTCTCGCCGTGGCAAGCCCACGGTGTAACACCTAGTATTTTAATACTATATTATAGCATTTTAATTGATTTATAACCACTTCTGCAAATGCCAAAAACCCAAAAGTATGAAAAGTTTAAAACTTTTTCCTTTCAAATAATATTCCAACTTCAATTCAGTTGGAATGGGCTTTTCTAACAAATTGGAACAATTTATAACTCTTTATAAAATAGAGTGGTTAATAAAACAATTAAGATAACCTAAATCCAATTAAGTGACTTATTCTTTTCTAATAATCTTTAGCGAGTTAAAATCCCTTTTTCTTTTATATACATATATTCATTGTAATATATATATATATATTATTTAACTCTCTACTTTTCTCCTACTATAATAATATATTAGCGGATTATCTTGAGTAACAACCCTCTTACCTGTACATACACTGTACAGTTCATTAGTAATGCTTATACATACATATATACAATTTTATACTAGCTACTAAATAGGTTTTAAGTTTGTTTTACTTATTTAACCCTATATCATAACCAAATAACTAGAAACCAAAATATCTAAATATGTAGACACATAACATAGTAGGCATCCATGCGTCTTCATATTACCTTTCCCCAAAACTCAACTTGCCTCCAGCTTATCTGAAACAGCAATTTTTAACGCAGTTTATCTCATTAACCGTTATTTTCATGAGTGCACTGACATGTATATATTTTATAAATCTTTACATATAATGATAATTCTTATCCTACTGAACTATGTGCTATAAGCACCTACCAACCAGTGATAACAATATATTTGTTACCAGTGGGGCTTTACCTTCAGGGTTTTCTCGTTATAACATTTAAAGTTACAACTAAACTGATCTAGCAAAGGAGTAGCTAACCACCTAAGCCTTGGAGTACTCCACATAAAAGGAATCAGAACTTATCAATTAAAATGCAATAGATATTATAAAATTATACATGTATTTTAATTGTTACTAAAATAAACTGCTACCTGACTTCAACAGTTACTCGTAACTGGATTCTTCCTTTCCTGGAGGATGACCCGAAGATCCAACACCACTATCTCTTCCTATAAGTATTTATAATACATAAATAATATATTAATATACTTATTTATAATAATTCGGCATCTCTCACGTTTCTATAGTGCTATCTATATTTCTACTCTTCCCATTGTTAATATATGCTTCAATCTTAATCTCTTACTCAGTTACGCTATTAATTGCACTATCATAAAACAAGTATCACAAGCATACACACAAACACACATACACAAAAGCAATTCAGAACATACTAAAGCGCCACAATCAATTTCACATTCCACCAAAAAATCCCAACATCAAATTCCAGAATTTCCAATTAAAACCCCTTCCAAACTAATTGTTTATCATAAATTCTATGATTATATATATATAGGATAAATTATAACCAGCAAAGATAAAAGAAAATACAAAGTTATTTTAAATAATAAAATAACTATATCCACTTAGGTCTATATTAAATATAATGTGCTAATGTAAAACTATGCAGTGAATGTCAGTTTTGCAATATTACGTAACAGTCAAAGTCTCAATTATACTTGATAGCTAGTTCTTATGCTGCTTCTATAAGACACTATAAAAGGCCATCTTATGAAACTTATCTAAACTTTAATCATCAAGTTACACATATATAATCTCTATACAAGAACTTGTAACTTACTACAATCATCAAAATTCACAACTTTATTCCTTCTAATTTCTTAACTTTACTTCTTTTGGCCCTTCCATTAAAACTTAGTAAGAATCAATTCATATACTAATCTTTCTTATTGAATTTGTATCTGAATCAGATTTTAGTCATCAGACAATTCAAATAATATCATATAACCTGAAAAATAATTCCATTTTATAAAACAAGCATCAATTAATCCCATACAGAACACTAATGCATCAACAGAAAAATATTCTCTAAAACTTTAACAAGCAAAGTGATACTTCCATTTAAACATAAATAAAAATTCACTTTGAACTTTAAGACAAAACATTAATATATCCTATTCACTGAATCCTTATCTTTGATTTAAAACCTTTAACAGATATTCACCCACTTTAACAACTTCCAAGTAAAGTTTCAACTTCATTTTGCTCAAGTTTAAATATTAATCTAGCTTCATAAAACTTAAAGTAAATTCATGATTACTTTCAGGCTTTATATTAATCATTTTAAGTTACTGACATGAATGCTGAGTGTCCTTAAAACAGAAACCAAAACATGAAACTTTCAGTTCAAAATTCACAGCAATCCCAGTCTTAATTGCATCAATAAAGATCACTAGAACTCAGCCGAAATATTCTCCGAACTTTCAGGATTTTGAATACATATTCAAGAAATCATCATAGACTAAAATAATCTAATATGCCAAAATCATATTCTATCTCCCCTCCATTCCCACAATCATTTATTTTAACATCAACTATTAAGAATTCCAACTTATCACAGTTAAACATAATCCTTCATCTTCTAGAAGTTACCAGCTTTGCAATCACTATTTTCTCTGCCATTTGATAGCTTTTAAATCACATCGTACTAATTTAAAACATAGTCTCACAGTCCCAAATCAGCAAATATGGGGACAGCACAAGCCCATTAATAACTTCTACTGCAGAACTAGTTCATAGCAACGACTTCACAAATGTGGGTGTGCATACAAGTTAGTTTCACACCTACTAGTTCAAGGACAGCAACACACACATATTTCTATCTCATATGTTTAAATAAATTCCAGA
The DNA here is from genome assembly GCA_037074515.1 of Mimosa bimucronata. Taxonomy (NCBI): domain Eukaryota; kingdom Viridiplantae; phylum Streptophyta; class Magnoliopsida; order Fabales; family Fabaceae; genus Mimosa; species Mimosa bimucronata. The sequence goes on along the minus strand of CM073445.1, from coordinate 22,830,362 downwards.
ATTACATAAATTATTTAATCTTCATAAAGTCCTTGCAAAGAAACTTAAATAAGTTTTCAAACTCAAAAGTTATTTCTAGAAATCATCAATTCAAAACCTCAGGCACATCTAATTACCAAATATATGGATTAGACGTAGATTCCTACTTAGAAGCCATAAACATTTTATAATTATTTCAACCCCCTTTTCTTTTCTAACACTTAATTAACTCCATAATCATTCAAAAGAGAAATTTTAACTTGAAATATACTTCCAGCTCTACAACGACTAATATATTCCCAATCCAAATGCTTATGGTGCCTCTTTACCTACTATTGATATATAGCCCAATAAGTTAATTCCTTAACTTCAATTAGCTTCAGCATTAATCCAACAATACCATCCGGATAATCAAACAAAGAACCAATATCACAATGAGTCCAGAATTGCTCAAACATTACAGAACATCAACATATAAGTTATGGTTTCCAATCACCATCATAGAAATTCAAAACACTCAGCAATATATTAATTCTACTCTAATCCTCTCAACATTTAAGCATCACAGAAAAACCAAGCAAAGATCCTGAATCAAGCCAAACAGAACACCTCTTCCAAATTTTGAGAATCCCACATGCAAAATAATTTACAACTAACATTCTACTTCATTCTTCCTTCCTCTGTCATTGAAACCCGTCGGCCAGCACAGCAGAACAAAGAAAATTACCACACATACACATATTCAATTAAACCTCAACCCTACACCTTCAAACACCATTAGGCATCAGTTCCATTTCCCTTTCGTCGTACATCAAAACACTATTACAGAGCAAGGACAGAAATTCGGCCAAGCAGAGAACAAGAATTGGATCTTCCAAAACCAGGCACAAATTCACACCCAATTCAGTTTCTTACTTAAATCTTGTTCTTAATCAAGTTTAGTTAAGATTTTGGGATAACTTCCACCGGAAAACACCATTAAAGGCGTCGGTGAATAGTGCCCGATTTAGGGCTCTTGAAGGAAAGCGATCAAACTTGGTTTCTTACTCAAAATCACTTCCTAAATCGTTGAATTCGAAGCCTAAACTTCATTTTAATGGATTTAGGAACTCCAAAAACCCCTAAAATCCGAACCAATACCCCCTAATCTCGCTCAAACGGGAACAGAAGGGAAGAAAACAGAAGGAAGGGACTTACCAAAGGTTACCCCAAACTTCGCATGTGTCTCCGCCGCCGATGGCCGCTGGCATCGTGAAGAGTCGAGGGAGAGCAGAGAGAACAGAGAGAGAGCGTGAGAGAGTGAGAGTGAGAGTGAGACGGGAGAGATATGAATGAAGAGAGAAGCAGCGAGTGAATAATTAAAAGGAATTGGAGCACGTGTGAAATATAAAGGGATAAGGATAGATAGATTTTTAAGGGTTTTTTACTCTCTTGCCCCTAATTTATCCTTAATATTATCATCTGTCACTCACATTTTTCCTATTTTACCTCTCAATTAAGAATTAAATTACAACACTTCAAAATATCAGTCCAAACTTAATCTCTTTTTGAAAATTAAATTTTATCTTCTAATTATTTCTCTTTGTTTCTTAAAGAAAATAAGCCTTAAAAATTATTAAAATTACTTAAAAATCATAAATTCATTTTTAATGCCTTTTTATTAATATTCCAAAAACCTTATTAATTCTTTTTGAAAATTTGGGGTGTTACACACGGCGAGGAACCTTTGATTTTGTTCCTTCTTTCTTCAATATGAGTCTCATTCTTTGCACCTATAATGGAAAATTAAGATATATGTGAGGTATTTCAAGTCCATAATCATAAGATACATGAGTTAATGACCTATAATGCTTGAATTATGAAGAAAATGCAATTAACTCCCTAACTTTGGACCATACATGTAAATGTACCTAATTCCCATATAATTCTCATAAATACAATGCTAATTTCCCATTATTGGTAGTAAAAATCATATAATAATCATGCACAATCTGTGGGTTTTATGGAGCGAAACAAATTGGAATGCTAGAATAATTGATTTTTCTAACCAGTGTATTCATTTGGAGGTCTGCTCGAATGGTGATGTTGAATATATTAGTGGAGTCTATGCTAGCCCCAACTTTGTAACTCGTCGAGCTCTTTGGTAGAAATTATAAGAATTGAGAAGCTCGGTTGTAGGGAAGTGGAGTATTGGAGGAGACTTTAATAGCATTTTATTTGAGAATGAAAGGAAGTCCAGAGCTTGGGAACATGCTATTATTGATCGAGACTTTCATTCTTAGGTTGATAATTCAGGTCTTTCTCAGCTTCACACTAAGGGTCCATTTTTTACATGGCATAAAGAGGGATTCGAGAGTAGACTAGATTGGCTCTTCATTAATGATGCATTCATTGATAAATTCCCCAATGCAGTGGTGACGGTGCTTTTCAATTTTAAGTCAGATCATAAGCCTCTTTTAATGAATCAAGTGCTTCCTATTCTATCTGGTAAAAACTAGTAGCCTTTTTGTTTTGTAGCATCATGGCTTCTTCATGAAAATTTCGAGCAATTCATGCAGGGGGCGTGGTCAGGGAGTTTGAATTGGTTCGAAAATGTATTTTCTTTTACTAAGAAAGTGAAAGCATGGAGTGTTGATGTGTATGATAACTTGGGGCGCAAGAAAGAAAGGATCCTGAGCAGGTTGGGGGGTATTGGAAGGTCATTACAGTCAGATTTCCCCTCAGTAGCAATCCTAACATTAAAAAAAGAGCTCTGGCAGGAGCTAGAAGAAATTATTTTACATGAGGATTTAATGTGGTCCCAAAAACTCGTTGTGAATGGGTTGCGTTAGGTGATAAGAACACCCGCTACTTCCATAGGTGGGCAAATGCGAGAAGGAGAATAAATTTGATTGAAGCAATCAGAAATGAAAGGGATGAATGGGATTACGATGTAGGTGAAATTAAGAGAATAGCTGTTGACTTTTTCAAAGTTCTTTTCATGGAATTGAAGAAATGCATGTGCGTGCCAAGCTTCACACCAGCGAAGCAATTCATGACTTGGGTAGAAAAGTGAAGTTATTAGAAGAAACAGATCAAGCGGTTAAGAGTATGGGTGCTTTAAAAGCTCCTAGGCCGGATGGTTTGAATGCCCTCTTTTTTAGTCACAATGGGAAAAAGTGGGACCGGTCATAATTGATTTTATTAATCATATCTTTTCATGTCCGCAAGCTATGAGAGATATAAATCATACATTTCTTGTCCTTATTCCAAAAATTTCTCATCCAGAAACAATGAAAGATTTTAAATCGATAAGTCTTTACAACGTGATTTATAAAGCAGTGACGAAAGTTGTGGCCAACCGTATTAAACCAATCCTGCCAGGTATTATTGCTCCCAATCAATGTAGCTTTGTGCCAGGAAGAATAAGTTCTGACGATATTATTGTGGCTTAGGAGGTTATTCATTCGATGAAAACTATGCTAGGCAAGAAGGGATTTATTGCTATTAAGATTGATCTAGAGAAGGCTTATGATTGAATTAATTGGTCACTTGTGGTGGAGTGTCTAAGAGAATTAAAGTTTCATAAAAATCTGGTGCAGCTGATTAAAGAATGTCTTTTGTCCCCGTCCATGCAACTCTTATAGAATGGTAGTAAGTCTAACTCTTTCATTCCTTCTAGAGGGATTATACTAGGGGATCCTCTCTCCCCATATTTGTTTGTTATTTGCATGGAAAAATTAGCTCATCTTATTCAAGAACAAGTTAATTTGGGGAACTGGAGACCTACTAAGTTGAATAAAGATGGGCCTCCTATCTCTCATCTATTATTTGTAGATGATTTAATAATTTTTGCGGAGCCAAGATTAGATCAAGTAGAGGTTATAAATGATTGTTTATGAAAGTTTTGTGATGCTTCTGGTCAAAAAGTTAATATCAACAAGGCTAGAGTTTTCTTCTCCCATAATATTAATGATAATGTCAAGATGTAGCTTAGTGAAAGTCTTGGCTTTGCATGGCGGCTAATTTGGGAAAATACTTGGGAGTACCTCTTCGTCATGAAAGGGTCAAAAAGAGTACTTACCAATTTGTAGTGGATAAGGTGAAGCAAAGATTGTCTAGTTGGAAATGTCACTCTCTCTCTAGTAGGCAGGAATGTTCTAATTAATTCAGTAGCCATGATGGTTCCAAATTACGTCATGCAAACGTATCTCATTGCTTATAGTTGTTGTGAAGAGATTGATCGTAGTGCTCGTAATTTTCTTTGGGGAACTACTCGAGAGAAAAAGCGTGCTCATCTTATTGCTTGGGATAAGATCTGTTCCCCTAAAACCAGAGGAGGATTAGGACTAAGACACTCTTTCATGCAAAATAAGGTGTTTATGATGAAGGTAGGGTAGGGTTTGATTTCTAATCCTGGTACTTTATGGGCTAGAGTTGTCCGTAGTAAGTAAAATACGGCGATGACCTTATGCCTCGGGTTGATATGAAGAGAAGGGGATCTAGGGTCAGGAGTGGAATAAAAAATACATGGAAACAGGTGATGGATGGTGTGGAGTTGGTTAATCGGCAAGGGGAGATTAAAGCAAAATGGAAGCACGAAAGATCTGGAATTTTTTCTGTCAAGTCAGCATACAATAGTCTTATGGGGTTCACTGCCAGTGGGAGTAATGCATGGAGTAAGATGTGGAAAGCTCAAGTTCCTTCGAGGTGTAAGACTCATATATGGTTACTTCTTCATGATAGGCTATTGACTAATAAAGCTTTGCACAGTAAGCATATTCATGCTAATAGGATAACTGCCCGTCATTGAGTGAATCAATGCTCTATGCTTCAAGGGATTGGGGGTTTCTATTAGGGACCTCACACTTTGGACTAGTGATTTAAATGACTGGTTGAAGTTTAATATTGCAGATTCTCGAGTCAAGGAGTATGGCCCTTGGAATAATACTTTCTTAATTACCTGCTGGATTATTTGGAGAAGAAGAAATGAGCTTGTTCATCAGAATGCCTCTACATCAATTTTCGAAGCAATAGCTGAAATTAAGGGAATCGCTCACTGTATGTCTTAAATGAAGGCTTTCCAATCTAAGTCATTGAAGGTTAGTAGTAGAAGAGAAAGAGAGCATCAGTTCACAGGGGATACAGTAAGGGTATATGTGGATGGAGCATTTTCGGTTGGAAGGGATTTCGCAGGGTGTGATGGTGTGATTCGGAACGGCAAAGGAGATATCATGGAATCCTTCTCTTGTAACTTAAATGTACATGCATGTATTAGTGCTGAATTATGGGGATGTATTTGGGGTCTTCGGATAGTATGGGACTTGGGTTTCAGGAAGATCTGTTTGTGGTGTGATTCGCAGGAGGTCATCACATTGATTATGAAGGAAGATACGGCTCTTCATGAAGATTGCGATCAGCAAATGATGCTGAGAGACTTGATTTTTCGAGACTAGGAAGTATCTATCCAATGGATTAGAAGATATGAAAATTATGAGGCTGATTTCTTTGCTTGATATGCTCTGGTGCTGGGTCCAGGTTTGCAAGTGCTGTCAAAGGAAGCTACGGCTTCCCTTTTGAGTAGTGCAGGAATTACTTAAGCTCGTTTCTGAGCTTTCTTTGTGTTTATTTTTGTTGCTTTTGAATTCCTTTGTATAAAAAAAAGGGAAAATCACAATGAGGTACCACATAAGGCATTTAATCACAACCAGGTCCCAAAAAATCATCAAATTACATTGAAGTCCCAAGGGACCTCGGTGTAATTAAATGGGAGTTGTCAATACCAGCCGTGTCAGTTGTCAATGCACACAAAACAGCTGGTATTGACAACTATTGAATTGACAACTCATTAAGCTGCGATTGACAACTCTTTTTGTGTGCATTAACAACTCACACGGCTGGTATTGACAACATTGAATTGACAATCCATTGACAACTATTTTGGGCATAGTAACAACTCAATGGGCTGGTATTGACAACTCAATTTAATTACACCTAGGTCCCTTGGGACTTCAATGTAATTTGATTATTCTTTGGGACCTGGTTGTGATTAAATGCCTTATGTGGGACCTCATTGTGATTTTCCCTAAAAAAAGAGAGAATTACAGTTACTTAACTAGCAAATGTCAAATAAATTTTAATTCAAATTTGGTGTTTTGGTCTAAGAGAAAATTTGAGGGTTATTTGTATATAACCATCACATTTGTTTCTTAAATTTAAATACTTAAGTGGCAATTAAATGTTCTACAGGTCAAATAAGGTTTTTCTTTTTTGAAAAAGATAAATAAAAAAGACATGATGCATAATTCAACTAGAACAGAAACAAAAATCCAACATATACTGTACAAATATAAGTGACAGCCAATAACCATGTTTTAGAGGTAAGAAAATCAAAAGTTAAAATAAAGTAGAATCCAAATTAGTTGGGAGATTTTGTTAATTATGTATATTAAAGGTAAGCCATGCAGGTCCTATTCCTTTCCCTCTTATGCTAAGGGGTCAGCAAATGAGTATATGTGAGGTAGTTTTTCTCTTCCTCATCTTGCATATTAATTTATGTGATCTGTTTTTACACAATAAAGCTATTTACGATGTAAAAGTGCGGTTATATGCAAATGATGAAGCAACATTTTTTCATAGAAATGCTAGGCTTTAACGACAAATTCCTGATTTTTGTAAAAGCCTCAATTTATTTTCTCCTTATAATTAACAATCGTATGTTTATCAATAGTTTTTTTCTTATATCATAACTAGCAATCATCGCCTAATCTAGATCCTATTACCAGGTACCCGAGCAACTAATTATCTAGCTTCGGGGTCCATGGCTTCGCTTCCGACACAAGTATCTCCTCTAAGACTCGAACTCGAGACCCCAAGGGATCTAGCGGGGCCTTACACTACTAGACCAACTATGTGTTGGTATATGTTTATCAATATTATCAATAATTTATATTAGTATTTCTAAGATAATTTAAAGCAGACATATATTAAATAAAAGAATTTATTGATTCTGATCCTCACAATTTAATCCAAAAAATACACAATGCAGCATCCTATTCATAATATCTTAAAGCTCCAAAAATAATACTTCAATATATATATATATATATATTACCTAGAAAGATTTCAAGAACTAAGGAAGCTTCTTGTCTACTTCTCTTGTTTATTCTTCATAAAAACATAATCTCGAGAAGAAGTTTTAAGTAGTTGATCTAGTCCAACCTAACCTAGTTGTCACTATTTGTCATCTAACACACTTTGACAAAACACTAGTGATACTAAATAAACAATCTTAACTAATAATATCTAACTACTATTTGAGAAAACACCTTTTATCCTTGCAAAATAACAATGTTTGAGAAAATCTGTGTGTGTGTTATGAGATCATAGGTACAAGATTATGAAAATATGCACATATACAATAACTTTTCGGAGAACCCACATAACTAAGACATCAATAGAAATTCACTCAGAATTTCTTGGGTGTTCACAGAATTTAGTACATATCAAAAATATTTGGTATTTCTCACATACTGCATGCATGTGTGTAATCCCAAGCCTCACCTTGGAGTATAAATAGAGGTTCAAGGTTTAGATTCTTGAAACCACATAGCACCAAAAGAAAATCAAAGCATGGATAACTGGACGCTTTTCGGATTTGATGCCCTAATATGGAGGCTGAAAGGAGAAGTGAAGGACGCAAGGAAAAACCTACAAACACTGTTTAAAAGTCATAGGACGAGATTTAACAGCTCAGATATCATAGAGCAATCAGTATAGAATAAAAGATTGCAGCTGCTAACTACATAGTGGAGGATTTGGAAATGAGGTTGGAAGAGGCCGAGACGACTCGAGAGCTTCTTTATCATCTGCAGGACGTGGAGAGAGCTAAAGGAAAGTATATATGCTATATATAAGATACACTAAGATTACTATATGTGTATGTGTGTGAGATGATAAAGTTTATGCTTATATTCCAGTATACATGTATGTTATAGTATTTTTATCGAATAGCTAATGTACATGTGTGTCAATTTGAACATAAATAAAGAAAGAATATGTATTCATATTATATAAAAATTAACAGTGTGAATTTTAAGTGGATGTGGTTTCCAATGGCGATACCTTTTTTGGGTTTTTCTAGCACTAAAGATAAAATGTAGCTCAATACCTTAGTATGCACCCATGTGGTTAAATTTGTTTGTAAGGGGTAACTAAATTTATGTTGTAAGCTGTAATTGATCTTATATATTTCGTAAGGTGTAACTAAATTTGTATTGTAGATGCGTTGACAATTTAACATGCATGCATGAAAAATTAAGATTAGCTTTGGTTATCTGTTGACAATTGGATTTTAATTTTGTATGATAAATGATTTTATTCGTAAACAGGCATCCATCATTCATTTGTCTAGCAATCTAATTATCATCTTAACTTAGGAGAGATCTTATTATTTTCTCCAGATTTCTTGTGTTTTCTTAAAGAATTTGTTGGGGAGAGAAATTTTTATCTTCTTTTTTGTTGCTTACAAAAAAAAAGTATATGTTCTTCAAATAAATAAACTATTTTATGAAAACCAATTGTTGCATTCTAAAGAGAGATTCAATAGGCAAGAAAGAGATTTAATATATTTTAAGTTGAGGGAAATAATATTGAAAAGCAGTGGCAATTTGTTTTTATCATTTTATTGATATAAACACTTTTAAAACTATTTTGTGCTTATTAACGGCGTCTTATATTTCAGAGTGATGGGAGTATATTATATTTGAAGCGATCGGAGGTCAAGCACATTACCTATTGCTAATGCACAATGTTATATATTTAAAAAAAGTACCGTACAATGTAAAACAATGTTTTCAAATATAAATTCGCAATCACGTATGCGTCATTGTAGTCATGGAATGAAAATTCGTTGGAAGCAAAAATATTATTATTGTTATAAATTATAGAAGAAAATAAGAGAGAATGGGGAGGAGAAGTAGAGAGAATTGAAAGTCATTCTCATTCAACGTTTAAGAGTGTAGAATACACAATACAAGCCTTCTATTTATAAGCAAGGCTTTAGGGTTGCAATATAATCAATCAGCATTAATGACAATATAATGATAATAGGAAATAGGAGTTATGGACATCCATAATAATAGAAAATTCATAACACTCCCCCTTGGATGTCCATGACTAAACATGTGCTTCGTTAAAAAACTCCAACTAAGTAAAACCCAGTGGAAAAAAACTTAGTAGAAGAAAAAAAGTACAATGCTTAGTGATACACTTCATAATGCTGTCTCATTAAAAACCTTGCTAGGAAAATCCAAAGGAAAAAAAAACATAGACAAGGGAAAAAGAGTACAGCATGTATCAACTCCCCCTCTTGACAAATTTAGTTGATATCTCTGAGTCTACGAAGTCCGATGCCATAAACAAGCTTCTCATAATATTATAGCAGGAAGTGACTTGGTGAACATATCTGCTAAATTTTCGTTTGATTGGATTTGTTGGACATTGATTTCACCATCTTTTGTTGATGTAGTCCATTCCAATTTCTTCGTGCAAGTGAATCAATGTATCATATTGATAAGCAAATGATATATCGGCTCGTGCATGACTAGCAAGATCACATATAGTTACTCCAATTATACAAAGATATGGTACTTACAGACCAAGTATTTTCTCATCACCTTCTTGAATTCTAAAGATATGGTACTTCTGGACCAAACATTTCTTTGTCAACTTCTTGAGATATAAAATGATCTCAATCCACATTTAATGATCTTACAACTATTTGAGCGCATGGTGATTTATATATAGAGAAACGCTTTGTTCTTTCAAAGTATTTCATTTCAAATTCTTTCTTGAAGTATTTTTTTTAGCTTCTGCAAGCTCTTCAGGATTTTAAGCAATAATCACATTTTGCAAGCTCTTCAGGAGTTCCAGAGATACCTAAACACATCAAAAGTCTTAATAATATTCATATATTTTCATAAGGACATATATTGAAATATTAAATACAATACATCATTCTTTCAACCGATATCTATCGATTCAATAATATCATATTTGTCCAGGTTGCTTTGAAACATATAAAGATGTGGATTAAATTCCATATATGCATGTGATTCAGTGACTTTACACTACTACAGAAATACCCTATTGCAGCAGCGCAACAATAGCAGCGCTTATAAAATGCAAGTGATGGGATAGGTATAATATGACCTATACTAGCGCTTATAAATAAAAGAGATGGTATAGGTACAAGCATATAGCAGCGCTTAAGCGTTGCTATAGGCCCCCTGGGATTTAATTTTATTTTGAAAAATAAGTAAAACAATTTAATAAAATCATTGGAAAATTAAGAAATGGAAAATATATTAAAAAAAATACTTATTTAGCCCCAAGGAATTTAAGAATTAGATAAAAACAAGTTGATACAATTTTAAAAATCTGAAACAATTAAAAAGAAACAAATTAAAGCATTTAAATTGTTTTTATTAAATGGGTTACATATAAAAATTAAATCCCAGGGGGCCTATAGCAGCGCTTAAGCGCTGGTATAGGCCCCTGGGGTTTAATTTTTATATTAAAAAATAAGTAAAACAATTTAAAAAAAATTGGCAAATTGTTTTACATTTTTTTTTAAATAAAAATTAAACCCTAGGGGCCTATACCAGCGCTTATATTTGAGTTTCTATTGGGGTTTCGTTTAATGTCATAAGTTTTACACTAATTGGGAGTTTGTATGGTTTCTTTGAAGGTACTTACATGAACATGTCATGATTGCCGGGGATTATGTCTCGTTTGAATTCATAAGCCCTTATGAGATAGCACATATTACGGGCGTGAGCTATGACGAGCAGTCCGCGAAGCTTAAAAAGCGCTTTTCTTTAAAGGCAACAGGCATGACTTTATTCTTAGCTCCAATTAATACAGGGTAAGTCGATATGCATTATAGGTTTCGTCGTATTCTTAGCTCCAAGCATCATTTATATATACTGACATAACGTTCTACAAAATTTTAGGCAGCACTGGCTTTTGCTTGTCATCTATCCGCAAGCACAAGGGAATCCCATGATTTAGTATTTGGATCCTGTGTATGGTGCTGAACTAGAAAGTCGCCCAGCTTTGATGCGCCTCGTCAATAGGTACGTGAATGTCAGCATTCTTTGAATCCGTTGCATCATTTGTCATTTTATGACCCTAGCTAATAAAATTAATTTACTTTGTTTCGTTTCCAGCTCATTGACCATTTTTCGGTCCGTTAACTTGAGTTATTCCAAAGCCCTTGACCAGAAAGATGTTTATAAGTGGCTCACAGTCCAGGTTCTACAAGTTATTCAATTTTTTAAACAATCTACTCAAACATAAAGTAAATGTTTCTCATATGATATCTGGTATTTTTTGTTACAGTGCCCCTTCCAACCCAATAACAACGACTGTGGATACTATGTGATGCAATTTATGAGGGATGTCGTTACACATGATTGATGTAGCATTCCATTGACAGTAAGTTTTATATTTTGCCAACTATAATTGTATTTGAACTTGTTATTAGATTTCAAGTAGATTTGATTGCCATTCAAATTTATCTCTCTATGCAGTATTACCCAGACGCACGTTGCCCCTCATTGTCGAGGGAAAAAATGAATGCGCTAATTGAGGAATGGTGCACTTATGTTCTACCTCTTTTTCAATAAGTACAAATGTAGATATATAATAGTATAGCTAGTAGCATGCTGTTTCCCAATTAGAATGGTTGGTTCATTTGTACATTGCTCTCTAGATGAGTTATTGGTGTATTTTCGTTGCCTGGAACTGTATAGAATTGCTGGTATTTTAGCACTGATGCAGGTGGGGTATATAAAATAAAATGAAATATTTTTAAAAAAAAAATTCAATACCAACGCTTACTTCATTAAGCGCTGCTATAGGTAAATTTTAGGTGACCTATAGCAGCGTTTAAGCGCTGCAATAGGTAAATTTTATGTCCCTATAGCAGCGCTTAAGCGCTGCAATAGGTCACTATTGCAGCACGCTGCTTTAGGCCACCTATTGCAGCGCTTAACAAGCGCTGCTATAGACCTAATAGCCTATAGCATCACTGGCTATTGCAGCGCTTATAAGCGCTGCTATAGGGCCAAAATAAGTGATGCTATAGACATTTTCTGTAGTAGTGTTATAAGTATGTTTCTCCATAATACTTCTAGTATTTGAAATCCTTCTCGGATTTACTTGTAAATCATAATACAATGACTCATGGGTCATGATCATATTCTCTAGATGCATGCCAAATTTTTCATATATCGCCAGACTTCTAAATTAATAAGACATGAAATTTAGTCCACCACAAGAGAATATCTATCAAGATTTTAATTTTGCGAAAAATATTATGACTATATCCCTTCGCATAAGAGTTCTTAGTTATACAATACTAGCATTGCACTCAGGTGCTTAAGCTATAAATACACAAATTTATGTTATGATACTTCATGTCGTGTCTTTTTCTGTTTTGCTGGCTAGCTATCTTTATGTCTATATCTCATGAAAAATTTGTATAGAAGATCCTCATTTGATCACATGATATTATCACCAAAATCATTGTCGACAACTTTATCTTTTTGTGGTTCATTTTTCTTTTGACATAACTTTTTAAGATCTCTATCTTTCTTTCAGGTACATGCACCTCTTCTGTGGCATTACAAATGGTTATGTCTAAATTCTTTCCCCCTCAGTATGATCATCTTGATTATTTACTTCATTTTCTTTTCTTTCGGAATCGATCATTTTCTCATGCTTTAGGAAGGTATCATTTTTCTTATTTGTACTGATTAGAGCATTTTTAAGCTAGAATATGGGATATAAAAATTCTTATGTTGGTTACTGATTGCGTCTGGCAAATATTTTATAATATTTTATGTATGCAACTGACAAATCCTTGGATTTGTATGCTTTTGTGTGCTTAAATTGAGGTAATTAACATAATTGAGATGCAATATTGGTCCATAAGTGTTTAAATAATAATATAGATCTTTAAGTTAAAGTATCATGAAAACAGGATTAAATTGCCATAATTGAAGATCAATTAGCATTAATTGATTTTTAGGGCTTTTTGATTCTTGTTTGTTGCATTTTTACTTGTAGGGCTATCTGAGGACCAAATATGAAGGATCAAATATGAGAAGAAGCAAGAAAAATGGGGCTAGAAGCTGAAATTTCAAGAAAAAATGTCAAAATACAAGTTCTGGACAAATTGTGAAAATTACAGAAAAGGACCCTGAAATTTCGAAATTATAGAAAAGGACCCTAAAATTTGAAAATTACAGAAAGGTCCCTCGCCGTGGCACCTCACAACAAGGATCCGAAAGTTTTCTTTGCTTCTGTGCTTTGCCGTGGCACCCCATAGCGAGGCCCACGGCGAGGCCCCGATTCTGCAGAACTGAAGCTGTCATTTTGGGCCAAACCGGGTCCAATTCACTTACCCTCTTCTTGACCCGACTTGGGGGGTATTAGACACGAAATGTGGGAGCCTTAGGTCAGATTTTGGTCACCCACAACACACAAAAACCCTAATCCTCTCAACTCTCTCATCTCATTTTCATCTTCCACCCTCTTCTCCACCAAACATCCATGGCTTCCACCCTTTCTTCCACCTTGGTTGATGCTTCTCCTATGAAGAGCAGCAACTAAGCCCATTTATTCTTGGTGATGTAGCTCAAGGGAAGAGTTTGAAGCTACAAAGGGGAGTGTTGTTCTCCACTCTCTTTTCCTCTTGTGTATTACAATTTTTCTAGGGCTCTAGAGTTGTTTTATGCATCTGGATGTAATTTTATCTTATATCTTTGTATGAGAGTGGTAGAAACAACCTATCTTGTTTATTTTCTTTGTATGGATGCTTTACATTGAACTTATTGACTTGAGCATATTTTATTTGTTTGGGTTCATCATTTAATATATGTTTTCTTGTTAAAATCTTGTGCTAAATGAGGGTTCTTGTTTAGTGGATCATGGTTCAAGTATTTATGTTTAGAAATTGGCAAGTAAATCTACTAATTGCTTGAGTGACATTGGACTTCAACCTATTGGATTCAAGTTATTAGATGGGGTTCCACCAATAAATTGGAATTAATAGGTTAATTTGGTTGCAATTCGGGGTTCCGGTTGTAGGATTAATAGTCCCTTGCGATTAGTAGATTTAATTGGGTCTAGTGCTTAATCAACTTAGGTTAAGTTAATTAACGTGCAAGGTTCCGGCGTTAGTTAAATTAATCTAAGCCTAGCCTAGAGGGGTTCCTCTAGGGTTCTTTAGGAAATTGGCCATTTTTCAACTCCCAAAAATTTTAAGAAGCAATGATTCTCAAAGGTTCCATTTACCAAGAATAACCATCCCTTTTAAAACAAATCTCCCATTTAAATCCAATCTCAATTCTTATTTGAACATAAGACACTTTTCATACAAACTTTTACATCTTAAAATCAAATAAAATATGTTTTCTCGTCCAATTAGTTTCGCATCTAGCTATTAGCTAGTCATTTACCCTAAGGCTCCTTGAGACCGACACCCGGGGATAGCTTCCACTACCTCTTGGTTCTTAAATTCTTGGAGAGCAAATCCGAGGCGGCACTACACCGATTTCTTCCCCATTTCAATGCTCTTCAAGTGAACATTTGATGAACTTCTGGTCATATCGCTATATTTGAGGATCTATGTTGATGCATACAATATGTGACATATCTTCTAGCTATTCATATCACTATATTTGAGGATCTATGCTGATAAAACTTTGTCAAATGACAACCAACTAATCATGCAATATATGTCTCCTAAATCCATTTACTTCTTCTAGAAACATCATTTTGTTTCATTTAGAGATACACAAGAGGAAAAAGGTTCTTACCCAACATTTATCCCAACTTTAGATGAATATCCATCTATGTGCATTATTGTGGTGGAGCACCATAAATAAATATTGCACATTATAAGGTGGAAACTACCAAAAGCCAATGGGAGAATTCATTATACTTTGTTGGCATGATGCATTTATATGTGGTAGTATGTAAAATCATTCTTTCTAACTTTAAAATTGGAACTTTGCTCTCAAAAGCTTTGATCTAGCTACTCTAGGAGGCTTCTATAAATAATCTTGCTAGATAACTGATAAGCTCCTAAATTTCGTACAAAATCATCATATTTTACCCCATATTGTGAATAATTTTGTGAATAAAATGGTAAAAAGGAAAACAAAAGTTAATAGAAAAAGAGGGTGAAGAAAGATCTTTAATTTGTATGAAATTTAGAGCTTAATGATTATATACTTGAGTTGATTAAAAAAACTCATCAACCCTCTTTCTTTCCTGGATAGGAGGAGGCGGACAAGTGAAAGGACCAGAGAAAGAACCAGAGTAACCAAGGAACAAAGAAGCAAAAACAAAGGACCAGAATCATGGCAGGTTCGCTGCAGCGAACCAACGGCGGACACCAGTTAATTCTGCCTTCTTGCTGCCTGTTCGCTGTGGCCTCGCCGCGGTGAACCCACGGCTAACGAAGCACTCTGCTGTGCGTTTTAGTTAGTGAATAAAGACTGAAGCTGGGATAAAAACCGGAGGGTTCGTGGAAAGAAGGAGAACACACTTGGGGCACAATTTTTGGGAGCTAAGAGTTGCAAGAGAGAGCTTGGGAAGTGCTTGGAAACTTGGAGAAGCCCGGAGAGATTGAAGATTCTTACATCTTGGTTTCCCTTCTTCTTCCTTCTTCTCTTCTCTTGTACTATGAACTCCATTTCAGTTTTTGTTTTAGGTTTAGATACATCTATGTGTAGCTAATACTCTTTTCTAGGGTTACTTTGAACCATTTTTATGGATTGACTTTGTATTTCCTTTCCTTTGATGCATTTAATGAATTTACATGTATGGATTTCCATCTTGCTCTTTATTTTACAAGTGCTTGATCACCACTTGCTTTAGTTAAATGAGATATGGCTTCAGAAAGTGTATTTTGTTTTAGAACTTGGATGGGATCATGTTGGGCTTGAAATTTATGGTTTTAAATGGATGGTTAGTTGGTAACATAGAGATATAGTTACTAACCTAACATTGTCATTATGAGGGTGGTTGAGAATGAGGACTTGCATTAATGGTAGCAAGAGATTGTGGCATTAATGCATGCATAAATTTGATTTTGACTTGAGAAAGCTCTTTCAAATGTATTTAACCCTTGGGCTCATACATTAATTCATTAAGGCATTAAGAGGAAGGGATTTCTTTAGGTCATGAAATAAAAATGGGGACAAGTAACCTTAGGCTTTTATTTTCTTGAACAAGTGTGTTTATTATTATCCTATATTTATAATTTATTGCAAACTATTTCTATCCAATTTCAAATTACATCATTTCCTACTCATTTCTAATTAATTGCCCAATTAGTACTAATTAACCTACTCAATTCTCAATCCTTGTGGAACGACACTTTTTCCTATACTACTATTTTTATTTGACGACCCGTACGCTTACGGTAATGACCGCAAATGGACGTTAAGTCAATGGCGCCGTTGTCGGGGATTATGAAATGAGTCACTTTTCTAGTTGATTGTTTCTAATTACTTCGAGTGTTTGAGATAGCATTACCTAAGTTGCTTTGTTTGTTTCTTTTGATAAGGTTGATACTTGTTGGATTGTTTTGAATATGTAGGTCTTGCTGCCTACTGCATGCAAGGAGATCTGCAAGAATTTCTTGAGTAGGAACCCGAACAACCAATCCCTCAACTGCAACCCGATCCACGTAACAATATGGCTGACCACAATGATGAAAAAGATATATCAATGGAGGAATTTCTTGAGAGGGAGGAGTTTATTTACTCTTCGAGTATTCAATACCCAGCTATCGTTGCGAGAAATTTTGAAGTGAAACCGGTGATGCTCCAAATGCTTCAAATGATGGGAACATTCAAGGGCTTAAAGAGAGAAAACCCGGTAGAGCATCTCACAAAATCTGTGCAGCTGAGCAACAACTTCAAAAATGCTGGAGTGTCTAAGGATGCTTTGAGACTCCGCCTATTCCCTATGTCTTTGGAAGGTAAAGCTTTAGCGTGGCTAAATGCTCAGCCAGCTAACTCCATCACTACTTGGGATGTACTAGCTACGAAGTTTAAGACAAGGTTTCTTCCCACAGGTTTAAGAGTTATTCAAAGAGGAGAATTGCTTAATTTTAAGCAAGAACCGGGGGAGACATTTTATGAGGCTTGGGAAAGATTCAAAGATATATGGAGAAATTGTCCAAGTCATAGGCAACAAAAATTGATTCTGTTAGATGCTTTTCATAAAGGGTTGAGTGAGGCCAACCAAGTGATGTTGAATACAGCTTCTAAAGGGGGAGTAGGCAAGATGAAGTGTTCTGAGCTACATCAACTGTTTGAGGATATTGCTACTAACACTATGCAAGTCAGAGGATCATCCAATGGTTATGGTGATTTTGGTTCTCAGCTTGAGGTAATAAACAAGAGGTTTGACAAGTTGGAGATGAAGTTTGACAATCATTTACCTAGAGGTGTTCATGCATTACAAGTGCCCATGCCCATCTGTGGTAGTTGTGGGGAGGATCATCGAGCAGAAGATTGCCCATATACTCTTGAGACTATTAATTACATGGGAAATCAAAACTGTATCCCTCAAGGAAACCCCTACGGTAACACATACAACCAAGGGTGGAGAAATCATCCTAATTTTTCATGGCGGAATGGCCCGAGCCTGAATTGCACTCAAGGAGCATCTTCTAGTAGACCCAATGCTCCACCCGGTTTTGGGCAACAACCACAACAACAAACACAACCCAAGCCACTTGATGAATCAAAGATTGAAAAGATGTTCAGCCAACTAATGGCTAACCAAGAAGCCGCAAATGCCAAGTCCTCCCTTCAGGATACTGTCATAAAAAATCTTGAAGTTTAAATGGGTCAACTTGCAGCCCAAATGAACATTCTTGCTCGGCAAGGTTTGCCCAGTAACACCGTCCCAAACCCCAAGAGAGATGAGAAAGAAGAGCTCAAGGCGATCACTTTGAGGAGTGGTAAACAGATTGAATATACTCCTAGCTCTATCAAAATACCTTCAAAAGCCCATGAGATACCTGTTGAAATGGGAGACATTGAAGAGGTTAGTAAAGAAGCGGTGAATGAAGAAGAAGATGAAAGTAAGAAAAGGAAGCAAGTAGAAGAAACTGTGGATGATGTACTGAGAGGGACAGATAAAGCTCGGGATGGTCTTGACGACAAGAAGAGGAAAACTCAGGTGTCACCTCCCAAATATGCGCCTCCGCCACAGTTCCCTCAGAGAGTTAAAAAGAATGTAGAAGACAAGCAATTCCGGCAATTCATTGACATGTTTAAGCAATTACATGTAAACATCCCTTTTGAAGAAGCTCCTGAACAAATGCCAAAATATGCTAAGTTTATGAAAGATATGTTGACCAAGAAGAGGCAATTCAATGAATTCGAAACTGTTTCAGTGACTAAAAGTTTCACAGATGTAATCAAGCAAATTCCCCCTAAGTTGAAAGATCTCGGGAGCTTCTCTATCCCTTGCCACATTGGGGATAAGTTCTTGGGTAAAGGATTGTGCGATTTGGGTGCCAGTATGAACCTTATGCCTCTCTCTATATTCAACACCATGGGATTGGGAGAAGCTCAGCCTACGACAGTCTCTTTGCAGCTAGCAGACAGGAGTATTTCATATCCCAGGGAGATTATTAAGGATGTACTAGTTAAAGTGGACAAGTTTATTTTTCCTGTAGACTTCATTGTCTTGGATTTTGAGGCAGACAAGGACATGCCTATGCTATTGGGTCAACCTTTTTTAGCAACTGCAAGGACCGTGATTGATGTAGAAAAAGGTGAATTGACTTTGAGAGTCGCTGATGAAGAGGTCACCTTCAACATGAATCAACTGATGCGTACCTCAATGGTACATGATGATTGTTGTTCAATAGATGTGATAAACTGTATGGTTTAAGAAGAATTTGATATGTCTTGTGTAAAAGATCCAATTGAAGCTGCTTTAGTCGGGGTTAATTTGGAACAAGAGAATGTTGAGGAGTGTATGGCTATAATGAATGCATCATTTTCATTCCCTAGGTCTCGTCCATCATTTGAGACTCTAGATCTTACATCCACTGAAAGACCTAAGTTGCAACCTTCTTTAGAAGCACCACCGTCTCTTGAGTTGAAACCTTTACCATCTCATCTGCAATATGTCTATTTGGGGCCCAAAGAAACTCTTCCTGTTATCATTGCAACTGACTGAACATCTCAACAGGAGGAGCAACTTGTAGAAGTGTTAAAGACTCACAAAAAGGCCATTGGGTGGACTATTGCTGATATTAAGGGTATTGCCCTTCGATGTGTATGCATAAGATCTTTCTTGAAGACAATCACAAGACGTCCATTGAGAACCAAAGACGGCTAAATCCCAATATAAAGGAGGTAGTAAAGAAAGAGATTCTTAAATGGCTTGATGCGGGCATCATTTATCCTATTTCTGATAGCTCATGGGTGAGCCCAGTCCAATGTGTGCCTAAAAAGGGTGGCATGACTGTAGTGGGTAACACCCAAAATGAGCTCATTCCTACTCGAACTGTCACTGGCTGGAGGGTATGCATGGATTACCGAAAGTTGAACTCGGCAACTCGAAAGAATCATTTTCCTCTTCCATTCATTGATCAGATGCTTGATAAGTTAGCAGGGAGAGAGTTTTTCTGTTTTTTGGATGGTTATTCAGGATATAATCAGATTGCCATTGCTCCAGAAGATCAGGAGAAGACTACCTTCACTTGCCCTTACGGCACCTTCGCTTTCAAGCGTATGCCATTTGGACTTTGTAATGCACCAGCAACCTTTCAGAGGTGTATGATGGCTATTTTTGCTTATATGATTGAGCACACCATGGAGGTTTTCATGGATGATTTCACAGTGTTTGGTGATTCCTATGCTGAATGTTTGGCTAACTTGGCCCAAGTCTTGAAAAGATGTGAAGAAACCAACCTTGTTCTAAATTGGGAAAAATGCCATTTCATGGTGAAGGAAGGCATTGTGTTGGACCATAGAGTTTCTAAGGATGGTTTAGAGGTGGACAGAGTAAAGATTTCGGTGATTGAACAACTTCCTCCACCTATCAATGTTAAGGGTGTGAGAAGCTTCTTGGGTCATGCAGGGTTTTACCGCCGATTCATCAAGGACTTCTCAAAAATCACAAAGCCTCTATGTGCCCTCCTTAAGAAGGATGCCACCTTTGAATTCAATGAGGCTTGTCTAAAAGCATTTGAAGAGCTGAAGAAGAGATTAGTTGAAGCCCCCATCATTATAGCACGGGATTGGGGTCTGCCTTTTATCCTCATGTGTGATGCAAGCGACTATGCAGTAGGTGCAGTATTGGGTCAGAAAAAGGAGAAACTCTTCCACCCCATTTACTACGCAAGTAAGATGCTTGATAGTGCTCAAGAGAACTACACCACCACCGAGAAGAAACTTCTAGCAGTGGTGTATGCATTTGGCAAGTTTAGGCCATACTTGATCGGTTCTAAAGTCATTGTCCACATAGATCATTCTGCCTTGCACTATTTGTTCAGTAAGAAAGATTCTAAGGCAAGATTGATTAGATGCGTCTTGCTTCTCCAAGAATTCAATTTGGAAAATGTTGATAGAAAGGGATGTGAGAACCAAGTTGCTGATCATCTTTCGAGATTGAGCACTGATGCTCAAGTGAATGAGAATTCGGTGATCCACGAGGTATTCCCAGATGAGCATCTATTCATGGTGATAGCTTCTAAAGCTCCTTGGTATGCGGATATTGTTAATTTCCTAGTTTGTGGGATTATACTTGAGGAAATGAACCATCATCAAAAGAAGAAGTTCCTACATGAAGTCAAGTTTTACCATTGGGAGGAACCCTTCTTGTTTCATTATTGTGATGACCAAATGATATGCCGTTGTGTACCGGAATGTGAACAGTTGGAAATTCTTACCTGTTGCCATGCTTCGGATTATGGAGGCCATTTTGGTGGAAATAAGACTGCTGCTAAAGTCTTACAATCTGGGTTTTTCTGGCCATCTTTGTTTAAGGATGCGCAAACCTTTGCTATGACGTGTGATCAATGCCAACGCCTTGGAAACATCTCCATGCGGGATGAAATGCCACTCAACAACATGTTAGAGGTGGAGATCTTTGATGTTTTGGGGATTGATTTCATGGGACCATTTCCCAATTCCTTCAACAACCAATACATCCTTGTCGTTGTTGATTATGTGTCAAAGTGGGTTGAAGCAATTGCTACTCCATCTAGTGATGCCAAGGTGGTAGTGAAATTCATTAAGAAGAACATATTCAACCGTTTTGGAGCACTAAGGGCCATTATAAGTGATGGTGGAACTCATTTCTGCAACCAGCAATTTCCTTCACTTTTGAAGAAATATGGGGTTAGTCATAGGGTAGCTCTAGCCTACCATCCCCAAACCAATGGACAAGCCGAAGTCTCAAATAGAGAGATCAAGAAGATTCTTGAGAAGACGGTTAACACTACACGGAAGGATTAGGCACTGAAGCTTGATGATGCCTTGTGGGCTTACCGTACTGCTTACAAGACTCCGATTGGTATGTCACCTTATCGTTTGGCCTTTGGTAAAGCCTACCATCTTCTTGTAGAAATTGAGCATGATGCAATGTGGGCTATCAAAAAGCTCAACTTTAATGAGAATGTAGCTGAAGAGAAACGTCTCTTGCAATTGAATGAGCTAGAAGAATTCCGACTCTACGCCTATGAAAATGCCATAATCTACAAAGAAAGAACCAAGAAATGGCATGACAAGCATATCAAGGCCAAGACTTTTGAACCAGGCCAACAAGTCTTGTTGTACAACTCCAAGTTAAAGCTCTTTCCGGGCAAACTCAAGTCTAAGTGGTCAGGACCATTTACAGTGATACAATCATTTGACAAAGGCCAAGTTGAGCTAGAGGCTAAAGATGGGGAGAAATTCAAAGTAAATGGACAAAGGATCAAGCATTATTGGGGTGGTGAGGTTGATCGTCAAACCGCAGCAATTTCACTAGAAAAGTCCACATGAAGCTGAGAGGAGTCTAGCTAAAGACTATAAATTAAACGCTTCTTGGGAGGCAACCCAAGTTCTTTAACTAATTCTCTTTGTTGTAATTTTAAGTCATTTGAGTTATTTTTGGTAGATTTATCCTGAATTTTCCTTTTGTGTAGGAAGAAAGGTCATCCCCCTAATGCTTGGACTGTTCTTGGACATGGAGGAATTGTGCTAGTGGATGCGGATAAAAAGAAGTGGTCTGCAAAAGGGGAGTACCCTCTTAACACCACTTTGCACTATTTTGAGTAGTATTAAAATTCTTATCCTGGTCAATTGGTGATTAATATGGTTTTTGGTGATTAAGAGATTTCTGTGAAATGTTAAAGTCCATGGGTGATTTGAATTATTATGTATTTTGGTGGGCCACATTGTCTTTTTATGATAAATGGATGTTCATTGTGTGGCTTGAATGAATTTGGATGAACTGTGGGTTTGAATGGTGTTCTTCCATGTTATTTGATGGATACGAGTACATTAAGGCAGTGGTGTCTGATTTCTGAACGCTTCTGCATTTTTTCTACATTAAAGTTCTCGCCGTGAGCTCGCCACGGCGAACTCACTGCGAGAACCAAGGGTTTCTGCCAAAAAAATTTTTCTTTTGAGGTTCGCCATGGCCTCGCCACAGCGAACACGCAGAAAAAGCTTTTGCTTTCTGCCTTTGAAGCCGGTTCGCCGTAGGCTCGCCGCGGCGAACCCACACCCATTTAAAAAAATAATAATAATAAATAATAATTTAATTTAAATAAGTACCAATCAATACCTATGCAAAGACGTATCTACCCACACTTAAAAGGCATATTTCCTTCACAACCATTTGAATCTGGACATGTTTTGCTACCAAATTCATCCCCTTCTTTCAAATTTACCACTCCCTTTCTTGTATTTTCCATTTCTAACCCTAGCCCAAATTCACTTTCACCCACATTCACCATTCTCTTCTTCCTTCTCTCCTCCACTCGCCGAAAACCCCCTCTCCCCCGCAAATTCCTCGCCGTCGTCCTCCTATTCGAACCCACCACCTTTCTCGTCTTCCATTCTCGCCATTTCCACCACATCCCCAACTTGCTCGTGCTCGTGCTCCACCACCCTCTCTTCTTTGCAAGTTCGTGCCCTAGGCACGATTTCTGGCCCAACATTCGGCCTCCTTCAACTTCCTTCGAAATCCCCACTCTTTCTTCTCATTTTGGGTAATTCTCTTATCTTCTTGTATTTTCTTGTTATTTTAATACATTGGATTCTATTAGTTTAGATTAATGGGGGGTGGGAGAAAGGAAGGATTTTGTTATTGTAGGTTTGAACAAGAGAGTTTTTGATGGTGAGGATCTTTTTGTGAAACATTGTTGAAACATTGATTTTTGCTTGCTCATTTTGTTGGGTCAGTTTTGATTAATTCAAGGGGCATTTAGACACATTTATTAGGGCTTGGGTTGTAGGATATTGTAGGAAATTTGGGAGTAGAGATTTTCAAATGGTTAATTTGTGGCATTCGATGACATTGGTTTACTTTAGCTATTTTGTTGGATTGTATTAGATCGATTTAGAGTAATTGTGGAAATTTAGACACTTTTGGGAGCCTCAGTTTGAACAGGGGATGTTTGCTTTGCTTCATACTTCTCACTGAGATGCTTTTGACCAACAGGCAATGGCAGCAAGAATTAGGAACTAGGCATGGAATCAATGAGAAGAATTTGGGGTTTCGTTTAGTTGAAGTTTGGGGGAAACAAATTTTTTTTTCTTTTGGAACCATTAGAATTGTTAGTGTTAATTAGATTCCAATAGATTAGCCATTTTGTTCTCTTTCTGTGCTCAATAGTCTTGTTTTGTGTGCTTGTGCTTTGTCTGTTTTCTCTCATAGATCATGCCTCGCCACAAGATGGTAGCTGGAAGGGGTAAACGACTTCAGCAACACTCCCCCAGCCAACAGCAGGACCCAAATCCTCCTTCTAAGAAAAAGAGCAAGGCCCCCATGTACAAAAGGAAACAAAGGCCCATGCTTCAGGAGCGATCCTTCCTTGAAACTGATTTGGTCCCTTTTTACCAGCAGGCAACTCAACATTATCAGTTGGCCAAGCTTTTGGGCCCGCGACAAAGGGGTAATGAAGCATTGGTCCGTTACTATTATGAGAAAGCTAAAACGGGATTGATTGAAAGCATAGTGGATCGAGACTCTGGTGAAGTGCTATCCCGTTTTGTAACTCCTTCGGTCATTAGAGACTTCTACAGCCTTCCTGCTCTTCCTGTTTGTGAGTATAGGCGCATCAAGGATGAAACACAGAAGTACCCCTTCGGTGACATGGTCAAGACAATGGTCATCCCTGGGCAACGAGGGTGGTTTAAAAGGACAGGGAAGCAGAAGCACTTGCTCAGGAAAGCCCTGACTCCATACGCTAAGGCATGGCTCCATTTCATTTCATTCAACTTGATCCCCTCAGCGCATTTGAGCGATGTAACAAAAGAATTAGCCCTACTCATATACTGCTTTATTAAGGGGTTGCCAGTCTTGGTGGAGACCGTCATTTACAATAGCATTCTTCACAGTGCTACCACCCCCAGAGAGGGAGCGGTCCTTGCTTTCCTGCACCTCCTTTCTGACTTGTTCATCGCTAGGGTTGTGGATGACCTTGATGCTGATCCCCACTTCTACCCAATGCCCGTTTTTGACTATGAACTAATTAAGGGGCTTGAAATGCCTGCGGAGCCGGTCCTGGATGAAGAAATGCCAGAGGAGGACTCTGACGAAGCCCCAGCCACGCGTGGTGATATTCGTAGGCTTTCCGCCAAGATTGATCAATGGGGTAGTCAGATGATGTTTGAATGGAAGACTCAACGATTGGAGAATCGCCTTTTGAGGAATATGGTTAAGAAATTGTCCCTGAAAATGGAAATTGAGCTATCTGAGGACGAGCAAATTGAGCACCGGAGTAAGCGCTCTGAAGAGGTCAGGCAAAGGATACAGCGCGGTAAGGCTCCAGTGGTTGTAAAGGAACCAAATGATGATGAGGAGGAGGATTATGGGGAAGACGATGGGGGTTCAGAGGATGACTCTTACTGAAGGGATGATGAAGACTGATCTCTGTGCTTTAGATTAGTGTTGTTCAGTTTCCCTGTTTTTGTTGTGCTTTACATGTTTCTTTTCATTGCAAACTTGTTTCACTGTGAGCTACTATTAGCTAAACACTACTGTTCGTTCTGTATTTTGGCTAACCTGTTAGTTTGAACTGTGCTTAGTTGGTATATATGCAGGTTGTTTTGTTTAAACCCTTGCTGTGATCTGAACTAGTCTCTTACTTGCTCTTTTCCTGCATGTGGTATTTTGTGGATACCTGATTTCAAGTGATGCTCTTGCACTTTGTGAACTGCTATTTTAGTTAGCTCCTCTTGTGCACTATACAACTAACTTTCCCATTGTTTCTTGTTGATATGATTGGTATATATTCACTTGACTACAGGTAATTTTTGAGCCTTTCGTGCACATTTTTGCATGAGAGATGGCCCTTATTTTCCCCTTTTGCCAGTGAGGACACTGTCAATTTTAAGTTTGGGGGTGAGGGTATAGGTCATATTTTGAAAGCTTTTGGTTGTGAATAATAGGGATATACGGATTATAATCTGAATGATGAAAGTATGCGAATTCATTGTCAAACTAAAGTTGTTGCATTTTTGTGATGTGTGACTATGAGCCTGCTTGGAAGTGGTGTGAAAGTTCAATGATTGAAACAAGTTGCTTGACTTGATGATAGGTAGAAAATTGGATATGTATGCATTGTATGATATGAATTGTGATATTAGAGCAGGTCTTTTCTTAATTCCTTTGAGTAAAACTGAGCACGAATGGAGTGAAAGTTGATTTGATGGGTTTAGGAAGGAAATTTGTGGTAAACCGGTTTATATGTTGTTCTTATTTGATAATTTCAAAAATCCTCTTTGGAAGACCTCAACATTCATCGCAAGCTTTATATGATTTTTGAAAAATGATAGAGGCAATTCTTTAAATGCGATTGGGCCTTTCAAGCTGACCTTGATGATATCTATGCCATTTGATCCAAATTTTTGAGCCTAAAAGAAAAACCAAGATTTTGTCTTTTGCAAAACCATTGAGAATCCTAACCCTTAAGCCCGAAAAACCATAAAATTACCCTGCTCTAAGATAATGGAAAGGGCTGAACACAAGAAATACAAAGTGGAAGAGAATCAACAAGTTTGTATAGACTAAGCCACATATATATAAAAAAAATATCCAATAAGGCCTGGTATAAAACAGCAAAGTAGCTCAAATGAATAGAGAAGTGAATGGGTATCTGAAAAGCACAACAGGTTCATTATCTCAAGGTTTTTGTATATATCCTTATTACCTTTCATTTCAAGTACCTTATACCCTGGCCAAGTTACAAGCTGAAAAGTCCTTTTGATTTAAAGATCATATGATGCAAGTTGTGAGTGGAGAGGGATGAAGGAAAGGGTGGATAAAATTCGAAAAATAAGAGCTTATACATGAGTTGGGGTATTGCAAGTGACTTGAATAAGATCTGGAAAATTTTCTTTTAACTCCAACACACACACACACTAGCTCAAGGAATTTTTGGAAGACTTGTCTGTAATGCTATGAAGCATTCATCTATGCATACATGCTATATTTTATATTAATCAAAGGGAAAAGAGTAACATATGAGAACAAGCACTTCAACCAAAGTAAGGCGAGCATATAGTCAAGTGCATAAATTTTCAAAATTTGCTTGAGGACAAGCAAAAACTTAAGCTTAGGGGAGTGATAAGCTCCTAAATTTCGTACAAAATCATCATATTTTACCCCATACTTGTGAATAATTTTGTAAATAAAATGGTAACAAGGAAAACAAAAGTTAATAGAAAAAGAGGGTGAAGAAAGATCTTTATTTGTATGAAATTTAGAGCTTAGTGATTATATACTTGAGTTAATTAAAAAAAACTCATCAACCCTCTTTCTTTCCTGGATAGGAGGAGGCGGACAAGTGAAAGGACCAGAGAAAGAACCAGAGTAACCAAGGAACAAAGAAGCAAAAACAAAGGACCAGAATCATGGCAGGTTCGCTGCGGCGAACCAACGGCAGACACCAGTTAATTCTGCCTTCTTGCTGCC
Organism: Mimosa bimucronata; assembly: GCA_037074515.1. Lineage (NCBI taxonomy): Eukaryota > Viridiplantae > Streptophyta > Magnoliopsida > Fabales > Fabaceae > Mimosa > Mimosa bimucronata. Next base: position 22,803,164 of record CM073445.1, on the reverse strand, counting down.
TGTTCGCTGTGGCCTCGCCGCGGTGAACCCACGGCTAACGAAGCACTCTGCTGTGCGTTTTAGTTAGTGAATAAAGACTGAAGCTGGGATAAAAACCGGAGGGTTCGTGGAAAGAAGGAGAACACACTTGGGGCACAATTTTTGGGAGCTAAGAGTTGCAAGAGAGAGCTTGGGAAGTGCTTGGAAACTTGGAGAAGCCCGGAGAGATTGAAGATTCTTACATCTTGGTTTCCCTTTTTCTTCCTTCTTCTCTTCTCTTGTACTATGAACTCCATTTCAGTTTTTGTTTTAGGTTTAGATACATCTATGTGTAGCTAAAACTCTTTTCTAGGGTTACTTTGAACCATTTTTATGGATTGACTTTGTATTTCCTTTCCTTTGATGCATTTAATGAATTTACATGTATGGATTTCCATCTTGCTCTTTATTTTACAAGTGCTTGATCACCACTTGCTTTAGTTAAATGAGATATGGCTTCAGAAAGTGTATTTTGTTTTAGAACTTGGATGGGATCATGTTGGGCTTGAAATTTATGGTTTTAAATGGATGGTTAGTTGGTAACATAGAGATATAGTTACTAACCTAACATTGTCATTATGAGGGTGGTTGAGAATGAGGACTTGCATTAATGGTAGCAAGAGATTGTGGCATTAATGCATGCATAAATTTGATTTTGACTTGAGAAAGCTCTTTTAAATGTATTTAACCCTTGGGCTCATACATTAATTCATTAAGGCATTAAGAGGAAGGGATTTCTTTAGGTCATGAAATAAAAATGGGGACAAGTAACCTTAGGCTTTTATTTTCTTGAACAAGTGTGTTTATTATTATCCTATATTTATAATTTATTGCAAACTATTTCTATCCAATTTCAAATTACATCATTTCCTACTCATTTCTAATTAATTACCCAATTAGTACTAATTAACCTACTCAATTCTCAATCATTGTGGAACGACACTTTTTCCTATACTACTATTTTTATTTGACGACCCGTACGCTTACGGTAATGACCGCAAATGGCCATTAAGTCAATAACTTTGTTAAATATTCTTTTTATATAGCATATAATCATTGAAAACTTAATGAATAATCACTAGCGATTTCAATGAAAAACGTATGGTTACGTAGTCCAGGACTAATGTACTTATCCAAACAAATTTGCAAACTTCAAGTTACAGGTTGATCATGAACACTAATGTGACCATTTTATAGATGCATCTCTATTATTCATAAAGTACCAATTTATTCTATGCAATGTCTACATGGGCCCATATATATTTGATACCGTACAAATGTACACGTATCCAATTCTAACCATAGCTAGTGATGTTCTTTTATTTACTTCTTTGGAGAATAAGCAATACATAAAACACTTGCTATTTATAAAGAATCTTCTGGTTCTTCAACAAGCGTTATTATGTATTCAACATTATATTTTGCATCACTATGATTCAGGATGATCTAACTGGTCATGCCAAACAATACATTCACAAACTTTAGGTTTGTTGTAATATTATCATCATCATATAACTTCTGGTTATTGTGTCATATTATTAATTTGACCTTCATTGGGAGATTATACGAATTTTATGGAAAGTCAAAAAGTGAAACTCCATCCAATATGACTCATACTTGTATTCTAACAATCTTCCCCCTCAAGTGAATCATGTAAACATACTTTCCACTCTCAAAATAAAATTATTGGTTCTTCAAGAACTATGACTACATTGTTGTATACATATAGTTCTTCAGAAATTGTCATATAGTTCTTCAGGAACTGTTATAGGTATATATATTCACTATATAATTTGTAAACTCAATAGAAATTTGAATAATTAAAATTTATAAGAATTTAAATCAAACTACATAAAAATCACACTACAACATATGAGATATTCAAAAGCTAAAGTGAAATAAGAATCATTGTACGGGATTGTTAGAGCAAATATCACATAACATATCAACATTATACTCAAATATTACTAATGCAAGAGCACATAATTGCAATAAAATGATCAACGAACTAGTAAGATAAAATATGTGGTCTTATTGGCATAAATATATTTATTTAGTGCTAATTGAAATTTTGCTCATCTAGCTCTTCTGGAGCGTTAATCAACAATGTATAACAAAACATGATTGTCTTTATTTATTTCTTCTGGAATTGATTATTATTTATTACAATATAAATTTCCATAAACATTAGCCTTCGTGGCTATATTTTATTTTTGAAATAAATGTGACTATTAAATTTCTCAAAAGCATATCAAATGTAGAGATTTTATTTCTCTCTTCTTGCACCACAAATTTCAACAAGTATTAGTCTGATCTGTAGGACCTTAATAAAAATAAATCCAATGTATATGCATTTTAGCCAATTAAGAAGAGAATCAAAATTATATATCTTCTGGCCATTTAGTATAATAAGGAAAACTTCAATTTCATTTGAATGCTTCTATATACATGGCTTCTAGCAATTTAATATCAAAATAGAAAAATTAAAGCTATATGGCTTCTCACCATATAATATCAAAATAGAAAAATTGAAGTTATATGGCTTCTGACAATAAAATTAATTTTATATGCCTTCTGGCTATTAAATATTGAAATAAAAAAAGAAAAAAATTAAGTGGCTTTTGGCCATGTAATAATGTTAAAAATTATATGATATATAATCTCAAAATAAGAAATTTAATCTATATAGCTTCTAGCCTATATAAAGATAGAAAATCAAATTGATATGCATTTAAAGTAATAGAATTAACTGTTATCTTTCAAGGATGTTGCAAATATTGATCTAAACTTAAGGTTCCGTTGAAGATAGTAACACCAGATGCAAAGGACTCTTTATAAAATATGATTGGAACTTCGAGTCCATCAAAAAGCACTCCATATCACAAAAGATTAATTATTTGACCGTAAAATGGAAAAATGTATATTTATGGCATCTAACCATTAAATACTGAAATAAAATAATAAACAAATTAGAGGTATATGGCTTCTGGCCATTTAAAATAAAATAGAAAAACAAAGTTTGATGAGACTTTAGCATAGAAACATAATTGTCATTAGATAAAATTATGTTATGTTATTTAGATACCCACATAAATGTATGCATTGTATTAAATATTTAAATATCCTATAATGTAGGCATACCAAATATCTTGCATAAAGTACTTTCAAAAAATTACAAGTATATGGCTTCTAGCCATTTAATATTAAAATAAAAAAATGAATTTATATTGCTTCTGGCCATAAAATTGAATTTATATGGCTTCTGGCCATTTAATATTAAAATGAAAAAATTGAATTTACATGGCATATAGCCATAAAATTAAATCTATATCGCTTCTGGCCATTTAACATTAAAATAGGAAATTTCAATTTATATGGCTTCTAGTCACAAAATATTAAACTAGAACAATTAAATCTATATGACTTCTAGCCATATAATGTTCAAACATAAAAATTGAATTTATATGGCTTCTGGCCATGAATATTGATTATATCGAACTGTTAGGCTTCACCAAAGATAGTGATTGAGCGACGTTTTGTCAAATGTAAAAGCATCAAGTGGAACTTCAAGTTCCATCAAAGACAGCTGTTAGAATAATGAGTTTTAATGATAACTAAACATAACTTAGGCATAAAGAAAGGTTGGGTAAGGATCAGGAATAACTTAGAAACAATCTGATATAAAATCCTAAGTATTGCCTAATCGATCAGGACCAGATTATAAGTTAAGGAACTATAAGCCTAATCGATCAGGGATAGATCAGAGACAAATTAGAAGTTAAGATCATAGGCGCCCAATTGATCACAGACTCTTGTGATCGATCAGAGAAAGTGAAAATTGAACTAAGTGCTAGTATGATCGATTAGATAAATCAGAAGAACTTAGTATAATCAATTAGATAAGCCTAATCGATCAGACCTCCCTTATGATCGATCAGAAGAACTAAAGAATAACTCAAGTCTAATCTATTTCTAATCGATCAGAGGGAAATGTGTGATCAATCAGATAAAGGATATAATCTGAGTGTAATCGATTGGATAAGTCTAATCGATCAGGGACCCCTGGTGATCGATCAGACGAGATATTTTCTAACTACCTATTCAGTGATACAGGTCATGATCGATGAGTGATCCATGTGTGATCGATCAGGAACCAGAACATGTGATCGATCAGAGTCTATGATCGATGTGGCGATAGATTTAATTCAAACTAAATGGACAAACCTACTTTTAGCTTTCAAGTACAGAAGTTGTTCATGCCTATTTTAGGAAGTTATCGTTAGACACATAAGTTTGCCATTAAAGCCGTTTGATTCAACAACTAAGTTCTGCGATTAATGAAGAGAGAGGAACTAAAGCAAATCAAGTACAATGAAGTTAATGCTGCCCAGAACACATTCTTCTCAACACTCCATCTATAATCATCTCTCCTCTAAGATAAAGCAATGGCTATAACTTCATCAACGGGCAGAATTCCAGAGACCAATATAAAAGCCTTGATGAAGAAGTTGGTTGAGGCATTGATGATAAGCATTGATTATTCTTACTGAGTTACACTCACTGCATTCAATACTTACAAACTTTTAGAGAGATCATTAAGTGACTTTGTACTTCAGTGTGTATCACGATCTGTTCAGTGAGTGAACAAGTTTTCTGTAATCACATTTCAAGTGGGGATTACTCTTAAGATAGTGGGATCTTAAGAGTATGGTGTATTCTTACAAGTTGTAAGGGGGAGTGATTAGTTAGAGAGAGTTCTTGCTGTGTAATCACTTGTAAAGGCACTCAAGAGCCTGTTTGAATCTTGAGGGATTAGTGGAACCTAACTGAAGGTTGGAGAACTAGACGTAGGCCAAAAGTTTAGGCTAAACCAGTATAAGCTTTGTGTCTCAAGTGATTGAATTTTTAGTTTGCACAATTCACCCCCCCCCCTCTTGTGCTTTCCTGCCAATTACAACAGCTTCATGTCAATAAGGAATTTAAAATTTCAAGTGGAACTTCAGTTTCTATCAAAGATGACTTCAAGTTAATAATAGTCTAGTAGAACTTCAGGTTCTATCAAAGATGACTTCAAGTCAATAATGAATTTTAAAATACATGACAAGTGGAACTCCAAGTTCTATCAAAGATGACTTCAGGTCAATAAAAAATTGTTAAATGTTAGGTGGAACATCAGGTTCTTTCAAAGACAACCTAATGTCAGTAAAGAATGTAATTAAAATATATAGTGGAACTTCAGGTTCCATGAGAAATGACTTCATGTCATTGATGAATACATTAAAATAAGGTTCCATAAAAATAACTTCAGGTCAGTGATGATTACATTAAAATGTAAAGTGGAACTTTAGGTTCCATTAAAGATATGACTTCAGGTCGACATAAGAAAAAAGTCATTGGCACACGTATCCAGCAAATTGAAACCACGACTTTCTTCTTCCTCGTCAACACGATGGCCAAGAAAAAAATATATTGTCATACGAAATTCAAAGGAAGCAGTAACAATGATTTCACCAAAGTTCAAAACATTCAAATTGAACAAAACACTTTGCAACATAAAACAAAATCTGATAAGAGCTTTTTTTTAGTGATCTTTATGCCTAAGTGATAAGATGAAACAAGAAAGCATTTGGCAATCAATATCACACATTCACGCCAAGAGTTTGACCAAAATCAATTTAAACAATTTTCCAAACAAAACTAAAAGTGTAAAACTTATCTTATTTCATCTACAGTTCAACTGCAGATAATAGATTCGTCCATTTGACAATAATGAAGAGAAAGAGGAGTTGCTTTCACTTATTATTAGTCTTGGTTAGAGACTTGTGCTGATAACGTGTTATAAATTATAGAAGAAGATAAGAGAGAATGGGGAGGAGAAGTAAAGAGAATAGAAAGCTATTCTCATTTAACTTTCAAGAGTGTATAATACACAATACAAGTCTTCTATTTATAGGCAAGGCTCTAGGGTTACAATATAATCAATCAGCATTAATGACAGTATAATGATAATAGGAAATAAGAGTTATGGACATCCATAATAATAGGAAATTCATAACAATTACGGCAATTTTTTTCCTTTTTCTTTTTTTTTAACCATTTTGTTTTTATTAGAATAACTTAAATGAAATTAACAGAAAAGGAAATTAAGATTACAAATGATGTCTTACAAGCCTAAAGTTTGAAACTTTGTCCCTGAATGTGTATTGAATGATGATATTTGATTTAAGGGAGGTATGGTAAGCAAAAACACGTGAGAACACCATGAATGGTGAAGAGAAGGTGGTGGTGGCATGTCTAACGGAGATTTGGATGGTAATACGAAGCGAACTGCGATTGTGAAAAAAAGGTTTATGGTTTGAGAGAGTTAGGCAGTAGAAAGGAGATTGAACCTTACTCAAGAACCAATTGATACAGTAGGGAAGGAAAAAGATGAATGGAGAGAGATTTTAGAAGATGAGAAGAGAGAAAGGGGTCAAGGAAAATCGATATTCTTATTCAAATTTTGAAGCTTACAAAGCAAATGAATTGAAGTCCTCAACATAACCCTAAGAATTAATGACATAACATTCTATAAATTAAAGAATAAATACAAATCACAATTAATGCTAATTGATAATATTCAAATCCTAAATCAAATCCTGAAAAAATAAGATAACTTGAAGTCTACTCTGTAGAAGACTTTTGAACTAAACAAGACAGTGGTGGTTAGGTTAGGTTCGATTCAGTCCAGTTTCAACTTAAGTTCTTATGGTAAAAAAATTGGCTCTGGTTTTTCCTTTTTAAGAAAATTTTCTATATGGGAGGTTCGATTTCAACTTAAACACAATTGCGATCATAAAAAATGATATAAAACTCATCCCTAAACTGTAAACTTAATGATAAATCTATAAGAAACTCCAACGGCATTTTATAATAAAAAGCATCCAAATTAAACAATTTTAAAAAAAATTAACCCAAATCAAATCAAACAAGAATAAGTTGTTCGATCACTTGATCTAGAATCCGGTTCAACTCGACCAATTAGTCTTTATCTAATCCAGTTTCTTTGTAAAGCTTATATGAAAAAGAAATGAACCACCTTGGGTTGGATTGGACCATTGCAGGTAGAATAAGGAGGGGAATGAAATGAAAATATTTCTTAAAAAATGGCGAGCCTGAGATGAAGCGAAGGATATTTTTGGATATTTTTAAATAGTGATGTGGGGCCCACCAGATGAAAAGTAACCGCGTTAACTTCTATTAACGGTGGTGGCATTTCTGCCTCCATTTAAAAAAGTTAATAGATATTTTTGCACCACAAGTTGAGGGTATCTAATGCTCCTTTGAGAAAAACTTATGGGTATTTTTGCTCCTTTATCTTTAGGTAATAATATAAGATTAAAATTTGATAATATGATCCAGATTAGGTGCTCATTACCAGTTAATAGATAAAAAAAGATGCCCTTTTTATAATTATCACATTAACTTTTGTTATTTTTATTAATCAGCAGGTTAAAAAGCCAATTCTCTGTAATATTCTCAATAGTATATTCAAAAAATAATGGTTGGAAAAATATAAATAATCATTTTTCCAACAGTAGAAGGGAGTCAAAAGAATTGTATGTTCATGGTATGTTCAAAACCAACGATCTCTCACATTATCAAAAAAAAAAAACCAACGATCTCTCATGCCATGAATAGAATAACGCGTTTCGCAGGGGGGGAAATGATCACAACATCATGCGAATTCTGGAAACTTCTTGTTGCATTACCGTACCTTTTCCCCTACTAAACTTGGTTTAAAAAGGTCAAGGAACAAATATATATTTCGAAGAAGCAGAGAAGAAGATGGACTTAGTTTACAAGTCACCAAGAAACTTGTTAACATTTGATTCGTATACCCCAAGAAAGTGAAAGAAAACCTCACACACATACAAAAGCTTGAATTCAATGTTGTTTGGATTCAAATAGGCACATAATGGCCATTTCGAGCCACCCCAGTGACACTAGAGATACAGAGCATTCAAGTTCAAGCACAAGTTCAAGAAAATAGGCTTCTACATCCTGGTTTTCTCCTTCTTTCTCTCTCCTTCTCTGTATCTTTCTTCCCCTTCAAGCTCCTTTTGCTTTGTAAATAAACTATCTTCTTTTTCGTTCATTTCTTTCGTTCTTCCTTTTTTTGGCTTCGCTTCTTTCAAAGCAAGCTTCTCTGTTTCCGAGGCTACCATTTCTCATATCACACTCTTCTCTCGCCTGTATCTGGGTAAAATCAATGCAGTCAGAGGTATTCTCTCTCTCTCTCTCTCTCTCTCTCTCTCTCTCTCTCTCTCTCTCTCTCTCTCTCTCTCTCTCTCTCTCTCTCTCTCTCTCTCTCTTTTGTTACATATCCATTTGTTTAATGAAGATTTCCTCCTGCCAAGTTGATTTTTTGACGGTGCAGGGTCAAGATTTAGGCTTTCCAAACAGAACGTCGGGGAGGCAGATATCAAGTAGGATCTTCAAAGTTTTATTCTACTCACACTTATCGTTAACTGCACTCTTAGTAGTTTCCTTGTTCTTCTATGGCCTAATATCTGCCTCTCGCAACCACCAATTTCTCCCCTTAAAGTGGTACCCTCCTCTTCTATCTTCAACAGTGAGTGCTGGAATAGTTGCTTTTACATGTCAATGGATCACAGCTCGCAGCCCTTCAAAGGCCATAAAGGCAGCATTTTGGCTAAGTCCTAGCCTTACACTTGCAATTGGAGCTATGTTTGCGTACACTGAATCTGCAGTTGGTATGGTAGCTGCTGTGATTGCTTTGGTTTCTGCATTAACACAGTCTCTTTATGGTTGTTGGGTCAATCGCAGATTTAAATATGCCACCAGAATCTTATCAAACTCCTTAAATGTTCCCCCTGCTGGAATTATGGGGTTTGTTTTCTCGTCAATCCTTACTGGTATTCTTTATTGCTGTTTCTTGGTTGCTGGGATTGGAGGAGCTAAAGCTATGGAAAGCAAAATAAAATTGGCTGCCTTGTTCATCTTGGCAATCCTGCTTAGCCTGGGATGGACTATGCAGTTTCTTAAGAATGTTCTGCAAGTATCTGTCTCAAGGATCATGTACATGAATTTCGCTTGTGGAGTACACATTGACACAAAACTGGCATTCAATGACACATTCAATTACTTAACTGGTAGTGTTTCCATTGGCTCCATCCTTGTGCCTCTGATTGGACCCTTCCGGTGTTTTGCAAGATTCATGAGTCTGGCTGGAGGAGACATAGGTGAGTTCATGTTCTGCTGCGTTGGGTGCTATGTAGGGATCGCTTCTTCTCTCATTAGGCATGGAAATCGATGCGGTTTTGTGTATGTAGGAGTCTATGACAAGGGATTTGTGCAATCATCATTTGATACGTGGGATATGTTTAATAGGGTTGGTTTGGAGCAACTGATAGATTCAGATCTCACAGGATCGTTCTGTTTCCTTTGTGGGATGGTAGGGGGTGCCATTAGTGGTCTAGTGAGTGGAATATGGACCATTTCAATTCACAAGAATTATGCTGCGGAAACATCCATTTATGCCTTCTTGATTGGCTACTTCATGGTAAGTCTTCCCCTGTATACATGTGTTTTTCATTGTTTCTCTATCATGTCACTATTATGTGTCTGTGTGATTGATATATTCATCTTGGTTTTGATGTCATTTACAGTGTCGGTTGGCTATGGCGTGGCCACAAGCATGCGTTTCAGCATACTATGTAGCTTATGCAGAAAACCCAAATCAACAGAATAGTCGATTTGACTCAACAATACCAGAACGGTTGCAGCAACTTCAAAGAGCTCAAGCATAACAAACATTATTGCGTCGATATGACTCAACAATATAAGAACGGTTGTAGCAGCTTCAAAGAGCTCAAGCATAGCAAACATTCTTGAGTATTTCATAGTTTGATTCTTGTATCCCTAATGTAGATGCCCCATCTTAGTCTCATGAAATTTTTGACAACACCACATTATATTGTTACAACTTGCAAGAACTAGTAACTAATCTGTATATAAGGTGAAATGTTCATGGCTCGTTCAACACAACGCAGGTTAAAGCAACCTGAAATAACATGTTTTGAAGGTCCTCTGATTCGACTATTTCTTCTTCCAGAGGGGAATTTGTCTATGGTTCCATAGGTTGATAAAATTTATTCACCTTCAAATTGAAGCTGGAATAAACTCCAATTTTGCACTTTGATAAAGTAGATACTGACTCTTACAAATTAAAGCACGTTACTTCACATCACAGGGGAAAAATTACTCTCTAATCATATACAACGTTCATTTGAACTTACTGGAGATCAAAGTGCAATGTAGCCTTGTCATATTGGAACATTGAAAAATGAAGAATCAAAAGGACGAGCTTCAAGGCTTCCTTCTGATAGGTAGACCTAGCCAGAGATTCCAAGTTCAAACAAACCACTTCCCTATTTGGTCGCTGACGACAAAAGTGGAAAGGAATTTCCTTCTCGTCTAATCTGTAAAGTTGAAGGTTCAAAAAACCGGACCGGGCATCAAACCAGGTGAGGCACTGGTTCAAGGGTCAATGGTCGGATCGGGGTCGGACCGGGTCAAACCGGATTATATTAAAGTAATAAAATTTTATTGATATTAACATTAATAATCACTAATATCAAAATGTAAATATAGATAGGTATGCATGATTCATCAAATATGAATATTTTAATGTTTCTATAGAGGGAAAAAGAGAAAATATTAGTTGATTACACATAAAAATAAATATTATTCTACAATCCACAGACTAAAATACAAATATTAAGAGCAACAACAATTAAATATTAAGTATATGCAAGTAAAATAGCATTTAAAGTATTATAGTTTCCTAATTTCTAAAATTGAGTTAAGTGAAAATTAGTAATTAGGTGAATTATAATAAAATAAATATTTTTTATTTTTTTTTTAATGGGGCCAACCCGGTTCAACCACCAAGTTGACCGGGTTGGACGGTTGAACCGCCGGGTTGAACCGGGTTGCTCTTAATGATAATCAACAAGTTCATGGCAAACTTTACCAATGATTTAAATACCAAACCGGAATTTTAAATCATTGGTAAAGTTTGCCATGAACTTGTTGATTATCATTTAACAATATCTTTTTTGTTTAACTTATTACAATAAGAAAATGAGAGTTTTTTCAATTATTTAACATTTTTCATTGCATTCTTTTTCATTTTATCTATCATATCAATTCAAACAATCAAATAGAGATGATTTGGGTCATCCACATTCAATACGAACCGATTTTCCTTCTAAGCACAAAGCTTAGCAGGGGGAGTCAATCAGATCCAGAGTTTAGACTTTCAGATTTGATTCGAGTTGAGTTTATCATGTTCTATCTTATTCATATCAGCCAAAGGAGTATGAGTTTGTAGAATAATATTAAACAACAGAGACAAAATTAAAGGAATGCCTCGCGAGTTATTTTGTTTTGTATTGCTTCTATTCATTAGCTTCTTGATCCCATTAATGTTACAGGAAAGAAATGGATAGTTTTTCTTTTGGAAATTAATTCTAGGTCCTTTATAAACAACGTAATTAAGAATATGTCCCTTAAAATCTATTAATTAATTAATTTAAAATTGGGAAAATTAATTAGGGGTCCCTGAAAGGACACATAATATAAGAAAAGTCCCACTAAATGCCCAAATTAAAGTAGGGTCCCAAGGGACCTCATTTTTATTATGTTCCAAACTCAAAAGACAATTTTACCCTCCTTATTATAATTGTCTAAATGAAACAATGACTCTCATTCACTGCACTCTCCCTTCAGCAGCATCACGTGGTCAGCGGGTTCTTTAGGGCAAGGGAAGAGCACTCACCAAGAACACTCCTTCATCCAACTAAAATCATGGACTCTTGGATTTGTCTCTTCAACTAGTGGTATGTTGAGAAAATTAATTTCCCATGTTTGTTAGGAATCTGATTTGGGATGAATGTTTTAAAACAAAAGTTAAAACTTTCCATATGAATCTGATTTTGGTTGAATGTTTGAACATAAAACATGCTTATACCCCTGTCTTAGTGATTTTTTGTTGCATTTATTTTGTAAGTTGGTTTCTCATTAGTTGTTGATGAGGGATTGGGTTGGTGCTATGTCTAGGGGGTGTATAAGCTCTGTTTTTTCGTCCAAAAACAGGGGAAATCCGAAAAGGCTGTAGTTTTTTCGGTTTCCACATCAGTTAAAATTTCTATTGTCGTCAGAGCTCAAATAGTTGTTATTGCAGGTCATTCAGTTGTAAACAACAACTTTCTGAAAGACAGTTGAAATTTTGAATGAATTTTATTGGGGATGGGTTTTGTGCTCTGTTATGTTGTTTTAAGACAGTGGTGAAGTAAAAGGTTGAAACTTTGTTAGGTTAACACCAATGTGTTGGTATTTTAATAAGGTGTTTTCATTACTTCAATATAAAGTTGTCACAGATGCTTATTAAGTCGTTATATCTGGTCATTTACTTGTGAATAACAATGTTCCTGTGCAAGATGAATGAGAAGATGGCGGGGACATCAGGGAAGTATGTAATTTGTTTGTTGCATACGGGTGGACGATTTATAAATGGTGAAGAAGGTGAGATGCAATATGTGGGGGGCAATACTATATCAAGAACCATATAAGAAGGCACTACTTATGGAGAATTGAGAACAATTATAGCATCAATTGTTGGAGAGAAAGCTAGGGGAATAACCATGAAATTTAGAAAGTGCTTTGATGATACAACATTAGTTTATAGTGGGTGTGAAACTAGTGTATATTGGCTAATTTTTTGTTGGACTACTTGTCCATGAATTGTAACTGGTGCTGAATGGCAAGTAAGTTGTCCATGAATGGTAAGTGATGTTTAATGACAAATGTGAAATGCTTCTGTTATAACTGATTCTGTTATGAAACTTGTTATGATTGCCCAAAACATTGTTATACATGCCCAGAAGGTTGTTATGGACAGGCCAAACGTTTTTATAATGATAAGGTTGTATTGTATATGTGTGTTAGTCATAATCTTGTTGCAGGTGACGAAGGCAATCCCATTTTCTGTTATCCTTGTGCTAAAAGTGAGACATTCAAGAAATTAAACGACTTGTTACAGGTGCCCAATAACTTGTTACTAAAAGCCAAGAAGTTGTTACGAGTTGCCCAAAAGTTGTGATGAAGCAAACCCATTTTCAGTTATCCTTGTGTTAAAATGCAACTTTCAAGAAATTAAATGACTTGTAACTGGTGCCCAATAATTTGTTACACATGGTCAGAAGGTTGTTAAAAACAACCCAGAAGTTGTTAGTACTTAAAAATTTTACACAATATCGGTTGTACCCAATAACTTGTTGCGAGTTGCCCAAAAGTTGTCACGATGACAATCCCATTTTCTTTTATCCTTCTATTAAGAAACAAAGTAATAGAAATTAAATGACTTGTGACTGGTGCCCAATAACTTGTTACGCATGGTCAAAAGGTTGTTAAAGACAGCTCAGAAGTTGTTAGTACTTAAAACTTTTACACATTGTCAGTTGTGCCCAATAACTTACGGACTGCCCAAAAGTTGTCACGATTGCACTCCTATTTTCTTTTATCCTTCTGTTAAGAATCAAAGTAATAGAAATTAAATGACTTGTGACTGGTGCCCAGAACCTTGTGACTAAAGGCCAAGAAGTTGTTAGAGCCAGCCCAAAAGTTGTTAGTAGTTGAAATTTTCACACATTGTCAGTTGTGCTCAAAAACTTGTCACGAAAGGCCAAAATGTTGTTATAGACTGCCTAAAAGTTGTCATGAGGGCAATCCCATTTTCTTTTATCCTTCTGCTCACACACACAGATATTGGTAATAACTTGTGACTGGTGCCCATTAACTTGTTATGCATGGTCAAAAAGTTGTTACACACAGCCCAAAAACTGTTACAACCCAAAATGTTGAAATTTAGTAAGACCCATAAGTTGTTACAGAAGGCCTAAAAGTTGTTACACAAGGTCAAAAAGCTGTTACTAACATGACCAAAAACAGAATAAAGCATATTATAATATCTTATTGAGGAATCTATATTAGGTACTACCAAACAAGAAGCTTTTTGCCTAAGTCCTAATATTTGCAAGCCATTAATTTTCAGTTCATTGATGATAAATGTGATTGTCAGTTCATTTGTAAGCCATTAATTTTCAACTTTTTGCGTAAGTCCTAATATTTACAAGCCATTTTTGCCTAAGCTTTTGGCATACCCTACTTTTAGTCACAGACGCATAGCGTCACTTTTCTACTTCCTAACTTGGTACTTGGAATTCACGATCTTGTGACAAGTTCTAGATTCTCCAGGATTTTAAATAATAAAGTTTATACAACACAAATTACGATAACAATAACAAATATACAAAATCCATTTTGTCTTGTAATTGTATTGCAATATACAAGCAAATCCTACAGCACAGATCTCTAATACAATCTATCTAGAATCTTGCAAAAATTCTTAAACACACTCATTGCCTTTGACATGCCTGGAAACTCGAGTGCATTCAACAATTTCTCAAACTCTTGATGTCAAATCTGTACAATATAAACTAATGTTGTATCATCAAAGCACACTCTAAATTTCATGGTTATTCCCCTAGCTTCCTCTCCAACAATTGATGCTACAATTGTTCTCAATTCTCCATAAGTATTGCCTTCTTGTATGGTTCTTGATATGGTATTGCCCCCCACATATTGCATCTCACCTTCTTCACCATTTATAAATCGTCCACTCGTATGTAACAAATAAATTACATACTTCCCTGATGTCCCCGCCATCTTCTCATTCATCCTGCACAGGAACATTGTTATTCACAAGTAAATGACCAGATATAACGACTTAATGAGCATCTGTGACAAGTTTTTATTAAAGTAATGAAAACACCTTATTAAAATACCAACACATTGGTGTTAACCTAACAAAACTTCAACCTTTTACTTCACCACTATCTTAGAATAACATAACAGAGCACAAAACCCATCCCCAATAAAATTCATTCAAAATTTCAACTGTCTTCCAGAAAGTTGTTGTTTATAACTGAATGACCTGCAATAACAACTATTTGAGCTCTGACGACAATAGAAATTTTAACTGATGTGGAAACCGAAAAAGCTACAACCTTTTCGGATTTCCCCTGTTTTTGGACAAAAAAACAGAGCTTATACACCCCTAGACATAGCACCAACCCAATCCCTCATCAACAACTAATGAGAAACCAACTTACAAAATAAATGCAACAAAAAATCACTAAGACAGGGGTATAAGCATGTTTTATGTTCAAACATTCAACCAAAATCAGATTCATATGGAAAGTTTTAACCTTTGTTTTAAAACATTCATCCCAAATCAGATTCCTAACAAACATGGGAAATTGATTTTCTCAACATACCACTAGTTGAAGAGACAAATCCAAGAGTCCATGATTTTAGTTGGATGAAGATGGAAGATGGATGATGGATGAAGGAGTGTTCTTGGTGAGTGCTCTTCCCTTGCCCTAAAGAACCCGCTGACCACGTGATGCTGCTGGGGGGAGAGTGCAGTGAATGAGAGTCATTGTTTCATTTAGACAATTATAATAAGGAGGGTAAAATTGTCTTTTGGGTTTGGAACAAAATAAAAATGAGGTCCCTTGGGACCCTACTTTAATTTGGGCATTTAGTGGAACTTTTCTTATATTATGTGTCCTCCCAGGGACCCATAATTAATTTTCCCTTTAAAATTCTTAGGGACTTGAATTATATTATTTCTGAATGAGAAAAGTCATTTTATACCCCTTTTATATGTAGGTCCCATGTTTATTAATTTTAAATAAATATTTTTAAGAAAAAAATTCCCCCATCCAAACACACTCCTCTTTGAAAATTTTTTAAGTGAACCAGGTTCGCCACGTCATTTGTGGTCCCCACCAATCACAAACAAACACGTAATGTATAACGTAGAAATTTTAATCTGACTATGTGTCACAAAACAATTAGTTGATAGACAATTTTTTTTTCAACTTGCAAAATTAAGAAAACTTAGAAAATAAGAGATAATTTTTTTTTCATTTGTTAGACAATTTTTTTTGGAGTGCCTAATCAGACTAAAATTTTCACATCACACATTATGTATTTGTTTGTAATTGGTGGAGATCACGAATGATATGAAGAATCAGATTCACATAAGAATTTTTGTCTCTCTTTCTTCCACCCTTCTTCCATCTCCCCATCCCTTTCAACTCCCCCCCCCCAAAAAAACTAACTCCATGGCCCCCTTCCCTGCCACCCTCCTCCATTACCACTCTCCACCACACCTAACATCTCCATATCCATGGCAACGATCTAGCATCTCCAAATCCATGGCAACGATTGAATCACAAGGTGAACATACCACAAACGTTACTTATGGATTTGGAGATATTAGGGTTTGTGGTATGTTCACCTTGTGATTCAATCGTTGCCATGGATTTGGAGATGTTAGGTGTAGGGGAGGGAGAGTGGTGGTGGTGGACAGTGGCAGGGGAGGGAGTCACCGAGTTGGGGAGAGAGAGAGAGAGATTTGAGAGTTTAACCCGGGGGGGAAGGGATCTAGGAGGGAGGAGGGATTGGAGGAGGATTTTTCATCAAAAAAATTCATTCGAAATTAATTAATGTGGGACCCTTTTTTCTTCTTTTGAATGTAGAATGAGTGTGTTTTGTGAAGAATTAGCATTTTTAGATATTAAATGTAAGGCTAAAGTATACCTTTTTTTTTGTCAACAAGGTTAAAGTATATTTTTGGTCATTTCTCATTAATATATTTATTTTTATTTGATGGAAAATGCAAACTTAACAAATCAAAACGATGATTTAATTGTTAAATGCTAACAAAATATGTTTAGTTTTTAATTATTTAGTATACTTTTTTATTTTAAAATTTGGCAATTTTTTAACATTTAATTATAAAATTACTTTTTAAGTTTGTTGTATTACCATTTACCGTTAAATAAAACTAAGGGCATTAGCTAAAAAGGACCAAAAGTATACTTTTCAAACTTAAGATACTAAAAAGGAGACTTAGCATAAAGATTAAAAAGTATACTTTAGCCTAAAGCTATGTTTGGTTCAACCAAGGGGAGAGAAGCGGAGGTTCATTAAAGTTAAGGAAGGGGAGGTGAGGGTGAGTTATGAGCTTTGTTTGGTTGAAGGGAATGGGGGTTTGATTTCTTATTTTGTTGAGAAAGAGAGAGAAGGGGAGTAAATTATAAGTTTACAATTACGCTCTTATAATTTTGTTTCAATTTTTTCTTCCTTTGTTTAAC
The DNA here is from genome assembly GCA_037074515.1 of Mimosa bimucronata. NCBI lineage: Eukaryota > Viridiplantae > Streptophyta > Magnoliopsida > Fabales > Fabaceae > Mimosa > Mimosa bimucronata. Next base: position 22,785,852 of record CM073445.1, on the reverse strand, counting down.
TTATCTATATTAAAATAATTATTTTCTATTCACACTTCTTTCAAAGAAAAATGCGCCTTGCCTCTGCACTTCCCCTGCCATAACGAGAAGATGTTTTTGTTGTGTTCTTTACCATTCGCTATCAGACTCAAGAAAACCATAATAACTATCATAGTAAACAAATTTTATGGAAAAAAGTTCAACAGCAATTAGGAAAACAGTTCCATCATTGTCCAGGTAAACAGCAATTAAAATGCGCCTTGCCTCTGCACTTCCCCTGCCATAACGGGAAGATGTTTTTGTTGTGTTCTTTACCATTCGCTATCAGACTCAAGAAAACCATAATAACTATCATAGTAAACAAATTTTATGGAAAAAAGTTCAACAGCAATTAGGAAAACAGTTCCATCATTGTCCAGGTAATAGCGATTATCTTTTTTTTACTTTGATTTATCCATCAAGCCAAGCAAAGTACACACGTTCTGCGGTTTACAAGGTGAGGAATGGGTCAAATGGAACCTCTCTCATGAGGTGGGATTAGATTTCACAAAGAAGGTTTCGTGGTCTATTCTTTTTGGTTATGTGTGCTGGGATATTTGGACCAATCGGTGTAGTAGGCTCTTTGGGGGTCCCACAGATGGTGGTGTTTGCAAACCAGTGCAAACCTTCTTTAGAGCTTGTGCAGATCAGGACATGATGAAGCACTCCTCACTTGGGACTAACAGGTTACCCGTGGCAAATGATGTTACCAAAAGTGGCGAAGGGTGTATTCAGATGATTGTGGATGGTTCAGTCTTGGAAGATGGTAGAAGTGGATGTGGAGGGGTCGTTCAGAATCATGATGGAGTTTGGGTTGTGGGCTTTTGTTGCAAGTTGACGAATGTGCCCCCTGCGATTGCGGAACTCTTAGGCTTCATTCAGGGCCTCACTTTGTGTTGGTCAAAGGGTTATAGGAATATTGTTCTATTGTCGGATTGTATAGAAGCCATCAATCTTCTGGTGAGAAGTTGTGAGGAGTCTCATCCCTTCTTTGATATAGTTTGTGATGCTAAAATGCTTATGCATAGGGATTGGATAGTTAAGACTTTACACGTCTGTAGGGAACACACTCATGTAGCGGACAGATTAGCGAAGCTTTCACATAGGATAGATGGTACTTTTGCTATCTTTGATCAACAACCACCTGAGCTTTATCAGGCGGGTATTGATGAAGGATAGATGACCTCCTATTGGAGGCAACTTGATGTAATTGTTTGTTGTAAGTTAATGTCATCCAGCTTTATTCAAAAAAAAAATGTGTGTTACTTGAGTTAGGTCATTATACCCATTGTTAGCCACATAATAGAGAAAGAAACTGCAAGCTAAGTCATGCAAAGAGCTTGGATTTATATTGGAGACAATTCTTCAAAACCTATCAAAATTTCAAAGACTCCTCAACCAGTAGCTTTTAAAGCTTCAAATGCCGAGGAACCCGACCACAACTGATTTGTGATCTCAATATCAACACAATTCATGGCTACCAAATTCAAAGACGGCCCCATGACAGACAATATGTCTATGCTCAAAGAGGCAATAAAAATTTGTACCGATTAGAGTTTTGCATGTCAAACCCATTTCGTACTCAGAATTGGGAATAGAAGGAACAATAAAAAAAAGATAATGAAGATATAAAATGATTGGCATGTTCTTACCCTAAAAAATAATAGGAAACATGAAAATTATCAATTAATAATTAAACATATAAAATAAATTTAGAAGAACAAGGAAGAAAACGAAATCTCTCTTCTTCCTTGAGGCCGATCAAGTTCAATTGAATCCTTAGTTTTCTTTATTTTGGAGTAAACTTGGTCCTTCTGCGAGCCAGTGATCAGGCCTAAGCTGAACCAAAATGAAAGAATTGAAGACTTAATTATAGAATATTTTCTTTTCAAACCTTGAATCCACGAAGATCTATGTTGATTCGCTTAACTAGCTCATGGAAGAATCGGAGTTCAGAGTGTGTATGCAGCTCTTGTGTTGATTCGCTTAACCAGTAATCAGGCCTAAGCTTCAGGGGAATACAGATAAATCTTGGTTACAGCAGAATATATATAAGGTTCTCATACAAGCTAGAGGATCTACATTATAATTATAATGCATTTAATGTGTTTTCTTTTTCAACTACTTTATTTCTCCCCCTCATATTTAAATAACTTTGTTGAATGACTATCAAGTAATCATGTGATATAAGACTTGCAAATCCATTTCTTTCCTCTAGAAACATTATTTTGTTGGCTATTTAGAAAGAATCCTATGTTTCTTCTGTGGATGTCAATAAATAATTTGATGTTTCATACATATGACTTGGAATATCAAACAAGTCATGCCAACAATAAATTTATTTGAATTAATAAACTTCTAGTTTACTGTATCATGTTTCTTAACAACATTAAACTTTTCAATTTTTATACTTAAAATCACATAACATCCACCTTTGAGAGATCAATTAGGCTTTGTAAAGAATGATGAGTAAGATTTCATTTAACATTAACTCACATTTATATCCCAACAATCCCCTCAAGTGTGAGTCATACCAATAAACTTCATCTATTCATATATTTCAAAGTTAGTTATAGTAAGCCAATAATCTACATTTCATTTATAACCTCAAATATTTACTTTTTTGAACTGAAAACCTCAAATACTTACTCATATACAAAATAGATTTCAATCCAATTCGGTTATCTTTTTCATATCCTTTATGACAAACTGAAATCTTAATATCTATGTACGAGTCATGATATTCATTATCAATTATTCTTCCACTCATAGGAAAAAAATCTGTATTAGTTCTTCAAGAATTGTTTTAATTTTGTTACATATAAGTTTTTCAAGAATTAAGATATAATAATGCATTTATAATATAATTTCGTTTCTCATAAGAAATAATATGCTTTAATTTGTTTTGTTTGAGTACATATATTTTCCCATAATCTTATGTGATATCCAATACATCATAATAAGCAAAACTCCATCTCACATCCCAAATAGGAAAATTATTACTCTAACAGAAATTAATCAAAAATCATTTATCAAATCAATTTTGCAAAATGAAACCAGCAGTCATCTTCCCTTTCAATATATGTAACAATTAAATTAGAATTTCACATTCTAATTATTCATTTTAATGTGGTTGTCATTTGCCACCAAATTATATAAATGGTACTTTTAATAGATAAATTATATCTTTACCATTCTCAAATAACAACATAGCTTAACTAACTCTTATCATCTTATAGTTTCTTTTAAATTTTAAATATTGTTTTTCACGAAATTAATTTCATAACAAAATATTTGTTACATAACAAATGATAGATCTAGCCTACGTGCCAAATTAAACAAATAATGAAAAAAAATTAATAGTAATGACTGTCTTTACCAATATAATATTTATAAAATCAACATTATAAATGAAAATCTCATAAATATGTCTGCCAGTTGAAATATCATATCAAAATCATACATCAATAACTATAATTCAAATCCTATTGTAAGTAGAAAAACATGTGGGTGAATTCAAAAACAATAGCCCTTTGTTTCAATAAAAAAAATTATAATTTATAATAAAAAGATAATCGACACATAAAATTTTGTAACATTTTAGACTCTTATTATTACGATTTTTTCCTTTTTAATTTCCCTATTTTATAATGTCATTTTCATATTTTGATTTATTTGAACACAAACACCCTTTTACTCTATAATCTAACAATTATAATATCAGTAAAACTGAAAAATCTTTTTTCATGAGATAAACATAGTGCTACCTTTTTTTAATAAATAAAATTCACACAATAACCGCAACAAAATTTATTTAACCATCTATGCTGGAAATAGGGCTGTTCAACATTGCCCCGTCCCTGTCCGTCCCGTCTCGACCATTTCGGGACGGGACAAACCGGGACTGGACAGAGTGCAGCTTCGGGACGGGACGGGACTCGGGACGGGGTCGTCCCGATCCCGTCCCGTCCCGAATATATATATGTTCATATTTTAAAAAAAAAATACATGTGTCATCTGTCTCATGTGTGAGTATATGAATTTTTAAAAAAATATATATATATAACTCTAACTTCTAAACTAAGTTCCAACCATTCATTGATCTCAAATTTCTTGTTCGCTGCCACTATGCTCTATGTGTAACACATCACATTTAAAGTTTTTTTCAAACACTATTTAAATGTGTAGTTGTTACTACTTTTTTTGCTCTAATTATTATGTTTTTGGTTTATTATGTATTAATACGGAGTGCTTATGGCACTGGAGGAGATTTAATTATGCTACAAAATCACCCACCAAGTGTGTTGCTCTGCAAAAAAAAGATTTTTGGGTCAATTTTTTTAATTGGGAAAAAATTTCGGGACAAGGCCCCGTCCCGTCCGTCCCGATTGAGATCGGGACAAATTCGGGACACGGGAAGGGAACCTCGTCCCGAACATTTTTCTTCGGGACGGGACGGGACGGGGTCGTCCCGATCCCGTCCCGTCCCGTGAACACCCCTAGCTGGAAAGGCCATAATATCTATGATAATAATATTTTCAAAACATCTTATCATTCAGACATTTGAATATACTTATAGAAGTAAAAATAGAGATGTACCTGTTTATTATCAACATATAGATACATGTTATAACATTTACTTCTTAAATACACTTTTTAAGCACACTTTATCAACTTAACTCAATATAAACGCTAACTATATTAGAAAAGAAACTTGCTTAGATAAAATAGCTAACATAATTAGAAAAGGAATTTCCATAACGATTACCATTACAAACAATTACTACGGTCTAACTCGATATAAAGGAACCTTCCAAAATAGTAATAAAACCTATCGTAATTAGAAAAGAGTTTAATCTTATAAATAGGTAATCCATGTTAGAAAAGAATTTTAATAAAACCAAGAATCTAACAAGAATAATAATGCATTTCATATAACGTTTATTATCTAAATATCCTTTAAAACCCCTCAGAGTCAAACCAAATCATCTGTTAAATACTAATAACTATGCTAGGAAAGGAAATAACATATAAAAATGACTAACATAGTTAGAAAAAGGGTTTTCCATAATATTTATTCCTATATATTATAGATTCAACAGGCTAACCATGATAGGAAAAAAAATGTTCAAATCGCAAATAAGACCTATCATGGTTAAAAAGGAATTGACTTAATCCAATGAATATCCATATTAGAAAAGAGATCTGTGAAAATTATAAAACTAACATGAATATTTAAAGATTACCAATATTCAAACGCAATTATCCATATTAGATAAAAATTCACCTAACATGGATATTTAAAGTAGCCTAGATACAACATAATGAGAGCAATTCAAGCAAATTCACTTATACCATGATAGAAAAGAAACACCATATCATGATAATTAAGAGAAACCATACACAAGATATTCAACTTCTTTATAAAAACTAATAATATTCATGTCCCAACTATAAATTCTCGTCAATTTATTGATATAAAATCCCTTCCATCACACCGAAGCACCAAATTATTCATAATCATTATCAATAACGTTCCCGAGATAATTATATCGTTTCAAAATAAGTCAACAATAAGAGTTCTCGGAATTCGACCGGTTCCAAAAGGAATAATAAACAACCAAATAATCCCAAAGCAATGCATCATAATTAAATTAAATTCAAACTCAAATGACAATCAAAATAAGTTTAATCATACGGAAGCGTAAAATTATGTATAAATCCTAAGTGGCAATACGATTCTGTCCTGCTGGTCCAGAATCACTCATTGACCCAGTAAGAAGTTCCCGGATCCTTCCCTTGACTTTCTACTCCGCTTATAAGACCTGAAAAAAGTGAGATAAACAGGGGTAGCCCCAAACACAACCACTAGCTACTCATCTACGTGCAGTGTGTGCTAGCAAGGTGTCCAGTGGAATAATACATATACACATAAAGTTTCAAAACATGCTCAGATAACATATAAATGCATAACAAAATATATAACTCCAAATTAGTTCCAACTCATATGTTTCAATAGAAATATGCTGATTCTAAAACAATACCTTTCAGATCTTTTACTATTTTATTTCATTTCTCCGAATAATATTAAAATCCCCAAATCATACTTTACAAATCCTTTTCGAAAATCATTCATCTCATCACAATCAACCCCACGCGATCGTTCATGACTCACTGGGAACAAGAGGGACAGCCAGGACTCTCTACCCGTCCATGGAACCGAAACATGTGGAACCAGCCGGGCCTCTCTACCCATCCATGGAACCATGATACAGGTCATGAGGGACTCTTTACCCTCCATGAAGCCGTTATATGGTTCAAAAGGGACTCTCTACCCTTCCTGAACCGAGAGGGGCGCTATTCCTCTCAATCAATCAGTCCCTATGGACCAACAGGGTATCTCATCACGTGATGGCATTATCTCCACATACACCGGTGTCACACGCACACATGCAATTCACCACAACATACACATGTATGCAACAATCATCAGTCAAGCACTTGGCCTTCCAGTAATTCCAGGATAAATATATATATATATATGTATATACGTGCAATCACTTCAAAATCATATGTATATCTCATTTTCAAACGTGTCAAACCACAACTTATGACAATTTCAAAATAATATTCTACTAGACAGTTATATCATGAAAATAATAGTTCAAAATCCATTTCTGAATAATCGAAATACCCAAATCACAATGTCACCAACTGCGATTCCAAAATCCACTTTTCATATATCATCATAATTATCAACTCATAGTAGTTAAAATTACTTACTAACACTACACACACATAGACAAGTAGAAGCAATTGCCTGATAGCTGGCACCAATCTCACAATAGTGCAGCTCCCCCGTACAGACTCAAGATAGATCAAGCACTACACAGAACATATACATAATTATAATTATAATTAATCGTCTACTAGAACAAATTCATACATAGGAATTAAATTGCTAATTACCCTTTCTTTACCCTCACTTATATTAATTTCTATTCAACCATTATTCTCCCTCCTTATCTCCAAAATTCATCTCTAATCCATTTATACATATATCAAAGCCTAAATATTAATCTCTCCAATACCCATTTATCTTAAACATTAACATCCAATAATCTTCCATAATTCATCACCAATACCAATTTATAAAATTCAAACTTAACAAAATCTTCCAAATATTCACCAATTATTTCTCAACCCCAACTAAAAAATCCATTCATTAATCCGCCATTTATTTTCCAAACCTTAATAGCTCGATAAATTTAATTTCAATCCCTAAAAATAAAAAAAAAGGAAAATAAAGGAATTATACCACTAGGCCCTAAAATTTTTAAATAAGATATTTATTTTGAGGTATAAATTACCTACAAAACCCCATAATCATTTTCTCCCATAATAATCTCTTTTGAACCAAAACTAATTTTTCCCAAATTTATAGGGTTTAAAATATGGGAAAAACTAAACATTTAAAATCCTTAAAATTCCTCAAATATACTCATAATCCCCAAATTTCTCATTAATAAATTTCTAATTATTCCACTAACCCCAATTAATTTCTTGGGATGTTACACATGTAGCTTCACAAAGATTAAAGTAAGGTCAATAGAGAGAAATTGGGCTCTTCTAAATATCATAAAATTAAATCCTTATACTAATTTTTCTCTCACAAATTAATCATAATACATTAAATAATAAAAATTAAACATAAGGTAGTCTTCTAGGCTTATGATAATCTCTTTTTTTGTTTTACAATAAATCTGGGCAAATTTCTTCATAACCCATTTGCTATTTTATTATATATAAACTCATTATAACTTTTGATATTTGTCATCTCATGGTCTTTTTAACTTTACAACCTTTTAGATCTTTTACCTTCAATAGATAGATGTATGTCAAATATAGCTTTGCCATTTTAAAACATTTCCTTATAATTTTATATCTAACTATAATTATTTTAATATCACCAAACCTTGTTACCTTTAATTATTTATCTAGGTACTAATCATATGTGATTATAGCAAAACATATTGATTACTCTTTGAGACTATTGCCTTTGAGTATCATAATTCCATATAAATTATGTCTTCATGATAATATGTTCTTAAAATATTTTTTTTAAGGATATAAAACATCTTTTCATCATTTTATACATGAACAATAGGCCTTTAAGGTTTTAATATTTATAACAACTTGATAATTAGAGTATCACAATTTCTTCTTCTCATACCATTTAGTGGAACTCGCAGTGTTCTTTTTATAAAAGAATTATTATAATCGTAATATGATTTCTGATCATTTAATCATAAAATATAAAATACTTATGGCTATTGGCCGTTCAAAAAAATCAAAATAATAATATAATGAAATAAATCAAGTAAATTTAAATTCATAGTAAAAAAATATAAACAATCAATAAACTCATAATATAATTATAGAAAAATCACATTATATAATTATATTTAATTCTTTGATAAATATAGAACAACATATTATACAAAAAAAAAATATAGAACAACAAAGTATAAACAACAAAAATAGATAGATAGACAATAAAAATATGGTAGTTCTATGAACGTAATAATAAATGTGAGTAAAATATATAAATTTTTATTTAACATCATGGAAACAATATAAAAGATACCTAACTTTGATACAAAATAGTGAACATGACTGGAAATGGTTAACTTACCAAGATAGCCAACAAATATATCTCTTTTTTTTTTAATAAAAAAATTTTAGGATAGCAATTAGAATCACCCACCCACAATCTAAATGTAAGGCTTTTAATTCATGATCCACTGGATGTGGGTCTAAAGCATGACAAACAAGCCCTTAAGGTAATAATAGAAAAAACTTGCTCTTAATATATTTAAAATATAAAAAAAGGTAAAATGGCTAACAAAATAAAAGATCGCAACAAGAAATATAAAATATAAAATATAAAATGAATATAACAATAATATGATGGAACAATAGACAACGAAAATACAGAGGTAAAATAAGGTAGAGATAAAAAATGAAAATAGCATAATATGAGATAATAACATAAAATTGAAATAACAAAATTAAGACAACAACATAATAAATAGAAAAAACAAACTATCAAAATTATAATAAGATAAAAGAATAGCGTAAAATTAAATAACAAAATTCATTAGTAGTGAAAGAATAGTAGAACAATTACAACATAAAATAACAACAAAAAATATAGTAAATATATATATATATATAACTAAAAGTGTAAATGATGATTGGGTAAGAGGGATAATTGAATAAGGGGGAGCTACTAAAGAGAATACTATTAGACATACATACTATAAGATGGTATTAATTTACACATAACTCATATCTCATATCTCATATCTTAGATTTTTAGAGCAAACTATTACTGATAACATATTTTAAAAATAAGGGTTAAAAGGCATTTTTGCCTTGAAAGTATTCTTAGAGGAGCTATGGGTGTCTGAAAGTTTTTAAAAGGGTAATGTTGCCTCCTAAATTTAAAAAAGAGGCAATGTTACCACTCCATTAACATTTTGTTGACCAATTTTCATTGACGTGGCAATCCTGGCATCCATTTAACTCTTCTTTTGTGACATCATAATTTTACTTAATTGTTTTTAAAACAAAAAAAAATCCCCCCCCCCCCAAAAAAAAAAACCCAAGCTGCTATCAACCCTTAGACTCCGTCACCAACACTCAACCTACTCCTTTCCTCACTTCATCACACATTTCTTTTTCAAATTCCGCTGACAGAAACGGCGGATTCCTCCAACAATGGTGACCACGAGATTGATCCTTGCAGATCTGATTCTCTTCCTCCATGTCAGTCTTCGTCTTGCTTGATCTTCTTTTTGCGGCATTGTCGTCTTCCCCTCCAACACTATCACCGACTTCCTCCACCGCAATGGTGTACGCAAGCTCGCGTCGAAGTTCTTAAGGTGAGTGGTAGAATGATATTTGTAGCTCACATGAAGATTTGGATTGGGAAATTTTTGGTGTAGATTTTTTTTCTTTTTTTTCTTTTTTTTTTTTTTGGCTAAAAAAGGATTGGAATAGAATCACCATAGATTTTAAGAAACTACGATGATGAAAGAGAGGTTTGGAGTTGATAAAAAAAGTGAGAGTCTGGGCAATGCTTGTTTTAATTGAGGGGCTATTTTGGTATTTTAATATCATAAGTAATCTAAAGGTGATGGTTTTTTATTAATGAGAAATTTTAAGGTGAACCTGTGCTCCATGTTTTTTTTAGTCTGATCAATCATTAACAAATACATAATGTCTGACATAGATATTTTAATATGATTAAATACCCTAAACAATTTTCTAGTTGATAAAAAATTTTAATCTCTTATTTTCTATTTTTTTCCCTTAATTTTAGAAGCTAAAAAATAAATTATCTGTCAGCCAGTTTTTTAGGATGTCCGATCAAATACACTTTGGACAAAAATTCATGGGATCAAGAGAAGATCTTAGTTTTTTTAAAAAAAAAATTCTTGCTAAAAACTTGATGTGGAAAAAAAATATGCGATGGATGCCACATAAGCAAGCCAGGTCACCAGAGCTTAGTCAACAAATAGTTGACCGTTAGGCGTGTTAATGGAGAGGCAACATTGCCCCTTTTAAAAACTTCCAAACACCCATAACTCTTTTGAGAAAACTTCTAGGGCAAAAATGCCCTTTAAACCAAAAAATAAAGAAAATATGATAGAATAAGAATGAGGAAGATGAAGAAAGACAATTGAGAAATTATAGAGAAAGATAAAGAATTCTTATTGCTTTCAAGCTTACAATCATTTGCATGCTTATCAGACTCGGACCGGACTGGCCTAATTGACTCGGAACTAGCCGACCCGGGCACTTGGCCGGTCCGGTTGGGCCCCTAGCTCGGCTGGGTACTGGCTTGGCGTGAACCGGGACGAACTCGGGCGACTCGCCAAGTGGGGCGAGTCTCCCGAGTCAAGTTTTTCCCACCAGATCCAGAGGAGAGAAGTCGGGAGAGAGTGGAGAAATGATGAAGATCAGAAGAAGAAGAGATGAATAAGAAAGGGGAAGAGTAGCAAATAGCAAGTAGCAACATCAACATTTGAAACAACAAACAAGAGATGAAGAAGATACACAGACGAAGGAAGCACTGCGGTGCATTCTCACTCGCTTTGTCAGATCTCACAGAACACGTACGGTGAAGGGAGTTAACGTGTTTGAGCTAATATGTTTGGTGAAGGCGGCCAATGTTTCTATTTCTACGCCTAATGTGTGGGGTTATTTAAATGGGCTTGGGCCCATGTTTTATTAAAAAAGTTTGAAGACAAGTTATTTCATCATATTTAACTTATAATATATTTATTCAAAAAAAAAACTTATAATTTATATTAAAAGTATTTAAGGCTTGATAATGACTTCCTAATTTTTATTGTTGTCCTCATCAAAACAAATTCTCATTTAACTATTGAATAATTTTAGCATGTAGTTATCATTGATGAATATATTAATGAGCTTTTATCATAATTATCTTATTATAACTAATGGGCTGCTTATCGTCCAAATAGGAGACTATTTAGAGATATTTTTCTCTAAAGTATTTAGTAATTCGTGATTTTGGTCTAGTTGAATGGTGGATTGATGTTATAACGTCAATATTGTTTAGAATTTTAAAGGTGTGATGAAATTTTAATTATTTTTTTAATTCTTTATTTCTCAATGGGCTAACCCTCAGAATCAACCACGGACTGACCCACTGACCCTTGACCCACTACCTCAACCGAGTCAGTGTCCGGTCCGGGTTTAATTACCTTGATTATTTGGTACATGTCTTCTTTTTATAGGCCTCAAATCCTTAAATTCCCTTACAAGAGTTACAATAAAAGAATAAATCCACATAATTATGAAATACATAACATCGAGAGCTTACATATATTAATCATAAGAAACTCCTAAAGGTCACTCAATTGTAAGTTTTATACTTTTAAGTGGAGAACTCTAAAAGATACTCTTAGAAGGTTCTAGATATCCTGACTTATATTGTATTATTTATAACAAATATGAAATTATATGCAATTTATATGACTTAAATTAAATTCAAACTCAATTAAACATTAGCCTTAAATTTCAAAGAAAATATAGAGAATAGTAATAGAACATGGGCTGCTTTAAGAATCTAAAGATGGAACATTAAGGCTCCGTTTGGTTCACGGAAGCACTGAGGTTGGAAACGGAAAATGGCCATTTTCCATCGCTCCTACACGTTTGGTTGTCGGATTGTCCAAGAAATTCATTTCCGGCGGCGGGCTAATTTCTTTTATACATGGGAAAGTCGCTTCCCACCTATATTGGCAGGAACCTATTTTCCTGCCTCTACTAGAAACGTCCGAAGTCTATTTTGCCCCTCACATATGTTCTTCCTTTGATCCTTCGATCTCGGTGTCTACGGAAAACGATGCTCATCGCAGGGAAGTGACTTAGAAAAGTAAACGACGAACCCCAAACTCTTCTTCTTCTCAATCCTTCGATCTCACCTAAATAGCAGCAAACATCAGTGGCTACGCAAATTTGAACGATGGTTCATAGAAGAAGGAGATCTGAATATGTCTAGATATGCACATCTGTTTTTTTTTTCAAAAGAGAGATGCAAGAAGATCACCATATCTGAACCGATTGGGATTGGGGGAGATATTTTTTATATCATAATATTTGTTATTAATTAAAATCATTTATCTTTAAATTCCCTTTGTGTTTTATTTCATTATATGATACTAATTGCTGCGTTTCAATGGCACTCTTTTTTCTCTTTTCACTTTACCTCTGTGTTTTGTATTTTTATAACCCCTCACATTCGAATTTAACCACTCACTTTCAATTTTAACTCCTCACATTCGAATTTAAACCCTTACTTTCGATTTTAACCTTTCACATTCGAATTTAAACCCTCACTTTTGATTTTAACCCATCAAATTCAAATTTAAACCCTCACTTTCGAATTTAACCACTCACATTCCAATTTGAACGGGTGATAATCGATCTTTTGCTTGAAAATTCAAAATTGCTCCTTCTTTCCCCATTCCCATATCCATTTGCTAGTTATATTCATTATTTGCACCACCTGACTCTTGTCACTCATTAATCACAATTTACGTAGCACCAACTATTCTTTTTAATTTTCCCCTCACACTATTTACATTCCCATTTTAAAGCTTTAATAACTTCTTTCATCCTCAATATATCCCTCATGTTTGTGTGTAATTTACCTACAATTGTAAATTAATCACTCTTTCATTGAATATAATTCAAAAAGTTCCATCAATGTTCTTCAACCTATAGTGTGAATTTTAAAAAGTTTCATTGAATATAACTCAAATTCAAATTTCCTATAGTGTGTATTTATATGTAATATTTATATTTATTTATCATAATTGTTTAAAAAAATATGAGAAGCAGGTGAGACTTGAGAAGTTGGTTTAAAAGTTTAAATGAGAGAATTGGTAGAAAAAATGGTAGATAATGTTTTTTTTAGATAAATTGAAGTTCAAAAGAATATGGGTGAGAAATTTTTGGGATACACCCAAGTAGTTAAAATCACAAAACTTTTACTATAAGATTATATTTTAGGCATTTTATTGTTTAATTTAATTATTAATTGTTTTGTTAGATATAAATGCAATTGTTTACGGTATCTAAACTAAGGTCATCTTAGTGGCATTTTTAAATATTATTTAGTTATTTTTTAATTAGTTGATATCAATATTTTTCATGAATCAAAATATATGCGATTCTCATATTTATGAAAAATATTTTTTATTTATTTATGTAAATTATAATTTTTTATTAATATTAAATATTTATTGAAATTATAATTAGTAAAAACTCCAAGAGAATATGGGTGAGAAATTTTTAGAATATGCCTAGTTAGTTGAAGCCACAAAATTCTCACAATTATAATTACTTTAACTATTTATTTCACTTAAAACTTAATTAATTTGTTAGATATGTTTGCAAATATCTTTATATTTTTAATGATATTTTTAAATATTATGTAGTATTTTTTTTAATTAAAATATAATGTGATTGCTATATTTATCGAGAATATTTTTATTTATTTGCGAAAATTAAAATTTTTATTAAAATTATAATTAGTAAAAATAATTTATTCATTTATTTTTATGATAATATAATTTTAAAATATTTTAAAATTTAATATTTGTGATTTTAATTAATAAATATTCATTAAGGGCAAAATGGTCATTTGTACAGAATTATGAGTTTCCTTACCCTCATTTTCAACCAACCAAATATAAAATTTTCAATTCCATTTCTTTCCTTTCCTGTGTGTACCAAACGAGTCGACTTCCATTTCCTTTCCATCCATTTCCTTTCCTTTCCATTCTGTCCGAATATTTTCTGTGAACCAAATGGGCCCTAAGACAGGCGAATTCACCTCGTATATCCCATCATTTCAGCTCACAATTCCAATTCTCATCCATTCAATTATTTTTAAAATTTAATATACTATCTATTTATTTCTTAATTTTTTTAAATTCCCTAATTTTATTTATTTATTATGCTTACAAGAATGTGTCCCATAATTTTTTTGTATTTATTCAAAATTAATATTTTTATTACAATATTCTCAATTACAAAATATATTGTCAAGAATTATATACAAAATTTTACTATAAAACTAAAATTAGACTAAAATGTTAACACCTTTTATCGGGAAAAAATTCCGTAGCATTAATGATCTTCTATGAGAAAAGAGTACAAGAACAAGCGTTATAGCCTCTTGGAATGAAAGCATCTTCGAGTTTCAACTCTTAATTTCAAACTTTTGGTCGTTTTATTTATTTTTTAACTTAACACTGGATTATACATTTTATTGAGATTAAAAATAAAAAAAAAATTAATTTATTTTTGAAAAGTGGACAAGAATCCCATAAATTATTTTTGTTTTGTTTTAGACCAAATTTAATTCTTAAGAAATTCTGCATTTAAAAATTTGTTATATGAAAATATAGATATTTTAACCTATGTGAGGATATTTTTGGTAGGAAAACTAGAATTATAATTAAATTTTTCTTTCTTTCGGTAAAAAACTGCTGACAAAATTTGATTTGGGAACTATACCCACTATAATTATTATTATAAGACACTAACTACCAATTCTCATATACCAATAAAAATAGTTAAAAACATTTAATATTCAATTTGTACTAAAATTCAAGTAATTTCTACCAATACTCTTGCTAATTACACTAAACTTTAATACAATATTAATTATTACTCTCTCTTGCCCTCTACAAACATAGACATGTATATGGAACAAAATAATTAATTATATTTGAAAACTAACAAGTGTGATATAAATAGGACAAAAAAAATTTGTTATCTGTGCCTAAAGGTCCAGAGAAAGTACATGAAAACTTGACACGCACTCTTGAAATAATTGTTTTTCAAAAAAAAATTATGGTACTATATTTGATCTTTTTAATATAGAAACACTTTCTAGAAGATTTTTTGCTACTTTTTACAAGGTAGACTGATATTGACAACCGTCTACAAGTTTAACATTTAATAAGAACAGTGCTCGGAAAATAATATTAAATTCACTTAAATTTACATTACATGCAACCTATTTAATAGAAAAAATCACTTAAATGAATGCTTTTTATTTGTGTGTGTAAATAAAATAGAAATGGCTTAATATATCCGATACTAACTTAGCCTTTTATAAGGTTTTGTTTTTTCTCTGAAAACCAGAAAATATCGTGTACATCACATTGATTTCTCACAAATACTAATGAAACATTGAACTGGGATATGTTTTCAGCTTATTTGTTTGATGGTTCTCCGACGTTCTTACAATATATGTTTGACTTCGAAATGGGAATTATTTAACATTCAACCCTTCAATTCTTTATATGGCTGTTGGTAAAAAAAGGTTTTTGTTATGAAAATTATATGTAAGTGGATGTCCGTAACATTAAGGTTTTAGAATTTCTCTTAAGATTCTTTTTCTCTCTAAATTCCTTAAATATTGTGACCTCCTAATGAACGACTTATGATTATTTTCAAATGGTAAATGCTTATATCATTCACTATTATTTTCTTGTAAACACATGTATAGAAGCCTTCAATTGTTTGTGGCCTATAAATAAAGGTTGTGTATAAGACACTTCTATCGTTGAATTTCAAATGAAAGTGAAAACTTCCCCACCTATTTTAATTTTTTGTTTTGGTGTTGATCTTCTTCTTTCTATTTTACTTATATTCTATTGTTTTTCTAACATTTTTTATATAGTTGGGTGACCATTTAGTTTATGATTAGTTGTTTATTTATTTCTCATTAAACACCGTTACCATATAATTTACGATCTTGAAAAATATTCTAAGTGAATACTTTCATTTGGTTATTTCTTTGAGCTAAAGTGTAATTTTTGTTATTTTGGCCTTTTCCCCTTTCCTCACCACTAATTTGTCAGTCGTCACTATTCCACCTGAATTTCTTTCTTTGGGTTGGTATTTTACCTGCTGAAAAGATTGTTTGGTATAAGTTACCTCTAGAGTAATTGCATTGGATAAACACATTTGCTAAAACTCTCCCGTGGCTTTGATACCATTTTACATCACAGTGCCAGCTTTGATACAATGAAAAACAATACAGCGCCAGCTTCGATACTGCTTGTAACTTGTCGTTCTCTATTGAGTATATCACGACAAACAACAAGATAATAATTATCTAGTATTTTATCTCGCCATTAGATGAACATGGAAATACTAGTAATCTAGATGAAAATCTTGGCTCTTATGTTTTGGATGAGATTAGATCATGAGAATGTACAACCACTTTTCAACAATTGAAAAGTATTGAGAATTTACGCATTGTGGTTAATGATTTGGTACTTGACTCAGAACTATCCAAACACCTCAAGACCAAATACTACGAACTATGCTGTAGTCAGGGAATGTTCCTTCATGAGAATCTTATCGAAGTTAGGATGGTAAACTTGTAGTTGGAATGATCTGTGAGATCATTAATATTGCTGATGCCATTAGAGTCAGTAAGATCGCAATTTCTTCAGATAGTTTTGCAATGTGGCATAAATCCTTAAAAGGCCTTGAATATTTCGGCATGAATGTCAGCTTCTCGCTAGGTTAGACAGTTTATGAGTTTATATTCAAAAACCAAGTCAAAGTTCGATTGTTAGACATGGATGAGAATTGAACCAGAGCAAGCCGAAAAGGAAAAGAAAGTTCTTGAATTTAAGCTTCAACAAGTCAAAAGGACCATGAGTAGACTTGGTTTTGAGTTTGACTTCCAAAATCAGGAATTCAAGAGTTTGAAGGATGAGTTTCAAGTTCTGGATAATAATCCTTGGTGAGATGGCAACGATCATTGAGAAACTAGTGTCAAGTATCTAAATTATATCTTTTAATAAAATCGTGTTGTAGGAATGATTAACAAATCGTGCTGATACACACGCTAGCAAAGACGATTTCCACAGTAGCTTCAATCTATCTACTCCTAGAGAACACTTTAAAAGTAGTTTATGGGAAAATTTTCATTTAACCCCATAACCATTTGATAATAAACAACCCTAAAAAACTCTAAACTATCATTACATCTCATATGAGAAAAAAGAAATAAATTTTTGAAGCTGAAATTCATTGCCCATCTTACAAAAATTAACTTAGATTTTATGTTAATAAAGGAGTAATTTTATTTTATTTTTATTTTGGTGTGATTTCATTTTTCCTTTATTTTATATCATTCCCGGTAAACCAGTTTGATATTCATCTTTCTTTCTTTGTTTTTTAACTCCCGAAGTCCCCATTCAAATTCTATTCTCGTCTATCTGGCCTTTCACTCCTTTGCTTTGAGGATATGACTTGTTCATTGCATGATCAACAAAAGAAGAAGAATGGATAATCGTATATTTAGTCTCATTAATCTAATTTTTATATACAGTATGAAAACACAATTTTTATGAGTCGATCAGAACAATAGCATTACAAGTTTTGGATGGGTTGGTCATATTAAATTTATTTATTCCATAATCATAAAAATAACATAGTTTAAAAGGACGAAAAAAATTAATAGCTATGACATTAAATTTGTTTTATATTAACTGTCATTGTTTGACTGGTTAGTGGCGCCAAATTGGGAATTTGGAGTGCATCACAAACAAGCAGATACCGGATAGCAAAAACTGATTCACTTTATTATTATAATTATTTTTAATGAAAATACAATGTTCCATTTTATGTAAAAAATACAATGTTCTTTGCTAAAAGTAATAAATATAAAAAACTTTATTTTTCATAATATATAAATGAAAACACTTTTTTAATTTTTTTATTTTTTATTTCTCAAATAAAAAAATGATTTGAAAATAAGAAAGCAACAGGCCTCTTTCAGTTCTGTTTTTGGTGAATTGTTCTTGGGCACTTTAAATGTCCGCTATTTAAAAGAGGCCCGATGCTTTTATTTTGGGCCACACGGGTATACTAAAATGGGGCTGAGGCCCAATCAAAACATAAATGTGATTACTAGTTTACCCTACAGAAAACAAAGAGCATATTATAGGATATTCTTTTTTTTCGATGGTATATTATAGGATATTCTAAATTCTAGAATATTATACACATTATCTTCAATATAGGGACGGGACACCTGTACATAGCCAAAAATAAAAAAGCCAAGAAGGTGAGATATAAGTAAATAAATAACACGTCTTAAGAGTGCATAAATTTCTTATCACCAAGCAAAGGTAGGAAAACTTTGAACACGTCTTAAAAAAAAAAGGCATGAAGTTGAGGTTAAGCACTTTGAACACGCCTCTCATGTTTTGTATAGTTTTTTTTTTTTTTTGGTAATTCATGTTTTGTATAGTTTATGATAAACTATGCTATTTGTGAACTATAAATAATACGGTTTATAATAAATTTTGTGCAAAAAATGTATATAAAATTAAATTGTGAACCTCATATTTCAAATACATTTTAAGATAAAATCATATTATTTGCAATATATGAGGACTTCATCTTCGGGGGTAAAACCTCTCAACTTAGGATTCTCTCCATTTTCCTTCATTTAATTGCAGCACTGCATTTTATACCTTTCCATATTTTTTTTTAAAAAATTGCAAACCTAAAATCTTCCATGAATAACTGCTTTTCTCTAAATTTGCCACATCGCTTATTCTCTTCTTGGATATTCGCTACCATCCTGATCTCAATCTTCTTAAAGTCTGCCATCATTTATAAATAGCCCCTGAAATTCACCATGACCAAAGGGACAGCCGATGGAATTGGGAACCAAAACACTAAAGTCTCAGAGGAAAAGGAAAGAAATTGAAGGGCTTAAAAATTAGATCTGCCAGAAATGGATAGAAATTTGGGAGGGATGAAAGTTTCCAAAATTGAAAAGGAAAGAGAAAATGAAATTGCAATGAAAATGGAAAGGAAAGTAACGGCGAGGAAACGCAGAAATGAGCGAGGGAAGGAAATAATAAAGAAAAATTGATATTGTTTTTATTAATACTCATTAATCATTGATAACAATTGTTTTTTGTGCAATGTTTTTCTGCCATTTATAAATCTTAGACAGGATTCTTGAGTGGATTTATCCATATTCTGGGTTTAAGGCAACCACAGAGATAAGAGATTGGAGAAGGTGCAGCAGTCCGATGCCGCGAAGTGAACACAGTATTGTTGGAAACCCTAAAATAAATTTTTTTAATATAAAAAGGCATAAAACACAGTGTTACAACTAGATGGAGGAAAGCGGAGCTTCAAATAAGTGGAGAGGTTCCGCTCCCTTTATCTTCTTATATATTTTATTATGCAATAAATAAAAATAGTTATTGTGGTCCTACTTAAAGCAAAGTTAAATAATTTCACGATGATTACTTTGTAGAAAATTTATGTATTTTTAATTAAATGAAATTAATGACCACAATAAAGTGTTGTTTGACAATTAAAAACATGTCAACTTGCTGTAATTAATAAGGAATGACAAAACTGTTGAAAAAAATGACAAAAATTGGAGGGGAAAAAAGACACTGTGTCTTTTTCTTTTTTCTTTTTTTTTTTTGATAAAAATCAATGTATATCATTATAAAAAGGTCACAAGTCAATTCATTAAACAATTAAAATATTAAAATGCGAAAAAGTAAATGATAAAAGATCATGAGTGTCCAATTCAGTGGACTCTTGATGGAAGATCACTGAACTAAGATGATGAAGCATGAATTGTATGTCTTGTGCCACTGCCATATCCATTGAGTAAATTGATGAAGCTTTGTTAGGATTGTTCAGCCATGGTGTGCGAACCTGAAGGGGAGCTGAAGTTGTGAAAAATGATAACGATAGGATCCAATTCATTGTGAAAAATGAATTGTATGTCTTGTGCCACTGCCATATCCATTGAGTAAATTGATGAAGCTTTGTTAGGATTGTTCAGCCATGGTGTGCGAACCTGAAGGGGAGCTGAAGTTGTGAAAAATGATAACGATAGGATCCAATTCATTGAAGCTCTAATGACTCCCATCAGATGAAAAGACGAATTGATGGTCTTTTCCTTTGCCAGATGAAGGTTTAAAATCATTATCTTCTGTTCCTTTGAGCATTGTAGCAGTGAACCAACTTTTGAAGGAGATTAAGTCTTCCCATTCTGATTTAATTCCAACTACACCAAACCAGATAGCCCGAGCAAATGGGCAATGGAAGAAAAGATGGTGAATAATTTCCAAACATTGACAACCAAAAGGACAATAAATGCTTACCTATAAATGATGATGATTCAAAACATCTCCAGAAGGAATACTATGACGAAGTAATTTCCATGTGAATAATAACTGCTTTCTTCGAAGAGAAATAGATTAGAGGAATTTCCAGAAGAGATCATAGGTATGAGGATTGGAAGTATATGTAATATATTCGTCACCAGCTTGAGCCGAATAAACACCAGATTGATGTACATCCCAAATGATTTGATATGGGGAACCTGAAAAAGAAAGAGGAATGTCAAAGATCTTTTGAGCAGTAGATGGAGAGTATAAGGAGGAAATTAGGGGCTTATTCCATTGGATGGAATTCAAAAATTAGGGTGAATGCATAGTTAGATTTATAACTGTATCAAGGTTAGATACAATTGGTAATCTTGATTGCATTGGCCACCACAAAGTGTGGTTGAGAGGAATATCTACTCCTGTTCCTACTCTCCATTTTAGATTTTTAGTAACAATATTAGCATGCTTCATTAGTCCTTTCCAAATCCAGGATGAGTTATAAGGTTCCTTGACAATTTCCTTGCTGGATTTATCAATGTATTTGATCTGACGTGTGGATCCAATTAAAGAAGAACTAGGAGCTGAAAGAATTCTCCAAACCTTCTTAGATAGGAGTGACTTGTTAACTATAGTTATATCTCTTAAACCCAGAAACCCTTCAACAATAGACCTGAAAAGCTTATTTTTATGCAAAAGAGGAATCTTCTTTTTATCAAGATCACCTTCTCCCAAAAAAAAAAAAAAATTCAATACGTCTCCATCTATCTTGTTACAAATATAGTCTGGCAAATTAACACAAGATAAGGTGTAGATATTTGAAGCTAAAAGTACATATTTAATGAGAGTCAGTCGGGAAGCTTGGGATAAAATTTGGACTTCCAAGAAGCTGTCCTTCGACTTACTGCATCTATAACTTGATTATAGATTTGGCTTTTGTTCCGTCTTGGATCAATATAAGTACATAGTTATTTTCCTAATTTTGAAGAATAACTTATTTGGATCGGACGAGCTAGAGTGGTTGATATTGGGAGAAATATTGGGACTGAAGATGATAGAGGATTTAGATTTGTTGATTTGAAACACGAGTAGCATTCTTAGAGACTTTAATGCCTTTCCAAGTCCTTTCTATTTCAGATTTCATGATTAAACTGGATAAGACATTGGAATCTAAGATGTATAGATAAGGAGATAGAGGATCTCCTTGACGGATACCATTTGCACTGTCAATGAATAATGTTGTTTATCTATTGATTTGGATTTGATAGTGAACTGTAGAAACACATTGACTAATAAATTGTATCCATTTAGCTGACAAGTTCATTTTTCCAGTTCTTGTAGAAAAGACCAAGAGATACGGTCAAAAGCTTTAGAGAAATTTAATTTAATGGCTGCTAATTTCCTGTTATGCTTACCCGTTGAATTTGATGTATTAAATCAGCAATGAATTGTCTAAAATCAATCTTTCTTTCAAAAAAACACTCTGAGGCAATCAATTGAGCAAGAGGGATTCTTAATCTGATACATAGAACTTTGGAGATGATCTTATAAGAAACATTACTTAGACTGATAGGCTTGAAATCTTTGAAAGATTGTTGATGTTCACCCTTTGAAATCAAAACTATGTTGGTCTTATTGAGTGATTTGAGCAAGAAACCAAAAGACCAGAAAGAAGCTACCATTTTGTAAACATCATTTTGAACCAAAACCCAGTTACATTGATAAAATTCTGCATGATATCCATCTGAACCTGGGACACTATGTTTAGGGAGACTGAAAACTGCTTCTTGAACTTCTATGAAAGGTAAAGGTTTCATCATTTCATTATATCTTCATTGCCTAGCCTAGAAATAAAAAGAGCATCCGTTTCTTGCCTTAGGTTAGGGACACTAATTTGCTCTTGGCCTTTGAATATCTAAGAAAAATAGTTAAAAGCTAAAGCTTTAATTTCCTCTCTTGATTCAATGTCCATTCTCCATCAGCCTTTTTAAATCTTGTAATTGAATTTCTTGTTCTCCTTCTATTCACAAAAGAATGAAAGAACTTAGTATTCCTCTTTCCCTGAGCATACCTATAAATTGTGGCACGCTACGCTCGGTAGCTCATTTCACCCACAATCATTCAAGAATTCTAGCTTATGGTTGATTTCATTGATAAATTGCTCAGTCTAAGGATCCAGAGCACAAGAAGGTTGAAAGGTCATATTAGTGGATTTAAGCCTGTCTTCAAGTAATTTGATTATTGTAGGTATGTTACCAATGTTCAATTTAGCCCAAGAAGACAAGGAAGCTAAGATGAACTGAAGCTTACATTGGAGAATAAAGCCAGGGGAACCTTGGAATGAATTTGTCCAGCAATCTTTAATTATATGATTATATGTATCGAACTTATACGAGAGTGGTTCAAATTTTTTCGATTTCTTTACTTAAATCTCCATCTCAATGTTGACCACAATTGCACTATGATCAAAAGCAGCAATGGCCAACATATCCACTTTAGAGTAGGGGAATTCTTGTAACCAATTAAGATTACAGAAAACCATGTCTCCCTTAACCAGAGAACATTTATTGATACTTTCAAATAAAGGATACTTAGAACTAGAGCCCACAATATTTTTTTATTTTTCTAATAGATTTAAGATTTGATTGAAATCTCCAATTATGATCCAAGATAGTCTAACAGTCGCAGTAGTATTTTCCACCAATCCCAGAGCAAAATGAGAGTTCGAAGTAGGAGGACCATAAACAAAAGATAAGTAACCAGAAGGGAAATTAGCATTACTAGATAATTTGCAATGACATACAAAAGGTGACAATTCCAAAACAAAAACATTTAAGTTTGAATTCCAAGCTATAAGGGTACTACCTCCCTTGTTAATAGAATTGGTTCCAACAAAAAGCACCTAAATTAACTAAAGAATTGCAAGCAACATCTATAGATACTTTAGTTTCAGAAAGAAAAATAAAATTAGGTCTAATATTTAAGATATGTCGCTTACATCTTTGAACTGCGGTGGTCTTCCCAAACCCACGGCAATTCCAATTATATATCTTCATGGTGCCTCAGGAAGCTTTCGATCGGTAGCTTCCCATGACATGACAGAAGAAGAGGGTCCTAGAGCAACTATAAGACATTTCATGTCTCGAACAAAAATCATTAAAGTACCAGATGAGCGTTTCTTTGAAGATGAGGAGGAGCCATCAGATTTCTGGGCATAAAGGGATTTAATTGTAGCTGATACAATAGGCTCCTAAGAGATGGAGGGAAGCAGCTCTTTGGTAGAAAAAATCATTACTCCACGTTTCTCAAGTTCTGAAATTCAAGAGAGAAAGCCAATGGACCTCTAGTTGGAATAGAATATAGAAATGGAGGGTTTGACATAATAGCATTCTCGAAATTCTCAAGATTGTCAGGAATGAGAACCCAATATATCTTGTCATCCTCAAAAAATAAAATAAGAGATAGCAAATGCTTCTAAATTTCAAGACTGATCATTCTTATATTCAGTCCACCACGAAGAGAGGATTCTTGGAAATTGGGGATTCTTCTAAGCCATATATCACACAGGGGATCGAGTAAAAGCTATATCAACATTAGGAATCAGATATGTAGGGTGATCAAACACAGAAGCACTTTTGCCTAAATTCATGATGCATTCCTTGATAAAAGTATCAAATTTAGTTATCATTCCTAGATCAAGGTTCTGAGTTTTTCATCTCTTTGAAGGAGAAGATCTTGAGGAACCAGCATAAGCGTTTACTATAAACTAATTTGGTTTAATTTAAGAGCTTTGGTTAGCTAGCATTCTACTAACAGCATTACTTGAATTAGCTGTATTGGAGGATTCACTAGGAGGAGTATGAGGATAAATTGGGGAATTAGAGCCCCAAAAGGTTAGTTATCCATCATATTTGGAAAAGGAGAATCCTCTTTGGGAATTGGAAGGTCATTTTCCATAAATGGAGGAATGAGATCATTGACTGGAGGATTCTGCTGGGAAGGGTTAGGAATATTCTGGGGAATTGGGTTCACTGAAGGATGTGGAGGACCATTAAAAGAAGCAAGAGCTTGGTTCTAATTATCATCAAGATCAGAAGAACTATCGGAAGAAAAGTAGTAACGACCAACATTGGGATTTCTAGGAAGAAGAGCATCCTGAGGAAGGGATTCAAAGACCTAATATTCCTGTCCATAGTGAAAGAATCTTATAACTGTTGCCTGGACAGATGAATACGAATCTAGTCTTGCCAGATAGCTTCCGCAGTTCTAGACTCAAAACTACAGATGAACTAGTTACCAAAATTGGTAAAAGTCCTTTGGACCATGAAATTATAGGAATTGAGAATGTGCATGACATTCCTAGAACATTCTTGGATTGAATGACCAATAACATGGCAGATTGGGCAAGATCGAAATACTCTCTCATACGTACATTCTACCCATTTAGAAGAATGATTGTCCAGAAAGATTTTAATATTCTGAATTAAAGGCAATCTAGGATTAATCATCACTTCAATTCACAAATAGCTCTAATGATACTCAAACTGAATACCGCGATCATTTGCTAGATCAGTACTAACAATGTCACCTAGAAGTTTAGTTACAAGGGCATTGTGGTATTCAAGAGGTAGGTTCCAAATTTGAACCTACATAGGAAGAGCAGCTAAGTTAAGAGATTGGAGAGTCATATTTGGTTTGAGATAGTCAAGAGCTAAAAGGGATTTAGACCATGGCCCAATGTTGACAACAAAGTCGAGATCTTGAGCTGAATTAAACTGGGTAATAAAGAAATTTCCTATCTTTGCTTTGACAGAATTAGGAATAGTAAGGGTCTATAGAGAATATAGTCTTCATCTCAGCCAAGGAACATAAAAGTCATGAATATCCAGGAAAACAACAATAGCATAGGAACTCGGGTTATTCCTATATTCAACAATTTGGGTAGGATCAAAGCTTAGAGGGTAATCCAAATGATCAGGAGAAAACCCAGGAGGATAAGACATTGCAAGAGAGAAGGATGGAAAATTAAAGGATCGAAAGAACCAAAGAAAAGCTTCCAGAAAGGAAGAAAGAAAACAAATTGAAAATAAAGACAGAGGGAACTTTGGATGTGGGATTGAATGATGGAAGGTTTGAGTTAATGAAATGAGAGGGAGTATTTATAGCATTCCATGGATGATTGAAGGTGAAACAATTAACAAAGGTTTGAAAGAATAGAAGAGTGGGCGAATCTTCACAAGATTAGTCCTCACTTATGAACGCTAAGCGTCAGAGCACTCAAGAGCACCACTATTAGACAGACTCAGACTACAACCTCGAAAATCTAATCTAGAAAACTACATGCAGAAGAAAAAGATTAAAAGTAAAAGATAAGAAAGCAAATGAATGGATCAGCACGTTTACTAAATTTTCCATTGGTGAAGACAGAAATGATTACTTGAGGCAATTAATATAACTTAACTAAGAAAAGAGTAATTATCATCAGAAGCTCAATCACAAGAGAGATGATTCAGAGCAATTGCTTACCTTAGAAACGTGATACAGTAGTAAAAGCCTAGAAGAAAGAGAAAACTAACACTGACAACCTTTTAGAATCCTAGCAGATAGACAAAAGGCGAATACATAGAGACACACAGAGTGCCAGATGAAATCTAGATCTCTTCCCCGGATATGGAGAAGGAAGAAGGAGAAGTTCTCTCTCTAGAGTTTCTCACTCTAGGAATAGCACTGAATAGTTTTAAAACTTGGCCCTATAATTAGGACTAAAAAAAGTATATACTAGTATGAGAACATTATAAATATAAGTCAACATTGTGAAAGGTTAAAAAAAATGAAATTTTGGGGGTGTTTGAATCAATATGTGTTGTCCAAAATAGCCCCAACGAGGAATGTGGGAGAAGGGTAAAATCAAGAAGATGAGGTTGAATCAATGGTCTGTTATGTGTCATCTGTTATTTTTGGATGAAATTGTATAAGAATAATAATATATGGCTAAAATTGTATAATATTTAATATATGTCACAAAACATTGGTTGAGAGGTGATTTGTTGAAATGAATGCTAAACAATCACTATCATTTACTTCACCTCCATTTTTTATACATACTTCACCTCCTTTTTTTATTCTTTTATTATATATACTTCACCTCCTTGTTCCTTCCTTCCTTCCTTTGACAATAGGTTAAGGAATTTAAGAATAGCATGGCAGAGAAGGCATTTGGTTTTACCTACAAGGGGAGGGTAGAAAATAGTCTATGCATAATCACATGTTAGGTGTGTCTCTGTAAATTTATATAATACATCTCTATAAATATTTTAGGGGTGTACATGTAGATAGCCTACAATGTCCACCTAAACCCCATGGAAAAATGTAGAGTTTTGCCCAAAAGAATGACGTGAAAGAACATGGAGTATTTTCAAGGAGGGTTGAATATTGATGAACACCGTAAAACGCCCTGCTCATTTCATTTTCAATTTGTCTATAAAATAATATAAATTTATTTAAAAGTATGCACACATATTATCATGTCATTATATAGTCTTTTTGTCCAGAAAATGTTCCTTAATGCGAGCACATTTGTGCTCATCACTTTGATGAAAAAAATCACTCTCAATCAATTTATATGGGTAGATTGATTTTTGATGGTTTTATTTATTAACATTCAAATTTATATGAAAAATTAATCATAGGCCGTATGGAAAGAACTTAGTCAAAATGAGATGTCATAAAATCCTATAATTGAACTAAGGTTTCAGGAAATTCACTAATTGAAGATGGCAGGAAAATACACAAGAGGGGGTGAATTGTGTATCTCAAATTTTTTAAACTAAAGTAAGAATCAAAGACACAGGATTTATATTGGTTCGGTCCAACTCTTGACCTACGTCCAATTCTCCAAGTAAGTTGGGATTCACTAGTGACTTAGGATTAAAATAGGTTTCTGAAAACCTTTACACCTCCGAGAATTTCCTCACTAAGATTCACTATCTCACCAAATTCTCCCCCTTACACTTTGTAAGATTACAACCCTTCCTTAGAATCCCACTATTCTAAGGAAATCACACAATAAGAATGAAAGTACAGATTTTCAGCTTGCTCACACAATTGAGCTAATAATTTGTAGCTTAAAGGACAAATGAGAGAACTCAGAATACTTGGATTGAATGCTGTTTGAATTTGTAGTTGGATAGCAGTTAATTCTCTGCCTTCTAAGTTTTGAGCTTCAAGGCTTTTATATTGTCTTTGACAAATTTATCCGTTAAAGCTTTATAGCCGTTGAGAGAGAGTTGGATGATCTGGAGAGTTGATGATGTTTCTACAGATGCAATTAATGCTCCAGAGTAGTATTAGAGTAGATTTAGTGTTGTGTTGTTCTCTCTTGCCGGATTAAGCTATTTTCCAATGTAGTACAATTAACGTCTTCATGTTGTTCTCTCTATTCTGTGTTGAGGTTGGTTCTTGTGTCCAACGTAAACTTTTTGAAATAGGTCATGTAAGATCTTTCAAATATAAAGTTTGTTAGACATGAGAAGAGTAATTAATTTTGAAATTTTTCGGTTTGTCAATCGATGGCTAGGTGGCCAATCGATTGCTTCTTATGTCCAGCACTCAATGGCCTTCAAATTGGTTGTTTTCTTCATATTGTTACCTGCAGTACTTGATGGAAATATTAGACATTGATTAAAAGTAATATGTAGCAATCGATTGGAGCTATGTCAATGGATTGGTAAGCTTCAATTGATTGTTTTACTTTTTGATCGATGGCTGCCTATTTTCTTCCAAGAAAAGTCACAATCGATTACTCTTAGTATTATTCTATTGAGGATGACCAATCGATTATTCAAGGTCCTATCGATTGTAATCACAAAAATTTATATTGAAAGACTGAGTTAGCATTCGATTTGAAAATACCAACAATCGATTGTAGCAGGCTGTATTCGATTGAAACCTTAATAATCGATAAGCAATCAATGTCCCATCAATTGGGGGATCTGAAGTTCAATCGATTGTTGTTTGGCTATTAACTGTTCTTAACTTAGTTTTTCAAACTTGTTCAAAACATTTTCTAAGATAATATCTCTATAATTTTTCATAACCTAAGTCATGTTTGGTTATCATCAAAATTCTAAGGTTCAACATTCTTCCCCTTTTTGATGATGACAAAGCATACTTAGCTATATATATAATAATTCTTTGAAAATTTCAAGTGATCATGAGATGGATATTCTAACAAGATAAAATCATTCAATGTTAGATGGTTCAAAAGATCATAATGTATTATAATGTAAGTTAAGCATCATACATGAAGCAAAATAATACAAAATATAAACTATCAATTTAGAACAAAGGTTAGAATAAAGCAGATAAAATAGATGATGAGACATGCATGACCTAAGTTTTTGGCTCTAAGGCTTAATCTCTGGAGGATGATTTGCTGGAGGCTTGAAGTTCTGGTGATAATTCCTCAGGGGTTTCACTTGATTGTGAGGCTTTGTCAGATATAGTTCTTTCAGACCCAGAATCAGACTCCTGTACCACTTGAGCAACTCTTTCCTTTTTCTGTACTAGAACCCTTGAGAGTCTAGCGCCTGTCCTTCTTTTCACCAATTGAGGAAATTCTTTATCAACTTCTTCCTCTGTTGCCTCTGCTATTACTGCCTGTTTTGCTTTGGATTTTGCCATGCTTCTAGTTGTCATTTTCGCTGGCCTGGGAGAAATCATGAATTGAGTTGTTGTTTCTCCCTCAGATTCCTCAAACCCAGTTTCCTCCTTAAGAGCAGGCTTCTTCTTGGGCTTAAGAGCAAGCTTCTTCTTGGTCTGAACCTTTTTGACTGCTTTGCCCTTTTTAGCCTTTTCATCAGGCTTGGCTTTCTTTTTCCCTTCTTCATTTGAACTCGCTAGAAATTGATCTATAGTTTCAGTCGGAGACCTTTCTTCTTCAACCTAAGCCTCCAAAACATTTTCAACAGCTTCTACTTGAGGCTCACCAGAGGGTTCTGTACCTTGAGTCTCAGTAGGTATCCCAGCAGGCTTATCTGTTGTTGCTTCAGGTACTTCCTCAGGTACTCTGTTCTCTTCTTCCTTAAGCAACCTGGCTTCTTCATAGATTTCTGCTAAGATACTGCCTAGCTCAGCTGGTTCTTCCTTCTCTAGGAGAGGTTCATATACTTTTAGAGTAGGCATATTTGCAGTTGTCTCTTCTAGAATCTCATATTGCTCAGCCATTTCTTTTGCTTGAGCAGTGAAAAGCCGTATCGTGAGGCTTTCAAAATACTAGAATTAACTCCTATAGTTTAGTGAGCTAACCTAGGTCATGTCCTCGCTTTCTTGGTTTAATGTATAATTAAATTTGCAAATCTTAGACAAAGTAACACAAGATTTTCGTTTGGGAATGAGCTATACTAAATCTATCTAATTCTAATCTAACTCTTTTTGTGATTTTCTTTTGAAAGAAATGCTTAAATGTGAAAATGTAAGAAGAAAGTTATGATAATGGTGATTGATTTCCTTTGAGCTTCAACCAAACCTTCATTGCCTAATTTAATTTGAGTTCAATCTTGAATTGATTCATTAACTCTTGCCTACTTAACAAACTAACTAAGCCTTTTAGTTAAGCAAGGAAATATTGAACATTCAAGAATCTTAGCACAAATTAAGGTCAAGCAACTTGAACAATAGACACATTAACTAAACATGCCATATGATATTCATTCAACTAATGAATTCCAATCAACTAGATCAAATATTCATAAATTGAATTACTAATTCTCAGGTTCAAGATTTAACTAGGCTCAACCGAAATTGCACAAATTCATTTTACACATAATTTTCATTCCAATCATGTTCCTAACTAAGGAAATGATTATCACAGAAATTATGCAAATCACAACATCTAATTCAATTGAATCCCTAACTAAGGTAATAAATTAAACTAGCTATTGAGACAATCATGCATAGAATCGCAATTCAACAATCCGAACGGTTAGCATTTCAACTAGAAATACTAGTATAATATTCATTCAATTAATGACTCCCAAACAACTAGATGAAAAATCAACAATTGAATTATAAAGCATAGGTTCAGAAACAACTCGGTCAAACAACAATTCAGTGCTCAAACATCCTCTACACATACATAATTCAAGAAACAACTAGATCAAGAATCATCAAAGAACAAGTAGAAAGATGTGAAAACTCCCTAGCAAGAAGAATGAGGCTCTGGATTCGGCTCTGGCTCAGAGGGAATCAATGAAGACTAGCCTTGCATTTATGGAGTAACAGCTTCAAAGGAATGTCGTGAGATGGTGAAGGCAGAGACGGCGGATGATGGTGATAGGAATGGGAGAAAAGAAATGGGGGTGAATGGGCACGAAGGAATTCGGTGGGTGAGTGGAATGGCTCAAATCCGAAAATTCTGAACACCCTCTTCATTCCTAATCGTCCGTTTATATACTCCTCTCTCCTTCGGTCCGATTTCCTTCTTCTCAAAGCATCAATTTGATTCCCTCTCAACCTCTGAAACTCTGATCACGCCTAGCATGGGTGCCTTCCTCGTGTTCTTCGCTGGCCACTTGATCTCTTCACTCCACTCGCCTGCCCACACCGAATCGTGCTTGTGCCCATGCTTCGTGTTCCCTGATCGCGTTCTTCATTTGGCCAGCACGAGTTCGTGCTTCCTTCGGTGGCTACAAGGTGTGTGTGTGTAATGGCTGTTTATTGTCTTTTGGCGCAAATTACAGCCTTTGGCCCTTCAATTTCCAAAATTGCGTTTTTACCCCCTTCATTTCTAGAATTCCCATTTTGCCCCTGTGACAAATAGATAATAGCAAGTGAAAGAAGGGTAATGTTGGGATTTTACAATTAATAACCAAAAGCACATTAAAAACCACATTTTCCTAATTGAGTGCATATTCAAATTAATTATACTATAATGCAAATTTCCATAATTTAATATACTAGTTTTGCCTCAAAATGCACACTTTAATTAGATAAATTTGTGACTTATCAAGCAGCCACTGTTTACTTAATGGCCTCTTGTTGCACATCTTCTATAGCCATTTCTAGTTGCTCCACTTCTTGGGCTAAAGGGACCTGAGCATCTGCTTCTTCTACGTCTTCTCCCCCTTTTTGTCATTATCAAAAAGGGTTCTGTGGATGAGAGGAGAGGGTTCAGAGGTGGCTGAGGTATGGGATGAAGAGGTATGGGCAGACGAAACATGTGAGGGAAGGTTGGGGAATGTGATGGAGGCTTTATGCTTCTTTCTGGCATAGGTGTGTGAGATGGCTTTGTACTTCAAGACATAGTTGATAAGTTTGAGTTACTGAATATTAACTCTTATTTAAACTTCAGGACATTGTTAATAAGGTGCTTCCCTACATCCAAAAAGGTGTCTCTTTTTTTATCATAGAAGACCCAAAAACCCCAGGAGGAAGGGCGTACATGATACATAGCAACACAACTAATGGTTAGTCATTTCAATTTTCCTACTTTAAAAAAGCAATGCATACACACAGACACGCACAGAACCTTGTAACTAAATATAAATTGTGCCAGAAGGACTTTATCTATAACAGCAAGCGTACCTCTAGTTAGTTTTCTGTGTTCACATATTCATTACAACGGACACCCCAGAAAAACAGTTCTCCACTTGAACATATTGTTTTCCCAAGAAAATTTTCAGAGTGACTTCTAAATCATCAGCATCGAAGCCTACAAAAAAAAAGCTCCTCAGATTTCAACCAAAAGCCTGTAGTGCTACAAGATTGCTATCCTTTTTTTATTTTACCAAAACAAGATTGTTATCTAACTACATAGCATAAGACACAACTAAGTAAAACAAAAGTTTATAGTATAAAATTCAGATGCAAGCAAGAAAAAGAGAAAACATGCTTAGTATAGAACTAAATCTCTAATGGAAAAAATGTTTCCATAAGTTGTTACTTAGGAAACAATATTCAACCTTCCTTCCGACAGTAGAAGAAACTCATTTGGATTTAAAGGCAGCAAAGCTTGTTTGTTGCTCATATAACTCAAGTATTATAAAAAGAAGAGTAATTTCAAAAATTCAGGTCATATAATGGCAACAAAATAACTTGTGTCTATTATTGATCAGTGTTTTCAAATAATTGTGCTGAGTCTTCTATAAATGCACTTTCTTTTTCTTTTAACTTGCTTTAGTAAAAAGAGAAAAACACAAGTATACAAAATTACATATATTTGAGTATAGCTCAGATATATAAATAGCGTGAAGGATATCACTTAAGATATATCAATATGAAAACCACAATAAATAGCTCAAATGGTAAAGCACTATCAGATATCCAAAAAGCTAATTGCAACTGCAGACAAAACTACCAAAATACATCTAAAAATGCTACCAAGTTCGACATCTCTATGCATGCCATATTCCTCAACAAAACCACGATGAGAGTCCAGTGAGGATCCACCAACTCTAGCGAAGAAAACTACATTAAGTTTTCAAACAGAAAAGTGAGTTTAAATGCCGGTATGGTTTAACAGAAACGATGTCACCAATTATATAACAGGAGACGTCGTTTCTGTTGTCTGAGAAACCACATCCCCTACTATATAACCATGTCACCTGTTATATAACAGGGGACGTCGTTCGACAGAAACAATGTCACCTATATCAAAACTCTAATATTTTAAACTATTTTATTAATTTGTTTTTTTCCCATCTACATGTAGTACAGTTGCAAATCTCACAGTTTCACATATACAGAAATATATACCTATATAGAGATCAATAGAATTATATATACACTATTCACAACACATGTACATCAACCTAGCTACAACTAATTAATCAAACTAAAAATATATATACATGTGGGAGGTCTAGCTACTATACACAAACAAAAAATTTCATGTTTACTCAACTAAATATTTTTTACAAATGATCACTTTTTATAGCAAATGCAAGAGGAATAAATAATTAAAACACCATCTTAATCATCAAAATTTCATATGAAGTATCTAGTATAATAAACAAAAGTAGTGTCCAGTATGAAAAATTTGTAGACAAAAGAAGCAACCGGTAACTCTCCCAAGCACTTGAATAGTTAGTTATGGAACAGCTTCTGAAGTTCTCAGATAGGACTTCCAGAATATCCAATCAATAATAAGCATATGCTTGACAAGAGATTGCTTTCTTTTGTTCACCAGTGATATAACATAACCTCCACCTGGAAGAGAATGTAGGGCATCATTCCCAACTACTTTAATTCAAAATAAGTTAGACAGGACGTCATGAGAAACTCCAAAGACAACAAAGATTTAAGGGGACAAATTCAAACATTCTCAAATTGCAAATTATCCCATCAATGAAATCTTATATCTCCTTATTAAGAAAAATGGAAGAATTAAGGTTTAAAAGGAAAATGGAAGAATAAAAATTTGCACTGCAATAATAGTACATGCACTTCACAGATTTTCTGTGATCTTGAAGGACCAAATGACATAAGATTCCGAAAAATGGCTTCTGAAGTCCCATCAACCACACCAACAACCATTATTGCAGGGTAATCATCCCACTTCTGGAAAAAGATCATAATCAATAATTCATTTTTCTTCATAAAAAAATTATCGAACGGAAAATTTACTAACCTTCCTATGTGAATCTTTATGTCACAAACCTGCATAACACCCGTGAATATTCATGCATAACTTTAACTACCTCTATCAAAAAAAAAACAAAATTATAACTTTTACCATTTTGGCAACTAAAGATTATCCAGGGCGAAAGTTGGATGTGGAGGAGAAAGCATGCAGCTCTTGTATGTTAATACATGTTGCCGCAATGGACATGAGTAGGGTAATACTGGTAAAGATGTAATCTTTCTTGTGTTATCTCTGAACAAAGGGAATGCAATTATTATGTTAGTTTACATGATATAAAAATGGTGGAATATAAAACTAACTATGATGGATGAACCAGGTCATGATAATAAAAACTACTAAAAACACAAAAACATATGCAATATTTTACTTTGGGCTCCCTAATACCCGTGAACCTGCAAAGTTGACCTTGTGACATGATCTCCATCCATGATCCACTGACATCATCTTTGTCCTACTGGACTGAGGCTCTACATGTGGCTGCATTGCAATCAAAATGAAAAGAGTTAGATCCAGCTCAAGTATCCTCACAACTAGGCAACTGTAAATATATTCTAATTTCACATCATAGATTACTTTGGTTCTACAATAGTAGCGTATAAAATATTATTATACTTTAAATTACGACTGCACCAGATTTAGACGACTTAAATATGACTGAAGAAACGACAAACTTCAATGTCAAAGCTATAAAAAATCCTAATTTAAAATTAAGGGGGGATGATAAGCTCTTAATAAATCTAGTTACTCTAATCCAAAGTAAAGTTGTATAATATTCTTATCACTCTTATAGCAACCCTCTAAGTTGTATAATTGTTTTGTCACTACTATGGTAACCCTTTTAGTCTATTCTTCAACTTCAATTTTCTCACATCGATACATTACTTCATTGCATGGCATCCAAAGCATTAGCTATGGAAAAAAGGGTTGCAAACTAGACAAGCAAACAGCCAATCTACAGAATGCGAGATGATCATCTTGTTTTCATGATTGACATGAGCTTAATTCCTCACTTCATAATCAAAATAAATTAGAAATAATATTTCAAATTCTCAATCACTAATGCACAAAGAACACTTTATGGATATAGTTAAAACTCCTTAAAAGAAAGCATGGAGGTAGAAGAATCTATCTATCTAGAACAAATGAAACACAGGGATGATAATCATCATAAATCAGAAGCCAACAAAATATAAACAAAAATTTCTTCGCTCCCCAGACTGGATTTGCTTCCTAATAGCAAATATTATGTCCTATTGTAGTAAAGATTAGAAGATATAAGTGTAAGAGTGACATGGAAAAAAAACTCAAGTGAGCCATGTGTGAGCTAGCTTTTAAGCTACACAAATTAAATACAAGGTGTTGCGTGAGATTAGGGAAGTTAATAGCTAGTTAGAAGTATAATAGTTGGTAATAATCTGCTAGATCTGTTTGAAAGTGTGAATGAATTGTGTACAAATGTGTTTATGTTCTCCTCTAATGCACAAAGGAGAATGGGTGAAGAAAATTCCATTTAGTGCTACATACTAAAAATAATTAATGTGTTGATTTCATCCACTATCAGTGCAAAACTCCACACAGCATCTAATGAACACAGGGTTCCACTAAACAGAGTAACTAAGTTATTTTACTCGCTATAAGTTCTGTTTAGTATTAATAAATGGGATCACAAATTTCACAGATAGGGTGGAATTTTTCATATCGAGAGGGGATCAAAATTAAATCCCAAATGAATTTACCGATGCACTGTGTTTCTTCCATGCAGATAGGCAAGTCTAGTTACAATCTACCTAACATAATTCTGTATAATATGTTTCTTAAATGCACCATATTCCTGAAGTAGTTTATGGATGGAACCACCAGAGATGTATTCTAAATAAACAGAAAATATGTCTTCTCCCTGCAAAAATTCCACATATGGTCATATACTAAAAAGAGAATCCTATATTATTTCACTTCTCTTGGGCATGTACCACGCATGTAGCTCACTGTACATGTCACACATGACTCTAAATATGAATATTTAGCCATACCAGTTCACTCCTATAATATGTAACAATGTTAGGATGTGAAAACGAACTAAGCAGATTTATCTCTTGCAACAAAATGAACAAAATATAATAAAGTTTTAAGATGGCTGAATGATACTTCAACATAATAAAACAGACTTCAATCCCAACAATACGAAGAACTGTAAGACCACTATAGCATGTGATAAAAAATCATTGGAATCTTCAGGGCACATTGGAATTACCTGGTTAAGTTGTTTGAGGCACTCTTTCAATGTCTGATCTTCAAAGAAAATTCTGAATTCTTTTATTGCGTACATTTGGCCACTTTTACTATCAAAGTTGCCAAAACGAAAAATCAGAGTGGTATAGCAAATATAGAAAGCAGAATAATTTTGGCAGTTTGTCCAATGTATGGAAATGTAAATAATAGAATTGTAATACTTATTTCAGAACCAATATAACAGATGAATGATATTAAGCTATTACGTGAAAAGTAGCTGACTGGATTCATGAAGAGAATATCATGTAATTACTCTTTGGAATAAAACTGTAATTCAAATAGGGTAGGTCAGAATCTGCAAGATGTTTGCTTTACTTGGTCGGTCGATGCCCGAGGGGTTAATGGGGACGGACTGTAAATTCGTTGGCAATATGAGCTATCCCGACCTTTCGTGACGCATCATCCTCATTTTAAGAGATTCTATGGAATCGCCGGTCTTTTTATTAGCTCTTATTTGTGGTGTACAATTTTGTGGAATGTAGGTATTGATACAATAGAAACCTCTGGTAAAATGCCCACCCGTAACCCAGCGGATAAAGTACATTAATTACATAATGAAAAAAATCTTTTTAGATTTTTAGATTAAGATTAACGTAAAAAAAATGAATTGGAATTGGAACCGGATACGTTTGGTGTTTGTGAGAAGCTCTTTGTTTTGCGGATGTTTCAAAAGAAATTCTCGAATACGATTGAATCTAAGACTAGAATAATAGGTCAGCGGATTTTAAGGATTGGAATAGAGAAATGTATATTAAATGCCTTTCAATTAAACAAATATTTGACTTTTTCCCATGTTCGTATTATCTGGATATACCAAGAAAGATGTACGGTCTAATGAGGCTACTACGAAATATTTACTCATGGGTGGGGCAAGCTCTTCTATTCTGGTTCATGGTTTCTCTTGGCTAATCAATCAAATGAATTTCGTTAGGATGAGGATCAATTCAATTCGAATCGGTTTTGAACATCCTTAGGGGATACAATGATAAGAAGTTCCCCAAAGTAGGTCCAAAACTATAGAGTTTGACATACGATTATGTTAATCTAATCATATGAGGTTACTTAGTAAAGAAGCAAAACTTTCAAAAGTCCAAGGAGTAAGTAGGATCAAAGTAGAAAAACAAGGACACATAGAAAAAAAGGGATGAACCTCATTGCTTGAACTAGGAATATATTTGAAACTCTTAAGAAGGTGACCATCGAGGATGAAGTAGCGCTTTCGAGAAAACTGCAATCCAAACTGATTGAGTGTATAAGATACAACTAACCCTCCATTCTTCCATCATTTTGAGAAGTACCCATTCTTAGAAAACCCTCTTATGGGAATCACAAAGGATAAGAAAGATTCCACGAAAATTTGAAGATTACCATATTAGCATTTGATTATGATTCACATTTAGTTTTAGTTTCTAGAATGTTCTAGTTTTATTTTGATTTGATTGTTATGAATTAATATTAAATATGATTGCATTTATTTTTAGTTTTTAGAATGTTCTAGTTTTATTTTGATTTGATTGTCAGCAATAAGCATTAATTATGATTTGCATCTCTAGAATATTCTGTCATCAATTCCTAGGATTTGGTTGAGGCCTAATAATAGCACCTCAACTATTTGCTTTGTACGTTTTATGAATTTGAATAATAATATCAGTTTCCTTCGTCTCTGTCTCTCTTCTTCTATCTCTCTCATTTCTTTTTGCTCTATCTCTTTCTCTCTTCTCTTCTTCTAACTCCTCCCTTCCCCTATCTCTTATATTCTCATATATTCTCTTTGATCTCCCTTTTCCCCTTCTGCGTCACCCTCATGCAGCAAAACAAGAAAACCCACTTCTAATATCTCTATCCAGAAATTCTCAGTCAAGATTCAAGCAACTAGATTGTGATCTCCCTTCAAAGATTGTTTTTTTTCTTCCACTTTTTTTCTGAAGTGAAGCCAGACATTAATATTACACTAAATCATGAAGGAATTTACCTAGAGGGGGCGAAGGTGTTAAGCTCGAAATTCCGACAAGTAAAGTAGCAAACTGAAGGAGAACTCAAACTTGAAGGGAAAAGACGACAGTGAGAGAGAGTATGTGTCAAAGAATCAGAGGAAGAAGGAGAAATGGTTCAACGATGGAGTTCAGGAATTGGGTTGATGGTGGCTTGGGTTAGCCAGAAAGGAGAAGACGAAGGTGATGGGTGGTCGACGGCAAACCGCTGCGACTGGTAGAAGGTTAGTCGACGATGGTGAATGGTTAGGGTGTCAGGAGGAGAGAAATGTTGAGAGCAAGAGAGGGTTTGGGGAAGGAGAAAATGTACTGGGAAATGAATACTAAAATTATTAATTTTTATTTTGAATTAAACTTTGTGTGGACTTTTTGATTATTTTAAATTTTATCATAACTTAGTAACATTTGCATGTTCTTCCTTTCAATAGATATTGGGCGTGAGTTGTAAAATTTGAAGAAAATTTGGTTTAATTTTGCCAAATTGAAAAAATTTTACAATGTTTTCTTGGATAAATTCTTAGTTGCACCTGATTCTCCACACTATTTATGGTCTCACCCATTACAAGCAATCACAAAATGTCTGAAGTGAAAGTTTTGATTCGACTAGGTGCCCTTAAAAAAATTATGTGGCATTACGTGCATTAAGGTGTCTGATCAGATTAAAATCTCTATGTGAGACATTACGTGTTTGTTGCCGATTGGTGAGATCACAAATAATGTGAGGGTCCAAGTTCACCTAAGAATTTCTCTTTTTTATGGTGCCTGATAAGATAAACTTCACGTCAAACCTTATGTGTATGCTTCTGATCGGTTAGACTATGAATGACATGACAAACCAAGTTCACATAATAATTTCTCTAATTTAGTGGCAAAAGTAGAATGCGAAATGAGGAGGAAACATATAAATTTTTTAGGAACAATTTAGGGCCCGTTTAGTTCACAAGAAGTATTGTAACAGGAAGGATTGGAATGGAATTGAAAGGAAATGAATGGAAAGGAATGTTGACATGTTTGGTAAACATATGAATGGATATGAAGGAAATGGAAAATTTTATATTTGTTAGTTGAAAAGGATGATAAGGAACTAAGAAATATGTGCAAATGACCATATTATCCTCACTAAGTATTTGTTCATAAAATTCATATTCAAATTCAAAAATCAATATGAATACAATATAATAATTTAAAAATATAATAAAATATAAATAAATGTTCGATTGAAATTAAAAAAATTTATAACTCTTTTTACAAATGACGTATATATTGAATTATTAAAAAGAAAAAGAAAAAGTAGTAATTAAGTATTAATAAAACATATAGTAATATGAAGATTATGTTTTGTAGTAAGGATATTGAATCAAATATACAATAAAATATATTTATATATTTTATATTTTAGTAGCAGCCAAAGAAAATTCCAAATAAATAACCTTGAATATCAAAAGGATTAGTATATTCATTACCTACTTTTGTATACCGATTAACCACTTTGATATAGCCATTAACCACCACTTCACTGATTCATTAGTTAGCTTGTATTTGCAAAAGTCGTTAACCACTTGAGTATAGCAATTAACCACTTTGATATAGTCATTAACCACCACTTCACTGATTCATTAGTTAGCTTGTATTTGCGAAAGTCGTTAACCACTTGAGTATAGCCATTAACCACTATTGTATAGCTATTAACCACTCTGATGTAGCCATTAACCACTTCGCTTTGAAAATCAATGGAGACAGGGGTATTTTGATCTTTTTTCCTTAAAATTGTTTATTACAAATTAAGAACAATCCTTTTTATGTCATTTTGTACATTTGAGGTACATTTTTTTCCTTTTGATATTCAATGGGTATTTATTTAGAATTTTCCTAAACACAAATGGTTTGAATAAAAATAAGGTATCCAGATATATAAATAATTTTATTGTACCAATATCTTTACCACCTTTTCTAGTAAAATAATGAAATAAGAGAAGTATTTAAATATGCCGTCGGCGTCCAACAAGAAAACCTCCTTTCATCAAAAAAAAAATCTCTATTTCATAGAGATAAATATTTTTAATTAAAAAAATGCTAGGTTAAAACAAAATCTTCAACTCCCCCCAGATCTGCCTCCTCTCCACCCTGCGCCTCTCGCCTCTCAGTTGTCTTCTTCGGAGATCTTCGACCCTGCGTTGTCCTCAACATCAATGGTGTTTTACTCTCAAATAACTGTTAATTAGTCTTCCCTTCTAGCAACCATCCATCCATTGTGGTGAGGAAATTCATTCTTCAAGCAAGGTCAAACAACTGAGGAGTTCATTTGCGATATGTGAAAGTCGATAAATGGAGAGAGCACCGGTGATGTATGGATTTTCTTCTTCCTCATAGTCGACTGTGGTTACTGCGCTGGGAAGAGAGAGAGCTGATTTAGGGTAGTTTGGTATTGTTACTGGATTTTCCTATGGAAGTAGGTGCTTTTCTTTAGCTAATTGGAAGGATCCTATTTTCCTATGTATAAAGGAAGATGGTTTACCTAAGGAAATGAACAATAATTTTCCACTGTCAACCAAACAAGCTAAGCCCATGGAAAATCAGGCACTTTTGGTTTCTAGCTCTCAACTCTCGGCGAACAAAACGTGACCTTAGTATTTTAAATTAATAGTTGGGGAAATTTTAGCTGGCCCCCTTTATAGCAAGATAGTTTCCAATTGAGACAACCTCGCTTTCCTGACTCATGTGTCGCTGTTGAGGATCAAGCCGCGGCGGTTTTTGCACAAGGGGAAATGCAGTCGATGAACACCCACACTTTGGAAAAAGACAGAGTAAGGTCTTTTTGTAATTGTACTTTTAATTGACTTTTAACAAATAAATGGGAGAAAATATTTAGATTTGTTCTGAAATTAACAATTATAAAATTAATTAACTTTGTGATGTGATAATCAATTTAATATTACGACAGAAAAATTGAAATATATATATTAAAATTATTTTTTAATCTTTTATAAAAATATGCGATTAAATGATTAGTAGTTAATACGTACACTACCTGGCCTCTTGAATTCAGTTTTTTTTTTTTGGCCAACATGCCTCTTGAATTCAGTTGTATTTTGCACTTTCTGCTTTGGGCATCAATCATCAATGGCAGCAAGTCTTCTCGCATAATAATACTGTTGTTGTGAATGATTACTTCCTTACCACATGCATGATCCTTCAAGTTATGATAAATTTAAATGTCATGTTTTCAAAGATAAAATAGCATTTAGAACCTCTCATTTGCATCCTGTATCATGGACCATTTGAGAAAATGGCTGCCAAATGGTGTGCCTATATAATATTTATCATTTATTATTTTAGAAAATTTTAAATTTAAAAATAATAATCACATTAACGTATAATATTTTTGAATAGTGTGCATATCAAAAGAATCGCCATCTGATGAACCAAATGTATTAATTTGATAAACTGGATTTTTTTTTTTTTGAGTAGTTTTTGATAATCTGGTTGAGGGATGAAGGGAGGAGAAACACTTATATATTCTTGGAGTGTCACATCATCTGAATTTTGAACCAATCAAAACACAATAATTGAGCTGTTTTTAATTACTATTGGGTGGAGAAACAGTCCACATTTTATTTTGTTTGCAAGAAAAAAAGGGCTTATCAACATTCAGAATATTAATAAAATGTTTCCTTAAAATGAAATGAAATTTGAATGGTTTTAAATTAACCATTAACAAATTAAAATTAAAATCAGATAAATTGTTGTCTTTTAATTCATTCAGAATCTAGATGATGTGTCATTCTTTTTTTTTTTTTTTTTTTGATAAATTGTGTCATTCTAAAATTAGCGTAAATAATTTTTTTACGACTACGTAAATATTTTCTTTTTGTGCTTTTGATGTATTTAATATATTGCCACCCAAATCCTAGCCATACGCAGATAAAATTGAATAAATTAATTTTAATCGAATCAATTTTTTTTATTTTTTATTTTTTGCCAGGGAGTCATTTGTTATTAATAACAAGGTTCCACTGTGTCAACAATGCGGTTTTGTCAAGAAGGTCTATCACCAATAACCATTTTTTTTTTTGCTAGAACTATCACCAGTAATTAACTACACGGTTTAAATTTAAACAAGTTGTACATCCCCGTGCAACATGTTTTTGCGAAGCATTATTGTTCCACCTTCTATTGTGTAAAAATTCGTAGTTTGGTTTATGAATGTTGATTTGGAATAATATACATCTCATGAATAAAACTTGTTAGATTGAATGGATGCATGAACGGAAATATTGTGTGTAAGAAAATTGTTTTATTTTTAATAGTGTAATTTCTCTTTGTTGTTGTGTTACTAACTCTTATGTTTGTTTTTTTTTTATTATTTAATAATTTTAATTCGAAATGTGCTTACTTTAATAATTTATAGTTTTGATGTTGGGCACTTTAAATGTCTGTTATTTAAAAGAGGCCCGATGCTTTTATTTTGGGCCACACGTGCAAAGTATTTGTATACTAAAATGGGGCTGAGGCCCAAACAAAACATAAATGTGATTACTCGTTTACCCTACAGAAAACAAAGAGCACATAATGTAATAAATAATAAGCATATTATAGGATATTCTTTTTTTTCGATGGTATATTATAGGATATTCTAAATTCCAGAATATTATACACATTATCTTCAATATAGGGACGGGACACTTGTGCATAGCCAAAAAAAAAAACAAAACAGCCAAGAAGGTGAGATATAAGTCAACGCTAATTTGCCTTTGGTAAGCAATTCAACTCTGTGTATACCTCTCAATCTGGTCTGGATCCTTTCTGGAAATTTTTATGGTCTCTATCTCTTCCCCGGAAGCAACTATTATTTATCTGGAAACTTCTTTATAAGGCCATTCCCCCATCTGATGTATTAAGAACTCATCATCTAGACATTTCGAGCTCTTATCCTTTTGGATGTTCTTCGGATGAATCAATTGAACATATTTTCTTTGACTGTCAATTTGTCAAAGCGGTATGGTTTGGTACTTTTTCTTTAAGACCTCCGTCTAACCTATAGCTAAATGATCTATTGTCATGGCTTAAGCAGTTTCTTCTGTCATTGTCATCTCATGGAAATCTGCTTCTTGGTGTAATAGTTTTGATAAATGCATTATGGTTTTAAAGAAATATTTTAGTGCACAATGGAGGGAGTGCTCAACCCCGGGAGGTTATACAACAGATTTTTAGTAATCTGACTTTTTCATCGATGGCTTTCTCCCCCACTCCTGACATTCCCTGCAAACTCTCAATCTCCTCCCCACCAACTCAGGAATGGGAGGTCACCATTAGGAAATGGAAATGAGGACCTTTTTCATATTGTCATATTCTCATATGTTACAAAGGTCTTCCATTACAACAACAACTTTGGAAAAGAGAATTTTCTACGCCAACATTGTTTACTATGTCATGTCTTCATTCGGCATTGAATTGGATCTCATTGACAAGACTGAATACGAATACGCTAATGGTGTGGAATATCAAGAAAAGTTTTGTGAACTTTTCTGCTATCACCTCACCAGGATACAATGTGGTTACGCATGATGTTCAAGCTTTCCTTAATCTCTTTTCTAATGTATGTTTTGCA
Source organism: Mimosa bimucronata (assembly GCA_037074515.1). Taxonomy (NCBI): domain Eukaryota; kingdom Viridiplantae; phylum Streptophyta; class Magnoliopsida; order Fabales; family Fabaceae; genus Mimosa; species Mimosa bimucronata. Next base: position 22,741,518 of record CM073445.1, on the reverse strand, counting down.
ACCACCGCATGTCGCAAGTATGTTACTATGGTTAGGTTATTTCCAATGTATGTCTCGTTAAGACCTATGTAAATTTCTTTATTAGCAATATCATTTTGTCTTTGATTCAAAAAAAAAAAAAACACGTCTTAAGAGTGCATAAATTTGTTATCACCAAGCCAAGGTAGGAAAACTTTGAACACACGTCTTAAAAAAAAGACATGAAGTTGAGGTTAAGCACTTTGAACACGCCTCTCATGTTTTGTATAGTTTTTTTTTTTTTTTTGGTAATTCATGTTTTGTATAGTTTATGATAAACTATGCTATTAGTGAACTATAAATGATACGGTTTTTAATAATTTTTGTGTAAAAAATGTATATCAAATTAAATTGTGAACCTCATATTTCAAGTACATTTTAAGATAAAATCATATTATTTGCAATATATGAGGACTTCATCTTCTTATATATTATATTATGCAATAAATGAAAATACTTCCTGTGATCCTACTTCATTCAAAGTTAAATAATTTCACGATGATTATTTTGTAGAAAATTTGTGTATTTTTAATTAAATGAAATTAATGACCACAATAAAGTGTTGTTTGACAATTAAAAACATGTCAACTTGCTGTAATTAATTAAGGAATGACAAAACTGTTGGAAAAAATGACAAAAAATGGAGGGGAAAAAAGACTGTTTTTTTTTTTTTGGATAAAAATCAATATAAAAAGGTCACAAGTCAATTCATTAAACAATTAAAATATTAAAATGCGAAAAAGTAAATGATAAAAGATCATGATGAGTGTCCAATTTAGTGGACCTTGATGGAAGATCACTGAACTAAAATGATGAAGCATGAATTGTGTGTCTTGTGCCACTGCCATATCCATTGAGTAAATTGATGAAGTTTCGTTAGGATTGATCAGCCATGGTGTGCGAACCTGAAGGGGAGCTGAAGTAGTGAAAAAATGATAAAGATAGGATCCAATTCATTGAAGTTCTAATGACTCCCATCACATGAAAAGACGAATTGATGGTCTTTTAATTTTTTTCTTGCTAAAAATCTGACGTGAAAAAAAAAATGCGGTGGATGCCATATAATCAAGCCTGGTCACCAGAGCTTAGTCAACAAATAGTTGACCATTAGGTGTGTTAATAGAGAGGCAATATTGCCCCGTTTTTTAAATTTGCAGAGCAAAATTGCCCTTTTGAAAATTTTCAGACACATATAGCTCCTTTGAGAAAACTTCCAGGGCAAAAATGCCCTTTAACCCTAAAAATAAAGAAAATATGATAGACATAAGATGAGGAAGATGAAGAAAGACAATGGAGAAATTATTGAAAATGAGGAAGAATTCTTATTGCTTTCAAGCTTACAATCATTTGGTACATGTCTACTATTTATAGGCCTCAAGTTCTTAAATTCCCTTACAAGAGTTACAATGAAAGAATAAATCCACGTAATTATGAAATACATAACATCAAGAGGTTACATGTATTGATCATAAGAAACTCTTAAAGGTCACTCTTTTGTAAGTTATATACTTTTAAGTGGAGAACTCTAAAAGATACTCTTGAAAGGTTCTAGATATCAAGACTTATATTGTATTATTTATAACAAATATGAAATTATATGCAATTTATATGACTTAAATTAAATTCAAATTCAATTAAACATTGGCCTTAAATTTCAAAGAAAATATAGAGAATAGTAATAGAACATGGGCTGCTTTAAGGATCTAAAGATGGAACATTAAGACAGGTGAATTCACCTCGTATATCCCGTCATTTCAGCTCACAGTTCCAATTCTCATCCATTCAATTATTTTTTAAATTTAATATACTATCTATTTATTTCTTAATTTTTGTAAATTCCCTATTTTTATTTATTTATTATGTTTACAAGAATGTGTCCCATAATTTTTTTTTGTATTTATTCAAAATTAAGATTTTTATTACAATATTCTTAATTACAAAATATATTGTCGAGAATTATATACAAAATTTTCCTATAAAGCTAAAATTGTACTAAAATGTTAACACCTTTTATCGGGAAAAAATTCCGTAGCATTAATGATCTTCTATGAGAAAAGAATACAAGAACAAGCGTTATAGCCTCTTGGAATGAAAGCATCTTCGAGTTTCAACTCTTAATTTCAAACTTTTTGTCGTTTTATTTATTTTTTAACTTAACAGCGGATTATACATTTTATTGAGATTAAAAATAAAAAAAATATTAATTTATTTTTGAAAAGTGGACAAGAGTCCCATAAAATAATTTTGTTATGTTTTAGACCAAATTTAATTCTTAATAATTCTGCATTTAAAAATTTGTTATATGAAAATATAGATATTTTAACCTTTGTGAGGATATTTTTGGTAGGAAATCTAGAATTATAATGGGTTAATATAATCTTTGGTCCCTATAGTTAACTTCAATTTTGGTTTTGGTCTCTGTAGTTTCAAATAGGAGGTTTTAGTCCTTCAAGTTTATTTCAGTCAATACAGGTAGTCCCTATAAGAGTTAACGATGTTAAATAAGTTGATGTGTCACTAACACCGTTACTTATGATGACATGGTATATAACTAGGAGGCTGATGTGGCAAGTAAACTGTAAATTTTGAATTTTAAAAGGTTAAATAATTTTTATTTTTTAAAAAAGCTCTTCCCCTCCTCCCACAAACGCCGTATCCTTTAAGCCCAAGAATCCGCCGGAGTTATATGGCGCGTTCCGTCGGCCAAGTTTGTACATAAATCCAAACTCGTAGAAGAAGAGAAAGGCCAGCCATATTCGATTCTATTTGAAGCTACCAAGTCAAAGGCAACCATCTCTGTATATATACACTAATAATCCTCTATATATAGATTTATAATTCCGATTTTGTGTTAAAGAACCATTTTCTGGAATTCAATAATCAAATTGAAGAAAAATGGCACTGAAAGATGCCTTTTACATCTCCCGCATGGATCTTCAACTCTACGTCTCTACCTATTGACGATTCCGTTCCGATGTCGCAGTTTTTGAGGAAATGGAAGGAGTTTTATCCCCAGAAACCCCTGTCATCACCGTCATTTTCGGCCACCTAGGACACCGTCGTGCCCTCCGTCAACGTCATTAACCGCAATCACACCATCTTTGGCTTCTATTGCTTGCCCAAAAACTGATCAGTGCCCCTTTCAATTAATCGAGAACTTTCTAAGCTATTAGGGTTCATGATGGAGGTTCTCCTCTTTTTTGGCATAATGATTGGCCTTCAATTTGAATGTAAAATTGATTAATGATACTGAGATTTGAATTGAAGATTTCTTCTGTGGCAACAGAAAGTTTAAGAATTTACAATGATGACAATGACTTAAAACACATGATTTTGGTAGTTACAGAGCATTTAGTTGGTGTTTGTGAATTAATATTGATGACTGACTTTAATAGTTTAATTGTTGATTTATCAACTCAAGTATCAAGCACCTGGAGCACCACAAGTGGCAAAGAGGTTGAAGAAATTGCTGCATCAAGCTGATTTAGCCGTGTCGATGAGGGGGGATTCAGAGTCATCGGCATTTATGGGGAAGAAGGAGAGCTTTTTTATTTTTTTTAAAAAAATTATTTAACCTTTTACAATTCAAAATTTATAGTTTACTTGCCACATCAGCCTCCTAATCATTTAACCATGTCATCATAGTTAATGGTGTTAGTGACACGTCAGCATATTTAACACCGTTAAATCTTATAGGGACTAACTGTGTTGACTGAAGGAAACTTGAGGGACTAAAACCTCATGTTTGAAACTATAGGGACCAAAACCAAAATTGAGGTAAACTATAGGGACCAAAAATTATATTAACCCAATTATAATTAAATTTTTCTTTCTTTAGGTAAAAAAAATGCTGAAAAAATTCGATTTGGGAACTATACCTACTATAATTATTATAGTAAGGCACTAAGTAACAACACCCGCATACTAATAAAAGTAGTTAATAACATTCAATATTCAATTTGCACTAAAATTCAAGTAATTTCTACTAGTACTATACTACTATTGCTAATTACACTAAACTTTTATATAATATTAATTATTATCCTCTCCTGCCCTTAACAAATATGGACATATATGGAACAAAATAATTAATTCTATTTGGAAACGAACAAGTGTGATATAAATAGGACAAAAAAATTTGTTATATATGCCTTAAGGTCCAGAGAAATTACTTGAAAACTTGACACGTACTCTTGAAATAATTGTTTTTCAAAAAAAAATTATGGTACTATATTTGATCTTTTTATTATAGAAACACTTTCTAGAAGATTTTTTGCTACTTTTTACAGGGTAGACTTATATTGACAACCGTCTACAAGTTTAACATTTAATAAGAACAGTGATGGGTAAACTAATATTAAATTCACTTAAATTTACATAACATGCAACCTATTTAATAGAAAAAATCACTTAAATGAATGCTTTTTATTTGTGTGTATAAATAAAGTAGAAATGGCTTAATATATCCGAGACTAACTTAGACTTTTTATAAGGTTTTGTTTTTTCTCAGAAAACCAGAAAATATCGTGTACATCAAATTGATTTCTGACAAATATTAATGAAACATTGAACTGGGATATGATTTCAGCTTATTTGTTTGATGGTTCTCGGAGTTCTTACAATATATGTTTGACTTCGAAATGAGAATTATTTAACATTCAAGCCTTCAATTCTTTATATGGCTGCTAGTGAAAAAAGGTTTTTGTTATGAAAATTATATGTAAGTGGATGTCCGTAACGCCAAGGTTTTAAGATTTCTCTTAGGATTCTTTTTCTCTCCAAATTCCTTAAATCTTGTGACCTCCTAATGAACGACTTATGATTATTTTCAAATCGTAAATGCTTATATCGTTCACAATTATTTTCTTGTAAACACATGTATAGCAGCCTTCAATTGTTTGTGGCCTATAAATAAATGTCGTGTATAAGACACTTCTACCATTGAAGTACAAATGAACGTGAAAGCTTCCCCACTTTAATTTCCTGTTTTGTTGTTGATGTTCTTCTTTCTATTTTACTTATATTCTATCATTTTTCTAACAATTTTTATATAGTTGGGTGACCATTTAGTTGATAATTAGTTGTTTATTTATTTCTTATTAAACACGGTTACCATATAATTCATGATCTTGAAAAATATTCTAAGTGAATACTTTCATTTGGTGGTTTTTCTTTGAGCCAAAGTGTAATTTTTGTTATTTTGGCTTTTTCCCGTTTCCTCACCACTAATTTGTCCGTCGTCACTATTCCACATGAATTTCTTTCTTTGGGTTGGTGTTTTACCTGCTGAAAAGATTGTTTGGTATAAGTTACCTCTACAGTAATTGCATTGGATAAACACATTTGCTAAAACTCTCCCATGGCTTTGATACCAAATCACAGTGTCAGCTCTGATACAACAAAAAACAATATAGTGCCAGCTTCGATACTACTTGTAACTTGTCATTCTCTATTGAGTACATCGCGACAAACAACAAGATAACAATTATCTAGTATTTTATCTCACCATTAGATGAACATTGAAATACTAGTAATCTAGATGAACTGGTATGTTTGCCCCTTTGATATCCTTGCAAAAAAATAAAACAGGAAAGTAATTTGAGAAAGGGTGAAGAAAATTCCTTTTAGGGCTACATATTAAGAATAATTAATGTGTTGATTTCATCCACTATCAGTGCAAAACTCCACACAGCATCTAATGAACATAGGGTTCCACTAAACAGGAGTAACTAAGTTATTTTACTCGCTGTAAGTTCTGTTTAGTATTAATAAATGGGATCACAAAGTTCATAGATAGGGTGGAATTTTTCATATCGAGAGGGGATCAAAATTAAATCCCAAATGAATTTACCGATGCAGTGTGTTTCTTGCATGCAGATAGGCAAGTCCAGATACAATCTACCTAACATAATTCTGTATAATATGTTTCTTAAATGCACCATATTCCTGAAGTAGTTTATGGATGGAACCACCAGAGATGTATTCTAAATAAACAGAAAGTATGTCTTCTCCCTGCAAAAATGCCACATATGGTCATATACTAAAAAGAGAATCCTATATTATTTCACTTCTCTTGGGCATGTACCAAGCATGTAGCTCACTGTACATGTCACACATGACTCTAAATATGAATATTTAGCCATACCAGTTCACTCCTATAATATTTAACAATGTTAGGATGTGAAAACGAACTAAGCAGATTTATCTCCTGCAATAAAATGAACAAAATATAATAAAGTTTTAAGATGGCTGAATGATACTTCAACATAATAAAACAGACTTCAATCCCAACAATGCGAAGAACTGTAAGACCACCAGAGCATGTGATAAAAAATCATTGGAATCTTCAGGGCACCTTGGAATTACTTGGTTAAGTTGTTTGAGGCACTCTTTCAATGTCTGATCTTCAAAGAAAATTCTGAATTCTTTTATTGCGTACATTTGGCTACTTTCACTATCAAAGTTGCCAAAAAGAAAAATCAGAGTGGTATAGCAAATATAGAAAGTAGAATAATTTTGGCAATTTGTCCAATGTATGGAAATGTAAATAATAGAATTGTAATACTTATTTCAGAACCAATATAACAGATGAATGATATTAAGCTATTACTTGAAAAGTAGATGACTGGATTCACGAAGAGAATATCATGTAATTACTCTTCGGAATAAAACTGTAATTCAAACAGGGTAGGTCAGAATCTGCAAGATGTTTGCTTTACTTAGTCATTGTCAAACATCCTTAGGGGAGAGAATGATATGAAGGTCCCCAAAGTAGGTCCAAAACTATAGAGTTCGACATGCGATTATCTTAATCTAATCATATGAGGTTATTTAGTAAAGAAGCAAAACTTTTAAAAGTCCAAGGAATGAGTAGGATCAAAATAGAAAAACAAGGACACATAGGAAAAAAGGGATGAACCTCATTGCTTGAACTAGGAATAGATTTGAAACTCTTAAGAAGGTGACCATCGAGGATGAAGTAGCGCTTTTGAGAGAACTGCAATCTAAATCGATTAGAGTGTATAAGATACAACCAACCCTCCATTCTTCCATCATTATGAGAAGTACCCATTCTTAGAAAACCCTCTTATGGGAATCACAAAAGGATAAGGAAGATTCCACGGAAATTTGAAGATTAACATATTAGCATTTAATTATGATTCGCATTTAGTTTTAGTTTCTAGAATGTTATAGTTTTATTTTGATTTGATTGTTATCAATTAGTATTAATTATGATTGCATTTATTTTTAGTTTTTAGAATGTTCTAGTTTTATTTTGATTTGATTGTCAGCCATAAGCATTAATTATGATTTGCATCTCTAGAATGTTCTGTCATCAATTCCTAGGGTTTGGTTGAGGCCTAATAATAGCACATCAACTATTTGCTTTGTACGTTTTATCAATTTGAATAATAGTATCAGTTTCCTTCGTCTCTCTCTCTCTTCTTCTATCTCTCTCATTTCTTTTTGCTCTATATCTTTCTCTCTTCTTTTCTTCTAACTCCTCCCTTCCCCTATCTCTAATATTCTCATATATTCTCTTTAATCTCCCTTTTCCCCTTCTGCGTCACCCTCATGCAGCAAAACAAGAAAACCCACTTCTAATATCTCTATCCAGAAATTCTCAGTCAAGATTCAAGCAACTAGATTGTGATCTCCCTTCAAAGATTGTTTTATTGTTTTTTTTTCTTCCACTTTCTTTCTGAAGTGAAGCCAGACATTAATATTACACTAAATCATGAAGGAATTTACCTAGAGCTCGAAATTCCGACAAGTAAAGTAGCAAACTGAAGGAGAACTCAAACTTGAAGGGAACAGACGACAGTGAGAAAGAGTAGGTGTCAAAGAATCAGAGGAAGAAGGAGAAATGGTTCAAGATGGAGTTCAGGAATTGGGTTGATGGTGGCTTGGGTTAGCCAGAAAGGAGAGGATGAAGGTGATGGGTGGTCGACGGCAAACCGCTGCGACTGGTAGAAGGTTATCGACGATGGTGAATGGTTAGGGTGTCAGGAGGAGAGAAATGTTGAGAGCAAGAGAGGGTTTGGGGTAGAGCTGGGAAAATGGGCTTAACCCGCCAGCCCGTGGGTTGAGCAGGGTTAGGGTTGGGAAAATCCCAACCCATTAAAGTGCAGGCCGCACAGGCCCGCACCATTTAGCCCACGGGCTAAGGCGGGTTAACCCGCGAGTTGGCGAGTTAGCCCGCCAAATATATTTTTTTATAAAAAAAAAGAAAAACTCTATTTAATTCATTAAGGCATATTTTAAACACTTCACTAATATAAATTGTGGTTGACATAACAAATTGTGATGTTTGTATAGTATAATCTAAACTTTTTTAATAATATTGTTAATACAATAAAATTAGGAAGATGTTTATACAAAAAAAATATATAATTGTGGAGTCCATATTTGTATACTATTTAGGGTATTCTATTTTACTTGAGCCAATTATGATATATTTTTGTTGATTTAGAATTTTTATTTTTTTATTATAGTATTTTTTAAAAAAAATCTGGTTGGTTGGCGGGCACACTAAAGGGTTAGGGTTGGGGTTTTCCCAACTCATTAAGGTGCGGGCCTCACAGGCCCGCACCATGTAACCCGTAACCCGTCACGGGCTAGCCCACAACCCGCAGGTTGGACCGTTTTCCCAGCTATAGTTTGGGGAAGGAGAAAATGTACTCGGAAATGAAGTCTAAGATTATTAATTTTTATTTTGAATTAAACTTTGTGTGGACTTTTTGATTATTTTAAATTTTATCATAACTTAGTAACATTTGCATGTTCCTCCTTTCAATAGATATTGGGCGTCAGTTGTAAAATTTGAAGAAAATTTGGTTTAATTTTGCCAAATTGAAAAAATTTTACAATGTTTTGTGGGATAAATTCTTAGTTGCACCTGATTCTCTACACTATTTATGGTCTCACCAATTACAAGCAACCACATAATATCTGAAGTGAAAGTTTTGATTCGACTAGGTGCCCTTAAAAAAATTATGTGGCATTACGTGCATTAAGGTGTCTGATCAGATTAAAATCTCTATGTGAGACATTATGTGTTTGTTGCCGATTGGTGAGACCACAAATAACGTGAGTGTCCAGGTTCACCTAAGAATTTCTCTTTTTTATGGTGCCTGATAAGATAAACTTCACGTCAAACCTTATGTGTATGCTTCTGATCGGTTAGACTATGAATGACGTGACAAACCAAGTTCACATAATAATTTCTCTAATTTAGTGGCAAAAGTAGAATGTGAAATGAGGAGGAAACATATAAATTTTTTTAGGAACAATTTAGGGCCTGTTTGGTTCATAAAAAGTATTGCAACGGGAAGGATTGGAATGGAATTGAAAGGAAATGAATGGAAAGGAATGTTGACATGTTTGGTAAACACATGAATGGATATGAAGGAAATGGAAAATTTATATTTGTTAGTTGAAAAGGATGATAAGGATCTAAGAAATATGTGCAAATAATTATATTATCCTTACTGAGTATTTGTTCATAAAATTCATATTCAAATTCAAAAATCAATATGAATACAATATAATAAAATATAAATAAATGTTCGATTGAAATTAAAAAAATTTATAACTCTTTTTACAAATGACGTATATGTTGAATTATTAAAAAGAAAAAGAAAAAGAAAAAGTAGTAATTAAGTATTAATAAAACATATAGTAATACGAAGATTATGTTTTGTAGTAAGGATATTGAATCAAATATACAATAAAATATATATATTTTAGTAGCAGCTAAAGAAAATTCCAAATAAATACCCTTGAATATCAAAAGGATTAGTATAATCATTAACTACTTTTGTATAGCGATTAACCACTTTGATATAGCCATTAACCACCACTTCACTGATTCGTTAGTTAATTTGTATTTGTGAAAGTCCTTAACCACTTGAGTATAGCCATCAACCACTTTGATATAACCATTAACCACCACTTCATTGATTCATTAGTTAGCTTGTATTTGCGAAAGTCATTAACCACTTGAGTATAGCCATTAACCACTATTGTATAGCTATTAACCACTCTGGTATAGCCATTAACCACTTTGCTTTGAAAGTCAATGGAGACAGGGATATTTTGATCTTTTTTCCTTAAAATTTTTTATTGCAAATTAAGAACAATCCCTTTTATGTCCTTTTATATATTTGAGGTACATTTTTTTCCTTTTGATATTCAATGGGTATTTATTTAGAATTTTCCCAAACACAAATGGTTTGAATAAAAATAAGGTATCCAGATATATAAATAATTTTATTGTACCAATATCTTTACCACCTTTTCTAGTAAAATAATGAAATAAGAGAAGTATTTAAATATGCCGTCGGCGTCCAACAAGAAAATCTCCTTTCATCGAAAAAAAGATCTCTATTTCATAGAGATAAATATTTTTAATTAAAAAAATGCTAGGTTAAAACAAAATCTTCAACTCCCCACAGATCTGCCTCCTCTCCACCCTGCGCCTCTCGCCTCTCAGTTGTCTTTATTTACTAATTTACCATTCACCATACTAAATTTATAATTTTGACTAAAATTGTACTAATAGCTTAAGAGGTTTTTCTTTCTATCTGGCTTGAAGAGCTTTTTCTTCTTGATATTTTTTCTCCTAAAAATATATTTGTTCTATATTTTTATCCTTTTTGGACAAATTTTAGTTAACTGTTTTGATATGCAAGCAAAAAAGTTTATTGATTTTGAATAAATGCATACAAAATGAATGTGTTTAAATGCTTGTAAAAAATTGTCTAAAAATGTAATCCATTTATACAATATTTTAAATTAAAATGTATACTTGTATTTCAAATATATTTTTAGCAATTTAAAAAAATCTAAATAATTTTTTTAATAAATCTCATGAAAAATTAAAAATTTATTAAATTTTATTATTAAACTCTTTAAAATTATGTATATTATTTTTAATTTTTATGAGATTAAGGAATAATCCCCACAAATTCATATGCACATAGACTCCCACAATCCTAAACAATGCGGATTATTCCATTTGAATACAACGGCGTATAGCAACTCCAATAGTTATGGTGAATTCATTATTTAAAAATAAATATGGAATTAAAGCAACTATTGGAATAATTTTTCAAATACACACTCCCAATAAAAATGAAGAGAAACAAATATAATTGTGTTTCCCATTCTCTATATTTTTCACTGCTTCCAGCAAGAGAGCCCTGATGGAAAATCAGCATTAACAAGTAAAGAGAAAGGGAAAAAAAAAGAAAAAAGAGAAACAATTTAATTACATCAATAGTAATGGCAGAACAAGGTTGAGCCTAGTGATGCTTTTTTTATGTTGTCTTTTTATTTTTTCTGTTTTTTATAGCACCACTTAGCTAAAATTAAACCTCATTATGTTGTTATAATGAATTATGATGCCAACGTAATATCACATATGGGAACCTATGAATTCTTAGACTAATTTATCAAATGAAACAAAACCGATGATAAGTCCTTCTTCCCATCCTAAATGTAGGTCATTTAATTAATTTAATTGGATTGATTAAATAATTTAGTTAAGTTAATTAACATAACATAATTTTTCTAAAACACTCCATCCATTTTTCTAAATCTCATTCATTTTTCTTATTTAATTATTATTGAACAAGTATTAATGGAAGTGATTTGGGAAAATATTGACAAAAATTAGAAATATAAAGTATATTTAGAACCAAGATCAACTCTCTAATGATTCGACATAACAATGAAAAACCTTAATTCCTCTTTTGTACATCATCTTCCGGCGCCCTTCCCTTGAGTTTCCTCTCCTTACAAATGTCATCATTTTGGGCTAATGGCCCTACTATTATTGTGACGTCAATTTAATTGGGTCTTATGCTTTAGCTTATTGGGTCAAACTGTATTAAACTTTTAGGCCCAATTAAGATTTTAATCCAATACTATTTTTAAAAATTTCCTTGACGAATTTTCACCTATAATACGTCAAATAGGCCAATATAACGAATAAATTTTCCCTATTTTTTCTAAGTATTTTTTATTTTTTTCGGTAAACTTTCCATAATTACGATTGGGTCCCTATACACCTTTCAACTTCTTTTTCTAACTTGGACCTTTCTTCTTTTTTCATTCAACGCCCCATTCCTTTACATTTTAGCTTTAGCCCTTAGAACTATATTAAACTCTTAACTTAAGCAAATTTGGTTTGACTCATTCCCAAAGATATTGTTCTCAGATAGAATGTGACAACTCTGCAGGGTTAATTAATCAAATGAATCCTTTCCAATCTTTCATCTTAGTATACATACACTAAAGCTTCATCAATCTTAAACAATGTCAGACTCTTCTTTTCACACAATAACTAAAGTATTGTTCATGTAAGAAGAAACATTACCAATAATTACCATCCCATTCTAGTGTCCATGAACTCTACTGTGGTTCAAAACAATGTGGCCATCATTCATTTTCCAGCAAAAACGACTAATCAAAATAAGCATAGCATATCAGTCCAAAAATCATAATTCAATAATGATTATTTAAATGATAAATGATAGTGAAGTCTGGACAATTGCTTACAAAATAAATGGTTACTTCTGAATAGATAATTAAACCAGAAAGCATCACCTACTAATCATAATATGGTTATATTTAACCAAAGTGAGCAAGTTGAGACAATAGTGGAAGTAAATTACCACCGATTCACTTATTTTACACTTTAAAAATGTAATATCTCCTATCTTTTATATAAAATCTAATTTGTCCTGTCTACTTTGTAGTGTAATTTTACATTACAAAGTATATCTTATGCTATGGACTAGATACTCCCCCCAGTCCTATCTATAAGAGTCCAACCGTCAAAATATGCTTCTTAAGAAAACATGTGAAAGTTATTAAATGTGTCTGGAATATACATTTTTTTTCAATATTACTCTTATATATGATGTGTCTATTAAGAGAAAGAAATATATGAGCATTAATAAATATAAAAGAGAATTAGAGGCAAAATAAGAAAAAAACGCATTATATAATGAAAGAATACAAGGTGAGCTATTATATTTTGGACCAAACCAATTCAAATTTTAATCTCTTATAATAAGAATTGGAGAGAGTAATATTTAATCATCTAGCTAATTGTAAACTACCGTATATCCACAATGTAATGCAACAGATGCATCTTAATAATCCTATAGCTTGAGGAACATATTATAATTCACTTTAATGACCCTAGTCATGCACAAATCAAAGACTCGGTGATTTTAATTATCAAATCACACACACGCACTACTACAAAACAGACTTTTCACGTCACCAATTAACGTCACATAATTATAAAAGTGACATGGAAAAAAAAACGCGGTGGCATTGTTGTAATTAAGTTGAAAGTTTCAACGTCACACTTTAAATATGTGTGACGTTGTATGTTAAAAAACGAAAAAAAAAAATTGCTGTGACTTTCAACGTCACACTTAATTTAAGTGCGAAGTTGAAAGTCACAGCAATTTTTTTAAAAAAAATTCGTGACTTTCAACGTCACACTTAATTTAAGTGTGACGTTGAAAGTCACACTTAATTTAAGTGTGACGTTGAAAGTCACAGAATGTTTTTTAAAAAAATTCATGACTTTCAACGTCACACTTAAATTAAGTGTGATGTTGAAAGTCACAGAAATTTTTTTTCATTTTTTTAAAAAAAATTGTGACTTTCAACGTCACACTTAATTTAAGTGTGACGTTGAAAGTCACAACAATTTTTTTTTTATTTTTTTTTTAAAAAAATTCGTTACTTTCAACGTCACACTTAATTTAAGTGTGACGTTGAAAGTCACAGAAATTTTTTTTTTCATTTTTCTGGAAACGACGTCACACACTATATAGTGTGACGTCGTTTCTTTTGAAACCACGTCACACATATCAATTGTGTGACGTCGTTTCATGAAACAACGTCACACAATTGATATGTGTGACGTGGTATACTAAACGACGTCACACATATATAATGTGTGACGTCGTTTATCAGCCCCCCTCATTTTATTTTCATTTTGCGCCCCCAGCTCACACCTTCCCCCGCCCTCAGTTCCCAAAAACCCCAAGCTACCCCAAACCCCGCGTCCCCAGCTCCGCCAAACCCCTCTACAAACCTCTCACCTCTTCTCCCTTCTCCATTTCCATTTTTCAATTCCTCTTCCACTATCTTGTTCTGGTCTGAGCTTCAACAGCACATGCATCTTCTTCCTTCTTCCTCCATTTTGTTCGGCATTCCCTGTCTTCTCCCATCTTCATATTCTCATTTTAGGTTTGTTTGAGTGGAAGAGGTTCGATTAATTTGGAGGTTTTGGCTGTTCTTCAAGTTTCTCCAATCCCGTGGCTTCGATCTCGATTTCAAGCTCGCTGATGACCCCAAGATTTCTCTCCAAAGATACGGCTTGATTCTGCTCTGCCCCACCATCGAACGTAATGTTTTTTTTTTCTTTTCCCTTTTGATCTGAATTCCTGTTGCTAATTTGGATAATGAGATTCAAGAACACTCTTAACCTTCGCAATTTCAAACTCTCTTGTCCTCCTTGTGTTTGTGATTGCCCTCCTCCTTTATCCCTCCTCCAGATTGCTCCCGGTAAAGCCCTTTTCCTCTTCCAATTTCTCAATTTGTCCTTATGGGTTTATGTTGATTTGTGATATGTTGTTCTTTAATCTGGTTTCTGAGATGTGGGTCGGTTGACCTCATTCTGAAATCTTTCTTTTATAAAAAAAATTGATTTGGAGTTTGGCTTTTTTAGCCTTTAGTGATGCTTTATTGGTCGCTCATGAATGAAGCTTATGGTTCTTCACATTTTCATTAAAACGCGTGGTTTACTATACGACTTCATTGTCCCTTCGTTTTTCTAAGCAATTAACTAGGTATGGGCTTTAAATGGAATGTATTGAGGTAAAGTGTAAACTTGGGCTCGTTTTGCGTGACTTATAACAGTTTTATATATGTGAAAAGTTATTTTTACGTGCAGTTTTATGTGAGGAAACATGTTTATGCTGGTTTAGGGAAACTTGCACTCATTTTGCTGAAATTTACAAACTTTTGCAAATATGCAGGTTTTAGAGGATCCATTGATGCAGCTGCTATTTTGACGAATCCGGCCGATAGCAGAGAACGACGCATCACAGTGGTGTGGCACGGCGAAGACGTACAAGGAGTTTAGGGTAGCCTTTGGTAAGTTTTTCCCTCCATCTTCCTCCTCTTTTAGCTGACTTAAGTAAGCTTTGGGGGAGGTCTATTTGAAAGCTGGGGTTTTTGGACAATGTGGGGAGTAATTTCGAGTGGGGAGTTCATTTTGGTTGAATTTCTTCAAGACCCCCAAATTCTTCACTGTTGCCACTGTATGCCGGGTTTCAGGGTGGAAAATTAATGGAAACTTTGATTAAATTTGAGAAAGAGCAAGATTGGGATAAGGGATAAGTTTCGATGTTGAATTTTGCTGTGTTCTTGGTTGTTCAATTTTTCCTGTTGGAGCTGAAAATCTGTTCTTCTTTCCCGGTGGTAATTGTGCTATTAAACAAACTTTGTATGTCAGGAATTTTAATGAATGTAAATTGGGTTTTACATTACTAGAAAGATGGGAGATATTTGTGTACTTTTATTCACTTGTGAATGGAGGTTTTCTAGTAGGCAATGAGTTCAATCCCTTGACTTTTGCTAGCTAACTTTAAAATTTTAAGTCATAGGCATGAACATGCAAATGTTAAAGTTTGGAGTGGGCATGTTGTATATTTTCCAAACATGGATTACTTAGGCTTTGAGTGTGCATGATTATTTATGTTTGGAGTTTCTGTTTATCCAAATGAATGTTGATTTAGCTTCATTTAGAACTTTGAGTGTTCAAGGTTTAAATGAATGGGGTATGTAAAGGGTGCAAGGATTAAATAATTTGTATCATCTCCTTTTTTCTTGCTCGGGCTTCTATCCATGTAAAACCATATGGGTTTTTTTTTTCACTGATTGAAGTTGATATTATGTAGGAGATAACTTCTTAAAGATTGCTAGTGTTACCTCCACAATTGGGGCTCTTTGTGCAAAATATTTTGACGTCGCAGGCACCGCCACTCCTCTGATTCATATTCCTCCTCTTACATACTTCGATTGAATTTGGTACAATTTCACCTCTTGTTTCGTAAGGTCTAGTCTTAGTTAAATGGATTTTGCGTTTGCTGATAGGTCTGTTGGGATATTTGTCTTTAATGCTCATAATGTTGCTGTTGCTCTGTTATTTACAATGGATTTGGTGTGTTTGCTGTCATTGAATTAGTAATTGTATGATTTTGTATTTACTGAAATGAAATTGGATTGTAAATGTAATTTTGGATGTCACATTTACAAGAGGAAGCTCTGCCAATTTTTTTAAAAAATTTGCATGAAGTGAAGTTAATTGCATAGCATGCCAATTTCTTCATAATGTAGTGAGATAAACTTGACTAGCTTGTTGGAAATGGCATAGGTTTAATAGAATAATGGATCGTAGTTGGATGCATACATTAAGAACCACTAAAGAGTATCATATGGGTGTGGAAGAATTTATTGAATTTGCCAAGAGAAACGTGCCTAGTAAGAATTGCATGTATCTTTGCCCTTATGTGAATTGTGCAAATGCTTATCGTAAGAGCGTTGATGATATAAGGGATCACCTTCTTTGCGATGGGATCAATCTCCGTTATAAGAAGTGGCTTTGGCATGGGGAATTGGGAAGTACCGTACATGCAGGCCCGTCACAAAATGTAGAAGCAGCGGTGGATGATGTTTGTGATGATGGAATGGACGCATGATCAATGACATTGGGGCGGAGTCGTTTTCTGTGGTACATGAGTTTGACAAGTTGCGGAGTGATGCAGAGACACCGTTGTTCCCGGGGTGTACTAAGTATACTCGGTTGACTGGCGTCCTGAAATTGTTGAAAATAAAGACAGAAAATGGGTGGGCGGACGCGGGTTTATCACAGATGCTTGAAGCTTTGAGTGATATGTTCCCGGCAGGTAATGTGCTTCCGAAGCATATGTACGAGGCTAAAAAAGTTCTAAGGAAGATGGGCATGGACTATAAGAAGATACATGATTGCCCTAATGATTGTGTGTTATACAGGAAAGAGTATGAAGGCCTAAAAGAGTGTCCAATATGTAATACTCCGAGGTACAAGTCGAGGAAGGATGCCGTTGGTGATGATGATGGATCAAAGAAAGGGGTACCTTTGAAGGTAATGTGGTACCTTCCAATTGTGCCACGGTTTAAACGCTTGTTTGCAAATGAGGCAGAAGCAAAGAAACTGAGGTGGAATTGTGATGAGAAAATCTCCGATGGAAGATATCTCCGGCACCCTGCTGATTCTCCTCAATGGAAGAAGATAGATTCCATGTTTCCTGAATTTGGTGGTGAGCCGAGGAACCTTCGTCTCGGACTGTGTAGCACACATAGTGCTTGGCCTGTTTTGTTGGTCATTTACAACTTGCCGCCTTGGTTGTGCACGAAGCGCAAGTATGTGATGATGTCAATGATGATTTCGGGTCCGAAACAGCCTGGTAACGATATCGATGTCTACTTGGCACCTTTGATTGAGGACTTGAAGATGTTGTGGGAGGAAGGCGTAGATGTGTTTGATGCGTACAGGCAGAAGACATTCAAGTTGTGAGCTATGTTGTTTACCACAATAAATGACTTCCCTGCATATGGCAATCTTTCTGGTTACAGTGTGAAGGGTTATATGGCATGCCCTATATGTGAGTCTGACACACACTGCCACCATCTCAAACATGGAAGAAAAACCGTCTACCTCGGTCATAGGAGGTTTCTTGATCGGTTCCATCCTTACCGTAGACTAAAGAAGTATTTTAATGGCTCATCAACCGGGGATGAAGTTTACCGTTGTGTTGAGAATGTCAGTATGGTATTCGATAAGAAACAGAAGCCAAAGACCGGTTCTGAAAAGATCATTTGGAAAAAAAGGTCAATCTTCTTTGATCTACCTTATTGGCGATATCTCGATGTAAGGCACAGTATTGATGTAATGCATGTGGAGAAACATGTTGGTGATAGTCTTGTTGGGACATTGTTGCACATACAGGGGAAGACAAAGGATGGACTCAATGCTCGATTAGACTTGGTTGGAATGGGCATAAGACCACGGTTGCATCCTATAGTCAGTGAAAATGGCAAGAGGGTTTATATGAAACCTGCTGCTCATACACTTTCGAAACAGGAGAAAAAAAGTTTGTGTGAGTGTTTGAGTGTGATCAAGGTTCCACAGGGTTATTCTTCTAATGTTAGCAGACTTGTGTCTATGAATGATTTGAAGTTGGTGGGAATGAAGTCACATGATTACCATGTATTGATACAACAATTCTTACCAATTGCTATAAGAGGCATTATGCAAGATGATGTCATGAAGACTATAGCAAGACTGTGTATGTTTTTCAATGCGATATGCATCAAAGTCATCGACACTGAAAAGCTAGACGAGTTGGAAAATAAGGGTTACATTATATTGTGCCAATTAGAGATGCACTTTGCTCCAGCCTTTTTCGATATTATGGTGCACTTGATTATTCATTTGGTAAGGGAGATAAGGCTCTGTGGCCCTGTTTATCTAAGGTGGATGTACCTTTTGAGCAATTCATGAAAGTCTTAAAAGGGTATTCCAAGAACCCACACCGACCTGAGGCATCAATTGTTGAAAGATACTTAGTTGAGGAGGCAATGGATTTTTGCAAATCATATCTAAAAGGGGTTGAGGAAAACCCACGACATGAAGATGGGATCGGTAAGGGGGTACGGGGCGTCAAAGTAAAGACTATGTGCCGTGAAGAGGTGTTACAAGCACACCTATACATCTTGAATAATATGGAAGAAGTGCAGCCTTATTTGGACGAGCATAAGAGGATCCTGAAAGAAAAGAACCCGAAAAAGAGTGACATGCAGATTTCTAACGAGCATAATAGGACATTCATTGGGTGGTTCAAGGAGAATGTTGAAAAGGAGACCGGTGGGCTGGATACAATAAGATGGTTAGCCGGAGGGCCGCGTTTTGAGGTTGTTACATGGGGCTCTTTTGACATAAATGGTTATTCTTTCTACACTAAGGCTCAGGACAACAACACCACCATGCAAAACAGTGGCGTGATGGTGGTAGCCGAAGAGATGCACTTCTCCAGTTCGGAAGATAAAAACCCAAGATTGGCTTCCATGGCATATTATGGGGTAATTGAAGAAATTTGGGAAGTTAGTTACACCAAGTTCAAGGTTCCAATCTTCAAATGCAAGTGGGTTAACAATAGCGCAGTTGTGATTGAACCCCACACTGGCATGATCTCAATTGATCTTCACAAGGTTGGGTACAGAGATGAGCCCTTTATTTTAGCAAGTCACGCAAAACAAGTGTTTTATGTAACGGATCCCACAAATAAGCAATTGTCCATAGTCTTGCAAAGTAAAAAGCAAAAAGATCGTGCTCCCACTTTAGATCTTGATGAGATACCACCTTTGTGCGCAATTCCACCTGAACCAAGTGAATCAGAATTGATAGATGATGACGACCAATTTGCCTCTAGAAATGATCATTGTGAGGGGATATGGGATAACACCTAAAGTGAGAATCTTTTTGAATTATAATGTATTAAGTATTATTGTTTTTGTGAAAGTTGTTGCCTTGTAATGACTCATCACATCTTTGATTTGTTAACAGGTACATCATGGCGGATGATTCTAACAATCAACAACAAAAAACAATCCCCCTCGAAAAAAGGGAAGAGGTCTGACGAAGCCCAAAGACATTATTTTCCGTCACGGGACAAATGTTCAGCCTATCCGTGTGGAATTTGACGAGGACATGAATCCTATTGGAGAGATTGGCGTGAATTTCGTGAGCTACGTCAGTTTTGTGGCAAGGAACCGAGTAAGCATCTTGGTTGACGATTGGAGGGAAGTCCATAAAGACATTAAGGATCAATGTTGGTCAGATATCTTGGTATGTTTTATCATTATTTATCTGTTTGTTCCTAATATGCATGTATTTGTTTTTTTAGTTAACTCAACTGATGTGTCTTTTATTCTTATTTTTCTTTGCAGCAAAACTTCGACGTCCCAAACACCCAATCATTCAAGGATTTTTGGTTGAATGAATCGCGCAAGATATGGAAGGGTTTTAAGAATAACCTAACCAGAGACTACATCCGGGGGGACAAGATGGGTCAAGATCCCTGTCAGACCTATCCCTCTATTGACCCGGAGACTTGGAAGACCTTTGTTAAGAAACGGCTAGACCAAAAGTTCCAGGTGTGTATAGGTTATAAATAGTTCTTTAACTTTGCTTTAAAACTGAATTTTGAGCACATTATATTAATTAACTAACTTAGTTTTATTTTCATAGGAGAATAGCCAAAAACAAAAGGAGCGAGAAGAAAAGAATATTTACAAGCACACAATGTCTCGGGGGGGTTACAAGTGGGTCGAGAAAAAGTTGATTAAGAAACAAATTGCAGAAATGGAGGAAGCAGCACAGACCGATCCTACTGCTGTTCTACAGCCTCCGCCGCCCATCTCACGTCATACGAAATGGGCTGAGGGAAGGAAGTCTAAAGAAGGAAAATTTGTTAATCTGGAGGTTGAAGCAGTTGCAAAGAGGATTGTAAGTATTTTACTTGGTTGTTTATTCCTTTAACTTGTGGTTTTATAGCACATTACAACTTAAGATTTTTTCGGTCATTGCAGGAAGAACTTGAGCAGCAGACCACCCAAGGGTCCTTCACACCTTCTGGGAGGATGAACATCCTGGCCACGGCAATTGGGAAGCCCGATCACCCCGGCTGGGTACTAGGGGAGCCCAGGATTGTAGGGTTTACCAAGTATTTCGGCCATGGATCTCAATCCACCCGCACAGATTCTACTGAGGAGATATTGGCTAAGGTTCGGGCAGAGATGGAGGCCCAGTTGGAGGAGCGGGTTGCTTTATCCGAGCAGCAGATGAAAGCACAGTTCGATGGGCAGCTAGCCGCGAAGGTCCAGGAAGCTCTTTCGGGTTATATGGGGGAGCAGATCTGAGCACAGATTAAGGCACAGGTCAGAGCGTCTACCATGCAGCTTGGACTTGAAAGAGGCAATCGCACAAGAGGGGGGTGAATTGTGCTTTCGAAAAATTACAAACAAATTAAAACAACACAATCTTTTATACTGGTTCGGCCAACACTGCTTACTTCCAGTTCTCCAACACCTCGTTGGGTTCCACTAACCACAGGTTTTATAACACAGGTTCACCTGTCAACCTTTACAGAGTTTTAGAATCTCTCTAAACACTCCCCCTTACTAGCTGTAAGGAAATATCCCTATTCTAAAGCACTAAGCTTTCAGAACAACCTCAAACAGTAGAGGATTTCAATAAATATGTTCACTTAATGAACTGATTTTGATAAACACTTAAGTACAGATAAATTCTAAAACAATAAATACAGAAAACAGAGAGCAATGAATGAGTATGTGAATATTCTTGTTTTTCGTCGTTCTTCAATAAATGCTCAAGTTCTGTATTTACATCTCTTCTCAGATTTTGCCCTAGCGGTCAATCTTCAAGAAGCCGTTTGAATTTAGTCGTTGGGAGCTCATAGCCGTTGGCATTTAATGCAGCTTCTTCATCGGGCTTAACTTTCTGCTCTAGCTTCAACTACTTCTTGCGTAGGGTGAGCTAGGAGAGAGATAGACTTAGTGTTCTGAGCATCTGTACGAATTGTACTTTCTGGCAGCTTTTTCAGTAGCGCTAGGTTGATCTGCTATCGCTAGCTCCATAGTGTGAGTTCTGCACTTAAACTGTTAGCTGAACAAATAATCATTTAAGGTATAGAGAATGCTATCGCGAACTTAGTCTATTAGCTCAAGGAGATAAAGACAATATAAGGTATTTCAAAGCATTCTATATCGATAGGCAAGAGTATTATCGATAGCATATTCTTTTAGCTCTGTTCAGAATACTAGCTATATCATATCAGCATATATTCTTCTATCGATTGCTAATCCCTTATCGCTAGTTACTTGATTGCTCATTAGCTTTAAGGATACTGGGATGATTATTCAAGAGTATTTCAGGGTATCTTATTATCGATAGCTAAATGTGTTAGTGCTAGTAACTTTGTTGCCACTAAGCTCATTTGTTCTCAGGTACTAGCTATCTGAATGATTATTATCTGAAGTACTTTTGTTATCGATAGCTTAACCTGTTATCGCTAGCTGATTCCATTTGCTTAGAGACTTGGTTTACTTTTCTGTTAGTTATATTTATCCATGTTATCAATGGGCTTCTAGCGATAGAATACTCTCTAGCGATAGATATTAACATTGTTATTACTAAGTCTTCATTTGCTATGGTTCTGTCTATTAGCTATGGAGTTTCACTTAGCGATAGAGATATTCATTCTCATTGTTCTGCTAAGTTTCTATTTGCTATATTTGAATCTTTCATATATCTTTTACTCTTGCAATGGTGATCTGTTACCTATCAGATTTTATTCGTTTAATTCAGAGGTAACTTACACTTATGTTTTCCCTGGGTTAGTCTTCATCAAAACTTAAGATTCTAACAGGACTGTCATCAAATTCTTCTCAACAAAGACAGCAGGTTTGACCATCTCCTATATATGTTAATTACCGAATTATGGGTTTATCAATTAGGCTTACTCTGTATATTCCCATCTCCTGTAGGAGTCCTCTGCTACCGGCGGTCCAAGCGGCAAAGACAGCTGCAATTAGACTGTGCCGTTAGGATCAATTCGTGAGAATGAATCAAATCCCACACCAGACAATGACCCTAAAGTTGGAGTATAGTGTTATCTCCATCTCGATTTTCCTCGCCTGCACCCGGTCGCAGAAGCTTGCCAGTTCCCGAACGCCTCCTTCATACATAATAAGCTTATTGGGGAGGACCAAGTGAATGTGTCTGTTACAAATATCCTAAATGATGAGGGGGGACAGATGTACCCTTTCCCCATAATGAAGTCACCAAACTATACGAGGTGATCGGGGCATTCATCCTGTGGCCTAGACAACTTGTACACAACACTCCACAAAAGGCGCCGATTGATGTGGTATGTACACTTAACTTTTGAGACTCCTTGTTTCATATATTACAGTTTGTAAAAATATATAACATTGGTTTTTTCATCGCCCGCAGTTCATTTCAGATGAATATCCTTCTTTCCAACTCTTGCGGGAGATGCAGCCAACTTTGCACTCCACAACCATTAAGATGCCTCCAAGAGTAGTCAGTCTGTATCATTCATATGATTTTCTACTTGATGGTGACAAAGATATCATGGAGTTTTTGACGATGGAAGAAATTGACCTCGCCTGGCTCGAATTAGCGACTTTGTAAATGACTGTTACTTTTTATGTCTGTGCAATATTTTTACGTCTATCCTTTTATAATTTCAATCATTTTACGATAGGTACTTCCACCAGTTGTGCAACCAATTAGGCAAGGGACAATACAGATTCTTTAGTCCAATGGCCTTGGTGAGGAGAGATGATTTTAAAACCGACAAGGCTAAGCTGGAGTATGAGGACGAGATGCGGGCTTATGTCATATATCAAATATCAGCGAATCGGGGATCTGTCTATTTTGCGCCTATTCTTCAAGAGTAAGTGTGATTATTACCTTTTGCCAACTTTTCATTATTTGCACGTTTACAAATGTTATGTTTCTGTGTGGACAAATATTCTTAATGTCTTTCAGTAAACACTGGTCATTAGCTGTCGTTTGCCCCACACAACATCGTCTGGTTTGGTTTGACCCATTGAGATATAATATAACCTCATATTATAAAACCCTCTTATCTAAGTAAGTACTTTTAATGACTTTTTACTTTGGGCTACATAAATTATTTTCATGTATATGTGCTAATTTTAGTTCTATTTTAGGGGCATTCAACAACGGCATTTTGCATCAGAAACCGGTGAAATGGATGATGCCATCGTGACACAAAGACCTAAAGTAACTACCTTTAATTTAAATTCCTTCAATGTTAGTCAATTGAGATATTATTTACTTTGTTATTAATTTATACTATTTCTTGTGATTTATAAAGTGCCCCCAGCAACCGACGAATAAGGAGTGTGGGTATTACGTCATGAAGTATATGTGTGACATTATTGAGAGTGATCGTACCGGATCCTTGACACAGGTATAAATTAAATTCTTATCTATAGCTTGATACAATCATTACATAAATATATGATTTATTTATCTAACTTTGCAGTAATCATAGCATCCATTATTATTGCAGTTTTATGATGGAAACAACTCATTTGAAGACAAAGACCTTGATTCACTTCGTGACCATATTGCTCAATTTTTTCTTTCATTTGTGGTTGGTTAAAAAGTGATCATTGTATAAAATACTTTGTTGTGTAAACATGGAATTTTGTGTGTGTATATATATGTTTAGTTTGATTTAGTTATAATATAGCTATGTATACATGTTGTGTGAATAATGTATATTGTTGATCTGCATTATATCTATTTTTGTGACATTTGCAATGAATACAGATTGGGAAACCAAAAGAAGTTAATTAAACCATCGTTTTTTTTAAAAAAAAAACTAACCACGTCACATTTTACAAATTTGTGACGTGGTTTCAGGAAACCTTGTCACACATTACACAATATGTGACGTGGAATTGGTAATGTATGACGTGGTTTCTCCAGAAACCACGTCACACATTTATAAAATGTGATGTGGTTTCTTGAAACCACGTCACAAATTTGTAAAATGTGACGTGGTTTCTCTGTTATATCTTTATCAATATAATCTAATTTTGGACAAACCACGTCACAATTTTTGTAATTTGTGACGTGAAAAATATGACTTTTCACGTCACTTTTTGGTGTGACTTTAAAAGTCCAGTTTTCCACGTCACTTGAATTTATGTCACACCAAAAAGTGACGTGAAAAGTCCAAAATTTGTGACGTGAAAACCCTGTTTTGTAGTAGTAACGCTATCTTATCCAAGTTTTTTCACCTAATGGTGTGAAAGGGGAAAACCCCGAGAAAGATCAAATTAACATTGAGGAATGAAGGCAAAGTTGAGAATAATAAAAATTAAAAAGTAAACGAGGGAGATGACAACTCACTGAAGATTGGCAGTGGGAGTGAGTGGCGAGATACCGGCAAAAATAGATTAAGTATGAAAAAGGAAATTAATGTTTTTTTGCCACATAAAGAAAAGATCGTCAATTATATAACCATGTATCATATAAGGTTGGTTTAACATAGAATTGTGAAAGTAAATTCATATAAGATCAATTTAATCACAAAAAATAAGAGGTCCTTTGTTCAAAGTATCAAGTTGTTACTGGGCCCATTATGGCTCAAAGTCTTTTAAAATCATGAAAACAAGACTTTTTGTAGAGGTGGGAAAGCCTGCAAACAAAAAAACCTCAATTTTGATCCAATTTAAAAACTCATGTGTATTTTTGGTCCCAAAAAAATATTTGGTGCTGGATAAACTTTTAACAAAATCATATGTGCATTTTTTACCCTTAACCCTTTAACATTAAAACAAATTCTCAACTATACTTCTTACACTTTATGATGGAGACGGTAATAAGCAGTCATGGTCGTCAACAACAACAATAGATATAGATATTTTTCCGACAGGAAATCAAGATTTCATTAAACCTAAACGAACATCAATACAATAGTTATTATCCAATAACCAGTATATCTAAAATGAATTCCAAACAGTTGGCAAAAAAAAAAAAAAAGAATTTCAAGCAACCCATTCTAATACTCCCTCAGATAGGATACCAAATGTAGCATATGTTTATCTAATTTAATTAGATTAAAGATATTAGTTAAGTTAATGCATTTTCTTAAAATATTTTAATCATTTTTCTTTGGGTTAAGGGTCAAAAATACACATATGATTTTGTTAAAAGTTTATCCAGCACCAAATATTTTTTTGGGACCAAAAATACACATGAGTTTTTAAATTGGATCAAAAGTCACATTTAAAGTTATATTAAAAAAATGCTTGGTGCTGGATGAACCTTTTTACAAAATCACATATGTATTTTTTACCCTAATTTAACTGTAGATGTGTATTTTGGATCCAATTTGAAAAGTCATGTGTATTTTTGGTCTAAAAAATAACATTTGGTGCTGAATGAACTTTTGACAAAATCACATATATATTTTTGACCCTTAACCCTTTTTCTTAACTATCAAATTTTCTCCTGCTTAATTTGCAAAAATGACAAAAATTAAATATATCTCTTACGTTTAGGACTTGGATCAAGTACCTAATAGATCCCGATCCCTTGAGGGAGTTATTTCTTTAGGCTAGGTGGAGTTCTATATACACCTCAATTCAGCTGGACATGGCTTTTAACGAGAACTTTTGACAATCCAATCAACAAAGTTAATTACTTTTTTTTATGATACAAATAACTCAAGCAAAAACTACATAATAGAGTCCGACAAAAGTCACTAGCAACAAAACGTTCTTGGAAAATCACAATTCCTTGATGTAGTTATTTGGTTTGGTAAATTGTGATAACTTTAAATATCAAATCAAAACTGATTAACCGAAATATTTCGGATCATTTAATAATAGAAACAACCGATTTTTGATTTAAATATTATTTAGCAAATTTATTGTTATATCATATTTAAAATATTAAGGCATTTTGAGTTTAGTATTATAAATCATGAAAAATATATTATAATGTCCCAAAATATTATATAAGAGTCAATATTTTCTATTAAGTATAAATATATGATATAAATTTCAGTTTTAATTGAATTAATTTTTTTTATAACAAAACTGAAAGCCAAATTAACTAAACCGAAAATAGAATTGAATTTAGTTTGGTTCGATGGAAGAGTTTTTAATGGAGGTGGAACTAGAAATGGAAATAGAAGTGGAAGTGAGATTTAAAGTGTGTTTGATATGTTGATGGAAGTGAGATATACGTGTTAGTTTATATATGAATTTTTCTTATGAAAATACCAAAGTGTCGTTCCCTTTGAAAAAGAAAGGACCTCCTCCCTAAAACAACAACCGCCAGAGAACACCATCGGGCACCCCTTGCTTCATCGTCCCACCATTTCTTCTTACTCCATCTCCATTGCTGAAACCTCTATAAGCCAAAAATAAAACAAAAAAAAAAGAAGCAGCCACATAACAAATATAGATCTTGTTGAAGATCTCATCCATGTTGAAGACGGTGGGTAACCATGGAGGAAGCAAGTTCCGATGCTCTATTTGGTAGAAAGTTTGAGATCAATTGAGTTCTCTTTTGCACAAAAAGACAAGAACTACAAAACAAAGGAGGAAGAAATCACTGAAGGACTCGTTAAGAAGGTGGAGGAAAATGAGATTGGAAGATTGTTGCTTGTCTGCTTGTCGGCCGCATTGATAGACTTGCAACAATAAGCATGGCTGTTGGTTTCAAAGTTGGTCCTCCGACATCCTTCTCCGTAATGTCATCCTCGCTGTCAACAGACTTACTACAACAAGGGGGATGGAGGTGTTGTTGAGACTGAGGTTGAAGAGAAAGTTGACAAGCTAGATGCGCGAAGTTGTCAATTCCTAAAACACATGAGGGTATTATGGTTAATAAATTTCACTTCCATGGAAGTGTAGCCAGTTCCAATGAGGTCTGATGGAAGTGAGTTCCATCAATTTTAATAGAAGTGGGTTCCCTAGCAAAGTGACTTCCATTATACCAAACATGCAAGAATCCCAATCCCAATTCTACTTCCCACATCTTACTTCCATCCTACTAGATGGACTATTGCTTGTACCCTAACGGTATGATATCTCCTCGATCAGTGAAGACTACAAAAAAACCTCCATTTTGCGATGGAATTCTGTCGTAAAATCGAGTTTTCCGACGGAATTTTTTCCGTCAGAAATTCCATCGTCGCAAATAGATTTACAAATTTTAATAATATTATTTTATTTTTAAATTATTATTTTAATTTAAATTAAATATTAAAATATTATTACCGACGGAAATTTGCGACGGAATTTCCGTCGGTAATTTTTTTAAATATTTAAAAATTTTAAACTGCCACGTGTCGCTCTCTCATGCCACCACGTGTCCCTGCCCCACACCTCGCCACGTGTCGCTCCCACAGATTGCCTTCAATTTTGTCTTTGGAGATATTCGAACCCGCAACCTGTTGAGGCGTGTCTGACGCCTTAACCAGTTGAGCTTCGAGCACCTTGTGAAATTATTTGCAAACTATTATATTTACAATATTTAAACTCCCATTATTATAATTATACTTAATCTTAATATATTATGAAATATTTTATAATTATTAATATATAATTTACATATTAATAATTCTATTATTTTTTATAAATAATTTTTATATTCATATACAATCCATTATATTTAGTATTTTTATTTTATATTATTAAATTATAATTATTTTTCATTTTATTTTATGATATTTTTAAATAATTATTTTATTACATATATTATTAAATTATAATTATTTTTCGTTTTTATTACTAATATTTAATTATTTATTAAAAAATAAAATATTGTTTAATAAAAAATAAAAAATTAAATTTGGTAATAAATATATATCTATATACTTGTATATATATATTAATTTTTATTAAATATATTTTATTTATTTATAAAATATTTTTAAAAATAAATTAATATAATATTTTTTATTTTTTATTTTTTATTTATAAATTAAAATAAAAATTTATTTATAAAATAGTAATTCATTAAAGTTACCGACGGAATTTCCGTCTGTAATAATATTTTATTATATTATTTATAAATTAAAATAATAATTTATAAATAAAATAAAATAATTAGTTAAATTACCGACGGAAATTCCGTCTCAAATTTCCGTCTGTAATAATATTTTATTATTTAATTTTAATTAAAATAATAATTTATAAATAAAATAATATAATTAATTAAATTACCGACGGAATTTCTGTCGGTATTTATCGACGGAAAAAATTCCGTCGGTAATTTCGTCGGTAAATTTTCCGACTGAATTTCCGTCGGAAATTACCGACGGAATTTTTTCCGTCGCTAAATTCCGTCGCAAAATCATTGTTTTTTTGTAGTGGAAGGGTTACGTGTTCGATTCCATTTGTAACCTCATTGCATTAGTGTGCGCCTCTTTAAATTGTTTTTAAAAAAGAAATTGCATGGTCCCAAATGCCCATTTAATTTAATTCTCTCTGGTTCGAAAAAGGGGGAATTAATTAGAGGTCCCATATAAGGAACATAATTAAAACTAGGTTCTACAAAATCTCCAAATTGAAGTGAGATCCCAAGGAACTTTAATAAAATTATGTTTAAAGCCAAATTACCTTTTTACCCATACTTTCCCACTCATTCCCTTTCTCTTTTCTTCATCTTCTTCCCCATAATCAAGATCAGAATCAATCAGGTACCTCCCTCCATCTTCTTCCTCCACTACCATGGATCACATCTTTTAAATATTGATTTTATTTTGACGAAGACAGATGGCAGCAGTAATTGCCCGAAGAAATAGCAAAAATCAGAAAACTGAAGGAACAAAGAAGCATTAATAGAGTGGATGAAGCCATAAAAGTAAGAGCTAAAAGAATGGAATGAATCTCATTCCAAATGTTGAAGGATTGGAATAAGCCACAAGCACCACGAACTTATGTACCACTTGCACGAGCAGATTTTGAGACCAAATGTCATTTTGACAAATTGGGAGAGGAAAAGGGAGGAGGAGAAAGCAGGTTGACTGGGGTGGTGAATCTGTTCAAACCACTAGATTCATGTCTTAATGATGCTGACCACAACCCCACCCACCTAACGTCACTCATCTTCCTCATCACCGCTGCCATGGTTACAACCTTCTTCCTTCTCCGCCATGGTTATAACCTTCTTCCTTCTGTTCTTCTTCATCATTGATAAATCAATATTTTTATATATTTTATCCCACCTTATTCTATATTTTGGAAATAATTTTAGGCTATATTGGATGAATTAAGAAATATTTGAATAATTAGCTAATTTTAAGAAATAATGTAAATCTGAACTAATAATGAGATTACTGGGTTTAAAATTTGTCAATATTCTAATTGGTTATTTTTGTGATTGATAAATTATTTTCAAATATGTAAAATCACAATCTCATTTAATTCTTGTAGGTCAAGGAAGAGGAGACTAGAAGATCCTAAGGTGCAAAATGAGTCTTAGAAATTAAGGGGGATTTAATGGTTAAATTTTGATGGGTTAGTATAATCTTATTGGGCCCAAACTTTAGACCTAATTCTCTCACTCTCCAAAAAAGAAGGCTGCCGCTTATACAAAAGGAGGAGACGGAACGCTGAACACACACGATCAGAGACTGTTTTCTTCCATTCATCTCTTTTCTCATACCAATTCATCCCACCATCATCTCACGCCACTATTCACCAACCAATCCCATCAATTACTCCATTACCACACACGGCTCCAGATTACCAATCAATTAAAATTCATTCCTTCTCCCTGTACGCACAAATCCATTATTCCCATCAACTTCATTTAATGGCTGTGGAATTAAATACAAAATCAAGAGGAGAAGAGATCGTGATGGAAGCTTAAGCTAATTGGGAGACAACTTGGGAGGAGCATGGAGGAGACTAGAGCCTAGGTTTTGCACTTGAAGACTATAAGGGAGTGTTTTTCCTTTATCATTTTAATCCAAGACTTAGATTATTTAGTTTTAAATAATTTTGAGTTGTATTAATTGAGATTAATCTAATTCTAGATTAAATACTCATTTGTTCTTTGGGTTGGATTGATAATTGGATCTTATTTGTGCTTTATCGATTGTTGGATTTTATGTTTACAAACCCTTGCATTCGCGATTAAATTTACAATTAAGTTTTCATTATTAATTTAATTGTCACTGTGGTTTTTATTGCAAATTTGGGTTTCAATCACTTGATTGTTTGATTGAATGGTCGATTGTTTAATTGTTTAATTAGATAATCCGAAATATAATTTCCACAATTACTTGAATTAAATTGTTTTGGTTTTAATATATTTAATTAATTGACATTTAGTCCATTATGAGTTCTTTGGTGGATTAAGTGGTGTTGTGATGAGGGTTTCCCATGCAATACATAGTTGATTAGATATATTAATTCTTATATCGTGTATCTCCCTTTAGTCTAATTAATTTATTTAGGCTAAGAAAGTTGACTCCATGTGATTCCTAAGTTGTCTGCATTCATCATAATATAATCAAATAATCATTCATTTTCTTTGTTAATTATTAATTAGTTTCTTTGCTTAGGATTTTAACCTCTCTTTCTAAAAAAAACCCCAAATTGCATTTGCATTCATATCGGTTAGTTTCATTCTTATTTAGGATTTAGATTTGCATTCTAGTTTAGGTCCATTTTTCTCCATTTTTATCACCTAACTTTAATCCAAAAGAAAAACTCACAAATGGCTCCTTGGGAGAATAACCTAGGTTGCCACTAGATTGTATTATTAATTGGACCTAGTTTAATTGATTGCTTTAGCGACAAAAGCAAGGACATCAATCATCATCGTCCTCATCCCTCGACTTCCTCTTCAACTCCTTCAACGCCACCATCAATGGCACCAACCTCACTCTTATCAATGACACTCACATCATCCACACCCTCATCCGCATAACCAACTACTCCAACTAGTACTCCTTCGAAAGATATCCTTATACCCAACTACCATCTTCATGAAACCCACCTGCGATTCCTCCACCATTTCTTCCTTCTTCTCTTCATTCATTTTCTCCATTTTGCCCCAAATCTTCACTAGCCTAGGGTTCATCCTTGCCTTCGTCCTCACCACTACCATGTCTCCTGCAAGCCCTCTCGCCAACCAGTAGTTCAACCTCTTCACAAATGCCACACATCTAGTGGTTTGATCCATGAGGGTGGAGGAAGAAGATGGAGGGAGATACTTGCTTCTTTCTGAATTTGGTGGGGAAGAAGACAAAGAGGACAGAGAAAGGATACCAGTAGTTCAACCTCTTCACAAATGCCACACATTTTCTTAATAGTCCGTCCGTGCCTCCCTCTCTGAATAGTTGCTCCTCCACTAGTCTTCATCCACACCTGAAAAAACAATATCATAAAGTTATTAAAGCTGTGCTCCTCCCACCGTTAATTTATCCTCCAACTCATCAGTCAGATTAAGCAACTAAAAAATGGCATCAGTGAATTGAAAGCGCTAAAAGCCACAGAGAAACTCAGTGTTCTCGTCGCGATAGAAGCCGTTAACCCAAGAAAAGCCCAAGCTCCCACCGGCAATGGACTCAGAACAAGACCCCACAATGGTGGAGAGAAAAATCGTGAAGATGACAAAGACAATAATGCAGGTGAAGAGACGAAGAAGAAGCTTGATGATGATGTGAGAGACAACGGAAATGAAGGGTAATTTGGGTTGAAGGAGAAAAGAGAGAAATGAGAATTGGAGATTGGACGAGAACGATGTCGAAGGAGGGAGGAATAGCGAAGGGAAGAGAATGAGAGAGAGTGAAGTGCGAGGCTCACCATTGGAGGGAAAATCAATGGTGAAAGGCCAGCGGTTTCTGGGTAGAGGGAGGGGTTTCATGGGAAAAAAAGATGGGGAGGAGAGAGAATGGGGGGATTGAGAGAGAATGGGGTAAAATAGTAATTTGGTTCTAAATATAATTAGATCCAAGTCTCTTAGAACCTCACTTTAATTTTAGAATTTTGTGGGACTTGACTTTAAATATATTCCTTCCATCGGTCTTACAATTAATTTTCCCAAAATGGGAGGAAACATTTAGATTTATTGAACATAAAGTTAACAATCATAAAATTAATTTAACATTACGATAGAAGATTTGAAATATACATATTTATATATATATATATATATTAATATCTTTTTTTAACCTTAGGTAAAAATATGCTATTAAATGATTACCTCTCTGATCATTATTATCCTTATTATAAGAGGCAGTCAACCTGTTTACATATACCAACAAGATATGTTGGAATCATTTATTAGGGTAGGTTTATAGTTTTTTATTTTTATCATTACTCATTTATTAATTATTATACACATTTTCTCTCCCCTTCTTGCATTTACTAATATGCTAGAGTATCAACGGAAAACATGCATTTATTACTTTGACAATTTGACTTTTGTATGTTACCCCTTATATTTTTGACCAAAAAATTTATCATATTACCTCTTATAATAAGGGTTGGAGGAGTATTAGACTATTAGTTAATACGTACAATACCTCTTAAATTCAGCTTTATTTTGCACTTTATCCTATGGGCATCAATGGCATTGGGAAGCCATGAATTCCCTAAACTAAAGTAATCAGTTACTCGGATGTTGCATCTGCATTCAGTGCTCATCGGAGTGATGAGATATCATTTCTCATCACTGAAATGAAATATGGACCATCTAAAATTTGATATGGATGGTTTATATTCAAAATTTTTTAATTGACTACTTTTTAATGATAAATTTAGTTTTTTTATAAAATGATAGTTATAAGATTAACTTTATTGTTTATTTTGTATCCATTAAAATAAAAACTATTAAAAATATTAAAATAAATTGAATCAAATATATACCATTAAAATAAATCTGGATGGTCCAAATTAAAATGAGAAACCATTTGCACATCTTTTGATAAGCATTGAACGTGAATCCTCAGATGTTTGGTAATAAGATCCAGATTAGACGTTGATTGCCAGTTAATATATAAAAAATCTATAAATTCATGTATTTTAGCCTTTTTTTAATAATAAAAAAAACTGTTGTAAAGGAACTGTAGCGCCCTAAAATCAGGTCAAATGGGGTCGTCACCAAAATTTTTAAAATAGGATAATTTTGGAAAACCTGTTGAAAATTATAAATGGTCTTCTAAAACCAAGTAGGGTTCGGGAGTCGATTGTGCGTGGGGAAGGTGTTAGACACCCCACATCAACCGTTCATGATAACAATAACCCTAAGTTAATTATTTAAAAATAAACATGGCCTTTAATTTTATTTTAATTACCCACAAAAATATATTCACACAAAAAAAAAACAAAAACAAAATATTTATATAGTTGGACTTGATCTAGGATTTAGCCTAGGGCCTACGTACCCTTTAAAGGGATCAAAACCCACGTAATTCGGGGTAGAAATGCGTGTCATTTGGTTTGTGTTTTTTAGGAAAATGTTTATATATATAAAAAAATAATTTTTTTATTGGTTTGTATTTTTTATTTTGTGAAATAAGTTATTCTTTATAGAAAAGATTTTTGGGGAAAACTTTTCAAGATTAACGTTCCTGCGGAGATTCCTATAATCTCACAAGGAAAATTAATCATTTCTGCCTGCGGAGATTCTAAAAATTTCACACGGCATAAAAACCATTTGAAAGCAAAAATATATGTTTTAATTCAAAGATATTTTTTATACTTCTTTTCAATTTTTTTTTAAAAAATGTTAGCAAAGATAAGCATCATCCACATAATCAGTATATTATTTAAAAAATATATGCTTTTATCTCTCTTTTTCTTCTCCCCACTCTTTTCTACCTCTCTTTTTAGTCTCCAAAAGCCCCTCCTTTTTGAGCTATCTCTTACTCTCATTTTATAGGCACGACTAGGGTTTGATTCATTTATTACAATTTCATTTATTATTGTTGTCATTTGATTTTTTTTATTTATTATTTCTTCAATTCCCGTGTGAACAATCAAAATGAATCAATCATCATCAAAGTTGAAGTATAGACATTTCCCTTTTCATTTCATTTTTATTATATTTGTTATATTTTTTTTGTTGTTGAAATGCTTCCACTCTCATTTAACATTATATTCAAATTGGAATTTTTCCTTCTTTTTTTGAATTTTCGGTTAAATGCCCACATGCACACTTATTTAATATATTAAGATTGCAGTCATGCACACTCAATCATTCTCTTTTTGTTGCCAACCCCTTTTTCAAGAAAACAAAAATTCCTAATAAGGTTGCAATCAACATGCATTTTGTTTGGATCTTTTTTTTTCTTTGATAGTCAATCAACATTTATTTCTTGATTTGGTGGCCAATTAACACATTTGACTTTTCCTACAATTGAACTAATGGTAGCCTAAATTGCAAGAAAGGATAAAGAGATCTTATTTATTTATTTTTTTTGAGTGTGGAGTCCGGACAAAATATGCTGTTTATAGGAGCTACCGCAAAATACTTTTTTTTGTTCAGTTATTAAGACCTTTGCCTTTGGCAATTTGAACCATGCCCTAATTGGGCAGGGATTAAGACCAGAGAGCCATACACTTTCTAACAAAGTGGCAACTTAATGATATAAGCTTTTTTTTTAAAAAAAAAATTATGACAGCTTAAATTTTTTACATTGAAAAAAATTAGTGTAAAATATTATAGTACTGGGCTATTTAACATAATAGTAATGTACTTAACAACAAACTTTTTTGAGAAAAAAGAAACTACAATTACATATAATAGCATGCATTGACCGAGATATTTTAACGTCACAAAAAATCTGAAAAAAAATAAAATCTTATAAGTTTTTAACAAAAAATTAATTTATCAATCATTGTATAAAGATCACACAGAATTAATTACCAATGAGTTATGAAATGGTTTTAAAATTTTTTAACAATAATGGTTAAAACTATTAGAGATTATGTCGTAGCATGTCAAAGTTCTACAAATAAATTATGATGGACTCGAAGTTGTAGCCTTGTAGGCATTGAATTAAAATGGAATATAAACTATGAATTATAAAGACTGAAAGATTATGTTTTCCATTATAAATATTATAATGTGTGGATGTCTATAACATATGCTCTTTTAGGATTCCATCTCTTTGATAATGACATTATACTTTATGACTCATACATTGAAGGGTTTTTAGTACATATTCTCTAACACCCAATTGTACCATTATGTTGTGAACAATTCTCTTTTTTATTAATTTTAGATATTTAGATTAGTCTTCAGTGTTTGGAGGCTTATAATAGAGGCTATATACAGAGTACTGTAACACAATTGAATGAAAATACTCTTTCGCTTTCTCTCCAATTTTTTGTAGTACTATTCTCCTTTATATCTCTAACTTTTTTTTTATTTTCCCTCTTTTTTATATATAACACATTATTGGCATGAGTTTGCTCTAAAAATCCAAGGCATGTGTCTTGGGTAAATTGATTTGCTCATGTTAGTGTTAGTGTGTGTAATAGTGTTCTCTATTAGCTTCGTTTTATTCGATTATCCCACTTACTTAATTATCATTTGCAATTTTACTTTACTATATGTTATGCTATGTTTTCATTTTTATTTATTTACTATATTGTTCTTTTAATATTTATATTTTGTTATTTGATTTTATGTTATTCCTTTAGTCATCTAATGTCGTAATTTTATTACTCAAATTATGTTATTTATTTACGCTATTATTTTAATTTAGTTCATTATCTCACATTATACCATTTTATATTGTTGCCTACATTGTTGTACCATTATATGTTAAGTTTTATGTTTTTCCATATTATTTTTGTCTTCTTTTATTTATCCGATATTTTATTTTGTTATATATATTTCCTTATCTTTTCCATTGTTTATTGTTATGCTCACATCACTATAAGCTGGGATATATTCATATGCTGGCAAAAACAAAACAAAAAACAAAAAAAAAAAAAGGATATATACATGTGCGTTTTTATGTTACCTTTTAATTGTTTTATATTTTAACGTATGCTTTATTCTATCTTTCCTTCTATTGTTTATATTATTCGATATTCGATTACATCTATATATCTGTTTTCTTCATCTGACAAAATTATATATTGCATCATGGGCATTATTATATATATTCACTGATGACTCCCCAATTATAGTTAGATTTAAGATATCTTTTGATACATTTGGGGAGTCATTATAACTAAATAAAAGGGATTTAGTTGATATTTTGACAAGATCGATATTAATTTGGAGCATTATTTGGGGATTTTATTGTAAATAAATAAATATTTTAATTTTAAATAAAAATAGAAATAGTTAAATTTTGAATATTAAAAAAATAGAAAATTTAAAATATCTGAGAGCTCTCCTCATTGGTAGTTGCATTTTTTTTTAAAAAAATTATTTTGTTATTATCATTTTTTTGGTGAATCCCTTTTCTTTTATGAATAATTTCGATTTCTTTTTATTTTATTGCGTTTTATTTTAATTGTTTAATACTCCTTATCTTGTGGTAGTAAAAGGCAGTGTTTTGATTGAGAAAGGGAAGACCTAACGTTTTGCACAGTGGAGAGAGGCAGCCACCAATCTCGTACACACATATTCACCATTAAGCACTGTTGACAGTCTTCTTCCTCGTGGACAGCAGCGGAGAACCAGAGAGTGAGAGAAGAGAGAGGGAGGGAGAGAGTCGGCGGTGGCCGGAGTGAGGATGGAAGGAACTCCGGTGCTGTCGCTGATCGTCTTCTTCAAAGATAGGAATGGAGATGCGTTTGGACAGAAATAGCAAGCTGGGAGGCTGTCTTCGTTCTTCTTTCTTTCCTGACTAAAGCTCTGTTTCTGGTCTCTAATTTACAGATTGAGAATTGATTCTTGTTGAGACAGATTTGCTTGATGCTATATGTAGCTAATTTTATGAACTAATTTATTTGTATTTAATTTTAGTTTTGTTTACTTAATATTGTGTTGTTTGCCTACTTATGCTTGATCATCATTAGATATGAATTAGGGGGAAATTTTGATTTGCCTTGGAAGAGGATCTATACTGTAAATGTCTTAGTGGATGTGATTAGCATTTAATTAATTTAATTTAGCAAGTTTTGATGATATTTTGGTTTGTGATTAGAGTTTAATTAATGTAATTTAGCAACATTTGATAATATTTTGGTTTCTTCTTAAGGATTTTAGTGAGACCATGATGAAAATGGATAGGCGATAAATTACAATTTGAGATTAATTGAATTTGAGTCGAACTTAGATGAATGGAGAGTTTAAATTTAAGATTGAAAACTTATACATTTGTACATTAATTATTTATATATAATAATAAATTCGAAAAACTATATACTACTAAATCCAAAATCATAAAGTGGAATAAGAAATTGTGGTAGAATATGCATATCGCCTTCACAGTTATTTAGAACCTACTATTTAAAAAAGGAAGATATTGGTATATAAATAGATAAGAAAAAAAGAATAGAATGAGCATATGAAATTGAAGGGAAATATTATGCATGTGTGAATATATATATCTTAAGTCATATAGGATATGATGAATAATAATGTGAGGTAAACTAAAAAGTGGAGTAGAAATAAAGGTGAGTGGGAAATGAGTTGGGGCTGGAAATAAAACTGAAGGAGTGAGGAAGTGTATTTATATGAGAGAAGTTTTAGTATGGGTCAAAGCAAAACATTAGCAGCGGTTCTTAATCCAACTACTAATGTTACGCATACATAACAGAGCTTTGGGGAAAAACCGGTACTAATGTTTCATTACTATAATAAAAGTTTTTGGGAAAATCACAATGAGGTCCCACATAAGACATTTAATCACAACCAGGTCCCAAAAAATCATCAAATTACAATGAAGTCCCAAGGGACCTAGGTGTAATTAAATTGAGTTGTCAATACCAGCCCATTGAGTTGTTACTATGCCCAAAATAGTTGTTAATGGGTTGTCAATTCAATGTTGTCAATACTAGCCGTGTGAGTTGTCAATGCACACAAAAAGAGTTGTCAATCGCAGCTCAATGAGTTGTCAATTCAATAGTTGTCAATACCAGCTGTTTTGTGTGCACTGACAACTCACACGGCTGATATTGACAACTCCCATTTAATTACACTGAGGTCCCTTGGGACTTCAATGTAATTTGATGATTGTTTGGGACCTGGTTGTGATTAAATGCCTTATGAGGGACCTCACTGTGATTTTCCACTTTAAGTGGCGATTTGTCTTTAAACGTAAATGCCTATCATCTACATGTTTTAGCCTCTTCCCACCTCAAAAAAGCTACAAATGTGATTGCTACTAAATTTCATATCATATTATGCCATCATATATAACGGTTTCGGGTAGTTTGCTACAAACATTTCTATTTTGACTACTGTTAATTTGTAATGGCTTCTTATATAAGCTCTACATCTACAAAAAAAAAAAAAAAAAAGGGGTTTGTAACCGTTAAAATTATTGATTTGTAACAGTTTGTTACAAATACGCGCGCTTTGTCACGGTTGCTAAAACTGTGACTAAATCACCTGTGACAAACCGTTTTGTAACGGTTTCGGAGAAACAGTTACATACAAAAAACTACTATAATTTTGTAATGGTTTTTATTAAAAAAAAAAGGGTTAAACCCATCTTTGGTCCTTGTAGTTTAGTGTCATTTTGGTTTTAGTCTTTGGAGTTTCAAACAGATAGTTTTGGTCCCTAAAATTTGATTCGTTTCAAACAGTTAGTCCCTGAAGATTCAAAATGACTTGAAACCAGAGTTAACACCGTTAATTAAGCTTACGTGGCACTAATACGGTTAAATATGCTTATATGGACGCTAATTGGGCAAGCTGATGTGGAAAAATAAATTCTAAATTATATTGATAAAATTTGTTATATAATTATAATAAAAAAAAGGCAAATATAGACGTTCTTCCTCTTCCTGGGCAACTCTTCTACTTCTTCTTCAACCTTAACTATCCAGACCGTTGGATTCACAACGCCAGCGTCCATCATCCTTCAATCGCTCACTCGCGTCTTTTTGTTCTTGATTCTTGAATGCAGCGCTGGTGCTCGTGTTCTCTGGTCTAGACTTTCGCCCACCCTAGTTTAGCCCTATCTCGAGAAAGAATAAATTGGCGGTAACACAAAACTGGTCGGAATTTCTTAAAGGGAAAATTAAATCTGATCTCTTCATACAGCAAGGACTCCACTCCATGAATTCATTTTTAATATTTCTTGTAAATTGCAGAGTAACATATACAGTATTGTTGAAAAGTTTGGTTTTCAAAATTACACAAACATATCAAAATATACTTGCTTGTTATGAAAAAAAAGAGTACAACTTGATTTCGCTATCTCTGGTTCCCTCTCTTATGTTTCAGTTCTGGATAGTTAAGGTTAAAGAAGAAGAAGAAGAGTTGCCCAGAAGAGGAAGAGCGTCTATATTTTCCCTTTTTTTATTTTAATTATATAACAAATTTTATCAATATAATTTAGAATTTATTTTTCCACATCAGCTTCCCCAAAACTACCTGTTTTAAGTCCGTTTAACAGTGTTAACTCTGGTTTAGAATTTAGAATTTATTTTAACGGTGTTAGTGACACGTAAGCTTAATTAACAGTGTTAACTCTGGTTTCAAGTCCGTTTAAATCTTCAGGGGCTAGCTGTTTGAAACGGAGCAAACTTCAGGGACCAAAACTACCTGTTTGAAACTCCAGGGACTAAAACTAAAATGATACTAAACTACAGGGACCAAAGATAGGTTTAACCCTTAAAAAAAAGGTCCAAAATATGGTTGATTTGCATGCCTAAAAATGGGGTCCAAACTTTTACATTTGTAACCGTTTTAATAAAAAAAAAAAACCGTGACAAATGTGGTACATATGTATTACTTTTTTTGAAAAGGCCGTGACAAATTTACCAAATTTTGTCACTGTTTTTTCCCAAAAAACCGTTACAAACGTCATTAATGGGCAACAAAAATTGAATTTATTTATTGCCATTTATTAATTTTGAACATATTCAATTAATTAAAATATTGGTTATTGCAGATTTTTAAAGTATTTAAAATCAAACAATTTTTTAATGTTTTTAATTTTAATTTTTTAAAAATATTCTTTTGTTTAAATTATATGTATTTGTGATTTCATGTTTTTTTAATGAAAGAATAATTATCATTGTTCCAAATGCACCCTGCAAGGGAAAAATAAAAGAAAATAAATTAGAAATTAATTTAAATAATATTTTAATTTTATGTGTATAAAATAAATGCATGAATGATTTAAAGAAAAATTATAACTTAACACAAATGGAAAAGATGAGAGAAACATCGGTAGAGAAGGAAATGAGAGGATGAGGAGAAGTAGAGGAGAGAGTGAGAATTGTGCAAAATGAAAGGGGGGGCTTTTATAGGAGTCAACGTACAATTTGTAATGGTTTCTTTAAAACAACCGTTAGGAATGTGCCTTTCTAAAATCAAGAAAGAACATTTGCAATGGTTTTAGGAACAAAATCATTACAAATGTACGACATTCATAACTCGTTTTGGAATAAAAACCGTTACAAATGGTCTTCCTCTATTTTTTAAAAAAATTCGGATGACATTTGTTAACGGTTTTGTCTTTTAGGACCGTTAGTAACTGTTCGAACCGTTACTACGGACTTCGACGCAGGTTTTTTTAAGTGTAGCTTTGTCATGGTTTTCTCATGCGAACCGTGACTAAAGCTTTCGATTATTTTTTTAAAAAAAAATTAATGTTTCTTTGTCACGGTTTGAGCACCATGACAAAGTGCTTCGTGCCAAGAGGTGCCAAACTTCCGGTTAGATTTGTCACGGTTTTTTTCTTGGAATCGTGACAAATGTCTCAAAAAAAATTTTCACGTGCCTTTTCCTTTCGTTTATCACGATTTGGGGCCGCCATGACAAAATAACCATTACAAATTGAGTTTTTTTTTCTCAATGATAAATGCATGGATTGTGGCCTTTTAAAAAAGTATTAGAAAGGAATTGCCGCAAAATACTTTTTCCCCGTGACTGCGTGAGTAAGTCCTGAGAGCCAGACACTTTCGGAAATAAGTGGCAGCTTAATGGTGTAAACTTTTATGTTTTTATTTTTTTATGACAGCTTAAATTTTCACATTAACAAAAATTAATGTAAAATATTAGTACTGTGCTATTTAACATAATAGTAATTTAATTAACAGCAAAAAAATTTTTAGTAAAACGAAACTACAATTACAGATAATATCATAGTATGAAACATTTTAATGCCACAAAAAAATTGATAAAATTAAATAGTCTTATATGCTTTTTTTCTATGAAAAATTTATTTATCAATCATTATATAAAAGTTACACACAATTAATTACTAATAAGTTATGGAATGATTTTTAAATGTTTAAACAAGAACGGCTAAAACTACAGAGATTATGTTGTGGTGTCTCAAAGTTCAACAAATAAATTATGGTTGAGACAAGGCGGTAGGCATTGAGTTAAAACTGAATGTAAACTATAAAGACTGAAAGATTAAGGTTTATTTTATAAACAATATGATGTTTGGATGTCTATAACCTGTACTCTCTTAGGATTTTTTTTATTGGACTGAATACTCTCTTAGGACTTTATCTCTTGATTAATGTATTGTACACTATAAATCTCACATTGAAGGGTCTTTAGCATATTCTCTATAACCTCCAATTGTACCATTATATTGGTTAATTCTCTCATTTATGTAATCGTTACTCTTTAGGTTAGTCTTTTTTGTATTAAAGAAAAATATCATTACAATGAAAAATGTTTACAATATTAAAAAACACACATAAAGTTTTTTTTTGTCATTACTAAGGTTAATGTGCAAATGTAATAACAAAGTTTTGTACTGGAAGCAGCGTCTGACATCATAAAGTTTTTTATAACAAAAAATACATATAAACATTCTAAAATGTGGCAATTTTAGCATAGAGCTAAACACCACTAACTATTGGTTACATTTTGGTTTGTGCGTCCTATAATAATTAATTTTAATTATTATTTGAAGAAATATTTTTTTAAAAAATCCTTTTTCCTCCCCTCCCCTCCCCTCACTCTCCCCCATTGCTTGTTTAAGAAGAGATTAAAATCAATCAGAGCTATGAACTGTTTGTAGTAAAAACGAAGTGAGCCCATTTAGAGTTAAGTGTGATAGCCTTGTCTAAAGTAGTAAATTACTAATTTAGGAAAATAGAATCACAGCCTCATCGGTCACAATGTAAAAATAAAATATAGTTCATGTTGTTTTGTCTCTTACAAATCCAATAGCAAAAAATTGCAGGTCTATTCTAATTGACTTCACAAAGCACCAAATTTTTTTTAAAAAATATATAAGGAGTTATTTAAGGTTTTGGGAATATTGTTAAAATATTAAAAAGCATTAAAAATAAATTTATGATGTTTTAGGCATTTTTAATATTTTTTAAAGCCTATTTCTTTTAGGAAACAAAGAGAAATAATATTAAGATAAAATGTAATTTTCAAAAAGAATTAATAAGGGAATATTTAGATTCTTGGGGTATTGTTTAATATTTAAAAAGCCTTATAAATAAATTTGGAAATTAAAGTATATCTAGAGAAATTATTTTTAGAGTAAATTCAGATTAAATTAAAAGGGAAAATAGTAAATAAATTTTTTAAAGAAGGGCATAATGGGAAAGAGGAAATAAAAATGACAATATCTGTCCCTAGTTGAAAATATCTTCGGTATAGAAGAAGGGGCAAAATGGTAAATCACCTATTTAAAATATCTTCCTCCCTATCCTTTTATTATTCCTCTTCCACGTGTTCCTTCTCATTTCTCTCTCTCATTCCCGGTTCTTCTCTCTCTCCTCACCCTCTCTATTTTCCTTTATTCCTCTGAGTTCCCCAGCAATCGTGGACGGCGGAGGAGGCGAAGGCTGCAGGCGAGAATCTTCAAAGCACATCCAAAAGCTTGCTTGATCAGAAGTGGGTCTCCTTCCTCCGTTCTTCTCTCTTTCTTGTCCGATTTGAGTGAGCTGAGAGTGGGAGTTAATTCAAATATTGGGGGATTTTGAAGTTCCTAAACCCATAAAAACAATGCTTAGGCTTTAATTGAGTCGATTTTGGGAATGATTTTGAGAGAGGAGTCGAGTTTGGCCGAGTTGCTCCAAGAATCCCAAACTGGTCATGTTCACCGACGCTATTCATGGAGTTTTTTGATGAAATTGACCCTAAACCTTGATTAAACTTAATTAAGAATAGGATTTGGCCGAAGAAATTAAGCAATAGGTCGAATTTTTGGGCATTCCTTGGGCTGTTCGATTTTTTCCTCTGCTGGCCGAATTCTTATTCTTGCTTCTATGATTCTGAGCTTATGTGATTCTGCGATTTTGTTTTGATTTGCAATGAAGTAGAGATGGAGTGATGTCTGATGGTGTATGGTTGATGTT
Source organism: Mimosa bimucronata (assembly GCA_037074515.1). Taxonomy (NCBI): domain Eukaryota; kingdom Viridiplantae; phylum Streptophyta; class Magnoliopsida; order Fabales; family Fabaceae; genus Mimosa; species Mimosa bimucronata. The sequence continues at coordinate 22,697,325 of CM073445.1, read as the reverse complement.
TAATTGAATGTGAAATTGTTTTCATTTCTTCTCTTGTTCCTGTCTGCTCTGCTCGGCGGGTTATACTGAAATTGGGGAGGTTTTGTTGATATTAGGATTTGGTTAGAGCTTCATTATGTGCAGTTGAAGTTCTGTGATGATGATTGAAAATTTTGATTTCTTCTTGTGTGTATTCAGTAAAGCAGAGAGGAGGAGGAAAATGAGTCAATGATAAGGGAGTTTGATTTTCATGCCTCCTTATCTATCTTGAGGTTTAGCGTTTTAGAGAGGAGGAAGAATTGATGGTATTAAGATTAAATTGGAATCTGATGCTCTGTTGTTTATAGCTGAATGTGAAGTCTAAATCGCATTATTCCTTATTCTGGTTGGTATTTTGGTAAAGAAGAAGAATTTATGATAAAGAGAGTTGATTGGGATAATCAATTTGGAGATTGAATGTTTGTGTTGATGTGGGATTAGATTATTTTGGGATAGTTAAGGCTATGGAAGTTGCTTTGCTGCCATTTGTGGGTTGGAAGATTTAATTAGCATTTGAGTGTGTTATTATATGTGTTGTCTGGAAGCTAAGAAGTTGTTGAAGATGGCTGTCGTCTCCTAAATGGTACCTGCTTGTGTGGCAGTTGACGAAAGCGTACAGTAATACTTTAAATCAGGAATATTAAGGTGCTTGAGTAATTAAGAAGGTTAACTTGTTTGTTCTTATTTATGCCTGAAACTATTTTAATGGATAGAAGTAAGGATTTAAGTATTGAAATGGTGGCTTTAATAGGTGAAAAATAATTTCAGTTAAGGAAGGTGATATGCAGTATACGATTTAGAGTTTATGAGCAATCGCATGTCAAGGGAATTGTAGGATATAAGTTTTATTTAAGGTTTTATGTTGTTTTGTATTTGTTTGTGAATTTTGAGTTGAGGAGAAACTGGATAGGATAGAAATTGAGAGGTATATCATATTTGTTGTAACTTCTTCCTATTATGAAGAATTAAGGTATTACAAGAAGCCTTAAAGTTGCTAAAACAAGTATTGATGTTACTAGTTTCAACTTCAAGGGTTGAGTAATATTTTAGATTAAGGTCTATCAAGGAAGTTAGGTGTAATATGGAATGACATCTTAATAGCTAGAATTTAAGGATGAAATTGGATGAGTTATGGTTTTTGGACTCTCCCCTTAATCTCTCCGTTTGAGGCTGCAACGCTTTGATGCTTATTGAGCTTTGGAAATGTATTCTTGAATCTGCAAATATATGAGAATGTTTGGGTAAGGGATTGTGGAAATGGTTGAAGAAGAAAGTTTAGACTTTGTGGGTTGGGCTGAGAAAGAGATGGAAGAGTTGGACATTTAGTATTATTATCATTTATAATGAATTAAGTTTTCAGTTTATAGATTTTGGATTTTAATTGAGATTGATTTAAGAAGAATCGGTTTTGAGGATTTAATTTATCAAAGATTAGGGATCTATATGTAATAAGTTGGATGAGATTGGTTAAGTGGGTTAATTACTGCAAGGGATTCCACATGAAGTCTAGAGATTAATTTAGTGGTTAGGGGTGAATTAATTGGTATAGTCAGCTTGAGGATTATAATTTATGGAGCATTGATTTTAGGACCAAGGAAAGGGAGTTGATTTATAAAGTTATGATTTAATTTAATTTATGGTAATTGTTAAGGACTTTTGAGAAGGTGCTTTGTGGTTGATGATGATTGTTGGGTTTGACAAGAACACGGGATTCTTATTTATGGTGGCTGTTTCGGAAATTGATGATAGTAAGACAAAGTGATTGGGTTATTTTCTTATTCTCATTAGTTCAAGCAATTAGGTGACTTTGATAATTAAAAGTCTCTGCACTGTTTTGAATTATGTTAATTCTGAATTGAGCTTTGATTGTTGCTTGAATTAAAATGAAATAGTGTTGAAGTAGTTGGAGTGTAAATTTACAGAAAATAGGTATTTAGATAAAGGCTTTAACTATTTGATTTATTCTTGTTTTAGAACTAATTAAAGGATATAATTGTTTTAAGCAATTAGGAGTTTGTATGAGGTCACAACCTTTGTTATGATAAGTTGCTATGCAATACCTACTTAGAATAAGTAATTTCTATCTATCTAAATTATGTTTTAGATTGCTTTAATTGTGACAATAAGATTATTATAAAAACTTATCTTGAGAAGTTCTAAATTAAGGGAAACTTTGTTTCATAGTGTTAAAGTGTAAAGTTTGATTACGATAGCAGAAGAGAAAGATTTTTAAGAAGTTATTAAATCATAAAGAAAGAAGGCAAGAAATGGGGTAGTTATATAGAAAAAAAAATAGGAGCGTGTGAGACGCCGAATACTTTTAAGTATTGGTATTAATTTATTAATTATATATTATGTATAATTATAGGAAAAGATAGTTTGATTGGTACTTCGAGGCATCGCGAAGGAAAGGATACAGTAAAGGACTAAGTTTGGTAATCAGGTAGCAGTTTATCTCATTATACTCAATTGCATGTATAATTTTGTAATACATGTTGCATTTAAATGGTAAGTCTTTTATTCCTATCATGCTTGGAGTACTCCAGGGCTTAGGTGGGTCGCTCCCCCTTTGTTAGACTAGTTACGTTATGACTTTAAATGTTATAACGAGAAATCCTGCAGGTAAAGCCTCCACTAGTTAACGAAGATATCTTTATCAATTGTTGGTAGGTGCAGATTAGTAGGATAAATGTTATCATTATTTGTAAAGATTTATAAAATGTATACATGACAATGCATGCATGAAATTTACAGTTAATGACATAAACTGTGTTAACTGCTATTTTCAGAGAAGCTGGTAGATGGTAAGATGGTTGAAATAAGGCAAGAGCGCTGGAAGAAGATGAGACGAAGAAAATAAGATGATATTTTGAAAAGCAGGAATGTTTGCTGAATTATGGTAGTTGAATATTTTAGTAGTATTGTCTACATATGATATAAGATTAAATTATCAAGTTAATAGCGTAAAGCATAGAAAATGGAAATGTATAAAGAAATTTAAACTTCTCAAATACTATAAATAAGAGATAAATACCCTAAGAGGATTATTGTGCTTTTAATTGTTTTATGAACCACCCTGTTTTAAAAAAGTTTTAAATTGTCCAATTTGTCAGAAAAGCCAATTCCAACAAAAAGAATGTTGGTTTAATGTTTAAAAAGAACAAAATTTTAAATTTTTCGTATTACTGGGTTTCTGATACTAAAAGGTGGTTGTAATTCAATTAAAATGCTATAATATAGTAGAAAATTTTAGGTGTTACACCCTCAAATTGATAAATAAAAAAAAAGATTATCACTCCTCAAGTCCTAAGTAAGAAATTTAACCACCACAAAGTCCTAAAAAATGTCAAAATAATTCTAAGTCCCTAGGGACTTAATGGCAATTAAATCCATTTGTATAATTACTAAATAACATGAGGAAGAGAATTGTGTGGAGATGTAGTGGTCCCCACCACTGGCTTATTGATTTCGAATTTTTGACCCTACATTTGACTCATTTTTTAAATATTTAGATTAGATATAAGTTCGGACTAACGTTTTTGTTTTTGTTTTTGTTAGAAACATCAAGAAAATTAAATAAACCATTTGTAAAGAATTTCATGTGAATTTTTTCTCTAAACTAATATGTTTGACATAAAAGTTAAATATAACATAATAATATACATATATAATGATTAGGTGACTTGCCTGTAAGATAAATAAGTCATTAAATCATGACATAAGAATATTATTATATTATATTTTATCTTATAACTCAAACAAATTAATTTTTTTTAAAAATTATTTGAACCATTTTATAAGTACTTTATTTAATTTTCTTAATGTTTTTTTAAAAAAAGGCAATTGAATCATACATCAAGGAAAAGATGAAATATTAATTGCTTGATAATTTACATCGGCTATTCCTACGCCTATTCGAACTCGTGACAATCAAGTTAAGAGTGGAGCACCCGACCAGAATGCCACGAGTCTTCAAGGCAAAAGAATTAGTTATAAATTATTTTATAATTAATAAAAAACTAAGAATGATGAGTTTGAAATCCTTACAAACTTCTGATAAAAAAAATCCTTACAAACTTATAAATTAAAATTTAATGTATTTAGTTAAATAACATCGGCAAAAAAATAGTTCAATAAGATTATTAAAAATTTCTCATATTAAAAATTTAGAAAACGAATTACAATTTGTTCATATAAAAATGTTAAAAAATAATAAATTAAACGTTAAAATTTGTATGAGAAACTAGTAGGCTCTTATCAGATTTTTTTTTTTTTTTTGAAAATGAGTCAAAATGACATTAATCATAAAAAATATTACATTCAAGTACAAATACTAGGACAATAAAATAGTAATTTAACTAACAGATTCAACGTTAATCAACAGTAATTTATTATTGGCTATTTTATAATTTTACCTCAATATCTTTATCAAAAAATGGGGTCAAATGTAATTATCTTTTTGCCGTAGGGTCAAAATCCATAAGCAAGCGGTGGGGACCACTACATTTCAAGTTTTCAACATCTCCACACGATCTCTTTCTGATGGTTGTTTGGTGATTATACAAATGGATTTAATTGCCAGCAAGTCCCTAGGACTTGAGAATTATTCTGACATTTCGTGGGACTTTGTGGTGATTAAATTTCTTACTTAAGACCTGAGCATAATTATTTCAATTAAAAACCTATCCATAAATCTAAAAGTTAATCGAAAGGATGGTATTAAGCTCTGTATTAAAATCTCCCCATTTTAATAAGTTTATGTGTAATTTTGGTTCTCAAAAAATTTTATAGTGGCAGATGCTCTTAACACAATTTTGTTGTTAAATTTGTACCTTCGCACTTATTGCTCTCTATTTCCCTCTACCCTAGAAATGCTTGTCACCTGCCAATAGCTATGTTTTAGAGGTAAGCACATCAAAAGTTAAAACAAAGGAGAATCCCAATTAGTTGGGAGATTTTGTTAATTATGTAGAAATGATGCTTTTGTTATGTATAAACAACTGATCTTGCTTTACGTAAACTTCCTTGTGTGAAACAATTTATAATGGAATTAATCTTTATAAAATTAAACAAATAGTTCATATCTAAAAAAAATGACCTATCTTTCACTAACAGAGATAACTTGTGTTGGCAAAAAAAAAAAAAACTAACAGTAAGAAATTATCATTAGCTTGGTTTCAAATAAAAAATGAAATGGAACAATTGAGACTATCAAAATAAAAATGCTCAAAACCGAAAGAAATTATCTTTCGCTTGTATTCCTTGTGCCTTTAAACTCTAAACAAAACCTCCCTCCCTCCATCACTCTGAAAGGTTACACAGTCTCTCTCTCTCTCTCTCTCTCTCTCTCTCAAGTATAAATTGGAGTGGGAGTCCGTGGCAAGCATGGATAATGTTTGGGCAAGGCTGTAGCAATTGGAGGCTCTTAAAGAGCAGGAATCCACTATTTTCTGAACAGTTGGTTGTTGCCATGTCTAATACAATTTATAACTATAGATGGTACCGGTCATGGCTCTGGAGAGTTATAACTGGCATCTGACATGGCTCAGGTGAGTTATAGATGGTATCACACAGAGGTGATCCATCTATACATTATATACATACATATATAGAATATAGGGTTAAAAGTCATATTTGCCCCTAAAATGTGCAATGTGTATCATATCTACCCTTGAAGTATTTTTAAGTCTAAATATGCCCTCGAAGTATGAAAATGGATCAAATTGGCCCTTTAACCGTTAAAATATTAACAGTCAACGTCCACTGTTTAACGGTCAAAGTGGGTTTTTTAGTTTGTATTCCTCGTCTCATTGTCCTACTTTTTGGGATATGGTCAATTTCGCCTCGTTGCATTCTATCCAAGTTCTTACGTGCATTGTGTGAAAGCATTATTGAATGGAAAGATTCTTTTTCTAACAAAAATTGCCATTGCCATTGCCATTAATGGCTAAGGTCATACATTATAAATACCTATGACTAAGGTGACATATTCTCGTCTCTAAACACTCTCTCTCTTCCATTTCCTCCTTCTCCTTGTCCTTCTCCTTTCTTCTCTACTAGTTGATCGAACTGGTTTACCCCCGTGCCATCTTAAGCTAACCCCTCCACTTACCTACCCCGCAACACGTACTCTCACGTGCAAGCCTCTTCTTCGATCATTTTCAACTCCACTCCACCGTCTCTATCTCTATGGATAATATTTTGTTGGGGAGGCTGTCGCAATTGGAGGAGGCTCTTAAAGACGGAGAATTCACTATTCTCTGTACAATTGTTTTATTGCCATTTCATTGACTTGTTTCAGCTGCTTTCTGCACGCATGGTCAAAGCTAAAAGACTACGAGGAAATGTAAACACAAAATCTACTTCTCTGTGCATTCTTTGTGCATTCTCTGTGCATATCTTCTATTGTAATTAGTTTCCGTCTACTCTTATGGAAGTGGCATCATGGATTTTCGGATATCAAGGTATTTATTGCTTTACATTAATTATTTTTTATTTATTTGGGATTAAATGACTTTTAAGTACATTGACTTTATTGTTGATCTTGTTAACATAGATTATGTGTTACGTGCCCATGAAGAAGTCCTTACATTGGAGGTATATTTTCTTTTCCCTCCTTTTCAATTCAAGTTTTTGTATCACTCTGATAGAGCATGGAACTTAGGCAAATCAAGTTTAATTTAAACTAGATTTTTCTCCATGTAAAATTAATTTAGAATTTCAAATAGTAAAATTGAAATAAAACCATATGTTTCTATAATTATAAAAGTCGAAAAATGCACTCAAATACAACAAAAATTTATTTTTATAGAATTTTGAATATCCCAATTTTAAAATATAAATCTATATTAAGATTTGAGAATTTAGATTGATTTATTTTTTGTTAGTTCAAATTATAACCATTTCATCAACTAAAAAAATAACAAACATTATCATTAATCGAAGCACAACACATTATAGAACATATACTCTATTCGACTGAAAGTGGTGTTTGGATTCAATGCTGCAAAATCAAATACTAATTTAAAAATGACCTCATAATTCAAATAGAAAATATTGTTAAAGTTATCTCTTTCTTTTTTAGCTTTATTCTTATTTATCAATTTAATCACCAAAATGTACCTGTTCCTATTTTACTTGAAGATATCGGATTTATAATGAAATTCCCAAATAATACATCACATTGATTTATTCTCATAATTTAATAAAAATCTCCTAAAATTCATTTGATTTCCCAAATATAGTTTAAATATGTCTAACATGCATTAAAAATATAGGAAATCATCACATGTGTATTATGTAAATTGTGACGTTTAAATGTAATTTTGAGTTTAAATCCTGAATCTTATTTTTAATTTTCACTTTTAATGTTTGTAATTTTTTTAGGAGAAATTAATGGGATATGATGAGAAGGTGAAAAGCATCATGAGTGACATCCAAGAGAAGGATGAAGAGTTGGATGATGCACGTACAACTATTGCAATAGCTGAATATAAAGTTATTGCCTTGGAGGTATTTGTTGGCATTATCGCTAATTTGATTAAAGAGTTTTTTTTTTAGCTTCATATTCTATTTAAATTGTCAATGTGACAAATAACTATCACTTTATGACATTGTTTATCCTTAGGCAAGGTTATCATAGTATGAGAAAGAAGTCAAGAGCTTGACCTTATACAAGGTATATTTTATTTCTTGTTTATATTTTTCTTCCCTACTACAAATACAATACTATACTTGTACTAAAACCATTCCTTGTTATTTCTTTTGGCAAGTAGCTATATGGCCTTTGTCTCGAGAATGACAAGAATGTTGCTTTTCAATGTGGGCACATGGTAAGCACCAAATAAGCCAATTTCACTGATTTTTCTCTTTCCCTAATGAGAATTATAACTATCTATTAACTATATTGCATGCGTGTCAATAGCGTATGTCAAGGCTTGAGACATGTCATGTTTGTTGCTTGAGTATAACTCCTCACACTAGGAATTATACGTTGTATCCTGGGTAATTTCTAACGCTATAGATAACACTAGGAATTATACATTGTATACTGGGTAACTTCTAACGCTGTAGATAAAAAATATGTTATGTGTGTATATATATGGTCACATTATGATAGTATATTTTTAACTTACTTTTTTTGTAGTATTTCTAATGGCAACAAAAAAAAAAGATATCATCAATGATGCTGTTAGCCTTATTACAGTAAAACTCTTTCTAGTGATGACCTAAAACATACTTTTCCCTTTTGTTAAGCCACAATTACTTACCCGTGCACACACATTTACATATGCATATATATCCGTGTGCTTGTGTAACTTTTCACAGCCAAGCCAGCCTAGATTTGTTAAAAAGAATAAATGAAAATCAATAGCAACATAGTATCTCAACCTCTTTCCTTCCAATAAGCTCATCAAAAAAATTATACTTCACTAAACATGTTGCCCTTAACTAAAAAGCCAAATCACATTCGTTTCATTATTTGAAATCACAAAACACAATATCTACCTCTCTGTGCATTCTCTGTGCATATCTTCTACTGTAATTAGTTTCCTTCAGCCCCTCCTCTTTTGATTACAGTGAGCATTTGCCACCTTCTCCGTCTACTCTTATGGAAGGGGCATCATGGGTTTTTAGTTATCTAGGTACTTATTGCTTTACATTATTTATTTGTTTATTTATTTATTTTGGATTAAGAGACTTTTAAGTACACTGACTTTATTCGTTGATCTTGTTAACATAGATTATATGTTAAGTGCCCATGAAGAAGTCCTTATATTGGAGGTATATTTTCATTTCCTTCCTTTTTCAATACATGTGTCTCTATCACTTTGATAGAGCAGGGAACTCAGGCAGTTTAATTTAAATTAGATTTTTCTCCACATGATATTAATTTAGAATTTCAATAGTTAAATTGAAATAAAACCATATGTTTCTATAATTAGAAAAGTCAAAAAATGCACTCAAATACAGCAAAAATTTATTTTTATAGAATTTTACATATCCCAATTTTAAAATATAAATCTATATTAAGATTTGAGAATTTATATTATTTATTTTTAGTTAGTTCAAATTATTATCATTTCATCAACTAAAAATATAACAAACATTATCATTAATTGAAGCATAACGCATTGTAGAACACATACTCTATTCGACTGAAATTGGCGTTTGGATTCAATGCTGGAAAATCAAAGATCAATTTAAAAATGACCTCATAATTCAAATAGAAAATATTGTTAAAGTTATCTCCTTCTTTTTTTGCTATATTCTTATTTATCAATTTAATCACCAAAATGTACCTATTCCTATTTCAATTGAAGATATCGGATTTATAATGAAATTCCCAAATAATACATCACATTGATTTATTCTCATAACTTAATAAAAATCTCCTAAAATTCATATATGATTTCCTAAATATAATTTATGTCTAACATGCATTGAAAATATAGGAAATCATCACATGTGTATTATGTAAATTATGACGTTTAAATTTAATTTAAGTTTAAATCCTTGAATCTTATTTTTAATTTTCACTTTTAAGTTTATTATGCCGGTCCGGTCCATATTTTTTTTCCTTGATTATTATGAATGGGGAAACCATGGAAGCGTGGGTCTTGTGAAGGGGAGAGAATATAGTTATATATAGTGTTAACGACTGACTTTGTGGATAAATTTGATCCTGCTCTGATTAGAAGAGGAAGAATGGATAAGCATATTGAGTTATCGTACTGTCGCTATGAAGCTTTTAATAAAATGGTAAGTGGCTAGATTTGTTTATTCTTAGGGACTATGGTTTGGTTTTGTAACTATATATTGCCTATTATGTGGGGAAATTAAAAATTATTTATTTATATGTTTGGTGATTTAATTGGTAAAGAGTGTTGAAGGTCGTTTGGTCTTAAAAAAAGTGTTGAATTCTAGTTTGTAATATAAACGTTATATATATATATATATATATAAATTTTTTTGAAGACATCTTAAACCACACAAGGAAAACAACATTTGAAATCTTATGCCAAAGATATCCATTCTTCATAGATGAAATTTGAAGGACAATAATACTCTCCTTGGTGAGATGCGGGTTGGGATTATATTGTCTCATTTCTTTATTATTTCTTTTATAATCCTCACATTCTCATATTCACATCTAAATAAAAAAATCCTAAATATTAGAGATAACAATGTAAATTTTTTAATTCAAAATATAAGAGGTAACATACAATAGTAAAAGTATTAAATGCATGTTATCCATTTTTGCCCTTATATATATTAGTAAATGAAATGAGAGGAGATAAAGTGTATATGATAAATGAGTGAGGGTAAAAATGGAAAACCTTATTAAACCTACCCATAATAAATGATTCTAACATGTTTTATAAGTATGTGTAAAAAAGTTGACTACCTCTTATAATATGGATCATATAGAGTACATGGTTTATATTTAATTGTATATCTAAAATCTTGGGGGCAATGGAGGTACAAAAAGGAGTCGACCAACTTGGCTAATTTGGAGGGATTGGAAGAAACTAATTACTCTATTTGGTGTAAATATAGAATATATATATATTTATCTAATTTGATTAGCTTATAAATGTCAGGTATGTTAGTTAAGATGTCATGTTTGTCTAAAATATTATAATCATATTTCTTAAGTTCTCCCCCTCTCTTACTTATTATTGTTGAGGGAGTCTCAATGAAGGTAATTGGAAAAAAGATGGAAGCACAAACATGTGTAATACTTAGGATCAAGTCAAACTTGCTATATAGGTCATATATTTAAGTCAAGCATTTTTATTATTATTTACAATCACACGTTGATATTTATTAAAACTTATTTAGAATAAAAGATTAATAATATAAAACCTTTGAAAAATTTGAAGTAGCAAACACTACCTCCAATCCTAAATTTATTGGGGATTAGAGGGAGTAATTAGGAATTAATTAATAGAAAATGATAAATTATGGGGATAACTAGGGAATTTGAGGTATATTTTGAAGACTTTAAAGGCTTAGTTTCTCCCTTATTTTAAGGACAATAATCTGGGGAAAATTAATTTTAGGCTTAAAAGAGGTTATTGTGAGAAAAAAATAATTAGAGAATATTATAGGTAAATTTTTTAAAGTAAAAAGAAAATTTTTAACCAAAAAGAGATATCTTTTTTGAAGAATTTAGAGCCTAACAGTTTTCAAATTAACATACGTTCAACTAAAATTAACCTCATTGTTGAAATTGGCCCGTTATATTAAGTTTATTGCTATTTTTGCACATTTACAAACTTAATAGTACCAGATGCTCTTCGCAGAAAACTTTATTGTTAGAATTGCACATTTACCCTATAAATAATTGTATTCTTCATTATAAGTCATCTATATATACATGTATATATATATCACTTTTAATTTCTTCAACTAACTCATCTAACTTATATGATAAACTATGTAATAGATAATCTAATAAAACATATAAGTATTCTGGAAAGGTTTTGTAACATACACTTTAAATAAGTAATTTATTTAATTTCTTTAATTAGTTAACCAATTCTTATATTAATAATAAAAGAGGTAGTATCTCATTGTTTAATATCGTGTAAAAAGGGAAAATCCTAAAGAAATACCACTTCAATTCCAAAATCTTATATATATATATATATATGAGATTTTGAACATTCAAGTATTGACTTAAGTAATGACTTTGATTATATATATATATATATATATATATAAAAAACCAAATTGACAACCATACCCCACCTCTGAGATTTTGAGATTTAAGCGGCATTTTTTATGAATTTTCCCTCTATTATTTTGACACAATTTCCCTTATAAATTTTTCTTACACACACCAAGGTTTATTGACGGAATATACTCTATTTTATAGTATCCGTTAATTTGTTTATCCATCTTCCATGTGTGGGGTCGACACACATATGCTGCACAAACTTAATTTTTGCATGTTTCTGTTGCCGCTCCCTTACTCTCTCTTTTTTTTTTTAATTTTTATAATCGAACTAATTTAATGGGTTGATAGTGAAATTCGTGCACGCAACAACTGTTGCCTCCTATACCCAAATGCACAGAACAACGTCTGCTTGGCAATGCATTTTCTTCCCCCACTTCCACATATAAAAGTTGGTCATTCTCCACCAGGTACAAGGATTTAACTATTGACCACAAGCTCTTGTATTCTTGGTCATAAGGGCTTCTTAGGTATAACTGTCTAAAAATCTTAAGCTGCTGAGAGTACGTAACATTACTTGTACTTCTTTGATTCATCATTGTTCACTGAAATAGTTTAATCTATTGCTTACGCTCTCAAGTTACTAGCTTCTAGATGGCAATCATCATGGTAAAATTCATTCAGACTACAAGCAAAATGGTGTGTGTAGAAATACATAGAAAAATCTAGGAAAAGTTTTCTGGTTTTAATGTCATGAGTTACTTTTCTTAGAGTGTGTGCATCCCTTGTAATTCCAAAAACAGGATTGTTACTTCCATATGCTTGGAGTTCTTTTGTGGCATTTAATGTTCCATTCATCCATTTGATCACATTTAATTAATTTCCTATAATCTTTTTTCCTTCCTCTTTTGGCGGGGTAAAAATCTTTTGTTTGTAGGGAGTATTCATGCATCAGCTTCAGCCTACTGCAATTACTATTCTCTCTTTTAGCAGTGATTTGATTTAAATATTTTGGTTTATTGCAAGCTATAATATATATACATGTGATAGGTGGTATCTTACGTTTCAGTAATGAAAGGCGTGACTATTTAGTTGAGCATCTAAATTAATTTTACGAATTAGTTGAGCATCTAAATTAATTTTAGGCTAAATTATAGGTCAGTTGCATATAACCTCCCTAACCTTTGATAGTTTAAATTTAGCACCCCTAATGTTTCATGTTTTAACTCTTAACTCCCTTACAGTTAAAATTGCCGTTAAAGTTAACGGTTTTTGTAATTTACAATTTTAATGTTATTTTATTATATACCATGTCACTCTAAAAATAACCATTCACAATTGACGTGACATAAAATTTTAAGTATTTTTAAATATTTAAAAATATAAAATATTTTAAAAAAGGGTTTAAAATATTTTTTTGAGCATACACTTTAGAAATTGATAAAAATACTTAAAATGAATGTAAAATATTTATTGAATCATGTATTTTTTAAAATAAAAACTTATAATATACTTACTATTATTTATATTAAATGAAAAGACTTATTTTTAATGACATATTATACGAAATTAAATGTGAAAAAATTGGATAAGAGAAAAACCGTTAACTTTAACGGAAATTTTAACGGTAAGGGAGTTGAAAGTCAAACCATGAAACATCAAGGGTCTTTAATTTAAATTTTCAAACGTCAGGGAGGTTCTGTGCAACTGACCCAAAGTTCAGGGGGTTTTCTATAATTTAGCCTTAATTTTATGTTAACTAATTTGATTATATATTTAGTCAAAGCTTGTAGGAAAGTTAGTGTTAATGTCAAGCTAATTGTGGCTATTTATTTTGCCTTGTACTGCCTTGAGGTAACCTAAATCTGATTATTAGTATTGAAGTTTTTTCTTCCAGTTCTTATGTGGGGCATACAAAAATAATCAGTGTTTTAAAATGTAGGTTTCATCCAGTCAAGTTCAAGGAATTCTGTATTTGGGATTGCTCTAGAGGTATCTTGCTTTTCCTTTTAGATTCAATGCTAATTCCTAAGTTTAGTTTTGATTTTCATGCATATATCTGCTATGCTAACCTTATAAGGAGTTACTGTGTTATGTAAATATGTTATTTTGCCCCAACTTGGGTCTAGTAATTTAAGCCAGAAATGTTTCATATAATCTCGCATGTATGGAGAAATCTGGTAAAAATGTTGAAGGGGGGATTCATGGTGGGAAACATGGCAAGAATATGTTGATGGAAAATTCACTTGGGTCTAACTTTAATTGATTTGATTATACTTAGCTTGCAAAATTCGGTGTTACGCTAATGGGGTCACTATTTACTTTGCCTTGTACTACCCTGAGTCCCTGATGTAGCCTAAATCTGATTGTTAATTATTTTTCATATCGTGATTGCTCAAGTAGGGTGTGATATTGCATAATTCTACCTAAAGAGTCCACACTTTTTTCTAATATAATGCTACCAAAATTTTAATTAAGCTCTGTAAGTGTACGTAATGTAGAAATAATAATTTAGCGAATCAAGATCGATCCCATAGAGAATCACAATAATTAATAATTAGACATTAAATCCTAACAAAATTGATATTTTATCATATCCCAACAAAATCTCTTAATTTTTTAATTGATGATAGAACATTCCTAAAAATCTACTAAGTAGGCTGAGTCATCACAACACAAGTGCAACTACTTCTAATGTTTGTTTTCTGCCTCATTGAATTTTTTTTCTGGTGTTTATTTGCGGGGAATAAATCTAAAGGGACATTTTTTTTATTGAATCGCCTCCAGTAAAAGAACCTGTATTTTTTTAAAAAAAGATAAAAATATTTTGTACTGTTTAACCATGGTAGCTGCAAAAGATGAATATTTTTTCTTTTAAAAAATATTTTTTGGTAGTGTTTTGCAGTCAAAGACGGTGAATATGTTCAGTTTATCCGTGGGCCAACATTACAAGGAATTCTTGCATACCCACAAAGAGCCAGCTCATATGAACTTTGACTAATAAAATAACAACACCTAAGCAAGATCAAATCCCATATGGCACTCTCTAATTCCAGCTGCCTGAGGCTGAAACGGCGTGCTCCCCAATTCCAGACGGCGTCAACTCTGATGTACAAAAAAAAAGGGACGGCGTCAACTCTCCTCCCACAGGAAAATTTATCCCCTCAGTGACCGCCTAGCTTTTTCATCTCACAGGAAATTGTCAATTGTGGTTGCCATATATATAGGATTTAAACTTTGTTTAAGTGTTGTTTTTTTATTTGTCAGAGTTCATATGAGCTGGCACTCTGAGAGTATACAAACAAGAATTCCTACATTCGAATTTATTAGAAAATGGTTAGACCAATTTGAGTGCTTCACCTTATTTTAATTTTGGTTTCTCAAATTTCAAATTTTTTTGATGTCTCAGGTTTTATTCTTTAGAACATTGCTCTCTATACTTTCTTAAAAACTCGGACCATTCCGGCACTCAAAAGATTTAAACCTGTTGCTTGAAAATTCAAAACGAGAATGAGAGAAAATGTGGGTAACAAAGATAGTACTCCCTCCCGTCCTAATTATAAAATGGGAAAATCACAATGAAGTCCCACATAAGGCATTTAATCACAACTAGGTCCCAAACAATCATCAAATTACATTAAAGTCCCAAGGGACCTAGGTGTAATTAAATTAAGTTGTCAATACCAGCCCATTGAGTTGTTACTATGCCCAAAATAGTTGTCAATGGGTTGTCAATTCAATGTTGTCAATACCAGCCGTGTAAGTTGTTAATGCACACAAAAAGAGTTGTCAATCGCAGCTCAATGAGTTGTCAATACCAGCTGTTTTGTGTGCACTAACAACTCACACGGCTGGTATTGACAACTCCCATTTAATTACACAGAGGTTCCTTGGGACTTCAATGTAATTTGATGATTGTTTGAGACCTGGTTGTAATTAAATGCCTTATGTGGGACCTCATTGTGATTTTCCCTTATAAAATCGTTTTGACTTTTTTGAGAAAATTAAGGATGTAAAATTAATCACTTTAAAATGTCTATAGTTATCTTTTTTCTTCAAAACTTATTTACCATACTTATAAACTATTGTATAATACAATTAAACGTAAGATATATTAAAATTAAGTGGTTTATTTGGTTTCATTAATCTTCACAAAAAAAGTTAAAGTGATCTTATATTTAGGACCGGAGGAAGTATAAAGTATAAACCTTTGAAAACATTAAAATTAAAGGAGCAAGTTAGCAGTTAGTCTTATTGCATTACCATCTGCTCACAGCATAACTAGGAATTAAGCAATACATCATGATATATATATATATATAACAAGAATGCGCAGAGTACTGCTAAAGCAACAGACGATAAGAGCATGGAAATAAAATAATAATAAGATCCAATGGTCTAGATTTAATCCTTTATAAAAATAAATATAATTATAATAATACTTACAAATCTCATAAATAAATTTAATCTGTCAAAGTTTGATCTGAATAGTAAAGAACTGTAGACTATTATTATAAATTTATATTTTATTTTTTATTACAGGTGTGAACTGTTCATACCAAATAATGACATATTAAATTTATTTAATATCATAAATAAATTTAATCTGTCAAAATTTGCTCTGAAGAGTAAAAAATTGTAGATTATTATTATAAATTTAGATTTTGTTTTTTATATTTTATTACAGGTGTGAACTGGTCAGACCAAATAATGACATATTAAATTTATTTATGAGATTTGTAAGTATTATTATAATTATATTTATTTTTATAAAGGATTAAATATGGACCATTGGATCTTAAGATCCAATGGTGTGGAGGCGGTAGAGGAGGGAAGAGGATGGGAATGGGGAGTGGAAAGAAGCCACGTCCATAAAAGTAAAAGTATTAAATGCATGTTTTTAATTTCTGCCCTTATATATAGGGTTAAAGATCAATTTTACCAACAGACTGTTGCCCAAGTTGCAGATGGCACAATTGACAATTGAAAGTGTCAGAAATACTAATTGACCTTTTAACCGGGGCAGATTGACCAACACCGTTAAAAATACCAAACGTTCATTACAAACTTTAGTGGGGCTCACAATTTTTTAATATAAAAAAGTGTGGCCCACAATTTTTTGTGGGGTTAAAGAATAATTTTACCAATAGACTATTGTCCAGGTTGCAGTTGGCACAATTAACAATAAAAATGGTTGATATCACTAATGGACCTTTTAACTAGGAGAGGATAGGCCAATACTTTTTTATTTATGCAACCAGCCATTAGTTGTGAGACAATTGGCGTAATGATGTCCACCTAATAGCTTAATGAATTCCATATAGCAAACATGATTTCACCTCATTCACCCTTACCCTCACCCTCACATGCCCTCACATACTTTCACCCTCAATGATAGAGCCCTCTCCACAATCATGAACGAAAGAACACTCGAGGATGGCGGACACCCTCATCCTCACCCACCTTTGATATTCTAAAATGTGCCATAGTCTAAAATATGCCACATGGCAACTTGTCACAGTGGGAGGGATTTTTTAATTTCTTGGGGGGCATTTTGGTATTTTCCTATTATTAATCTATGTCACAGTCTAAAATGTTCCACACGGAAACTTGTTGTCCGTCACGTCTCCAAATTAAAATTAACAGTCAACATCCATATTAAAACTGTATTGGCCGATCTGCCCCTGGTTAAAAGGTCCGTTAGTGATAACGACTCTTTTTATTGTGGATTGTGCCATCTGCAACTTGGATAATAGTCTATTGGTAAAAATGCTCTTTAACCCCATAAAAAGTTGTGGGCCACAATTTTTTATATTAAACGTAATGGCCGTTTGGTATTTCCGACCCTTTCAATTGTCAATTATGCCATTTGCAATTTGAACAATAGTCTGTTGGTAAAATTGCTCTTTAACCCTATATATATAAGTAAATGTAATGAAAGGAGAGAAAGTGTATATAATAAATGGGTGAGGGTAAAAATGGAAAACATTATTAAACCTACCCATAATAATTAATTCCAACATGTTTTATAAGTATGTGTAAAAAAGTTGACATCCTCTTATAATAGGAATTGGAGGGAGTACATGGTTTATATTTAATTATATATATCTAAAATCTGGTGGCAAAGGACATACAAAAAGGAGTCGACCTAGTTGGCTAATTTGGAGAGATTGAAAGAAACTAATTACTCCGTTTGATATAAATATAGAACATATTTACTTAATTTGATTAGCTTATGAATGTCATGTATGTTTGTTAAGATGTCATGTTTTTCTAAACTATTATAATCATATTTCTTAACTCCTCCCCCTCTCTTGTTTGATTATTATTAAAGGAGTCTCGATGAAGGTAATTGGAAAAAAGATGGAAGCACAAACATGTCTAATATTTACATCAAGTTAAACTCCTTATATAGGTAATATATTTAATACTAGAGGGAATACTTAATAATACCATATCTCACATGATCTTTTTGAAGTGTGAATGAGCATATCATATATCACCTATCAATTTATATAGAAGATAAATTAATTTGGAGAAAAACGATAAATATAAATATTTTAAACTAATTTATTCAATTTTCTTAATCTCCCCAAATTAATTAATTAGATGTTATACTAGGAATAGGGTATCGAAATTTCTGAGTTTCTCGCCTATATATTTGTACCAATGCTGATATAATTCTTTATAAGGAACATCCTTATCATATATCGACATCATTTGCTTCATGTGGTTTGAATTTTCTTCATGCTTTGAAATATATGGCTTTTTTTTTTAACTTGGTTACAATATGCGGCTTCGAAGAGCTTGTTAATTATTAGGAAAAATCATGCTGAGATCCCACATAAGGCATTTAATCACTATTAGGTCCCAAATAATCATCAAATTACATTGAAGTTCTAAGGGACCTGGGTGTAATTAAATGTCTTGTCAATGAGTTGTCAATACCAGCTCTTTCACTTGTCAATACACATAAAATAGTTGTCAATCGTTGTCAATGTAAGAGGTGCATTGACAATTCAAGGAGCTGTTATTGATAATTATTTTGTGTGCATTGACAACTCAAAGAGCTGATATTGACAACCCATTGATAACTATTGCGCTATGCATTGACAACTCAATTTAATTACACCCAAGTCCCTTGGGACTTCAATGTAATTTAATGATTGTTTGGGACCTGATTGTGATTAAATGCCTTATGTGGGATCTCATTGTGATTTTCCCTAAATATTACTCTATGTAGATAATGTAAATAACATATAATCTCTCTAATTAGTTTAGAATCGGATATTATTCTATTCGGGTCATTGTGAACCATCTTAATGTTGAGGCTCATGTCTCTTGCATACATACATCCTCTGATAATGAGTAGATCTGGAAAATTTGTTCCAATTGCTCTTCCAACATAATTCAACTGTAGGCAAAAACTATTATATTAGGCTGGTGATGGGATTAAATTATTTATATTTGCTTTAATGAAACAAGGAAAACAACATTTGAATTCTTATGTCAAAGAATTTCATTCTTAATAGTTGAAATTTGAAGGACAATATCATTGTGCTTGGTGAGATGCGGGCTGGGATGGTCTCACTTCTTTATGTTTTTTAATGCTCAGATTCTCATATTCAATGAGGCCAGAAGTTTTCTTCTCGAAAGTAGTAATATTTTTGGAAATTTTTTTTTTTAAAGCAAAATTGTCATGGGATATTAGAAGGGAGCAATCTTATCTTTTACCTTTAAAATAATAAATGTTAATATTATAACACAAAAATTTGCATAAAAGATAATATGAAAAATTAATTAGAGGTCCCTTAGAAGAGATATAATTAAGGTTAAGTCCCACAAAATACGCTAATTAAAGTGAGGTCCCTTAGGACTTGAATCAAATTATGTTTAACATTCAAATTACCAATTTATCCATCCTTCCATACTCTTTCCTCTCAAAACCTCGCTTTCTCACTCCTCATCTTCCTCCCCATGTTCCTCCCTCCCACGCTCTTCCCTCAATCTTCACTTCTGCCATGCCTTCCCAAAATCCCATCTTTCCTCCAGGAAGTTTGTCGCTTGTTTGTGGCACCTCCGATTTATGGACCGTTCAGGAAATTCTGGCAACCTAACTCTTTTATCGATGACAGGTCCCAAGTATCTCAAATTTTTGCCATGGAAAACGAATTGTGTTTTGATTTTTTTTTTTAAATCTACTCTTTTGAATCTTTGAATTTTAGCTGATGCTTGGCTGAATGATTGTACAAAAAAGATATAGAACTAGGTGGGATAGAGCAAAAGGCCAAGAGGAGAGAGAAACAGAGGGTTGAGAGGAAAGAGCAGGAAGGGTAGACAAATTAGTAATTTGAATGTTAATCATAATCTTATTCAACTCCTAAGGGATATCACTCTAACTCTTTTTTTTTTTGATGAATTCTCACTCTAACTCTAATTAGTGTATTTTGTGGGACTTTATTTTAATTATGTCCCTTCCAAGTGATCTTTAATTAATTTTTCTAAGATAATAAGGAGTTATTTGATGTCTTGGTCATTTAAAAATTAAAAAACCTTACAAATAAGTTTAACAAGTCAGTGATATTTTTAAGGATTTTAGAGAGTTATTTTATTCAGAAATTAAAGAAGAAATAGTTAAAAACCAAGGGATAAATTGAGAATTTTTCAAAAATTATTTTGATGTTTAAAGAAGTTTATCACCGAAAAAAAAAATCTTTGATACAATGATTGAATTTTAATAATGATTTTCAGAATAAAAAGACAATGCTGCCCTTAGGAAAAATGGAACCTTTGCCGAAAGAGTGAGTCCGGGTAGGAGGGTCGCCGGAGCTTCTCGCCGCTGTTGTCGCCGGAGAAGAAGCCTACTTTGACATGCAAACCCATATTTGAACTCAGGTAGGACATATCTATCTTCCTCTTTCTTCTATTTCGTTGATTAGGGCTTATATGAAAAAGAGGGAGTTTGAGTATATATAGGGTTTTGGGATTTTTCACTGATTAATTGGTTCTAGAGGATGTCCAAAGGTGACTTAAGGTTGAAATAGGGGTTGCATGAAACTTCTGAAGCTGTGATTTGTGATTTTGAGATTTGGGTTTACTATTTATGTCAGTAATCCTCGGATTCCGACCTCTAATAAAGTTAAATTGATGTTTGAAAGCATGTATGAGTAGATGTAATGCGCTGATGGTTGATTTCGAACCCAAATCATGATGCTGTATTTTGGTTTTTGAATTATTAGCTCTGTTGAAGTTTAACATCAGCATTTAAGTTTTGAAATGAGTTTGAAAAGTTAGATTTCGCCTATTGAAACTGGTATTTTTTGTTTTTATTTCTGAGATATAGTACAATCTGATGTTGTTAGAGATCTAGTAAAGGAAGTTGTTTAAATTGATTCAAATATGCATCTTTGAAGTCTTGGACATTGTTGGTGAAAAATCTGTAATATGCCTTGCTCTGTTTCTGCCTGTGAATTATTTTGGTTTTAGAATCTGGATTCTGTGAGTTTGAGGTTAAAATTCATTATAAAAAACTATATCGAAGTATTGGAACCTGATTTGAAGTTTAGAAAGTATTTGTTTAGTGTATACTGTAACTTTGATTAGTAGAAGTCTCTGTTCCCGTTTTGAATAATGTATGATTCGCTGTTTAGCTTTGATATTGGCTTAGATTGAAATAAAATTGTGTTACTGGCAATCTGCAATTGTAGTAGGTTTAATTGGTGTTGATTGTAATGAGATTTGAGTTTGAACAGCTTAGCCTTGTTTCTGGTTCAGAGTTTCTAGGTATATAAATCTAAATTGAGTTATTGATTTATGACTCTCAAATGATGAATGACCGTTGTGATTGGAGGTTTTGAAATAGTGATTTTAAGTATGAATTTTAAAAGCTGAAACTGATTCAACCTGTTGGCAAAACAAAGTTGGGATTTGATCAACCCAATGGTTCTAATGGTTTTAAAATGTTAATGGATTATGGTTTAAAATGGATTGAGTTAAATGTGTTGTGGTGTTAATTGTTGCCTTGATATGTTATTTAATGGATGAATTGTAAAAAGAAAGGAAGGGTCATCCTGATTTAGTTGGAATTGTATTAGAAAGAAACATATGATCTATATTATTTGTTGAAACCTCACTTGGAAGTTAGTAGAAGTCGAATGTGTATTAAAGCATTCAAAGTTTAAATGAGGGACTTAAAGGGGCTACAGTAGAATTTGAACTAAGAGAATCAAATATGGAAAAAGTTTAATTTGAGTGGTTAGTTGATGCCTTTGCTGTTCAAATGAATGAGTTTTTATCAGAAATTAATATGAGCCTGTTGTGATTAATGATTTTGGATTAGAGATGCTAAAAGAATAATTAGGGTCCAATGCTTGAATGTCTTTAAATAGTTAAACAAAAAAATTTATTTAAGCTTTAGATGGAGGCATTTAAAAATTTTGCATATACAGTGTTTGCATTTTCCCTGTTTTGTGCAGCAACTTGTTGAGAATGAAATTTAGAAACTGAAATTAGTAAGCAAGGGAGCCCCTGAGTTCTATAGAAGAGAATGAAGGTAGCTTTAAATAATAAAGAGAGTGCAAGTTAGGTGTTTGTGGATGTTGTTACTTGATGGGTCTAAGTTGTGGGATTTATATATATTCTTGTAAACTTTTCTGATTATAAAGAAGGCAACATGGGACTTTAGAAGGGAGAGGATGATTTCATGTTTACACGATATTAAGTATGACATTGGAAGTTGCTGTGTTGATATTTCTAAGAGTAAGGTAGGTGGTTCAAAAAGATTAAAATGCACTTCAGAATCTTAGGAGTATTAAATTAAGATTGTTATTGAAGATGTATAAAGGATGATCTTTATAGACATATGTAGAAGGTAACGGAAGTAGTTAGACATTTTTAATAACAAGATGGAATAATTAAATATTGGTTCTGGTTGAAGGATTATGGTTTTTATCAACTTTAGAGATGTTCCAGATTTCATGTGATGGTTGGATGTGGAGGAGAAAGCATGCAACTCTTGTATGTTGATACATGTTGCCACAACAAACTTGAGCAGGGTGATACTAATAAAGATGTAATCATTCTTATGTTATCTCTGAACAAGGGGAATGCAATTATCATGTCAGTTTACATAATATAAAAATGGTGAAATATAAAACTAGCTATGATAGATGAATAAGGTCATAATAATAATAATAAAAACTACTAAAAATACTAAAACAGATGCAATATTTTACTTTGGGCTCCCTGATGCCTGTGAACCTACAAAAGTTGTCCTTGTGGCATGATTTCCATCTATGATCCACTAACGTCATCTTTGTTCTACTGGATTGAGGCTCTACATGTGACTGCAATCCAATCAAAGTGAAAATAGTTAGATCCAGCTCAAGTATCATCACAACTAGGCAACTGTAAATATCTTCTGACTTCACATCATAGATTACTTTGATTCTACAATAGTAGCGTATAAAATATTATTATACTTTAAATGAAGATTGCACCAGATTTAGATGACTTAAATATGACTGAAGAAATGACAAACTTCAGTGTCAAAGCTATATAAAATCCTAACTTAAAATTAAGGGGAGGTGATAAGCTGTTAATAAATCTAGTTACTCTAATCCGTAGTATCACCGCAGCCATGTCTGATACAATCTATAACTATAGATGGTATCGGACACGGCTTCGATGAACTATAGATGGTATCACACATAGCTCTAATGATGGTATATTATGAACCGAGGTGATCCATCTATACATTAGATACATACATATATGGAATGTACTGCTAGGTGTTGGAACAACAAGGTTTAATTGGTTTTTTTGGAAAATCCTAATAAAGCTAAAGAAGTTAGTTATATGTTGATTTGCTAGAATTTTTGTTTTAAACTAATTTATTTGAGTTATAAGTTAACATATATAATATAATAATACACAACAAAATAGAAATGAAAAAGGCTTGTAATTTTTCTTATGTTTCCTCTATCCTATTTGTTTCCCTTCTCCAAATATGATAAAAATATAAAACAAAATATTAAAATGGAACAAAAGCTCTCAAGTTATCATAACAATTCCAGCTAAAACTATAAGTTTAGTATGGTGAAGGGTAAATTAGTAAAAAAGATTTATTATAATTACCAAAGTTATACAACAATAAGTATACAAAGAAGAGAAGGAGTGTGACAGTAAGTCATCACCAAATATATAGTAATTATTTTATAAAACTTACAAAAGAAAATGAAAATGAGTACTAGTAAAATTAAAGGCATGCATGTCTCGCCCAACAGATAACCAAATGTCTCTTTAAGATAACCAAATGTCTCTTTAAAATAAAAGGTCTCAAATAATGCCTTACGGTTTAGAGTAATTAATGAGAAATACTTAGCTAATCTCATACTAGCAGCTCATCTATTTACCTACCTTGCCTAATGAGAATGATCCCACACACAAATTTAGTCCCACAAGGAAGCGAAGTATTTTTATTATTATTTACAATCACAAGTTGATATTTATTAAAACTTATTTAGCATAAAAGATTAATAATATAAAACCTTTGAATAATTTGAAGTACCAAATACTACCTCCAATCCTAAATTTATTGAGGATTAGAGGGTGTATAATTAGGAATTAGTTAATAGAAAATGATGAATTATGGGAATAATTGGGGTATTTGAGGCATATTTTGAAGATTTTAAAGACTTAGTTTCTCCCTCATTTTATGGAAATTGATCTAGAAAAAATTATTTTTAGGCGTAAAAGAGGTTATTGTAAGAAAAAATAATTAGAGAATATTATAGGTACATTTTTTAAAATGAAAAGAAAATTTTTAACCCAAAAGAGATATCTTATTTGAAAAATTTAGGGCCTGACAGTTTTCAAATTAACGGAGGTTCAACCAAAATTAACCTCATTGATGAAATTACCCCATTTTATCAAGTTTATTGCTATTTTTACACATTTACAAACTTGGTGCTCTTCGCAGAAAACTATATTATTAGAATTGCACATTTACCCTATAAATAATTGTATTCTTCATTATAAGGCATCTATATATACATGTGTGTGTGTGTGTGTGTATATCACTTTTCTTCAACTAACTCATCTAACTTATATGATAAACGATGTAATAGATAATCTAATAAAACATATAAGTATTTTGGAAAGGTTTTGTAACATACACTGTAAAATAAGTAATTTATTTAATTTCTTTTAATTAGATATAAAAAACCAAATTGACAACCACATCTATCCCACCACTGAGATTTTGGAATTTAAGTGGTATTTTTTTTTTATGAATTTTCCCTCTATTATTTTGACACAATTTCCCTTAGCTTATTTATTTTTCTTACACTCACCAAGGTTTATTGACGGAATATACTCTATTTTATAGTCTCCGTTAATTTGTTTAACCATCTTCCATGTGTGGGGTCGACACACATGCTGCACACACTTAATTTTTGCATGTTTCTGTTGCCTCCCTTACTTTTTTTTTTTAATAATCGAACTAATTTAATGGGTTGATAGTGAAATTCATGCACGCAACAACTGTTGCCTCCTGTACCCAAATGCACAGACAACGTCTGCTTGGCAATGCATTTTCTTCCCCCACTTCCACATATAAAAGTTGGTCAGTACAAGGATTTAACTATTGACCACAAGCTCTTGTATACTTGGTCATAAGGGCTTCTAAGGTATAACTATCTAAAAATCTTAAGCTGCTGAGAGTACGTAACATTACTTGTACTTCTTTGATTCATCATTGTTCACTGAAATAGTGGGATAGTCCTTACATGATCCATAAGACTTTAATCTATTGCTTACGCACTCAAGTTACTAGCTTGTAGATGGCAATTATCATGGTAAAATTCATTCAGACGACAAGCAAAATGGTGTGTGTAGAAATACATAGAAAAATCTAGGAAAAGTTTTCTGGTTTTAATGTCATGAGTTACTTTTCTTAGGGTGTGTGCCTCCCTTGTAATTCCAAAAACAGGATTGTTACTTCCATATGCTTGCAGTTCTTTTGTGGCATTTAATGTTCCATTCATCCATTTGATCACATTTAATTAATTTCCTATAATCTTTTTTCCTTCCTCTTTTGGCGGGGTAAAAATCTTTTGTTTGTAGGGAGTATGCATGCATCAACTTCAGCCTACTGCAACTACTATTCTCTCTTTTAGCAGTGCTTTGATTTAAATATTTTGGTTTATTGCAAGCTATGGTATGAGATCCTGTGGCTCAGAGAATTTTGCGTTTATAATATACATGTGATAGGTGGTATCTTACGTTTCAGTAATGAAAGGCATGAATAGTTAGTTGAGCATCTAAATTAATTTTATGAGTTAATTAGTTGAGCATCTAAATTAATTTTATGTTAACTAATTTGATTATATATTTAGTTAAAGCTTGTAGAAAAGTTAGTGTTAATGTCATGCTAAGTGTGGCTATTTATTTTGCCTTGTACTGCCTTGAGGTAACCTAAGTCTGATTACTAGTATTGAAGTTTTTTCTTCCAATTCTTATATGGGGCTTACAAAAATAATCAGTGTTTTAAAATATAGGTTCCATCCAGTCAAGTTCAGGGAGTTCTGTATTTGGGTTCGCTCTAGAGGTGTCTTACTTCTTTTAGATTCAATGTTAATTCCTAAGTTTCGTTTTGATTTTCATGCATATATTTGCTATGCTAACCTTATAAGGTGTTACTGTGATATGTAAATATGTTATTGTGCCCCAACTTGGGCCTAATAATTTAAGCTAGGGGTAAGCAATGGGCGGGCTGGGTAACCCGAACCCTTACCCATCGCCCGCCCATTTAACATTGGATAGGTATGGGCTCAACCCATTTAGCCCGAACTAAATGGGTTTGGGTTAAAAGGGTTATGGGGAAACCCATTAATTCCTTGACCTGTTTTTGTATTATTACAAATTTTTAAATTTCTTATCAAAGTTAAAAATTCAAGCATCACATTCACATATTAAAAGTGACAGTAGGATCCACAACTCCACATCTATGTTTAAATCATAATTTGTTGCAAACAGAGCAAATGAAGCAAACAAAGTGAGAAAATAAAGCATAGGAACTGAAATATGAATTATGAATATTGAGGGAAACGCAAACCACTTTCCTACTTTGCCGGAGAGAAATTGATATGTTGCCGACAGAGAGAGATCGGAGAAAAAGCAAACACAAATTCTGAAACCACTTACCTATGTTCCGTTTTGTGCAGAAGAGAGAGATGAGATAAGAAGACAATGAAGAAGATAATGGCATTGGATGGAGCCTAGGGTTCATGTTCAGTCATCTTAATTCTCACATTTATGCCAGTGCCGCTATGCGTCTTCTGAGAAAGAAGAGGAGTGAGGGTTTTTACTTTTTGACATTTTACAATTTTACATTTTTACTTATTGAAATTTACAGGAATGCGATGGTCACTGACTCACTCTCATCTCACTGGACAAAATTAAAACAAATTAAAAAATATATATAAATGGGTGGGTATGGGCAGCCTGAGGGTGTGCCCATCGCCCACCCATTTAATTCTTAAAGGGGCTGAGTTTACACCCGCCCATCATAGGCTTTAATTGGGCAGGCATTAAATAAGTAAAAATTGCGGGTAGCGGGGCTGACCCATCGGGTTTTTGGTATTTTGCTCAGCCCTAATTTAAACCATGCCACTTCTTCCCCGATCTCTCATGTATGGAGAAATCTAGTAAAAATGTTGGGGGGGGATTCATGGTGGGAAACATGGCAAGAATATGTTGGTGGAAAATTCACTTGGGTCTAACTTTAATTGATTTGATTATACTTAGCTTGCAAAAGTCGGTGTTACGCTAATGCATGGGGTCATTTTTTACTTTGCCTTGTACTACCCTGATGTAGCCTAAATCTGATTGTTAATTATTTTTCATATCGTAATTGCTCAAGTAGGGCGTGACATTGCATAATCTTACCTCAAGAGTCCACATTTTTTTTCCAATATGATGCTACCAAAATTTTAATTAAACTCTGTAAGTATACGGGCTGCAGATATAGTAATTTTGCTAATTAAGGTTGATCCTATAGAGATTCAAAATAATTAATAATTAGGCATTAAATCTCAATAAAATTGATATTTTATCAAATTCCAACAAAATCTCTTAATTTTTTAATTGATGATAGAACATTTCTAAAAATCTACTACGTACGTACGCTGAGTCATCACAACACAAGTGCAACTACTTCTAATGTTTATTTTCTGCCTCATTGATTTTTTTTTTCTGGTGTTTATTTGCAGGGAATAAATACTAAAGGGACACTTTTTTTATTGAATCGCCTCCAGTAAAAGAACCTGTATTTTTTTTAAAAAAAATAAAAATATTTTGTACTGCTTAACCATGGTAGCTGCAAAAGATGAATATTTTTTCTTTTAAAAAATATTTTTGGTAGTGTTTTGCAGTCAAAGGAGGTGAATTCTTGCATACCCACAGAGAGCCAGCTCGTATGAACTTTGACTAATAAAATAACAACACCTAAGCAAGATCAAAACCTATATGGCACTCTCTAATTCCAGCTGCCCGAGGCTGAAACGGCGTCCTCCCCAATTCCAAACGGCGTCAACTCTGATGTCGAAAAGAAAAGGGACGGCGTCAACTCTCCTCCCACAGGAAAATTTATCCCCTCAGTGACCGCCTAGCTTTTTCATCTCACAGGAAATTGTCAATTGTGGTTGCCATATATATAGGATTTAAACTTTGTTTGACTGTTGTTTTTTTATTTGTCAGAGTTCATATGAGCTGGCACCTGAGAGTATACAAACAAGAATTCCTGCATTCGAATTTATCAGAAAATGGTTAAACCAATTTGAGTGCTTACCCTTATTTTAAGTTTGGTTTCTCAAATTTCAAATTTATTGATGTCTCAGGTTTTATTCTTTAGAATATTGCTCTCTGTACTTTCTTAAAAACTCGGACCACTCCGGCACTCGAAAGATTTAAACCTGTTGCTTGAAAATTCAAAACCAGAATGAGAGAAACTGTGGCTAACAAAGATTGTATAAACCTTTGAAAACTTTAAAATTAAAGGAGCAAGTTAGTAGTTAGTCTTTATTACATTACCATCTGCTCACAACATAACTAGGAATTAATTAATACATCATAATATAATACACACACATATATATTTATAACAACAATGCACAGAGTACTGCTAAAGCAACAGACAATAAGATCATGGAATTGACAACATTATGGGGTCAACTCAACGAAAGAAAACCGGGAACGGACAGGCCGGTTCGACCGGTTCAACAGTGAACCGGCTACTGGTTCGGTCCGGGCGAGCTGGAAAACCGGAGGGGCCATTGAACCGGACAAGACCGGTCAACCCGGAGGGTTCAACCGGGTTGGCCCTTTTTTTTTAAAAAAAAATTATTTTATTATAATTCACCTAATTACTAACTTTCATTTCAGTCAATTTTAGAAATTAGGAAACTATAATATTTTAAATACTATTTTACTTGCATATACTTAATATTTTATTATTGTTACTCTTAATATTTGTATTTTAGTCTGTGGATTATAGAATAATATTTATTTTCACGTGTAATCAACTAATATTTTCTCTTTTTTCCTTTATAGAAACATTAAAATATTCATATTTGATTAATCATGCATACCTATCTACATTTACATTTTGATATTAGTGATTATTAATGTAAATATCAATAAAATTTTATTATTTTAATATAATCTGGTTTGACCCGGTCCGACCCCGATCCGACCATTAACCCTTGAACCAGTGACTCATCTGGTTCGATGCCCGGTCCGATTTTTTGAACCTTGGGTCAACTAGGTTCAATCATAGGCAGGATCATGTTACTTTATGCCATGCTTCAAAACATCCTTCCTTTCTTCTCTTCTTCATGACCACATTCGACTTTACACCAACGGACTCGCCTCTCAACTCTCTCCTTACGTCCAAATCACCATCTCTGAATACACCGGCAACAGTGAAGCTTTCTCCGCCATCCAAAGCTATCTCGCTTAGATCCTCAAAAACATCCAAAACCCTCCGTTACTTACCATGGACGACAACGAAGAGGTCTCCGATCGACGAGTTCCACGGCGTTTACATATGGTGGGTTTCCGGCCGTCATCAAAACTGGTCAGGGCGCTAACCACCGGCCAGCAGCGACAGAGATTTGATCACAAGAAAGTATCTCACCCATGTCTTGGAAGAAGGGTAGGCTTAAACCACACAAGAAAAACAAGGAAAATAACATTTGAAATCTTATGCCAAAGATATCCGTTCTTCATAGATCAAATTTGAAGGACAATAATATTGTGTTTGGTTAGATGCGGGTTGGAATTGTCTCATTTCTTTATCTTTTTTAAATTCTCACATTCTCATATTCACATCTAAATAAAAAATAATACTCCCTCCCTGGGTTTCTAAATATAAGAGATAAAAATATAAATTTTTTTGTTCAAAATACAAGACGTAACATACAGAATTTAAAGTATTAAATATATGTTTTCTATTATTTCTGCCCTTATATATATATGTAAATGCAATGAAAGGAGAGAAAGTGTATATAATAAATGGGTGAGGATAACAATGGAAAACCATATTAAATCTACCCATAATAAATGATTCAAACATGTTTTATAAGTATGTGTAAAAAAGTTTACTATCTCTTATAATAGGGACCCGAAGGAGTATATGGTTTATATTTAATTTAATTGTATATCTAAATCTGGTGGCAAAGGACATACAAAAAGGAGTTGATCCAGTTAGCTAATTTGGAGAGATTGAAAGAAACTAATTACTCCATCTAGTCTAAATATAAAACATATTTAACTAATTTGATTAGCTTATGGATGTTAGGTATGATAGTTAAGATGTCATGTTTATTTGTCTAAAACATTATAATCATATTTCTTAACTCCCCCCTCTTGCTTGATTATTGTTGAGGGAGTCTCGATGAAGATAATTAGAAAAAAAGATGGAAGCACAAACATGAGTAATATTTAGGATCAAGTCAAACTCCCTACATAAGTCATATATTTAAGACTGGAGGGAATATTTAATAACATCATATGTCATATGATTTTTTTTTTTGAAGTGCGAATGAGCATATCATATATCACTTATCAATTTATATGTCAGACAAATTAATTTGGAGAAAAGCGATAAATATAAATATGTTAAACTAAAGCGATAAATAAAATATTTTAAACTAATTTATTTAATTTTCTTAATCTCCCTAAATTAGTTAATTAGGTTTTATACTAGGAGTGGAGTATCAAAATTTCTGTGAGTTTCTCGTCTATATATTTGTACTAGTGCTGATATAATTCTTTATAAGGAATATCCTTATCATATCAACAGCATTTGCTTCGTGTGGTTTGAATTTTCTTCATGCTTTGAAATATACAGCTTTTTTACTTGGTTAAAATATGCAGCTTTGAAGAGCTTGTTAAATATTATTCTATGTAGATAATGTAAATAACATATAATCTCTATAATTACTATAGAATTGGATATTATTCTATTTGGGTCGTTGTGAACCATTTTAATGTTAAGGCTCATGTCTCTTCCATATATACATCCTCTGATAATGAATAGATCTGAAAAATTTGTTCCTATTGCTCTTCCAACAAAATTGAACTGTAGGCAAAAGCTAACATATTAGGCTGGTGATGGATTTAAATTATTTATATTTGCTTTAATGAAACAAGGAAAACAACATTTGAATTCTTATATCAAAGGATTTCATTCTTTATAGTTGAAATTTGAAGGACAATATTATTGTGTTTGGTGATATGCGGGCTGGGATTGTCTCACTTCTCTAAGTTTTTTAATACTCAGATTCTCATATTCAATGAGGCTAGAAGTATTTTTCTTACCCCTCAAAAGTAATATGTTTGGAAAGTTTTTTTGAAGCAGAATTGTCATCGGATATTAGAAGGGAGCAATCTAATCTTTTACCTTTAAAATAACAACTGTTAATATTATGATACCCCAAAATTTGCATAAAAGATAATAGGGAAAATTAATCTATTAGTCATTGACTTTTTAACTCGTTTATGACTCAGTCCTTCAATGATGACTCAGAGCGACTCAGTCTTTGAGCTTATAACTCGTTTAAAACTCAGTCCCCTATCTTTTGACTCACTAAAAACTTAGTCCTTTCCTTTTCACAGTTTTTAAAAATCCAGCATTCTTTGTCCAATCATAACTCAGCTATATTACGTGTCAAAAAACGTCACTAAGGCCGTTGAAAAGTGCTTATGTGGCTGTTACAGTATCTATGGAATCTATTTAATTATGATTTAAATAAAAAAAACTGTTAGATTAGGGTTTTCTATTTCAAACGCCACCTTGGACGACAAGATAAGGAATAAGAGTATAAGCATAAAAGAAGAACTGCGCAAAACGAAGAAGAGTGAAAACGCAAACACAACAAAGAAAGACTTGATAAGAGAGAAAGCGAAGGAACACTCCAGAGGCTCACATACATTGATCCAGCTAGAAAGAACTTTCTGTGTAGGGACATCGGTGATCGGTAAGTGAGAGAAGTCTATTTTTGTAACAATATATCCATGTGCTTTGTAAATTTTGAGGGCCCACTTAAAACTCGGTTTGTTGGTATATGAGTTCATAGATGCATGTGCTATTGGCTAAATGTATTGTGGTCCCACTTAGTCATTTGTGTTAATTTAAAATTGTGCCCAAATAGTAAGGATTATTTGTCTATTTTCTATCTTTAGTTCAGTTTGGATGTGTATGGTATTTTATTTTCCATATCCTATTTTCTCGATCAAACATTAAACAATTTGATAACGATGCATATATTTGTTCCTCTATCATTAATCACATTTTCAAACTTTTCAGTGTAAATATATTGAGTTTCAAATACATGGATGGCTCAAGTAGCGTGGGTAAGTTATGGGTACTTTTGAATAATAATATTAATATTATAATATGATTTGTGTTATTTATGTGATGTCTAACCAAATGATTAAAAATTAGGGGGTCATCAATGGGGTAATGATGAAGACAATGAGTTTAATATTGGGGAAGATGATGTCTTATCACTGGTTGATGAAGATGTAGGCTCCATGTTATCTAAATCGGAAAACTGATTCATTAGCATCTATAAATGAAGCTGACTTGGACTTGGAAGAGGATGTTGTGACTATTAAAGAGAAAAAGTATAATCCTGATGAGATGTGCAAAGACTATATCTTTGAAACAGGAACGGAGTTCACCTCAATTAAGCAATTTAAGGAAGCTATAAGAGAGCATTCACTTATGAATGGGTACACTACTACAGAAAATGTCTATAGCAGCACTTTTTTTGGCCTTATAGTAGCGCTTATAAGCACTGCAATAGCCAGTGATGCTATAGGCTATTAAACCTAACGCAGCGCTTAAAGCGATAGGTGACCTAAAGCAGCGCTTAAGTGCTGCGATAGGTAATTTATTTT
Organism: Mimosa bimucronata; assembly: GCA_037074515.1. Lineage (NCBI taxonomy): Eukaryota > Viridiplantae > Streptophyta > Magnoliopsida > Fabales > Fabaceae > Mimosa > Mimosa bimucronata. The sequence goes on along the minus strand of CM073445.1, from coordinate 22,664,159 downwards.
TTTAAAAAAAATAATTTTTATCCCTGCATCAATTTAGAAATTACAGACATTTCCAAAACATATATACATCAAAAACCATTTATCCAGAGATCAAATACATTAAAGCAAACATTCTAATTAATTAACTCAGACCACACAACAACATCATTTTCTTACCTACATACACTCTTCAATCTCAAAATCGAAGGAAGGAAATCAAACCCTAAAACAAAGAATTAGTCTCCTTATGCTCAGAATCACCAAAGGCTGCCAATGCACAAAGAAGCCCCAAACTAAGCTTCCAGAAAAAATGACATAAGACTTGTTCAGAGCAGCATCAGAGAGTACAACTTTAAAATTCAACTCTAATGCATTATTAAAAACGTTTAAATGCAACATGGCTTTACTCTTGGGTTAAAATCCGATGCACACGCCAGTGAACAATAACAAAAATGGAAAAACATAATTCTGAGGAAAAAATCACATGCTAGCTTAGATTTCTTTAAGAAACCGATCAAGAATCACAAGCAAAATAATACAAATACTTGCAGCACCAAAAGCAATGTTTAATACACCCTTAAAAAACTATTCAGATTTTAATCAGTAGTTGATTCTTCTCAAACTCAAAATCTAAGACTTATAAATCATGAATGGTAGCCCAAAAAGCTCAAAGTGCCAAATTTCATTTTAGACCAACAGAACCTCAAGGAACGTTCACATGCAAGATCATGGATTTCCTTCCTTCTATTCCTTAAACAACGAAACTAAAATCAAAGCAAGGGGGATGAAGAGCTTGCTTCCCCAAAGAGAAATAAGGAAGAACAATGCAAATAGGGCCAAGCTCACTGCTTGAAAGAAATAAGGAAGCTCAATGCAAATGGAAACTCCAAGAACTTGGAACAATTCCAGAATGCAGTCACAAGGTCAGCACAATCAACTAAAAGAAATACAATGGTGGGAAATGAAGAACAATAACATAGACACACTGCCAGCACTGAAATGTTAGTTTGAATGTTCTACCTTTCAATTATCTCAGACCGACAGTAACTGGAAAGCATCTACACAAAGAATCAAGTAAGAAATTTCATTACTTTAACTAGAGTGCCAAGTTATGGGGGTAGTGAAAAGAGAAGGGGACTTAAAATAACAAGTCCCTTAATGATGGCAGTACCTCATATGCCTCCTGGATTACACACTTTTTTCTTGTAGTCTCTAGACACATGAAGGACGAAGTTAAAATACAATCTTCTCCATCACCTTGTTTCTCTATCGCAAGACGGCCACTCTAGATAAATAAATGGTGTATAATTAAAACATATTATATTAATCATAATTTGCAAATAATATAACTGATGGAAGGCATGTAGATGTATAAAAATATGACATGAGCTCGGGTGTTTGACAGATGTACTAAAAAGATCACAAAAGGGGATGAGGCAAACGTATGTGTTTGAAACCCCAAAGCCATCAAATGCATAAAATATTTGAATGTCATCGTATATCATGATGAAACTGTAGAATAAACTAATATGGACAGAAGAAGAAACAAAGATTAAATGTATAATACTATTGTGGGGTATTCACGTTTAACACATCCTAATAATGAATTTGGGAAAAAAATGAACTCACACAGCAGCTCCAATGGAAAGAGAGAATGTACCAAGCATTTCAGCCCAAGGGATTTCTCCACCTTACTCATAGATTAAACTGAAAACAGAAACCAATTTCAGAATCAAATTCACATACAATAATGTGGAAATTCCAGCCAAAAAAAATTCTCAAAGTCCGAAGGAAAGGTACCACCTACTTCCAAGGACAGGAAATGACAAATGTAGGCTTGGTGAATTGAAATTGGTTCATTTTTGACTTGACACATGAGGAAATGAATACAGATATAGGTGAAGTTTCTGACTTGACACATGACAAAGTTTGTTTGAATCTGGACAAAGCCATGAATCTTGTGCACATGCTTATCCCTTCTATACATAGAGCCAGTCTTAAATCAATAAGTTACATTGTTACTGTAGCTAAAATATTTTATTATTTTCCTAAAATTTGTTGCTCGATGCAAATAAAACTCATCTAAGAACATAAATATAATTCTCAGATGAAGCTTTCTATGGCGTAGCCATCATATCACTAATTTAAACATATAACATGTGAGAAGATTGAAATAGTCAGATAGTGCATCCCAGATACATTACCAAACAGTACAAAACTACAGATATCTTTGCTGGTACCACAAATTTTGACATGAATATTAAATCACATCAAAGTTGTTCCTCTGACCCAAAATTCACAAAACCCATGATTATAGCATAATAGACTCTTACAGCTCACCTAACTCGTTGCTTCGTTTTAATTTGAACATTCACAAACCACAAGAGTAACATTATGCAAAAGATTCAGATTCGGAACCCTACAACTTTCTTAAAATATCTAAGCAATCACAGAGATATAATAAAAGCACAGGCAAAATATGGAAACAAGCAAGAGAAACAAGAAGATTTTAAACATAGGGGAATAGAACTTACCCCTTCGACGACGATTAAGCTCGATGGCGGCACCTCCTTTGACGGTGATGCTTACCCCTTCCTCTGATGACTCTCTCTCTCTTCTCTCTCTGGAGCTCGCATGGCGTCGCCGAAACTGAAGAGGAATAGGGGTACTGGGCTCAAAAGGGAGAGGAAGAAGAGATGAAGGAGGCGCAAAGGATTCGGGGAGAGAAAAGGAAAAAGGGAAATAGGGTTTGAAGTCTCTCTGACTTCCCTCTCTCTTGCTAACACCGGCGGAGGAAGAAGATGATTTAGGGAGATGGATGAAGAAAAGGAGGGAGGCGGGGTTTCTAGGGTTTGAGGCACGGGAAGGAGAAGTATTTAGAGAGGGAAATGGGAAATGGGAAAAATTAGAGGGAGGGAAATGGAAAACAATGTGGTTGGGGAGTGACACATGTATTTTTAAAAAAAGGGAAAACAATTTAAAAATATATAAAGAGGCCTATCCCAGCGCTGCTATAGGCCCCTGGGATTTTTTTTTTTATATGTAACACAATTTAATAAAATACTAATTAATTTAAAAATACATATTTAGGCCTATAGCAGCACTTAAGCGCTGTTATAGGCCCCTTGTCATTTAAAATTTATTTAAAAAATATCTAAAACAAATTTTAAAAATAATAATTCATTTTAAAAAAGGAAAGAAAATTTAAAAATACCTATTTAGGCCTATGTAGGCCCCATGTCATTTAAATTTTATTTAAAAAATGTCTAAAACCAATTTTAAGAATACTAATTCATTTTAAAAAAGGAAAGAAAATTTAAAAATACATATTTAGGCCTATAGCAGCACTTAAGCGCTGCTATAGGGCCCCATGTCATTTAAATTTTATTTAAAAAATGTCTAAAACCAATTTTAAAAATAATAATTCATTTTAAAAAATGAAAGAAAATTTAAAAATACCTATGTAGGCCCCATGTGATTTAAATTTTATTTAAAAAATATGTAAAACCAATTTTAAAAATACTAATTTATTTTAAAAAAGGAAAGAAAATTTAAAAATACATACTTATGCCTATAGCAACGCTTAAGCGCTGCTATAGGCCCCCTGTCATTTAAATTTTATTTAAAAAATATCTAAAACCAATTTTAAAAATACTAATTCATTTTAAAAAAGGAAAGAGAATTTAAAAATACCTATATAGGCCCCCTGTCATTTAAATTTTATTTAAAAAATTTCTAAAACCAATTTTAAAAATACTAATTCATTTTAAAAAAGGAGAGAAAATTTAAAATACATTATTTAGGCCTATAGCAGCGCTTAAGAGCTGCTATAGGGCCCCATGTCATTTAAATTTTATTTAAAAAATGTCTAAAACCAATTTTAAAAATACTAATTCATTTTAAAAAATAAAAAAAAATTTAAAAATACCTATTTAGGCCTATGTAGGCCCCATGTGATTTAAATTTTATTTAAAAAATATGTAAAACCAATTTTAAAAATACTAATTCATTTTAAAAAAGGAAAGAAAATTTAAAAATACATATTTAGGCCTATAGCAGCGCTGCTATAGGGCCCCATGTCAATTAAATTTTATTTAAAAAATGTTTAAAACCAATTTTAAAAAAGGAAAGAAAATTTAAAAATACCTATTTAGGCTTATGTAGGCCCCATGTGATTTAAATTTTATTTAAAAAATATCTAAAACCAATTTTAAAAATACTAATTCATTTTAAAAAAGGAAAGAAAATTTAAAAATACTTATTTAGGCCTATAGCAGCGCTTAAGCGCTGCTATAGGCCCCCTGTCATTTAAATTTTATTTAAAAAAATATCTAAAACCAATTTTAAAAATACTAATTCATTTTAAAAAAGGAAAGAGAATTTTAAAATACCTATTTAGACCTATATAGGCCCCCTGTCATTTAAATTTTATTTAAAAAATGTCTTAAACCAATTTTAAAAATACTAATTCATTTTAAAAAAAGAAAGAAAATTTAAAAATACATATTTAGGCCTATAGCAGCGCTTAAGCGCTGCTATAGGGCCCCATGTCATTTAAATTTATTTAAAAAATGTCTAAAACCAATTTTAAAAATACTAATTCATTTTAAAAAAGGAAAGAAAATTTAAAAATACCTATTTATGCCTATGTAGGCCTCATGTGATTTAAATTTTATTTAAAAAATATCTAAAACCAATTTTAAAAATACTAATTCATTTTAAAAAAGGAAAAAAAATTAAAAATACCTATTTAGGCCTATAGCATCGCTTACTACGTAATAAGCGTTGCTATAGGCCCCTGTGATTTAAATTTTATTTAAAATTGGTTTTAGATAATTTTTTAAAGAAAATTTAAATCACAGGGGCCTATAGCAGCGCTTAAGCGCTGGTATATGCTTATACCTATACCAACACTTTTTTTTAAAAACGCTGGTATAGGTCATATTATACCTATCCCATCACTTGCGTTTTGCAAGCGCTGCTATTGTTGCACTGCAATAGAGTATTTCTGTAGTAGTGGTATAAAATAGTGTACATTAAAAATGATAAAGTGAGATGCTGTATAAAGTGTGATTAGAGATTTAGTGTTGCAAGCAGCAAAAGCAACATATGTTAATGGATGGAAGCAAAAAATGCATGAGTTGAAAAATAGATCTAAAGAGGCACATGATCATTTGATGAAGTTCCATCCACAATATTGGACAAAATCTCACTTCACTGTTTACTCAAAGTGTGACATGATTATGGATAACATATCAGAGTCATTTAATGGTGGGCTTTTAGAGGCTCGAGAACTTTCGATTATTGGTTTGTTAGAGTGGATTCTCACATACATCATGACAAGCGATTTCAAGAGAATAGAAGAAAGGCAGAGAAGTTTTAAAATCGTGGAAGTATATGCCCAAATCCAAGACGCAGGTTAGATAAAGAAGTTAATGAATCACGAAAGTAGGTTGCTCGACAATCAAGAGAGTTTGAATTTGAGGTCTCATATTACTCACATAAATTTTCAGTTGACCTTGCTACTAAGAGTTGTACTTGCAGATGGTGGGACTTGACTTTGTTTCAAATTTTTTAGAGTTGTGGTTGAAGTATTTGAATTATTAGCCTATTTTATATTTTATTAACACATCATTGATTATCAATTTCAGGCACGCAGTTAGTTCTATTTGTGTAAAATGAGAAGACCCTTATAATTATGTGCATTGTTATTTAAAGATAGACGCTTATATTAAGTGCTGCTCTCCCACGGTGAAACCAATTAATGGACGAGAAATGTGGGAAGTCACAAATAAAGAGGAGATGGACCCTCCTCCTTATCATAAAAGACCAGGAAGACCTCCAAAATTAAGAAAACGAGCATCTGATGAGCCTCCGCAACCTAATAAGACTCGAAGGATAAACTCACAGTTTCGTTGTACTTCTTGTAACAGCTATGGGCGTAATAGAAGAACTTGCACTGCTAGAAGAAATTCACAGCAAGAGTCTACTTCGATACCTCCATCATAATAACGCTCGCAATAGATGATATTGTGGATGCATTTGGAACCATATGGATATGTTATGCAAGGCTTTTTCGCACATTCGCACATGCATTTGGAACCATATGAATATGTTATGCAAGGCTTTTTGGCATTATTTTGGATGCATTTGGAACCATATGATTGTGTTATGCAAGCCTTTTTGGAACTACTGTGGATGATTTGGAATCATTATTTTGAGTCAAATGTCAGTAATTTTTATTTACTTTCTATGATAGCAAAATTTGATTATTGGTTCATTGTCACCATATTCATTTATCTCAAGTCACACACATAAAAGGCACTATCTGATTTATGAATAGGAATTACAAAATCGAGCTTGGATTATACTAATTTATTTAATTCCAAATAAACCAAAACTACAAAGCTATTTAATTCCAAATCAGAACATTGATTATACTCATCAAAGTCACTTGGTCACACAAATCTAAGTCCCAAAAAGCCTTCCAATCAAAAACCATTATCACCGCATTATTTTTATCCACTTGTTTTTTAGGAGTGATCCAACTCACTTCCATCTAGATTACTAGTGTTTTCTTAAAGAATTTGTTGGGGAGAGAAATATGTTCTTTTTTGTTGCTTACAGAAATATATATATATATATATATATATCTCCTTCAACAACTAAATAAACAATTATGTGAAAACCAATCGTTGAATTGTAAGGAGAGATTCTACAAGAAAGATACTAACTAAAAGATAAGTAAGAATAAAATGGATTATATTTTAAATTGAGGGCACTTTATAAAAGTAGTGACAATTTTTTTGTCATTTTATTAGAATAAACTCCTTTCATTTATTTTGTGCTTATTAAAGGTGTCTAATACTTTTGAGTGGTAGGAGTAATATATATATATATATGTGTGTATAAATATATATATTAGAATAAACTCCTAATCGAAGTCGTTGAAAGTGGAAGGCCATGGGAGATGGTGTGCGGGATTAGAGGCCAAACACTATTAGTAATGTACGATGTTTTGTGTGTGTATTTATATGTGTACATGTGTGTGAGTGACTCTGTGTATGCGCAAAGTAATATGTGTACGTCTTTTGTAGCCTTGAGTGAGAATTAGTTGGCAGCAAGAATATTCATGGAGTGACAATGGAACATACAAATTTATTATACACATTAAACATTCCTCTCCCCTAAAAGTTCACTTTTTTAATTCTTCTGACTCCCTTCTACTACTGTTGAAAAAGTCATCAAGATATATTTTACCCACAATGATTTTGGAATATGCTATATGAGAACATTCCAATGGTTGTTCTCAACATAGAATCACTTTTTTCACATGCAAATTACTAAAAAATATTAAAGGTTAATGTGATAATTACATAAAGGGAAAATCTTAATGTTATATTTTTATTTAATGAAATAAAAAATAATACATACGTATATGTAAAACCAATTCATTTTTTATCATTTAATTCATTAATGAAAATCTATAATTGTTTTTATCAAGAAAAATAGTTGTCTATAAGTCATCTTCTCTAAAGCACCAACCGATGTTAATTACAGCAAGTCTGATTTCATTTATACTATATTTTACTTTGTAATTTATTTGTTGTTCTTTCCCAAAACAAATGATGGCAAAAGAAAAAAAAATTGCAGCATTTTTCTTGATAAAAACAAATGATGACAAAACCTATTTTTAACTAACAGATACAACTTGTGTTGGCAAAAAAAGAAAAAAAAATAACACGTAGATAACTTATCCTATGATCGATTTAGAATAAAAAATGAAATAAAATGCTTAGATTCTTTGAGCCTAGTCTCCTAAAAAAAACCTACCTCCCTCCCTTGCTCTCTCTCTCTCTCTCTCTCTCTCATCAGGAGTTTGTATTTCTCATCTCATTGCCCTACTCTGTAACATTACCTCCAAATTCCACTTTTAACTACTAACAACAATATATTAAAAACGTTTATAGTACTAACTATGTTAGGAAAAAGAATTAAATTACCAAAAATTCACTAACATAGTTAGAAAAAGATCTTTCCATAATATTCAGATATTACCTTTTTAATTCAAACCTCAACTCCAATCTCCGTCGTCACAACATAATTTTCTTCTCAGTACCATAATAGAAATTTACATTATCCATGATTAAACTCCACACATCATCCTTAAAATACCATACATCTCAAAGGTACCTAAAATCATTAACGGTTCTCACAAATACCGAGCAAAGTTGCCGGAGATAGACCGGTCCCAAAATAACAACTAGAAAGTATCCAACTAGTACTTATACAATAATTTACCCCAAAATAGTAACAAGTTTCAGCGGAAGCATCATACAACATATGATCCTAAATGTGGCAATACCTCCTGTCCTTCTGGTCCAGAGTATCTCACGATATCAGTGAGAAGTTCCCGGATCCTTCCCTTGACCTCCTACTTCGCTCCTAGGACCTGCAAAAGTGAGATCAACGGGGGTAGCCCCAAAACGCAACCACTGACTACTCATCTACGTGTGGTGTGTGCTAGCAAGGTGTCCAGTGGAATACATATAAATACATATCAATTCAGAAGCATGATCAGGTATTCACATATAATGCATAACTTGGTCCCAAATATATTTTCTCATCGTTTATAATTATAAAATAATCCATCACAATTCATCCTCAATAATAGTATATATATCATTGATAATTACAGACAACCCAAACAAATCTTACTAGAAGCGTTGGGAAAACATGTGGGACCAGTCGGGACCTTCTACCCGCCCCTGATCACCACGGTACAATTCACGAGGGACTCTCTACCCTCCCTGAATAGTACCACAGATTAGAAGAATCTCTGTCCTTTCTGAATCCGTAAGGGGCGATATCCCCTCTTTCGTCTTTCTCTCCTTTATTTCTCATAATATATCAATTAGTCCCTGTGGCGCAACAGGGTACCTCATCACGTGATGGCACAATTTCCAATTCACCGGTGTCACATACCCAAATAATTTCTCACATACAACACATAGATATGCAACACCACAATCAGGCACCAGGCCTTCCAGTATTTTCATGATATACCTATATTAAATAATTTCCAAAACCACATATATCTCAGTTTCAAATATTTCACATCACAAATTTATGCCATTTCAAAATAATACTCCACAGGACATTTATTATAAAAATATTAATATTACAAGACCTCGTTCCCATATCTCATCAATCATCAATTTGTGATTCAAAATCTCATCTCCATATAACATCATAATTTTCAAATAATAATATTTCAAATTACTTACTAACACCACACACACACATAAACAAGCAGAAAGCGGTTACCTGATAGCTGGCACCAATCTCACAATAGTGCAGCTCCCCCGTGCTAACTTAGTGCAATTCAAGCACTACACAACCATATTTACAACCACAATTAATTATTTATCCAACAATTTCACATGTTGGAAAATAAATTATTTACTACCCTTTCTTTGCCCTTATTTATTTTAAATTTCCAATTTAACATTTATTCTCCCTTTCTATCTCTAAAATTTATCTCTACTCCATTTATGCATATATCCAAAATTATTTATCCTTCCAATAACAATTTATAAAAATTCAAGCCTAAATAAAATTAAACCTTACATCCCTAAATTATTTCTCAACCTCAAAAATCCATTCTTTAATCCCCAATTTATTTTCCAAACCTTAATAAACATCTAAAAATTATTAATTTAACTATAGACCCATCAGATCATCAAAAGTCCTAATTTTCAATATTTCTAAAAATCCAATAAATTCCAATAATTAAGAAAAACCTCCCACAATGAAAAATATACTTAGAAAAACTCATAATCGAAGTCTAAGCTTCAATTTATTAATTTTAGGACTCCCAAAAATTACCAATTTAGACAAGGTCTAATTTTTCAAGTATAACAAATCGAAAAACTAATAACATAGAAAAGTAGAGGAGACTTACAGGATTCCAAAAATGTACTTAGTTGGCCGAAAAGCTTACTATTCCTATATCAACGAGCTCTGATAAGTCTAATAATAGGAATATTGGTGATGGAAAGAGAGCAAAAGAGAGAGAGAGATAGACAAGAGAGAGAGAGAGAGAACGTGAGAGTGAGAGACGAAGGGAAGAAGGAACGGTGAAGGTGTGTGTATATATAATAATTGATGAATAGTAAAATAATAATATAATATAATATAATAATAATATATTATATTAATAATATAATATAATATATATAAATAGTAGTTGAATGTGATTGGTTGAGGAAATAATAATTGATGCACAGTAAAAGTTTCTGGCGAGGAAAGGAGTGTCGGCAGAGTGGACACTATACTACTGGGCCCTAAAATTCTTAAATAAGATATTTCTTTTGAACAAAAAATTTTCTTTTTACTTTCAAAATTTTCCCTATAATATCTTTTATTTATTTACTCCCACAATAACCACTTTTGAGTCTAAAAATAATTTCCCCAAAAATTATTATCTTCCAAATAAGGGAAAAACTAGGCCTTTAAAATCCTCAAAAACACCTCAAAATTCTTCAAATATTCTCATTAATCAATTCCTATTTACCCCCATAAATCCTTAATTAATTTTTAGGATGTTACAATTCTCCCCACCTTTTTAAGAATTTTGTCCCCAAAATTCTGCTAACATATCCCCAAACAAGCAAACACAACATTTATAACGTATAAAATCACTCAATAAAGCGAACTTACCCTGGGAATAAGTAAGGGTATTCTCGTCGCATACGCTCTTCAGTCTCCCAAGTAGCATCCCCTGGAGTCATACCTCTCCAGAACACCTTAACTAGCCTAATCGTCTTATTCCTTAGCTGCTTATCCTTAACATCTAAAATCTTTTCCGGCTCAGCTTTATATGTCAAATTTTCTCTCAACTCGACCTCCTCAGGCTCAATCACATGCGAAGGGTCTGGATGATATTTCTTCAACTGAGAAACATGAAAAACATCATGAAGATTCGATAACTGCAGGGGCAATGCCACCCTATATGCCACTGATCCGACCCGTTCAATGATATCGAACGGACCCATAAACCGGGGAGTAAGCTTCTTAGCTCTAATGGACCTCCCAATACCCGTAGTCGGAGATACCCGAAGAAAAACATGATCCCCAACACTGAACTCTAATGATCTACGTCGTTTATCTGCATAGCTCTTCTGCCGACTATGGGCAGTCATTAGCCGCTGGCGAATCAACTTAATCTTCTCTGTCGTCTGATCCACAATATCTGGGCCAATAATAGCCCTCTCGCTAAGCTCCGTCCAACAAATTGGCGACCGGCACTTCCGACCATATAGAGCCTCATAAGGCGCCATCTGAATACTCGAATGATAGCTGTTGTTATAGGCAAATTCCGCCAATGGAAGATGTCTATCCCAACTGCCTGGTAGCTCCAAAGCGCATGCCCTGAGCATATCCTCCAAAGTCTGAATCGTCCTCTCGGTTTGACCATCGGTCTGAGGATGATACGCAGTACTGAACTTGAGCCTCGTACCCAAAGCCGTCTGTAAAGACCTCCAAAACTCAGAGGTGAACCGCGGGTCTCGATCTGAAATAATACTCTCGGGAATCCCATGAAGCCTGACGATCTCGTCCACATACATCTGAGCTAATCTAGTCAAAGGATAATTAATCCTGATCGGAAGAAAATGAGCGGACTTAGTCAAACGGTCCACGATAACCCAAATCGAATCGTGACCAGACTGAGTCAACGGCAAGCCAACCACAAAATCCATCGAAATACTGTCCCACTTCCATTGAGGAACCTCAATACTCTGCAATAGGCCACCTGGCCGCTGATGTTCGATTTTCACCTTCTGACAGGTCAGACACTTTAAGACAAATTGAGTCACATCGGACTTCATCTTAGGCCACCAATAAACTCTTTTTAAATCATTATACATCTTAGAAACGCCAGGATGCATCGCATAACTGCTCCTATGAGCCTCCTCAAGAATAGCTTTCTTGATATCTTCATTATCCGGAACACATACTCTTTTCCTAAATCTCAGAATACCTGAATTACCCAGATCATAATCCGGATAAACACCACTATCAATCTTTTCCCGGATTTCCTTAAGATGACTATCCCGATCCTGAGCCACTCTTAAATCCTCGAAGAACCCAAACTGGCCAACAATTGCTCCCAAAAACACCACTAACTTCTCTGTCCTAACATGAATAACACGACAATCTCTAAAAGAAGATTGCTCCTCCATACTTAAAGCAGATACATGCACTGATTTCCGGCTAAGGGCATCAGCAACCACATTTGCCTTTCCCGGATGATACTTAATTTCAAACTTATAATCCTTAATCAGCTCCATCCAACGACGTTGCCTATTATTCAATTCCTTCTGATCCATAAGATATTTCAGACTCTTATGATCACTGAACACCTCAAACTGTGACCCCATCAAATAATGTCGCCAAATCTTTAAAGCAAAAACAACTGCTCCCAGCTCCAGGTCATGAGTCGGGTAATTTTCCTCATGCGGTCTCAATTGCCTAGATGCATACGCAATAACCTTACCATTCTGCATCAAGACACAACCAAAACCCTTGAAGGATGCATCTGTATACAACTCATATGGCTGACCTGGATCCGGCAATGTCAACACAGGTGCAGTCGTCAATCGGGTTTTAAGCTCCTGAAATGCTGACTCACACCGATCAGTCCAGATGAAAGGCCTATCCTTCTTGGTCAAATTAGTCAAAGGCCTCGCAATCTGCGAAAATCCCTGAATAAATCTACGATAATACCCTGCTAATCCAACAAAACTCCTAACCTCCGTCACTGACTTAGGAGACTTCCATTGCAAAACCGCTTCAACTTTACTTGGATCAACCGCAACTCCCTCAGCAGATATTACATGCCCTAGAAACTTTACCTCCTTGAGCCAAAACTCACATTTAGAAAGTTTGGCATAAAGCTTATGATCTCTCAGAACTCTCAGGATAGAATACAAATGCTCCCGATGCTCTTCTTCACTCTTGGAATAAATTAAAATGTCATCAATAAACACCACTACAAACTTGTCTAAATATGGCCGAAAAATTCTATTCATATAATCCATAAACACAGCGGGGGCATTGGTGAGCCCAAATGGCATCACCAAAAACTCATAGTGGCCATATCTCGTCCTGAATGCAGTCTTAGGGACATCCTCCGCTCTAACTCTCAACTGATGATACCCAGACCTAAGATCAATCTTGGAGAAAACCGAAGCTCCTGCCAATTGATCCAACAAATCATCTATCCTAGGCAACGGATACTTATTCTTGATGGTCACTTTATTCAATTGCCGGTAATCGATACAGAGTCGCATGCTACCATCTTTCTTCTTTACGAACAAGACTGGGGAACCCCAAGGCGATCCGCTAGGCCTGATAAAACCTTTATCCAGAAGTTCTTCAAGCTGCTTCTTAAGCTCTACCAACTCCGACGGAGCCATCCGATATGGAGCCTTAGAGATTGGGCCCGTGCCTGGCTCTAATTCAATGGTAAACTCTACCTCCCTTTCTGGAGGGAGTCCACGCATATCATCGGAAAATACCTCTGGGAAATCTCTAACTACATCCACCTGATCGATAGAGATCTCACCCTCCTCCTTAATGGAGAAGAAAACCATAAAGGCCTCACAGCCTTTTCTCACACACCTTTCTACACGTGTCGCAGATAGTAACATCGGCGCACTAGATGACTCAGCATAAGACACAATCTTATCCTTACAATGCAAGACTACATTATTTTCCTCTAACCAATCCATACCAATAATCACATCAATTCCCCTCAAGGGCAAACAAACTAGATCAATTTTTGATTTACGGCCTTCAAACCATAAATCCAGATTTTTGCATGCTAAAGCAGTCTCAAACTTAGCACCCGCAGGCGTAGACACACGCATATTATATGGCATAACAGATAACTCAAAATTAAGCCTCCGAGTACAATCGAAAGAAATAAAAGAATGCGACGCACCAGAATCAAACATCACATCAATATCATGGCCATGAATAGAGACCGTACCTCGAATCATATTAGGAGACATCCCTGCTTCCTCGGCTGATGTAGCATAAACTCTACCCTGAACTAGAGGGCGACTGGGCTGAGCCACTGGCTGCTGCATATTCTGACCCCCATCTGGGCAGTACCTAATCGTATGCCCAATACGTCCGCATCCAAAACATCTAAAACAGGGTCCCTGGTGGTACCTACCACACTTGCTACAAGGACCAGCTACACTAGGAGTTGACTGAACTGACTCTCCATAAGTCACTTGGCTACCTCCTCTCGACTGACCTTCTGAACCAAATCTCCACGGGGCTGAATCCTGACGACCCCTACCTGACTGGCCACGTCCAAAACCACCAGACTGTCCTCTGCTGTGGCTACCATACTGACCACGACCATAGCTACCTGATTGACCACGGCCATGGCTCCCAGAGTGACTCTTCCTTCCAGAGCCACTAAAACTGCTACTACCACTTGCTCCAAATTTCTTACTAATACCTCCCGTCGGCCCAAAGGAATAAGAAGGCCTACTCTGAAAAGGTCTACCATGACTCTGCGGGCCCTGACCTGGGCCTCCAGTATACTTAGCTGTCTCTGCAGCTGCCTCCTTCATCATGCGATCCGCAATCCTCAGCTTCTCACATGCTTCTTCAACATTCTTACATTTCTTATCATGCACCTGCAGTCTCAAAGCAGGTCTGGCCTTCTCAAATAACTGATCTATACGCCACTGAGGGTCGTCCTGACACTGCAGGAACGAAACATAGCGAGATAACTCTGAAAAAGTAGCAATATACTGATCCACTGACATCCCACCTTGCTTGAAATAATAAAAAGCATTCTCCTTCTCCTTCCTAAGAGAAGGAGGGAAATGATATCCCAAGAACTTGTCCTTAAACTCATCCCAGGTCATCAAGGAATCATCTCCACATACACTCTGCCACCAAATCAATGCTTTTCCTTCCAAGAGGAGAATAGCAACCCTCGCTTTCTGATAAGGGTTACAGACCACAGCTGCAAATATGGCCTCCAATCTTTTAATCCAAGCCTCTGCCTCAAAAGGATCCTGACTTCCACTAAAATGCTTGGGATGATGACGATCAATTTTCTTCCATACCTTTTCAGTACTCAAGTCCTCCGGGCGAGGATAAACTAATTCCTCTTTATCATTAACTTTAGAGAACTCCCCCTGCCTTTCTGATTCATCACCTTTATTAGTCTGAGCCTGAAAATCTGCTTTCAATTTTGCTAACTTTTCCTCATTTTCTTTATTTATTGCTGCGACCTTTTGTTTCATCTCCGCTTCAAATTCTTTTCTTATTTTGGCTATTAGCTCGTCATGCTCTTGGTTTGCAGGCTGCTCATTTCCTGTACCATTTCCTGCACCTGATCCCCTAGTACGAACCACACTTTCATTCCCTGTACTATTTCCTGCACCTGATCTCCTAGTACGAGCCATACTTTCCACCCACCTACGGATGGAAGTTACACCTATTAAAAACAATCATATAATAGGAAACATAAAAAGGGAAAGGATCGGAAAAGTATTGCCACAATATCACTAATGCAAGTGTAATGCATGACTGACACAACAAGAAACATGCAAAACACCTTTCCAGGTCTTATACCATGAAACTGATACCAACTGTAACATTACCTCCAAATTCCACTTTTAACTACTAACAACAATATATTAAAAACGTTTATAGTACTAACTATGTTAGGAAAAAGAATTAAATTACCAAAAATTCACTAACATAGTTAGAAAAAGATCTTTCCATAATATTCAGATATTACCTTTTTAATTCAAACCTCAACTCCAATCTCCGTCGTCACAACATAATTTTCTTCTCAGTACCATAATAGAAATTTACATTATCCATGATTAAACTCCACACATCATCCTTAAAATACCATACATCTCAAAGGTACCTAAAATCATTAACGGTTCTCACAAATACCGAGCAAAGTTGCCGGAGATAGACCGGTCCCAAAATAACAACTAGAAAGTATCCAACTAGTACTTATACAATAATTTACCCCAAAATAGTAACAAGTTTCAGCGGAAGCATCATACAACATATGATCCTAAATGTGGCAATACCTCCTGTCCTTCTGGTCCAGAGTATCTCACGATATCAGTGAGAAGTTCCCGGATCCTTCCCTTGACCTCCTACTTCGCTCCTAGGACCTGCAAAAGTGAGATCAACGGGGGTAGCCCCAAAACGCAACCACTGACTACTCATCTACGTGTGGTGTGTGCTAGCAAGGTGTCCAGTGGAATACATATAAATACATATCAATTCAGAAGCATGATCAGGTATTCACATATAATGCATAACTTGGTCCCAAATATATTTTCTCATCGTTTATAATTATAAAATAATCCATCACAATTCATCCTCAATAATAGTATATATATCATTGATAATTACAGACAACCCAAACAAATCTTACTAGAAGCGTTGGGAAAACATGTGGGACCAGTCGGGACCTTCTACCCGCCCCTGATCACCACGGTACAATTCACGAGGGACTCTCTACCCTCCCTGAATAGTACCACAGATTAGAAGAATCTCTGTCCTTTCTGAATCCGTAAGGGGCGATATCCCCTCTTTCGTCTTTCTCTCCTTTATTTCTCATAATATATCAATTAGTCCCTGTGGCGCAACAGGGTACCTCATCACGTGATGGCACAATTTCCAATTCACCGGTGTCACATACCCAAATAATTTCTCACATACAACACATAGATATGCAACACCACAATCAGGCACCAGGCCTTCCAGTATTTTCATGATATACCTATATTAAATAATTTCCAAAACCACATATATCTCAGTTTCAAATATTTCACATCACAAATTTATGCCATTTCAAAATAATACTCCACAGGACATTTATTATAAAAATATTAATATTACAAGACCTCGTTCCCATATCTCATCAATCATCAATTTGTGATTCAAAATCTCATCTCCATATAACATCATAATTTTCAAATAATAATATTTCAAATTACTTACTAACACCACACACACACATAAACAAGCAGAAAGCGGTTACCTGATAGCTGGCACCAATCTCACAATAGTGCAGCTCCCCCGTGCTAACTTAGTGCAATTCAAGCACTACACAACCATATTTACAACCACAATTAATTATTTATCCAACAATTTCACATGTTGGAAAATAAATTATTTACTACCCTTTCTTTGCCCTTATTTATTTTAAATTTCCAATTTAACATTTATTCTCCCTTTCTATCTCTAAAATTTATCTCTACTCCATTTATGCATATATCCAAAATTATTTATCCTTCCAATAACAATTTATAAAAATTCAAGCCTAAATAAAATTAAACCTTACATCCCTAAATTATTTCTCAACCTCAAAAATCCATTCTTTAATCCCCAATTTATTTTCCAAACCTTAATAAACATCTAAAAATTATTAATTTAACTATAGACCCATCAGATCATCAAAAGTCCTAATTTTCAATATTTCTAAAAATCCAATAAATTCCAATAATTAAGAAAAACCTCCCACAATGAAAAATATACTTAGAAAAACTCATAATCGAAGTCTAAGCTTCAATTTATTAATTTTAGGACTCCCAAAAATTACCAATTTAGACAAGGTCTAATTTTTCAAGTATAACAAATCGAAAAACTAATAACATAGAAAAGTAGAGGAGACTTACAGGATTCCAAAAATGTACTTAGTTGGCCGAAAAGCTTACTATTCCTATATCAACGAGCTCTGATAAGTCTAATAATAGGAATATTGGTGATGGAAAGAGAGCAAAAGAGAGAGAGAGATAGACAAGAGAGAGAGAGAGAACGTGAGAGTGAGAGACGAAGGGAAGAAGGAACGGTGAAGGTGTGTGTATATATAATAATTGATGAATAGTAAAATAATAATATAATATAATATAATAATAATATATTATATTAATAATATAATATAATATATATAAATAGTAGTTGAATGTGATTGGTTGAGGAAATAATAATTGATGCACAGTAAAAGTTTCTGGCGAGGAAAGGAGTGTCGGCAGAGTGGACACTATACTACTGGGCCCTAAAATTCTTAAATAAGATATTTCTTTTGAACAAAAAATTTTCTTTTTACTTTCAAAATTTTCCCTATAATATCTTTTATTTATTTACTCCCACAATAACCACTTTTGAGTCTAAAAATAATTTCCCCAAAAATTATTATCTTCCAAATAAGGGAAAAACTAGGCCTTTAAAATCCTCAAAAACACCTCAAAATTCTTCAAATATTCTCATTAATCAATTCCTATTTACCCCCATAAATCCTTAATTAATTTTTAGGATGTTACATACTCTTTGGGATATGGTCAGTTTCACCTTGTTGCATTCTGTCCAAGTTCTTACGTGCGTCATGTGAAAGCATTATTGAATGGAAAGATTCTTTTTCTGACAAAAATCGCCATTGCCATTAATGGCTAAGGTCATACATTATAAATGCCTATGGCTAAGGTGACATATTCTCGTCTCTAAACTCTCGCCCCCCCCCAACTTCCTCCTTCTCCTATCTTCTCTACTAAGGGATCAAACTAGTTTACCCCCGTGCCATCTTAAGCTGACCCCTTCACTTATCTACCCCGCAACACATACCAATTATTTTCAACTCATGTCTCTCTCTCTCCCTCTATGGATAATATTTTGTTGGGGAGGCTGTCACAATTGGAGGATGCTCTTAAAGACCGAGAATGCACTATTCTCTGTACAATTGTTTTTACCATTTCATGGATGGCTTTCTGCACGCATGGTCAAAGCCAAAAGACTACGAGGAAAGGTAAACACAAAATCTACCTCTCTGTGCATATCTTCTATTGTAATTAGTTTCCTCTAGCCCCTCCTCTTTTGATCACAATGAGCATTTGCCACCTTCTCTGTCTACTCTTATGGAAAGGGCACCATGGGTTTTTGGATATCCAGGTATTTATTGCTTTACATTAATTATTTTTTTATTTATTTGGGATTAAATGACTTTTAAGTACATTGATTTTATTTGTTGATCTTGTTAACATAGATTATGTGTTACGTGCCCATGAAGAAGTCCTTACATTGGAGGTATATTTTCTTTTCCTTCCTTTTCAATACATGTTTCTATATCACCCTGATAGAGCATGAAACTTAGGCAAACCAAGTTTAATTTAAACTAGATTTTTCTCCACGTAAAATTAATTTAAAATTTCAAATAGTAAAATTGAAATAAAACCATATGTTTTCATAATTATAAAAGTCAAAAAATGCACTCAAATACAGCAAAAATTTATTTTTATAGAATTTTAAATATCCCAATTTTAAATTATAAATCTATATTAAGATTTGAGAATTTATATTTATTTATTTTTAGTTCGTTCAAATTATAATCATTTCATCAACTAAAAATATAACAAACATTATCATTAATTGAAGCACAACACATTATAGAACAAATACTCTATTCGATTGAAATTTGGGGTTTGGATTCAATGTTGCAAGGTCGAAGATTAATTTAAAAATGACCTGATAATTCAAATAAAAAATATTTTTAAAATTATCTCTTTCTTTTTTAACTTTATTCTTATTTATCAATTTAATTACCAAAATTTACCTATTCCTATTTTAATTGAAGATATCGGATTTATAATGATTCTCAAATAATACATCACATTGATTTATTCTCATAATTTAATAAAAATCTCCTAAAATTCATTTATGATTTCCAAAATATAGTTTAAATATGTCTAGTATGCATTAAAAATATAGGAAATCATCAGATCCGTAGTATTTAAATTGTGACGTTTGAATTTAATTTAAGTTTAAATCCTTGAATCTGATCTTTAATTTTCTCTTTTAATGTTTGTAATTTTTTTTTTTGTTTAAGAGAAATTAATGGGATATGATGAGAAGTTTAAAAGCATCATGAGTGAGATACAAGAGTTGGATGATGCACGTACAGTTATTGCAATAGCTGAATCTAGAGTTATTGCTCTTGAGGTATTTGTTGACGTTATCCCTATTTTGATTAAAGAGTTTTCTTAGCTTCATATTTTATGTAAATTGTCAATGTGACAAATATCTATCACTTTATGACATTGTTTATCCTCAGGCAAAGTTATCACAGTATGAGGAAGAAGTGGAGACCTGTATAAGGTATATTTTATTTCTTGTTTATATTTTTCTTCCCTACTAGTATTACAATAATATACTTATACTAAAACAATTCCTTGTTATTTCTTTTGGCAAGTAGCTATGCGGCATTTGTCTCGAGAATGACAAGAATGTTGCTTTTTGATGTGGGCACATGGTAAGCACCAAACAAACCAATTTTAGTGATTTTCGTCTTTCCTTAATGAGAATTATAACTATCTATTAACTATATTGCATGTGTGTCGATAATGTATGTCAAGGCTTGAGACATGTCATGTTTGTTGCGTGAGTATAACTCCTCACACTAGGAATTATATGTTGTTTCCTGGGTAATTTTTAACGCTGAAGGTAACACTAGGAATTATATGTTGTATCCTGGGTAACTTCTAACGCTGTAGATAAAAAATAAAAAATATGTTATGTGTGTCTATATATGGTCACATTATGATAGTCTATTTTTAACTTATATTGCAGTATTTCTAATGGCAGAATAATACTTAAAAAAAGATATCATCAATTATGCAGTCAGCCTTATTACGGTGAAACTCTTTCCAGTGAAGACCTAAAACATACTTTTCCCTTTTGTTAAGCCACAATTACTTACCCGTGTACGCACATTTACATCTGCATATATATCCATGTGCTTGTGTAACTTTTCACAGCCAAGCCAGCCTAGATTTGTTAAAAAGAATAAATGAAAATCAATAGCAACATATTATCTCAACCTCTTTCCTTCCAATAAGCTCATCAAAAAAAGTATACTTCACTAAACATGTTTCCCTTAACTAAAAAGCCAAATCACATTCGTTTCATTATTTGAAATCACAAAACACAATATCTACCTCTCTGTGCATATCTTCTACTGTAATTAGTTTCCTTTAGCCCCTCCTCTTTTGATTACAGTGAGCATTTGCCACCTTCTCCGTCTACTCTTGTGGAAGGGGCATCATGGTTTTTTCGTTATCCAGTTTCTTATTGTTTACATTATTTATTTATTTGGGATTAAGAGACTTTTAAGTACACTGACTTTATTCGTTGATCTTGTTAACATAGATTATGTGTTAAATGCCCATGAAGAAGTCCTTATATTGGAGGTATAATTTCGTTTCCTTCCTTTTCAATACACGTGTCTGTATCACTCTGATAGAGCAGGGAACTAAGGCAAATCAAGTTTAATTCAAACTAGATTTTTCTCCACATGAAATTAATTTAGAATTTCAATAGTAAAATTGAAATAAAACCATATATTTCTATAATTAGAAAAGTCAAAAAGTGCACCCAAATACAGCAAAAAATTATTTTTATAGAATTTTAAATATTCCAATTTTAAAATATAAATCTATATTAAGATTTGAGAATTTATATTATTTATTTTTAGTTAGTTAAAATTATTATCATTTTATCAACTAAAAATATAACAAACATTATCATTAATTGAAGCACAACACATTATAGAACACATACTCTATTCGAATGAAATTGGTGTTTGGATTCAATGCTGCAAAATCGAAGATTAATTTAAAAATGACCTCATAATTTGAATAGAAAATATTGTTAAAGTTATCTCTTTCTTTTTTAGCTTTATTCTTATTTATCAATTTAATCACCAAAATGTACCTATTCCTATTTTTATTGAAGATATCGGATTTATAATGAAATTCCCAAATAATACATCACATTGATTTATTCTCATAACTTAATAAAAATCTCCTAAAATTCATTTATGATTTCCCAAATATAGTTTAAATATGTCTAACATGCATTAAAAATATAGGAAATCATCACATGTGTATTATGTAAATTGTGACGTTTAAATTTAATTTAAGTTTAAATCCTTGTGTCTTATTTTTAATTTTCACTTTCAATATTTGTAATGTATTTTTTTAGGAGAAATTAATAGGATATGATGAGAAGGTGAAAAGCATCATGTTGGATATCCAAGAGAAGGATGAAGAATTGGATGATGCACGTACAACTATTGCAATAGCTTAATTTAAAGTTATTGTTCTGGAGGTATTTGTTGACATTATCGCTATTTTGATTAAAAATATTTTTAGCTTCATATTCTATTTAAAATGTCAATGTGACAAATAATTGTCACTTTATGACATTGTTTATCCTTAGGCAAGATTATCACAGTACAAGAAAGAAGTTGAGAGCTTGTTCTTTTTCTTTTTCTTTTGACTTGCTTTAGTAAAAAAAAGTATATAAAATTACAGGTATTTGAGTATAGCTCAAATATACGAATAGCGTGAAGGACATCACTCAAAAAACATCAATATGAGAACCACAATAAATAGCTCAAATGGTAAAGCACTATTAGACATCCAAAAAGCTAATTACAACTAAAGATACATTTCTACAGAAAAGTCACAAAACTATCGAAATACATCTAAAAATCCTACCAAGTTCGACATCCCTATGCATTCCATATTCCACAACAAAACTATGATGAGAGTCCAGTGAGGAACCACCAACTCTAGCGAAGAAAACTACGTTGTTAAGTTTTCAAACAGAAAAGTGAGTTTGTGACACAATAACAACTAATTTTACCGTCACACGTTACTATGGAAATCCCACATGAAGAAAAATTTGTCACCTCGAGCCAGTGGAATAATGTAATCATTCATTAATTTGTCATCATCAAGCACAGCATCATATTGGTTGGGTATATGCATACAAATTCGTTGCCATCTCAGCCCATGAACTACAATGCTTCTAGGCAGCATCAAATAGTTTTATTAAAAATGAATAAAACAAGATTTTCAACGTGGCATTCAAGGTAAAGGTTCTTCTAGTCTAACCAATTACAAGCAATCACATAATATCTGATATGAAAGTTTTAATCTGACTAGGCGCCCCCAAAATATTATATGGCATTACGTGTTTTAAGGTGTCCTGTCAAACTAAAATCTTTATGTGAGACATTACATGTTTGTTGCCTATTGGTGAGAGCATAAATAATGTGGTGATCCAGATTTACTTAAGAATTTCTCTTTTTCATGGTGTCTGATCTGATTAAACTTCATGTCAAACCTTATGTGTATGTTTGTGATCAATTAGACTACGAATGTGAAATGAGGAGGCAACATATAAATTTTGTTATGAACAATTTAGTATTTTAAATTAATACTTGGAAAATTTTTAGCTGGCCCCCTTTATAGCAAGATAGTGCCCAATTGAGACAACCTCGCATGTGGAGCTGTTGGGGATCAAGCCGCGACGGTTTTTGCACAAGAGGAAATGCAGTCAATGACCATCCGCACTTTGGTAAAAGACAGAGTTAGGTCTTTATGTAATTGTACGTTTCTTTGACTTTTTTGGTGAAATTTGATTGGAATAGCAATTCCTCGACTAAAACGCTATGATTTTGCTCAAAGGCTACAACTTTTTTGGTGAAATGTGTATAACACTAAAAAAAACAGGTAATTTCTGACGGAATACAACTTTTTTGGTGAAACGTGTATAACATTACAAAAAAAACAGGTAATTTCCGACGGAATTCTGTTAGTAAATTTTTAAAAAAATTTAAAAATTAATATTTTTTTTATAAATTACCGACGGAATTCCGTCGGTAATTTATTTAATATTTTTTAATAATTACCAACGGAATTCCGTCGGTAATTTTTTAAAAAATATTAAAAAATTATTTATTTATTAAAAAATTACTGACGGAATTCCGTCGGTAATTTATTTATTATTTTTTAATAATTACCGACGGAATTCCGTGGGTAATTTTTAAAAAATATTAAAAAAATAAGATTATTTATTTTAATTTATAAACTATTATATATATAATAGTTAATAAATATATTTTATAAATATTAATTCGTATATATATATTTATTACAATTTAATTTTGAATTTTTTATTAAGTAATATGTTATTTATTACAAATGTAATTTAATTTTTTTAATAATATATATAATAAAATAATAATTATTAATATGTAAATTATATATTAATAATTAAATATATTTCATAATGTATTAATTTAAATATAATGTAAAGTATATATAAGATTAAATATAATTATATTTGTGGGAGTATAAATATAATAAATATAATTGTTTGTAAATAATATCATAAGGTCTTCATAGCTCAACTAGTTAAGGCATCAGCACGCGCGCAGAAGGTCACGAGTTCGAGTAACAACTCGCTACATTTCAGAGAATTTGAGAGAGTGACACGTGGCGGCCCGTGAGAGCGACACTGGCGGGCCAAGGTAGCGATGTAACATTCACTTTGTAAAACCATTTTATTTACTATAAAACCGAATTTAATAAGATTTTATCTGTACTAACTATGTTAGGAAAAAGGGTTGACGAGATAAAATACTAACATAGTTAGAAAATAGTTCAAGATACAACTTTCTCGAAATAAAGTTTAAGTGTCTAACTATGATAGAAAATAAAATTTCTACGAATACCAAAACAGACTATCATAGTTAGAAAAGAAACTTTCTACCCTTTTCAACCGGTTTATCCATGTTAGAAAGAATTCACCTAACATGGATATAAAAATTATATGTATCTAAATAATTTTGTAAATCTTTCTTAAAATATGTAATTAGCCACCCGAGTAAATCATTTAAATAAAACATCAAATTCTTTGATCAATTACTTAACAAACTTCTGCCATGTTCAAGTTTAATAAATCATCCAGTAAAATTCCAAACAACTATGGCAGGTAGAAAGAAGTTCCCGTCCAACAGTATATAACCAAAATGTAGTTAGAAAAATAATACCAGTAGGTCTCAGGCCTATATGCCGGAGATGGACCGGTCCCAACCAAAAGAATAATGCATACAGTTATCCAAAAGTAAGAATGCGGAAGCGAAATATGAAAGCCTAAAGAAGTATGGCAATATACAACACTTCTCGCATAAACCCAAAAATAAAAGCTCACTATGTTTCAGTGAGAAGCTGAGGGCTCCTTTCCCCGAGTATCCGCTACTGAACCTGAACCTACAAAGCAGCAAAGTTTAAGCAGACACGGTTATGTCCACCAACCACTTAACTACCAGTCTATATGTTTCGGTGTGTGACAGAAATGTGTCAATGTGGGAAGTTATAATATTTAAATAATTTGAAATATGAGCACATACCAGGTAATCATGCAGTGATCTGTACCAGGAAAAACATTTAACAATTTCATGTATACCAGTATTTTATAAAATAATTTAAAATACATTTTTCACAATCATCCATAACGTTCGCCCTGCGAAACGTTAGGTTGTCCCCTACCACTAGGTGGACCAGAGTGGAACTCGACGGGGATCTCAACCCGTACCCAGAACCACGGAGAAGTGGAACTCGATGGGGGATTTCAACCCATACCCAGCACCACAACGGGGTAATGCTCGATGGGGGCTACCCATACCCAGCACACCGAAAGGTAGTACTCGATGGGGGCTACCCATACCCAGTACACCTATAAAATAATTAGTCCCTGTGGGCCAACAGGGACCTCATCACGTGATGGCAAGAGTATCTGAGGCATCGATGCTAACTACCACAACATATGCATCACAAGCAATAATGGCAATGCAACCACAAATCAGGCACTTGGCCTTACCAGTGTTCCGAAAATCTTGCGATAATATTTCAAAACCATATATTTATTCTTTTCAAATTTATGCTGCAATACACAAATATATATATGCCAGGTTTAACATAAAAATCCCACATGACATTTTCATACAAAATAAACAATATAAATCATACTTTATGTATATCACCAGAATCCAAAATTTCATAATAATAATAATAATATAATTTCAAAAACCTTAACAACAACACACACACATAGACTAAGTAGCCAGTGGTTACCTTCAAGCAGTATTTCAAGGTACCTCAGAAAAACCACGCTCCGCTTGCTCGACTCAAGACAAGTCACCGTCTACATAATAGTCATATAAAATTAACACTTAAATTAAGTGTTCAAATACAAAGTTAGGGAATTTAATTCCCTAACCAAAAGAAAACATTCATCCTCAAGAAATTTATTCCAAAACCCCTCCTTAATTTTCTCTCAACTAAACCATTAAAAATCCTCCATCCATATCCATCCTAAGATCCTAAAATCCAATCTTCACATACCCAAGCAAATATTTTCAACTCCCATAATATCTCAATTCGGTCCTACTTATCCCAACAACAGCCTTAATTTAATATCCATAAATTTATAAGAATCACCCATTAACCTCAAATGTCCATATTTCAAAAATTCCTCCTTAATCATTAGTCTAATCCAGACTTTATCAGTCTAAAATTTCACCAACAAATTCCACCATAATCAGCCAGATTAATATCATAATATAATCCTAAATAAACTCCCAAAAATCATCAATTTATCCTCCAATAAATCAGACCATAATATCCCCAAATTTTCCCTAATATTAGAAATTCCAAAAATTCCAAATAATTGGGAAAACCTCAAATAAATTATAAGCTCCTTAAGAAAAATCCTACCTCAAATATTAGACTTTAATATAATGGATTTAGATATCCTAAAAACCCCAACTCAGATAAGGCAAATTTTTGAGATATTACATATAAGAAAACTAATGACACAGGTGTGTAGAGAATACTTACGGGAGTCCGAATATAGTCTTAGGCGGTCGGAAAAACCTCCGGTCCGACGCCGGCGAGCTCCAAAAGCTCCGGCCAAAACTTTTTCTATCTCCTTTCTAAGCACAATCAGACCGAAAATGAGAAGAGAAATGTTGTACAGTGTTAGAGGAGGTGAGAGGAGGTGAGGAATGGTGGTTTTCCGGCGAAGCTCACCGGAAAACTCCCTCCCAAAGTCCACCACGGCGGCGGACTAAGGGAGAGAAGAGAGAGAAAACGAGAGGGAGAAGGGAGGGGGAAGAAAGAGCTTGACAAATGGTGGTGGTTCACAATGAAGAAGAAAATGGAGGAACAAAAAAATGACGGTGAGGGGGTGTGATGATGAAGAAAAGAGAAGAGGAAAAAGAAGAAAAAGAGAAGGAAGAGGAAGAAGTCACGTGTGAGGTGATGGTGGTGTGTGTGTCGCATGGGGGAGGGGGAGGAATTGTTTTTAATATAAGGGAAGAGGAAGAAATATTAAAATAAAGAAGAGAAGATGTGATATGATTATTGAGTGTGAAAGGAGAGAAAGGGAGGTGACTTGAGGGAGAGAGTTGACGTGAGGAAGTATATAAATAGATATGGGGAAGAGAGAGTAAAGGAAAAAGAAAAAGATTAGGGAAAATATACACTACTAGGCCCTAAAATTCTCCAATAAGATATTTCTTTTGAACCAAAAACTTTTCTTTTCACCCTCAAAATTTTCCTATAATATCTGTTACTTATTTTCTCCCATAATAACCCCTTTCGAGCCTAAAAATAATTTCCCCAAAATTATTGTCCTTAAAATAAGGGAGAAACTAGGCCTTTAAAATCCTAAAAAATACCTCAAAATCCCTTAAATATTCTTATAATCTGTCATTTCTCATTAATCAATCCCTAATTACCCCTACTAAACCTCAATTAATTTTTAGGATGTTACAAGCGACACGTAGTGGAGTGTGGAAGGAGACACGTGACATAAATAAAAAAATGTTTTTAAAAAATTACCGACGGAATAAAATTTCCGTCGCTAATTTAATTAGCAACGGAGAAATTACTGACGGAAAATTTTCCGTCGGTAATTTTTTTCTGACGGAATTCCGTCGAAAAATTTAAATTACCGACGGAATTCTGTCGGTAAATTCCGTGTTTTTATGTAGTATAAATAACTTGCAAGCTTATTAGGTTGAAAAATTTGAGATCACATTCAGCGTCCCTGTATGATGGCTAAACCAAAATAGTCAGATTTTTTATGGTTAAGCTTATGCTATCTTTAATGTCTTGTTATGTAACCTACTGATCATTTAGTCTTCGCCGATAAAATGCTAAGAACATGTTTCATGAGTGAATATTGTTGCAAGCTATATCTCTTTTTGTCATTTGTCTCCTTCCAAGAATTCATCCTCTCATTGAAAGCTAAGGGCCATGCAATACTACTGATATAACGAAAACCATTCTTTTTATATTTAGTGAGTTTCCACTAAAATTTTGATGTTGGATCTCTTACTCGAAATTATCTAAGATTTTTATTTTAAGTGTAGAAAAATCTGAAATGAGGCAGCTCTGAGAAGATGTTCAAACGGTCAGGAAGGCACTTTCTAGTTGTTTAATTCATTTCAACCTCTTTTTGACCAAAGTGCTTACTTTTATGGGAAAATTTCAGACAACCCTCCTATAACAAATTTATATCCGATTTCCCTTCTGACAATGAGAATTGAGAATGGGAAGTTCAACTTGCTCATATCAACCGTAACAGGAACAGTGCGACAGATTTCCTTGCAAAGCAGTACTTGGTTTCCACATAATTGGGCAAGCACTCCGTAGATCCTCCAAAAGGTCGTTAAAGAATGCTATAACGCAAATAATGTAGGATCTGTATAAGGTTTTTGAATGTGTAATATTAAAGTAGAATGTCCAGAAAAATTGTAATTTTGTATTATAAAAATGCATTAGTTATGTTGTAGATTTCCTATTTTCAGCTGTAAATTTATATTTTTCTTAAGTTTTGGTGGCTGAAAAAAATTTACTTATTAATTATTTGCACAAATCATGATTTATGGCTAGTGGTAATGGATAGAGATTATTTTGTATCTTACATGTGAGAGGAGAATATGTGAAAGAGTTTAGAGGGAATATGATAAATAAGGTGAGGTTGTAAGTCAAAGAATTGCAAAAGAGATGATATGTGAAGGTCCTAATATTTGATAGCAACGTATGTGTGGTTACTTATTTAATTAAAATCATTACTCGAATTGAATTATTTGTCTTTCCAATTACCGTAATTACCTTGTAAGTTGAACTAGTTGTCTTTTGAATTCAATCTAATTTTCTTGTAAATAACAATGTTTGTTATAAAATCCCCTAATTCTCTTGTAACTAACCATACATTTTTGGGGAAATTTCCAAAAAAAAAAAAAGTTTATCGCTTAAATTCCTAAATTACATATAAGTGATTGTCCATGTAATTATTCATTCAATCAAAATCATTATTCGAATAGTCGAAATTTCCTATATGAAATTTGGGAATTCAAGTGTTTTTTTTTTTTTTTGTGTGTGAAAATTTCCCCTATATTTTTTTTTGTTAATTCAACCATTTGTCTTGTGATGTCTCTTTTAGATGGAATTATTTTATTTGTAAATAACAAGTCTCTTTTAAATTCATCTGTCTCATGTTTATTAATCCTAAAACCTTTTAAATTTTAGAAAAGCTCTTTAATCATGTTAGTCTTGTTCTTTCTAACATGGTTTATTTAAAAAGTGTTTATAAAGTTTCTATATCCATGATAGGCTATATTTAAACTAATATCTTCTTTCTTTTCTATCATGCGTAAATTCGCACCCAATTATAAGTTTATTTTTTAAAACTATAATAGATCATTTTCTATCATAGTTAGTTTCCTAGTGTCTAAACTCACTTCTTTAACTATGATATGTTTGCATAATTAGCATTTTCTTTTTCTATTGTAGTTTACTTTTTTATTAATTTAGTTGAAGTCTTTAATAACTATGATAGATTCCTTACTATCATAGTTACGGTTTTAAGGTTAACATAATTCCTTTTTCTAATTACGATATACCTTTTGGTTATCACAACTCTCTTTTTTCTATCGTAGTTAGTATTCCATTTGCTCAAAGTTAATCAGTTATAAGTAGTGGCTTTAAATTAATTATTTGGGTGGAGTTTACACTCCACAACTTAATTTCATTTGGCCCTCACATGGTTGCAGTGATGTGTTAGATTTTTAAATAGGCAATTTGGAATTATCTTGCTATAGAAGGGCCAGCAGAAAATATCCATTTAATTATTTAGTATTTTGTCATTTAAAGTAATTATAATTTTTATGATGCTTTTCAATAAATATAATTCTCTATAGGTCATTTCTCCATTTTTCCGTAAAAATAATGGTTGTTGTCGTTGTTTTCGTGTCTTTTTTCTTTTCTTTTTTCAAAACCAATAGATCTAAATGTGACACAGTTTGGAAATGTAATGAACATTGTCATATATATGCATAAAAAATACCAAAATTGACTCCTATTGTTCAGTTGAGTTAATCCTACGTTAATCATAATCATTTACCTTAAAGACAATCAAATATGGTTACTAATTGGTCCAAGTGTTATGATTACTTGGCTAAATCTCCTCATTATCAATGGTATTTAATTTTCCATCATCATTAGCCCTTCTTATTGGTTTAGTTGGATGATTAGTCATTTTTTACATTTTCATGTGAGGGTTATTAATGTACATAGACTTTAATTTTCTCCACATTCCAATGGTAGATCTGATTATGGTCAATAATACCATATCAATACATCTTTCTAAAGAATACAAAATTTTCAAAGTCATTACCATATCAACATATTTTTATATACATCCTTCACAATTGCACTTCCCACATGACACTTTCAATGGTAAAATATCATTTCATAATTGGTCTTGTAATCAAACTGTTTCATAATAACAATAATTAATAGCTTATTTACTGATTTACCCTATGTTATATCAAATCTCTAATTTATCTTTTTATATTTATATGTATTAATGATGTATTTGATATTTTTCATGGTTATCTAACCCGGACCGGCCCGGCCGGGTCAGCCCGAAACCCGCCGATCTGGCCACAAAACCGATCTGAGTTGATAACTAACCCGGGGTGACCCGGCATAACCCAGGCTCAACCCGGGTAATTCGGTGGGTTTCTGGATAGACCCGGTTTTTTTTTTTTTATGAATATGAATTGTATGAAGCAATATTGGTTAAAATTAATGATTATTTTGGCGTTAATAACTATTAGTTTAATGACTAGATGACTGTAGACATGAATATTTTGTTATCATCTATCTATTTTGATATTTTACTAAGAAGAATATTCAATGATTACTTTTTATGGTGTCATTGGATAGTTGATTGTTACTGTAATGTCGATATGTCAAAGAAATTGTAAATTTTTTTTAATAAATATATGATTATTTTGTTAGTAATTTAAGGTATTGATTCAATATTTAAGGTAGAAATTATTTAATGTCAATATGATATGATGTCAATTTATCAAACCAACTGTAAAGAATGTAGGATACTATAATGATTTTTTATAATGGTTCAAGGTGATAAAATGAAATTTATTTTTTAGAATTTTGGAATGTGTGATGGGATTTTAAGTATTTTTTATTTTTTATTTATTATCGGGCTGACCCTCCGAATCAATTACAGGCTAACCCACTAACCCTTGACCCAATACTTCGACTAAATTAGTGGCCGGTCCGAGTTTGATTACCTTGATATTTTTACACAATCTATCTGCCTACTTATTATAATATAAAATATTGTAATACCTGCCCAATAAATAACTCGTTTAATCATAATATGGGTTGGGTTTTTCTATCAATTATTAATTACATGTATTGTCAATACTTATCAAAATTCAATTAACATTAATTGTATTTCATCTATGTGTCTATCTATAATCTACTTTCTACTTATAATATAAAATCTTGTAATACTCATCCAACAATCCATTTAACCAAAATGTGAGTTGGATTTTTTCTATCAACCATTAATGACTTGTGTTGTCAATATATATATATATATAAATATATATGGCTAAGAGTCTCTCGACTACATAGCCATATTCAATTTCTCTCAATTTAATATCTCCACTATTTAATTTACTTTTAATGGTTGAGATATATTACAACTAGAAAATATTATTATTTATTTATTACTGTTTATGTAATATATTTCCAATTGTAATAGATCTGACCATTGAGATACTAAATGGAGAGGCACCTATATCTTATAAAAGTTCAATAAGCATTAATTATATTCCAAATTTAGAAATATAATATGTCATTATGTGAAATAACTAAATAGAAATCAATATAATATCTCATATTTTATTACAAATTTATTTGTTTAAATTGATATCCTATAAATTAAATTTTTGTTGTCTTTGAATAACATTTCTAACTCTTCTAATTGTAGAAATATAACCTTTTCAATTCATAAAAAAAAAGAAAGAAATATAATCCTTTCATTTCAATCTTTCAACTGATTTTCTTTATTTTCACTTTTTAAATTTTAAATTCTAAATCAATTTTCACATATACGTATTCAATTCATAAAAAAAAAAAAGAAATATAATCCTTTCATTTCAATCTTTCAACTTATTTTCTTTATTTTCACTTTTTAAATTTTAAATTCTAAATCAATTTTCACATATACGTATATGTACTATTTTGTGCATCATATGTGGAGAAAAGTATAGTTTAAAAAAAAATGAGTGATGTAAAGATCTCGATCAAAATTTAGTATGAACTAAGTAACTCCGTTGACATTTTTTTTTTTGAAAATATAAACAGCTTGATCGAAAATTTGTGTAGTTTTTTAATGTCTTTTGATAAGAAAACATTGAAAAATTATATTTATAATATATCAATAGAAGGATGTAAAAAATTATATTACCTTATAATTTAAATGAAAACACTTAGATATGATCGCAAAGCATTATAGCCAATATGTATATATAAGATTTCATCATAATAAGTAACTTTTGACTTTTAACAAATAAATGGGAGAAAATATTTAGATTTATTCTGAAATTAACAATTATAAAATTAATTAACTTTGTGATGTGATAATCAATTTAACATCAAGACAGAAAATTTGAAATATATATATTAAAATTATTTTTTAACCTTACATAAAAATATGCGATTAAATGATTAATAGTGAATACGTACCCTACCTGGCCTCTTGAATTCAGTTTTATTTTGCACTTTATGGGCATCAATGGCAGCAAGTTTTCTCGCATATTAATATTGTTGTTGTGAATGATTACTTCCTTACCACATGCTTGATCCTTCAAGTTATGATAAATTTAAATGTCATATTTTCAAAGATAAAATAGCTTTTTTTATTTTGTCAAAGATAAATTAGCATTTAGAACCTCTCATTTGCATCCTGTATCATGGAATATTTGAGAAAATGGTTGCCAAATAGTGTGCGTATATAATATTTATCATTTATTACTTTAGAAAATTCTAAATTTAAAAATAATAATCACATTAACGTACAATATTTTTAATAGTGTGCATATCAAAAGAATGGTCCAAAAGGACCATCGCCATCTGAACCAAATGTATTAATTTGATAAACTGGTTGAGGGATGAAGGGAGGAGAAATAGTAATACTTATATATATATATATATATATATATAAATATATATATATATATATATATATATATATTCTTGCAGTGCTACATCATTTGAATTTTGAACCAATCAAAACACAATAATTGAGCTGATTTTGATCACTATTGGGTGGAGATTTATCTGAAACAGTCCACATTTTATTTTGTTTACAAGAAAAAAGGGCTTACTAACATTCATAATATTAATAAAATGTTTCCTTAAAATGAAATGAAATTTGAATTGTTTTAAATGAACCATTAACTAATTAAGATTAAAATCAGATAAATTGTTGTCTTTTAATTGATTTAGAATCCACATGATGTGTCATTCTAAAAGTGCGTAAATATTTGTTTATGACTACGTAAATATTTTCTCTTTGTGCTTTTGATGTATTTAATATATTGTCAAAAAAAATATATTGTCACCCTAATCCTAGCCATACGCAGACAAAATTGAATAAATTAATTTTAATGGAGTCGTTTATTATTAATAACAAGGTTCCACTGTGTCAACAATGGAGAAATTGGGCACATTGGGTGTATGACGTAACTCTGCCCAATTAAAAACCAATAAATCATGTCTTTTTTTTACTGATGTTGTGCTTGCTGTTATTTACTATTTTCCAGAATATTGTGCCTTTTTCTCTTTACCTCAATTTTGAAAATAGGAAAGATGAGAGAGAAGGTTTATACTCCTTTCGGTCCTATTTATAAGAGTTCAGCCATCAAATAACGTTTCTTAAAAAAACATATAAAAGTTAGTTGGGAGCTATAAATATGTCTGAAAAATAATTGTTTTTCCAATATTACCCTTATTTATGATGAGACTAGAGAGAGAAATGTAAGTAGAAGTTTAATGAATACTATAAAATAGAGTGTTAATAAATATGGGTAAAATAGGAAAAATAGCATTAAATGATGATAGATTCCAAGTCGGGCTCTTATATTTTGGACCAAAACAATTCAAATTTTGGGCTCTTATAATAAAGACCGGAGGGAGTAATACATAAAATATTATCTTAACACATATCCTTAAATAAGGGTAAAGTTGGAAATATTTTTGAAAATATGAGATATTTTCTACTATAATCTCCACTTCTTGGTATATGAGAAGTAGTTAAGATGGATTTATAATAAAGAATAGAGTGGTACTTTAAAAAGTCCTTTTCTCTCTCTCTCTCTCTCTCACTGCGTCATTTGTTACCTCTCTCCTTGCAAAATGTTTTTTAATCCCATTTTTACCCCCCTTCTCTCTACCTACCTCATTACTCATTAGTCATTTCTCCATCCTACACCTACTCTCCTTCTCTCCGGCCCTAGTGACTTTCTCTCTTTCTTTTTTAATCTCATTTACTCTATTTCACATATTCTATATAAAACGAGCTGGGCCTCCCATACGCTACACGGGAAGCTTTAATTGGGAGCATAACAATTGTGGTTTTCGCTTGAAGATGAAAGCAGTAATAGTTTTTGAAAGACTACAATTTACATCCATAATGTAATATACCACGATTAGCAAAACATCATAAAAGGCAGGATTGTACACGAAGATAGAGCTTATTTGATGTGAAGAAATAATGTTATAATAAAAGAGAGATGGATATGTGTGATTTTGATGACAAAAAAGGAGAAATATGGAGGTTTTTTTTAAAAAAAAATGAAAATATTCATAATTACCTATCCTTCAATCTTGAACTTTTGGTTTTTGAGTAGGAATATATTGGGTGTGTTTGGATGGACTTCTGAAAAAGTGACTTATATATAAGTCAAATTGAAAATAAGTCAGATTGTGTAATGAGATTTACGTTTGGATGGGCTGTTAAAAATATGACTTATAAGTCATAAGTCATATTGTGTAATGAGATGTATATTTGGATGGACTTTTGGAAAAGTGATTTATATTTGGGTTAGTTGTGATTGGATGTGTAAAATAAGTCAGAATTGTGGGGTCCACCTCCGTAAGTGACTTATAAATTGTAAGTCATAAGTTGAAAAAAAGAACTTATACTTATTTTGACTTATAAGTTATAAGTTACTTATTTTTATAAGTCCAGACAAATATACTCAAAACTACTTTTCTGAAGCTGGAATAAGTCCAGTCAAACAAGCCCATCTTCTTTTGTATTTTGTAATTTTACACTTGTTTGCTATTTTGTCTCTTATATCTTTGTGGTAAAATGAACTAACTCTTCAATCTTCACTGTGACAATAATCTGGGAGAGAGAATACAGTGAACAAGAAGCGTAAGAGAAAAATAAAAAAAGGGCTGGAGAGAGATACTTTTTGAAAAGAAGTGGTGGAAAGTGAGAGAGTGAGTGAGAATCAAGGTTTTCAGAGCCAGCCGGACACAAGGGCGGCCCGGATTTATACGTTGGGCCGTTTCTCCATTTAATCCGTTTTGGACCGCTATTTGGCCAGGAACCGTTATTGGGCCGGGAGCCGGATCGGATTTATAAGTTCCGGGCGGTCCAAAAATCAAACAAAAATTTCTGAAAATTTTCTTTATTGTAATTATTTGAAAAAGCCCAAAAGCCCATAAATAAAATAAATGCTCATTTTAGACCCCACCCCCTCCTGAGTTTAGGTTTTTCTCTCTCTCTTCTTCCAATAAGCACTCCGTCGGCTACAATATTAGCACGCTGGACACGGTGCTTTTGCTGGGAATCAACTGGATACCCACAAAGGTTAGTCTGATTAATTCGAATGATTTTCATTTTGAACACCTCTCTGCTTTCAACTTTTTTTGTTCTGCTTTTCATTTTGAACGCTGCTTTCATTTTTTCTCTCCTGCTTTTCATTTTGAAGGCAGGAAATCAACTGGTGGAGGACTGCTGTACACTCATTAATTTGAATGCTTTTCAATTTGAACATCTCCCTGCTTTAATTTTTTTTTATTTTCTTGTCAGCCATGAAGGGAAAAATTCGATGCATATATTACCACTCTTTCTATTTTCAGCCATCTCTCTCTATCTCCTACCATTCTGTATTCTTAGCCAATCCCACTCTTTCTATTTTCAGCCATCTCTCTCTATCTCCTACCATTCTCTGTCCTTAGCCATTGTTGTTCCTCTTCTTTGCCTTCTTCTTCTAGCTAAGCTAAGATGGGCTCTTCTTTTCTTGGCCTTCAATACGCCTTCAAAATGTTTTTCTTTTACTTTCATTTTCCCATACTTACTCTTTTGGGGTTAAAGATCTTATCTTGTTTCTAACTGACACGATCTGTTTGTGACATTATCTTTTTTGAGGAATTCTGGAAGTTTTGATCTCTTTCTCTTCTTTTTCTCGCAAAGTGTTTAAAGAGGAGACCTTTACCCCTTATTGCTTCATGTTTTTTTTGTGTATTGCTTCCATGTTTGTGACAATTTTTTTTTTGTTTTTATTTTCTCAACCTTTACCCTTTGTTTTCTTCATACTGCTTATTCCTTTGGGTTTTGAAAATACATAGGGTAGTTTTTAAAATTACTTGCTTAAATTTTTGGTTATAAATTACAAACAAATTATATTAACTATATTTGTATATATAATTATTTAATTTAATTATTACGTCACCGGCCCGACCGAACGGCCCGACCGTTTCAACCGTTTGGACCATGACCCGTTCATCTTTCCGGCTCGTCATCCGGTCCGGCTTTTAAAACATTGGTGGGAATAAAAAAACATATTTCAAGGGAGAAAGAGAGTGAACAGCGCATAGAGAGAAATGGGTAAAAGTGGGAATAAAAAACATTTTCCAAGGACAGAGAGCAAATGACACAAGGGCAGAGAGAGAAAAGGACTTTTTAAATGTGCTGCAGAAGAGAGAGAATTATAAATGATAGAAGGCACCATATCAGCAAAAAAGACAGGATTTGTTGGTTTTTAATCTGCCAGTGCACAAGTTACGTGGTGCACCCAGTGCACCCAATAATTTCTCTCAAAGTTGATAAGCTAGCGAGTAGCGAGTCATTCGTCCTGATTGCACACTCTACTTTAAAAATATATGGGTGAATGGTTAAAAATGACCATGTATTTATATCCAATGTGCATCTGAAATCTTGTACTTTTTTTTACTCAAAATTGTCCATCAACTTTTAAATTCGGGCTAATAATGACTCCTCCATCAATCTGACTCAATGGACTTTTCAAATTCGGGCCAATAGTAAAAAAAGCTTGGAAAATAAAAATATAATGGGACCCACACTCATCTGTTGTGTGTGTGATTTGTCATTATATGACGGGTTAGAGTTTAAGAGTTCATACAAAAACTCCAATGCATTAGGTCCCCGCTTGAAGATAATCAATATGTTAAAAGTGAATCAACAAGGAAAATAAAATATAAAATTTAAACGTAAAATTGTTAATGACTAATTTCGAAAATTAAACCGAAAGGTGAAAAATTTGACATAAACTAAATTTTGTTTGAAGACCTATAGATAATTCAATGAGGTTGAAAATTAAATTTATTATATAAAAAATGATTCAATTAAAAGTATTTTTTCAAATGCTGTGGTAAGATTTAAACTTAATGTTTAACCATTTTTTCAAAAAACTTGATCTAGATTTCACAAAAAAACAAATGTTTTTCATAATCCCTTACTTGGGTAAATACTACGTTTTAAGAAGTTAGTTCCCAAACAGCTACAAACTTGTACTAACACACATAAATGATATCACCGCAGCCATGTCTGATACAATCTATAACTATAGATAGTATCGGACATGGCTTCGGTGAATTATAGATGGTATCACACATAGCTCCGATGATGGTATATTATGAACTGAGGTGATCCATCTATACATTACATACATGCATATATAGAATATATTGCTAGGTGTTGGAACAACAAGACTTAGCTGATTTTTTTGGAAACTTTTAAAAAAGCTAAATAATTATACGTTGATTTGCCGAAATTTTTGTTCTAATATAATAATACACAACAAAATAGAAATGACAAAGCTTGTAATTTTTCTTATGTTTCTTCTATCTTATTTGTTTCCCTTGTCCAAATATGATACAAACATAAAAAAAAATATATTTGTAAGAGAAAAAAAAAATATTAAGATGGAACAAAAGTTCTCAAGTTATCATAACAATTTTAGCTAAAACTATAAGTTTAGTATGGTGAAGCATAAATTAGTAAATAAGATTTATTATAATAAAAAATCTTATTTAGTAAACATTTCTTAAAAAACGTTCTTAACTATGTTATTGGTTCAAACTTAAACATATGTTCTCAAAGTAGGTGGGAAGTGAGCGTGCAATCAGGACAATGTAAAAGAACCTTAGAATACTTGTAAAAAATGTATACAAGGATTTCAACAAAAACAAAACTACATACACCAATAAGTATATAGAGTAGGGAAGGAGTGTGACAGTAGGTCATCACCAAATAAATAGTAATTATGAAAATTAGTACTTGTAAAATTAGAGGCATATATGGCCCCAAGCCCCCAACAGATAACCAACTGTCTCTTTAAAAAAAATCTCAAATAATGCCTTACGGTTTAGAGTAATGAAAACTTAGCTAATCTCATACTAGCAGCTCATTTTATGTACCTTGCCTAATGAGAATGATCCCACACACAACTTTACTCCCACAAGGCAGCGAATCATTTTTATTATTATTTACAATCACAAGTAGATATTTATTGAAACTTATTTAGAATAAAAGATTAATAATACAAAACCTTTGAATAATTCGAAGTAGCAAACACTACCTCCAATCCTAGATATAAGAGCTAATATATAATTAATTGTATTCTTAATTATAAGACATCTATATATACATGTGTATATATATCACTTTTCTTCAAGTAACTCATCTAATTTATATGATAAACTATGTAATAGATAAAATAATAAAACATATAAGTATTCTAGAAAGGTTTTGTAAATGAGTAATTTATTTAATATTTTTTAATTAGTTAAACAATTCTTAAATTAAGTAGAAGAGGTAGTATCTCATTGTTTAATAGGATTAAGTAGTAAATCCGCCCCAAAAGTGTTATCATGATCTCAATGTTGCCCGGAAAGGTTTTTTAGTCTCAATGTTACCCCAGAAGTTTGTAAATGTAGCAATGTCGCTCTGTTCCATTAAGAAAGTGAATTTTAACCGTTAAATCTAACGGTTTGACTGATGCGTTCTATGGTATCCTTTGTGTCACCACCTCATCATCTTATACCCTCTCCCTCTCCCAATATTGAAAAAGCCAGAACTTCATACTATACCCAGAAATTCCCAGAAATTCATGCCAAACCCAGAAATCAAATGGAAAATGACTGTGAAATAATCAACAAGCAAGTACAAATAAGAAACTACCATTAAGCATACACAGACAAACAAAATCAAACACCCAAACATTAATCCCTCTGCTTCCATTCTTGAGATGCCCGTGGAATAATTCGCCATAAATTAAACACCCATAAAAAGAAAGAAACCCCTTCAAGATTTTCCGAAAGATGGGAGGGGGGGGGGGGGGAGAGAGCCGGATGAAGATGGGAGAGAAGGAGAGTGAGATAGAAAGGGGGAGATCTGGATTAGGAGCTCCAGATCCAGCCATTATAGAAGCGGCGACGGCGAGGGTGGGATTCATCTCCATGGTTCAAGGGTGAGAGTGGATGGTTGAAGAAACGTACTTCGTTTTCCCAGAAAGTGTGCTCGTGAATGAGAGGGTAAGGAAGAGGATGAAGAAACATTTCTTTGTTTCTTCCTGAAAGAGTGATAGTGAATGAGAGAGAGGGTAGGGGAAAGGATGAGGTGTGATGATGAGTTGGCAAAGTCAGCAGTCAGCAAGCATGTGTCTACCATGTGAGCAATTATGGTCAAAATTGACTGTCAAACATAACTTGTGGCTGAAAAAGGGTGACATTGCTACAATTACAAACTTTTTGGGTGACATTGAGACTAAAAATACTTCCTAAACAACACTGAGATTATGACAACACTTTTGAGGTGGATTTACTACTTATCCCTTGTTTAATATCTTATAAAAAGGGAAAACCCTAAAGAAATACCACTTCAATTCCAAAATCTTATATATGAGATTTTGACCATTCAAGTAGTAGTAATTTTGGTGTGTGTATATATATATATATAACCACATTGACAACCATATCCCACCTCTATGAGATTTTGGGATTTAAGTGTTATTTTTGATAAATTTTCCGTTTATTATTTTGACACAATTTCCCTTATTTATTTTTCTTACACACACCAAGGTTTACTGACGGAATATACTCCATCTTCTAGTCTCTGTTTATTTGTTTCCCCATCTTTCATGTGTGGGGTCCAACACATGCTGCACATATTTTTTTTTTTGGTAATAATAGGGTGCTGCACATATTTAATTTGTGCATGTTTCTGTTGCCTCCGTCACCATTTTTTTTTTGCTAATCGAACTAATTAAATGGGTTGACGGTGAAATTTGTCCACGCAACAAGAGCTGTTGCCTCCTGTACCCAAATGCACAGAACAAGGTCTGCTTGGCAATGCATTTTCTTCCCCCTCTTCCACATATAAAAGTTTGTAAAAGGTTCATTTCTTTTTGGTATAATTTCTAAAGTACGCTGGAAGTTTTCTTTAATTGGAAAAAGGCGGAAGTGGCAAGGTTTTAACTATTGACTACAAGCTCTTATACACTTGGTCATAATGGCTTCTAAGATATAACTGTCTAAAAAACTTAAGCGGCTGAGAGTAACATTACTCGCACTTCTTGGATTCATCATTGTTCACTGAAATAGCTGGGTAGTCCTTACATGATCCTTAAGACTTTAATCTACTGGTTACGCGCTCAAGTTACTAGCTGGTAGATGGCAATTATCATGGTAAAATTCATTCAGATGACAAGGAAGATGGTGTGTGTAGAAATACATAGAAAAAACTAGGAAAAGTTGTCTGGTTTTACTGTCCTGAGTTACTCTTCTTAGGGTGTGTGCCTCCCTTGTAATTCCAAAAACAGGATTGTTACTGCCATATGCTTGGAGTTCTTTTGTGGCATTTAATGTTCCTTCATCCATTTGATCACATTTAATTAATTGCCTATAATCTTTTTTACTTCCTCTTTTGGTGGGGTAAAAATCTTTTGTTTGTAGGGAGTAAGCATCAGCTTCAGCCTACTGCAACTACTATTCTCTCTTTTAGCAGTGCTTTTATTTTAAATGTTTTGGTTTATTGCAAGCTATGGTATAAGATGCTCTGGCTCAGTAAATTTTGCGTTTATAATATACATGTGATAGGTGGTATCTTACGTTTCAGTAATGAAAGGCATGAATAGTTAGTTGAGCATCTAAATTAATTTTATGTTAACTAATTTGATTATATATTTAGTTAAAGCTTGTAGAAAAGCTAGTGTTAATGTTATGCTAATTGTGGCTATTTATTTTGCCTTGTACTGCCTTGATGTAACCTAAATCTGATTATTAGTATTGAAGTTTTTTCTGCCAATTCTTATATGGGGCATACAAAAATAATCAGTATTTTAAAATGTAGGTTCCATCCAGTCAAGTTCAAGGAATTCTGTATTTGGGATCGCTCTACAGGTGTCTTGCTTCTCCTTTTAGATCCAATGTTAATTCCTAAGTTTCATTTTGATTTTCATGCATATATCTGCTATGCTAACCTTATAAGGTGTTACTGTGATATGTTATTTTGCCCCAAATTGGGTCTAAGAATTTAAGCCAGCCATTTCTTCCCCGGCTGTTTCATATGTTCTCGCATGTATGGAGAAATCTGGTAAAAAAGTTGAGGGGGGAATTCATGGTGGGAAACATGGCAAGAATATGTGGGTAGAAAATTCACTTAAGCTTGGGTCTAACTTTGATTGATTTGACTATACTTAGCTTGCAAGAGTCGGTGTTACGCTAATGTGGTCACTATTTACTTTGCCTTGTACTACCTGAATCCTGATGCAGCCTAAATCTGATTGTTAATTACTTTTCATATCGTAATTGCTCAAGTATGGTAGTGTGATGTTGAATAATTCTACTTCAAGAGTCCACACTTTTTTCCAATACAAGAGTAACTACTTCTATTGTTTGTTTTTTGCCTCATTGATTTTTTTTTCCTGGTGTTTATTTGCAGGGAATAAATGTAAAGGGACATTTTTTCTATTGAATCGCCTCAGTAAAAGACCCTGTTTTTTTTTTTTAAAAAAATCTTTTGTACTGCTTCACCATGGAAGCTGCAAAAGATGATTATTTTTTTTTTAAAAAAAATATTTTTTGGTAGCATTTTGCAGTCAAAGGCGGTGAATATCTCCAGTTTTCCCCTCTCCTCTTCAACATATATATATATATATATATATATATATATATATTTATATTGTTCGGTTCTGACTTTATTTAACTTGTTGAGTTCAAATTGCGAGGAAGAATGCTGGATAACTATGCTTTGTTATTTCTTCAAAATCCTCTTTGGAGAGTGCAAAACAAAGATGATAATTTTCATTCTGTTTCTTCTGTCTTATTTGTTTGCGTTCTTCAAATATAATAAAAATATAAAACAAATGTATTTACACGAGAAAAAATATTAAGAAAAAACAAAAATTCTCAAGTTATCATAATAATACTAGCTAAAATTATAAGTTTAGTATGGTGAAGGATAAATTAGTAAATAAGATGTACTATAATAAAAATTTTACTTAGTAAATATTTCGTTGAAAAATGTTCTTAACTGTGTTATTGGTTCAAAATTAAATATATGTTGGGGAAATGGTTAAAAATGATGATATACTTATATCCAAGGTACATTTTGCAACTGATAAGATTATACTAAAGAAGCCACTTAGCATTGACAAGGATCTCAAGATTGTTGGTTCTGTTATATGGGTTGGGCCGTGGGCGATCCTCCTGGATGTGATCCAGTCCT
The DNA here is from genome assembly GCA_037074515.1 of Mimosa bimucronata. Taxonomy (NCBI): domain Eukaryota; kingdom Viridiplantae; phylum Streptophyta; class Magnoliopsida; order Fabales; family Fabaceae; genus Mimosa; species Mimosa bimucronata. The sequence continues at coordinate 22,620,839 of CM073445.1, read as the reverse complement.
CAGAAGGTCCATAAAATTTGACATGTAAATGTCTGGAAATTAAGCATATTAGGATTCAATGACAAGTTAAAGCAAACTACCCGTTCATTGCCTTTACCTATTTGCTTTTGGTGTTTGAATGTATCATTCATAAATTCATTTTATTCCTCAACTTGGTCCTACAAGTTTGATTTTGCGTAGTATACAAATCCAATTTTTCCTTTTTTGGTTTTCTTTATTTCCCACCATTTTAATCTTTATTAAAATATCATTGCTGGCTTTTTCAGGCACATTATCAGAAACATTCTTAGAACAGTTATTCATAATTGTTTATGTATTTTTTAGTGCCACTTTACAAGTGTGAAGAGTTTTGGCTTAGTTTTGTTGCGTCTGAATTTGAAGTTCAAATCATCTTTCAAGTTATTCAATTGTGCCTTTGTTTAAGATCCTTATTGGAAGGTTTGATCTCTTGACCTTTGAGAGGTTTTAGTAAATCATATTATGACATGCATCATCTAATTTTGATTCAGCCACTTGACAATTTTGTCCTGATTGTCAAAACATTTCCTCATATTGTTTTGCCTCTATGAGTTAAAAAATCTTGATTCTCTGGAAACAATCTTATTAATCTTTGGCCATAGTTTTATTGATATTTAACGCAATGATAAAAAAACACATGAATTTTAACATGCAGATGCAGATGGCTTTGAAACATCAGATTCAATAGCTGTGACAGCAAACTTTATATTTGTTGCCTGGGACTCAAAAAACCGGAAGGCTACTCCAGAGTATCGGCTTTCATCACCAGTGCTTGTGGTCAATGAACTCAACTCACAGTGGAATCAGAACTTGAATGAGATCGACTATGTATCTCTTTCAGATTGGGGAGTTTGATTGCTAGTATGAAGTGCTCACTGCTTTTCTCATCTATGGCTAATCATGTGTATTATTTGATTATATGTGAGCTCATAAGTCAAATAAATTAGTTTAGAGAATAAATTTAGGTCAATCAATTTATAAGTAACTTATTTGATTATTTTTTTCATTTTCCAAAAAAGTCAATTGGGTCCTATATTTAGGGATAGAGAGAGTAGTACTTTTTGTAATTGACTGATATTCTATCCCGCTGTGGCAGCGTCAAGGAAGAGAAGGTGTCGCTCTGAAGAGGACCTGTCTCGAGGAGGTGGAGAGTCTGAACCCAAGCCAAGAGGCCTTTCTGTCTTTCAACAGAGTGTCTTCTTCTTCCCTGATCTTAGTGCCATAGGTGATTACTAGATTGATTTTTTTTTATTTTTTTTTTTAGAAAGGAAATGAAATAGAGTATCGTTACTTCCTGTAAAAGAAAAGGAATGAGCCGAATGGATTCACATTATCAAAAAGATTGATTCCAATGTGGTTGTGCAACAACTGTCGCTCTTGATTCGACTCACCATTATTAGGCCTTCTTCGTCTTCGCATTTGCTTGGAGGTTTTCTGATGCATCCATGGACGAATCCTGGTGGTTTTCTGATGCATCGACCTAATTGAATTGGCTTTTTCAACAGCATTTGCTTTAGCTGGATTGATTCCCTGCTTCCTCACAGTTGAACATGTTGGTTTCTTAAGACCTGTGAGTGTTTATCATTATCATCAACTATCAAAGCTTGCTTGCCCGTAACTAATTACTGTCATTATGAATCTGTGAATAATAAATCAGTAGCTTAAATCAGTTTAACTCTGCTATGAGTCAGCTTTTAAAAGTGGACCTGCATTGCATGATTTTGTAATAAGGACAGGGGGGGAGTATATTTGAATTCTCGTTAAACAAAAAGTATCATCTATTGGACTATAAAAGTAAGAAATTCAAAAATAAAAAATAAAGTAGTTCTCATCGAAAAAAAATGTGGTTAATTACCATATATTTTATAGTGTTAATTTTTTTTAAGTTGGTGGAGTAGAATAATCTGGTTGGTTGAAATCAAGAATAATTTGGTTGATTGACGTGGTTAGACATCATATGAGTAACATAATACTTTATGTTTGATCTCTCCTCATAAATCCTGAGTTGAAGGAACTTAGGACTTCGAAGACTTCTGGTTAGTTAGCTGAAAATCCTTCACTTTCCTTGCATCCGTCCTTATGATGAACTCTCAGCAAGGAAATGTTCTGATGAAACCTTCCTTTCCCTTGAATACTATATAAGTGGGTCACTTGAATACTTGATGACACAAATTTTAAAAAATGTCGGCTATTGGCTAATATTATAAAAAAAATATTTACATTGTGTTGAAACAAGATTTTTCGATAAAAAATTTTCCCTCCCTTTGCGGCTCAAAAACATTTTGAGGAGAGAAGAGCAACTCTATTAACATGAGTTAGGAAAACAAAATAGTTTTACATCTTCAAGATGGATTATTTTGACCCAAAATTTACCAGGACCGGATTGAAAATTATGGACCTTTTAAGTAATTGAGCCTAAAAGTGTGAGATTATAATAGCCTTAGATGTAACATATAACAACCATATATGCTATCTTTAATCAAAATAATAAATACAGCGGAAGTCGAAATACCTCTCGCCATTGTTATTGTTGATCAGAGAAGAATCTACGATGAACTGCAAAACAGAATACTGTCAGAAATAACCCAAAGGCTTTTCTAACTGGAGTCCGGCATAGTGATGGTATCTGTTGTGATAGCCTTAACCAGTTAGGGAACCCGAAATTTAGAGAGAAGAAACGCTCTCTAGATGTGGTTATCTGCCGTATCAAAAGATGATAAGTGTTGGTGTGTTTTCCCCATCAGAAAACCCCCTTTATATAGATAACCTAGATATGAAACCCTAACCTTGACTATTGGGCCTAATGTTGACTACGGGCCACCTAAAGATATTATTATTAATCCTTAATATCCTAAAGATATATTATTATTAATCCTAAATATATCTAATGTGATAATATAATAATACTAATAATATTAATAATAATCTAACATTCTCCCACTTGGCCCGTACTCTGTATGTCAACTGCTCCCTTTAGTCAAATCAATTAAGGTCATACTGCAAGAATCATGGCGATAAGTCCTTTATCATAAAGTATTACCTTCCATGTATTACCAACAGTATTCCTTACCTAATGGGTATTGCTCCATGAATAAACTTTCAAAACTTATATGTTTATTCGGTTCCAAAATAAAAACTTAAATGTTCATTAATCTCATCATCACCAAAAGTGTACACAACAACCATAGAGATAATAAACAATATCCCAAAATACTCATTGCACACCTCAATTACTCAAAAGACTTACAATCCCCATATGAGGTACATGTACAGTGAACTCATTTGGTCTCATCCCTTTAGTCAAAGGATCAGCTAGCATTTCCCTTGTTCCGATAGGATCAACAGTGACCTGACCATCAGCAATTCGCTCTTTCAAGCTAAGGAATTTCAGCTCAATAAACTTTTTGCTTCCACTCCTTCTTTTATTTGCTATGGCCACTGCTGCCTTATTATCGCAATACATCTTAATTGGCCTGGAGATTGATTCTACAATCTTCAGTCCAGCAATGAAGTGCCTTATCCAGATAGCCTGTGAACTTGCCTCAAAACACGCGATATACTCAGTATCACAAGTAGAAGGAGCTGTGAGTGTCTGTTTGGCACTCTTCCAGGAAATAGCTCCCTCCGCTAATAGGAAAATGTAACCTGTCGTAGACTTGTTGGTGTCTACACATCCTCCCATATCAGAATCTGAGTAACCCATCACTTTAAGATTCTCTGTCCTTTTATAAGTCAGCATAAGGTGCTTGGTGCCTTGGAGATATCTAAACACCTTCTTTGCAGCTTCCCAATGCATTTTACGAGGATTGCATTGGTATCTCCCCAGCATGCCTACTGCAAAAGCTATGTCAGGTCTAGTGCAGACCTGTGCATACATCAAGCTTCCTACAGCAGAGGCATAGGGAACCTTTTCCATCTCCTTTTTCTTTAGTTCTGTGTCAGGACATTGACTTAGACTGAAAAAATTTCCCTTTTCAATGGGAGCAACGTTAGATGAACAGTTTCTTATCTTGAAACGCTCAAGAACTTTGTTGATATAGGTTTCTTGAGAAAGGCCTAAAAGACCCTTTGCTCTATCCCTATGGATCTTAATGCCAATGACATAAGATGCCTCACCCATGTCCTTCATATCAAAGTTCTTAAACAAAAACTGTTTCACCTCACGTAACAGTCCTAAGTCATTGGTTGCAAGCAATATGTCATTGACATACAAAATCAAAAATATGGATTTGCTCCCACTATTCTTGTGGTATATACACTAATCCACGATATTCTCAACGAAACCAAATGAAGAGATTACCTCATGAAATCTTAAATACCATTGCCTGGAAGCTTGCTTTAAGCCATATATTGATTTTCCTAATTTGCATACCAAATGTTCCTTATCCTTTGCAACAAAACCCTCAGGCTGCTTCATGTAGACTTCTTCCTCAAGAACACCATTAAGGAAAGCAGTCTTAACATCCATTTGGTGTAACTCCAAGCCAAAATGCGCAACCAATGCCATGATAATACGGAAAGAATCCTTAGTTGAAACAGGAGAAAATGTCTCCTTGTAATCAACTCCTTCCACCTGAGTGAAGCCCTTAGCAACCAACCTTGTCTTGTAGCGCTCAATGTTACCCTGTGAGTCCCTTTTGGTTTTGTAAACCCATTTATAGCCAATGGCCTTGGACCCATTAGGCAACTCTACAAGTTCCCATACATGGTTGTTTGCCATGGAGTTCATTTCTTCATTCATAACATTATACCACAATTTGGAGTTCTCACCTTTCATAGCATGAGAAAACGTTAATGGATCATTATCAATGCCAATATCACAGTCATTTTCAGTATTATACACTACGTAGTCATCTGGAATTGCCGGTTTTCTTGCCCTTGTTGATCTCCTTAACTCAACCTCTTGGGTTGGGTTAGGTTGCTTGTTTGGAACATTCTCTGTCACAACTGGTGGTAAGTCTGTATTGGTGACAGGTGAACCTTCAGGTATATGTTCCACACGTCCCGCATGATCAACTATAGGTAGTGGGACAGTCTCAATTGGAGTGACATATCTAGTGGTAGAAATGTCGCCAACAGCCGATGTCCCTTCCTCAATTGTTCTAGGGGATCCCTCAATGTGATCGTCTGCAATCTGATCACTCCCACTAATCACATCATTCTCAAGAAACTTGGCATTCCTAGATTCTACAAAACGCACTGAAGGTGGAGGACAATAAAACTTGTAACCCTTTGACCTGTCCGCATTGCCTACAAGGTAAGCTCTAATGGTCTTAGGATCCAATTTCTTTTCTTGTGGGTTATACACTCTTACTTCCGCAGGACAACCCCACACCTTAAAGTGATTTAAACTGGGTTTCCAACCTTTCCAGATTTCAAAGGGTGTCTTAGACACTGCCTTTGTTGGAACCCTCTTCAAAATGTGTACGGCTGTCTTGAGTGCTTCCTTCCACAAGGAAATTGGCAGTTTGGAGCTACTCATCATGCTCCTAACAATGTCAAGTAAGGTCCTATTTCTTCTTTCAGCTACACCGTTCATTTGAGGTGAGCCAGGCATGGTATATTGTGCAACTATACCTTGCTCTCGAAGAAAATCCGCAAAAGGACCTGGCGCTTGTCCTTCACTAGTGTATCTACCGAAATACTCACCACCTCTATCAGATCTCACGATCTTGATTGGTTTCCCAATCTGTTTTTCTACTTCAGCCTTATATACCTTAAAGGCATCTAGTGCCTCACTTTTATTATAAAGCAGGTAGATATACGTGTATCGCGAAAAATCATCAATAAAGGTAATAAAGTACTTTTGACCGTGCGCGGTTAGATCAGGGCAACATATGTCAGTGTGTATAATTTCGAGCAATTCAGAACTTCTTTTAGCTCCCTTATGTGACTTACTGGTCTGCTTTCCCATTATGCAGTCCACACAGGTACCAAGATCCGAATGGTCTAAAGATGGAAGAATTCCTTCTTTAGTTAACCTCTTGATCCTGTCAGTAGAGATATATCCTAATCTCTTGTGCCACAAGCTAATAGAGTTCTCATTCATCATATTTCTCTTAACACCATGCATAGCAGAAAAAACATTTGAATATCCAGAGACAATTTTAAATAAACCATCAATCATAACAACCTCAGCAATTGGAGTAGAGTTCAAACTTAAATATTTCAAATCCTTTTCTAACAAAATACCATAATTAAATGGAATAAGTTTAGATAATGAAATCAAATTCCTCTTGTAAGAGGGTACATAAAAAGTCTCTGGTAAGTCCAAAACAAAATTATTTGAAAAAACAATTCGAAAAGTTTCAACTGCTTTCACCGGATCTCCTTTCCCACTTCCTGATAAGACTTTAGCCTCATTGGGACGAGGAGGCCTGGTTGTTAGAAAGCCCTGTATGGTGGTAGAAATATGTATTTGAGCACCGGTATCAATCCACCATGTATCCTTTTGGATACTAACATTATGTGCTTCAAAAGTAACAAAGGACATTGGCATACCTTTATGCTCGAACCAAGCCTTTCTTTTATGGCAATCTTTCTTCATATGCCCTTTCTTCTTACAGAAGAAACACCTGACATCCTTCTTCATGTCGGCCTTAGCAGGAGGAATCTTATTCTTTTTCTTTTTATCATTCCCCTTTTCCTGCTTCTTGCCGCCACCCTTATTGGAGCTTTCCACCATATGAGCTTCCTTAGGTGCACCCTTTCCGTTTAATAACTGTCTAGTCTCCTCTTGCACACACATGGACATGAGCTCATCAATTGTCCATATATCCTTATGTGTGTTGTAGGAGATTTTGAAAGTTTCATATTGTTTTGGAAGGGATTTCAGAATTAATTGCACCAAGAATTGCTCAGTTGGCTCCATATCGAAGGATTTCAGACGAGAAGATAAATCTCTCATCTTCATGATATGTTCCCGCACCCCGCCAAGACCTTGGAGCTCCATAGAGCACAACTCCAACATGATGGAACCACCCATCTGCTTGTCAGTTGGCTTATATTGTTTCTCAATAGCTTCCAAGTATTCCTTGGCGGTCTCGCACTTCGGAATTGCTTCCTGAAGGCATTTTTGGATCCTAGTCCTTATGAGTAGCATAGCACGACGATTAATCTTTTCCCAATAGCTATGGTACTCCTTAGTTTCCTCATCTGCTGAATCAGCAGGCATAGGGGGCCTTGGAGTCTCAAGGACAAAATCCATCTCCATGCACCCCAATTGCAAAAGGACATCATCCCTCCATTCAGAAAAGTTGTTGTTATCCAAAAACACATTCCTACCAGCTTGAGCCAATATGCTAGTGGGAAACATGTTAGTGGGTAACTGAGATGGAATATTAGCTGCGTTATTCAGAGAATCAAAACAGAAATTAGACATATAATTTTGAGACAATCACAATTCACTGTGCCATGCATGCTTTAGAAAACCAATAAAAAGCATACAAATATAAATACGTATCACTAAAATCTACCTGTGGGCAAAAAAATTAGCATAGCATGTATTTATCTCAAAATGATGGAACTAAAACACATTTATATCTCCTAATACCTGTGGGCAACTTAGAAAATAATAAGGTCATTTTATCCCACCCTAATTAAATATACTCTTATAATTATCTACCTGTGGGCAAAGATTAATTATAATTGCATATTTAATTACAATTGATATTTTCTAGCCATATGTGATGTATGCAACTTAAGAAAAGGATGCTGTGGCTACTCCTTTAAGGCAAAAGCATATCACAAAATATCATAATGTGCAATCATTAAATTCAATTATATGCACATACTTTATTTGGAATTATTAAATTAATTTGACCTTTATTTAATTTAATAAAACTCCCACTAATTATAGCATCCACAAAAATATTGTTTAATAATTAATATATAGCATATATCACTTAATAATTCCAACATGTGAAATAGCCAAGATTAATTTTCCTAAATTTAAACAATTAAAAAATGGTGCTAAAATAATCACACATGCTAAAAATATGACATATACAATTAAAAAAATTATAAAAGTCAATATATATAGCCGTATATGATTTCTGGAATTTAAAACATAAATGCTTAACAATTTAAAATATTAGAAAAGCCTAAAATACAATTCCAAAAACAAAATAGGTCCCAAAATGGAATTTTTCGCAACCCAAATATGCAATAAAAGGTTCTGGACAAAGAAATAAATAAAATAGGCCCAAACAATTACAAGCCCAGAACACGTTAAGGTTTTGTTTTTTTTATATGAGCCGAGAAACGTAAAGCCCAACATAAAAATGTCCGAAAAAAAAATAAAAAAAAAATAAAGGAAAAACGGCCCGGCCCAGTAGACTTAATTTTTTTTTAATAGAAAAGCCCAAAATCTAGGCCCAATACGCGTCGGCCCAGCTCCCTTATCAGTGAAACGCAGCGTTTCACGCGCAAATGGAGAGGTGACCTTCATCAGTCAAAACGACGCCGTTTTGACTAAGTCAAAACGGTGCGTCTTGACTGTCTCCTTCCACACCCGGACCAGAAGCCCTAGCCCGACCCGATAACTCAACGCGACCCGGTTCCCTGCAGCTTCCAGCTACTGTCCAAGGCTGACATTCCAGGTGCCATTCCCGGCCACCTCGAGCTCGATTCCGGCGTCCTTAATGCTGGAAAAAACGCAGGTTCTAGACACAACCTAATGGAAATTTCATCTCCTTGATTCTTTAATGATTTCAGCGTGAATAAATTCGAAAATCAACGGGTGTTCATGCGAAAATCCGATTCCTCTTTCTTTGTGATTTTTCAAAAATCCTAAGCACCCATTTAACGCAAATTGTTCAACGAAAATAGTTTATGGAACTGAAACAAACTTTGGAACAAAATGGCTCAATTTTCTCAAAATTTTTTGGCTTCAACACAGATCCAAAACAATACCAGACGAGAAAAATTAAACTGATCATTCTCATGCACAAGCATATTCACAAACGAAATTATTACACTAAAATTAATTTCATATGATCAACAAATAACAAGGCAGAGAAAAAGAATGGCTCTGATGCCACATGTGAGATTATGATAGCCTTAGATGTAACATATAACAACCCTATATGCTATCTTTAATCAGAATAATAAATACAGCAGAAGTCGAAATACCTCTCGCCATTGCTATTGTTGATCAAAGAAGAATCTACGATGAACTGCAAAACAGAATACTGTCAGAAATAACCCAAAGGCTCTTCTAACTGGAGTCCGGCACAGTGATGGTATCTGTTGTGATAGCCTTAACCAGTTAGGGAACCCGTAATTTAGAGAGAAGAAACGCTCTCTAGATGTGGTTATCTGCCGTATCAAAAGATGATAGGTGTTGGTGTGTTTTCCCCATCAAAAAACCCCTTTATATAGATAACCTAGATATGAAACCCTAACATTGACTATTGGGCCTAATGTTGACTACGGGCCACCTAAAGATATTATTATTAATCCTTAATATCCTAAAGATATATTATTAATTCTAAATATATCTAATGTGATAATATAATAATACTAATAATATTAATAATAATCTAACAAAAAGATCTATCATTAATGTAAAGACCAAAATAGATCAACCTATTTAAGTCTTTTTTTTACTGTCTTAGAACTCTTTCTATACAAAGATTACGTATATTTCTTATGACTTGTTTATAAGTTAAATTTCATATTTCTTAAAGAATATCCAATTTTGTGACATCATTATCTACGAAAATTAGAGGAGGATCAAGCTCTAAAATTTTAACACTGGCAACTTGCTGTCCGTCCCTCACATTCCAAGTGTTTCAACAGCACTCATCACTTTTGATAATTACTCTCTCCTGTGTTTCTCCACATCCCGTGTGTGTGAGAGAGCGAGAGAGAGGAATTAGGAGATCCTTATTATTGCGTTGCTAGGAATTGAGGCTAGCGGTCCGGATAATTACCTCTTTAACTTTAGCTCTTAGAGCGTCTTTAGGTTCAGCTTGCGAGGGTTAGATATTTGACCATTTTGACGAGTGTTCGATTCCTGGGAAGTACCATTTAGTTGTGGTTTCAATCGCGGTGTTTAGGAAGACATTTCCACAGCTAAATGAAGGTAGGCGAAAGTTAATGTCATGTATAGACAGAAAAAAAAAACGGTTTGCTTGACATACTCCAAAACCCACAATGACATGCTACAATTGATTATAGGTGAGTCCAACCCCTCTCATAAAATTTATGTATAAGAAAAAACTTTAGCTCTTAGGTCCTTAATTTTATTTTAACTCCTCGTTTAACCCTGGGTTCTTGTGCTTTATTACGGTTTAGCCATTGATTCAACTTCCTTCTATTTTTTTTTAAAAAATTATCTGATCAAAGTATGGGATGTAAGAGTTGCATACGAGGTTATAGCTAGGGGTTTCTGAGGTGGTTTGGTTCAAAGTTTGGATTTTTGGCACTATATTTCATGCTTGAATGGTTCTGATCTCTCCCTCTCTAGAGAGAGAAGAGACATAGTTTGTTGTTGTTGGCAATATTTAGTAGGTGTGTTATAAGGAATAAATCCCACATTATTTGGGTTTGTGATGACCCAAGTTATAAGTGAGTTTGGATTATTAAATGGTCAAGAGAATGAATGAACTCATACAACAATGAGCCACAGGAGTTGAAATACAATGAATATTCTCCATCCTTTGTACACATGAATTAAATGCGACTAAACACTTTTGTTGGAGACATTCTGCAAAACATAAAATTAATTGAGCTTAATGAAATATGCTATTATATTATCATGCAACTTTAGAATTTCCTAAACGGTATTCTTAAAAGGTTTTAATGCTATTCAATAGCTTTTATTGTGGAAAAGTGACGTTGGGTTACTTAAGTTTATAAACCGATTCCTTGATACAATTTAATTGTTTTAAAGACTATATTTTCATTGCCTTACAGTGTCTTCAAATACCCAACTGAAATTGATTCCATTGAGAATATATGAGCTTTATAAGGTGTTCTAGTCTTGGGATGGTTCTGAGCTTTCAAGAAACTTTTTCCTCTTCCTCTTGGATATTTTTGACTGAATATATTATCTTTCGTAATTCTATTCCTCCTGTTTTTATATGAGGAGTTCGTTTAATTATGGGAAGTGCTGCAACTTCTTTTGCCGGTAATTGTAGAATAACTCTTATGAACAGTGTCATTCTGGCACGACTCAAACTTTACATTTTGTTATTTGCAGATACTAATGCAAATCGGATTTACATAGCACTGAAGAGAAAATGGAGGATTCACTTAATTACATGATGATTTAGGTAGTGACGCCACCAATTTAAAGAGCTATTATTCTTTTGTCAATTGTTTTGATGTTCATTAGTGGCAGAGTTCGTTGTTGAATAAGGAGTCCCCTTAACTCTTGTTCTAAATTAGTAATTTTATTTTGGAATTTTTGTCTTGTGAAAGAATATTGAGTTGGGTTTCATGTTTTGTTTGTGCCTCCATCTAAATTTTTTTTTATATCTTTTAATAAGAAAATTTGACAAAATATACTGCTTCTCATCTCATTGTGACTAGGGTTAATGGTTCATCACTCTCAAGTGAAAGATGCTAATGTTAACCCAACTTGGTTGCCATGATTGTATGAACTTGTTGCTCTTCCATAGTTAATGAATGTGATTTCTTGTTTACCTTCTTGTCATCTCTCTAGGTTAATAGTTAATACATACAAATAATCAAACCATCGAGCACTACACAAAAAAAAGTGAATTAGTCATGGAAATTGTCTTTAAATAGGCCATTGTTAAGAATAATTAGTTAAGAAATTTCTCATTTAGCCACGAAATTTAGTCTTTATTAATGGAATTCCGTCGCTAAATTCAATGGCTAATTCTCTGTTTTTTGTAGTGTAGGTTAATAGTTAATACATAAAATAATTAAATTACGTGCATCAACAAAGTTAGTTAAAAATAATTAATAAATATGTAAAAATATGTTTTTTTTTTCAAAAATAACCCATGAATTAGATTGAATGACATGCAGAAATAAAGAAATTAAGAAAAATGAGTTACTACCTCCGGTCCTAATTATAAGAGTCAGTTGACTTTTTTTGGGGAGATTAAGGAAGTAAATTAGACCACTAAATCTTAATATATGTGACATGTAATTAGATTATATGATAATTTATAAGTAAAATAACTTAGTTTTGAAGAAAAAAAGACAAATATAAACAATTTAAAGTGGTGTATTTTGTATCCTTAATTTTTTCAAAAAAGTCAACTGGCTCTTATAATTAGGACCGGAGGGAGTACATAAGAGGGAATGTCTGGAAAAGTAGAGAGTAAATGGTAAAAATATGTGTAGATGAAAAATGAGGTCCCATCAAATTAAAATTCAAACGTGATGAAAAAGAAAAAATTAATCTTTTGGTCCCTTTAATTTTGATTTGATTGTAACACAATCCCTATATTTTGACTCAGTAAAACTCAGCTATAATTGTAAAATATTAAACACTTTAAATCACCTTAAATTAATAAAAAATAGAGTGGTCAGTAGTTAGCTCATCAAACATGTTTTAATTTGAAAAGGCCACATGTAAATATTAATTATAGTGATAAAATTAACAAAGAAACATTAATTATTCTTTGTGGATGTACAAAAGAATTGTTCTAGAAGATGATCGCTTACTAATGTAAATTTTGGGATTGAGAGGGTCGCTTCTATAAATTTTATCTTTATTATAGTTCTAAACCAATCGATCAAATTTTAATAGTATAAATGATTTAATCTATACTAACCAATCCATCAAATTTTAATAATATATATGATTTAATCTATACTCTTATAAACGATCAATATTGATCCAATAAAGCTCTTTTATTGACTTATTGGCACTTAAATGTTGTAGAAACGTGAAAGCAAGAGGCAGCTAGCATGAGATAAGTATGAATATGGTGATGATGATATACTTAAATACTATAACAATAGGTATCAGATCGAACTTCACTTTCCCTTCCCCACCAGCCCATGCCTCACACGTCAAACAATGTGACGTAAGAATTCCATTACATTCATGTGGGACCCATGTTTATTTCTAATTATCACTATGATAGACGCATCTTCGAATTTGTTAAACTTGAATTCACATAGGTTGATATTTGATTTTCTTGACTAATATATATTAATTAAATTCAAGGATATTCTACATAAGAAATTTCTTAGGGAAAGATTATACTTCTGGTTCCTTTATACTTTCTCTTCTTCCTGTCTTAAATATAAAATCTAATTATACATAACTTAAATATATTAAGCATATTAGCTAAATTAGTTAATATGACATATTTTATTTTGAAACGTCTTAATCATATTCCTTAACTCCATCCATATCTCTTAATTAATTAATGTTGAGGGAGTATTTATGGGATAATATTTGAAAAATATTGACAAAAATTATAAATAAGTCATAAGTTACAAATTAAAATATGAATACAAATTACAAATTATCGATTTACATTCATGAAATTTTAGATAAAATTTATTAAAGAAATTAAATGTACAAATCTAAATTTTTCCCAAATATACCATTATATATATAAAGATAAGTAAAAGAGAAATAAATGATACTCCCTCCGGTCATAATTATAAGATCACTTTGACTTTTTTGAAAAAAATTAAGGATACAAAATTAATCACTTTAAATTGCCTATAGTTATCTTTTTCCTCAAAACTGCTCTATTCTATTTATAAACTAACATATAATCTAATTACATATGACATATGTTATAATTTAGTGGTCTAATTTGCTTCCTTAACTTCCACAAAAAAAAGTAAAAGTGATCTTATATTTAGGACTGGAGGGAGTATATGAGATGAGATAGCAAAGACCTTCGGATTTAGTGGTACAAGACGTGGCTTTTGTGGCCCGAAGTTTGGCCTTTGAACCCTACTTCTCCTTATATGTTATGCATGCCCTTCAAATTAAAAAAAAAATGAGATGAGAGAGAATGAATATGAAAATGGATGAGAAATATATGTAGTTAAATGAGAGTAAAAATAAGAAAATTTGAGTTAAATTTTCAAATTAATGCAAAGTGGAATTTATAAAAAATGCTGGTTTTATATTATAATTGTAACTTATAAATAGGAACAAAAGAGTATATAAAATAAATTTCCATGCACATGTATTAATTGACTGAAATCTATTGTGAACTCTTATTCAAATGTGATGTTGTGAGATTTCATATTCCATTAAAAACTAATGTTTATTGTTTTAATTAGTTTATCTCCGTCACATTCATTTTACTCAACTGACACCAACATATCTTTAACTTTTGACAAAAGTAAGAAGTTAAATGAAGAACTTATAACTATTAAAAAATATTCCATTTATTTATTAAAAAATATATTTAGTTTTATAAAATACCTCTTTAGTCATTTGAACTAGAAAATACAAAAAAAAAAAAAAATACACTTATTATATTAATGAAGACACTATTTATTTATGCGATTAATAAGTGGATAATCTTAAAAATATATAATTTGCATCTCACATTAATAACAAAATCAAATAAGGCAGAGAGTAGCATTAAAAAGTATGAGTTATATAAGATAAGTGAGAGCATTAATTATTGCTCCCAAATTGTGGTGGATATTGCTTCAACTATCAAATAAAGCTATAAAGGGTTCGTCATCACGTGCAAACGCACTTCTTCAAAGTCATTCCTACGCAACTATGCTCCCACACAATTAATCAGTGACCTATGTGTGTGTGAACTCAGAATTGAAATTTTTAAAGAAATATAATCTTTGATTTTTAACTTTGGGAATTATTTTTTCCTTTTATCATAACTCATAGAATATTCCAATTTATCACCCTTTAAAAAAAGTTTGAGAAAAGAGAAGAGTTCGATGTTATTAAGCCACAAAACTTTCACTTAGTTAGCAAGTTTTCTTACTTTTTAATTAGTAGGTCAATTTCAAAACTTTTTTTAACTGAAATGTCAAAACTATATTCATACAAGAGACTGCTAGCTAATTAACTTTTACAGTTTTACTACATTTTAATTTATTTCATAACCTGTAGGATGAAGAATGGAAATTTATGGTCCAAAAAAAAAACGGATGAAGAATAGAAATGCCGTGTTTAATAATTAATTAAAAAATGTAAAGAATTCAAATCGCATCGTTTATGCCAACAAATCGAAACATCCAAATTGGAGACACATTATATTTTTAGGGAAAAAGGATTAAGAATTACTCCAATATATTGTTCCCCCACTTTATCATTTATGCAAATTTTATGAGATCAAAGGACCAACAAAAACCCTAATAAAACTATTTGATATTTATTGCATTAATTTTCTTCACAACGCAGTGAAAAATCTTATTCGTCGCAAAAAGATATTTGAAAACTAATTAATTTTTTTTTTGCTAAAATTCAAAACAAATTAATTTATCCTTTAATTAACTTGTTTCATCAATGCCGCTGTTTATTTTCCTGATCGGAGAACAAAGTGTCTATTTATATATATCATTTGGAAACATGCAAATTAGTGTTACTGGTAATTGGCAATTGCCATCGCACACAAATATATTACTGCATTATTCATATTCTGGAAATTGCACTATTACTTTCTATAACTATATATTATATATCCTAATGTCTTTCTTCACTCATCAACAAAAGAGTCTAAATTCTAAAATAATTTACAACACCTCAAAAAGGACTTTCAAAGCATAGTCCTTTGTAAACAATATTGTTTTGAAAAAAAGAAGTGTGTAAAGATAATATATCAAATTAATAATAAAAAATCAAAATTGCCATCAACCCCGTAAATTCCCGAAAGAAATAAAAAATGAGAAGTGGCAAAAATCGGCACCGTCTATAACTCAAAGGCTAACTTTCCCATCGAACGGTGATACCATCACCATCAACCACGTCACAAAAACGCGTCGTATCACCGAACAGAGAACCAAGACAACAATTCACTTCCCACGCGCCGCCCAGCTAATTCCACGCGCTCGTCGGAGACGAGCTCCGACCGGCAAATAGGGCAATTAAACTTGAGCTGATGAAGCCAAGCATCAAAGCAACGTCTATGGAAAACATGGCGGCAAGGAAGCCTCCTTACCTGATCGCCTTCCTTGTACTCATTCCGGCAAACAACACAAATCGAGGAATCGGAAACCGCGATCTCTCCGTCGCCGGCGCCGCCGTCTACGGTGGCGACGAGGTCATAGGTGGCGTTGAGGTGGTCGGAGAGAATTACGAGGCGGGCGAGCCCGGACCCGACGGTGGCGGCGAGGAGGGCGTCGTCGACGAAGGGCGGATCGGAGTGGGACCGGGGGATTCCGAGGGTGTGGAGGAGGGCGAGGAGGTGGGAGCGGAGGAAATTGAAGGCCGCGGCGAGGTGGAGGAGGAGAAGGAGGGGGATTGAATCAGAAGAGATGTCTTGGAGGTTGTTTTGTAAACCCATGTTTGTAGATATTGTGAAAAATTGAATTTGGGGAGAGAGGGAGGGATGGTTATGGTGGAAAGTGCAGGGGAAGGGTATAAAAGGGGAAGGGAGGGGAAAAGAGGGGGGATGAAGTAAGTGGCTGAGATGAAATAAATAATGAAGGAGGGTTGGTTGGTGTGAGTGTGATGTAAGCTTGGGAGAGTCACTACTCTTTTTAATTTAACAAATTATGATGTATGTGGATGCATACACCTTATTTAATTTGACTTCATGTTTACTTCATTAACACACAAATCCATATTCATAAATTCCTTTGAATTTTTCTATTTTCCTCGAAATATAATTCACATCATATTATAAGCTATTCAAGTAATTGATTACTTTTATAATAAGATATAATTACATAGTGTCCTTTTTTTTTTTGTTAATGTAAGAGGTATTTTTATGGGTTTATTTTTGTATCATGTCCATATTTTCATATTAAACGATCCTGGATTTTTCCTTCCAACACAAAGTCTTCAGTAAAACTTGAATTCAAGACTCCAAAAAGTATAGTGGGGCTTTATACCGTTAGAGCTACTGTGTGTTCAAGATACGATTTTATTTATAAGACATTTGTAACATCATTGATTGAAATTAAGAAAAATCTTTAAAGTATAATAAATTTAAAGTTTTTTCTTATTTTGTTGACAATTAAAACAATTAATGAAAAAAATCATTTCTTCACCTTATGAATGTTATGAATGTAGGATACTAGGAGTTTATGTGTTGCTAAACTTATTTCTCTATCTTATGCTGATTTGCCTTTGGTAGGCAGTTTAAACCATGCCTTAATTCGGCATATTTCTCTACCTTATGAATGTTATATATGTCGGACAATCGGAGTTTATAGCTAGCTAAGGTTTTTCTTTATTTTGTTATTTTTCTTCCCATTTCAACTAAAAAGCGACAAATATAATTAATATGCTAACCCTTTTAACTTCCATGATATATTATTATTAGATTTAATTCGTTTTCTTTGAATAAGTATTATGCCCAATTAGAATTAGAAATAATGATATAATTGAAAACCATATTAGTTAATACGTGTATTACTTAATACTACCTTGAACTTCTAAAATAATATACAAATATAAACAAAATCTTTCATAAAAGATGGTAGAAATACTCCATCTGGACTTTTTAAAGAACGTCTTATGTTTTTTTTTTTTTTTTTTGCCATCATGTCCCTATTTAAGTTTTCATCTTCCCTGTTATTTTTTTCACTTTTTAAGATGTAATTTATTTTTTTAAATATGGGATTTTTTTTATTTTGAAAATGACTTTAATGGCTTAACTGACTCTTTTTATTTCTATATTAATTGGTAGTAGCAAAATAATGCATGTTTAATTGTGAATTTTTTAAAAAGGAAATATGTATTATCTTCTCACTTTACATGTATATGGAACACTAAAAAAAATTAATCATAGTACTATTCATATTGTGAATATTGTCCCTTGTTAAACATTTTACATTTTGTATAAATGGTTGGAATTTATTTAATTATATGGAAAAATAAAAAAAATAATCATATTACTATTCATATTGTGAATATTGTTTCTTGTTAAACATTTTACATTTTGTATAAATAGTTGGAATTTATTTTGAAAAATGAAAATTTTAAATAACATATTTATACAATATGAAATTTAAATATTCTAAATCTTATCTAAACATATTACTATTAAATAAATAAATAAATAGATAGGAGAGAAAACTAGATGAAACTCCCTCCAATGTCCCAAAGGGCAAAGGGCAGGAGGTGACATAAGGGGCCTGAATTCTATGCGAACTTGCATTGAGCTGTAATTGGTTCATTGCATAGGGTGCATTCTAGAAGTTTTAATTTCATTTAAGTGATAAACTTTTTTGTTAACTTTTAGTTATAAATTTTAAATATAATAAAACTTTTGACTTAGTTTTCAGGGCCATGGGAAACAAAATACTTTTGTTTATGAATACATTTGAAATTTTTAAGTTAAACTAGAGTGACATTTATTCTTTAATTTCATACATGTTTTGTTTCCATAATTTTATGAAACAACTTGTTAGTCTTTCAACTCTAATAATGTGAGTTTCATTGACGAAAATTCCAATATTAAAATTATGAATGTTGACAAAATATCTAGTTATGCTAATATATTAAGTTTAATTTTTTATTCTTTTAAAATATTCTCATTAAACACTAATGTTGTTAATATTAGATGATTGAAAAATAGTACTTTATTAAATTTAAGGATTAAACTAAAAATCTTATACAAAATTAGAAGAATAAGTTGTATATTTTGCCAATTAAAGTTTTGCTGTTAATTTTTTTTTTAGCATAATTATAGATTTTATCATTATATGTTTTATAATACATATAGGGGTGAAGGTGCAAAAATACCCATGTAGTTTGGTCTAAAGTGCACCAAACACCGCAAAGTTTTTTTTTTTTGTCAAAAAGTGCCCACGTAGTTATCAAAATGGGTCAACAGTGTCTATACTGTCAATTTACACTAATGGTGTTAAGTTTTCAAAGTTAGGGAAAATAAAAGGTACAAAAATATTCATGAAGTTTGGTCCGAAGTGCACATAACATTGTGAACCTTTTTTTGGGCCCAAAAGTGCTGATATAGTTACCAAAATGGTTCTCTCAGTACCTATGTCATTACTTTACACATGTTAGGTAGGAAAAATATACAAGAGGAGCTGAATTTGGTATTCCAATAAAATATTTTTCAAAACTTTAAATCCAAAATCAATTTTCAAAATCAAATAAGAAAGAAAGAAAGTATTGAAATGTTAGGCAAATACTTGCAGATCAAACAGAGTATATGGTAAACACTTAAGCTCACAGAAATTTAAAGACACAGAGTATGAAGTTTCGAAGTCCTAAGCAAACACTTGTAACTCAAATTTTTCTATGTAATTTCATACTTCAATCTTCGTTCATCAATTGATATATATTGGCATTTAAGAATGCAAACAAACGTTGTGCAAAATTTACCTAAGATTTCAATACTCTATTTATTTCCTATCTGTTTTTTAAAATTGCTTTTGAACATACAATTTTGAAAAATATTTTATAAAAATACAAAAATCGCATCTGCTCTTATGTATTTCTCCTTCCTAACATGTGTAAAGTAATGACATAGACACTGAAGGAACCGTTTTGGTAACTATATGTGCACTTTTGAGAAAAAAAACTTCGCAGTGTTGGGTGAACTTTGGACCAAATTTCATGGGTATTTTTACACATTTTATTTTCCATAACTTTGTAAAGTTTAACGCCGTTAGTGTAAATTGACGGCATGGACACTTTTGACCAATTTTGGTAACTATATGGGAACTTTTTGGCAAAAAAAAACAAACTTCACGGTATTGGGTGCACCTTTAACCAAACTACATGGATATTTTTACACCTTCGCCTTGTAAATAATCATTAAAAAACTCCAAAATCATCAAATATTTTCCTGCTCATAGCAAGATATTTAATTCGTGGCTTAACAGTCTTCCCCAAAGGCCCTATATTGTGTCTCTTTTTTTTTTAAAAAAAAAATTAAATCAATTTTAAATCATACGATTTTTTTTTTTTTTTTTACTGGAGATATGTGTACACAGGATCTCTTTGGATGGGAGCGCTTTTTTATTGTATAGGATTGAAAAATACATTTAAAATTTTAGACTAAAGTTATAAACATAAAATTACGTGGTATGAAAAATATTTTATGAACTCTACAAATTTAGAGATTGAATTCTTCAATTCAAAGAAGTTGGAAGAATAACAATTACAGCCAATTGACGATTATGTTTCTAATGGGACTATTATTAAGAACATTGAGAAACAAAAAACTTACTAAAATACAACTTCTAACTAATAAAATTTTTAATTCATAAAATTTCCCGAGTTCCCATTATTTTTTCCACCCAAAATTTAAGTGAATTTCATTTATGGCTTTTATTGTTTTCCAATAGTACCAAACCCATCATCTCTAATTATAACTAAAGCATTTATGTGGCTTGTAATTGTTATTTTCCCAAGAGAATT
Organism: Mimosa bimucronata; assembly: GCA_037074515.1. Taxonomy (NCBI): domain Eukaryota; kingdom Viridiplantae; phylum Streptophyta; class Magnoliopsida; order Fabales; family Fabaceae; genus Mimosa; species Mimosa bimucronata. The sequence goes on along the minus strand of CM073445.1, from coordinate 22,600,333 downwards.
GCATCAAAGGGTACAACGCTATAGTTTGCATATGCGCCCACAATATTTCGAAACGTGCAAGTTGGTGTGTACGTGAGGGGTAAACAAGTCATGGAAATAGGTGAGGAGAATGAAAATTCAAGATCTGATCAGAAAATCAATGTCAAATAAAGGAATTTTCAATTGTAGAAAAGTATATTCCAACCATATCCTGAATTGCCATTCTCCCAAATGGTTTGTGCTTTGGTGTTATGAGAAATATGCAAAACTAGAGTAGGCCTCTCAAATTATATGAAATCTATAATAAAACCATATATATCACTCCTTACAACAGCTCCGTTTTAATCCTAAATATAAAAATCTCAATAGACTATCTCCTAAATTTGCAATTTTTTCTTGAATTAATGTTTAGACTATCTTCTAAATTTACAATTTTTTCGTAAATTAATATTCTTTGTTGATTGCACGTGCTGAGGAAACTTTTTCATTAGGGAGTAGTTTCATTTTGATTATAGCGCAAACCTTATTCAAAATAAAGATAAGCTCACAATGAATTAGGGAATCGTTACTAATATAGATTATTAAAAGAGATACTTCAAAAAAAAAATATTTTTTATCACTAACTTAACAATTTTATTAATTACTGCAAATTGATTATATATAATATAGAGTAAAGTGTATTTTTTATCATTTATGTTTGTAACAGGTTGAATTTTAATCCTTCAAATTTAAAAAGTGTACTTTCAATCATTTTCTGTTAACATCGCAAGTTTCATTCAACTTTAAATAATGATTCAACAAATCTAGAATAATTTTATAATTAAATTATGATAAAAATGGTTGAACTTTAAAATATAAAAATGACTATTCTAAAGAATTAAAATCTAAATGTATTTTGTCAGCATTTAATTACAAAATCGCCATTTAAATTTGTTGAGTAAGCATTTTTTATTAAATGAAATCCATAGTGTTAACAGAAAAGGACAAAAAGTATAATTTTAAAACTTGAAATACCATAATTCCACATGCATTTAGGGCCAAAGAAGTATTTAGAATTTGTTGGTATTAGGGTATTTAAGAGATCAGATGGTCCCATTTCCCAAATGAATAAAACAGGCCCACAGGTAAAGCGACTGTGACACTCCATATGCAGAGCTTCAATCTTTATCTGCCTTTTCATTTATTATATATTTTATTATCATGAAAATACGCCCCCATGTGCTGCCTTTAACTCATGCTCAAGTAGGCCTGTTCATCATTGTTCCGTCCCGATCCATCCTGTCTTGTTTTGAAAATTTTTGGGATGGGACAAACCGGGATGGGACGGGACTCAAGACAGGCCGTCCCGAGTCCCGTCCCGTCCCAAATATATATATGTATGTTCATATATTTTTTTAAAAAATACATGTATCATCTGTCTCATGTGTGAGTATATATGACTTTTTTTTTAAAAAATATAACTCTAACTTCTAAACTAAATTCCAACCATTCATCGATCTCAAATTTCTCGTCCGCTGCCATTATGCTCTACGTGTAACACATTACATTTGAAGTTTTTTTCAAACTCTATTTAAATATGTAGTTGTTGCTACTTTTTGTTTTGCTCTAATTATTATGTTTTTGGTTTATTATGTATTAATATGGAGTGCTCATGGCACTTGAGGAGATTTAATTATGCTAAAAAATCACCTACCAAGTGTGTTGCTCTGCAAAAAAAAATGATTTTTGGGTCAATTTTTTTTAATTAAGAAAAAATTTCGGGATAAGGCCTGTCTTGTCCCGTCCCGATCGAGACCGGGACAAGTTCGGGACGGGACACGGGAGGGGAACCCCGTCCCGAACACTTTTCTTTGGGACGGGACAAGACGGGATCGTCTCGGTCCCGTCCCGTTAACACCCCTATGCTCAAGCGTATGCACCAAATTTTTGGAATCTTTATTATTTTTTTTTTGGAATCTTCCGTACGCTTTTTCTAAAAAATAGTAAAATCGTAAGTTTTATAATAAATTTTAGTTTAACAAATCTTTTTAATAGAGCTGTAATCATTACATTAATCAATCCTTGTGAGGAGAACAATCATACCTGAATCCTTCATCACCCTCCAACTCATGACCATAAGAGGGAGTTTGATCAAAGAGACAAGTTATTCTCCATATTGTGTGAGAGTTTAGACGAATAATTAGTAAAATGAATATTATCCCCATTTGCATGACTAATCAAAACCATTCTTATCCAATTTCTATTACATATGGGGCTTCCTCAATGATTTCATTCAAGGGTTAATTCACACCAGACCCCTTAGAATAAAATCAATAATCTCTCCGTTCTTAAATATAAGACTTGGATAATCCTAAATAAATTAAATAAATTATTTATAAATTGATTTTCTTGAATTTTTCTTTGAACTATTTTATTTAACTTATAAACTATCATATAATATAATAATACACAAAGTATGTTATGATTAAACGCAAAAGAAAGTTAACAAGATCTTATATTTAAGAATGAAAAAAGTATATAGCTTCCAAACAAATAGTAGAGGGCATAAATTTGTATAATCAGAGCAACTCTTTAAATAATACCTTTGATTTTTTTCTTTTTTCTTTTCAAAGAATATGTTTGTGTATATGAAATGTGTCTATTTAGTTTTCTATATATATTTTTCCCTGTTTCATGTCACCATAGCCAACTTAAATTTCATTGGGATTTGAAAACTCACAACCTCTTATTCAAAATATAGTTTTTATGGGGTGAGGGAGGCGGTTTAAAAACTCATAACTTCTAACTTAAAAGAGATTTTTCATAATCTCTAACTTAAAAGAGATTTTTTATGCCAATAATTTAGAAGGTCATCGATCATAGAAGATCTTTGTTTAAATACATAAATAGATGATAGCGTTAATTATTGATATTCATAAAAACAAATAAAAACAAGAATGTTTTCGTGTGTGTTCTATATTTGCTGGAGTTTAAAATAATGAATCTGTTAATTTTACAATAACTCTATTTAGTATTGACAAATTGGTCATATTATTTTATCAATACAATGAAATATATAAAAATACATTTGGCTTTTTGATGGTGTTAATTTTTGAATTCTTTTATCGTTTTTCTAATTTTCAGCATCTTCCCCTTAAGTTAAAAGCCACCCATTTTCCTGAATAAGGTTTTCAGGTATTGTTCTAATTCCAAATTTCGAATTGATGACATCTCTACTCTAGCTAATCTTATTCAGCTTAACCATAAAAACAATTTTCTAATCTAAATCACTATTAGTGAGTACGAGCAACATATGAACTTTGAATAAAAGTTTTATTAAAATCCAAATGTATAAGAAGTTTATATTCGGACCCTTTCCTCATCCTTTTTTTTTACCTATTTCTTCCACTCATCCTATCACCACTATTAAATTAACAAATTAACTGTTGAGATAGGGAGAGAAAAGCAGAAAATGATTATCAAATAAAGGGGAAACAAATAACAATATTAAAAAATTACTCCCTCCGGTCCTAAATATAAGACCACTTTGACTTTTTTTTTTGAAGTTAAGGAAGTAAATTAGACCATTAAATTATAACATATGTCACATGAAATTAGATTATAGGTTAGTTATAAGTAGAATAAATTAGTTTTGAAGAAAAAAGATTTTTTTTTGAATCGAGACTACTTTTTTTTTTTTGGACCGAAAAAAAAAGCAAAAAAATCAAAGTGATCTTATAATTAGAACAAGAGGGAGTATCAAATATCAACGGCTAATTTACTAATATAATGGTTGTAATAGGATGAGAAAGGAAAAATGACATTGAGGATGAGGAAGATGATAAGAAGTTTCTAAAGTCAATAACAAAACATGTGACATTTACCCAACATGGAAGCAGCAAGGTAGCAAGGTTAACCGTACTAAGTGGAACTTAAGAATGTGTGCTGTATTGTGGAAAATAAGACACATTATAATATGAATTTGTGGTTGATGATATATAAGCTTGTTGAGCTAAATTAAATAAATAAAAACAAATTAAGTGAGTAAGACATGGATGTGGCATGTGAATTCATAAGCAGAGGGTATTTGGGCGGTGGGCGATTAAGACAAGCGAAGGGGACCCCATTCATTCGCATTTTGCCAAATCTCTGGTTGGTCGATCGCATCTCTCTGATTGGATTCTTTTTGGAAAAAAAAATTAAAAAAAATGACAAAGTACTTAATTAAAATTCAATTAAAGGGGCCTATTACAAAATTATGTTTATGTTAATTTTTTTTAAGAAATAATGTTAAAGTCTCTATCTTCAAATCTGTGACGTCCAATGAGATCCGCGTATCCGCCGACCACACTTTTGGCGACCCTTAAACACGTCTTCTTCTAATGCCATTCCCATGATTATCACTCCAAACTTCTAAAGTCAATCCACACACACACACACGAGGAACTTTGTGATTCAATAACATTGGGTATACTGATAAGAAATTTAAAATTTTTATGTAAGATTCTTCATGCACTATTAAAATAAATAAAATTAAAAAGTCACATTTCACGGATAAACTCTCAATCCGACTCGCTAGCAACTTAGTTTAAACAAGAAAAAACATTTTCATAATGTTAGACTAAAATATATTTACATCCGTGAGTAGAGAGGACATTATTTATAAACAAACGGTTGGTTGGGATGTTAAGCAGATTTAATTCTTAAAGAGGAGAATATAAGCTCAAATACTCAAAATTGTATTTATTAGGATAAGCAAAAACCTTTTCCATAAAGTGATTAGAGATATCCTTAATTAGTAACTCACCAAAACGGAAGGCATTATTATTTTTCATTTGTAGAAAAGCATATATTACATGATGAATACTATGAAGTAAAATCTTACCACTCTGTTCCTTATTATAAGTCCAACTATCATGAATTTTTTGTTCCTAAATATAAGTTCACTTTGGGGTCAATTAATGCTACAATAACTATTTTACCCTTGTATTAGAAATAGGGAAGATAAGAGAGAATGTTTATAATTCATAAATATTACTTTAATACCTATTCTTAAATAAGGGTAAAGTAAGAAAAATAAGTCACATTCAATGCTATAACTTCCACTCTTGGTATGTGAGAAGTAGTTAGGGTGGACTTATAGGAATAGAGTGGTATTATTTTTCATTTGCCAGGTCTGCTAAGGATATGAATAAAGACTTCTTTCACATCATTTTTTATGGCTAATGCAGCAAGATTATGCATCCTTGTTTAATACTCCCTCCGGTCCTATTTATAAGAGCTCAAAATTTGAATTGATCTGATCCAAAATATAAGACCCCACCCTGCATTCTCTCATCATTTAATGCGTATTTTCCAATTTTACCCCTAATTCTCTTTCATATTTATTAATGCTCATATATTTCTCTCTCTTAATAGATTCATCATAAATAAGGGTAATATTGGAAAATGATGTATATTTTAAACAACTTTCACATGCTTTCTTAAGAAGCGTGTTTTGGCAGCCGGGCTCTTATAAATAGGACCGGAGGGAGTATTGGACAAGTGGATCATCTATTATTGTGCGTTCATTTATCTTGGAATTCTATCTCTTGGAACTCTCAATTAGTCTGCAGGTTATATTCTACCACTATAGCTTAGGCTACTCTTAATATCAGTGTTTCCATTTGAAACTCCCCAAATAAACTTAGGTGGACTGGTACATCGTTAGATATTTATTACTTTTCCATGATGAAATATCTCAGCTAATTACAGATGCAACACCTAATGGCACCCAATTTTGGAAGATTTTGTGGCGGCTTTGCTGGCCTAACAAACAACTTGTCTTCACATGGAAGCTATTTCACGATGCTTTGTCATCTAGTGATCATTAACTCAGCGTAAGGATTTCTACTTCTTCTATTTTGGAATTCAAGGATTGGTTGAAGATCATTGGAAGGTTTTGAATAAAAACACTCTGTTTATTATTTTGTTATTATTGTTTATTATTTTATTATGATTATATTATTAGTTAAAATAAATTATTAGTTATTAGTATTAGATTTTTATATTTCTATTTTTTGGGAATGGGTGACATTCTTAACAATCAAAGCGAACCCTTTCATTCCAAATTAAAGCTTAGAGATAACTTTTTCAATCTTCATAGAGATGGTCTCATGCATTTAGCTTAGCAGATGATTTATCTCTTACATACTTTGTGAAAAAGAAGAAATCAAGCTCTACACCATAGTAAGAGAGAAAATCCGTTTGCAATGATCAAGGAGATCAAACAATATGCCAACTTTTAAGAATTGGCACTATCCAGTTATTCATACCAAAGAAATGTCACTAGAACAAATCCTCCTATCTTTTTTTGCCAAAGAACAAATCCACCTATTGCTTCTTATTCGTCTTTGCATAATAAATGTTGATACATTATTCTTCACAAAAGCATTTGTGTCATGAATTTATCAGTCATATTGGTTCTCTCATAAAAAAAATTCTTGGGCTAAAGCAGGAAACATGTTTCTTTTCAAATGTTGACATGTTGCACTCTTTTGGATTCATAATATAGGCATCATGCATCATGGTTCATCTTCTTTGATTACTCACAATGTGGATAAATATTTCATCCGGTCTCCCCCAGATCCTTCATCATATCTTAATAGTACCTGGAAAGAAATATTGGCCTTGCTTTTTGATGTTTCTATTGTTAGCAATAGTGCTGTTCCAAGGTTTAGTTCTTATAATTTTCTTAGGACATTTTATATATATGTAACTTGTAAACATTTGTTCGTTTATTTTTTTTCATAAAAAGCTTCTTTCACCTTTTAATTGTTTAAATAAGCAATATACATTGACTTCCTTTTGGTTTCAATTATATATATATATATATTTTTTTTTTTTTGACCAGAAGTTTCAATTATATATCAAAACTTTAACAATGGTTCATACAAAGATTCTATTTTGAAATTTCTCTATGTAACATTACCTCATTGTGTGTATGACAGAGAAATTTGGATCTTTGGAATATATAGATAATGTTAAAAAATTTTCTCTACAAAATTCAATAATGTTGAAATCTAATTTCACTAATATCATGTTAAAAAAACAGAGAAGGAAGTAGTTGGAAAAGGGGAATCTAGCATACGGCATATACACCTAATAATTCTTCATATGATTTATTTTGTGCTTTATGTGTGTGCAACTCCTGCCTAATGCCTATGCTTTGAAAAGATAAAATTAAACCAGATGAATATAGAGATACACTTTCCCTTATAATGCCAAATTCACAACACAGTGAAAATTAAACATTTATTATCTAAAGCTGCCTAAAATTTGTTTAAGAATTCATATTCATGAACGGATGATATGTTTTTATTATTTCCTCATTTTCTTGACTCTATAATATCAACCTTGTATAATTTTCTTCATAGTGATTTTTTTATCCAAAAAGGCGAGGAAACGCTACTCTGTGTGTGTGTGGGTGGGTGGGTGATGGGGTCAGCAAGAGGGAAGAGAAGGGCGCTCTCATGAGCACTTTTGTGGCACCATTGTGGTGCATTTCCGGTAGGGATGGAAATAGGCTAGGCCTAACTAGGCTTTAGCTAAATAGGCCTGGGCCTGCAACAGAAAGGTAACATTTAGGCCTGGGCCTGGGCCTGTATGTAGACATGTTTTTTGGCCTGAGCCTGAGCCTTCAAAAAGCCTGACAAGGCCTAAAAGACTTTTTAAAAGCCTACTTAAAATATAAACATTTAAATAAATTTAAAATCCTATAACTCTTATTCCAAATATTGCCTTTTAATCTATTTAAAGGTCTATGTATGTCTTGTATTAAAAAAAAGTCTATATATGTCATAAAAAGTTTTTTACCATAAAACTAATTTTTTTTCTCTTGCTTTTATCATAGAAAATGTGAACGACTAATGAATATAAGAGTTGGGTTTTGTGTATGAATGATAAGGTGTTAGGCTTAGAATTAAGGCTAAGTTGATAATGTTGTAAATAGCTTATATAATTTATTTTATATTATATATCATAAGATAAATTTTAAAAAAATAAATAAATAGGCCAGGCCTGTAGGTTTGTAGGCTAGGCCTTCCGGAAAAAAGCCTGGCCTGTTTATTTAAATAGGCCTAACGACAAGCCTAATAACAAGCCTGGCCTATTTACTAAAAAGGCCGAGCTAGGCCTAAAATAGGCTAGGCCGTAGGCCCCTGATAAAAGCCTGGCCTATTCCCACCCCTAATTTCCGGCATCGTTCATGGCGCTTTAAAAAAGAAAAAAAAAAGGAAAGAAAGATCTCATAATATACATATTGTCTTTTTTTAATAAAAAGGATCCTTTTATCCCAGAAAAAAAAAACATATGAGGACAATATATTGTACTTCCTCATCCCTATATATAAGAGCCAAAAATTTGAATGGCTTTATCTCTTTATATAAGAGACCGGCTGAATTTGCCAAAGCATTTAATGATATTTTTCCCACTTTACCCATCATTATTCTATCTATTAACATTGTCTTTTATACTTATTTACAACACCATTATCACATTTCTCTCTCTTATATACCAAATCATAAATAAGGGCAAACTTAAAAAAACAAAATTATTTCAAACATATTTATCTCTCTCAACTATTTGCTTAATCTGTGTGATTTTACCTCATTGGTTCTTATAATAAGTGACTGAGGGAGTATATTTTATTAGGACTTTCAATTATTTTATTCCTTTTTATTGAATATGTTTATCTTTTTATTGGAAGTTTGTTCGAAGTACCATGACCATCGACATAAAATGTAGGAACATATCCAAAGGATTCAAACATTATTTTTCCATTTATGAGGAACTTTTAATAATTTGTTTTCAAAATTCAATTTTCTAAACATTTATTTTATGATTTTACAGTTTTCTTAGAAAAAAATTGCACCGAGGTGAAGATGGAATGGGAGGCAGCTTCGTGTACAAGATGGAAAGCATGTGAAGGTCAATAAAGGAGGGAGAAAGTTTGGGTTTGATGGAGACTTGAACTGTAAACCTTTTTTTTTAAACCGTATTTTTTATCCTACATATAACATTTTATTATGATAATGAAGAATCAAATCACACATACAAGAATTAACTCGTCCCTTTTATTTTCTTCCTCTTTCTTCTCAAATTTTCAAGTTTCAAACATTGTTTTGTTATATTTGATAGAACGCTCACGTTAAGTTTGGTTCTGGCGGTCTGCATTATTTTGTCCTCTCTTGCCTTTTTTGGGTCCTAGACCCAAAAATCCAGTCGGAGTGTTTTTTAATCCTATTTTATTTTCCACCCAATTAGTATTGAATTCTAGTCTCTAATTCATTCCAACAATATATTCACTTGTTTTAAATTTCATATCTAAGGTATTACATGAACATGATAGTCACTTTCAAAGTGACCGGCAAAATAGTGAAGTGGCATTATTGAGCAAAGAATATGGACTATGAAATTGTCAAATATTAGTGTGCTCACACGCGTAAAGTTAAGAACGAATTGACAGCAACTATATATAATATGATATGCGCTCTCTTGGAAGATTCAAGAAATGTTAGGAAGCCCCTTAGCACAAGGAATGAAAGTAACATAATGCTTTAATGATTTCATACGTAACATGCTACCAACCACAATTTACAACTGGGGAAAACATAATATAAAGGGTTAATTTTTTTCCCTCAGTAATACTTGTTAACTCAAGTTAAACATGGGAAATAATAAATAAAGTTTTGTGGTGAAACTCTTTCGAGTGAAATGATGACCTAAAACATCCTTTTCCCTTTTGTTAAGCCACAATTACTTATCCGTGTACACACATATATACATGCATAAGCACAGATATATATACACATGCATATATATTTTTCTATATATACACATGCTTATATATATATCTGTGTATGTGTGTGTAACTTTTCACAGTCAATCCAGGCTAGATTTGTTAAAATGAATAAATGAAAATCAATAGCAACATAATATCTAAACTTCTTTCCTTCGGATAAGCTCATCCAAAAGTTATAATAAACATGTTGCCCTTAACTAAAAAGCCAAATCACATTCGTTTCATTATTTGAAATCACAAAACAGTCACTTTGTAACCTCATTTGTCGAAGCAGAATTCAAAATAAAGAGCCACCAAGAGGGTTAAAAGAAAGGGGCTATTTATAGAACAACACCAATCGCTAGTTGGACAGACCACTTACAAAAGACCAACATTAATATTCGTGCTCAGCCCAAAAACAATGTAATCTAGTGAATATGAAATTTCCCAAATAAGTAGGAAGCTACTGATTGGCTCTCGTCTACAACCTTAGGCCACCGGTACATGTCCCTTAATTTTATTTATTTATTTATTTATTTTTTTACATTCAACATGCTCAGCTTATAAGCCCTAGAGTGGGTCCGGGAAGTGTTTGATATTTGCTTCCAATCACAATGAATGTAGAGACATACATCCAGTAAAAGCGACCAAAAGAATGAATATATTTGTGTACAAGACCCACATATCATAATAGGGTGTAAGGCCTAACGTTCAATTTTCCTCTCTACGGCCAAACCATCTATATTCATTTCGTGAATATTAAGGATATGGGTCGTTCTTTTTTACATGTACTTCGGGTGATCTATACACCACTACCCTAGGATACTCTTCACTGTGTTACAATATTTTTTTTTTTTAAAAAAAAAAAAGGAGGGGAAGAAAAGGTACATAATCCAGCTGACATTTTGTTGATCAGCAAATTCAGAAACATGATATGGATATGCTGGAGTTCAGGAGATGGATTAAACTTCCCTTCTCAGTAATTCCTGGATAGTGATGGTACCAACCTGAGTTAGTTTCACGATGGAGGAAGAGGATTACTATAATGCTTTTCAGTTTTTGATGAATGAATGTTTACCTGTTTGGTGGCAGCAATTGAGAGGCGTTCTCTCTCCTTTTTCTTGCGTCTGCATTCTCCACACCAGCTAGAAAAATCTCTTAGATATTTCTTCATCTCTCTAAAAATCGAACTACAAGAACAAAATGGTGGCACATTTGAGCAAACAGATGTATTTCTTTATGAAATGCTCTAAGCATAAGAGGAACTCGGATTTGCAGGCTAGTGAGGATCAAAGGAGGTAAGCCTCTCTTAAGAACCAATAAGGAATGTCAGTTCCTTGAGAATCCAACAAAAAAAAAAGTCCCATGACAGGCTAAAATTTCCAAGGGACGAGTGAAAAATTGCTATATCAAGGCACCAAACAAGATTGTTTGCATCTTAACAAGTTCAATGGAAATACCTTCTACACCATATAATTAAATTGATTCGCTGTCCTGCTGTTGTAGCTCGAGCACCATGTCGATGACGACCATTATGAAGTATTGCATGTCCTGGAACATGGCAATGATCATAGATTTCCTACAAAGATTTCATCAGGGGGCACTTGTTATGAGATTTATGATTAAGATTTGCTTGATATCTTATTATAATGTGATTATTATGCCATTCAACATTGAGTATAAATTCTAATGAATTAACAGTCCAACAATTCACAACATGTACTAATCAATTCATGTACTTGGCAGAAAAAGGGAAATAAGGATGAGCTTGGAATTATTCCACTGTATAAAACATGCTCCACAAAACTCTCATATTTTAGTTTTATCCCAGTATTATCCCAACCTTTATACAACAATCTAAAAGCCCATCTTTCATATCACCATTTTATCCTGAGAGAAAAGTCCTCATATTTCTTTTGTTTCAAACGTGGAGTTACTGAACATTAATTCTTATTTAAACTTCATGACATAGTTGATAAGGTGTTCCCCTACATCCAAAACGCCGTCTCTTTTTTGAACTTAGAAGACCAAAAACCCCACAGGAGGAAGGGCATACAGGATACACAACAGCACAATCAATGGGTAGTCATTGCTATTTTCCTAATCTAAAAAGCAGTCCATAAACATAGACACGCACAGAACCTTGTAACCAAATACAAATCATCGAGCCAAAAGGACCTTGTCTATAACAGTAAGTGTACCTCTGGTTGGGTCTCTGTGTTCACATGTTCATCACAACGGACACCCCGAAAAAATAGTTCTCCACCTGAAAATTGTTTTCCCAAGCAAATATTCAGAGTGACTTCTGAATCATCCACATGGAAGCCTGCAAAAACAAGGCTCCTCAGATTTCAACAAAAAGTTCTGTAATGCTACAAGATTGCTATCCAACTACACAACATACAACACAATTAAGTAAAACAAAAGATTTACCGCATAACATTCAGATGAAAGCAAAAAGATGAGAAAGCATGCTCAGTATATAACTAAATCTCTTAAGGAAAAATGTTTTCATAAGCTTGTTACTTAGGCAACAATATTCAACCTTCCTTCCAAGAGCAGAGGAGACACATTTAGATTTAAGGGCAGTTAACCTATTTGCTCATATAACTTAAGTATCATAAAAAATAGTAAATTTCGATTGTCCAGGTCATATAATGGCAACAAAGTAACTTGTGTCTATTATTGATCGGAATTTTCAAACAATTGTGCTGAGTCTTCTATTAATATATTTTATTTTTCTTTTGACTTGTTTTAATAAAAAGAGAAAAACACAAGTCAACAAAATTACAGGTATTTGAGTATAGCACAGATATACAAATAGCATGAAGGACATCAATTAAAAAACATCAATATGAAAACCACAAAAAATAGCTCAGATTGTAAAGCACTATCAGACATCCAAGAAGATAATTGCAACTGCAGATACATTGCTACAGAAAAGTTAAAAACGCTCCAGAAAGACATCTAAAAATCCTACCAAGTTCAACATCCCTATGCATGCCATATTCCACAACAAAACCATGATGAGAGTCCAGCGAGGATCCACCAACTCTAGCAAAGAAAACTACATTAAGTTTTCAAACAGAAAAGTGAGTTTGTGACACAATAATAATTACTTTTTCCAGTCACAAGTTACTATGGAAATCTCATGAAGAAAAATCCGTCACCTCGAGCAAGTGGAATAATGTAATCATTCATTATTTTGTCAAGCATGGTTTCCATGCCAAGATCATCAAGCACAGCACCATATTTGTTCATTGTGTTAGGCCGCATGATTCTGAACTTGGTCTCATGGACCCACCTCTCAAAGTGATCCACCTAAGGAATTAGAACCTGATAAGAAAACATAAAAAAACTAATATATAAAACATAAAACATATGCTTATGAAAAGGTCAGAATAGAAAAGTAATACCTCAGATGCCAACATTTCACAAAATTGTGGCTGAAGCATTTCAAATGTATAAATTCCAGCAGATGGCTCGGCTATTACACTTCTAAAACTTTCTTCTGTATTATCTCTAATTGCTTTGAGGAATGACGGCGTAAAAAAGTTTTCTGCATGCACAGTATATATCTCCTTATGCAGTGGCTACAAACAGAAGTGAACAATTAATAAGGACAACAATGATCGGTGCTTCTACCCTACATGCAGAAAATGAGACAAGGGAATGGTTCTCCAGCTAGCGATTACTGTTTAATTCAACATTATTTCCAAAATCAATATAAAAATGTTCCAAATAAATGCTGGCGCCACTTTAACAAACAGAGAGAACTTATCCTATGGATGCATCTCTCGGTTTCAGATAAAAAATGAAAAGGAACAATTGAGACTGTCAAAATAAAAATGCTCAAAACCGAAAGTTTCCATTCATCAGAAAACTTACTGGATAATTCAATATGATCTTTTGCTTGTATTCCTTGTGCCTTTGAACCTGCTCAACCCAACAATTAAAACAAAACCAAAAAAAAAAAAAAAAATTAATGACCAAATATGGACCAAACACAAAATATCATAAGAAAAGGCTGAGTTCATCACATGCATCACAAAATCATGCTAAACAGAACACCCAATCTCATTCTAACCACAGTAAAAACATAACAGGGTACGGTTTTATTTCTTTAGGTTAACAACTACACTATCTTAATAATAAATTATTTTATTTTATAATTGGCCAGCTGGTTAACATTTTCATTTGGTATATGAAAGAATAAGTGTTAACGAAATCTTGAATTTATCCCTTCAAAGGATTACTCTATCCATGGTGTGACAAATAGGCATTCCTTATTGTCTAAAGGCAAACTTAGGTACACTTAGACTGCCTATAAAAATGTTTGAGCTTCCATACAGTCATTTAGTATACATAGCAGATATAACATTTCTACAAGAACATACAAGCAAGAACTTTCAAAAGACAAAAAACATCCAAATTGAAAATGAGACAGCCATAACTCTTTTAATAATAGTAGGCGTGTCTAAAAACAAGAATGACTTCAGGATGATTCTTGATGCAAGACCAAGCATCCACACAGAAAAGGGTTACGTCAATTCTTTTACAGACTACTAACTCAAGCAAAAATGCAATACTCTGCAATCAAGATTTAAGCACCACATTTTCTTTTCCCATTAAAAGTTCATGCCCATGAACCACAATGCTTCTTGGCAGCATCAAATAGTTTTATAAAAATCAATAAAACAAAATTCTTCTCCTTCACTATCAAGACAAAACCTGAATGCTCATACATATATACATACCCGAGCGCGTTCACTTTCTGGCAAATACCGGAATAAGATGTTCTTCATGTAATGAACTTTGGCTTCACGTGGTGCGTTAAGCATATGTTGAGGCAAATACTGCTCAAGGGAGCTAAAGAGAAGAGGGCTAAATTCCAATTGTAGGTCATCATAACTCTCAGGCCTGTGATCGATGTTAGGAATCGCACAGAGTTTACGAGAATCAGAAAGTGAAGCCAAATTAGGGTTTACAAAGTTGTTGTTGTTGTCTACCCTGCCATCAATGGTGGTGCGAGGCTGGTTTCTTCGATCCCAGGAACCATTTTGAGACATTGTTTTTGAGAGAAGATATGTAATGATGATTTGAGGGAAGAGAGACAGAGAGAGAGGCTATGGGTACATTTGAGGGGGAAATGATATTGATTTGAATCTTGGAAGACGAAGGAAGGTAAAAATGGAAGAAACGAGGGATTCTGATTCTGAGGCTTTGGGTTGAGCTCTCTAGGGTTGAAGTTAGAGGGTACGGTTCATGTGGATTTTCGTTGGTGTTGAGGTGGCGTTCCAAGGAGGAAGAGATGAGTTTAATTGGACGAAGGGTGGGACCCGTTGGATGACATGGTGGAGGACTCTTTTGTCTTTTTTGTAACCTTTAGGTTATTCGGTCTTCTCAATTTTATAACTAAGTACCTTAACAATTAGAGTGATCTGATTGAGGCTTTACAATGAGGATGTCTCTTTTCATAGATTTTTAGAACAAGCTAAATTCGAATATAGTTCGTATATTTCGTGATCTAACTGATTCATCTTTAGACCAAATGCTTTTGGGTGAAATACCCTTTTATTATAATGATAACGTGAAAGATATGTATGATTTTTTTTTGTCATAATAATAAGAGTTCGTATAAAACTTTAAGCTAAGATATACATTATATTGTGGTGTCAAGGCCCAAGGGAGACACATGTGATGGAAGGGGGCTACTCACCCTAAAACTATATAAGTTGGTTATTTAGATTCTTGATGACACTGAATAAAATAAAATGTTGGATATCAGAATATAGTATCGAGAAAGATTTATAGTGTTGAAACGAGGTTTTTGGAGAAAAATTGTTCCCTCCATTTGTGTGGCTGAAAAAAATTTTGAGAGAAGAGCAACTCTATGAGACTTACCAAGATTTAGGAAAATATAGTAGCTTTACCTCTTTAAGATGGATAGTTTTGAAAACTATGGACCTTTTTAGTAATGGAGCTTAAAAGATCCATCTTTAACGTAAGGACCCAAATAGGTCAACCTATTTTTGTCTTTTTATCCTGTCTACAAACTCTTTCTATACGAAGGTTAAGTATATCACCTATCACTTGTTTTGAAGTTAAATTTCATTTTACTTAAATATTCAAAATTTGGGACATCATTATCTATTAATATTTGAAGAGGATCAAGTTCTAGAATTTCAACACTATCAACTTGTCCCTCCCACACATTCCAAGTGTTTCAACAACAACCACTTTTAATAATGGAATTGATATATGTTTTGAATTCCAGTAAATTAAATTTGTTTTTTTAATCATATTTTAATCTGTTAGCCTTTTGTTGATATTTTTAATCATTTAAATATTACATGAGCCATGATTATCAAGATCTTTGTACAAGTATTAGTGGTTTTACATGGACAAGTTTGAAATAAAAAAGCATTTAGCCAAACCAATATTAATCATAATTAAAAATATTTTAAACCCAAAATTATACATAATATCATTATCTTCCAAATAATCATAAGACAATAATATTCTTCTAATCCAAATAAGAAGTTGTTCAAAGATTTTTCTTATTTCAGAAATAGGAAACATTTTGAATCAAACATTTTATATGCATTGATTGATGAATCTAAACACTCCCTACATTCAATGAATCTGGATATTTTAAATCTGTTGGTTTACCTACGAACTCTTAAATTCATATATAATCAATTAAGATTTAGAGTATGAATTAAATAAATTATATTAAATATTCAATATCTATAAAATATAGTTTATGAAAAACTAGGCACATATTCCTCCGATTCAAATATACTTTGGAATATACTTATATTTAAAAAGAGAAAATATTTAGGTAGAGTTCCCGTCAAGTTCTCCAATAATATTTAATTGTGTATCTTATCTTCAAAATATTCCTGTTTTAATTTAATTCTAAATATAAATTTTAAGAAAATAAGATATTTGACATGATATAAAGATATTTGAAGTAACTTATGCTCCTAAAAAATAACCAAAATAATCTATGGAAAAAGTTAGGGAATATGAACCAAACAAAAAAGAAAAGAAAAGATAGTAAGTTGGGTGGTTTAGTGGTTGGGTACTTGGGTTTGGTATTGGTGGTGGTAAATAGTAGTGAAAGCGGCTAATAAGGATGAGTTGGAGAAAGTAACTAGGGATGAGCAATAACCCGAATTTCAACCCATAGCCCGCCCATTTAACATTAGACGGGCATGGGCCTCAACCCATTTAAGTCCGAATTAAATGGATTGGGTCAAATGGGAGGGTTAAATGAGTTATGAGGAAACCCATTAAACCATTGTCCTGTTTTTCTATTATTAAAAATTTCCAAATTTTTTATCAAAGTTCAAAATGCAAGCGTCATATTCAAATTACAATTCCACATCCATGTTTACATCATAGTTTGCACAAAAGAACTTAAATTTAGAAAAATACCATAATAACATCGATTGGAGTTTGAAAATGAAAGGAAGATCAAAGAAGAGGGAGCTTGACTGCTCGAGTGTACGTCGCAGTCGATGATCAAAGAAAATGGGCTAGGGTTCTTGTTATGTGTACTGAGAGTTTGAGAGAAGAGAGGGTTTTTACTTTTTACAATTTCACTTATTACTTGTTAGATAGAAATTTGCATATGGAGATTGGAGACTGGAAGAATCTAAAAGAAATTAAAACAAATGGGCGGGTATGGGCAACCCAAAGATGTGCCAATAGGCCACCCATTTAATTCTTAAATGGGTTGCGTTTGAACCCGCTCATTACTGGCCTAAATTGGGTGGGCCTTAAATAGGTAAAAATTAGGGGTTGCTGGGTAACCCGAACCCTAACCCATCGCCCGCCCATTTAACATTAGATGGGTATGGGCTCAACACATTTAAGCCTGAACTAAATGGGTTTGGGTTAAATGGGTAACGAGGAAACCCATTAATCCCTTGACCTATTTTTCTATTATTACAAATATCTAAATTGCTTATCAAAGTTAAAAAATCAAGCATCACATCACATATTAAAAGTGACAGCAGGATCCACAACTCCACATCTATATTTATATCATAGTTTGTTGCACAAAAGAACTTAAATTTAGACAAATACCATAATAACATCTTTTTAATGTTTAAACTTTAAACTAAAATATTACAACCATAAGTTCAAAAGGATTAATATCATGCTTTCAAATCTTCATCAATTATCATCTTCTTCCGATTCACTCTCATAAGGCTAAATCTACAACACATGCTGGATCTTCCTCTACAAAATAAATTAAGTAAAATCTGATTTAGTATTATATAATAAATAGATGAAATAAAACACTATAAAAATGTTAATGCAACTACCTTTAATAACAATTCCACTCTCATCAAATTATCAATGTCAAGGTCCTTATTGGGGAGAGTCTTGGATAGCCAGTTTTGGGCACAAATGAGTGCCTGATTGCACCATATTTTTATACACTTTTGATTGGTAAAATCATTGGATCATTGCATGTTCTTGGGGTAATTGCACCTAATTAGAGTAATTTCTGACTTTTGCACACTTTGTTGGAATTTGTTCTAGTCAAGGGCAATTTGGGCATAATTAGCATAAATTATTGTTTAACCCATTTTCAAGAACATTTGATGCTACCTCTGGCTTGATTTTACTTGTAGATCATAGAAGAAGCATGCCCAAATTTAGGAGCCAAGTTGCAGCGAAGAAGTCGAGACGGAGCAGAAGAAGGAAGCGAAGAGAGAAACAGAATCAATGTCTCTTCGCCGCGGCGTTAGCCGCGGCGAACCGACGGCGAAAAAGAAAAGAAGAGGCAGAACCAGTGTGAGTTCGCCGTGGGTTTCGCCGCGGCGAACTCACGGCGAACTCCCCAGCAAATTCCAGAATGAGTGGTAGCTCGCCGTGGCTTTCGCCGCGGCGAGCCCACGGCGAAGTGCCCAGTATCTGCGAAATCTGACGCGATTTTAGGGTCTCTGAGGGATTATAAGTAGTTCAAAACACACGAAAATAAGAGGCAAGCTCCCTCAGGCACGAAACTCAGCCCCTCTCCTAGGGTTTCCCTTCCATTCCTCACTCCAAATCCTCGTCTTCCCACTCATTCTCACCTCCATTCTTGCTGGTTTTCTTGTTCTCCCTTGCTTCACCTTCCATTTCCACCATTTTTCTCCTTCTACCTTCCTCATCCATGGAGGCTGTGGTCATGGGCCATCCTTGGCTCGAATTTGAAGATATGAGAGGCTAAGTTCTTGGTGCTTTGGTGGTGTGAAGGTGGCTCTAGCTTCATGGACCAACATAGGGGAGTTTCTAGTTTACAATTTCTTATTTCCTTTGTATTTGGCTTATACTCTTTTGTATTGGTCTTGTATTTGGATTTAAGACTTGGGATATGTGGTTGCTATCTATGTTTGTGAACTATATTGTGTATGCTTTGAATTGAATGTGATTGAGATACAATTTCCTATCTACTTGTGGTTGTATTCTTGGTTTTAGCCATTTTAGTGGTTGCTAGTGGTTATAGTCAATTTCTTCCATGCATGATGATGTGATTGCACTTCATGAGAGTTAAATTGCATTTGTTTCAAGGCATTTCACAAACCAAGTGGATCTTAACACTAACCCTAAGTAATGGCTATGAAAGTGGTTGCTAGATTAGTCATTAATTAGGGCTAGTGGACCCCTAGTGGTTGCTTGGGGATCTTTCAATTAGACTTGGTAAATTAAACTCCCACTTATCATTTTGAAAGAAGCATTTGAGTCACCGAAGCACTACCAAAGCCCATTTTATAAAATCACCCCTAATCCAAACTCTTCTCACTTTTCACTTATTAATCTAAAACAGCAAAAACAAGTAACTGCTTTTGTTAATAGCTTTAGTAAATGAATCTCCAAACCAAAACCCCCATACCTTTTTATTGTTTTAATTGCATTTAGTTAGCTTAGGTTGTTTAGAAGGACTCCTCAAGTGAAACGATCCGGGATTGTGCCACTTTACACAATCCTTGGTAATTATTGTGATTTTAGCCCCAAGGCGCATTAGGCAAAGGTTAAATCAGTGCCTCAACAACCTTTGAAGATAAAGAACTCCTGAAAGTGTCTAGTACTCGACCCCCAGTACTGAAAGCTTATTTTGAAGATATTGTTGAGACTGGTGCAGTCAACAAATCATGAGCCACCAAATTTAAGAATTTATAATTGGAAGAATTCCCTTTCCACCACGCCAAAATATCAAATTTTGGATCACGAAACCCAACCAATTCAGCTTGGAGATAATCATCAATCTCTGAAAGTTGCTCTACACATGCATTGTCTGCGGTGGCTAAGAACTTTTGGAACATAGTATCAATGGATGACAAGGCCATTTCAAGTTCAACTTCTAGAAACAACACATCAGTCCCACCACCATTGTTATTCTCTTGCTCCATTGTTGGTTGAGTTCCAGAACTAGAAGCGTTAGTTGTATCGATGATCATAGCTGAATATTGGTTATATAAGTAATGCAAGACATCCATAATCTTCTTCAACATAGCCTCACGATCTGTAAGGTTAGGAAACATGTCTTCAAAAGCAATTTTGACATAAGTCAATTTGCATACGGGGTCTAGTATCACCGCCACCACCAAAAATGGATTCATTTTCTCAGCTTTTCCCTAATATTTATCAAACTTTGTTTGCATTCTAGTTGCCATGTCCTTCAAGAGTCAGTGAGAGTTAGTTGCACTTGATCTAAGGTTTATCTTAATTGCAACTATATGCCGAAAACATGTGTTTGTTGTCACAAAGTTTGATCCAGAAAATTTCAGAGTCATTGTATAGAATAGCTTCAGGAAGACAAGGAACTCCTTTGCAAAGTCCTTGATGTTGTGTCAATGATATCAACATCTTCATAACCAAATATGCCATCGTCAACTAGATTTGCATCTAATTTAACTTTCTTTTTGAAGTATTCCTTGTACTCATGATCATCTTCTGCCGTCCTTCTAAAGACTGGTGAACTTAACAGCATTTTCCAACATGAGGTAAGTTGAAATCCACCTATAATAACATAAAAGAATGGAAATAAATAATTAAACATCACTTGAAATATTATTCAAAATAGAAAATATAAAGGAAATAAGAAATATGTAAATTACCTAGTGTGACAATCTTGGCTAAGTAGAATTTTTGATTCAACTCTTTCTCTTTCAGCAAGTTCTTTGGATTTGATCACCCTTCTTGTGGAAGAAGATCTAACGAATTTCACCGCATGTTGAATAAGCTCAATAGAATTTGCATTTCTTTAAGACCTTCAGAGAAAATTAAATTCAAAATATGAGCAGCACATCTCATCTGCAAAAACTCTCTATTTCACTAGCCAATTCCAACCACTCAACCATTTTTTCAAATATGCAATTGTTGAATCATTGGAGGAAGCATTGTCAACTGTAATTGTGAAAACCTTTTTAATACCCCACTCGAATAAGCAATCCTCAATGTGCTTGCCAATTGTTTCTCCTTTATAATTGTCAATCACACAAAAATTCAAAATTCGTTTATGCAAAATCCAATTTTCATCAACCAAGTAAGCAGTTAAACACATATAGTTGGAGTTTTGAATTGAAATCCAACAATCTGTAGTGAGGGACACATGGAATTTAGATTGCTTGAAACATTTTCTCAAACTTTTTGCTTCTTCTAAATATATTTTGTAGCAATCCCTTGCAGATGTCCAGTGTGAGGGCATTTGAAATCTAGGTTCAAACTCTTGTAACATTTCTTTAAAACCCTCCCCTTCCACGATTCGAAAAGGCATCTCATCTTTTATGAGGAATTTTGCAACAGCCTTTCTGCATCGCTCTTGACTAAATAAGCGCTGGGTCAATGTTTGATTAGAAGAAACCGACATCAGACTCTGTGAATTGCTTGCTTTGTTTGGATTCTTTGGGCAAATTTGAAGATGGAAGAAAGCTAGGAGCTTGAGCGATAGCGAAAGGAGCGGTTAAGGCTCGAACGAAGTGTTGGTAGAAGTTCAGTTCTAAATCTCAGGTTCAGAAGATGCGGGACTGCTTAGATTATAGGTTACATCGCTAGCCGAATCTGTTGACTAATGAAGTAAGCACTCGGGAAAGGATAACTCTACGGGTAGGCCTGTTTAAGCCAAAGTCGATCGATGGCTCTGATGCCCATCCAATGCCCTAGGAATAGGATCTCCGTCTGTCCAAACCTAACAATAAAACATGATGGAATTAGTTAATACTCACATGTTTAAGATAAATGAAATCATACATTTAAACTACATATATAAAAAAAAAATTATTGCCCCGTCAGAATATTTTGAATAGGACACACAAGTGCTTTAGAACTTAGAAGAATAAGATCTAATATACATATCTCATATAGAAAATAAATATATGAGATACAATCATATAGAAAATAAATATAAGATCTAAAAGTATTACTCAAAGATTTAGAAAATGGTTTAGGTGGTTGAGTCTGACATACAATCATATAGAAAATAAATATCTTAGCCACAAAAGCATTTCAAAGTTTTAATAATATAGACGGACCAATGTATGAATAGTGGGGAGTGGGGACCAATGAATCTCTATTATATTTCAAACGGATTTCAAATATAAGATCTTCATGAATAGTGGGGACCAATGAATCTATATATTTTTGTGCTCTACGTTATTTTGAACTATGCAGGGCAAAAGTTTCACTTTTCTTTTCTCAATTTTAGATAAGCTCAGCAGCTCAGGTAATAAGAATATTGCAGACAATACCGAATTACAAATCAAAACATAATGGCTACAAATTATCTATACAACCAAAAGAAAATATGCTTATTTGGAAAGCACAAATCAAAAAGTAAGAACAAAAATCAGTTCAGAGAAAAACCTGTGGTGGAGAAATAAAGGACGGTGATGGCGACAACGCTGAAGGAAGAAACAGCGGTGATGGTGATGGGAACTGAAACAAAGTGAGTAAACAGAGCAAGTGAAGCAAACAAAGTGAGAAAATAAAGCATAGGAACTGAAATATGTGTCATAGGCAGGAATGCACAAGAAGGGGGGGATGAATTGTGCTTTTTAATATTTAACTTGAATGACAACACAATTTATACTGGTTCAGCCTAAACTTGGCCTACGTTCAGTTCTCCAACCTTCAGTTGGGTTCCACTAATACTTCAAGATTAAACCAGGCTCTTGACAGCCTTTACAAGTGACAGCAAGAAGCTTCTCTCTTTACTGATCACTCCCCCTTACAACGTGTAAGATTACACCCTACTCTTAAGATCCCACTATCTTAAGAGTAATCCTTACTTGATAACAGATACAAAAGAATAGTTCACTCTATTGAACAGATTATGTTACACACTGAAGTATATCAAATCAAACAGGCTTTCTAAAGATTGGTGAGTATTGAATGCAGTGGTTACAGATAATCAATATGGCAATCAATGTTATCAACCAACTTCTTCACAGTAGCTTTTATAGTCTCTTCTGGAGATTTGCCAATTGTGAAGTTATAGCCGTTGTATGTCTGGAGAGTTAGATAATGGTATGGAGTGTTGAGGTTGTATTCTGAGATGCATTAACTCCATTGTACTTGTCTTGCTTCTGCTTATCTCTCCTCATTTATTTCTGGAAGTAGTAGGTGAGTTCCAACGGCTCTAAGGATCAGATTATGTGCTAACGTTAACTTCCTTAGTAGGTCTGTGCACTTCTGCACTTTGAAAGCTTAAAATAGGCTTAGCCATTGATTTTGAATAATTCCTATCGCCACTTCGATTATAACCTCTAATCGATCACAGTGAATGGTTTCTAATCGATCACATATCGATTACGCATAGGTTACATCCTGCATCACTGAATTTCAAGTTAGAAAATCATTCGCCTAATCGATTACAGAGAACCCTGATCGATTAGGCATATCTAATCGATTGTAATTTAGATTATATGATTCTTTGATCGATTGCACAATATCCTCTAATCGATTATAGTCCTCTGATCTATTATGTCTTGATCGATTATAGCTCTCTAATCGATTAGGCTTATTCTTCTTCATCGATTATAGCTCTCTGATCGATTATGCTAAAATCCCTTAATCGATTATATGTCTCTAATCGATTATGCTAATTACTCTTATCGATTACAGGTCTCTCTCATCGATTAGGCTGCCATACTCTTAACTTCTAATATGAACTTACTCTAGCTCTAACCGATTAGGCTTTAGTTCTTTATCTTGTAATCTTTCTCTGGTCGATTAGGTAACACTTAGGATTTTTTATCAGATTATCTCTAAGTTATTTCTGATCTTATCATAGCCTTTCCTTATGTCTAAGTTATGTTTAGTTATCATCAAAACTTATCATTCTAACAATATGAACTGTGAATGTTGAGGGAAATGCAAACCACTTTCCTACGTTGCTAGAGAGAAAGTGATATGTCGCCGACGGAGAGAGATAGGAGAAAAAGCAAACACAAATTTTGAAACCACTTACCTATGTTCCGTTTCATGCAAAAGAGAGGGCAAAGATAAGAAAAGAATGAGGAAGAGAATGGCATTCAATGGAGGCTAGGGTTTTTGTTCAGTCATCTCATATTTGTGCCGTGCCGCTGTGCGTGTTTTGAGAAAGGAGAGGAATGAGAGTTTTAACTTTTTTTGACATTTTACAATTTTACTTTTTTACTTATTGAAATTTACAGGAATGCCAATGGTCACTGACTCACTCTCATTGGACAAAATTAAAACAAAATAAAAAATATATAAATGGGTGGGTATGGGCAGCTTGAGGGTGTGCCCATCGCCCGCCCATTTAGTTCTTAAATGGGCTGGGTTTGCACTGGCCTATCATGGGTTTTAATTGGGCGTGCATTAAATGAGTAAAAATTGTAGGTAGCTGGCTGGCCTATTGGGTTTTGGGTATTTTGCTCAGCCCTAGTAAAAATTACAAGTAGTAGGCGGGCCTACCAGGTTTTGGATATTTTGCTCAGCCCTAAAAGTAATGATGATTATTAACTCTGTTTTTAAATTTAAGATTTAGTTAAAATAGTTAAATAAGTTACTCTATCACAAATCGATTTTACTAATTCTTTCTCTAAATTATTTTGTTTGTATACAATCTACAGCATTAATATATAATCTACCTAATTAGAATATAGTTCAAATTATCTGCAAATCAGCATGTAGTAACATATTACTTCCTCTGTTCCTAAAGATAAGGCTCAGTTGACTTTTTTTATAGATTAAGAAAGCTAAATGAGTCACTTAATCATAACGTATTTTGTATATTATTAGATTATATGTTAGCTTATAAGTAAAATAAATTAGTTTAGATAAAAAATTCAAGCAAATCAATTTATAAGTAATTTATTTAGTTTTCTTAGTATTTTTCAAGAAAGTCAACTAGATCATATATTTAGGAACATAGGGAGGGAGTACATGTTATGGAGATTTAAATAAGTAATTTATCTTGCTTGATTGGAGGATGTGAAGCTGTACATCAAGTTAAAACCTCTCCCCTAGTGAAAGAAAAATATCTCGTCCTTAGAGAGAGGAAACCCATTTTCGCTCTTCCAAAGCGAGAATGGCCTGAGTTTTTCTACAGATTTCCTTTCATTTCTAGTGATTTCTTGCGCTTTCACAGTGATTTCTCATGGTAGATCGAAGCAAAGAGTGAAGGCAAAGCAAGAATCAACAAGATTTGTGTGCGGAAGAGGTGCTGTAGGGGTGTTTTCTTTCGAAAGATTATGGAAGTGGTCATGGGAGATGACAGAGAATTTGAGCTGGACTAGGATGACAACGAGGCGAAGATTGGGGGGAATGACTATTGGTGGGCAAGCTTGGGAAAGAAATCAACACCAACTTTTTTATTGTATACTTTATTTTATAATTTTTTAACCAAATCAAAAATTGAAGTTTTGAAATGGTGAGGGATGACTTGACAGGAAAAAAAAGAGAAATGGTTGGGGAAGGGAAAATAAAGGGAGCGACGCCAGGGGGAGAGGCACTGACTGAGGGGGATGGGGTCCATGGGGATATGTGATGGATGGAGAGAGAGAGAGATGAAAATAAGAATAAAATATAGGCACAAGTTTCTAGGCAAGCTATTACAAGAAGAAGGAGAGAGAGTCTGACACGTCATTGGCCACAGAGAAAAAAGTCACCTGACATGTTACCATTCATTGGCTAGCGCACAAATTTGGTGGTACTCTTAGAGTATCTAGAGTATCTAACAATCGGTCAAACTCGTTTCTGACTTAGTGAAAATCGTTTACACTTGTCATTCTGAGACCGAGTCTACCGAGTCCGAGATCTGGGAAGTAGTAGACTAATTAAAAAAATCAAAAACTTAAAAAATAAATATTACTTAGTTGAGAGCCAACCCTAAATTTCACGCCTTTATTTTCATTCTTCACTCTCCTATCATAGTAGATCTACAGCTCTTCATGCACCATTGAAAGTGCAAAGTTTAGAGAAGAAAGGAAGAAGAAGAGAGAAAGGACGAAGACTTAGAGGAGAGAAGAGTAAACATCGGGTAAAGCAATTCAAAAACTTGTGACTTATGACTTGTGAGTATTAGGTATTGAAATATGATAGTGACATGACATGGTTTTTTTAATAAAAAATTGTGTTCTATTTCAGCTTTTCCAAGTCTACGTAGAGCATAGTTTCTGATAGAATTAGATTTCCACACTTAGTTAGCAAAGCATCGAGTGCCTGTACAGTTTAGTTTATACCCAATGAAATCCATTTCATTCAAAAAAATTGTGTTCTATTGTAAATGCCAGCTATTAATTTATAGGTTTTTTCAATAAAAAATTGTGTTCCATGAAAGAAGAAGTATGGTGTTTGGCTATTGCCGTATTGTGTATTGCTCGTGATTTTTTTCTATTTTGCTTTGATATTTTTTTTGAAAACCCAATAAAAAATTGTGTTCCAATAAAGCAAAATTCTGACATTTTGGATAAAGGTTTTTGTCCTTTTCTTCAACTTTTTACACTTTTTCATAAAGTTTCTCTTGTATATTTAAATTGTTAATTTGTTGATAATCTTTGTTTTAATTTTTGTAATCATTAGATACTTCTAAAATTTCAAAAACCACTAACAAAAGTATTTAAGATGCTTGAAGAAGTTGTGGAAAAAGTGGGAGAGAAAAATGTGGTACAAATAGTGACTGATAATGCTGTAAATTACAAAATAGCTGGACAAAGCTTAATGAAGAAGAGAACAAGTTTATACTGGAATCCATGTGCAACCCATTTTACTAACTTAATGTGGGGGACTTTGAGGGAAAAATTTTTGGTTGTATAAAGAAACCATTATCATGGATAGAAGAAATCACAACATATATTAATACAAGATCCATTGCGTATCTAACTTTGTCATTCTTTAGTGAGCATAGAGTGCCCATGATAAATTTGTTTGATTCTCAAGAGTGGAAAGATAGAAAATTTTCATCTGCAAAAGATGGAAAGAAGTGGCAAGAAGTGTTATGGATAGTAATTTTTTGAGGAATATTGTGACATGTCTTAAAGGTGCTGCCCCTCTAGTCAAAGTTTTTCGTTTAGTGAATTCATAAGAGAAGCCAGCAATGGGATTCATTTACAAAGCAATGGAAAGTGGAAACGAAAAAATCAAACAAAATTTTAATATTGTTTTAAAAAGGTAACTATTAAATTAAATTTGTGTTTAATCTTATCATGGAATTTTAATGTCTATTTTCTATTTTTTTAATGACTCTTTTGTTTACTGATTGTAATTTGTGACAGTTATGAGGAGATATGAAATATAATTGACGAGAGGTAAGAAGCTCAACTACATAGGCCTTTGCATGCAATAGCATCCTACCTTAATCCTTGTTTTTATTATGGCACTAATTTTAGACCTAATGAGAAAATTAAACAAAGATTATATGATTGTTTGTCAAGAATGGTTGAGGATGAAAAGAAGCGCAACAACATTGAATATCAATTGGCCAACTTTCACTATGCAAGAGACATGTTTGGGTGTGACACTACTCAAGCATTAAGAAAAAATGGCTTCAAGAGAATGGTGGGACTCCTATGGAGATTCATGCCCAGATCTTAAAAGAATTGCAATTTATATTCTTAGCTTATGTTGCATCTTTTCTAGTTGTGAACGTATTGGAGTGCCTTTGAGATGGTAAAACATTCTTTAAGTTTCCAACATGATCATTTTGCTTGAATGTTAGGATACTGATAAACTTGTTTTTCTTAATTTTGTACAGATTCATACGAAAAGAAGAAATCGTGTGCATCAAAAGAAGATGAATGATTTTGCATTTGTGATGTGCAATTTGAAGCTAACAAGAAAGAAAAATACCAAAGATGATGATAGGGTCCTTCAACCCCATGAAAATAATAAGGAAGTTGATAATCAAATAATTGATGTTGATCTGAATGTTGATAACATCAAGGAAAATTATAATGAAAATGATGTTCGGAATGAGGCAAACATATATTACAATGGTGAAGGTGAACGATTTGACGACGATGGAGATGATAATGTTCCAACTTTCGATGATCTTTGTTAAATTTATGATTTTTTAGCCATAATTAATTTATGACTTTATAAATACATAAATTATGAAAGTTGGATTTAATTTCAATATTTTGGGTTTGATCTTTGTTTAATTTATAAAAAAAATTTAGTTTTTATATTTTAATAATTTAAATTGATATTAATAAAGATAAACTCTTACAAGTTTACATTCCGAGTTTACGTCTCTCTCATGAGTCTATTTAAATTCGTGAGTTTGACAACCTTGCTCCCATGGACACTTGAACTTATCAATGAGTGGTGTAGGAAAGTTCATTTGAAAATGAAGGGATTCTTATTCTACAATTAGGTCTATTTATTAGGAAAATTTAATAAATACATTCAACCTTTCTTGGACTATCAAACTTAGGGTTAAAGAGCAATTTTACCAGTAGACTATTGTTCATATTGCAGATGGAACAATTAACAATAAAAAAGGTCCTTATCACCAATGGACCTTTAATTAGGGGCGGATTGGCCAATGCCGTTTAATTTGAGCAAACAGTCGTTACTTTTTTGACAAAAAAGTGTTAAAGAGCAATTTTACTAATATACTATTGTGTAGGTTGCATATAGCACAATTGATAATAAAAAGGGTCGTTATCACCAATGGACTTTTAAACTAGGGGTGGATTGGCCAAAACCGTTTAATTTATGGATGTTGACCTTTAATTTTTGGCTTACCTAGAGTATTGACTTTTATTTGGAGACGTGGCAGATAAGAAGTTGCCATGTGGCACATTTTAGACTGTGACATGGATTAATAATAAGAAAAGACCAAAATACCCTCAAGCAATTAAAAAAAATCCCTCCCACCAAAAACAAACTGATCGAAAATCCTAGCCAGTGTTCATTGAACATCCTCGAGTGTTCTTCGTCTAAAGCTATGGCGAGGGTTATGTTGAGGGTGAAGGTATGTGAGGGTGAGTGTAAAGATATGTGAGGTTGGTAGAGGGTGGGTGGGTGGGTGTGAGGCTATCCGCCGTCCGTTGCCATCCGCCATCCTAGAGTGTTCTTTCGTCCATGGTTATGGCGAAGGCTTTGTCGTCAAGGGTGAAGGTATGTAAGGGTGGGTGAGAGTGAGGGTGAAATTAACTCTATCATGTGGATTTCACCAAGCTGCCAGGTGGACAACATTGCGCCATGTGTCACAGAACTAATGGCGGGTTGCATAAATAAAATTGTATTGGCCAATCCGCCTCTGGTTAAAGAGTCCATTGGTAATATCGACTCCTTTTTTGTTAATTGTGCCATCTGCAACCTGGACAATAGTCTATTGGTAAAATTACTCTTTAACCCACAAAAAATTGTGGGCGCCACTTATTAATTAGTGGTATAGTAATATTCATTAAAATTGATTAAGGGATCCCAAGCCAATGCTATTTCATTTAATGCTTAAGGGTGGGCATTGTATTCCATGCCTTAAAAAGGATAATATGTCTTGTTATGTGATGTTTAAGGAAATCATCTCTTGGGGAGTGCATATTATTACTTTATTTATGATTAGTTTATTTAAATAACTGTCTCACATTATGAACCTGAAA
Source organism: Mimosa bimucronata (assembly GCA_037074515.1). NCBI lineage: Eukaryota > Viridiplantae > Streptophyta > Magnoliopsida > Fabales > Fabaceae > Mimosa > Mimosa bimucronata. Next base: position 22,570,480 of record CM073445.1, on the reverse strand, counting down.
TTACGTGCACAATACAATGAACCTCTTTTGGATAGTTGGATTTGTTAACAAGTCATGTTAGGAAATTCATTAAAATTTAAGAAGGTTCCTAGTGAAAGGTATATCATTGTTTTACATATATTTATTCGGAGCATTTAACAAATTTCATTTTCCATTTATAACAATTATGAACATAATGGTTTCTTAAAATAACGATATGCTAAATAAATTAGCATATTATGTTTATAAAACCTATGCAAAAACCCTTTTGTTTCTGAAATTGGGCAAACATTCTATGTTTCTACCTAAGGCATTTTCTCTTTTTGAAGTCATCATTAATATATACTGATTTAAGCCTTTCCTAAATATGTCTTGGGGTTCAAATGCAAGTTATTTATTAAAACAAAGGATTGCATTGGTGGTGTTTTCTCATATAGTCTCTCAAAGAATCTTACACTACTTAGGAGAAATAAATGCAATTAAAGCAATAAAATCCATGGTTGAGAGTACCTATTTTTGGTATTTTTCATAAAATAAATGTAAAGGCTTGTTTTTGGTATTTTTAAGATAAAAAGGATACATTGATGATATACAAATGATAGGATGATCTCTTGGTTATGGTAGACATGTGGCAAGCATATATTTCACACTCTTGGGGAATTAAGAGGTTAATTGGGTCAAGTTCATGTAAGTAAATACAATTAGCATTAATTAAAGTAATGTGTTAGTGATAACACCACTCAACCTCAATAGAACAACTATGTTAATTATAATCTAAGATAAACTAGAAATAAGTTCTAATAGATAGAATAACTTGGGTCCTATCCAAATTACTCAATATCCTTGAATCCAATAACCAATTCACATTAGTTTATAATCAAACCCTCATACTTGTAAAACTTTACCTATTTAAGCTTATGTGATTATATTGAATCAATAGCATGGTTTCTTTAGGTGGGATTACTTGATGAAATTACTTAAACACTTAGAGAAGAAACTCAACATCTATATGCTCAAACCAAATAATCCTTCCAAATGACATCGTCAAGACAAGTTAAACTTCAATATGGTCCGATCCTTTGCTCCTACAATAGAAATTTAAGGCACATGTGAAGTATATCAAGTCCTATAAACGTTAAATACAAGAATTAATGCCCTAATATGCTCCAATTAAGATGAATATGCAATTAACTCAATATTATTGGACTCTCTAAGTGCAAAAATGCCTAAACTACCATGTAATAGCCTAGAACAAGTGATAATTCTCTATAATTAGTGGACAAAATCATATAATAATCAAGTGCAATCATATACTCATGTTTCCCCTTCCCTTTCATCATGATCATTCTTAAGGAAACTAGTACTTAAGTGGCACAATATATTATTTCTTTAAGATTTAGTCTTTATATATTATTGGTAGAAAAGATAAAAGATACCTTTGAAATTCCCTATGTAAAAATTGTAAAGCACTAGCAATTTTCCTTTAACTGTACTTATAGGCAAAAGTATCTTTTAATAATGTTTTGGAAATCCCAAATTCTGCCAGATGGAATTTTCCTTTAACTATACTTATAGGCAAAAGTGTCAATTTTCCAACGATCTGGGTTTTTGAAATTCGAGAAAATGAAATGTCCATTTTTATTTTTTAGAGGTATTGTTTTGTCTTTTCCCCTATATTATTATATCATATATGTTCTAAACATAAAATTACATTCATTTAACCTTTCTTAATTAATCAAACTCATTAATGAGAGGTATTAGAAATACATTAGTATTTATAAAGGAATCCCTAGTGAATGTCATTTATTTATGTGCATATATTAAGAGAATTTAATATCCAACTTTAAACCTCACTTATTAAGCTGAACTCATTTATGAGAGATCGATAAATTTTATTTATCAATGTAATTTAAATCGTATATAGTTAACATTTCTTGAACAATCAAACTCATTTAATGAGCGGTGCTAGAGCACACATTAGAATTTATAAAAGATTCTTAGTTATTTTTATTCATCTATGCATTTCTTTTTTACTTGCTTGGTAAGAAGCAATTGTTCAAAGATTGCAATAGGGAACAAAATAGGAAAACCAAAACAAGCATTACATGTATATACAACTTATTTAACTCCATACACAACTTTGGAACAATGGGAAAACAACCTAATAGCCATCATACACAAAGACATCATATATGACATTAGGTAGAAAATAGATTGTAAAATGGTGGAACATATGGATGATTGGGGTCTTTGGAAGGTTGTTGCATCACATATGCTCTGATTGCCACAAAACCTTCCACATTTCTTATGTCTATGCCATGCAACAAATGTTGAACTGTCAAGTTTTCATTTTGTAGATTAGATACCAATCCTTCATTTGCTAATGGATTTGGAATATATGGGTTGGTGCTGCTATATGGCTTCAACATCTCATTATCCCTGAAAACTAGCAAATCATCTAACATTATAGAAGGCTTAATAGGGAACTTCACTTGTTTTCTTGATTATCGCGTTATACTCTTCAAATTTTGGTCAACCAACATCTTCATATCATTCAAATTATTAAGATTGGGCATTGCTTCCCTGCCTAACATTGGATCATATGATGGGAAATTACTTCCATATGATTTTCTTGTTACCATCTCCTCATAAGTTCTTTCCCCATGTTGATCCTCACTTCTATATATTACTCTTTCCTCAGAGTCCTATGTGACATAAGCCTAGCTTGACATATCTCAATTAATTGTTGGACGCCTTCATCATTTGGCCAAACCTTTGGTTTAGGATCAGAGGGATCACCATTAAGGAAAAAAATTGTACCAACCTCAACACAACAAAGAACGCTGAGTTCACATGCTTTTTTCTTAATACTTGCTTTCTTATGTTGAATGAAACATCTCTCTTGGAATCATATGTGATGTACTCATCTTACACCGCCTCTCTTGACATAGTTATATTTAAGGAGATTGGTTTTTGTTTACCACACTTAGATAAACTTTTGTTGAGAATACTTTCTCCTCCAGATCCATCACCTTATATAGAATTGTCTCGCATGCTAGATATGAAAGTACAATAGGCATTGTTTTGATTGATTTAGAAATTTACAAACTTCGTGATTAAGCATGAATATATGGGCTAGTTTAAGGTCAAAAAGTAATTAAGTATTTGATAATATCATAAATATATGTGAAATCTATGGGTTGGTTAAAGGTGGAAAGTAATTATATATTTGATAATATTATAAGGATATGTGGAATCTAAAACTTTGATACCCCTACTACTAGTCTAAAATACAAGAGCTGATTGAGGGTTTGTTTCAGTTATAAATGTAAAACTTAAATCTTCTTTCCATTTTTCAAATGATACTTCTCTTTTCAAGTGATTGAATTATACACTTCAGTTACACCACCTCTATTGAAATGTTAATGTTTAAGGAGATCAACTTATGAGCATGCTTCTTCATTGAGATCTATCGTTCATATAAAACTATCTCACATTCTGAAGTCGAAATTATAATAAACCTATTTTTTACTCATTAATGAGTGACTTCATAACATAATACAATTTATGAGAGGATGACTAATGACTTGAATTTCAGAAATTTGAACACTATAGTTAGTTGGGATGAAATTTGTAGGCTGGATTAGAGGTGTTAAGCTATTGAAATACTTGACTTTATTCTGAGATATGTGAAATTTATCACTTTGATTATTCCTTTATGATAAATGTATTCATTTTGCAAGTTTCTTAATTTGGGTAGTTTATACAAATGATCGGACTAAAGTTTATACAAATGATCGGACTAAAGGCATACAATTCTTAGTCCTAAGTGTAAAAGCGAATTAACAGTTTTATAGTCATAAATGTAAAATCTCAACCTTCCCCAATGTCTTTGTTTATTTTTTTTTTTCTTCATAAAACTATCTCAATAATATGTAGGCTTAAACTTGAACAGCCATCCCTATCATATGACTAAAAGAGAGTAGTTTAGGAAAATTAACACCCATCTTTTATAAATAATTAACTTACCTAATTTTTTATACTAGAAAATTAATTAATGTATAAATCATAATGGTTAAAATTATATGGTTAAAATTTTCCTTATGAAAATGACCCATTTAATTTGTTGAACTGTATTTTTAAGTTTTAATTGGTGGAAAAATTGTAACAATTGATATGCAAGGAAAACTTTACCGAGATCTTGCTTTTCTCTTTAAGTCAAATAAAAATGTGTCAATATTACATGAAAATAAATCATACATATAAAAGGATTATCATTTATGTCACTCATTGAATTTATCATGTATGAGCATTTAATAAAATTGACTCTACATGCATTTATGACCATTATGAACTGATTATAAAACAAAATCAATGAGATGCTAGATAAATCACCCAAAACTCCTATATTTTCGTTTTTTTATGAGACATTTGAGGCTTTTTTATTATAATATAAAATTGGATTAGATATTTGAGTAGCCTTGGAGGTCAATTAATTAGTATAATTCCACGAAGAATAAAGTAAACATTTAATCCTAAATGTTTACATCAAGTCTCCTTGTAACCCTTTAATTTTGAAAAGTTTACTTTGTTTTTTTGGCTAATATCCTTAGTTTCATTGAATGATAAATGCTAACTCATCAAATCTAAAAGATGATTTTATAGTTAAATACTGATAAAAAATAAATAAATTTTAAAATGTTAGAATGATTATACTAAAAAATTAAAATTTAAACATATTTTGTTAGCATTATCTATAGAATCATTATTTAAATTTTCTATGTCATCATTGCTCTATTAAATGAAACCAACAACGTTTACCAAAAAAAAAAAAAACTAAAAGTGCACTTTTCAAACTCAAACAACTAAAATAATAAAACAAGTATTGGCTTACCCATACTTTATGCACCAAAAAAATTATTCAAGCAATGTATAATTTAATATCATTTCTAAATTCATTACCAAAAATCAACATAAATACAGTAGTTGTCGTCTCAAAAGTAATAAATATGTATGTTTATTTCTTGTCTACTCACAGGTTAAAAATATGATTTTGTTACAAAATTTCATGCCAACTTTATAAAAAGTAATTATATGAATACCCTTCGAAAGCATTTAGTATGGATTTGTTTTCCATCACATTTAGGTATGGATATATAAATTGAAAATATTTCTTATGGTACAATCTTGTCAAAGGCTTCAGTCTCAAAATGTTCACCAATATAAAATGTTAATCAACTTTATATTGAAAAAAACATTTACATAAGGGTTTTCTTACAACTTAATATTCACTTATTCTTCAAATTTAGAAACTAAATATAGCTTACCACAATTAAAATAATATAAGTACCTCCACAAAAACTTTTACACGTGTTTAACACATCACTAGGTCTTAACATACTATCCTTACTTGAACAATAAATGAATAACATCAAATCATTCATAATCCATAAAAACCTTGATAGGAGAAGGGTAATAAAATAAAATATGTGTGTGCACATACTTTTATTTACATATATTATTTTTAAAATAAATTTATATAAATTATCTAAGCAAAATCATGTGCTCATCCCTGTCTGACAAGTTGTCATAAAAAAATGCCCAATGATCTCTTAGGCCATTCAAATATAATCATTAGGAAAATATTGAGTAAAAATTGATATTATGGTTAGAAAGGAAAGAGGAGGGAAGTGGATGAGAAGGGAAAAGGAGAGGTTCTTCTCATGTGAGTTATATTCTTACTGACAATTGTATGTAGATTGATCGGATTTTAGAAATTAGTCAAAATACATTTGAATTTACAAAGGGATCACAAGTCAATGTTGCTTATTTATGTTTATTCATTAGGTGTATTCAAATAAAACACGGAACATCTCTTGAACAATTGATCTCAGTCATTAGAGGTACCCGAATATACATAAGATTTTTTTAAGGGATCCGTAGTCAATATTATTTATTTATTTTATAAATCAATGTAATTTGAGTTATAGAAATTGAACAATTTTTGAATAATTAAACTCATTAATGAGTGATGCCACGGCACACATTAGAGTTTACAAAAAATTCATAGACATTACTATTCATTTGTGTACTTCTTTTATTATTGTCATGGTACTGAATCCAAAATATCCAAGACATCTAGTTACAAATTTTTTGACGAATGATTTTACTACTAATTAATTGGTGTCATAAAATATAAGAATCGTCATCTTTATTGCCAAAATTTCAAAAACTATAGACAATATTTTCAAATAAAAAAGCTCACAACAATTATGTTACCTTCGAAGGGTATGAAACATAGAATTCCACTTCTGTGTTAGTTGCCTCTATCATCATGTTTATACATCTACATCAAGCATCATCTCCTTTGAAACCTATCAATGATACATATTCATGTTTCCTCTGTTTTATTGTGATCTTATATTTAAGGAAGAAAGATTTTACAGAGTATAATTATACTTTCAAGATGTCCTTTATATAAAGTTGTCTCACATTCTGAACCAAAAATTACATACATTGACGAACCTCTCTTGGATATTTGAACTCATTAATGAGTGCTAGAAAGTATATTTGAATTTATGATGGGGTCTAATTATTGTATACATTTATGTGTATTTATTAGGAGCATTTAATAAATACATTTACTCTCTTGGACAATTGAACTCATTAATTAGGGATGCCAAGAAAATACTTAAAAATTATGAAGAGATCCTTAGTCAATGCCATTCATTTGTGCAATTTATGGATTTAATTAATAGAATATAGGGATAAAGGCCAAAAATGCACCGGAAGTATCCATCAGGGGGCACCTGGTGTCTGGAAGTTTTTTTAGGGGCAAATATGTCCTGGAAGTCAACAAAAAAGGGCAATTCCGCCCAACCTAGGCAAAAATTCATATACATTGAAAGTTTTCTTGGGGGCAAATATGCCCTGAAAGTTATGCATTTGCCATCTTTTTTTTTGACTTCCAGGGCATATTCGCCCTTTTTTGTTGACTTCCAGGGCATATTTGCCCCTAAAAGAACTTTCAGACACCAGGTGCCCCATTGTGGATACTTCTGGGGTATTTTTGGCCTTTATCCCTAGAATATACATCATAACATCAATCATTGCTTGAATGATTAAACTCACTAATGATTGATCGAGAAATTACATTAGAATATAATAAGTTTTCCTAATGTGCTATACATTTAATTGTTTATAGGAGCATTCAATGAATTTGACTTTTCATTTATGACAGGTTCATTGAAGGTAGTTAGTAGTAATCATGGATGTAATTAAAATTGTATACATTGAATATATCTTGAGCAATTGGACTGATTTATGTGTATTTTTTAGGAGCATTTAATGAATTTGATTTTTTTTCCATTTACGATGATTATGAATTTATTTTGAAAAAAGGTGATGCTAAATAATTCAACATCCCTTGAGTGTATGAAACCAATGCAAAAAAACTCTTAAGTTTCAAAAATTACATAAACAATCTATGTTCTAAAAATTTATGATACGAAATTGGATGAGAGGATTGTATAACTTATTAGTAGTTTTAGGAACTACACAAACATTCAATGTTGTAAATTTTTATAATACAAATTTAGATGGGATATTTTGATAAGTTACTAGTTGACAATTTGTTTATTTCCAAATTCAAAGAGTTAATAAATTTTAAATTGAAAATAGGGTTTCACTTCACATCACAGACCCATGTGATTGCGTTTACCAGCTCAATGTTCATTTTTGTGATAATATATAATCTAAATGTTGCATATATAATGGAAAACAACGTCAATTTTCACAAACCCATTTAAATGCCAATAATAAGTTAAAGAAATCATTTTTGCAAGAAGTTTACAATATCCATAGTGTACAAAAGGATATTTAAATTCAATATACGTTGCCTTTGTGAAATCTTTGCATTTCTATTTGTTAAGCTTAACAACGTGGATGAATTTCATCATTTTTTAGTACAAATTCTCACCTTTGTGAGGGAGAAAATTAATTATCCTTCTATATCATGACCAAAATGATATTGACTTTTCCTATGGTCCATATTACCAATACCTAAATCGCTCAAATAATTTATAGAACAACTATACAATACATTCACTTTACTTGGCTTATTACAGGTCAAAACACTTGGCAACTAGAGATTTTTAGAGAAAACATTTTCAAACTCTATAACCAATTGTTGGGAGCTCGTCAACTTATGGACACTCATATGGAATGGAGTAACATATGATAAATATTAATTATCACCTTACATTTGCTATTAGAGGAAAAATTAGAATTATCTTCTGTGTCGAATATGGCAAAGTTTGGAAAGAATCAATTATGGGATTGCAATTAGGAACAAAAACTTGCAAAACAAAATAAATATGACATGTATATATAATCTATAGTTTATGCAAACAACTTTGCAACATATTAAAGTAACCTAACCATCACAAGCAACAACATCGATAGAAATATAACTCAACCAACTATTGAAATACATAGACCTTAATTCATGGAGAAAATCAGTTATGAAATGATGGTACATATGGGCAACTGGAATTAGTGGAAGGTTGAGGCATCTCATATGCATCAATGCCCATATAACCTTCCATGGTTCCCACGTCAATGCCATTATGTAGATGCTGGTATGTCTAGTTTTCATTTTGTAAACTAGATATCGGTTGTTCAGGTGTTGGAGGATTCAGAATATAGGGATAAGCATTGCTAGATGGCTGCAACATCTCATTCTCTCTGAAAATTGGAAAATCCTGTGATATTGAAGAAGGTGGAATGGAGAATTCCGCTTCATGGCCATATTCTTGCTCTGTCGTATCTATGTTCTTCAAACTCTGCTCAACCATCATCTTCATATCATTCCAATTAGTAAGGTTGGGCATTTTTCCCCCTAACATACATTGGATCATTTGTTGGGAAATCTCTTCTACACGATTCTCTTGTCGTCGTTTCCTTAGAAGTTCTTTCCCTTCATTAATCTTACTTTGCAATAATTCTTCTCTATCCAATGGTATATGTGTCTCAGATATAGCTTGAAAATTTTCAATTATTTTTTGGATACCTTCATGGTCCGGCCAAACTTCTGGCTCAGGATCAGAGGGATTACCACTGTAAATTATTGCTCCGACCTCAACACTACAAAGGATGCTAAGTTCATTTGACTTCTTCATTATAGTTTTTTTCCTTTCATTGAATGATATATCTCTCTGAAATTCATCAACAATATTCACACCTTTCACTGCCTCTCTTGACATGGTTATGCTTAAGAAGATCAGCTTTATTTTGCACACTTGGATAAGCTTTGTTGAGTATGTTTACTACTTGAGATCTATCACCTTATATAGCACCTTCTCACAATCTGTATTTAATATTCCAGTGGGCTGCCTCACATCTTGAATTTGAAATCCAATGGCTTGTCTCACACCCTAAATCTGAAATTCCAATGGGCTATTCTTGATTCACGAATAAGTAGTGTCAACTCACTAGCAAATTGGTTTTTGGCAAATTTGGAAGCTTAAAGATCAGGAATGAAATCTACAGGTTGATTAAAGGTAGGAAAGTAATTAATATTCTTGTCTCACGTACTCAACATGAAATTCCATTGGGCTATTCTTGATTTAATAATGAATGGTGTCAACTCATTGGCTAACTTTGTTTGACAAATTTGAAAGCTTCGAGATTAAGAATAAAATCTGTTGGCTAATTAAAGGTAGAAAAGTAATTAAATATGTTATCTCACATCCTCAACATGAAATTCCATCGGGCTGTTCTTGATTCAATAATGAGTGGTGTCAACTCAATAATCAATCAGACTTGACAAATTCGAAAGATTTCAGATCAAGCTTGAAATCTATTGGCTGATTAAAGGTAGAAAAGTAATTAAAAATTTAATATTATTGTAAAGATGTGTAAAATCCGAAACATTGATACTCCTTAAAACTCTAAATATAGCAGATAATTAAGAGTTCATTTTAATTAGTGCAAAAATTTGATCTCCTTTCCTTTTTAAATGACACTTTTCTTTGAGTCATTAGTGATGTGCTCACATTACACCACCACTATTTACTTTGTTATGCTTAAGGTAACTAGTTTTTGTTGAACATGCTTATTCCTTAAAATGTGTCCTATGTACAAAACTATGTCATAATTGGAGTTGAAATTACATTGAACTTATTTTTGACTCATTAATTAGTAATGTCAAAATATATTACTACCTATGGTCCTTAATACAACATCCACTTTATAATGCAACTAGTGTTATAAACTAGATTATATGTTAAGAACCAGAGATTGTAGAGTTTATGAGGAGGTCCCTATGTAAGTTGGATTAAAGGTATTGAACTAACTAAAATATGACATTATTGTATGGATATAGATGAAATATGATATTTTGATTTTCCATGTATGATAAATATATTATATTAAGCAAATTCGTCATTATGGGTAGTTATTGCGAGCAAGGTTGTCAATGCAAACTAGTGAGTTTAAGTAAACTCGTAAGAAGAAGGTAAAATCGGCTTGTAAACTCGTAAGAGTTTACCTTTATTAATAAATACATGTTTCCAGTATATAATTAAATAAGAAATACAAATAATAATAATAATTTAACTTGAATATATTTTAAATATAAATAGTTGATATTAAATATATCAACATTCATACTTTATCTTACTCAATAAACAAATTTCTATGAAATTTATATATAAATTCATTAAATATAGTCAAATAAAAATAATAAAGATGATATTTATAGCAAGTTGACACGATTTTCTATAAGGTAGAAACGTAAAAACGGTAAATTCGGCAGGTAAACTCGTGATTTTTTACCGAGTTTATAGCCAGTACAAATTTAAGTGACTCGTAACATGTTTTGATTAGGTAGAGTCGTAAAAACGGTAAAATCAGATAGTCAACTCGCGAGTTTGACAACAATGACGGCGAGTGATCAGACTAATGATATATAATATATTGGTGCTATATTTAGAATATAATTGAGATGTTTTCTTTCATCAAAGCTAGAAGATCTCATTCTTTTATAGCACATTAGTTTTTCCCTCAAACTATATCAATAGCTAGACTAAATCCTATCCTATTTTTGCTCCAATATTAATTATTCATTTTATTTTTAACAAATAGATATCGCATTTGGAAATTCAAATAAGCTATTAATGGACACATACCTTTTGAAAGTCATGTTCTACATACCCACAAATCATTTTTATGATCTACGATACCCACCCTGAGAAATGCATTGCATTTTTTGCATTTAGAATTGTCAATATACATGTCCTATGTTACTTTCCCTTATGAGTGTGATCACTAATCGTTTGTTTGATTTCATGGCTTGCATCCTTTGGTGGAGAGAATAGTCTGTCCTTATCATGATCCACTTAAGGCGGAATGGTTCAAAATGATGTAGAGTGAGTCCCCTATTCTCATTCCTAACCTAAGTTTCTCTTATTTGAGAGGTTTAGAGTTATGATAGGGAATCTTTGATCTCCGATGTTAATTTAAATAAACCAATGATTTCAAGTACAAATGAGTATATCAGTGCAAAAAAAAGTACAATTGAGTATATTAGAGTTGATCTTTGTACTTTCAAGTTTAATGTTAATTCGGCAATGATATTTCCAAAATTCTGAAGGGTGCTCTCTTGGTTCGATTTTCCATTGTTGCTATATTCTTCTGCAATGATTAAGTGCTGATTGGATTAGAATAGACGTTCGTAAAATTTATAATGAAAGACTAATTATATTTTTGCCCAAAGTAACAGAATTTCTAAGGGTTTTTGTGGCCAATTCTTTTTGGCTTTAGACATTTTTGCAAGATTATGCTTCTTGGATATAACTTCCCCCAACAAAAGCTTTTAGTTTTGTTCTCTTTGGCGAAACTTGGAAAGGCATTACAATTTCATACTTGATAACAGCTGATCTCCGCTGGTGAGTCCAAACAAGCGAATTAGAATTCCTCTTTTTGACTTTTTATCCTTTTTTCTCCTTATCATTCATGAGGGGGAGAATTAGAATAAGATTTTCTATACTTTTCTAAAGGAAAAGTTACATAAAACTCTAAAATAGAATTCCTCTTTTTGAATTTTTATTAATTTTTTCTCCTTATCGTTCATGAGGGGGAGAATCATAATAAGATTTTCTATCTTTTTTTAAAGGAAAAGTTTAGGTGAGATTGCTGAAGGGCTTATCAAAGCCAAACATGTCTCTAAATTCAAAGAGCATTTACAAAACTACGTATAAATTACTCCTCCGATCCTAAATATATGACCTATTTAACTAATTTGGTTAAATTAAGAATGTTAGTTATGTTAGTTAGTATGGTTTGTTTTTTCTAAAACACTCCAATCATTTTCTCTTATTTCCTACCTCTATCTCTTGTTTGATTATTGTTGGTGGAGCACCAACATGGATAATTTGGGAAAAAAGTATACAAAAATTAAAATTAGGCCTTATATTTATGACCAAGATCAACTTCCTAAATAGGTCTTATATTTAGTACCAGAGGAGTATCTATTAATAAGGTTGTCACATCAGTGCTATTCAAACCCATAATCTTATGGTTATGAGGTAAACTCTTTACAAACTTATCAACATTAGTTGGTAATTTTTTATCTTTTCAATTGAATGCAAACTCATCCTCTTTTTAGAACGAACCCAAAGCACATGTATTTCCTCCTAAACTCTTATAATCCAATATCAAGATTTAAAAAATACAGTTAAATTAGTTATTTATGGTTAAAGAATTGGATATTTGTGCTACTCTTCCACAGTTATCCCTAATATTTTTTGGGGTATCTTAACTAAGACTCCTTGCCCAACAAAATTTGATCATTCATCAGAAATATTTTGGTGAAAAGATAATTTAATAGAAGACATAAAGTAGGCAGGTTCATATAGAAATGACCAAAGCAAGTTTAGAATGATCAAGAGGTGTTAGTCTCATTAAATGGGATGATTTGTGTCTTCCAGAAAGTTATGGGGGAGCTGGTTTCAGAAAAACTAGAGGCTCATGGTCGTGCTTTCTTAACCAAGGTTGCCTTCAATATAACTGCAAAGCCTTGAGATGTTATAGGTGAAGAAGGTGTTAAAGCATAAATACAGCTAGGATATGTACATTAACAAAAGCTTCATAGCTCAAGCTGTCACCTTCGAAAGAACTTGGGAAAAGGAATATTAGCATTTTCCCTCCTTCCCCCACGTTTTCTTGGCTGAACCTTCAGTGGCTTCCTTTCCTGCCTCCCTTCATTTTCCTTTAAAGGTTGGAAAATGGGATCCCATGAAAATGGTGGAAACCCATTTTTTAGCCTGTAATGGAAGAGGATAAGGACCACATTGTCCCTCACATCTGTTCTTCATCTTCTCCTTCATCGTATCCCTCTCTCTCTCTCTCTCACTTACACCAGATCCGCCATCTTGTTCGCAACTCCAATGACGGCGAAGGAATGACAGCGTTTGTAGAGGATCTTTCGGCCAAGGTCTTAAAGTGTTGAAGAAGACGAAGAAGAAGAAAACTTTTCGCACTCCTCCTATGCTTAAAGAGTTTTTTCCTTTTGATCAAAACACTGTGCTTTCTCAAGGTTTTCTCTGTTTTCTTGCTTCCTTTTGTCCGAGTGCATGGCTGCCCAAATTTTTGGATATGAAAATGTGTATATAATCTGGGTAATAGATTGTTATTGAGAATTCCCATAAATTTTGACATTCATAAATTCGAATTTGGGCTATCAAATTTGAATTTGACATGTTCATTTGCTGTGAAAACAAATTTCAAAATCAATATTGGAACTTCAAAATGAATTTTCGAAAGAAAAATTAGAATTCAGCTATGTGAATATTTATTTATGTATATTATAATTTTTTATTTTGATTAAAATCAGTAAAAATAATTTGTTCATTTATTATTATTATTTGATTTTAAAATATTTCAAAATTTATATTAGTGAGTTTAATTAAGAAATATTCATCAAAGGTAATATGGTCATTTGCATATATTTCTGAGTTTTCTTGCCAACATTTTCAACTAACTAAACATAAAATTTTCCATTCTATTCATTACATTTTCTATGCGTACCAAACGTGTCAACCTTCCTTTCTTTCTATTCCGTCAGAATATTTTCTGAAAACCAAGTGAGCCCTAAGTTGGGCTTTAAATTGAATATAGGAGAAGGTACTAAGATTAGATTTTGGAGCGACCAATGTGTGGAGGGCAAGGTTCTCTCATGTTGATTTCTTTTGTAGGCATACTCTTTTGGTACTATTTGTAAATCACTTTTAACATGTTAAATACAAATTAAGAAATATCTTAAACTTTATCAATTATGATTTAAAATTCAACTTTCCAATTTTATCTCTCTTTAATATGCATTATATCTTACGAGAACAATGTCAACACAATAACATAAAGGGTAAAAATATACATTTATATGCAATATATAATAATGTGATTTATAAACAAAGAAAAAAAGTACTTGTCATATAAAATAAACTAACGAGTGTTTAGTAAGGTGTTTTCACGCCCAATTTGCATGTTCGTTAAGATTAATGAGATAGGCATGGAATTGCTTTGAGCACTTGCTCCCTTCTCAGGTTTTGTTGCAAGTAGCCAGAGCTAAGATTCCAACTCCAAATGATGGCATATATACCTATTATTGGAAGCTCACAAGTTCTAGTTCATTATCTGTATCTTCAACCTATATGGTTTTATGTGAGGATGTTTGGCATTCCAAACATTTTAAAATAGAATTAGATTGGCATTGGACTGATGCCCAACGAATCAAAACCTTTTATTTTTTTTATCAAAACCTTTTAAATGGCTCTTAAAAAAGAATATAATGCACTGACATTCCTTCCGTTTTGCCTTAATTACATAGACCACCTCTATTTTGAAAACATACAGTTTAATCCAATCCATTAATATCGTTCGGAATATTCTAATAAAATTCTTAAAACAAAACCCTTCATTCTAATAAATCCCAAAATTATACCTTTGTTTCTGCAAATTTCATTCCATGTGGATAACATAAATTTAAGCAATTAAAACTTGATTACAAATTCAATTTATTCTTTATTACTCAAAATTCAATTTATTCTTTTAATAAATGTATACTTGGTTAAATTTGGTTACAATTTGTAGCAACAGTTATGTTTTGTATAGTAAAAAACTGTTTTAAGAATTTTGAATTATAAATGGAAATGAATTTTATAATCTCAAAATTTTTTATTATTTTCATCATACTATGAACAAAAATGTATAGGAAATATGAATTTATAAATTAAAAAGGAAATTAAAATAAATAATTTTTTATGAATATATTTAAAAATTGAAGTTATAAAAAGTGTATGATTTAAATAAAAATTAATAAATTTATTAAACATATTAGATATTTTGAAAATATATGTATATGACGTTTAAAAGTGTACTAGAATTATTAGTTGTTTTATTAAAATATTTTCGATTAATATAAATGTTTAAATACATTTTTTTTGTTAAAATGAGATATTTTGCTTTAAACAAAGTTTAAAAGTTAAACGTAATGGTCAACCAACAACTCCAGGTGATGGAAATGAAATCTCAAACATATGAGAGAGGTTTGTGTAAAATATATTTTAATTTTGAGGGAGGTTTATATACATTTTCAAAATAGAGAGAATGTTTATGTAATTAAGATTTAATATAGGGGATGTAAATGTATTTTACTGTAAAAAACACATTTTAATTGACCAAGAGAGACAGAAGGCATGACAAACTAACGCTACTAAACTGCTTTTTTTTTATAAGTCTGAAACAAAATAGATAAACTCACTAACTAAAAAACATTACAACTAAGTAATTCCTGCATAAGCAAGGATAGCTCTAGCAGCTTCGCCCGGGAAACATTGCAAACCAAATCACATGCTCAAAGAAAGCTTTGCAAAAAAGTCAGCAACTCTGTTCTCGTCTCTTCCCACTACGGACACATGAGCCTCTCATTCCTGATGAATTAGAGCCTGGATTAGTCTAATTAAAACAACATTTTCATGCATTTCAAAATCACTACTCATGCAAAGGGAAACCACTTATGTGGAATCAGAAAATAAATGGATATGTCGGTAACCCAGATCCCAAGCACTACGCAATCCCAACACACATCCCCATAATTCTGCTTCCAGGCAGTCATTTGCTTCTATCCTACATGCAAAAGCATCTATCAAAACACCCTTATCATCCAATAACCAACCGCCACACCCCACTGCTCCATTCACATATGAATATGCTCCATCTACAAACACCTTATTCCACCCTGCCATTTGAGTAGACTCATCAGTCCCTTCCCTATCCACACGGTTGCTGCACCCTTCCTTTCATGCCTCTCTGCTTTCGCTAGACATCTGCTAATACCTCGAACCTCTGCCACACCCTGTAAGATACTTCCAGTAGTCCCAGTATGTGTTCTCTCATTACGTCTTCTCCATAATAACCAGCACACTATACAAAATAATCAATTCCATTGGACAACTCCCATATCCTTTTTATCACAGAGGTCCAAATTCAACCATTCAGCCAAATCATTTTCCCAAAAATCATGTCGACTCGGAGCAACTCCTAACTCCTTCCATATAGCTTCAACATCCTTACAGTCACGAAGAACATGTAAAACGCTCTCTCTTGTCCCCACACATACGTCACACATGCCATCCGAATGAAGACCCCGCTTCAGCTTTGCATAATTCGTAAGTAGCCATTCATGAGTCACTAGTCACATGTGCACTTTACATCGTTGCGGGGCCCTGATCTTCCAAAGTTTAGACCAGATTGAAAGGGAATCCACTACTTCATTTGTTAGCCTGTAATATGCTGATTTTGTGGAGAATATTCCACTCTTTTCAGGACGCCACCTCACTCTTTCTTCCCCACCAATATCTCGAACCTCTGTATCATTCAGAACGCAGTCCCAGATGTTCTTCAGACCACTCCACAATCTCGATCCTGGCCTTCTCTTGTCAATTACAGGAATTAAATCACTTCCACATCGGTATTTTCCTCGAACCACATTGACCCATAATGCATCCTTTCTAGTCATCAAGCTCTACCCAACTTTCATTAGGAGTGCTCTATTTTGAATTCGGGCGTGCCGTAAACCAAGACCACCATTTGACTTCCTCGCACATACTCGCTCCCATGCAATGAGATGGGTTTTCTTCCTCTCGGGAGTTGAGCCCCATAGAAAGCTCCTGGACAATCTATCCAATTCATCACAACAAGCCGTTGGTAAAAGAGCCGTTTGCATTACATAGTTTAGAATGGCCATAGTGGTTGATTGTAAACCAAGACCACCATTTGACTTCCTCGCACATACTCGCTCCCATGCAATGAGATGGGTTTTCTTCCTCTCGGGAGTTGAGCCCCATAGAAAGCTCCTGGAAAATCTATCCAATTCATCACAACAAGCCGTTGGTAAAAGAGCCATTTGCATTACATAGTTTAGAATGGCCATAGTGGTTGATTGTATAAGTGTATTTCTACCCGCCAACGAGAGGGAGTTAACCTTCCAGTTAGACAGTCGACTTCTAACTTTATCAATTACAAATTGATAGGTATTCTTTCTGACTCTCTCATGATGCAAAGGCACCCCAAGACATTTTCCTAAATCTGCCGCTCTTGTAAATCCCAGGGAACTACTAATTTCCTCCCTCACAGTCACAGTGTGATTAACATTTGCCGAAAAAAATATACGAGTTTTGGAGTTGCTTACTTTTTGTCCTGAGGCTACATAAAATGACTCCAAACATTGCTTTATTACCGAAGCTTGCTCTAAATTTGCCTTCGCAAAAAGGATTAAATCATCCGCAAAGAAAAGATGGGAAATCAGGGGACCATTTTTATTAAGCTTAATAGGTTTCCATTCCCTCAAATTTATGCTCTCTTGGATGAGATGAGCTAATTTCTCCATACAAATTACAAATAAATAAGGGAAAAGAGGATCACCTTGGCAAATTCCCCTTGATGCTAAGAAAGTCTCGGTCTTACTCCCATTCCATAGAATCTGCATCAAGGAAGAGCTTATACACTGCTCTATTACATTCCTCATTTTCACAGGGAAATTAAGTTCTTCCAAACACTTCATAAGAAAAGACCAGCGGACCCTATCATATGCTTTCTCTATGTCTATCTTGATTGCCATAAAACCTTTTTTCGCCCTTCATGGTTCTCATTGAATGAATCACTTCCTGAGCTACAATAATATTATCTGAACTTAATCTCTCAGGAACAAAACTGCATTGGTTCGGGGATATAATGGACTGCATAATCGGCTTGATTCTTTCAACCACAATCTTTGTTACCACCTTATAAATCACATTACATAGACTTATAGGGCGGAAGTCTTTGATTTGCTCAGGGTTATCTATTTTTGGTATAAGAACTAAAAAAGTCTGATTCACTTCCTTAATCACTTGTGGGTCATCAAAAACTTTAAAGTCATAGAGCTACTTACTTGAGACCATTGACTTTGGAAAAACAAAGCATTTAGCCCATCCGGCCCCGGAGCTTTAGTTGGGCCCATGCTCATAAGAGCACTCTCCACCTCCTTTTTTGTTACTTGATTAGCCAAGCCATGGAGTAATTGACTATTTACTTCTGGGTAAGAGCACGAACAGGTCCAGTCAGCAACGCCTTCTCCCTCCTCCAAAAATAACTTCAAATAAAATAATAAGGCCTCTCTTTTAATGCTTTCCGACTCATACAACCAGATACCATCTTCATCACGCAAAGCATCTATTCTATTCCTCTTATGACGAGCATTTGCTTTTATATGGAAATATTTAGTATTTTTATCTCCAAGATTAAACCAATCACACCTTGCTTTTTGAGCCCACATAATATCTTCTTGGGGAATAATTTTCTCTAACTCTTCCCACAACTCACGTTGCAAAATCCTGAGAGAATGAGAGATGTCACCATTACGAAAGCAATTGTTAATCCCTTCTATACGGCTCATGATATGGCGCTTCTTCCTCCCTAAATGCCCATACACTTCCTTACTCCAAACTTTTACCTTCTCTGTGAATGAGTTTACAGTATTGCCCTAGGAATTTTCATTTTCTCATGTAGTAGCCACAAAGGACTCGAACTCTTCATGCATCAACCAAGCCGCTTCAAAACAGAAAGGCCATTCTATCAAAACTCGATTAGTCTGGGGGCTCATTTGGAACAGAATTGGACAGTGGTCTGATTTAAATTTATACAGCATCGTAGCCATAGCATTGGGAAAGCTCTCTTGAAACACACTATTGCCAAGCATACGGTCAAGTTTACTCTCACACCTACTGCGTTCCCAAGTATAAAGAGGCCCAATGGTGTGTATCTCTTCAATAGCCATCTCCTCCACCCATTTAATAAAATCTTTATCTGCCAAGATTGGAGATCGAGCTACAGACTTCCTTTCATGATCATATAGTGTGCAGTTAAAATCACCCGCTAAGCACCATGGCTCATGCATCGTCTACTTATGTCACCCAACCGACGCCATAAAGTCCGTCTTCTCAAGGCACTTGGATTGGCATAGACACAAGTAAGCTTACAGGACACCGTATCTTTATTCACCTTAACATGAACAAACTGTTCCATGGATTATTCTATACTTACACTTTAGTTCGCATCATTCCAACATACCCAAATCCCACCACTAAATCCAACCGAATCTACTACAAAAAAAAATTTGAAGCCTAACTGCTTAACAATTTTTTGAGCCTTCTGACCACTCGATCTAGTCTCAAAAAGAGCCAACAAATCCACTCTATTTCTACCACATAATTCCCTCACCAAACCTGGGAATGATCTAGCCCATGTTCCCCTACAATTCCAGAATAGGCAATTCATGAGGGAACATTTAAATCAATTGGTTGGGCTGTAAGGCCCTGATCATGCTTCTCCTCAATCATGTCCTCTCGATCAACTTCTAAACCTGGTCTATGTTCTGCCCCCTCATCAATGTTCAACATCTTCTTAGGTTCCTCGGCCCTGTTAGAGTTTTCCTGAACCTCAGTCTCTTCTAAATCCATTAACGCTATAAACAGATTCCCAGACTTCAAAAAATTGCAACCCATTTGTTGGCCCATATTATAATTTGGCCCACCCTCTTTTGTTTCTTTTCCACTACTCACCTTCATTTTATGCCTCCCATGTAACCTATCAATTGGGACCCACTTTCTATGACCTAAAAAATCATTCCCAAAACGGCTCCCTTCAGATGAATGACCTTGAGCAAATTTTCCTATTTGAGTAACCCCAGGAATCCCAACTTTAACCGTTGTCCGTAAATTACGAGCTCCAGTACTTGAGTGATTTTGCTTCGAGGATTGCGCCTGAATATTCTCCTTCACAGCCGAAGAACTCGGGATCATAGGTTTTTTCCTTATCGATTTCTTAACCAAATTCCAGGTACCAAGCACCTCCTTTGACGGCAGGACCTTCTCGTCGGAGTTTCTTCCCCCTTCACCATCTCTAGCTCTCTTCTCCGCCAAATGATTACTCTTCTCCCCAACAACATTCTCTGCATCTCCTTGAGAATTAGATTTGTTTTGATTCTCCTCTCCTCCAGCCGGTGCCTCTGCATTATGCTCTACATTCACCCTCATCTCGGTACACCTATCCTTATGATGCCCATACTTACCACACTTGAAACATACAAGGTGCAACCCCTCATATTCTATGTGACCTTCCCTTCCGAAAATACGAATTGCAGGGTATAGACGTTTATGTAGATCTACCTCCACACAAATCCAAGCAAACCTTCCCCTCTCTGTTAAATATGTTATGGCATCCACCTTAAGCGTTGTTCCCACAAGGTTCCTGATTTTGTTTAAGCTCTCGGCATTAAAAAATTCTAATGGTAGCAAGGGGATGCGAATCCACACAGCAATCTTCTTCTAACTTTCAGCATTCCATGGATCAAAGTTAGGTCTCCATCTTTACACTATTACATAATGATCTGCCACCATCCATGGACCTTCAAAGTAAACATAGTTAAGGTCATCATCATTTAAGAATGATACCACATAATACCCGTTATCTATGTCCCTCACAGTGTATGAATCTTTGGTTTTCCATTGCCTGCTCAAGCTTTTCTTCAAAGCCCATAAAGGTAGATTTTTCCCAAGCACCTTAATGACTAAAGATCTCCTCCAAGGGGCACACCATCTTTCATATTCCTCTCTAGAGACAACCAGTGTAGGAATCGCATATCCATTGCTATCACTCACAGTTTGCTCTGAATCTGTTTCTCCCTTATCCTCTCCTCCGAAAAAACCTTTAAGGTTGTCTAAATATCCTTTCCAGGCCTCGTCAAAAACACTGTTCCCCCTAGCATCCACCGAACAACCTTTCAGATTGGCCTCCGAAAAAACCTTTAGAGGATAAGATTAGGTCTCCATCATTGAACTCTCATCACTAGACCCATAGGCCTTTTGTTTTTTCTTCCCCCTATCCCAAGTTCCTCCGTCATCCTCCGTATCACCGCCATCCCCTCTCTCGCTTCCTCTCATGTCGTCACAGATTTTTCTCTCTCTCTCTCTCTTTTTTTTTTTTTTTAACGCTACTAAACTGCTTGTGAGCATAATATTGAAGATTTGGATCATATCTTTAGACAATGTCATATTGCCAAGTGAAGTTGGTTTATGATCCTCCTGACTCAATGCAAGCTTTCTTCATGAAACTTTTTGAAGAGTAATTCTTCAGGACTTTGCACCCTAAACTTGGTTAGTTGCTATTAGAGAATATTTTTAGGATTATTTGCTAGGAATTGTGAAGGTCGTGATTTTAGACATGTTAACAAATTGAACATATTTTGATGTCGTTAACTTATTTATAATTTTCTTTCATTGTAGTTAGCTTAGTGATACATCGCCCTTTATAACTTCATTCTTCTAATGAAATTTCCTCTTTTACCCCAAACCAAGGGGCCAAGACGCGCCCATATCCTTTTTTCTACACAAAGGTGTTCACAAGATGACAGGTGGGCTGTACCCAAGGTTGTCAAACACGTGAGTTTAAGCAAACCCGTGAGGAGAAAGTAAAATCGGATCGTAAACTCGAATCGTAGACTCGTAACAGTTTACCTTTATTAATAAATACGTGTTTTCAATATATAATTAAATAAGAAATACAAAAATAATAATAATTTGACTTGACGATATTTTAAATATAAATAGTTGATATTAAATATATCAACATTCATACTTTATCTCACTCAATAAATAAATTTCTATGAAATTTATATATAAATTCATTGAATATGGTTAAATAAAAATAATAAACATGATATTTATAACAAGTTAACACAATTTTTTTAAGGTAGAAACGTAAAAACGGTGAATTCGACATGTAAACTCGTAAGTTTTTACCGAGTTTACACCCAGTACAAATTTAAGTGACTCGTGACACATTTTGGTTAGGTAGATCCGTAAAAACGGTAAAATCGGAGTGTCAACTCGCGAGTTTGACAACAATGGCTGTACCCCCAAAAAATATTGCGGCAGATCTCAAAATCTCACTAATATAATAAAATACTGGTCAATTAAACAAATTTAATTAAATTCTAAATTAAGTCAACATCAAGTATGGAAAATTTACAAGATCTGGCGATCAATATATATATACACATATATATATACAGAGTTACACACACACGTAAACAAAATTTATGGTTCACGGACTATACTCGGCTTTTGTTACTCATTTAAGCTCCATTAACATGAGAAGTATTGCACATCTAACACTAGTACTCAGGACTTGGAACCACAGTTAACAAATAGAATAGTCCATATAGTTACAGCCATGACAAACTGTCATGAATGAGGCCTGTTAATCCAAAGTCGTTGTGGCCATGAGCGATTGTCACCTTCAATGACTTGATGACTATCTGGATGAAATATGGGAAGTGGATATGTGGCGTATTCAATCCTTCAATCGAAAAGAAAAAAAAAATCATTTTTAAAAACAAAAACAATTAAAAAACGCTTAAAACCCGTTTTAATTTTCTTGTTTTCAGAAACTTAAAAAACAATTGGAAAGAAGTATCCGGCCAATTTTATTTGTTTTAAAGAAAAAGTTTTTAAAAACAATCAAATAGGCCCCTCCAGTTATTTTTGTTCTTAATTTTTGCCAGAACACTTTCAAAACACTCATCCAAAACACATTCCCCCTCAATTTTCATCCGTAATTTGTTCCCGAATATAAAGCAGAAGGCCTTCTATATTAAGATAAACACTGAATTTCAAGATACCAAAAGTTATAAACTATACAAAGAACCTGTGAAGATCAAGAAGATGCAGGAACTCAAGGAGCAACATTAACCTCAACCGTGCAATCCCAAAGAATGCTATCAACTACATCTTCCATTTATCAGATTCCACCAGAAACCAGCTACTTCCTCACTGAAGAAGCTTAAGATGCGGAGGCATCATCATCCACTCAAGCTTTAGCTGGTTGTTTCTTGCTTACTTTTCCTAATGATCCATATCTTGCCTTGATCAAGAGTTAATATTCTCCAACTCCCTGTTATTTCAGCTCATATTATGCCTTCACTGGATAAATCTGTCATGAGATCCAAATTCACTCAAGGATCCAGGTCAATGCCACCAAACAATTCCTTCGGTTCCTCTGGGTGAGTATTGTAGGACCACATTAAAGTACCACAATTTGGGTTAGCCGTTTACCTTCCACACAGTTATAGTTGATTGTTTAATTAGGATCCTTCTTGCTTTTCTTCAGCAACTTTGATACATGATTGATGTACTCATTACCGGTCTGCCTTGGTCCAAGTAGCCACTGAAGAGCCTCAGCTGCGGCATCTTTTTCCGCACTCTTCTTATTGTTGCAAGGTTGACCCGTTATTTGCTTTCCTCTACACTCAACCGTAGCCTGAAATTGATTGTTCTTCAATTGCATAGTCCTGTAAGTGGGCGCAGCATATCCTGCCCTTGTAATCAAAGTTTGAAGCCGACTTTTAGAATTATCACCCCCTGGGCCACTTTCAGTCCTTGAACCCAATATTGGTTGTGAGGCCATTGAAGGCAACTTTGATGGTTTCAGGACCTGACGATTGAATACAAATCTTCCTTCACATTGATCCTCCGAAATCAGCAACCGTACAGAGGAAATGAGCTCATGAAATGAGTGTATGTCCATCCTTGGAAACAGTAGCTGCCATGTCAGAGAGGGTCAATTTTTCGTTCGGAAGTACTTCTTCTGTCCCAAAATACAGGCTTCACTTTGGTGGAAGTGTTTGTCCCAAAATATAAACTTCATTTTAGGTTTGTATAAGCATTAATCGCATTTCTTTCAATTTTACCATTGTTTATCTTTTCCCCATGCATTCTCTTTCATCTTTATTACGTCTTATTTGTCACATTCTCTCTCATTTTCTTTTCCCTATGCATTCTTTCATATTTATTAAGAATGGCATAATTGGAAAACAAATCATATTTCTAACATAATAATTGCTTTTAACCAATCTTAGTAGGTTTCTTGATAAATGTAAATTAGTTATTTGAGGCTTATATTTTGGGACGAAGGGAGTAACTTTTTCCTTAATTAATCTAGACTTGTCCTAAAAAGACTACAAAACAAAATGCTAATAACATTTGCATTAAATAAAATGTGTTCCAAAAGCTTTGCACGAACCTTCATTTGGATTAAATCATCAAATTCACTCCTCATAATCTGGTACAAGTCAGCAACAGCAGGTCTCATGAAGAACTCTAAATATCCTCCTAACATTTTTAAGTGTCCATCCTGCCAGAAGATAGATGGCACTTGAGTACTAACAATTTTAAAATAAAGAGATATAGGAAGATGAACTTTTTATAATATACATGAGGACAAATTAATGTAACGCAAACATAAAAACTTACAGTTTCCCCCTTTGAGATGCTTCCACCAAAAAGAAGCAACACTGAATCAGACACGGCAGTTGAATCACGGAGAAAAATTGAGTTCACTTTAATTTTCTCATTAAAAACTAGCCATGGATATGGAATTTTGCTTTCCCGAGCATTAACTGAGTTCTAGGCAGGTGGGACGAACATGAATTTGAAAATGAGAAGCAAAACATCAAAAGACAACACAAAAATATGTATAAATTATACCATATTTACAACCAGCAGGGAATGATAAATTTTAAAACTTGAATGGAATAACTTACTGAATATAGAAGTACTTGACCATCCTCCATTGTTTTCAGTGAAAAGGACTTCTCATTATGCTACAGAAGAAATTAAATGACAACCTTAAATAGGGCTTCAATAATTAAGTCCCTACTAGATATTTACCACAAAAATAGAATTTACAGTTTCAAGTAGAAAACTATATCTCAAGAGCTCAGAGAAGGATCTTTGCAACAAAGTATATACTGTTATATAAACAAAGACGTACCATAACAGAGCAAATTCCAGGATATAGACCATAACAAATAACTGCTCGGATAAGATGCACATCATGGCTCCATGCATTGCAACTGGTCATGTTGCTGTCAACTAATCCGACATCCTTAAGCAGAGAAAAAAACTCCTGGCGAAGAGCATCAATAGCTTTCATTGATTGTGCTGAAAGAAAATTTTTCCAGCAGTATTCATACTCAGAATGGTCCATTTCAGCATTTTTCCAGCCCTCATAGGCCTTAACAAGTGTAAGGTGATCACTATAATGACAGGAAAATTGAGCTTTTGCTGCCTCTGCAAGCTACAATCAAGATACTTGACATATAAATCAATAATGATGACAGCAAGTAATCAAAAAAATAATCATGACATCAAGCAATAAATTGCAAAATAAGTATGCGACAAAATATTTTACTAAAATGCTTAAATTAGGGTTTTGGCAGAGTACAATGGCTCATACAATCCATATAGCCAACCCACCTACTAGAATCAGACATTGTTTTTGTTGTTGTAGCTCATATCCACTTACCAATCATATCTAACTGAAACGGTATCCTTTGCAATCATTTTTTCCACTGAGAAAGTACCAGAAATGTAATGTGCCACAAAGATCAACTTATCATTGCTGTCAAGTTCTCCAATAAAAATATAATGCATACAAAATTCTGAGACTCAATCATATAGTGTTGAGCAAGGAAAACCATACAGTTATGCTTTTATGGGCGAACTTTATAATAAAAATGCAAAATGCTATACCTAAATTTCTCTCATGGTAATAAACTTTCAACCAAAAGGGAGAAAAAAAATAAAGGTAATGGAACCTTATACCAAAAACGAAGAATATATTAAAAAGGCCAAAAACTAAGTAATGGAACCCAGCAGAATTTTGATAGCGGAAATATAAAATAATGGAGTTATAGAAGCACAAAAAGGCCTTCCAAGCAAGATGCAATATAAACAGAACAGGGAAGTACTAAAGCATGGACTACAAAAACTCAAACAGTAGAGAGCAGAATGAGATAACTACAACGAGAGAGAGAGAGAGAGAGAGAGAGAGAGAGAGAGAGAGAGAGAGAGAGAGAGAGAGAGAGAGAGAGAGAGAGAGAGAGATGGTCTAACACACAAAAGACATAACAAAATGCAAAACGAAAAAGAGAGAAAAAGCACAGGCTATTGCTTCCCATTAAAATCTTCTCCGCACATACATTTCCTAGATATTCACATGCATCTACACACAACTAAAAGAAAAGAACTGAAACAGGTAGATTTTAAGACATCTTGAGTCTTAAAGCAATTGAATATGGTGTCTAAATACAACAACAACAACAACCAAGCCTTATCCCACTAAATGGGGTTGGCTACATGGATCGCACGACGCCATTGTGCTCTATCGGTAACCAAATCTTTAGATATATTATTTATTAAAAGCTCTCGCTCTATAACTTCATTAAGTGTATGCCATGGTGTCTAAATAATTGAAATAATATAACATGCCAAAATTATTAGTTATGATGCATGTTCATTAAAAATAGAAAGGAAGTGAGGAACAGAGAAAGACAAAGTAAATTTCAATTGATCTCCCAAAAAGGATTAGCTTTGGAATAATCGCACAATTGTTAGAAGCAAGATCAACTTACATCTTTTTTATCTAATGGTGTTAGAAAAGGATCTCTCACACTAAGGCCAGCAGCAACAGTTAATATGGGACCCAGGCAATTGAAGATAGCACCTAATATGAGCATCTTGCCAAGTTTGGGTTCCATTGGAAGCATCGTCAAGTACCGCCCTGACAAGAAAAAACCAAGTATTAGACTCATACATTTTATGACAACTATATAAGCGAGAATTCCATCACTTGTAAGGGATGGACTTACCAAGATCAGTAAGATTTTCATTCTCATCCAAAGCCCCAATTACCTTCAGATATTCAATTGCATTTTGCACCTATAAATAATGATTAAAGCAGAGCGTGACATGCAAATATAAATACAAATAATTCACCAAAAAGACGATTAGATGAGTACTTTAAAAATATTTGAATGAATAAAAAAATGGATGAAATGTTGGAGGTAAAATCATAACACTGATTGACAATATACAAATTCATCCTTACTGCTAGTAACTCAGGAGACTGCAAAGCTCTAGACAAGAACTCAGATATACTTCCAAGTTTCAAACTTTTGATTTGTAGACAAAGTGATTGCAAAGGTGTCCTCAGAATTTCTGGCAATTGATACTCAGCAAAAGTATCATATACACATCTAGGATAGAGATGGAAACATTCTCCAGGTTGAACACGACCAGCTCTTCCTCTTCTCTGGAAAACAAATTTAGGGGCAAAAGACATACCAAAATTAACATCAAAGATCAGAAAGTTTCACAACCTGTATTTAGGATCATGATCCACAGATAAGAATGCATATGAATACTTTTATTCTGCCTTAAACAATAAAGTCAATTTCTAAAAGAATAATTTTAAGCATACAAGGTACTATATTACCTTTAAAAAATTGTCAACTTAGGTCAAATATCAATTAACATTATTACTGCCAATGAAACTTGGATTGTTTCCTCATACACGTCTACATGATTTAATATTTTCATTCAAGCCCATGCTCCTGGTGAGTATGATTGGTATGTGTAATGTTTCTCAAACTCCATACAGTATGTTCTAATGCGTATAGATTCTAGTTTACTAGTACAACTATCAGCCACTCTTCTCCCAAGTCTAACTTCCAGACTACAAAAAGGTTCAAGAGTATGCCCCCCACAGATACACATAACTTATTTCATGCAAACATTACTTTGCAAAGATCCAGAATCTTGTCAACTATAGTCCCATAAATAAGTAGAACGCCAATATTGCAGCATCAACTGCATTGAACCTACTCAACTGTTAAAATTTGAGATGAAACTTTGGGCATGATGAAGCATAAGTGTTTCTGATTATATTGAATGCACTATATAGAATTATTACCAACCATCCGACACATCATAAATGAACTTGAAATAAACTTGCCTGCTGAGCTGAAACCTTAGAGATCCAGGTGGGAAGCAAACATGGTGTATTGTTCAGTGCATCATATGAGGTTTCTTTTGCCTTTCCACAGTCAAGAACAAAAACAACATCATTTATTGTAATACTTGTTTCAGCAATATTTGTTGCTAGCACTATTTTCCTAACTCCATCTTCAGGCTCTTCAAAAATTAAGCTCTGCATGTTGAATAAACAATCCCTGGCTAAGTATGATTTATACACAAGGAGGCAAAGCAAATGTTCTTCCCAATGCCAGAAGCCAGATTATGCCTTCAATAAAATATTTTCAAAAAGAATTCAAATGGTATGTGGCAATGAGAGATCTTATATGAAAACTTGTAGCGACATTAAGTTACAAAAAGATATTGCTACAGTGCATGGAGTGCTTTTTTTTTTTTTTTTGGGTGAGGGGGTAACCGCAGACAAAGATCACATACAGTTAACTTAACTAACTTCAAAATAAGGCATCAGCAGCGGCTAGAACACTACCTGCTCAGAACTGGCCATTGATCCATGGCAGGTAAGCAACAAAACTCGACTTGGATCCCCTAATACAGGATTTGTTAGAAGCTTCTCTTTCAGAGAGCTTATATCATCCCATCCAGTCATAAAAACCAAAACAGCTCCAGGCCTTTCATTCTCACATATATTGTACAAGATATATTCTATGAGATTAAAACCAATACAGTCAGGATTCCAACATGACAAAGATTCCTGTGTCTGTGGGCTGAAATCTTTAAAATCAGCAGCTCTTACTGCATCCTGGTCAAAAATTTCCAAAAGTTAGTTGTAATATAGAGAAACAAACTCATTCTTGAATCAATTCCTGAATACCTCCACAGCAGATGCAATTTGGCTTTTCCTTTTTCTTGGAGTCTGTTTGTTCAATTTCCACACCCTTTCTTGACCATAATCATCAATTTGATTGGAAGGGGTTAATCTGTAGCCCGTCAATTCCAGAATGTTCTCTAAGAAATGAGTTCTGACAGGGTATGTAAAGCCCTAAGAAAAGGGGAGAGTTTTAGCTCTTGGTATCAAATCGTTAATCCTTTGTAACATCCACATCTAGTAAAAGGAACACATCTGTTATCCCAAGTGCCCACTGCCTTCGAACAATTTTCCTCCGTTCCTAAATATAAGAC
Source organism: Mimosa bimucronata (assembly GCA_037074515.1). NCBI lineage: Eukaryota > Viridiplantae > Streptophyta > Magnoliopsida > Fabales > Fabaceae > Mimosa > Mimosa bimucronata. Next base: position 22,540,889 of record CM073445.1, on the reverse strand, counting down.
CCAGTTGACTTCTTTTCGAGAGATTAAAGAAACTAAATGAGCCATTGAATCATAATGTATTTTGTGTATTATTGGATTATATGTTACCTTATAACTTAAATAAATTAGTGTAAAGAAAAAATTCATACAAATCAATTTGTAAGTAACATACTTAGTTTTCTTAGGATTTTTCATAAAAGTCAACTGGGTCCTATATTTAGGAACCCGGGGGGGGGGGGGGGTAACAGTAACTAGAATAACTTCCAGCATTATCAAAACAGGAAGTGGAAACTGCTGAGAATTTTAAGTTAATAACACAAAATCATGAGCCATTTCATTCAAACTGTACCAATAAAACTTTCTTACATAACATATAAGAACATTCCAGACTGCAGGAATTGACCCTAGAATTTAAACCCCCTCCCCCCAAGTTCAATGGTATGTCCCATCATTAATCATTCTCCCTGATCTATGGAATACTAAAAAAATATGATTATTTGATATCTAGCCGATGCAGCGTACCGGAATATTTATGGTTGGAGCTCCACCAAAGTAAGAGGAGAAGAGCTCCGCATCAAGGGTGGCACTCATCAAAATCAATCTCAGTTCTGGTCTGCGGGGAAGGAGATCTTTAAGAACAATCAGGAGAAAATCTGACACCAAAATTAAGAATGTGAAAACATATACCCCTAAATTCAGAAGTCAGAAACCAAAAACTCAATCAAGTTCAGGGTTCTACCTTCATTCATCCCACGCTCATGAATTTCATCCACAATAATATGCGTTATACCTTTCAAGTTTCTATCAGAAAGCAACTTCCTTAATAATATGCCTGTGGTGCAAAACAGAAGATGGGTATCCCTCCCTTTCATTCCCTCTAGACGAACTTTATACCCAACCTATGAGGAAGAAAGGCAGCAGGTGAGGAACATTAAACTCCCCCAAAAGGAAATTACAATTATAATTATAAACAACAAAAGACGTAAAGGGTTGAATGGGGTAAACAGCATTCAACAATTAGTGTCAACGGAAGAGGAACTCACAGATTCACCTAATTTCTCTCCTCTCTCAAAGGCAACTCTTTCAGAAACAGACATGGCAGAAATGCGTCTTGGCTGTGTGCATATAACATTACAAAGGGCCCCACGGACAGCATCTATCTCAGATTCTAAAATGAATTGAGGAATTTGTGTTGTCTTCCCACAACCTGTTTCACCTGAGATGATAACAACCTGCAAATTATGACATTAAAAGCAACAGATGAATTTTAAGATTTCAAGCTAAAGAAAAAATATTGAACTAAGGGTAGGCACTGCTTTTATATGACTACTAGAAACCAGCAAATGAGTCAGAGAACTGGGCTAAAAAAACATCTCATGGCTTAGGCATCTATCACAAAATAATCAAACTGCATGAAAGAATTGTCAAAATTGGTGTTAAGAAATTATTGCTATTTGCTCCAAAGAAAAAAAAAAAAAAGAAATGATTTTTATTACAACACAAACTCTTGTTGCAACAACAAAGCCTTATCGCACTAGGTGAGCTCCATTACAAGGATCTCATAGCATCATTGTGCTTTATCAACAACCAAATCTTTAAATAGATTGTGAACCAAAGATCTCCCTCAACCTTTGCAATAGCATGAGATTAATGGTGACAACAGACATGAATGTCCAAAATGTTCGTATCACACAAATCTTATAATAGAACTAATGAAATACAGAATTCAGTTTTTTATAAGAATTCAGTTTTTTAACTCTTGCATTTCCATTAACGAGCACACGTAAAAAAAACATAACAAGTATTACAAGGCTACTCAATAGTGATTAAACACTCAATAATGATTAAAAAACAACTACAAACCTGATTTTTTGATATAGCTGACAAAATTGATTCCTTCTCTTTATAAGCAGGGAGACTTCTACGAAATTCCAGCATTCTACTTCCTTCTGGAGATTCCTGAAATTTAAACATACCGCCAAGAACATTCAAGCCATTTATTTCCTTTCTTTTCACCAGTTTTTACCATTGGTCCTGTCACTTCAACTATACCCAAACAAATAAAAGGGGCACCAAAACCATTATCTACAATCATGCGTACAGACAACCTTAGACAACATCATCTAACTGGAGCAGAAAGATCAAATATCTTAAAATCACTAGAACTAGTACCAAGAGTAAAGATAGAAAGATTGAAATGAAAATGTAAGCCATCAAATGAATTTTTTTTAAAAAAAAATGCTAACAATAACCAAAACTCCAAATTATGAAGCAGAAAGGGCATACTAATAAATAATAATAATAATAATAATATATGCACACAACCTATAACACAAAAACAAACATGTATTCCACTATATTATATTTTCAGGGAAGATAACCTGCCAATTCGTTTGTTGATCATGCATTTGCAAACTTCTTCGCCTGAGAATTTTCTCTACAACAGCCCTACTGGAAGCTTGTAGATCAGGTTGCTCAAAGAGCCCTTCATCAGTACCAAAACTACCACTACTGCTTGATCTCACAGATGACAAATCTGAAAAGCTTTTCTTCATCCCAGATTTATTGTATAGGTGTTGTTTAAGATGTGCATCAACTCTTTTCAACACACTAGGAGGCACACTCACCTGTCAATTCCCAAAAGCTTCACTTACAAGTCTCTCAATTAAAGAATAACTATAAAGAGCAGATGAAGTAACTTTTGCTTATATATGGTATAAGTATTTATGACAAACATGAAAGGGGAGGCAGATCATAGAATGCAAGAAACGTACCTCCCTCTGTGGTCTTCGATCATCCAAATCAAATCTGTAATTCGGCAGTGGGACCTTACTGAAGACAACAACTTTTGCATACATATGACTGCAATATAAATACTGCTATCAAGTTCCCCACATTACATAATAAACTTACGGCACAAGCACTAATATAGCTGGAAGATGAAGAAATAAATGAATTAAAGAATCAATATGATACCTATACAACCCCATTCTGGTTGCCAAGGCTGCTAGTTGCTCAAAATCACGTCTATCTTTTTTCTCCCTTGAGATCAATTCTTGTCTACTCTTGTCATTTAAAAGCATAATAAATTTCTGCTTCCACTCATCAGTGTCATCACTAGGTGAAGCGCTCTGAAAATCAAAACATATCAAAAAAATGAGAAAATAAACATCTTTGACAATTTAGACTACAAACTACCCCAACTTCCTCTTCCCCACCCCTCACCCTGGCAATCGGAAGAAAAACAAAAGAAGACCCAAGCTACTGGTTGAACATATCTTCAGGTCTCCCAAAAGGAACAAAAAGAGTGACAGCTTCAAATTTATCAGCACCAAGGACAACTTAGATATTTTTTTTTTTTTTCAAAACAACATAGGTATATTAATATCTAGAATAGAAAAGTATAACAAAAGCTACATGAAAGTGAGTTTCTATGAATTAGCAAAATGCCCATCAATTCAACCAAAAAAAAGGCATCAAACATGGAAATCTGGTAAGCATCAACTCCATTGCGCCATGCATAATAACAACTACTAAGCGCACATTCAAGAAAGAAAACGAAGTTACATGAAGCATTTCATGACAGGACCCATGCCAAAGCCAACAACAAAAGGAAGAGGTGGGAGATATAAGCACCAATGTACACCACCGTCCTCATTGATTTCCACCAGCCATCTTCATATCCTTAGGACTATTACTTCGCACTTTACTCCTCACCCAACAAGAAAAACACATCATGAGTTATCCCCTCATCCCATTCACCGTCACATTGAGTAATGCTGGTTCCCAGGTAGAAAAAAATTGAGCTGAGACCAAAACAAACTTACAAATCCAAATACCACTCATACCCAACCAGTAGCTCACAAATAAAAAAAAAAGGGAAATCAGCATTAACCCACATAATTTTTTCAAAAAAGGAAAAAAAAGAGGCACATTATCCAAAACAATCATTGAAGCAAGCAATCTCACCGATTTCGAAAAAGTCTCAAATTCACGATCCGACCCATCTTCAGAAACCCCATCATCAAAACCAAAAACATAGGAATTCAACTTAGAAGACGAAACTTGCTCCTGCGAATGAGGCAAACTAGCAGAAGAAGCACTAGCATTTATCCCTCTAGGGTTCAAAACAGCCCCATCGGATTCACCGAGCTTAGTATCCACCGAAGCATGAGACTTGTAACTGGAAGATGTAACAACAGAGCGAAGACGTTGGTGGGGAGGAATGTAAAGGGAACCATAAGAAGACGGAGGAGGGCGATTCTTCATCATGAGAATCGAAGGACGATGAATTGTGGGTTTGAGGGTTGTTGTGAGAGATGGTTGAAGAAGAAGAAGAAGAGAAGGAGGTGAATGAAGAGGATGAAATGAGAGCATGCACGATGATACGACGACGTTTGAGGATGGAGGTTGGATTATGAGGGTTCACTGTCAATAGTTGCAAGTTTCTCAGACAAGGAGATGACGATGGGGTTTGCGTTATATGGCTCGCTCTCATACAGTGCAATATATACATATATATATATATATATATATTTTGCCGTGGGAGCACCAATTTTTGTAAGTTAAGAGTATAGAGCAAAGTTGATGGCGAGAGAGAGAGAGAGAGAGAGAGAGTAAAGAGCACAGTTGTTCATTTTGGTCATTTAAATTTAGATAATGTATTTTTAATTTTTAATTTTAGTTAACCGGGAAATGGAGATTAAGCGAATCTAAATAATTAAATGTGGATTAAAAATGATTATACTTTAAAGTTGAAATTTAAACATATTTTGTTGACATTTAACTACATGATTATCATTTAAATTTGTTGAGTCGTCGTTCTCTATTAAGTGAAATTTACGGTGTTAGCAAACAAAAAAAGAAGACTAAAAGTGCAGTTTTCAAATTTAAAAAATTAGAATTATGCAAAACATAAATATAAATGATCAAAAGTATACTTCAATCTTTTTTAATAATCATAATCACATTAAATTTCTAATAGGGAAATTGTAAAAAAATACCACTTGAATTCCTAAATTCTAGATGGGAGATTTTCATTACTCGAGTAATAATTTTAACTAAATGTATAATTACATTGACAACTTTACATCACCTATTTGGAATTTAAATATTCAATTAGTATTTTTTTTTTTTTGGGAATTTTCCTTTCTAATATCCATTATTCCTAGTTCTTTTATTCGCGCACATCCGCACATGGTTATACATTTTATTTTTAGAATATGTAATTTAATTATAAACTCTCATAAAAAATTTACAAATAATGATGTGTGATCGAAGAATTTGATATAATGGATGGATATAAGAAAATTCAGCTAAATATTTTTATAACAATATCATTGATGTTGACTCATTTGTTATCAGATTTTTAAATAAAATAAAATACGTTCTTGAAACTGAACATGCTACGGCACATTGCATACATGGGTTTTTTCTCACCTTGTATATACTACGAGCAAATGTCTTCTCTAGCCTAATTCACCATTTAAAATTATTATATTAATGGAAAGTCGTTGCCATCTGCACAGAGGCTCAAATTATCTCTCATTATAAGTTGATGACTCTTTTTTTTTTTTTTAATGAGGCATTACAAGACAATTTTGAGATAGTTATATTCACCATTAGGAAATATTGTAAATTTGAAAGACAAGAAATTAACAAGTCAAAATCGTCGCTTATCTTTAGCAAAAACATTCCTTATGATTTGAAAACCTCATATTCACAATTTTTGGGCATTAGCTTTTCTGCAAAACCTAAGGCATTTTTTTTATTTAAATAAAAGGCAGGTACTAATGGCTTGAGGTTACAAACGTGATCAATCTGTAACCTCCAACTTAATTAAGTATTTAGATTGATCTTGGAAGAGTTGAGTCTCATATCCATACAATCATGTGATTGAAATAATAGAACAAGAATGTCGGCTTGAAAAGTAAGATGACTACCACGAACATCTACTTCAATTGATCAAATATGTCCTATAAGCAGTTGATATTCATATTATGTATTGTGTCTCCTTACTCAAGCATGTTAAGTTTTTCTAGGGCACTATAATAGATATTAAAAGATGCATCTTATTTAAAAAGAATATGTTTCCTTCCAATTGATGGGGCGAGAAATTGGAATTCAACACTTCCCTCTTGGCCAATACCCTACAGCTCAAGTATATTGATTGGAATACTGGACAAAAAGCCTTACATCAAGAAGCCATATAATGATAGAACATCCAGAGGCGTTGGATATGTTGATTATGAAGTCAAAGAAGCACTAATCCAATCAAAGGCTCAACAAACCATCAAAGGTGCTCGAGGAGTCTATATAGTGCTTACATGGAGAATGACGTGGATTATTCCATGGGTAGCATGTGTGGAATCAAATGTGACATGTGGTAGAGCACCCCCAAAGCCACCATGGTATGGAGGAGTCCAATGGGGCTTTAAAATGTCAAATTGGGGCCCTAATGCATTGTATAATGGGTCAAGGGAGTTTCAGAATGAGATCAAACCATATTCAAGCCCAAATGGGTGTCTTAAAGGCCCATACATTTTGATGGACGAAAATATCAAAAGGAATACCCATTTGGACAATTCATGAAGCATCTAGAAGCCCTCCTATTGCATGAAATCTGATTGCATTTAAGCTTCTTATTTCATTTCATTAAAATAAGGTCATTTGGCCAATGATTGTTCTAGAAGCCTTTTCATATCTTCCTATTATAGCTAGCTGACTTTTTCTTCAAGAATAAGCCAATTCTTTGTATGGAATGGTGCCATTCAAAATGTCAATCATCATTAATGCCCCATTGATGTCTTAGGTTTTTTTTTCATTCTAGAGTATTCCATTGTTGCCTATATAAAGGCTTGCTTTGTACTGAATTGAGACTTTTGTTTCTCTTGTGTGAGCTTTGCTTGCATCTTTGTATTCTCTTGAGAATACTTGACTGTATCAAGGACTGATCATCCTTGTAGTGTCTTTGTGGGCTAGGGTTGTAAGAGACAAGAACTCTTCCTCCCATCGATCATCGGTTCCGTGTTATCTTTTTTCTCTTCTTTATACTTGTCTTCTAGCCGATCCGCTCCCCTTAATATATCATATAATTCCTCCTATCTATGGAAAGGCATTTCAAGATCCTTTCTAAATATCTTTTCAAAGCCATTTGTAATAATATAGAGTATGAACCAAGATTGAAAGAATTCAAGTCACAAACCATTTGAGAATACACTCATGGTTATAAAAAGTGCTTCCTTTAATTTATAAACTCTATCCCTGATAGAAAAGAAGCTTTCTACTACTGTCTATAATGAATATTAAAAATTCTCCTAACATTTTTAAAAGCTAACAATGTTAGAAAGAAATGAATTAACATGGTTAATAAAATCACATTATGCAAAAGTAGTTAATTATGTTAGAAATACCTTGAAACACATAACATCATCCAAACACAAGCAACAATATAATCCGTTGGAATGCACATCGATTTCAGCACACAGTATAGAAATATTTAGTTAACAATAATCCAAAGAAAACACAAGTCAGAGTATATTATGAGTGCCGAAACGTAAACATGTCCTAAAGATGGCAAATATACAATCCAACACATAAAAACGAGCTAGCTCTCCGATCCTTTCCCTACATCACCAACAACTGAACCATCACTTGAAACAAAAATAATAAACCATGGAAGTGAGACAAATGTCTCTGTTATAATCTGTCGGAATGCACATCGATTTTAGCACACAGTATAGAAATATTTAGTTAACAACAATCCAAAGGAAAACACAAGTCAGAGTATCTTATGAGTGCCGAAACGTAAACATGTTCTAAAGATGCCAGATATACGATCCAACACATAAAAATGAGCTATCTCTCCGGTCCTTTCCCTGCATCACCAACAACTGAACCATCACTTGAAACAAAAACAATAAACCACAGAAGGGAGACAAATGTCTCCGTAACAACTCCCCTACTCTTTGCACATATAAGTGTGTGCCAATATAGTGTCAAGTGGGAGTTAGTAAATAATAACTTTCTCGATAATAGATAATAATGAAAACATTAACAACTTCATATAATCATCATACATACTTGTACCACTTTTCATAATTTCTTTCAAAGCATATTTCATTAGAAGAAACTTATCTCATATTATGTAATGTAAATCACATACATATGCAAGCCTTGTAAGGCAAGTAATTTCCCTTCCCTTGGGGACAATTTAGTTCCTCTTCCCTTGAGGACATATGTTCATGCCATACTAATCCAGTTTCATCCCTTGAGAACCTTGTGGAATTAGATGTGAACCCTTAGGGTTTCATACCCTCTCAATGGCCAATTGAGGGTCACATGATTGTGTAACTCTTGGATCCATTATGCATGAAGTCACATACATTAGGCTCAACAATTTTTAAACCATTCCAAGTGTGACATTCATGTCACTTCACCATGCAACAACATGTACAATGTGAAAAGTATGACAACCATATCATATCTCTTTTTCAATACATGTAAACACATACAAAGGATGACTATTAAATCATTTCACTTTTCCACAACATTTCCTAATATAATTTCAATAACCACATGTCATTTACAACACAATACATCATATTACTATACTTTCTCAAGAATATATCATTTTCTAAATCATCATACATCTTTCAAAACGTTTTACAATTACACTACCCACAAGACAAACATCTATAGCAAAATAACATTTCACAAGTAGTCTTGTAATCAATCAAACTATATCAAAGTATGTTTTACAAACCTTCATCAACAAGAAATGTATGTAATGTGGGAAGTAGTTACCTCTTGTAGACTAACTCACTACCACCAAGTACAACCTCCTTAGCAATTTCACACCAACTCTACAGAGAGCTTCACCCAATGAACCACAAGATATTAGTCAATGTGATTAATTCAAACAATTAAAGCACGAAACTCTCCTAGAGTCCTGCTTGGTCCTCTGGGTAAATTCACAAGTTTTTCTTTGTTCAATTACGTTATTTAGCTCACCTAAGATCACTACAGTCCATAAGCTAACATTAATTTCATATCCTCTTGAATCCCCAATTTTCCATAATTTAGCCATTTCATCCAACTAGACCATTTTCTAAAACCAACTCAAACCAAGGTTCTAAACCATTAAAATCACTTATCATACTTCCTATAAGATAAATCAATCATTGGTTCTAGGATAACATCACATATTCAAGACTAAGCCAAATTTCCTCAAGAATAAAGTTCTTAGGTATAGGTTAATACACCTCAATTTCATTAATATAAACCGATAAAAAAATTTTATCTACCTTAAAGAAGTCATTTAAACCATCAAGCACAAGAGAATCATCAATTTCTAAAATCACATCAAGAACCCTAATTTTTCTCCAAGTTTTCCAACCACAAATTCTTATATTCAAAGTCAAATCTTAAGAATTTAAACCATTAAAAAGCTTAATTTGAGCCATTAGAAGAATGCCCATTGAAGGAATTAAATAGATCTACACTTTGAAAAATTCATGAAGAAACCCACAAATTCATAGATTCAAATCAGAACTTCCATGTAAGATGAAGATAAATCAAGATAGAAACCACTTATTAGATGATTAAAGACCTACTCCTTAATAAGAAAAGCTTGGGTCGAATTCTAGCCACTTTCTCTCTCTTGTCCATCAGTCTCTCTCTAGAAACTTACTTTTTACCTTGTAATGGTAGCTGAAAATGACCTGCCACGTTTTAATTTGTCGCGGTGAGCCCTGTAAATGAAACCCGCCACGTTAACTTCTTTCACTGCGGCAAGGAGCAAAGAAGTTCACACTCCCTCTCTGGCTTGCTCGATGTGGTGAGCACATATGGTCCCCACAGCAAGCCTTACAAAATCATCCTCCTTGTCTTTTTTTCTTTTATTTGATTTCCAATCCAGCATCACTAATGTTAACACCTCAATATTATTCTTGTAACTATAATTTTCACTTGTAAATGGTTCTAATCTTCCCATCATATCCCTAATATTCCTCAATTTACACCCACTATCTAAATTCACATACTTCATGAAAACTAGAATGCTATAAACATCATCCAAAATTCAAAGTTAATCACCAATCACCTACAATTTAATGTTGAAAATGGGATGCTTATCCCCCTTAAACCACCCATTGTGGTGGCCCATGCATTATCAATATGCAACAGTAAGTATACATTCTTCAATTTCTAATTTATTATTGCATAATTCATGTTCCTGCAACCCGATAAGATGAAATGAAACTCTAATTAGATCCATCGACGATAACCATACTTTATTTTCATTGGTCAGAAATCAAATCTCAATGATTGATGGTTATGACCAAATTATCCAAAATGTTAATGTTGTCAAATATGGTTTTAAAGTCTGCTTAACAAACTTTCTCACTAATGAAAAAGATGATTTTTGAAACTCCTATAGCCCATCTCTTTGCCATCCAAATTCTTATTATTCATTTAGAAGCGCTTCAATTAGGCGATTTTTGTCTACGAAAATATTTGAAAGCATCAAATAGATATCAATGAAACCTGCTTTTGGATGCCCTGATGAGAAAACTCTAATTCATATTTTTTCATATTTCCTTTCTCAAGTGTTATCTAGTTCGAATGTTTTAATATAAGGTTACATGTATCATATTTCTCTAATTTCCAAAACTAGCATAAAGGTGACTTCTCATATTTATATCAGGACAATCACTTCCATCTCCTGCAAGGGCATTATCATACATAACATCTTTATCTAGATTAAGCAAAATATAATTCTTCATGAAGGAATCTTGGTTAGTCCAGTCGTAGCAACTCAAGAAGTTAATTCCTCCCTATCCTTGTGCCAATTAAGCTTTCAAATGGCTGAAATTGCATCACAATGGGGAAATACCATATATTCTATGGATTCCGACACTCTTGCAATAACTTTAGGTGGCTAGTAGTTTTTAAAAGAAATAAATGTTGGAGAAATCATCTCAACCAATTATATATTTGTTTCCAAAGACAACTTTTACAACACTTCATTTGGAGAAGGAAATTCAATAGAGATATATCTTCAATTTTAAATGCCTTAGAGGGGCCCTTGAATGAATGCTCATTCTCCCTTCTTCACAAGGAACTCTAACTTTTTATTTATTTGGTCATCAAAGAAATTAAACATGTACACAATGAAGTTGGAAAGATCAAGTGATAGACACTACATATCTTTTAAGACCTTTCAAGCTTTTAATGTGTTGCTAATTTTGATGCTTTACCTCCTCATGTTTATTTCTATTGGAATAATATCCTGGTTTAGAAACTATGATGTAATCTTTCCTTACTTTTAATATCGTTTTGAATATTTTAAAAAAAATCTTATAAAACAATTTTATAATTTTTTTCTTCAAAATCAATATAATACTTATCCGTCCCTATATATAAAAAGCCCAAATTTGAATAGATTTGTCTCTTTTTATAAGAGTTTGATTAACTTGTCAAAGCATTTAATTGTTTTTCCCCTTTTGTCCAATGTTGTAAAAACCGGACCAGAAGGCAAACTGAAGAGGCCAGTGGGTCACGATCCGCATGGTCAGACCGATGTCAAAATAATTAAGCAAAAAACTGTGACTTTTTAATATACCTTACAAATAAGCATTCTAAAGTTCTGATGAACCTTTCTCAAATACCAAATTCCAACTGATTTGCCACCTTCCTAAATGTCTTAGGGTACAAATGCAAAATTAAATTAACCAAGGATTACACTAGTGGTACTTTCCTAGATTGTCTCTCAAGGAGCCTAATGAACTAACCTAAGCTAACTAAATACATGAAAAGCTATAAAAAGTTGGGATTTTGTGATTTTGATTAAGGAAACCAAACTACTTCTTTTTGGGATTTTTGATTATAAAGAAAGCAAGTAAAACAAGGTTGTGAAAATTATATGGAAAACATGGGTCTCTTGATAAATTGGGCAACCTTCCTAGCTTCTAAGATGATATGGGAGTTCTTAAACCAAGTTCTAATGCAAAACTAAGACAATCGCTCTTAGTCCAATTAGCCTAAGTAATTAACTAATGTGGTGCATCACTCATTTAATTAAACAAATAGGAAATTGTTAAGTTCCAACTTGGTAGTGAAGACTCATGATAAACACACAAGACCTCTCGTTAGAAGTAGATCAAACCATCTAACGTTGGACCTAGTGTCTAAACACACATACAATCGCACATGCATTCAACATATACTAGAAATCTGGAGATAAAATTGAAGCACATCTATTGCATGATATCATGAAATCTACACTTAGGTTCATACACATAAAAGAACATCGCTTGATTACATGCATGACCTTTGAACAAAGGATTAAACATTAAAGCACACTTGTTCCAAGACCAAATACATTTGACAAAGCATAAGGAATTGAAATACATAAATGGAATTAGACAAGAGAAACTAAATAACTCCCTATTAAGAACGTTGAAGCTCCGGTTGCCTTCCTCCATCAAGATCCCCCACAAGGAATTTAGCCGCTCATGCTCTCGAATACGATCGATTGAGATTTGGTTGTGGAAGCCATGGAATTGATGTAGAATAAGTGAAATTGTTGTAGATGAATGAATGGAGGAGGGAATTTCATGTAGAGGCAGAGGGCTAGGGAAAGGAAGGGATGAGAGTGAGTGAATGGTGAATTGTGGTCTGAATTGGTGGTCTATGTGATGATTTTCGGATTTAGATTTATAAACCAAGATAGGAAACCCAAAAACCTTCCTAATTCCCTCTAAATTTCTTGGGGAGGTCGAATTCATCCTTTAGAAAACAATGGAAGAAAACCCAATCACTCAAAATTTGGAAATAAGTTGACAGCTTCCTTATCAATCTCGGAATCGGGGCCTCGACGTGGCCCTCACCGTGGCTAGCCTGGCGAGGCACCCTGGATCAAATTCGTCTCTCTGACTCTCACCGTAGGGGTCTATGGCAAGGTACAGAAACTTCTTCTTTGCTTTTCTCACCTTTTCTTCAATTAGGGCCTCATCCTTTGCACCTATAATGGGAAATTAAAGTATATGTGAGGTATTTTAAGTCCATAATCATGAAATGCATGAGTTAAAAGCCTAATATGCTCAAATTACCATTGAAATGTAACTAATTCCTTAAGTATGGGCCATACATGCAACTTTACTTAATTCCCATTGAATTCTCCTAAATTGAATGCTAATTTCCCATTATTAGTGGTTAAAATATAATCATGCACAATCATTCCCCCACACTTAGACCTTTGTACTCTCGAACAAATCATAGACTCACAATGGTAAAGGTCTAAGATAATCAATGATCTCAAATTGGAACAAGACATGTTCAAGGCATATAAAGGAGAGAACTATCAATGCAATTGAGAATCGAATAGCAACAAGTGAGCACACTCATGAATATTTTGCACAATCTCGCCATATAGGTTATTCACTCTCTACTTGCTCAACATGCAACTCACCATATGCTTGCAACAATTCTCAATCTCCACTAGTTTAGCACACACACAAAGAATCAAGAGGACTTAAGATTATGGTAATGGAAAGATGTCATCCATGAGTAAGAACTAAACCACTTACAAGCATCCTTATTATTATTATATTTTTTCTTTTTCAGATTTTTTTCTTTTTTTCTTTCTTTTTTTTACATCTATCTTGAGCTGTTGCATTTTTGACGCGACTTTGCACATGGGTAATGCAACGCCGGTTATTCAATTACTCCAACCAAACATCAAGAGACCTTTGGTCCAACTCATAACTCTCTTTGACTTGACCGTTTAACGCGAGTGCCAACATTGGTGATGAAGTGCCCCCGGTTACTAAGTCAAGCTTAGAAAGCCAGCGAAGTTGTGCAATCATAGCATTTAAAACCTAGATGCAACTTTATAAATATGCTCTACTCATACAAGACATCAGTTGGAGGTGGAAAAGATGGAATATGGATATATGGAATGAGTGCCTCTATCATGTTCATCATGTATGACTAAAGCAGCTTAAACTAAGAATTGAGACAAGTTTTAGAAGTCAACATATTAAAGCAAGTTTGCACCAAATTCATTTGGCCAGAAACAACCCCACATCAAGGATAAGCTCACAAATTACCATTCAACAATCAATTAACACAACAGTCTCCAATATATATCTTAAACATACCTCATATCCAACTCTTGAAAATTGAAAAAGAAAGGACAAAAACATTGCAAAATCTATCCAAAGTCCAAGATAACAAAACAACTTAAGATGGGTTTCTTCTTGCACAAATTTTCAAAAAGTGGGGTGAACAAGGTTTTCACAAAAACATTTTGAAAAGCACTTGAACTTACTCTTAACAAATCCACTATGACAAATGCGACCCTTTGTGCATAGACAAGTCAAGAACAACTCCAAGCCAAAAAATTTTAAAATTAGTTCAAAAACATTCAAAATTCACCCAAAACCACAAATCATGGGAAATCATACAAGAAAAATCTCAAAATACACATCTACCCCCCACACTTAAACAAAACATTGTCCTCAATGTTTAAAAGACCATACTATCAGAGACTAAAGAAGAACAACACCTGTAAATGAGGCAACCATTAACAAAAATACGGGGAACCAAAAACAAAAACAGAACAAACTACTATTCTACTGGTGAATCCCATTTCCCCACACTTAAACGACACACTACATCCAATTAAAACAATACCCAATCAATATGCAGTGTAAAGCAAAATGTTTAGGAAAGGGACAACTTGGCATTTAAAATGCTTCAAACTCTTGTAGGAGAAGTTCTCATCCCGAATGAGAAACATATATGTCTTCATGTAAGCTCCTTCTCCCACATGCTCCTTTCTTGGTGTGAGGTGTTTCGGTTCCTGCAAGAGAAATACCATGCACGGTGCAGTACCAAATTCTAGGAAAGGAAACACTTTATCTAGATAAGCATTACAACCAAGGAAGTCAATCATGCTCCCATTAGTAGAAGCAAAACAAAAAATTTCATTTTTAAAGTACTCAAGTGTATGTGTATCGGAAATCATGAAGTCCAACTCAAGGTTGGGGCATGTAACGTTGCTTACACATGTGAAAGAGGGGGTGGATAAAGAAGAGGGGAAAGAAGGGGTGGTGGGTGAGGCACAAAAAACACTTTCCTTATAAGATATATCCGGTGGAAGATCACAAGATAGTATTTATTTGAAAGATCTTCTATCATCAACAATATCAACATCTATGCATGTATAATCATTCATAGGTGCATTCTCAATAACATGTAATCCAATGGGACCAAAAACATTCTCATTCTTAACCACAATACAATTCTCATTCTCAATTATCTCATGCTTAGAAATTTCAGCACTTATAGCACTATTAGATGCATCATGTTCAATAGTAGAATTAGTCAATGTGTTTAAGACATGCTTTTTAAATTCAACAAGCAAGTGTTTTTTTACATCATAGCAATGCACAAAAATTTGATATTCTATACAAGAATAAGATTTAATCACATTTAAACCAACAACATCATCATGACTAGTACTAAGGAGAGAAGCATATTCATCACAAGAAAAATCAGTGATAGTGCAAGCTGTAACATCCTGAGTTTTAAATTACCAATAAATGTGTATAATTCCCAAATTTAGGAAAGAGGTAATAAGGAGTCATTTAAAGTTCTCAGGTGTCTCTAGAAAAATACATTAGCTTTATAAACAAATTCACAAGTTTAAGGTATTTTTGGAGGATTTTAAAACTAATTTACAATATAAATTAAGAAGGAATGATTGGGTATTTATTCCTAATTTACAAATTAGGGAAATCATTTTTTTTAAAACTTGAAGGAACTTTAGGGGAAATAAAATTTCCTAATCTAACATAAGGATGAATTTCAGGAAAATAATATAATCTGTTAGGTCTTAATTATAAACTATTTCAAATTTTATGGCACTTTAGTAATTTTTCCCCACCTAACAACCCTAATATTCCCCTTCTATATATACACACACACACACACTTCACGTTCCTTCTTCTTCCTCATGCACAGAGAGCGTCACGCACATACAACACACACCTAATTCATCTTCGCCTTCTCTTCCTCACTGCACACACACACTCGGCTTTCCCTCACTCTCGTTCCCTGTACATTCCTTCTTCCACACTCGTGCACACATACACAATTGCTGCGTCGATCAACCACCTTCATCATATGCACCACATTCATCAACGCCGTGCGAGAGAGAAAGGGAGAGGCCGCCGGCGAGAGAGAGAGCTTTGCCTTCATCTTCCTCACCTTCGATCTCTAAGCATAAGAATGTGGGAGGGCGAGAGAGAGGCCACCGGCGAGTTTAAGCGCCACCGTCAGTCCGTCGCCGTCCGCCGTTTCCACTGTGGTGCCGTTTCTTTAATTCTTCTTCCTTGTTTTCTGAAGCTGTAGTCCGAATCTTCTTACCTCTCTTGCCATTTTTTCTGTCTCCGATTGGGGTAAGCAATTTTTCTCTTTCCTTGTGGTAGTCAGTGGCTGCATTAGAGTTTGCTTTTGGGAGTTGTTTGCTTAAATTTCTGATTCGTGAGGTTTTCTGTTGGCATTAGAATTTAAACAAGACAGGTCTTGATTAATTGTAGAGAAAGACCTTAAGCTTAGAAATTAGTTCTAGAGGGAGATTTTGTTGTGCTAAGATGAAGGATTGTGATAGTAAGCTTGTATATGTAGATGAAATTTTGAGTGGGAATTTGGCTAAGGTATGATTATGTTTGGGAATGACTGTTATTTGGGGGCTAAGTTTTGATAAAAGGAAATTATTTTTATTATCTGTTGAATAAATGTAGAAATATTAAAAGAATAATGGGATGTAATTGTAAGTGTATTAGAGGCTGAAGTTAAGAATTTTTAAAGCATAAATTGTCATATTAAGGATGAAGTTTTTATTTAAGGGTGTTGGTGGCTAATGGGTAACTAGTGTGAATTTGGGGTGAGGGTAATTGAAGTTTAATAGGTTTGATATGGGTTATATTCACTTAGTCTAGCCGTGTAAGTGCGATTTATTACGTAAAGTAGCATTAGGAGTATTGTAGGATTAATTCTCTAAGTTATGGATGGTAGCACTTAATTAGCTACTAATTAGGTGCGTGTATATGACATTATTTGTAGACTCTGATCTTGCTTGATATTGAGCACGGGGGTGCGTCTACGGTAACTATTGGTTTAACTTCACGGAGGTAACTACTTCTGTTTGTTTGCGTGTATGTGTGGGTTAGTGAGTTTTTGAAACTTATAATTTTGTGATTGGCTAAAGTCTTGATGAACATGAATTTTGGAAAGCTTATTTTATTATATAACCTGTTTAGTGGAGTATGTATTTTTAAATGGCATGAAGGTGTGAACTTGTATGTGTTTGGAAATTTATAGTATTTATTAAATATATCTGCATGATTGAATCTGAGAATTTCTGGACTGGGCCTTGTCACATATGTTGGATGTGTACATTTATGACTGTGCTGATTGTGTGAACACCAAATAAATAAATAAATAAATGTCATCGTGCGATGAGGTTCCTTGTAGGCCCACAAGGACTAAGTAACATAAAGTGGAAAGACGAATTAAGGAGAACGCCCCCGATCTCAGGCGAGGGTTGTGAGTCCTTACTGGACCGTATAATAACGGTGTTATTGTTTGTTTGGTTTTATTTATCTATGTATTGGATTACGATATTTGAGTATGTGATTTTGTGTGTGACTATGAGGAATTGTTTCATGACGTTAATTTATGTGGGAATATATGTTATGGTATGGTTGTGCATCTAAATGGTATCTGCTTCATGTTTCCAATTCAATTATACTTAGTAATACTCCATTGAACACCTTGCTAGCACACACCGCACGTAGGCGAGCGGTTAGTGGTTACCTGGGTCTACCCCCATTTTATCTATTTTTATAGGTCCTAACAACGTAGTAGGAAAACAAGAGAAGGATCCGGGACCGTCTCACTAAGCTAGTGAGTTCTAGACTGGTTTGACGGATGATATTGACATAAATAGGGATTCATATAACTTGTTTTGCTTCCGCTTATATTTCCACGTTGTGCTTCTTTATTTTCCAATTTGAGGATTTCTTTTAGAATAATTATTTTGGTAACTTGTTATTTTGTTTCTGAAGGACCGGTCTAAACTTTATTGGTGTTTCGACTATTTTAGTATTATTGTGGACTATTGGGATTTTGCATGCTTTGAAAACATTGAATGGCTAACAGATTTGAAGTTTCAATGGTTTTAGATATTTTTCGTAAAAGTGTTTAATGGTCCAATATGTTATTGGGTGTTTGTGAATGGGTTGATTAGTCAGGTAGTAAGTTGGCTTTATTTATCCATGTTAGCCGTTGTCGTATTAGAGAAATTCTTTTCTAACATGGATAATCTTCTGTTATATTATGTTTAATTCTTTTCTAACCATGATAGCCCTTTTAATATTAGGAATCATTTTTCTATCATAGTTAGGGTATTTATGTTATGTTAAATTCTTTTCTAACCCTGATAGCGTTTTAATATTATGAATCCTTTTTCTATCATGGTTAGGGTAGTTAATTGGTATTTTTTATTCAAATGAAGAAAAGCCTTTTTCTAACTATGTTAGTGTTTGTTTTAGTAAACTTCTTTTTCTAACATAGCTAGTCATTAAATAATTTTGTAATTGTTAAATGGTAACTAAAAATGTATTAAAAAGTATAATTAGGTAGTAAATATTACACAAGCAACATTCTCAATTGAACTACTATTAATTGAAGCACTAGAGTGAGTATGTTCATCAATAGACCTATGAGGAAATTCACAAATAATTTCCCCAACCACCTCATCTTCACTCTTAAGAGTAGTAGCATGTTCAATCAAGGAATCAACCAAAGAAGGATTAATCTCCTCAAGGATAGGAGTATTACCTAGTGGGGAGTGCATTTCCTCTTTAGGTTGTGGGGTAACTTGCTTCATCTCTTCAACTTGTGTAGGTTCATTGAATGTCACTACTAGAGGTTGGGGTTCTTCCACAAAAGATATGGGATGTTGCTCTTCATTTGATGTCTCCCCTTCAACTTTAGGATCATAAGGCCATGGGCTTCCTTCTTCTCCTTTCGTTCTTTTCCAAAGCATGTGCAAGTAGAATGCTTGGCGGTACGCTCTTAGCACTTCCAATTCATTTTTTTCTTCCTTTGACATTCCAAGTTGGTACCTGTGCAACTCCCTAAACTGGTCTGTATTTACCTCATACATCATTTTGAGCTCTTTTGTGTAATCATCCATGTCGGAGCAGTCAAAGAAATCATCAATTGGGTTTTGTTAAGGGGTGATGAGTTTGGGAGGAGGTGGTGGTTGGTATGAATGGTAAAATGATGGTGGGCAAGGTTGGGATGGAGGATATTGTTCAACTCGGAGGGGTAGTGGCCATTGGAATTATGGAGATGGTTCATGGTATGATCTATATGGTGGGGGTAAAGGTTGACGAAGTGGTAATTGGTATGGAGAATACTTTGATGAATAAGGTTCTTGACGTACTGCTTCTTTAGCTTTGAGGAAAGAAGCAAGAGCAGCCAGTATTTCAACATTACATTTAGATACTACATTACACATTGAAGAATGTCTCTCTTCCATCATATTGTTATTTCCTACAAAAAAATGAGAATACTCAAATGGACCGTGATCGTAACCAAAGTTTTATAATTCCAAGACATGAGAATTAACGATTTAGTCCCAAAGAATCAAGCAAGCAACCAAAATGCACCACAAGATCAAATGGGAAATGTAGGGATGAATAATGGGTGAAGCCAACTCAAACAAACTAAGAAAGAAGGAAAATCAAAGAAGAAAGACTAAAAAAACAAAACTATCCTAAAATATGGAAAAATACAAGAAAATAAAGAAAAATTGAAAAAATACCCAAAACGATGGAATTTGACCAAAATCCACCACATCCAATAGCAAAACTATTGAAGCTGCTTAAAATGGCCCAAAACTTTAGGAAACTAAAGCTCATAAATTTCTGGGCAAAATTTTTCGAAAATTGACAGCAAGCTCTAGTGTGAGTGTCGATGTATTTTGAACAATTTCCAATTGATGTGCAAGCAAGATAGCATTCAATCCTAACAAAGCCAATTTAAATCAGATTTAGAATAATAAACCATACAGCAAGAACAATATTGTTTTGATTTTTTTTAATTTATGAAATGCAAATACAACCTACAAAATACAATTAATCTAAGACATAAATGCAACTATATGAACTAAAACTAACCTAAAATGCTACTAACCCCTTGTCAATAAGCAATTGACACTTAGCTAACCTAAGAAGTCAAAAATGACTCCCCGGCAAGAATTGAATGCAGGGGATAGCCCTCATAAAAAATTACATAATAATAATACCTAGTACCAAATTAACAATAATAACATGTCAATATAACACACAAGTAAAAAGAACAAGCATGACTTCATGACTTGCCAAACATGGGTGGATCTTGATTAAGCCAAGCATGAGTTTCTTGAAAAGCATGTGAACCAAAACTATCAACATCTTCTTGGGGAAATAATTCTAAATCAAGCCCTCTAACTCCAAAACATCCAACCTCAACTTGAACCTCGTTGCATCTTTCTTCATTTACCTTCAAATGGATTCATAGAACCGTTTGCTAATTTTGGATATCATAAAGTATAGCTTCTTCTATCTCATCATAGCAAAGGCAAGAAAAATCATCATCTTCTTCCATTATCCAATACTAATATAACCAATGCTTTTGTATTCAATCAGATCACAAAATCTGTTCTTGTTAAAAACCCTAAAATAAGTGACAATACCAAAAATTAAAAGAGTTCATATAATAAAACTACGATACAAAACATAATTCAAGTAAGGACTATGATAATGTAGCTATTCTTCAAACGAAAATTGTAATTAAAAAACATAAGATCATTAACCTTTGATTCTCTAGCCTATTCCTTTTCTTAGAGTGTATTTGTTCAAACACACTCAAATTCCTTTCACAACTTGATGAAGATGATGTTAGAATCTTAAGTTTTGATGAGGACTGGACCCATAGATAACATAAGTAAAATGAACAATGAGCATAAAACTTAGACTGGAATATATTGAGACAAGAATCATGAGAAATGACTAAATTAAAGAGTGTAGGTTATCTTAACATTGAGCAAGTAAAATCCTATAGATAACAGATGCACTATCGCTAAGATAGAATCTATCGCTAACAAATGGAAGGCTTAGTATAACAATAGCTAATGAAGACTTAGCAAAAATCTGAGGAAAGATCAATAAGATCTCTATCGCTAAGCTCTGTCACTATCGCTAAGGCCCCAATGATAACAAGGAAAACAAAATGGGAAAATGTTAGAACAGCTAGCAGTAATGAAGCTAAGTTAGCTAGCGATAACATGATTAGCTATCGATAACAGAACACCTTGAAATATCTTAGACATTCAGATAGCTAATAAGATAACTAGCAATAACATAGTCACTAGCGATAACATGATTAGCTATCGATAGCGAAACTCTTTAAAATAACTTGGATAATCAGATAGCTAAAACATTATCTCTGAACCTTGAGCTAATGAAATACTCTATCGATATCACCTACTGTGCTTCATATGAATACTTGTTCAGCTAACGACTAAGTGTTGGATTTACACTATTAAGCTAGCGATAGCAAAGAGTGCTGGCGCTACTGAAAAAGCTGCTATGCAAGTACAATGTTGCAGATAGTTGTTACACACAGTCTCTATCTCTCTTAGCTCATCCTCTGTAAGATTAAATGAAGCAAGAGAAGAAAGTTGAAAAAGATGAAGAACAACATTAATTACAACGGCTATGAGCCTCCAACGACTATTTTCAAACGGCCTCCTGAAGCTGAAAGAAGAGGCAAAGCTGTGAAGAGCTATAAAAGAAAAGACCTAATCATTTATGATACGATGATGAATAAGTGACTCACACACACTCAGAGACGAACTAGCTTTTATTATTCCCATATACTCTCTGCTCACAAAAGCTCAAAAGTATTTATTACTCTTAGTGAGATTCTTTCTGTACTTAAGTGTTTATCAAAATCTGTTCATTGGGTGAACTCATTATTTGAAATCCTTTACCGTTTGAGGTTGTTCTAAAGTTTTGGGACTTTAGAACAGGGTTGTTTCCTTACAGTTTGTAAGGGAGAGCGTTTAGAGGGAAGTCTAAAGCTCGGTTGTAAAGGTTGGCAGGTGAACCCGTGATTGTAAAACCTGTGGTATAGTGGAACCCAACGAGGTGTTGGAGAACTGGACGTAGGCATTGTGTTGGCCGAACCAGTATAAAGATTTGTGTTTATATTGTTAAAGTTTATTCAATTTTCAAAGCACAATTCACCCCCATCTTGTGCGTTTTTGCCATTCACATTTGGTATCAGAGCGGGTCTTCTCCTTTTTTATTCCAACGAGTCTGAGAAGCAAAGATCAAAATGGCATCGTATGAGAATGTCCTGCCTGAAGGAAGCTCCATTAACAAACCACCTAGTTTTGATGGAAAGCATTATACTTTCTGGAAACTGAAAATGAAGATATACATCAAAGTCAATGGGTATAGGTTATGGAAGATTATAGAAGAAGGGGATATTGTGCCTCCGAATATTCTAGGCAATCTTAAGAGTGAAAGTGAATTTACTCATGATGACATTGCTGATCTCGAATTGAACAGCAAGGCAATTCTCATTATTCAAAGCGCTCTTAGTCAAACTGAGTTCTTCAGAGTCAGCCACTTGAACACTGCTAAGGAAATGTGGGAAGCTCTACAGGTAGCTCATGAAGGAACCTCAGGAGTAAAAGATAGAAGAGTGGAAATGCTTGTTGAGGAGTTCCACAAGTTTGAAATGATAGAAGGCAAGAAGATAAGAGATTTAGAGATCAGATTCACTCATCTCATCAATAATCTTGCTGCTCTAGGAAGAAAAATTTCTGAGAAAGAGCAAGTCAACAAGATTTTAAAAGTGTTAAAGGGTGATTGGCTCATGAAGGTCACTGCCATTCAAGAAATGCAGGGAGAATCAACCAAGTCCATCACTGCCTTGTTTGGTAGTCTTGCTGAGTATGAGCCAACCTTGATAGTTCAAAGGAAAGTTTCTGGAAATTCTAGAAAGAAGTCTCTTGCCCTTGCCATATCTGAAAGAGATGAAGTTGATAGTGATGATGAAGATGAAGATCTCGATAATGAAGATATGTTCTCATGGTCAGAAAATTTAAGAAATTCTTTAAGAGAAGAGGAATGTTCCAAAAGGGTGGTCCTACCTTCAGAAAGGATTCTCAGAAGGACAAAGCTCCTGTATGTTTTGAATGTAAGAAGCCTGGTCATTTCAAAGCAGAATGCCTAAGTCTTCAGAGATTCAAGGAAAAGGAGAAAAAGAAGGAGAAGTCCTTTGGAAAGAAGAAAGCTTATGTATCATCTATCTAGGGGATAGCTCAGATGAGGAAGCTAGCGATAATGAAGAGTCTTCCAATCTTTGCCTAGTTGCTCAAGAGGAGTAAAGTGACTCTGAGGTATATGATTCTGAACCTACCTATTCTGAACTTCAAAGCATGTATGATGCAATGCATATTGAATTAACTAAGCTTGCTAAAGAAGTTGTAGGTTTAAGAAAATAAAACAAGGAACTTAAGAAAATTATATCTTCTGCTACATCCAAAGTTCCTTCTGTACTATCGATAGAAAGGAAGCTAGCGCAAGCTACTAGAGTTGAGCCATTGATAGCAAGTCCTCCATCGATAGCCAATCCTCCTACAACAAATTCTGACAGTTGTTCTAACTATGAAAAGTTGTTGAAGGAGAAAGAAAAGCTTTCAAATGCTTTAGAAAAGTTTACAAAAGGCTCAGAGATGCTAAATGTCATTTTAAAGGATCAAAAAGCTTTTAGAAACAAAACTGGCATTGGTTATGAGCCAAAACAAAAAGCTTCAAAGAAATGGGTAGAGCCTAAGGTGAAACCTTATTTAAAATATTTTAGAAAATCTTCTGAATACTCTTCACCTTATAGTTTTTGTAATTATTGTAACAAAAAGGGCCATACTCAATCTACCTGTAATCCAAGACAGTATGGAATTGGTAGTTCGTATAAGTGGGTTCCTAAAGGAACTTATGTGCCTAAAGTTTTTACAAACCCAGAGGTCAAGACTAATCCTAAAGGACCCAAGAAAGTTTGGGTATCTAAATCTGTCTAGTTTGTGCATGTGTGCCTTAAAGCATCCAACAAAGGAAAGTGATACATTGATAGTGGATGCTCAAGGCATATGACTGGTTACAAGAACAAGTTCAACAATCTAGTGATAAAAGAAGGAGCCAAAGTCAGTTTTGGTGGAAATCAAAGTGGAAAGATCACTGGAGTTGGTGAAGTTGGTCCTGTCAAAGATGTGTACCTAGTGGATGGTCTCTGCCATAACTTGTTGAGTGTAAGCCAAAGCACTGACCATGGTAACTGGGTTATTTTTTATTCAAATGAATGCATTATTGTTGATAAAAAGGATTTATATATAAATAAAACTAATCTTAAGTGTAAGCTAAAAGCAAATAGAAATGGAAATTTATACACTTTAGATTTATGCCAACAACTTGAAGAAAAATGTTTTATTTCAAACGATGAAACTTGTTGGCTATGGCATAAGAGGCTAGCTCATGTAAATTTTATTCAACTTGATAAGCTAGTTAAAAAGGAGCTAGTCATAGGTATTCCTAGTTTTAGGACTAAGCATGATTTAATCTGTGAATCTTGCCAAAGGGGTAAACAAACAAAGTCTTCGTTTAAAACTAAGAAGACAGTTTCCACAAGTAGGCCATTGGAACTAATTCACATGGATTTAATTGGGCCTACAAGAGTGAAAAGTCTAGGTGGAAGTCTATACACTCTTGTAGTTGTGGATGACTACTTAAGGTTTACTTGGACTATGTTTCTTTCCTCAAAACATGAAACTTTTGATGCCTTTTGTGTGCTTGCTAAGAAATTGCAGAATGAAAAGGGCATCAAGATTGTAGTAATAAGGACTGATCATGGAGGAGAGTTTGAAAACAAGGAGTTCATGGAGTTATGTGATGAAAATCGTATTGAACACAACTTCTCTGCCCCTCGTACTCCTCAGCAAAATGGTATTGTTGAGAGGAAGAATGGAGTGCTCACAGAGATGGCAGGAGCATGCTGAATGAGAAACAAGTGCCTCAAATGTTCTGGGCAGATGCAATGAGCACAGCATGTTACATATCAAATAAAGCATATATCAGAAAGGGGATGGAGAAGACTCCATATGAGCTCTACAAGGGAAGAAAGCCCAACATCAGTCATCTAAGGATCTTTGGATCTAAGTGCTACATTCACAACAATGGGAAGGTAAACTTAGGTAAATTTGACCCTAAATCTGACATTAGCATATTCATAGGATACTCAAATAGGAGTAAAGCATATAGAGTCTATAATAAAAGAACTCAAACTATTGAAGAGTCAATGCATGTAGTGTTTGATAAAACTCCTCATGAAAAGCAACATTGTGTTGATGAGGATGAAAATTTTTCAGTTTTTAAAACCTCCTCTATCGATAGCACCAAAGCCATCGATAGTTAATACTGAAGAAAATGTTAAAGATGATCAAGATGAAGCTAAAAATGATCAAGATGAAGCTAATGAGCCTCAATCTTCCATAAGACATCTTAAGCACCATCCTCCTGAACAAATAATTAGAGAAATGTCAAAAGGTGTTAGAACCAGAAGGCAACTACAAAATGAAATGGAATTTTCTGCCTTTATTTCTAAGATTGAACCAACTTGTGTTAATGAAGCTCTTGCTGACTGTGACTGGATAGTTGCAATGCAGGAAGAACTTAATCAGTTTAAAAGAAATCAAGTTTGGGATTTAGTACCTAGACCAAGAAATCACCCTATTATTGGTACTAAATGGGTTTTAAAAAACAAACTTGATGAAACTGGTCAAATTGTCAAAAATAAAGCCAGATTAGTTGCCAAAGGGTATAACCAAGAAGAAGGCATTGATTATGAAGAAACTTTTGCTCCAGTTGCAAGAATTGAAGCAATCTAGCTTTTGCATCCATCAAAAATATTAAACTTTATCAAATGGATGTTAAGAGTGCCTTTCTTAATGGCTATATCAAAGAAGAAGTATATGTGGAACAACCTCCTGGTTTTGAAGAAAACTCTAAGCCTAATCATGTTTACAAACTTAAAAAGGCTCTTTATGGTCTTAAACAAGCACCTAGAGCTTGGTATGAAAGGCTTAGTACATTTCTACTTGAAAAAGGATTTTCTAGAGGAAAATTAGATACTACTTTATTTATCATGCATAAAGATAAACATATGCTCATAGTTCAAATAAATGTTGATGATATTATCTTTGGTGCAACTAATGAAAAGCTCTGTGAAGAGTTTGCTAAGATGATGCAGGGTGAATTTGAAATGTCTATGATTGGAGAATTAACATTCTTCCTAGGCCTGCAGATAAAGCAAAAGAAAGATGGCATCTTCATCTCCCAAACCAAGTATTGTAAGGAGATTCTCAATAAGTTTGGGATGGAGCAATCTAAGGATGAGGACACTCCCATGAGTACCTCTGCTAGCCTAGATGCAGATGTCAAGGGCAAAGTAGTTAGTCAATCTCATTATAGAGGGATTATAGGTTCTTTACTTTATCTAACTGCTAGTAGGCCTGATATTCAATTTAGTGTAGGAATGTGTGCTAGATATCAAGCAAATCCTAAAGAATCCCATTTAACCAATGTAAAAAGGATTTTAAGATATTTACAAGGAACTCAAGAGCTTGGACTGTGGTATCCCAAGGGAACTCAAGAGTATCTTCTTGCTTATAGTGTTTCTGACCATGCAGGTTATAAGACAGATAAAAAAAGCACAAGTGGTCAATGTCAATTCCTTGGTGGCTGTTTGGTCTCTTGGGCTAGCAAGAAGCAAAATTGTGTCTCTCTTTCATCCACAGAGGCTGAATATATTGCAGCAGCAAGTTGTTGTACTCAAGTTTTATGGCTTAAGCATCATCTAAGAGATCTGGGTTTGGAATTCCAAGAAGTGCCTATTCTCTGTGACAACAGCACAATAAGCTTAGCCAAGAATCCAGTTCATCATTCCAAAACCAAGCATATTGATGAGAGACATCACTTACTAAGAGATCATGTTCAGAAGAAGGATGTCAAGGTAGAATTCATCTCAACAAACTTGCAACTTGCTGATATCTTCACCAAACCTCTTGAGTCAGATCAATTTAGCTTCATTAGAAGAGAATTGGGAATGGTGAATCCAAATGAGTTGTAAATATTTCTGATTTAATTCTTGATTTGATTTCATTTTATTCACATAGATCAATCACTAACTTAGGCATCAGAGTGCCAAATCTTAAGTTTTGCAGGGCTGACCAATCGATAGTGAGTTTCACTATCACTAGCATATGCAGGACAAAGCTAAAGTTGAGCTAAGATTGTCATCGCTAGACATAAGCCTTATCGATAGTAAGTCAGCTATCGATAGCCGGAAGGAGTGAGTGATAAGCCTGTCACTTGCTCAGCATGGGATCATGCCTACTAGCGATAGCAGCTCTTATTAGCGATAGCAAGTCACTTTAATCAAGTCAGAATGCGAAACGTCAACGAATGTTCCTCATTGTGGTAAACTCTAAACCTATAAAATTAGGTCATTTGCATTTACATTCATCATTCATGAACACTCATAATTTTCTTCTACTCAAAACACTCTCTAAGCACTCAAGCATACACATTCTCAAAACCCTCTCTCCTTAAACCCTAAAATGGCCAGAACCAAAAACCCTAGTGACAAGGCAACCTCTAGCGCTAATCCCTCTTCCAAATCCGCAAGCAAAAGGGCGGGTGTCCAGAAGACTGTATCATTCTCCAAAGATGTAGATGAAGCCAACCTTAAAAGGCAGAAAATAACCGCCTCTGATATATCCTATGTGAAAGACCCCCTGAAAGCTCCAAGCGCATTCTTCGTAGAAAAGGGAACCCTAGATAGGGCTGCAGTATGGGTAGATTTGGAATATTTCAAGCAGCAACGATTTGATCTAGATGCCTGGCTGCTTCCTTACAAGAACTGGCTGAGTGTGCAGAATGATTATAATGAGGACGTGTTGAGGTCATTCTACTCAAATTTGAAAGCATCTCCATAATACAAGAAAGGAAAGCTCATAAACGTCTCTTTCGAAACCATTGTGAGAGGAAGAGGCATTATTTTCGGATGGAAGGCTATCAACAGGATTTTGGGGATCTCAAGGGAAGAATACGACAAATGGTATATGCCTGAGAAGTACCCTGAAGAAAAGCTAGAAGAGATATATGAGACAAACACCAATAAGCCAGCAGATATGCCAGTAATCAACAGGATCCTCCATTATGTCTACACCAGTATCATGACTCATAAGTCAGGGAACTTCAGTAGCTTTCCAAAGATTGACAACCCATGGCTGCCAAATCTCATTCAGAAGTTCCTCTCAATCCTGGACAATTGGTGTGTATGGAGATGCACAGGTTCTTATTAGACAAGTCTCCCAAGGCTCCCCTTCCCTACCCTCAACTAGTATCTCACATCCTGGAATATTCGAAGATAAAATCTTTAGGGGATGGTGAAAACAAAAAGTGCAAGCAACTTACTACCACTACCCTTAAGAAAATGGGGATTCCAGTAAGTATCAATGGGGGTACTTCTGCCTCACAATCTCAAGCTTCTCATGCTCCCTTTTCCTCAAACCAGCCAAAGTCTATCGAAGAAGAAGCTCAATCAGAAAGGGCTCCTCCTCCTCCTCCTACTACATCAAAGGCTTCTACTCTTTCAAGAGAAGCAATTGAGGAGATCATCTTCAGAATCTCTACAGAATTCAAGCTTGCCTTAGAAGCTCAGAAAGCAGAATTGATGAAGCCAATACTGGAGCTCAAGGCACAAGTCAGGAATTCGGAAGACTGCCTCTGCCTTGTCCCTGAAGATATTAAACAATGGGCAACTTATTCTCGCTCTCAAGGTACACCATCATCAACCCATTTCCATACTCACCACTCTCACTCACCTATTCACCATACTACTATCCAAACTCTCCACTCTCCCTCACCCACTCACCATTCTCCTACTCAAACTCACCATTCTCCTACTCAAACTCAAACTCATTCTCCCTCACCTACTTACCACTCTCCAACTCCAGAAACCACCAAAGTCCCTCAAGAAGCCCCTATCGCTAACCCCTCCCCTAATGCTAGCCACCACTCACAAGACCAACCCTCACCACAAACTCCTATCGCTCACCCCTCCCCTAGTGTTAGCCACCACTCACAAGACCAACCCTCACCACAAACTCCTATCGCTCACCCCTCCCCTAGTACTCACACTCTCCACATCCCACAATCAACCCCTATCGCTAATCCCACTATTAGTGATAGCACTCTCATCCCTACCACCCCTCCTGCCTCTCCCAACCTTAGCCAAACTCACACACCCCACCTCTCCCAACCCACCCCATCTCTGGTGATGATGACAAAAAGGGGAGAAGAGTATTCCAGTTCTTGAAGATACTAAAGAAATTGAGGAAGCAATCAGAGACATTGCTCGCAGCTATATGGAGTCTGAGGACCACAGGACCCCTCCTTCTTTCAATAAGTTTCTATTTCAAGCTTCTCCTCAAGAAGAAACTCAAGATCCTAATGCTTCAGAATAGGACAGCTTTGCCAAGATAGCAATGATTGCTCATAAGCATGACATTCCTCCAAGTATCACTTCTGTAGATCCAATCCCAGTTTCAGTGATTCCTCCTAGAGCTGATGTGGAAATAACAATCCAGGACAAGCCTAGCACTGGAAATAAGGTTCAAGATGATATTCAGAAGATGCTAGTGCTTGAGGTTGAGAAAACCAGAAAGAAATCTTCAGCTGAAGGGTTGAAAAGGGGAAGGACCAAGAGGAAAGCCAGAGAAGACATCTCCTTCAAGGTTATTCCTATGGCTTCTCCTGAGGATTCTAAGGAAAGTGTTAGAATAATAGGTTTTGATGATAACCAAACATATCTTAGGCATAAGGTAAGTGAGTGATAAATGTTTGGAATGATATGTCTTAGGTATGCATAGATAGCCCTTTTGATCAGAGATAGATTCCAAGTCAAGTCATTTTGTCTAATCGATTAGAGTTCAGTCTAAGTTGTCGCCTAATCGATTAGAGACCCCTGTAATCGATGAGAGATCTTAGCCTTTCGATTAGGAGAAATTGATGTAATCGATTAGGCTCGCCTGATCGATTAGAGGACCATTGCCTAATCGATCAGAGTCCTATAATCGATTATAGATAAATTGCCTAATCGATCAGAGTCTTATAATCGATCAGAGAAGTTGGTATGTGTAATCGATCAGAACCATGTAATCGATTAGAAGAGTTGTGAGTGATCTGAATATAATCGATCAGAGGTAAGTAATCGATTAGAGGAAGTTTAAGTGTAATCGATTAGTCTTGCTTAATCGATCAGGCGTCCCTGTAATCGATTAGGCTCATGAATTTCTAATCTATTGTTGAGTGATGCAGGTCCTAATCTATACATAATCGATATGTAATCGATCAGCCACCAAGTCCTGTAATCGATCAGAGGCTGTAATCTGAGTGGCGATGGGAATAATTCAAAATCAATGGCTAAAGCTATTTTAGGCTTTCCAAGTACAGAGTGCTCAGACCTACTTAAGGAAGTTTACGTTAGACACAAAATCTGAGCAATATAGCCGTTGGAACTCACCTACTTCCTCCAGCGATAGACAAAGAAAGATGAACAAAAAGCAAAGGAAGTACAATGGAGTAAATGCAACACAGGCTACATTCTCAACACTCCTCATCCGATTAAGATCTCTCTCTCTGAACAACTCTCAACGGTCATATTTATTACACAAGCTTCAGAGTGAAGAGTATAAAAGCATTGAGAAGCAGTTGGTTGAATTAATTGATTACTTCATTAAAAGATCTTGTATCTACTGCATTCAATTCTCTCAACAATCACTGTTCTCAAATTCTTAAGTGTGTAACACAATCCGTTCAATTGAGTGAACAATTTCTCTACACTTGTATTTATTATCTGAGTAAGGATTACTCTTAAGATAGTGGGATCTTAAGAGTAGGGTGTAATCTTACAAAGTGTAAGGGGGAGTGATTAGTAAGGAGGTGAGCTCTTGCTGTCACTTGTAAAGGCTGTCAAGAGCCCGTTTAAATCTTGAAAAGCTAGTGGAACCCAACTACCAAGTTGGAGAACTGGACGTAGGCCAAAAGTTGGGCTGAACCAGTATAAACTGTATTGTTCATTAAAGTTTTTTTTAAAAAGCACAATTCACCCCCCCCTCTTGTGCATTTCCTGCCTGTTACATTTGGTATCAGAGCCAGGTCTTCTCAGATTCATCTGATCCCACGATCAGGAGAAGCAAAGATCTATCATGGCAGGATATGAGAATGTTCTCCCTGAAGGCAGTTCAATCAACAAACCTCCTGGATTCAATGGTGAGCATTATACCTTCTGGAAGATGAAGATGAAGGTTTTCATCAAATCATCAGGTTATGATCTCTGGAGGATAGTTGAAGAAGGAGACATCGTTCCTATGAAAACAGAAAATGGAGTTCAAGTGCCTAAACTCCATCAGGAATTAACGAGTGATGACAAGGATGATCTGGAACTCAATAGCAAGGCAGTCTTGATTCTTCAAAATGCCCTAAGTCAAAAAGAATATTTCAGGGTCTGTCATCTAGAGACAGCAAAAGAAATGTGGGATGCCCTAGCAGTTGCTCATGAAGGGACCAGTGGAGTAAAAACTAGAAGAGTGGAACAACTTATCACTGACTTTCATTTGTTCAAAATGGAAGAAGGGGAACCAATAAGGGACCTGGAAATTAGATTCACTCATCTGATCAACAATCTCACAGCTCTTGGAAGGAGGATCTCTGAGGCAGAACAAGTCTCCAAAATCTTAAAGATTCTAACTCCTGAATGGCAGATGAAGGCTACTGCAATCCAAGAAATGAGAGGAGAATCTATGAGCTCTATCACTTCTCTGTTTGGAAGCCTGGCTGAATATGAAACAACCATCAAGGTTCAAAGAGAACTCTATGGAGATAAAAAGAAAAAGAATCTGGCACTAACTGTCTCTGCAAAGGATGATGAGGATGAGGAAGAAGATGAAGAACTGGACGATGATGAAATGGCCTTTATGGTCAGAAAGTTTAGGAAATTCTTCAGAAATAAAGGAAGATTCCAGAGAGGTGGCTCAAGCAACTTCAGAAAAGATTCACTGAAAAATGTTCCTGTATGCTATGAATGTAAGAAGCCTGGACACTTCAAATCAGAATGTCCAAGCCTCCAAAGATTCAAGGAGAAGGAGAAAAAGAAAGAAAAATTTCAAGGCAAAAAGAAAGCCTATGTTTCGTCTATATGGGGGGACAGCTCTGATGAGGAAGCCAGTGAAGCAGAGGAAGCTGCCAACCTGTGTCTAGTAGCACGAGAAGATTCTTCCAATAATGAGGTATATCCTGATGATCTATCTTTCCAAGAACTTCAAGATGCATATGATGACTTACATATTGAATTTGAAAAATTGGCAAAGGAAGTTTCTGCTTTAAGAAAGAAAAACAAAGTTCTTGAAAAGAAAGCTGATAATTTTGATTGTGAAAAATGTAAACTGAATTCTGAAAAGTTTTCTCAAGAAACTTCTGATTGCAAAAACTGTGAAAACCTTGTGAAAGAAAATGAGAAGATTTCTGGAATTTTAAAGAAATTTACTAAGAGCACAGAAATTCTTGATGTCATGTTAATGAATCAAAAAGCATATAGAGACAAAACTGGTATTGGTTATGATTCATTCTCTAAGAACATGAAAGGAAATAAGTCTGTGTCTAAAGAAAAATCGTACTGGAAATTTTTCAGAAAAGCTTCAGATTATTCATCACCTTTCTCGTTTTGCAATTACTGTAATAGAAAGGGTCATTCTGAATCAACCTGTTACCCCAAGAAACATTGTATGTCTGGACACTATAAATGGGTCCCCAAAGGGACACATCAGCCTAAAGTCTATACAGACCAAAGGCAGCAAGCTAATCCCAAAGGACCCAAGAAAATGTGGGTACCTAAATCTGCTTAGTCTGTGCAGGTTTGTCTCAAAGCATCCAACAAAAATAGCAAGTGGTATATAGATAGTGGATGCTCAAGGCACATGACAGGAGATAAAGAGAAACTAGACAATCTAATCCTGAAGGATGGGGCCAAGGTTAGCTTTGGTGGAAATCAGTCTGGCAAAATTACTGGAAAAGGAGATATTGGTCCAGTTAAAGATATCTATCTTGTGGAAGGTCTCTGCCACAACTTGCTGAGTGTCAGTCAAAGTACTGACAAAGGTAATTGGGTGATTTTTGATTCAAATGAATGCTTCATTGTGGATAAGAAAGAATTGGCTATAGACAAATCAAATATGAAATATAGATTGAAAGCCAACAGGAATGGAAACTTGTATGAAGTAGATTTAAATCATCAACTCTCTGAAAAGTGTTTTATTAGCAATTCTGATAACTGCTGGCTATGGCATAAAAGATTGGCTCATGTTAACATGTCTCATTTAGAAAAGCTAATTAAAAGGGATTTGGTTATTGGGATTCCAAATATGAAAGTTAAATCTGATTTAGTGTGTGAAGCATGCCAAAAGGGGAAACAAACAAAGTCTTCTTTTAAACCTAAGAAGGAAGTCACCACAACTAGACCTTTGGAACTAATCCATATGGACCTAGTTGGACCAGCAAGAGTGAAGAGTCTAGGAGGAAGCCTGTACACCCTTGTGATTGTGGATGACTATTCTAGGTTCACTTGGACTATGTTTCTTTCCTCCAAAAATGAAACCTTTGATGCCTTTTATGTGTTTGCTAAGAAAGTGCAGAATGAAAAAGACAAGAAAATCAGCTCAATCAGGACTGATCATGGAGGAGAGTTCGAGAACCAAGATTTTCTAGAGCTTTGCAAAGAAAATGGAATCAATCATAATTTCTCAGCTCCTAGAACTCCTCAACAGAATGGAGTAGTTGAAAGAAAGAATAGGGTACTCACTGAGATGGCCAGAACAATGCTGAATGGAAAAGAAGTATCTCAGGTATTCTGGGCAGATGCAATGAATACTGCATGTTATATATCAAACAGAGCCTACATTCGGAAAGGAATGGATAAAACTCCATACGAGCTTTACAAAGGAAGAAAGCCAAATGTAAGCCATCTTAAGGTATTTGGTTCAAAATGTTTCATCCACAATAATGGGAAGGTAAATTTAGGTAAATTCGATCCCAAGTCTGACTCTGGAATTTTCATTGGTTATTCTAGTAGAAGTAAGGCTTATAGAGTTTTCAACAAAAGAACTTCTACTGTTGAAGAGTCAGTTCATGTAGTCTTTGATGAAACTGATTCTGAACAGAATATTTCTTTAGAAGATGAATCAGCCTTTCAAAAGAAAGTTAAAAATTCTACTCAGTCATTAACTCCACCAGATGAGTCTCATGAAGAGAGACAAGAAGATGATCCACATGATGCACCAGCTGGACCATCAGCATGGAAACATCACAGGGATCATCCACCTGAGCAAATCATTGGTGAGGTTAATGAAGGAGTTAGAACCAGGCATCAAACTCAAAATGCAATACATTTCTCTGCATTTATTTCTGAAATTGAACCTACTTGCATTGAAGAAGCTTTAGAAGATTGTGATTGGATAACTGCAATGCAAGAAGAACTCAATCAATTTGAAAGAAGTCAAGTTTGGGATTTAGTTCCAAGGCCCTCAAATTATCCTATTATTGGAACTAAATGGGTTTTCAAAAACAAACTTGATGAATATGGGACTGTTGTCAGAAATAAAGCAAGACTTGTGGCTAAAGGATATAACCAAGAAGAAGGTATTGATTATGAGGAGACTTTTGCTCCAGTTGCAAGATTGGAAGCAATAAGACTGTTATTAGCCTTTGCATCCCTCAAAAATTTTAAACTTTATCAAATGGATGTAAAAAGTGCCTTTCTTAATGGTTATATCATGGAAGAAGTATATGTTGAACAACCTCCTGGTTTTGAAATTGCCACTAAACCAGATCATGTTTATAAACTTAAAAAGGCCTTATATGGACTTAAACAGGCACCAAGAGCCTGGTATGAAAGGTTGAGCAATTTTCTGTTAGAAAAAGGTTTTTCAAGAGGAAAAGTTGATACCACTCTATTTATTTTACACAAAAAGAAAAGCATGCTTGTTGTACAAATTTATGTAGATGACATTATTTTTGGTGCTACTGATGGATCTCTCTGTGAGGAATTTTCAAAGATTATGCAGGGAGAATTCGAGATGTCAATGATGGGGGAACTCAACTTCTTTCTAGGTCTTCAGATTAAACAAAGAAAGGATGGAATTTTCATTTCTCAATCAAAGTATGTGAAGGAAATCTTGAAGAAATTTGGAATGGATTTATCAAAGGAAGAAGATACTCCTATGAGCTCCTCAGTGGTGATGGATGCTGATGTAGAAGGGAAGGACTTCAATAAATCAACATATAGAGGTCTAATTGGCTCCCTCTTATACCTAACTGCCAGCAGACCAGATATTCAATTCAGTGTAGGAGTATGTGCCAGATATCAAGCTAATCCTAAAGAAATGCATCACACATGTGTTAAGAGAGTCTTGAGGTATCTGGTGGGAACTCAGGAGCTGGGGCTGTGGTATCCAAAAGGAACTCAGGAATATTTAATGGCTTACTCAGACTCAGATCATGCTGGGTACAAAACTGATAGAAAGAGTACCAGTGGTCAATGTGCATATCTTGGGGGATCCTTAGTCTCTTGGGCAAGCAAGAAACAAACATGTGTTTCTCTATCCTCTACTGAAGCTGAGTATATTGCTGTTGCAACCTGTTGTACTCAAGTTCTATGGCTCAAGCATCAATTGAGGGATCTAGGTATGGAGTTCCCAGAAGCTCCAATCCTCTGTGACAATACAAGCACTATTAGTCTAGCCAAAAATCCTGTACATCACACAAGAACAAAGCACATTGATGTAAGGCATCATTTCATCAGAGATCATGTGCAAAAGAAGGATGTCAGAGTGGAATTTATCTCAACACACTTGCAGCTGGCTGACATTTTCACCAAACCTCTAGCAACTGAGCCATTTATGTTTATCAGAAGAGAATTGGGAATGGTAAATCCCAATGAATTGTAAGTTATTTTAGTTATCAAAATTATTTCAATCTAAGGATGTTTTGATGATATTACACTAACTTAGGCATCGGAGTGTCAGATCAAAATTTATGCAGGACTTAGAGGCTCAGAATAGAAAATCCATCGCCTAATCGATCAGGTAAGCCTGATCGATCACAGGACACTCCCTGTAATCGATTAAGCATCGATTAGGCTAAAATGAAGCATCGATTAGGGAAAGGCGCATAATCGATCAGAACTGTCTGATCGATCACAAGGAAGGATTAATCGATTGGGCATCGATTACTCAGCGTGGACCTATCGATCACAACAACCCCTAATCGATTGGGCGCATCTCATCAATCAGAGACAACACTCTGTAATCGATTACGCGACATCTGTAATCGATTAGGCGTCAACGGTAACATTTGTAACGTACACTTTATCTGACAGTTACTTACTTTTCTAAGCTCACCCACTCTTATATACTTGACATATGTCACTGTAGCATCATTTCGCACTTTATTGCATTTTGTTTCTTCTTCATCTCCTCATCCTTCATCAAATCTTAACGTTCGAATCATCAAATCTCTCTGTAACCATCGTAACTGTACCCACTACTCGAATCATCATCAGCCATAACTCTCCCTCACCAGTTACAACCCTTCGAATCACCAATCATAATCCTTGAGCCCTCTTCATAAACTCTTCCCATGGCACCCAAAATGCGTATTCCAAAGAACATCAGAGCCCAAGTCGTTTCTGATACAATACCATTACCTGAAGGAGATCCTGCCTTGACCTATAGACCTTCATCACCCCCTTCAAATCCACCACCCTCCACCTCTCAACCAACCTCTCAAATGGCCAAAACTCGTGGTACTTCACCCAAGTCTCCAGCCAAAAGCCCTTCCACAGTCAGAGTCAGAGAACTCATTTCTGGTGACACAATGGTTCCCATCGACTCCTCCTATGCCCAAGGTCCTATTGAAGATGCCTCAGAGGATATTCAGAAAAGGTCCATACAGCAAAGATGTGGGTTTGTGGATATTGAGTATCTTGACAAAAATGGCTATCCTGTCAAAGAATGGCTGCAACCTTATGCGATATGGCTGGGTATTAAAAATCATTATAATGAGCGAGTCATAAAGGCCTTCTACTCAAACTTGAAGATTTCTGTTACGGAAGCAGAAGGCAAAACCTCAGATATCAAGATTTCTTCTCAAGTCAGGGGTAAGAAGTTTTCTTTCACTTGGAAGGATTTGAACAAGTGGCTTCACATGGATGGGATTAATATGGCAGAGTACAACACATGGCAAACAAGGGAAAAGTTTTCTGATGAGCAACTCAGGCAGATTTATCAACCTACAAGTCCTATTGAGGGAAATCTCAAGCCTGTCCAATTACCTCCTGCCTACAGAGTTCTGCATTATGCTTACTCCAGGTGTATGGTCAACAAGGCTGGCAACTTCACACTTATCCTGGATATAGACAATCCTCTCTTGCCCATGCTGATCCACAAAATTCCCATCAACCCTGGACAAGTCATCTGTGAGGAATTCTTGAGGTTCCAGAAGACAAAGTCTGTTAAGACTCCTCTGCCTTTTGCATCTCTTATTTCATTTATTCTGTGCAACAATCAAATTTTTTGGTTGGAAGACGAGCACAAC
This sequence comes from Mimosa bimucronata, assembly GCA_037074515.1. NCBI lineage: Eukaryota > Viridiplantae > Streptophyta > Magnoliopsida > Fabales > Fabaceae > Mimosa > Mimosa bimucronata. The sequence continues at coordinate 22,503,015 of CM073445.1, read as the reverse complement.
AAGCAGCCTCCCAAGTGTGATCTGACCACTCTCAAGAAGATGGGGTTGCAACCTTTTGGGCAGAGTTCCATCCCCTCTAAGCCTCTACCAGATATTGAAATTGAAGAGGAACCCCCTACAGAAGAAGGACTTGAACCAGGAGAAATCCCTGGCCATCATCCTAATCAAGAGCCTCTGATTCAGGAAGAAGCAGCACCCGCTTCTCCTGCCAACTTTATTGATCAAGTGGTGGAAAAGGTCTCTGCCAGAATAGTAGAAGAAATGGCCCTCGAGCATCAAGCCATGGAGGACAGATTATTGCACAGATTGGTGGCAGCTCTCAATGATTCAGTTGTCAAGTCTGTGAAGGAAAGCACCATGACCATCTTCAATGGGTATGATGCTGTGGTAAACATGCACAAGTTTTTACACAACAGACTTGCTGGACTGGAAGAGATTCTCAGGGAAAAGTATCAAGCCAATATTCCTGGCCCTCCTCTGTCACCCTTTGATGGTTATGCACCACATCAGGTATCACCCATTCATTACTCACCTTCACAATCTCATCCCTCTTCTCCACATCTCCACACTCAACCCTCTCCAAAAACCACTCCTCCTCCTTCCAAACCTTCCTCACCCTCACAGAAACCCTCCTCCAGTTCCTCAGATCATCCAGACTTCCCACCTTCTCCTATCCACATATTGACCCCTGCCTCTCATCCCACACCCTCTCAACCACACTCTCCTTCCCCTAAACCAGAAATAGCCAAAACTTATACCAGAAAAGGCAAAGCTCCTTCACTAGAAACCCCCCCTCCTTTTGATGATGCCAAAAAGGGGGAGAAGATATTCAGTGTGCCAACCCCTGGGGAAAGCAGCCAGGTTCAAGAAACGGCTGTGGAAGCTGCCTCCATCCTCTCAGCTATAGCTTCTGAGATCCCTCAGATGTCTCAAGTTCCTGAGGATGTACCCATGAGTCAGACACTCGAGGAAATTCATGAGCTTGCAGAAGCCATTAAGCTAAGCATGGCAGAAGAAGAGGTTGTGGTAGAAGAAGCCACAGAGTCTGAAAATGAGGCCACTGTCAATATCCCTCCAGAAAATGCTGAAAATGTGATAGAAGAAAATCTGGGAATGGCCATGGTTTTGTATGAAGGGGAACCTAAACCCATTGACATTGATTTGGTGCCTCATTATCTTCATAAGGCAGATGTACTGCACCAGCAAGTGGAGGAATTAGAACAAACCTTGGCTGCAAGTCAGAAAGAAAGAGAAGTCAGAGATACAGCTAGGGATTTGAGTCAGAAAAATCAAGAGAAAGAATCCCCTCAGCCTCTATTTCCAAAATGGGGAGTCAGAAGGACCTACACATATGGGGATCCAGTCAAGCCTGCTCAGAAGGACCCCATTCAGACTACTTCAGAATTTTTGAAGTCTGACAAGGAGGAAGAAGGCCCAGAGGCTCAGTCAAAACCTAAAAAGCAAAGGATCAAAATGACTGCCTCTAAGCCTGCACCTAGGGTTGCTCCTGCAACAAGAAAGAGCACCAGAGCAACCAAAGGAATTGTTATTGAAGAACCTAAGGTTGTCTCCAAGCCTGCAGCTAAGAGAAAGGCAGCACCAAAAGGGAAGGGAAAGGCAGCAAAGCCTCCTCAGAAGAAACAAAAGAGACCATCCAGATTGGATGTGCTTCTGTCCTTAGTGCCTCCTCCTCCTCCCAAGAAGAAGAAGGCTCCTGCCAAGAAGAAGAAGGAAGAAGTCGTTTTGGAATCTGAGCCTTCCTATGATTCTGGTCGAATTAGCAGTGAATCAGGGGACTATGATCTTGACACATCAAACTGGAAGGATGACACTGACTCTGACTAATCCATACTCCCTGCAACACCAAAAACCCCTTTCACATGCATCATTCATATTTTGCTCATTTTATATTTTTTTATATATTTAGTTCCATGCGTAAAGACAATGCCAGTATCCTTGTCATATCTGAATTATTGTTTCATATATATATATATCAGTTGTCTGCTTGTTGATCTCTATATGTATTCTGTTATTGCAATTATTTCTAATGTTTTGTCATCATCAAAAAGGGGGAGAATGTTAGAATAATAGGTTTTGATGATAACCAAACATATCTTAGGCATAAGGTAAGTGAGTGATAAATGTTTGGAATGATATGTCTTAGGTATGCATAGATAGCCCTTTTGATCAGAGATAGATTCCAAGTCAAGTCATTTTGTCTAATCGATTAGAGTTCAGTCTAAGTTGTCGCCTAATCGATTAGAGACCCCTGTAATCGATGAGAGATCTTAGCCTTTCGATTAGGAGAAATTGATGTAATCGATTAGGCTCGCCTGATCGATTAGAGGACCATTGCCTAATCGATCAGAGTCCTATAATCGATTATAGATAAATTGCCTAATCGATCAGAGTCTTATAATCGATCAGAGAAGTTGGTATGTGTAATCGATCAGAACCATGTAATCGATTAGAAGAGTTGTGAGTGATCTGAATATAATCGATCAGAGGTAAGTAATCGATTAGAGGAAGTTTAAGTGTAATCGATTAGTCTTGCTTAATCGATCAGGCGTCCCTGTAATCGATTAGGCTCATGAATTTCTAATCTATTGTTGAGTGATGCAGGTCCTAATCTATACATAATCGATATGTAATCGATCAGCCACCAAGTCCTGTAATCGATCAGAGGCTGTAATCTGAGTGGCGATGGGAATAATTCAAAATCAATGGCTAAAGCTATTTTAGGCTTTCCAAGTACAGAGTGCTCAGACCTACTTAAGGAAGTTTACGTTAGACACAAAATCTGAGCAATATAGCCGTTGGAACTCACCTACTTCCTCCAGCGATAGACAAAGAAAGATGAACAAAAAGCAAAGGAAGTACAATGGAGTAAATGCAACACAGGCTACATTCTCAACACTCCTCATCCGATTAAGATCTCTCTCTCTGAACAACTCTCAACGGTCATATTTATTACACAAGCTTCAGAGTGAAGAGTATAAAAGCATTGAGAAGCAGTTGGTTGAATTAATTGATTACTTCATTAAAAGATCTTGTATCTACTGCATTCAATTCTCTCAACAATCACTGTTCTCAAATTCTTAAGTGTGTAACACAATCCGTTCAATTGAGTGAACAATTTCTCTACACTTGTATTTATTATCTGAGTAAGGATTACTCTTAAGATAGTGGGATCTTAAGAGTAGGGTGTAATCTTACAAAGTGTAAGGGGGAGTGATTAGTAAGGAGGTGAGCTCTTGCTGTCACTTGTAAAGGCTGTCAAGAGCCCGTTTAAATCTTGAAAAGCTAGTGGAACCCAACTACCAAGTTGGAGAACTGGACGTAGGCCAAAAGTTGGGCTGAACCAGTATAAACTGTATTGTTCATTAAAGTTTTTTTTAAAAAGCACAATTCACCCCCCCCCTCTTGTGCATTTCCTGCCTATTACAGAAAGAGGTCTAAGGATCAAGCGAGTGGCTCCTAAAAAGCCAAAGGGTAATGTATCTGAGAAGCCAGCTCCTCCTCCTAAGCTATCAAAAGAAGAAAAGAAGGCTATTGCAGAAGCCATGAGAAAAGAGAAGAAGGAGGCTGTTGAGGCTAAGAAAAGGGCAGAAAAAGAGGCTGCTGAGGCAAAAAGAAAAGCAGAGAAAAAGGTTGTAGAAAGAAGAAAGAAATTGAAAAAGGAAATTGCTGAAGGAAAGAAAGCATGGGTATACAAAAGAAGGTTTCACAAGTCAAAGGCCAAGTCTAAGGGCGCTTCCAAAGATGTCTCACTTGTTGAACCTTCTCAGAACAAAGATGTCCCTGCTGCTAAACCTATTTAGAGCAATGATCAAGACAGATTCTTCTACTCTGATTCCTTTATCTCTGATGGACTTGATGAAGAATACATCACCTCACCCTCAGGAGCAAAATTCAACAATGAAAAACCCCTAGTCTTTAAGAACCATTCTGCATACATTTCATACATGACTAGTCCTGAAAAATTTGATCCTGAAAAGATGTGATTATTTTGCAAAGTCAATACAATGCATATGTTTGTCTTAATTTATGCTCTGCACATGCTTTATCGTTTATATTCCTTTTACTTATGTTTTGTCATCATCAAAAAGGGGGAGAATGTTAGAATCTTAAGTTTTGATGAGGACTGGACCCATAGATAACATAAGTAAAATGAACAATGAGCATAAAACTTAGTCTAGAATAAATTGAGGCAAGAATCGTGATAAATGACTAAATTAAAGAGTGTAGGTTATCTTAACATTGAGCAAGTAAAATCCTATAGATAACAGATGCACTACCGCTAAGATAGAATCTATCGCTAACAAATGGAAGGCTTAGTATAACAATAGCTAATGAAGACTTAGCAAAAATCTGAGGAAAGATCAATAAGATCTCTATCGCTAAGCTCTGTCACTGTCGCTAAGGCCCCATAGATAACATGGAAAACAAAATGGGAAAATGTTAGAACAGCTAGCAGTAATGAAGCTAAGTTAGCTAGCGATAACATGATTAGCTATCGATAACAAAACACCTTGAAATATCTTAGACATTCAGATAGCTAATAAGATAACTAGCAATAACATAGTCACTAGCGATAACATGATTAGCTATCGATAGCGAAACTCTTGTTAAAATAACTTGGATAATCAGATAGCTAAAACATTATCTCTGAACCTTGAGCTAATGAAATACTCTATCGATATCACCTACTGTGCTTCATATGAATACTTGTTCAGCTAACGACTAAGTGCAGGATTTACACTATTAAGCTAGCGATAGCAAAGAGTGCTAGCGCTACTGAAAAAGCTGCTATGCAAGTACAATGTTACAGATAGTTGTTACACACAGTCTCTATCTCTCTTAGCTCATCCTCTGTAAGATTAAATGAAGCAAGAGAAGAAAGTTGAAAAAGATGAAGAACAGCATTAATTGCCAACGGCTATGAGCCTCCAATGACTATTTTCAAACGGCCTCCTGAAGCTGAAAGAAGAGGCAAAGCTGTGAAGAGCTATAAAAGAAAAGACCTAATCATTTATGATACGATGATGAACAAGTGACTCACACACACTCAGAGATGAACTAGCTTTTATTATTCCCATCTACTCTCTGCTCACAAAAGCTCAAAAGTATTTATTACTCTTAGTGAGATTCTTTCTGTACTTAAGTGTTTATCAAAATATGTTTATTGGGTGAACTCATTATTTGAAATCCTCTACCGTTTGAGGTTGTTCTAAAGTTTTGGGACTTTAGAACAGGGTTGTTTCCTTACAGTTTGTAAGGGGGAGCGTTTAGAGGGAAATCTAAAGCTCGGTTGTAAAGGTTGGCAGGTGAACCCGTGATTGTAAAACCTGTGGTATAGTGGAACCCAACGAGGTGTTGGAGAACTGGACGTAGGCACTGTGTTGGCCGAACCAGTATAAAGATTTGTGTTTATATTGTTAAAGTTTATTCAATTTTCAAAGCACAATTCACCCCCTCTTGTGCATTTTTGCCATTCACTGATGAAGTTTGGCTTAAGAGTCTTATTGCCAATTTTTTAACATTAGGAGCAATATCCCCAAATATCTTTCACCATTCATCTGTCACATTGAACACCAAAGGTGAAGATAAATAAAAGCAAGTGAAGGGAAAAAGGAAATATTAAACTTAAATGTAAATTACAATACTTTACGAGGTCGTAATGTTTTTAGACAAGCAAGAGCCATTGGACGAGCAAAGCTGTCAACTTTTTTTTTTTTGCCAGCACAAAGCTGTCAACTTATTATTGGAATTTTAGGCTTTCTTCAACAAACTTTGTTTTATTGGAAGTTATTGTCTTCTCTAAAACAAAAAAAAACCTGCCAAAACTGCTTTTTTTTTCTAGAAGTGCTCCTTGTCATAGAAGAATATAGGATTGAAGAAATATGTTGTTGCATGAAGCTATTGGCAAAGTTGATTATCCTACATTTCCTTGATATTCCTTGTATAAGGCTTATAAGAATTTTTTTGTTCATGAAAAGTATTCTTTATGGCTCTTTTTTCCCTACACATGCCATCATATACATATCCAAATGAAGGCCTCTCATCAGCGTCAATAGTTCTTAACAATCGAATTAATAGTGAAACAATTTGTACCAAAACTTTACAATCCCTCCAAAATTTATTGTCCAAAACAATTTGTGTCTCATCCTTTGCCTTTTGAGATTTTGAATATCTATATTCTATAAACATCTTGCTAGTGATCAAAGCTTGCAAATCATGTTTATGCTCATAAAATGCTTTTCAATGCAAGAAAAGTAGTAGCAAATCTTGGTAGCCCCTGTGAATAATTTCTATCCAACCTTCCCTTTTTCTTAACCAAACTAGCAAATATGCATGATTTTAAATAAACTTTGTAACCATAGTTACACGCGATGCTAAGCTAGTCATAATTTCTAAATCTCGAATATCTTTTAAAATCAAATTCATACAATGTGCAGCACAAGGGAGTGAAAAATGGAAGGATATTTATCACTTAATAACCTCTTAGAGGCTTTATAATTAGCTACACTATGAGTTACCAAGTAAACAACATTATTTACACCAACAAATTCTACATTTCTGTGAAATTTCAGTCGGTGTGTTAAACTTCATTTTCGTTATAGTTTCTTGTTTCTTTTTTTTCTGTGTTTTCGTAGGGGACCTGTATATTGGTAGTATTGGATGATGACAAAGTTATAGATCTTTTTGGTGGTTTGTTCTTGGAGGACCGTTGCTATAGGATGAGAAATTTTTCTGTAATGAGGGATGGTAATGGGGTTTATAACCGATTCCACTTGAGATTGCGCATGTATGCTATAGTGGAGAGGTCATGGGAGATTTTGCCAAAGCACTCTTTGATCTAATAACTGTGATAGATTTCGCTCAAGGATTGCCTGATGAACTGGGTATTATTGGTATGTATTCATTTCCTCTGTTATTATTCATGCCGGCATTGGCCATGTGTGATAAATTTTTTTGTGTTTGTTTTTGTGAGATATTTGTGGGACTCTAAGGACGCTTTACGGGACTGGGCTGGGAGATGGACGCATACTTGGCAGGATGGTGTTCATTGTGTTGGAGGAGAATGAACTTTCCTCAGTCTAGTGGGTTCAATAGCTTTTTTTATTACCTTTGGTTATTTGTTGAATGGGTTGTGTATGTACAGTTATTTTATGTGAAGATGTCATTTGTTCAGGGGTAATAGGGCTCTTACATGCTGCCTTCATAGTTCCTGGTTGGAACCAACCCTCATCGCCTATGTGGCATGCTCTGAACTAAAGGGTGTTCTTGTGGTTACCCAGTATGCCATGCCCATTTTTAGTATGATGGAGGTAGATAGTTTCATGGTTTTTATTGTTTTCTCTTTTTGACTAGAACATTTGCTTCATTTGTTTTTTTTATTATTTGTAGACCTTCCCACCATAATGTCATATTGTGATGCTACTAGGGGGTTTTTTATCCTCAATTCCTAGTGGTCCAACATTGCAGGGAGAAAATACTTGGCGAGTGTTATCTACCAGCTGCACTAGTGACAATGCCAGAGTCTCCTGAATGATGGATGAAACCTTGTGTTGTTTTTTATGTCGTCAAATGTGTAGTTTATTTTTGTTTCTGTATTATATTATTCCTGAAACTCTTATGTTCCACTTTCCATACTGACCTTTAAATATTTTACTACCAACTATCCCAAAACTTTGTGTGCTTTTATTTTGATTTTGTTCATAGCCATGGCTTATTTCTCCTTCCATTTCAATCCATCGCATATGTATCTGCATTCACGTATGAGAAGGGAAGTGAGACTTGATTTTGGCCCATGGAAAATAATTTTGGTATAGTACAGTCGTATGGTCTTATTTATTCAGCGGCAACGCAATTTGTGTGTGGAGGTGCAGCATGTAAATTTATGTGTACTTTTAGTTATAATAATTTTAAATCTATACATAAAGATATAATGGATTTAATTTTGTAGAATTTTCGTGGTAAATACTATATTTAAATAAGGGCGTTTATTTGTTTAATCCCGCTTTTTCCCTTTATATTTAGTTGACACTTGTCTATTGCATAAAGTGTTAAGTTGAGTATCCAATTTTTATGATTTATTCCCACTACTATTTTTACTTATCTCCTCACTTGAATGTCCATGTTTTTAGCCAACAATAGGCAATAGCTTCATTTGCATGAGTCACGAAGTTTAGTCTTGCTACAAGACACCTCTTTACTCTTTAGTCTTCACTCTTCTGATATACTTGCTTTAACACGCCGCCATCATAATTCAGAAGCCCACCTTTTAGCTATCTTTGTTTCTTTACATGCTCTTTATTGCAGACTGGGTTCCACTTATATGGGGAAAATAAATAAAAATGTTTAACTCTTTAAAAGCTTTCAAAGCTTATTGTTAGTGTTGATAAACATTCTATTTTACCTTTAATGTGAATTTAATTTCCTGATCGTGGTAGTTACACATTTATTTTTTGTTGACACCTAGCCTCCCTATTTTGACAACTCCAGCCTAATATATTCCTGTTCAACGTTAAAAAAGATAGCATTTAATATATTTTAATAAAAAAAGCATATTACAGATACCAAAATATAAAAAAGCAGTTAAGAAACGGACTGCTAACTGAACATGGTGTTGCAATTTTGGGTACATATCAAGGGCATTTAGGTAACATCACCCTAACATAACCTAATCACTTTGCCACTTTCCCTTCATCAACAATCGCAGCTTACACTTCCTTCAATCATCAACGAACCCTAGCTTAGCTCTAAGATCTGACGCAGACGATAGGCCATAACACCGGTCTTGAAAGCCTATCTCTTCCACGTTCATTTCTACATCATTGCTTTTGTAGTCCCCTAAATCGATGCTCAGACTGGAACGCCTTGGTTCCTCCACATTAGTGCTGGTGAAAGCTTCCGACATGGATAGTGTAATCCTGAGGAGGCATCCACTTCTAGGTAAAATTTCACATAAGTTTTGTTCCACATGTCGTTGATTACTAAGGGGGCATGGTGGTTGTCTGGGTATTTCACTAATACATGTGGTGTGTTTGCTGAAATCACTGACATGTAGACATGGTCAAAAGTAGGTTGGTTATATATCTCCCAATGATGATTAGTAAATGCCTCTACTTTGAACATGTAGTAGAAGTACTGCAACAGGTCGTACTTAACTTGCATCCACCTTAGAGAGCCCACACGAGTCGATGCTCCCTCTGACACATAAATTTCTGGCCTGATCCTCTGATACATAGCCTCAGTGACTTGGTACACATTACAATAACCAGTGTACAGGAAATACCTCTGAACTTCAATCTCTAAGATATATGATTCTGATATGTTCAAAGCTCCACACCTTATACTGAGTACATCCAACCCTCTATTCTTTCATTCATCTATCAAACTTCTGAAGTCTTCTTCTGAATATTGGACCAGTTCACTCACTATATACTCCATCTAGATGCACAACTTTGGTGGCACCTAAGTTTGCTTTCTCACTTGAGTTTCTGTTTGGGTTGGATTCAATTTATAATCACCTCAATGGTAATTGTTAATTCTATTCCCGCCAACCCATCATACCAGTTTTAATGGTTATTTCATTTTGATGCAATTTCATATGTTGAATCCGAGCTTAAGTGTATTATAAATTAATAGAGTTTTTGATTTCTTATATTTTCCCACAGTGGCCATCCGTAGGTCATCATGAGCCTTGGCCTGTCTTATGTAGGTTTTAGGTGACAAATAGGCTCATCTACTGTTGTTTCATGTCCCTCACTTGGTTTGAAGTTCTTGGGCTCCAAGTTTCAATTTCCAGGGCATTTTATTAGTATTTATTTATCCGTTATTTGTTGAATTAATAAGTACCTATATATAATTATTTTTTCACCTGACATTGTTGTGGTTTTGTCTTGTTATGTCATAGAGGCCACTGTACTTTTGTTTAGTTTCTTGAGTCTTATGTGAGGTTCTTGGGCTCTAAGTTATGTTTTTCATATCATTTTATATAAGTATTTGTGGTTTTTATATTTGTCAGGATGACCCTAACTTGGTTATTTAATTTTTGAAATTGTTCAAATAATAAATACCCAAATATAGCCCTTTTTTCCCCTAACATTGTAGTTGTTTTGTTCCATTATGGAAAACCTTGTAAGGCACCGTGCCATTTCACCCTTGTTCCATGTATTCCTAATATGCCCATCTCAATCGATTCGGTCCTCTTGCAACTACATCGTTCATGGCCAACAAAAACTTCCATTGTTTTTTTGAATGCCAATTTTAAAATTAATACCATTTATTATCCATAGCGTCATATTTTGCTCATTCTATTTGTTTATTGCCTTGCATAAATCTTGGGGTTATAATTGCCTACATCCTTTTTTTGATTGCCACTTGTAATATTAATACCATTTATTCATTCTATTTTTTTATTATTGGTATTTAATGTGTTCTCCCTTTACATTTATCCACCATGAGTTATGCTTTTCCCAAGGTGGGATTACCAAGTAAGTCATAGTATCATCACATTTGATGATGTGTTTATTGTTATGTTGTTGGAATAAAATCTGGCTGGTCTAACTAATTTTATTGGCGTCATCTTTATGAATGAGCTCCATGTGTTTATGTACTTGTTGTTTGGTCTTGTAAGTAATGTGGATTTGGTCTACATGTAAGGCGTTTTTGTATTCCTCAAATGATGCACCTTCAGTTTTGTCCTTCTGGCCGCTTTACTTGATCATCAAGAAGGTGTTCACATACTCACAGACAAGAATGAAAAACCCGAACCGGACCGGCCGGTTCAACCGTGAACCGGCCACTGGTCCGGTCCGAGTCAGGCGAAAAAAACGGGATGGAGGTCAAACCGGTCAGCCCGGCGGTTGAACCGTCCAACCCGGGGGGTTCAACCGTCAACCCGGTGGTTGAACTGGGTTGGCCCTTTTAAAAAAAAAATAATAAAAAAAATATTATATTATAATTCACCTAATTACTAATTTTCACTTAACTCAATTTTAGAAATTAGGAAACTATAATACTTTAAATGCTATTTTACTTGCATATACTTAATATTTAATTGTTGTTGCTCTTAATATTTGTATTTTAGTCTGTGGATTGTAGAATAATATTTATTTTTACGTGTAATCAACTAATATTTTCTCTTTTTCCCTCTATAGAAACATTAAAATATTCATATTTGATGAATCATGCATACCTATATACATTTACATTTTGATATTAGTGATTATTAATGTTAATATCAATAAAATTTTATTATTTTAATATAACCAGTTTGACCCAGTCCGACCCCGATCCGACCATTGACCCTTGAACCAGTGCCTCACCCGGTTTGATGCCCGGTCCCGTTTTTTGAACCTTGCTCACAGATGACTGTAGCACTTATTTTTTTATATGTTTATGTCATGTCAGATTTGCATTTTTTTAATAACATACACTCACTCTTGTGTGTTGATTATTCCTTGTGGCTTCCATGTATGTCTTTCTTCACAGTTTACTTGATCATCAAGAATGTGATGCCATATTCACATCTCAATGTAAACATTATTTTATAATATGTTTTTGTCATGTCAAGTTGATAATTTTTTTGGCACGTACCCTCATTCTTTTGTGTTGAGCATTTCATGTGCCCTCACTTTCCCTGTTTCATTTATCAAGTTCTTTTTTAGTGATGCTGAATGTTCCATTTACTATTGGTTGCCACAATGTATTTTTGTTTCTATCCAAATAACTTTGTGGCCATTGTAGAGTAATCCAGGGCACTCCATTATCTCAAGGTAATGTACTCGCTATGTTATGGAGGGAATCTCAAATTTTAATTTTACATTTCCCCTTATTGCTCTCCTTTCATGATCATATTACATGTATAAGCTATTTACTAAAAATCAAGCAATTGGTTACATAATCATGTCTGATTGTATTAATTATTGTATGCATTTTTTTTCTCAAATACTCATCCCAGCCTTCAGGAGGCGGTTCATCCATAACCAGAACAAATTACATATTTCTGAGATTGTTCACCAATTAATTGTATGTTTCATCTTACTCCTTGGTTGGTCCTTTATGGCGTCATCTAATGTCCTTTCAATTTGTTTTTTACTCTATGGTGAATCCTTTGTGATCAATTGTGAAGTTTCTAAGCTGGAAACAAGATATGGTTGGTTATACGATAGATGCTCCAAGTGTTCCACTAAACCTAAGCTTGAAGGTTCAACATTGTTCTATGCTGGCTGTAAAAAAAACCAGACACCATTGAGCCAAAGTAATTGTTTATCGCTTTTCAATTTTACACCAATGTATTCAATTTGTACATTATCCTTACCATGCCACTGTTATTGACCTCAGGTTGAAGCTACACTATATTGTTAAAGATGAGTCAGGTTCGATCTCAGTCATTTTCTGGGATAAGCTTGCGGGCCAGTTGATTGGCAAGACTGCGAATGAGATGAAACTCAAACTTATACGAGTTTATTAATGATCTTACATATTAAGTTTATTTTTATCTTTGTTGTTTTTTCTTATTAAATATTTCATATATTGCACAGGAAGAACATGCCTATGATTTTCCAGATGAGCTAGACTAGCCAATAGGGAAAAAATGCTAATTAAACTGAAGATAAACGAGTATAACAAGAAACATCAAGTTCAAGTATTAGCGTTAGTCACTATAATATTTGTGAAGACCTATTCGACCAGTTTAATAACGCATCAATAGAGGTGTATTAGATGTTTCATCACAGTGTCATCATAATATGTCACATTATTTAGCTATTACTTCTACCCGTGTCATTAATACGTCCTACACATGTGATTGCAGGTTTCAGATGCTTGCAAGGTTGAAGATAAGGTTATGACTATCGTAAATTACATATGTATGGAATTATATTTTTTAATTGAGAGTAATTCTCATTGTTTGTGTGTTTGCTAGGAAAATATAACGCCCATTGATTCTGTTCAGTCACAGACTATAAAGGACATTGAGGTTGTTGTGGACTTGTCCAATTCTACTCTTGCATATATCAAAGACAAGGAAAAAGTCAAAGTCATGGACCTTACTCAGGATGTCACTCCAGCTATTGTGAAGGGAAAGAGAAGGACCTATGCTAGATAGCTGGCGGTAGGGATGATCAAAATAATTCTGTTGAACTTGCTGTCAAGCCCACCACTGATGAGAGGCTTTTGAAATTCATAAAGCAAGAGAAATAATTACATGGGTTTTTCACTTGATATACAAACATTTTGGTGGATATCTTATTTGCCTATTGTCTGATTAATCTGTCCATTTCTATAGCAACTACTTTTGGGTTGTTTGCTTTGTTGGGCTTGATGCAATTTAAAATTTGCAAGTATGTTTTCTTAATTATGTTTTAGCCATTGGCTTTGGTTCATTCAACCTATCTTGATTATGTATTGGTAATTTCATCCTTTCACTGCTTTAATTATGTTGTTTTATATATGGTTCATATGATTGTATCTGTATTTGTTGCTTATATAATGAAGTTATATCTTTTATGTTGTTATTTGAGGTCCATTGTCAAATTCTATTTAATAGCCTTGTATGTTGTTTCATTTATCGAACTGGAATCAAATGTGGAGGAGACCCAATTTTCATACCACCTCCGTACAGTTTGTGATGATGCCACATTGTTTGTTGTTAAAATTGAAATTAAATTCACAATTATAGTAACCCAAATGAGATAACCTGTATGAGCTTAAATATTTATTTTATGGGCTGAAAAAAGCATGGTTGGTCAATTTTTAATGTTTAACCCATCAGAACATATAATTTGAATCAGGGCTTGACAAAAACTTTGAGATGTTTGGGCCAAAATGGGGTGAACATTTCTATTTCACCTCCCGTCTGCTTCATAATTCTTATATCTTGTCTTAATATATAAAACAACATAGTTTGCACCTATGATATCCAAAGCAAATGAATTTTGTATTAATATTACTTTACCTATATTAGTTTGATATATCTAGCTTTCATAAAAACGTGGAACGTTGCAGGACAAGGTTCCATTTAATTTTCCCAAAATGGGTCCCTGCTAAATGTTTTTATTTTAATTTTAAGGAAGGAAAAAAGCAGTGTAATGCTTTGAACCCATTGTTTTAACATTTATGTTCATATCCTATCCTAAATATTCAGAACTTAGTTGCTGACCAATAATCAGTATCTAGTACACATTTCGCACACAGTTTTTATATTCATTTTTTTTGGCCGAATCCATTTTTGTATTCATTTTTCCATCATTGCTTTTTTGTGCTTGCAAATTAAATCCCTCATTATTAAGTCAAAGTAATTCACATTCTGAAAGTCATTACAACTTGTGATCAACCTTTATAGACATAAATATACAATATATTAAGTCATTCCTTTTTTTGGATAGTTAAAAAATACTTTACGCCATTTTTGACATCAATGTTTTGTTATACATACATTCTCTCCCCTCCGTTTATTAATTACTTCCTCCAGTCTTAAATATAAGATCATTTTGTCTTTTTTTTGTTAATATTAAAGAAGCCAGAAAAACCACTTAATTTAAATATATATATATATATTACATGTAATTTGATTATAGGGAAGTTATAAGTATGGTAAATTAGTTTTGAAAAAAGAAGATAAGTATAAACATTTTAAAGTGATTAATTTTTAATTTTTCAAAAAAGGTTAAGGTGATCTTATAATTATGACCGAATTGAGTAGTATACAAGGTTCCTCAAGCAAATGATGCCTTCACTAATTTCTAATTTTCATTTTGACATTAAACATTTTTTTGGCAACAACTTTGCCATATGATCTGTTACATTTAGTGACCAATCATGTACATTCACTATCACACATAATTAACATGATTTTTTATGGAGTATCAAATAAGTAGTGGGCGTTCCTTTTTTTTTTCCAACAAATTTAGCCATACCTGTGGTTTCCAAGTAATGTTAATACAAGAACAACATATTAAAATCTTTTTTTTTTCAGCCTTTACATGTTAAACTATTAATATTAATTGCAAACGTCGCTTTCCACTACAATTCTCTTCAACTTGACTTTCAAGTAATGAAGTACACTTCCTCATATGAATCTACAGTTTCTTTGTTTTCCTTCCTAACCTGCTATTAGTGAACAGCTGTCCAGTTCACGGTTTTTGCTTCTCCATTATCTCATATTCCCATTGCATCCATTTTGTCGTTGACTTGTCAATTCCTAGATACTCCTTCATAGATAACCAGCGATATTTTTTCCCTTTCTACTCATCTTATTCAACTTATTTGAATGCAACATGTCTCAAACTCCTTTGGATCCAACTACATGTCCCGATAAATGTTCTGCTCAACATAAACCTCCCTCAAGTTTCTTTCCATCTTCATCTGATTTGACTGATGCAACGCAATAATCCTACTCACAAACTCCAATGGTTGTTCTTATTTTGTTAATTCGTGTTTTATTTTTAATTATGAACTTATACAATACATTTATGTTGCTTCTGCCAATAGCGTATGTACCTGTTGGATCTCATTCACCTGTCATGGCATCTAATACTCAACAATTTTCCGTGCCAACGAGTTCAAATAAGAAACACAAACAGAGAAGCGAAAGGAGAATTCTAGCTCTCGAAGATATAACTAATGTGGCCTCATCCTTAGAATCCACATTTAATGATGGTTTTTTCCTTTATTCACTTTGCTATTTTGTTGTCATATCAAAATTAACTGTGATCATTCTGTGATCTTAAATCACATCCCTATCTCCTTATTTGACATAGATGCTACATTTATTGATTTTTTATGGGTATGATGTGTTGTACATTTGGAAATAAGTCTTTGTCTAATTCATATTCTTAGTGGATGGGACCTTTCATTCAACGCCAATTAAAAGTGCACGGTTTTAAGGGCTAGAAAACCTTCAACCTGCCCCAAAAAAACGCACAAGGGAAAAAAATACAACAATCTGAATATCCGGGTTAGCATCAAAACTAAATCAAAATTTATGTTTGCAATCATTTTTAATGTTATATTTACGTGTCCAAAATGAATGCCTCGTCTTATATACTTAATGTTGATTCAAATGATAAGATTACTTCCTTATTTTAGTTTACAATTTTGGTTCTATCAACACATCAGAGCATTGTGACCAGTCATCATAGAATTTTTATTTTGGTGTTTTTCATTTAATAATCATTTAGTTAAAATGTTGAGATAACAAGTTTTACATTTGATGTACGGTGTGTGTTATGTATTCAACAAATCACTTTCTTTGATGTAGATCCACCTCAGTATAGGGATTATCGTGATATTGAATTCCAATTCAATCCTGAATATAGTGACAGTGATGATGTTGATGAGGCTACCCCAAATTTTGGTCAGTTCATTATTATTTAAACTTATGGTATCTACTTTTGGAATTATATAATTTGAGGTACAAGTTTTTGATAAATCATTTAATTTCATAGATCGAAGAAAAATTTAGCCACATATTCAAGAAGGTGCTCATAATGAAGAGCAAGACATATCTAATACAGGTCAATTTACGTATTGTAGAGCATTACAATGGTTCGATGAACATTGAAAAACAGATAGTACACACAAAAGTGCTCACACATTCTCTATTTGTTGTTTGAAGGGCAAGGTTGTATTGCCTAAAATGAAAGAACCTCCTCGACTGTTGAAGAGGTTGTTCTTTGAAAAAGATTCACTTGACTCACGTAATTTCAATGACAATATAAGGCAATATAATAATATGTTCTGTTTTACTTTTATGGGTGGCAAAGTTGATCATTCCAAGAATTGTGGAAATGCACCTTATTCCTTTGTTATGGGAGGTATGAACTACCACAATATAGGTAGCCTTTTGCCCTGGCGATGGTTCAAGACCTATTTATTCACAACTGTATGTTTATGACACAGAGCATGAGGTCTCAAATAGGATTGCAACACTCAAGTTAGTTGATTGACGCATATCTCACCCGTAACTTCTTTTTTATTCAATCGGACTAATTCTTTGTAATAACTTGCAGTAAATTCCAGCCCAAATCAACTATTGATCAAACAATTGTTCAAATGATAAAGGATCAATTGGATTCTGTAAATCCTTTTGTCCAACAGTATTGCCTTGCTTCTTCTATGCTAAGCTTTCCTAACCACGCAACGTTGAAGCTATGCTTGATCGGTTCACGGAATACTAATGGTCATACTAATAACATGCCAACTACCTCTGAAATTGCTGCATTGGTAGTTGGTGACATGGACATATCATACAATGTCCAAGATATCACTGTAGAGGTGCATAGTGGTAATCCACAAAGAATAAATGGGTTGCATGCATCATACCTTCCATTGCAATACCTTTTTTATTCCCTTATGGTGAAGATGGTTATAGAGATGATGTCTCTCATAGGGAAGAAACACTAAATGCAACCAAGGTAAAAAAATATGTTAAGCATGCGTTAGTTTTTTAGTTATCGACTAATGACAAGGGAAAATGAAGTTTTTGTTATTCTCCATTCTGGTAGACTTCTACAGTTTTTGGTTGATGCATTCACAATGATTGAATCACAATGCTTATTGTGGGTTAGAACACATCAATAGCAACTAAGGGTTGATTTGTATCAGGGTATATCCGATACGGTATTGCGTGGGGAAAGAAATGCTTCATGTATCAGGAAGAGGATTGTGTTGCCTTCATCTTTTACAGGAGGTGCAAGATATATTATCCAAAACTATCAAGATGCAACAGCCATATGTAGATCTATTGGATATCCAGACATGTTCTTAACTTTTAGATGAAATCCTCGATGTCCTGAGATTTGATCGCTATTGCGATTTACATAATTTGAAACCTTCTGATAGATATGATGTTTTGTCTAGGATTTTTAGACTAAAATTAGAGTGCTTGATGGAG
This sequence comes from Mimosa bimucronata, assembly GCA_037074515.1. Taxonomy (NCBI): domain Eukaryota; kingdom Viridiplantae; phylum Streptophyta; class Magnoliopsida; order Fabales; family Fabaceae; genus Mimosa; species Mimosa bimucronata. The sequence goes on along the minus strand of CM073445.1, from coordinate 22,485,107 downwards.
ATCCTGAGGACCGATGCATTTTTGGCCCTATCCAAGCAGGTTCCAATTTTACTGTATTTCTAATTTTATAATTGATGGTACTTTTTCCATTATTTTTACAAATTTTTCATACTACTGTGTTCTATAATTTTATTCTCGCTTTGGTTTCTTGATGCAGATATTTACGCAATTGAGTTCCAAAAGAGAAGTTTACCTCATGCCCACATACTTTTATGGTTTGATCCGTCTTATAAGATAAAAGATGCTACTACTATTTACCAATTTATCAGTGCTGAGATTCCAGATATTACTTCCTCCCCTATTTTATATGAGTTGGTTAGGAAGTTCATGGTCCATGGACTATGTGGGAAAATAAAGCCAAATGCACCTTGTATGAAAGGTAGGAAGTGCAATAAGAAATTCCCAAAGCACTTTATCAATCAGACTTTGGTGGATGATGATGGGTTTCCCGCTTACTGACGAAGTGATGATGGTAGGACAATTAAAGTAAAAGGAATACCGTTGGATAATCGTTACATTGTTCTGTACAATCTTAGACCACTACTGATGTTTCAGGCAGATATAGATGTTGAGAAGTGCAACCAATCAATAGCTATTAAGTACCTCTTCAAATACATTAGCAAATGGAATGATAGAGTTGTTGTTGCCATTTTTTATTCTCAAAAGGAAGGCAGTGCTGATATCATTATGGATGAGATTAAACAGTATTACAATTGTAGGTATGTATCTTCGTGTGAGGGCTCATGGCGAATCTTTGGCTTCAAAATTTATCACAAGCATCCATCTGTTCAATGATTGAGTTTCCATTTACCGAATAAACAGTTTATCATTTATGCCAACACTGATGATGTTAAGGAGTTGTTGGATAAGCCTAGAGTATGTGAATCACAATTCCTTGCTTGGTTTGAAATGAACAAAGTTGAATCACTTGCCCGTTCTTTGACAGATGTTGAATTTCCAAAGCACTATGTTTATGATAGATCTATCAGGAGTTGGAAGCGTCACCAAATGGGAAAGTCTATTGGGTAGATTACGCATGTTTCTCCTTCATCAAGGGAATTGTTCTTCCTTCGTGTTCTGTTGGCTAAGGTAAAAGGGCCAATTTCGTATGATGACATCAAGACATTCAATGGAGTTGTTCACAAAATTATTAGAGATGCATGTTTAGCTAGAGGCCTGTTATATGATGATGCTGAATATGTTGCATCTATTAGGGAAGCTTCTGTTTGGGCCACTGGTTCCACATTGAGGGGCCTTTTTGTTAGTATGTTGTTGTCCGCTTCCCTCTAACAACCCCAGAACGTTTGAGCCAAGTCTAAACATTTACTCTCTGATGATTTGTTTTATGTTCATCGTCGTGACCCCAACTATTCAGGTAATTTTTCTATATCGGTACATGAGATGTATAACTCTTCAAGATTATAATGTTATAGTTTTTTCCATTGCTTTTTTTTTCAGACTTATTTGTTAACGATGATGATCGGGAGAATGCTGCTCTTATTGCGATTGATTCTTTGTTGCAAAATAACGGCAAATGTCTTCAGGATTTTCCATCCATGCCATTGCTTGTGTCAATAGCTCCTTTAGACATGTCTAACCACCTTATTTTGCAAGAGTTAAATTATGATAAAGAAGCTCTACAAATTAAAGCTGACCGCTTGATTAAATTACTCAACACAGAATAGTGGGACATTTATTCTGCAATCACATCTCTTCTGGAAAGTGGGAATGGTGGGTTTTTCTTTGTCTATGGCTTTGGGGGTACTGGTAAGACTTTTCTTTGGAATACACTAACCTCTTCATTACGTGTAACTGGCAAAATTGTTTTAACTGTTGCCTCTAGTGGCATTGCAGCTACACTCTTGCCTTCTGGAAGAACTGCTTACTCAAGATTTCCAATACCTATTCAGATTAATGAATCTTCTGTTTGCTCCATATGCCAAAATTCACCTTTGGCCAATCTACTAATTCAGATGAAGTTGATAATATGGGACGAAGCTCCAATGGTTCAATGCTTTTGTGTCGAAGCTTTTGACTGAACTCTTAGGGATATCATGCACATCTATCAACCATATGATGGCAAGCGTTATCATGGGTGGTGACTTTCTGCAAAGTCTCCCTGTTATTCCTAAGGGCTCCAGAGGGTCTATTGTTGATGCATGTATTATTTCTTCTCACTTATGGAATCATTGCACAATATTTCGCTTGACCATAAATATGCGGTTATCTACGTTTTCCAAGGAGTCTGATGCTTCTAAATTGCATTGGTTTTCACAATGGCTTTTGGATGTGGGTGATGGAAAGATTGGCCAAGTTGTAGATGGAATTTCTGACATTGAAATACCAACTCACTTATTGGTACCTCCAAGTGATGATCCAATCCGTGCTATTGTTTAATCTACCTATCCTAACCTCTTGAAATGTTTACATATCAATGACTACTTCAATGACAGGGCAATTCTAGCTCGTACACTTGATGTTGTGAGTCAAATCAATGAATTCATGTGCTCTCTTTTTCCTGGAGATCTCCATGAGTACTCAAGTTGTGATTTTGTTTGTAAGTCCACTGATGATATGGACATCATTGATGACTTGTGTAATACTGAATTTCTTAACACAATTAATTGTTCTGGCCTACCGCCTCATAAATTGGGTCTTAAGGTTGGTGCTCTTATAATTTTGCTTAGGAATATTGACCAGTCTTCAAGTCTTTTTAATAGAACCTGCCTGCGAATTACTCATCTTAGCAAGACTGTAATTGGCGCCATCACATTGAATAGATCTCATCCTAATGAAAATGTTCTCATTCCTAGGATGGACATGAACCCATCTAAAGGTTGTTGGCCTTTTAAGATGTAACGAAGGCAATTCGCCGTTACTCTATCATTTACAATGTCCATCAACAAAAGTCAGGGCCAATCCCTTAATCAAGTTGACGTCGTTCTATCCAAGCCTGTATTTACTCATGGCCAACTTTATGTTGCTTTGTCCAGAGTCAAAAGCATGGATGGTTTGAAGATAGTTATCCCAAATGGCGACAAGGGAGCTGTCAACACAACCACTAATGTTGTTTATAAGGAGATATTTAGGAATGTAAACTCTTAGGTGACATCCGTGCTTTTTTATGCGCACTTACTGTTTGATTCTTTTTCGATTAGGACTGTATGGCAAAATTATTAATAACTTTCCTTCTTTTCCGTTCGTCATATAGAACCATATCCAATTATATAACTTTTCATGGTATATACTTTTGCTATTGTCCTGTATTGAATGTTAACGTATGTCTTGAATCACAAGCTCCCCGTCCAACGCACGGGAGAACACAGGCTCGTTTCTGTGAATAAATTTCAAAGATTATGAGCATTCTTAACTATGTTTGATGCATCCACATATTTAATAAAAATAATTCCTTTGGAAGAATAGGCAAGAAATTTAATCAAATGCCTATTTGTTTGATCTTGCCAACCATCAGCCATGATTGTACAACCAGTCTCCTCCCAAAATTTTCTAAAACTATCAACCAATAACTGAACTTCTTTTTTAATATCTTACAATAATCTAGTTCTAGCAGCACGGAAAGTTGGTCCTTTATAACTAGGACCAATGGCAACAATTGCATCTATCATTTGTTGAAAGTAGAATTCAAGGCATTAAAGGGAATACAAGAGTCGCATAACCATCTAACAGCAGCTAAGAATGCTCTATGGACTGCTTCTATACTTGCAAGTGCACTTCTTATCCCTGGCTATGCTTCTAGGTTGTTCTTGGGGCAAAATAGTTGTTCATATCTCTAGTTGCCTTTCGTTTGCTAAGTTGGGATGTATTTGGAGCTTTAACATTCAAAAGGCTCTCCTTTATATTTGGACTGGAGTTGGAGAAACTTCTTTTGGGTCTAGAGTATTTGAATGTTTTAGTGTGAGATTCCATGATTTTTGAGACTTAGAAATACTCAAATTAATAATGGAAATAAGCACAAACGTCTTGGAAATCCACTTGTGAAATGTTAGATATTTTAGTTTTGGATTCCATGATTTTTCAGACTTGAAAATACTTGATGTTGGAAAAAAAAATTTAAACGTATTGGAAGTTCTCCACATATGTCTTGGATTATGGTTACAAAATTCAATAAGGACATATTGGTCTTTTAACTGAAATATTTAATATTATTTTGGCCTCTTTAAAATACAATGAGTTTTCAAATTTTTTTTTGGGTTTGACTAAAATAAACTCCCTCATATGGGGATTTAATGACATTTTCCCTAGTTATTTCCTAGACGTTTCAAAATGTGCAGTCCCCTCAAGTCAACAAGATTATGACTTTCAATAAGAAAAAACCCAAGATTTCATGGCGGGCCAATAGACTATATTTTTTTTTTTTTTGACCTGAAATAGACTATATTTTTCAGAGATTGTTATTTGGGGTCCCGTTTCTTTGATTTTGTATTAATATTTGTGTGTTTTTTTTGCCATAATTGAAATTTTGGAATGGGTATTTTTCCTTGATTTTTGTTTTTTCACCCGAAAAGGAACAAAAAAGAGAGAGAGCTCAGATGCACAAGCTAGCATCCATCCATTGGATCAGATGAAGGTGATTGAATGTCAACCACAGAAAGTGCAAAGCCTCTTCACGGCTCTCGAATTGCACCAGCCGGGAATCGAACCCGGGTCTGTACCGTGGCAGGGTACTATTCTACCACTAGACCACTGGTGCTTTTGTTGACGAATTTTGTTTCTGCTACTTTCTATTCATAAAATTAATGGGCAGAGTTTCTTTCTTTTCCTTTTGAAAAACGGGTGCGGTTTGCAATAATGAGGGCTTGTGGGCTTTGAAAGCCCAAGGAAAATTACTAAGGTCTTATTTGGAGAATTTTTTACACACCTTAATTTGTGTGTCAGGCCTTGTTGTTCAAACTATACCAATGGGCCAACTCTTTCTGCTGAATTTCCCTTTTGTTTTATTATGTCTACTCACAATGACAATAACTAGTAGGTACATAAATCATTCACACAACTTTAAAAGAGATTATCTCTAGTTTAAAGTGATATAAGGATACCCTTGATTCTTTCAAAATAAACCATTCACACACAAATATGAATTCCCTTTTTTCAATTGGTGCAAATAAATACCAATCATCACTTATATACCCCTAACAAAACTAAGAACATGCAAGTTATTTACATAAATGTGAGAATCTAGGTGAGTTTATAGTAAGTTTTGAAGATAAAGAAAGTTATTTGTATGTGACATAAAGTTGAGGCATGGGGAGTGGTGTATAATTATTAATTCAGTCTATTACCAATTAATCTACATTATAATACTATTAATCCTTAAATAAGGAATAATAGCTTTCCAGTTTTATATTTTTTTATTTACAAAATTCAAACAATAAATCTTTTTGTGAGAAGAATGGAGGATTAGTTTTGATGTATTCTTTTGGCCAACATTCTTTGATTTTATTATAAACACTTTAGGAAGAACCAAGGAAGTTAGGTTGACATAAATAATTGATTTTGGTGATCCTGTCTTGGTCCCCAATGGAAAACAAACAGCCAACCAGATATGTGTCATTGGCTTGGGCTACTTTGTAAAGCAATGAAAATACATGCCACTCCATTTCAATTTCATTTATTTGATTAGTATTTTATCAATATTTAGAAATGTATTATAAGGTGTTTTCTACCTTATACTGACTTGAACTCAATACCTTATATTATATTTAGGCGCTTAAAACCCTTTCAACTAGGATCAATATATGTTAGTTAACATGATTCTTTTTAATTCTATACAATATATTAACCCCACGTCTATTTTATGAGCTCCACAAAAAATATCAATATCAATGTAAACTATATAAAGTTGTATTAAGATATAATATTCTTAATAAACAACATTTGACCCAAAAATACCCAAATTACAAACAACACGACCCAACCCTTCTCATGCTCTTAGAATATTTTCCCCAATTTCTTTTGCAATATTATTTTCATTTTTAATAATATTTTTCAAATATATATAGAGATTTTAAATGCTAAAAGGACCAATAATTTTATTGTAAAAAAGGAGGTCAATGGAATTATTGAGAAATTGAGAGAAAAAAAAAGTCCTAATTGAAATTGTCGTTTGTGATAATGACCAAAATTAAAATACAAGTACTCTTCACATACAAACTTTACCAAGTGTAAATCGGCACTCTGTATAAAGTTTGTAAAATACCAATACTTTCTATGTGTGAAAATATGTCAAATCATTTTTTCCCTGTAGAGAAAAGCTTAGATGAATTGGCTCTCCATAACTCATCATGGTCATTAGTTCAAAAAAAAAATTAGTTAAAAAAAATGACTCATCATGGTCAGAGTAGGCCTTCGCGTTTAGAGAGTACTCACAAATACAAATAAATATCGCCCAATATTCTTATATCTATGAAATTCAAACCAACAACTTTATAATTATGAATAAACTCTTGTATCAACTCGACCAACTTTTTTTTTTAGCATTTATCATATCATTCTAAGTTCTCATCAATGAAAAATTTCAATAGGGGATTTTTTTTTCGCCAATTTTTCCAATGATTATGTAAGAGCTAAAATCACATGGGTTGGATGTCACAGTCGGTTGAGCTGTAGGGGTGTAGGGGCCTCCGACCAGTGTTGAGGTTAGCATATGGTGGTGGTCCGCCAGCTGCTCAGAATCTTAAACTTCCTTCTTCTTCTTTATTAATATTCCTCAACATATCCCATGCTTCCTATTACGACCTACCTTCTTGTTTTTCTGCAACCCATTATTATTCACTTGTCTTCCTCTAATTTGCTTTGTCCTGTTTATATGTATATGTTTATTTTTTTATTTTTTTGTAGTTTGTGAAACTGGATTTTTGGGAGACGTGTAATGTTGATATTCTCTATATTGTTCCAATTTTCCTTTTTATTGCATGACCCAATTCCTCAAATGTCTCCAAGGGTACATATTTGTGAGACTTCAGCATGTGTTTTGGTATTGAATTCACAAAACTGACACGAAATAAAAAAGAGAGAGAAAGACATGTTCCCTCTAAAATGGCTCAGTTCATATGAAAGCTCTTAAGGATTATCCTAAAATTGGTTTTTTTTTCATGATCTAATTACCTTTAAGTGAAATCAGTTGTTACTGCCTTGTTATTGTTTTTATTGTTAACATTTAATAAGTTAAAATTGTTATTAAGTTATTGTTATCATTGGATTTGTTAAGACTGTTATTTGTTAAATTGTTATTCTAATCCCTAGAGATCTCACATTGATTAGGTCATTTTAAGATCCTAAATTGTAATTTACAAAATTTAAGAGAATTTTGGCGAATTTCTACTTTGATAAATCTAAATGTCAGCTTGTCGACTCTAATGACAACAAAAGTAAACGTGTTTTCTAATGACAACAAAAGTAAACACTCAAGCATGTATCCAAAAAAAAAAAAAAAAAAGTAAACACTCACGCACTCAATTATATAAACGCTTGTACTCATAAACAGTAAACAAATACCCACGCAATCATATCAATGCCTAAGCCCATAACTTCTGCAATGAGGGATGATAATGCTTGTTACTAGTACTAGAATGAAAAATCCCACATTGAAAGATTTAAATATGAGTTAATGTACATAACATTGAGATAAGTCCTATTAAATTGGTTTAAGTCATTTTGATAAAAAAAACCAACATTATATATACACACACAATTAATTCTTTTTTTTTTTTGCCATCACACACAATTAATTCAAAGTTTAATAACTGGGACAACTGATCATCCACTATTGGAAGCATATATACAAAGAGAGTAGCTAAACATAAGGATAACTATGCAAAGGAATTTGAAAAAAAAAATCATCTAAAACATTTTTGGTTAACTTGATATGCTTTTCAACAACAACTTCATATTTATCTAATTAAAATTACTTTTTTCAATTTTCATAAGTTCTTAGTCTTACTTCTTATATAATTTTTTTGTAAAACGATGCATAATTTGTAAATATTTTTTGTATTCTCTTATTTACAATGTAGATAAATAACAAAAATTTTCCCTGAATATGAGTCATGTCAATAATTTTTATTCATAGTTTTCCTTCTACCTTTACACTAAATAATGGTGCATTTTGTTTAATTTTTGAAGAATTTATATTTGTTTTGAACTGAGAAGTATTTATATTTAGCGTTAAAGTACAAAAATGACCGTGTAGTTTGATCCAGGGTACACCCAACACCGCTAAGGTTTTTTTTTTTGGAACAAAAGTGCCCAGGTAGTTACCAAAATGGGACAAAATGGCCCATGCCTTTAATTTATACTAACGACGTTAAGTTTTTCAAAGTTAGGGAAAATAAAATGTGCAAAAATACTCATGAAGTTTGGTCCGAAATGCATCCAACACCGTGAATTTTTTTTTGGCATAAAAAAGTGCCAACGTAGTTACCCAAATGATTCCCTCAGTACATTTACCGTTACTTTACACATGTTAGGCAGAAAAAATACACAAGAGGGCGGTGAATTTCGTATTTCAATAAAATATTTTTCAAAACTTTAAGTTCAAAATCAATTTTAAAAAACAGATAAGAAAGAAACAGAGTATTGAAATCTTAGGTAAATGCTTTCAGATCAAACAAAGTATATGATAAACACTTAAGTTCAAAGAAATTTAGAGAAACAGAGTATGAAGATTCGAAGTGCTAGACAAATACTTGTAGCTCAAATTTTTCTCTGTAATTTCATGCTTCAATCTTTCTCATCAATGGATATAGGGTTAAATGTCATATTTGCCCCTAAAGTATACACGGTGGATCATATCTGCCCCAGAAGTATCTTTTTAGTCCAAATTTGCCTCGGAAGTGTGCAAAGTGGATCATATTCGCCTTTTACCGTTAAAAAACTTACGATTATTGTTAAATAGTTGACGTTGACCATTAATATTTGGGTTAAAGGTCATATTTGCCCCGGAAGTATGCATGGAGGATCACATCTGCCTCAAAAGTTTTTTTGGTCCAATTTTGCTCCGGAAGTGTGAAAAGTGGATCATATTCGCCCTTTAGTGTGAAAAGTGGATCATATTCGCCCTTTACCGGTAAAGGGCGAATATGATCCACTTTGCACACTTCCGGGGCAAAATTGGACCAAAAAAAGCTTCCGGGGCAGATGTGATCTACTGTGCATACTTCCGGGGTAAATACGATCTTTAACCCTTAATATTTTAACTGTAAAGGGCGAATATGATCCATTTTACACACTTCCGGGGCAAATTTGGACAAAATAATACTTCCGAGGCAGATGTGATCCATCGTGGATACTTCCGGGGCAAATATGACCTTTAACCCATGGATATATATAGGCCTTTGAGAATGCAAACAAACATTGTGAAAATTTGCCTAAGATTTCAATACTTTGTTTCTTTCCTATATGTTTTTTAAAATTGGTTTTGAACTTACAGTTTTGAAAATTTTTTTATTGAAATTCAAAATTCACACCCCCTCTTATGTATTTCTCCTGCCTAACATGTATAAAGTAACAGTAAAGGTATTGAGGGAACCATTTTGGTAACTACGTCAGCACTTTTAGGCCAAAAAAAATTCACGGTGTTGGGTGCAATTCGGACCAAACTTCAAGGGTATTTTTGCACCTTTTATTTTCCCTAACTTTGAAAAAATTAACGCCATTAGTATAAATTAATGACATAGGCACTTTTGTCCCATTTTGATAACTACGTGGGCACTTTTGTTCCAAAAAAAACTTCGCGATGTTGGGTGTACCCTGGACCAAACTACATGGTCATTTTTGTACCTTTGCCCTTATATTTAATAGAGGTAAAGTTCTTTTTCTCTCTCCCTCTAGTGAGAGCTTTTCCTGGTTTCACTGTCAACCCATCTTTTCTTCCATAACTCTCCCTACTTTCCTGTAACTTTCTACCCCTGTCATCTTCATATTCCTACAATAGAGAGTGGGCAGGCCAGTAGAGACTGAAAGCAAAAGAAAGTAGTTCTAAATGTAGAGAATTCCAACAATAAAAAGGTCTGGTGGCTAAATTACTCACTGGTAAAAATCTCAATAAGTCTATTGTGATCTCTATGACCCGTAAAGGATGGCAGTTAGAGAAAGAAGCTTTAGAGATTCATGAGTTAGACAATGTTTGACCTATCTTCCTTTTTAGGTTCTAAAGGAGGAAGATTACATGAGAATTCTCAAAGGATATCCATGGTCCATACAGGGATTCTTACTTAGCATCCGCTGTGGGAGGAATTTATGGTTCTATTGGAAGTTAAATTTAACACCTCTCCTTTTTGGGTCTAGTTCCATAGCCTTCCTTTAGAGGCTTTTGATAAGGAAAATGCGATCATCCTTGGATCAGAGGTAGGTGAGGTTCTTATGTTTGAGAATCCTAACATTGAAGGAAAGCTGAATAGAAGTTTCATCCGGGTTCGATGCCTCGTCAATCTCGATAACCACTTGGAAACAGGGTTCTGGGTGCCAAGGAAGGAGAAGGATCCAACGTGGGTGTCTGTGAAATATGAACACCTTCAAAACTTCTGATACAATTGTGGTAGAGTCGGCCATGATGATAAAACCTATAAATTCATTTCAGAAGGAAATAGTGAAGATGAAGAGGATAAGGAGTTTGGTGGTTGGCTTCGTACACCACATGTGAAATCAATAGGTGATGCCTTGATTATCCACAAAATTGGTTGGGTAGAGGAGGCGCATAAGAGCTAGAAATCTGTATCGCCGGAAACAGCCTCTTCCAGTTGGCCGAAAAACGAGGGAGCTAATTCAGGTAAGCTTATATCACGGCATGATTCACTTTTAAGAACTAACAGGCATAAATCTTTTCACGCAAGTATCACGATGGAGAAACAAAATCAGAGGTAGATATGGTAATATCTCATAATAATGAGATTTCTTTGCAACTTAATGGTAGAATCGTGCTAAAGCATCCTATCACCTCTGACAATAAAAATAGCGGCGTGATATATGGAAAGGAGGAACCTGGATGACGCATCACTACACAACTTGATGTAAGGAGATTTTTGTAAATGGGCCGATCCAATCCACACTTGAAGGCCCACAACATTGAAATAAAAGAACTCCCTTTGGACCCTGTAACTACAAGACCCATTTCACCAAGTAGTGTTAGAATCTTAAGTTTTGATGAGGACTAAACCCATAGATAACATAAGTAAAAAGAGTATAAGTTACCTTTGAATTAAACAAGTAAAATCTGATAGGTAACAGATCACTATCGCTAAAGCTAGAGCCTATCGCTAATAGAAAAAGAGCCATAGCAAATGAAGACTTAGAAATAACCAAGTTAATGTCTATCGCTAAGTCATTCACTATCGCTAGAAGTTCATTGATGACATGGATAAATAACTAGCAGAAAAATGAGCCAAGTCTTTGAACTAATGGAATCAGCTAGCGATAACAGGTTAAGCTATCGATAACAGAGTACTTCAAATAATTAACATTCAGATAGCTAGTGCCTGAGAGAAAATGAGTTAACTAGCGATAACATAGTTGCTAACGATAACAGATTTAGCTATCGATAACAGGATACCTAAAACAACTTAGAATATTCAGCAAGCTAAGTATCCTTTAGCTAATGAGCAAACAAAGATCACTAGTGATAATGCATCCAACTATCGATAGGAGAATACTCATTGTGATAACAAACTGATAAGCTGATACATTGAGCTAATAGACTAAGCTTGCGATAGCATCTGCTGTGCATTACATGATTATTTGTTTAGCTAACAGCTTAAGTGCAGGAATTACACTATGAAGTTAGCGATAACAAAGCATGCTAGCGCTACTGAAAAAGCTGCTATGAAAGTACAGTTCGTACAGATGCTCAGAACGCTCAGTCTACATCTCTCTTAGCTCACCCTACGCAAGAGCAGTTGAAGCTAGAGCAAAAAGCTAACCTCGATGAAGTAACTGCATTAATTCCCAACGACTATGAGCTCTCAACGACCATATTCAAACGGCCTCATAAAGATGAAGGCAATGGCAAATCTGAGAACAGATATAAATATAGAACTTGAGCATTTATGAAGAACTGAGAAAAAACAAAGAATATTCACGAACACATTCATTGCTCTATGATCTTTATATTTATTGTTCTTAGTGATCTTATTTGTACTTAAGTGATTATCACAATCTGTTCATTAAGTGAACTTTATTATTGAAATCCTCTACTGTTTGAGGTTGTTCTAAAGCTTGGTGCTTTGAGAACATGGTAGTAACCTTACAGGTAGTAAGGGTGAGTGTTTAGAGAGATTCTAAAACTCTGTAAAGGTTGACAGGTGAACCTGTGTTGTAAAACCTGTGGATAGTGGAACCCAACGAGGAGTTGGAGAACTAGACGTAGGCAGTGTTAGCTGAACCAGTATAAAGATTGTGTTGCATTAATTAGTTTTAAATTTTCGGAAGCACAATTCACCCCCCCTCTTGTGCGATTGCCATTCTCAAGTAGGGCCCAAGACAAGACTTACAAGAATTCTCCTGACCCTCCAGTTAATAAAACCAACGCTGCCAATGCCATTGTCCCCTACAGAACACTTTCTCCAATCTCACAAGTAACCTTAAATTTGAAAAGTGTTAATCTTAAACATAATGGCTTTGATGTTGCAGATATTCCTAAACCTAAGAGGAAAAAACGCTTGGAGTTTAATGAAATTAGCCCTACCTCATTGGAGAAAAAGAAAAGCACAAGCCGTAATCCCAGAAGATCAATAAGAGTGCTAAAGCAACGCTTACGTTCAAATACTCATATTCCTGAGGCAGACATTTCTTCATCAAACCAATTGGATTATGAAGTTGATTTTCCCCAAGAATGGTTTGTTTTCAATGGAGGTAACCCTCAAGTTAACTCTTCTTCTTCAATTCAAAACGCCGGTGGTTGGATGGGACCAACCACCAATTCGCAATGAATATCATATCTTGGAACTGTCAAGGTCTTGGGGTCTCCTTGATAGTTAAAAATCTTAAAAAAAGAATGTTAAAAAATAAACCCCAAATTGTTCTTTTAATGGAAACATAAAAGAAAAAAATTATGTGTCTAAAATTCGAAATAAATGTAATTTTGCAAATGAATGGATAGTTGAGCCTATTGGGAAAAGTGGTGGGTTAGCTCTGTGGTGGCAAGATGATATTATTGTGAACATAATTTCTTCTTCATCAAATATTATTCATACTAATATTTCTTCAAATTCTTTAGACACACCGTCATATATTACATTTGTGTATGGTTCCCCTGATGAAAAATTGAGACTTATTTGTTGGGAAAATTAGTAATGTCATGGTTCAGTCCTGTATGTGTGTTGGCAATTTTAATGATATAGCTTCTCTTCTTAAAAAGTCAGGTGGCAATCCTAGAGCAATGAGGAAGATTATTAACTTTCAAAATTTTATTTCCTCATGTGAGCTTATCGATTTGGGTTTTAATGGTTATAGATTTACTTGGTGTAACAATAGAGAAGGTCAAGCCACTATAAGAGAGAGAATTGACAAAGCTTTTGGTAATATTACTCTAAGGGAAAACTTTCCTAAGCTTGAAGTGTTCCATATTGACCCTATGGGATCAAATCCTCACCTGCTTTTAATTTGTTGTTGCTATAAGCAATCAATTCACAAACCTAAATTCAAATTTGAAAGCAAGTGGGCCGCACACTGCAACTACATCCAAGTTGTGAGGTATGGGTGGAATAGCGCTGAGGTAAGTAAACTTTCTTCTATTGATGATTTCCTAACCCATCTAACTGCTTGTAAAGTTGTATTATCCAGGTGGAACAAAAGGGAATTTCCAAATAGCAAAAGAATTATTGATAAACTTACATATGAGCTAGCGAAAATCTCACAAAAAGAAATTACTGAAGATTCCAAAAGGATGATGGACAAAATAAAATCAGACATTGAGCTTGCCCTTGATATTGAGGAGGAGTATTGGTGGCAAATATCTAGAATTCAATGGCTCCAAGCTGGCGACCGAAATACAAATTTCTTCCATTTGTCTACTATTAAGTGTCGCAAAATTAACAATATCTTGCGCATTAAGGATGACGACAATAGATGGCTCACAGAACAGGATGATATAGCCTCTAATATCTCTTCATACTATCAAAATTTGTTCTGTTCAACCGGAGATAGAAATCTAGAAGAAGTATTGAGTTTCAATGATCCTCGCAATGATCTTCAAGCAAATCAAAATTTAATGAAAAGAATCACAGTTGAGGAAATTTGCACTGCAGCTTTTAGTATGGGTGGAAATAAGGCCCAGGTCAGGACGAAGTTTTAGGTAAATTCTACCAATCTGCATGGGCTGAAATCGGTAATCAGGTTTGTGATATGGTCTTTGAATTCTTTCATGGTAAATCCAATATATCTGCAATTAATAATACCAATGTTGTTCTTATTCCTAAAGTTGAAAATCCTGAGCATGTCTCACTTTAGACCCATTGGATTATGCAATTTCTCATATAAAATAATTTCAAAAATCCTTGCTCTTCGTATGAGGCCTCTTTTAAATAGATGTATATCTCATAATCAAAGTGCTTTTATTCCTAGCAGTTTAATTCATGATAATATCATTATTGCCCATGAAATATATCATTATCTAAGAAGGAGAAAAACAGGCACTAAATATGAGTTTGCTCTCAAAATGGATGAGTAAAGCATATGACAGAGTTTAATAGGACTTTTTAAAACATGTGCTTTTAAAATTGGGATTTTGTGATGATTGGGTTTCCCTTATTATGAGATGTATAGATTATGTGCAGTTGAATTTGTGTGTTTCAGGAGACAAGATTGGCACGATTACTCCTAAAAGAGGATTAAGGCAAGGCGACCCACTATCACCATACCTGTTCATTTTGATGGCAAAAGTCCTATCATGTATGATCAACAAAAGCATTCAAACATAATCTCTCAAAGGAATCAAGCTCAGTAACCAATGTCCAGAACTATCACACAGTTGCTTTACAAACGATGCCTTGTTCTTCATGAATGCTAGCAGAAGTAACTGTACCAAGTAGGCGTAAGTCCTCAATCTTTATTGTGCTGCATCTGGGAAATCCCCCAATTTTGAGAAGTCTAGCATTGTTTTCTCAACAAATACACCCTTGAGGTCAAAGAGATGGTAGAACAAATAGTTAGTATTCAAGCATCTGAGGACCAGGGTAAATATCTGGGCATCCCAAGCATCTGGGCCCGACTAAGCATCAAGCATTAGCCTATATTAAAGAAAGGGTCAGATCAAAAGTTCAAGGTTGGAGCCGAGCCACCCTTTCTTATGTAGGAAGGAAAGTAATGATTAAGGCTGTTGTGAACGCAATACCTATTTATCCTATGAACTATTTCAAATTTCCCTAAAAAACGTGCATGGAATTGAATAGTCTTATTTCTAATTTCTAGTGAGATGGCACAGTAGAGGGAGGAGGTACCCATTAGAAATCTTGGGATCATTTGACTAAACCCAAAGATTGTGGAGGTATGGGCTTTTGCGATTTTCTCACTATGAATGACTCCCTCCTAGCCAATACTGCATGGTGGGTAGTTAATAAACCAAATAACCTTTGGGTCCAAGTTTTGAAAAGCATTTACTTTCCTACTACCGAGTTCATTGATGCAAAGAAAGGGTATAAGGATTCTTGGTGTTGGGCTTGTATAATCAATGGGAAGATCTTATTAAGGATGACCTCTAGTGGGATATTGGTGATGGTACTGCAATAAGAATTTGGGGTGATAAGTGGTTACTTAATATTGAATTCCCCTCAAAGCCTAAAAATTGTAGTGATCTTATAGTTAATCATGGCCATGTTCTGATTTAATTGTGGAGGGAAGATGGGATCTTTCACCGATTCAATAGTTTGTTCATAATGAAGTGTTATGCGAGATCCTTAAACTCCCTATTCCCTCGAATAAGCTGAATGAAATGATTGTTTGGACTTTCTCAAAAGACGGAAATCTTACTGTCAGAGCAGCCTATTTACACTTGAAGAATGCTAATTCGACTCAGGTTAATGCTCCCTCTTGCTCGACTTCGTTAACTGTAGCATATTGGAAGAATTTTTGGAAATCAAAAACAATTCCTCGGGTTCAACATTTTATTTGGAGATGTCTCTCCAACTCAGTAGCTACTAATGAGGCACTTTTTCGAAGGAAAAGAGCAAGGAATATGTTCTGTCCTATTTGTAAATCCTATCCGGAGACCTTAGAACATTTGTTCTTTCAATGCTCATGGACAAAATGTATTTGGTTTGGATGCAATCTAGGGGTAAAAATTACTAATGCTAATACTGCTAGCTTTATTCAGTAGTGGACTGATCTGAAAGAAGTATCCCCAGCGATCATCTCTAAAGATTTATCCTTGATTTGCTTGATCCTCTGGTTCACGTAGAAGGAAAGTAACAAGAAGACTTTCGATCGCATAAAACCGAACCCATTGAATGTCATTAAGCGAGCCACCTCAGCGAATAACGAGTAGTGGTTAGCGAGAATTTCTACGTCAGATGTTATTGATGCTCCTGCCACAGAGTTAGTAGCTAAGACCGAGCGGTGGTGGCCACCTGCTGAGTCTTTTCTAAAAATAAATTGCGATGGATCATATAGAGCATCTATCGGCAAAGCAGGAATTGGTATAATTTGTAGGAATGAACATGCTCTCTTCCAATAGGGCTTTATTGATAAAGTTAAATCCATCTATACTTTCATGACTGAAGCATTGGCTTTGAAAAGAGCATTATTGCTGGCAATTGATCTGGGATACGATAAGGTTCAATTTGAAATTGATTGTCTTATTCTAAAACAGTGTGTGGAAAATAAATTGTCGCATGTACATGAATGGAGATGTAGAGGAGCTATTCATGAAATTCGTGATCTCTTGGAATCTCAAGTTGGGTTCTCTTTGTGTTTTATCCCAAGATGTGGGAATGTAGCAACTGATCATCTAACAACTGAACCTTGTAAGGAAGTGTGCCCAATAGGGTGGGTCTTTGAACCATCACTTTCTTTGTTTAACCTGCTAACTCGGGATATTCAGGAGCCAAATGGAGTTCTTGTATCTTCTCCTCCATGTTCACAATTCACAAAGGACCGGTGTGGGCTAACTCACCGATTTCTTTAGTACTACATTTATGTACTTTGCAATCATTTTGATTTGCTTGCCTTTGTATTCCTGAACTTATGTTTCATTATCATTAATAGAAGAGAATTTTTCAGTTAAAAAAAATAGAGGTAAAGTTGAAAATTCATTGAATTTTTAGATTAAAATTAATGAATTTCACAGTTTTTCTTGATTTCAGTAAAAATGTGTTAGCACAACGTGTTAGCAGCTATTTATGGTAAGGATAGCAACAATAGTTACAAAGCTTAGCTTGTTCCAATCTTAGTAAGGTCTAAGATTTTTGTTCTTTTTTTAAAAACGGAATACTTGGGCCAATATGGAGCCATTTGTTTGATGATTGATCAGAATTTTGAGGTGGGGACTACTCAAAATGATATTCCCCAGCTAGCTGGATTATTCTAAATTTTCAACAATTTCTTTATATAATATATGTATATGTATATATGTGTGTGTATTTATTTATTTATGATCAAATTCTTCCCACAAAAATTAATAACAACAAAGAAAAAGATAGGATAGGTAAGTTTAGGTTTGAATGTTCTATTTTATATAATTGTTACAAGTTAGGCACTTTTGCTTATTGGTTGTACTAATATATCTTTGTATCTTTCAGCCTTCATATTAGTGTCACTACTACAGAAAAGGGTTTTTTGTCCGTTATTTTGGGATTTTCACATCACTTTTGTATGGGACATTAAAACAAGTGACGTGGAAAAATGGACTTTTCACGTCCCTATAAATAATGGACATGGAAAGTCAGAGTTTCCACGTCATATTTTATAAAAAAAAGTGACATTGATAAGTCACAGAAAGATGAGTTTTGCTGTTTATCTTAAGAAACCACGTCACTAATTATATACCACATTACGTGACGTGGTTTGTCCAAACCACGTCACATATTATTGATAATAAATAATGTGGTTTCTCCAGCCAGGAGAAACCACGTCACTTATTGGATAATAAGTGACGTTAATTCCTTTTTTTAAAAAAAATTATTATTCGCCTTTTGGTTTCCCCATATCTTCATGCATTGCAGATGTCTGGGAAACATATGTACATCAACATTCTATATAACTAATTAATCAAACTAAACATATAAACATGTGACTCTTCCTACTACAACACAAAGAAAAAATTCCATTTTTACTCAACTTAGTATTTTGTACAATGATCACTGATCTCTACTAACCAAATCCGAAAGCAAAAATTCAGCAATACACTCACGAATTGGATCAAGATCGTCGGCATTAAATAAGTATGTTCCATCAAAAAACTGCAACAATAATGGATGTGATGATCAATGCAAAGAAATTAGATAAAACATTATATATTTATATATGTATTAATAGTATCAATCATATAAGAAGTTATAGACAATAATTTAACTTATACTTGTGAGAATAATGTGGTTCGTTCACTCATAATAATGTCATAAATATACTTCACAACGTAATACCCACATACCTTATTCGTCGGTTGCTTAGAGCACTTTAATCACAAGAAAAGTTATAAATTAATAAAAAAGTAATTAATATATCTCAATTAACTAACATTGAATGAATTTCAATCAAAAGTACTTACTCTAGGTTTTTATGTCACGGCGTCTTCAAAGGCTTGACCAATTTCTTCCATCAAATGTGATTGAGATATACCCTTGAAAATTTATTAAGGCCACTAGTATATAATAAAGATTTTAACACTACTTATTTTGATATGAGAGTTTTATGATAGAAGGTTATATTACGCCTCAATGAGTCAAACCAAACCAGACGATGATCCCTGGAGTAAACGACAGCTATTACCCAGTGCTCACTGAAAGACATTAAAAATAATAATAACATTTACAAATGTGTATAATGATGAAAAGTTGGCAAAATAAAATAATCAAACGTTCAAGAATAAGTGCAAAATAGATAGTTCCCCGATTCGATGACATTTGATGGCTGACATATGCCTGCATGTTGTCATTATAACTTTTCTTCTCTGCTAGGGTATTGAAATTATCCCTCCTCACTAAGGCCATTGGACTGAAGAATCTGTATGCTCCCCTACCTAATTCGTTACACAAGCTGTGGAAGTACCAATATATCATAGATAAATTTAAATAAAAAAAGGATTGAATAAGAAATACTGCAGCGACATAAAAAGTAACGGTCATTTATTAAATAGCCAACAAAAAAATTTACAAAAATTCACAAATTTAAGATCACGAAAGGTAGCCACAATAAAGTCCATAATATACCACAATAATTTCACAACCGAAATGCTTCAACTAACGGAAAACATTTTGCAGAAATTCCTTGCCAAAAAGGAGCAAGCAGAGCCGACGAAGATAGGGGATTTTTAGGATGAAAAGAAAGAGGCCCAGAGGTGAAGAAGACAGCGGCGGCGACTACCATGGTGGCGAACGGCTGCAAGGAGCCCAAATTATCCAAACAGTAGCACACAATAATCAGAAAAATATTACTAGTTCCCAAAAGCAACTAGCAAGACAAGTCTCAAAAATTCTCTACCATTAACAATTATGAGTACTTTACAGTCAACACAACTATACATTATTTCTTATGATTCACATTTCTCCAATTTCATTAATTATATGTAGTTGTAAATCATAAAATCAAAGCTTAGATATGGCAGCAAGAAGAATTAGAAATAGAGTATGAGCTTCCAAATTTCAAATCACAAGATCAACCCAAAAAATCAAACATGCAAAGACTAAAGTTCATCTCCAGGTTATTCCTATCAACATTTAAACACTATGTTGTTTGATTTAGGTTGAAAATCAGTGAAACCCTTCTCTGAACCGTTGCTTAACACAAGGAACCCCCAAAAACAAAAAAGTATAGGAAACTTTTTATTTATTTGAACAACAAGCTGGAACTCCCATGTGTTGCACGGGAGAATAATTTTAATAACATTGATAAAAGAATACAACAACAATGGTGAAAGGAATCTGCATAACTTCAATCACATGGCTGAACTAAAGTCTCTGGTAGAAGAAGTCACTAAAATCAAACTGCATACAACAAAGATTACATACACATTGGTACATGATTCTATAAATTTTGAATAATGAAAGGTAAACCAAATTGAAGATGTTGTTATAAAATAATTTCATGTGAAGCTCACTGCAAATGCACAAACATACACAATAAATGAGCAGCAGCAAGAATATATGGTACTAATATCTCAAAATTAATATTAACAGTAAAGTGGCACATGATTGAGGAACACAAGACTAATGAAAGAACAACCAAGTAGAAGTTGTTGGATGAAGTACCTTCCACTGACAAGAAACTGCAGATGCAACAATTGCTCATAATACAATAATCTATAGACATTGCAGAATCATACTACAATCCAAGATCCTTCAACATGAATGTATCGCACAAAAAGTAGCATTCTGAACAAAGGCCATTACACAGAGGACTTTTAATGAGAAATGTAATAACAAAAGTAGGATTTAAAGACATTTTATCTATGCATTGGTGGCCATTACACAAATGCTTTGTTTTATTTGGTGATTCCATTCAAAATCCCAATTTTATTTCTAATGTTGTTACTCAAACTCGCTTGAATCAGAAAAATCAGAAGTAAGACAAAGACAGAGAAAAATCAGAGGTAAGGGATGAGTGGAAACCTACAGAGGTGAAGAGATGGCCACTTGTTCAACTTCACTTCCTTCTACATGCAGTGGTGAGAGAAGGCTTAACTTCCTTCTATAACGAACAAATCGAGGTTTTGTTCGGGTAGAAAGCAATGGGGGGTTTTGTTGGGGAAGATGGATGTTTTGTGAATGTTGGCTCGAGAGAGAGGAGCGCCGGCAATGTAAAAATTAGGGACGTCGTTTCTCCCTCCGCCAACAATTTAATTACAAAAATGCCACCTCATTTTTTCAACGTTTGTTTTATAATTAATTGACATGAATTTGTGACATTAAAAGGGTTTATTGTAGTAGTGTGTCTTAATTTCCCTCTCTTCCTGGACAATGAGATGTCTTATGTATTATATTAGTAGTGGATAATAGACATTAATCAAATATGAAGATATTAATATTGTGAGAATGATTTTATAAGATAATTAAGTGAATTGGAATTAGTTGTTAGATTATGATATAAGAATAGTTATAAATTAGTTCTGGAAAAGACATTATAAATTAAACAATAAACATGCTATAAATGGGGCTTGTTGATTGTATATAATTTATAATAATTTCGATTACAAACCAACACATTATGTATAGAACTTAACTAATAATCTTTTAGTGATCAATACGTCTTCTATATACAACTGACGATGATGCAGAAATTTTTTTTAGTTAATCTGTCACTTGATTAAGAATCTTGAATATATCATATTACTCTTCTTAAATTCATAATTTTCCTCAATTTCTCAGTTTCTATCATTTAATATCTCATTAAAAGAGAGGTGTTTTAGGAAATTGTTTGATATGATGGTTTATGAGGGGGAGAAAATTTTTATGAGTTAAATTGAAAAATTGGAACATTGATGTTATAATTTTTTTAAAAAATAGAACATGTAAAATAAAAGAATAAGAAAAAATAATTTAAAACTTTAAACCTTTCTTATCCAATTTTTTTAAAATCCAACTTGTAAAACTTTCCTTCCTCTCTAAATACCTCATGCCAAACAACCCCTTTTGGAAAGTAACACACAATATTTTATATTATAATGACAAATAATTAACCAAACTAACTTTCTTAATTTTCATAAAATTAATTGATTGGGCGCCTTCAATGCTTGACTCGTTGCGGCGAGGATGGTATACAACACTTCCTCGCCACAGAACTCCCACATTCCTCTGTACTTCATCAATCTCCTAATCATGATCCACCATTCTCTTAGCCTATACTCAATTAACCTCCTGTACTTCATCAATCTCCTTATCATGATCCACCATTCCCTTAACCTATACTCAATTAACCTCCATAGTTTCAAATCAACAATCCTTTATCCTAATTCTACATAATCAAATCAACACTTAACATCACTTAAACCTTCATAAAACATATCAATTAACATTATCTCAAAACCATTAAATGCCTCAATGAACCTTGAAGTTTCAATTATTCATAATTAGATTATCTTAATCCCCTAGATTAAAACCTAGGATGTTACAAGATACATACTCATATTCAACAACATGGGCATAAAATGAAGGACCTTCTACAAAATAGAAGGTACGAGGTTTAGGGTGCCAATTGAGCTATAAACTTTTGGTACTTTTGGTTTGAGGAGGGAGGGTTTACCTTGTTTAGTTTAATTTAATGATTTCTTTTTAAGAAAGGAGTGGATAGGTGGCAATTGTAACATCACAAATTTTAATTTGGAGGCTAATGGTTAATTTGGCTAATTAATAAGTGATTTGCGAATAACAACATTATATTAGTGAGAATTTTGATTGATGATAATGGTTATTTAGTTAAGTGAAGATCAATAATGTTGAATTGAGGATTTATGCAATGTTTTGAAAATGTGATGATAGGTATATGAATGAGTTATGGATATCATTATACCATTGATGATTAAGAATATTGAGGATCGGTATTAAAATTATAGATTTGTGATTTGTGATATTGATGATTTATGAATAACTATGGAATTAATTGAAATTGGTAACTAGATTGTATAATTGATTAAGTAGGTGTTATTTTGGGTATTAGAATTGATTATGTTGAGGAATTGATGATAGTATATAATGGTGGCTTTAGATTGATTTTGTAAGGGATTGAGATTGGGAGAGTTATAGAGTCATGGGGTGAGCAATTGTGTTGATCACTTCGACGAGCAAGCTACTCACCAAAGTGAATGAGACATATAGAGTCTTAAGGTTCAGTGTTCCAAAGTTCAACACCAAAGCAACTAGGCCGGTAATTCCTACCCTATTTATGTTAATCACCAAAGTAACCACCTGATTATTAAATAGCTATTGTGATAAGAATTAGAGGAAGAGGTTAGTGGAACTCTGTTAGGGCTTGAGTTTTTGTGTCTTGGAGAGTAAAATTAACCTTCCAATCTTTGGGTAAATGATTCTACCTTGATTTCCTTCATTTTCCCTTGAGTTCCTTAAGTTTTAAAGTTGAAAATTCATGGTTTTTGTTGGATTTCGAAATGGGAGAGGTTTTTACCAATTTTTTTGGTTTTATTCCCAGTTAAATGAAACGTTCAATCCTTTAGTTTTGTTAGATTTGGAGTCAATTGTAGATTTGAATTAGGATTTGACTTTTTGAGTTAAGCTTTGATTAAATGTATGTATGTAATTATTGGAAATGAGATTTTTTTGTTTAGGTTATGTTATTGGATGATAGATTAGATATTTAATCAGTTTATAATGTTGCCTAAACCTCAAATTGTGAAATGGATATTTTAGAATGTATTTTGAATGAAGGAAATGTAAATTTGAGTTGAATTGAATGATTGGAAGCACATAACGGATTCTAGAGAGTGTTTGGGGATTAAAGGAACCTAATGATGATATTGGGATAATAAATATGTCATCTAGAGTACAATAGAGGCTCCAGAGGGGAAGTCAAGTTCCTAAATTGTTGTAATACCACCCAATAAGTTGATAAACTAATAATGGATGCCATTTTGATTGTGTAAATGGATCTCATTGTTATTGTTAAACCCAAGAGACATCATTTTTGTGGTGAATCCTTGCTTGGTGAGAGGTAATCGTTTCCCATTTTCTTTAATGCTTATGTTTTATTTATGTGAGGCTCCTACTAAGGCAATTAGGTTAAGTTATTATTGATATGATAAATAATTATGAGAAATTATATGTTATTTGTGGAAATATTGTGTGGGATTATACTGTGAAAAGTAATGTTCAATGTTTGGAAAATGGATTTGGAGGAATAATAGTATTTATATATGAATGTAACAATTACATAGTCATCAGATAACTCTATTGGTTATTGATTAATTATAGTGAAGTGATTATGCACTGACATTATGGACGACTGGGAAAAAAGTTTCAAAATGACTATTAGCTTCCTATAGATATGACTATGACTTAATCATGGGATGACCATAGTGTCTATTTGTTTTAATAATGTTGAATTGATTATGGAATTGGATGTAGATTGAGAAGAGAAATCTTATCACATGTTAGTCATGGGATGACCATAGTGTCTATTTGTTTTAATAATGTTGAATTGATTGTGGAATTGGATGTAGATTGAGAAGAGAAATCTTATCACGTGTTAGTCATGGGATGACCATAATGTCTATTTGTTTTAATAATGTTGAATTGATTGTGGAATTGGATGTAGATTGAGAAGAGAAATCTTATCACATGATAAGATTTCGCAATTGGCCCATAGATGGTTATACATCTCAAAAGGGATAGGTCGGTATAGCTCTGTCGTTTCGAAAGGGATAGACCGGATGGCTTAGATGTCCTTTGAAAAGGATAGGCCTTCTCGGCTGTTGAGAAATAAGGAAGAATAATTATTAACATGTGATAGGACCCTTTATTGGCCATTGGGAGGTTGTCCACTCTAGAAAAGAGATAGGTTGTGTGGTTTTGTTGTCTCAAATAAGGATAGACTTGTATGGCTCATCATCTTGATAATGGAGAGGCCTGACTTTACCATCCTTTGAAAAGGAAATACCCTAATGGCTTGGTTTGTGCCCTACATTAGGGAAAAGGTCTTTACGAACTGATTCTATGTCTCTATCAATAGGGAGATAGACTTATGGATTCGATAGTGTGATTATATTTATTCTCCCAAGTTAGAAGAATTGTTTGATTTATGTTTGGGAATGATTATACATTGAGTGAATTACAAGCAATTATGGATTGTATATGTTCCTTTGACATTTCTTTTAAATACACTTGCCAGTAGGTAAATAGGATTGTGAGTTACTAAGGTTTTTGTTTCACTCTGTTGCTCAATATTTTCAAGTGATCGTGTCGATACGTGACTGTTAAGGGAGATCTTTAGAGGGTTAAAGAAATTCTTGTGGTCTTTAAACTCTTGTTTCGGATTATGTTTATTGGTAGAAGTATATTGAGAAACTTATAAGGCTCAATAATTAACTTTGATATTATGTTATGCTTGAATACATTTCTTTTTAGTAAATGACTCTAATGATAATTCTTGTAGAGATTTGAGGCCATTATATTTTATGATTTGTAATTTATGGATCCACAAACATATGCAATTGAGTATATATTTTGGTTACAATTGAAAACAAGAAACTTCTTTCAATATATCATTGTTCGGGGTGAAGGTGCTAAATACCTATGAGATTATACCTAAAGTGCACCTAACAACATATGCTTTTTTGTGGTGTAAAAATAACTATAAACTTTAAAAACAAGAGCAAAAATGACAGTGCCATTAAACCCAATTAAGTTGACTGTTAGTTTGACTAAAAAAGTTAACATGGAAGGTGATGTGTCCGTAATAATGACCAGCTGGCAATAGAGGAAAATATAAACATATAAAAAAATCCACATATTTGATATCCAAGTAATATTACTTAATTATTTTAAAAAAATTAAAAAAAAATTTGATAAAAACAAGTAGTTAAAAAAATTTAACCCTAAAAAATCTACAAACTCAATATCAACATCTTTACTCCGTCACAATCTGCATTCCATAAGCTGAACTCTGCAGCCTCTCCCTCCTCTTCTCCCACCTCATTCTCAACCACAATACTCAGTCACATCCCCCGCCATTCCTTGTCTAATTTCTCTCTCCCCCTTCCCTCCCCCGTAGGCTGCAAAATTGCAACAGCGATTAACTCTTGTCTTTCTTTATCCCCCTCCCTTCCTCCATTTGTCTTCCTATTTTCCAAAAATTATATTCAAAAAATCAATTTGGCCCATGCATTTGTTTATTATTGATGACTAATTCAAGTGAGAGCTTGTGAATCAAATTTTTCACAACGTCAACCACTCAAACCTTTGAGACAATTGAAGCTGTTAAAGTGCCATAGACAAAGCTTGGCGATGCAAATAATCTCTCCTTCTTCGTGACTCCCCTGCTTCAAAATATCGTATTGTTATTGAATGAATTTATGGCGAGTATAAGCAGGTTAGGGAAGATGACTAAGAAGAAGACATTGGTGAAATATTCATAAGGAGAGGGTTGTGCTTTTGTGTTCAAAGCTCCTAGATTTTGTTTTAGTTTTTTCATTGACATGAAGTGATTTTGAAAGATCTTATGCTATTTTTGCCTTTCTTATATGAGTTTTTGTAATTATGGAATGATTCCCTGTTTTCTTAAATTGATAATTTTGGGTTTTAATTTTCTTTTTTCCATTTTGATTTCTAGGTTTTTTGATCATATGGTTGGGGAATAAATGCAAATTTCTGTGTTGGTGTTAAAGAGTCGATTAGTGTTAAAGAACTCCTCTAATCCTCAACTGCCACATATAAATGGTCAAATAAGCAATAAATGACAACTAAACACCACCTAGCAAATTATGAAAAAAAAAGTAATGGAATTTATCTAACATTAACGATGATGTGGTTTTTACAGGGCATACTTGCTTTTGCACCACGAAATATCATATGTTGTTGGGTGCACTTTAGGTGTGATCTCATGGGTATTTTCGCACCTTAATCTTTATTATTATTATTGGGCTTAAGATGAATAATGTACTTTGGGCCTTGAAGTGCCCAAGGCCCAAGTGTTGACCAATGTTTTAAAAGATAAAGTTTAGATTTAATAACAACGTTAGGGGTTGAATCTTTTTCTAACATGGTTAAGTAGTGAAAAGGTTGAGAAAGGTTTTAATTATCCATGATATCTTTCAAATATAGTCATTCCTTTTTCTATCATGGATAAGATAAGTAAGTGGTTTTTATCCTTTAAAACAATGATAATGTTTGAAAATAATTTAGAGTAAATCATTTCTATCATGGCTACAGAATTATAAATTTGATAGTTAAATGGATAGTTTCGTTCATTTAACCTTGATAGTACTTTAGAATTGATTGTTAGAACTGGCTATCAACCAAGAGGGGGTGAATTTGATGTTCAAATAAAACTTGGAAATTTCCTTTTACAAAATCACAGTGAAAACAATAAGTAAGCTTATTTAAAATCTTTTTCAGTTTTCAGAGAGAATATTATGAACCATGAAAAGCACTATCAAATATGAAAGTTAAATATGTTGGAAAATATGAGAGCTAAGGGAAGAAGAAAAGTGTAATAAGAGATTTATCCTGGTTCAATCCAATGCTTTGACCTAAGTCCAGTCCCCAGGATGTAACATCCCAAATTTAAATTAAGTATAATGTCTAATTGAGTATGATTAAGTAAAGATCTATTGATATTATTGCAATGTGATTTGAGGATTTTGAAAATTGAGATGATCGGTGATTATGAGTTTAATGACTAATGATTGATGTTGAGATTAAGTATGATAATAATGATAAATGGAAGACTTGACTAATGAAGAAATAAAGTGCATGTGTGGCTATGCAAGAGAGTAGGGGTTTAAAAATCACGAAAACTATGATTGGAGTTTCTATTTCAAGACCTTGTTGGAGTAGTTTTAGAAAATAAAGGGTTTTGAGAAATCAAATGATAGTTGTTTTGAATCATTATTTTTGCATTAGAAATTACACATCTTAAGCTTTCCAAAGAGTCCTAATTTGTGGTTTTTGGAGATTTGTAAAGTAAATTATGTAATCTTAAAATTAGACCTCATATTATATGTGGCAGTTTTGGGTAGTCATGATAGCATTTCATTTTGAAGGATTAAATGATAATATTTTTGTGTAATTTCTTTTAAATTGGAAAGTTGACATCCTAAGTTTTTCATAGAGTCTTAAAGCATGATTTTTGGAGGTATGTAGCATTAGTTATGATTTTTTTAAGTTGACGCTGTGTTGTTGTCAATACCACTCGCTGTGAGTTTCCTGGAATGAACTCACGCCAAACTGTCAATGACATAAGCATGGAAAAGGCCTAAAACTCAACGTGGACTTGTAAGTGTGAATCCAAGGTGAGGGCATGATTCTGTCACTTAAAAACAACATAATTTGTCTGAAATTATGGAAAATAAGAAGAGGAAATGTGAGGTGCGAGTTGGGCTGATGGGGCACGAAACTTTGGAGGGTCCAAAGCCATTTTGAAGTCATTACAACTTAGGTAATCTCTTACCTACTCCTTCCTCTTGCCTCCTCTTGCATTCTTGAAATATTTCATGGACGAAAAACTAGGGTTCATAGGGATTACGAATTTTTGCTTGACTTCTCTAAGTTTTCTTGCTTCAAACCACTTCTAGGACCTAATTTAAGGTTTTAATTGGTTTGGTTTGTTGGGTTTTGGTCTGGATTGAATCTTGGCTACTTAAAGTTAGGAAAGGTAAAGGCTTGAGTAGAATTTCTAATTTTTGTGAACTTTTCTGTGGTTCATCGATTTCCCTAGACTTCTTGATGCTAATGGAATGTTTCAATTGGTTTACTTTGTTGAGAATAGAGGTATATGGATTTATGAAGTTAGGGTTTAGACATATAGGAAAAAATTGTCTAAGTTTAGTTTATTTAGGATTTAATTGTGGTTTTGAAGGTTAGAATACCTTGTCTTGATCATAAATTAATGATTGATGGAATGAGAGTCTTGCATGGGCTTGGATTTGAGAATTTGATGTGTTAAAAGGAAGCTTGGGTAACAAAGATTAAGGACTTAGTACATTGAGGCCTTGAATGTGGTAATGAGGATTTGAATATGCTATGTTGATTATGAATTGAGGGCTATAGTATTGGAATGATTATTTATGTTTTAAATCAGGAAATTGGCCATTGGTGGAAATCCCTAAGTTGTAAAGATTGAGTCTGGGATTAGAAATTTGTCAACGGAGGTTCATAGAGGATTTTGAATGTGTTAGCAGTTGTTTAACTTAAAAGAACATTGAATTTGAATTTTTTTGCCTAAGTTACCTAAAGGGGACTTTAGAGGAGATTAAGTCCCTTATTATATTTTTCCACTTGACTAAGTAATTAGTCATGTGTTGTGCGATATAATTTGTGTAGATGACCTATCGTTGGTGTTAAGCACGGGGGAAAATACGGTATAATGTGGCTTTTACCTTAGTCTACAAGAGGTAACCACTTTCCACTTATTTTATATGTTTGTGTCTTTCTTGTGAGGTAATTTATAGAGCAAGCTATATGTTGATTTTGATAAGAATGGAAAAACTTTGTGACTGCACAATTTTATGTTCTATAACCAAGGTCATGAGATAACTCAAATGAGTTATTTAGCTCATGTCTGAAAGCTCTCAAATTTGAGGGAAACAAAATGAGGGGAAGTCTGAAATTTGTCCCTTCCCCTCCGGAATTTGTCAATCGAAAGAGAGGAGATCCTCCCCCTCCTCCCCTTCAACCAAACACAACCAAAAATATCAATCCCTTTTATGTTTTTCAACTTATAATTTTTCACTTATCTTTACTTTTTTACCAAATTTCTTTTTTCTTATAACCCCCCCCCGGGGGGAATTTCACTTATCTTTGTTGATGGCATATATTAGTGACGCTTTTTATTAATTAGAATCATGATCCAATAAAGTGTTTTAAACAAAATCAGCACATACAACTATACCACTCTGTTCCTTATTATAAGTCCATCCTAACTACTTCTCACATACCAAGGAATGGAAGTTATAGCATTAAATATATCCTATTTTTTCAACTTTACCCTTATTTAAGAATATGTGTTAAAATAATATTTTATACATTATAACCATTCTTTCTCATCTTCCCTATTTCCAAAACAGGGGTAAATTAGTCACAATAGCATTAATTGATTCCAAAGTGGACTTATATTTAGAAACAAAAAATTTGTGGTGGTTGGATTTATAATAAGGAACAGAGTGGTATTGCTTAACGAATATTATCTGATAAATCATCTAATCATTCTATCTCCTCCATTTAATACGAAGGGGGTCTAAAACAAGGAATCTTATCTTTATGATGATTAACCCGAAAAAATAAATCTCTTTCAAATGGATTGATACTGCTCTTTGTTGTCTA
The DNA here is from genome assembly GCA_037074515.1 of Mimosa bimucronata. Taxonomy (NCBI): domain Eukaryota; kingdom Viridiplantae; phylum Streptophyta; class Magnoliopsida; order Fabales; family Fabaceae; genus Mimosa; species Mimosa bimucronata. The sequence goes on along the minus strand of CM073445.1, from coordinate 22,454,961 downwards.
CTTGCATTGAAATAAAGTGTGAACAATCAGTTCAAAAAAAAATAATAAAGTGTGAACAAGTAATTAAATTCAATGTCCCATGTGTAAGATGAGAATATGCATTTATCCTTATCTTTTTAAATTTCTGTCTCATTCATCTTCCTCCAAAAGTACACACCAACTGTCAATATTTGGACCACATTATTCAACCCTATGGTTTTGGATCTTCAACCGGTCAAAAGCCACCAGCCACTTTGACCCTTATCCTCACTTTTCAACTAATTGACCATTGACTATTTACTATTTACTATTTACTATTTACATTGATATATCCATTAGTTGTAATTATTAATGAATCCAAAGATTAATAATGACTTAGATTATAACCCCGATTGGACAGAATCAAACTAAAAAGTAGAAAATTAAATGAGAAAGAATCGTCAATATGAAAGTAAAGTTGAGAATTGAAATAATGAAAAGGCACAAAGCCCAAAATTAAAGTTTATGCGGAATCACGTTTTTTTAGTAGTTTAATCTTATGATGGTTAGGGGTATATTCGAATGGTCTGATGACAGGATCTTATAAGATCACTTAAGCTTGAATTGGGTCAAAATTAACACAATACAAGAAAGAAGGGTTATTAATGCAATTTTTGATCTTTGAATTTTCAATCAATTTTAGTTTTAATCTTTGAACTTTAAAATATAAGTGGTTTTGGTCTTTAAACTTTCGGTCAATTTTGGTCTTAGTCTCTGAATTTTAAAATCGATGGTTTTGGTTCTTAAACTTTTGGTGAATTTTAGTCTTGATTACTGAACTTTAAAAAAAATAAAAAATTATGGATCAATTGTTATAATTGGCACAAATTTGATGAACCAAAACCACCAATCTAAAGTTTAAAGGCCAAGACCAAAATTGACTGAAAGTTCAAGTACCACCGATTTTGAACTTCAGGGACCAAAACTAAAATTCAGTGAAATTTTAATGACCAAAAGTTATATAACCCTAGAAGAAAAGATAAACATACAAGTCAAGTCAGCTAGAGTAGTGTGAACCTACTTGGTTGTCTATTATTATTTATATTTAACTTTTTTAGTGTTGAATTCTACTCAATTTTAATATTGACATCATGAAACTTAATATTTACTCCATCCATTAATAAATATAAAGTCTAGTTGAATTTTTTGAAAAATTTTAAAAACCTAAATAAATTGTTTATAAATTGATTTGCATAATTTTTGTCAATAAACTAGATTGATTTGCATAATTTTTGTCAATAAACTAGTTTATTTAACTTATAAGCTAACGGTGTCAAAAAAAACTTATAAGCTAATATATAATCTAATAATACATAACATATGATATGATTAAGTGACTTATTCTATTTCTTTAATCCCTCCCGAAAAATAATAGAGTCTTATATTTTTTGGAGAAAAATTATATTGAAGTCTTATATTTAGGAACAAAAGGGATTTTTTATATGAAATACTGATAAAGCTCTTACTAAATCATTATGAAAATATCCTCGGTCCTCAATGAGCTAAATAATTACTTTTTACAATTAAAAAAATTAGTTAGATTATATACTTGTAAATGTGTAGTGGTTTCTTTAAAGTTTATATTACCATTTGTATAGGAACTATCACTTGATAGAAACATTCTTAATAAATTCAATCAATAGAGACAATTAAAAATATTATAGCCAAAAAAGGTTGATCTAATTGGTAAAAAGATTTTCTCATAACTGTAAGGTTGTAGGTTCAAATCATACTTATGTAAGAACATTGTTGGTGGTCAATTTGTAAGTACTTCTGTAAGTGTTTTACAAGTCTAGAGGTCTACCCTAACCCTATTGAGCCTTTAAAAACCAACTTGCCTAATTTTTTAAATATATAAATTTAGAAGACAAAGATTTTTAAAATCTTACCTTTATGACAAAACATAAATCTTATCTTTGAAATCGAGTAATTGATATCGCATACCTCTCTATATTAGGGTATTGAGTTCATTTTTAAGAAGGCAATTGATGTTAGCTTGAACAAACCACCTTGACTCACTTCTCATTTTTTATTGAAGTAATCAAATGGAGCCTAATACATAGGTGATCAAGAAGACATCATTATTAGTAATATTGACTAATTATTTAGTCATGGGGAAGGACATAATCATTTCTAATTATAAATTTGGAAGATAAAGGGAATTTGAGTCTAACATTCATAAGAAAGTAAACTGTTAGCGCTTGTATTTAGAATGTAAGACTGAGTAATAAATATATCATACCCTTTCATATGTATTATATTCATTTTTTATTAGTTAAAAAAATTCATTTTTTATTTTAAAATTCTTTTGTCATACTTCACCTAAAAAAACTCACATTTATTATTACTTATAAAAATTGAACTCGCAACCTCTTAGTTCAAAAAATATTTGGTTTTAATTGGACTAAACTGCATCAGCTAACAAGTAACCAAATGGAGTCTTATGTGAAGGAGGCATCATTAGTCTTATTGACTAATTATTATAATTATAATAATAATTATGGTGGAAGGGGCGTGATCATTTTTAATTAGTTAAGACCTCGAACTCTACCAAAGTTAATCACAAGTCAAAATCGGATCTCATCATATGACTTTGGGGATTTTAGTGATAGTGAAATTTGTTCATAGCTACGTAATTATTAACATTTCTTTTCTCGTACCAATCATTCTTCTAGTTAGACTTCAGTCTCATCATTCCACACACACAGAGTCATCATTAGTTTCATTGATTTGTTATTAGGTTCAAATATTGGATTTAGCTTTCTAACTGGATTTTCAATTTTTTTAATAAGGAATAAACTTCATTCATTTAAAAATAAAAATACAAAATGGTAGAGCTAGCCAACAATACCCTACTAACTGATAAGCTATTCTTATGGAAGAAGTATTGGAAAAAAATGATATATAATACTTATGAGAAATGATTTTTTTTTCAGAATAACTTTTTCAGAAGTAAGATTGGATAAAAGTCATTTATGTGAAGTGATTTATGTTTAGATTTGTGATGATAGAAGTGACTTTTTTTCAATCTGACTTTTAGAAACATGTTTGGATGATTATATTGAAAAGCACGTTTAGATGAAAAATTACTAAAAAGGACATTATTGTCATTAAATAATACATATATAATATACATATATTCTTATTAAAGGCTTAGTTTCTCCCTTATTTTCAGGAAAATAATTTTAAAAAATAATATTTTTAGCTCAAAGGAGTATATTGTGGGAGAAAGTAGTTAGAAATTATTATGGTAAATTTTTGGAGATAAAAAGAAAATTTTGGATTAAAAGAAATTATCTTATTTGAGAATTTTAGAGGTCTAACAGTCTAATTTTCCTACCCACTTTATTAAATAATACATAACAAAAGGTGTGGGACCCACCAGAAGTCAGAAGTCAGAATTCATTATCCAAAAGCCACTTTTTTTTGTTTCTGACTTTTGACGTTGCAGAAGTCATTTTCAAAATAAGTCCACCCAAACATAATTTTTTTTTTCAAAAGTCATTCTCATTTTGGATCCACGTTTGGCCTTCCAAACGTGGTATCCAAACACACAATAAGTGCATGTTTGGATCCTCCTTTTCCAATCCAGAAGCACGTTGCAGATGTGGAAGTCATTTAAAAAAAAATACATGTTTGGATGGTTTCCTTTTGAGAAGTGCTTATAGTCCAAAAAGCACTTATTTTCATAAGCTCAAAATTTTCACTTCTCACTTTTGCCTTTTGACTTCTAGTGGGTCCCACGCCTTTTGTTATGTATTATTTAATAAAGTGGGTAGGAAAATTAGACTATTAGACCCCTAAAATTCTTAAATAAGATATTTTCTTTTAATATAAAATTTTCTTTTTATCTCCAAAAATTTATCATGATAATTTATAATTACTTTCTTCCATAATATACTCCTTTGAGCTAAAAATATTATTTTTTAAAATTATTTTCCTGAAAATAATGGAGAAACTAAGCCTTTATTAAGAATATATGCATATTATATATGTATTATTTAATGACAATAATGCCCTTTTTAGTAATTTTTTATCTAAACGTGCTTTTCAATATAATCATCCAAACATGTTTCTAAAAATCAGATTGAAAAAAAAGTCACTTCTATCATCACAAATCCAAATATAAATCACTTCACACAAATGACTTTTATCTAAAAGTTACTTCTGAAAAAGCCATTTTAAAAAAAAGTCACTTCTCCAACGATAATCCAAACACACCCTAAGACTTTGGCTTCTATGGATGTAGGTCGTCAAGTGTTCCTTTATGAGATCAAGCGGGAAATATTTTGTACGGGCATGGATGATCACATGATTTACAGATATATTACTTATATAATTTAATTATAAAACGTATAATTATCTCAAAAATGTATATACTGATTTTATGATTAATGAACACATCATGGACGTATTATATATCAAGAAATAATCAAACTCATGGCCTGAGACTTATTGACATACTCTTGAATAATAGTAAAAAAAAATCAAGAGATTTATTATCAATCATTATTATGTCACATTCAATAAGTATAATATACTAATTGACAAATGTTAAGCCTAAAACTTTAAGATAGTTATTGTCAAATTTGAAATTAATAATGTTTTTAGTCATGAACGAAAACTTATATATGAATAAAATTGCGTGTACGAGGCTGTGTGTGTGTGTGTAATACAACATAGAAGAGAATTATTTATTATTTATAAACTAGATTATACATGAACCTGAACTTTGTATTATATCTATACAATTTTCTTGACATTTGAAATGTACAATGAAGCTCTTTCTGAGCCTTTTATATTTATGTAGATAATTCTTATGCCTTCAATTTCGATATTTTTAATGAATAGAGTATAATACGACATATATAGGGTTTATCTGCACAAATTTAAAATTTAAAGATACTTTATCAAATTTTAAAAATCAATAAAGTAAATTGCACATAATGTAAAATTTATGGGTGATTTAGCTTTCTCTAAACTGACTCAAAGAGTAACTCTTCTCATGATGAATGGATAATAATAACTTTGATGTCTCAAAAAGACGATGATACTTTTTTTCAGCAATTAAACTCTGCTAAAATACATAAAGAGATTTAATAATTCAGAGAAAATTACATTAGATGCCTGTAAAATATATGAATAAAGGTTAAAAAAAAAAATCTTATATGTATAAAGACAATTATACTATTTATGACCACGCATATTTATAGATGTGATAAAACATGAAAGGAAGGATCCCACACCAAAAAGAAAAGACAGAAAATTATTTTTGGCTTATATAAAGAATGAGAGTTGGTTAATTTTTAAATGCCAATTGTCAAATGGTCCCCTTTGATTTAGTCATAAGGTCATGTTCCATTCAAACCTTCTTCTCATGCCCACCTCATTAAATTTATATATCCTCTGCCACTGATACCATCTTTCAACTTGTCTCATTCATCACTCATCCCCACCTAGCTGCTTGTTTACCCCTTCCATCTTTTAATAATAACTACTAGTGTGAGTTGTGTCATCTGAAAAATAATTCACTTTATTAACTAATTACTAATATATATTAAAATTTTTGAATGATATATAGGGAAAAATTAATCGTTAGGTCCCTATAATCTTACCCATTTTTTTAAGTAGGTCCCTCTAATTTTATTTCTTTTTATCAAATTATTATAATTTCACATAAATTATAAATATTTTATAAGTTATTTTTTAAATTTCAAATATAATACTTTACCAATATTCTACATGTATTAAACAAGTTAATTTACCTATTTAGTTAGTATCAAACTATCATTTTTTTTCTTCTATATTTACCCCTACCAAATGGTTAGCTTCTCTTGATAATGAATGTCCTTTTCTTGATGTATAATGGTATTTCTTTCAGATCATGTGACTCTAGAAGGTGATTGGAAATGGTCACAAGACCTCCTTCTTGTTGGAAAATTGGTGCGCTTAACCGACAGCTTATTTATCTGATTCCGGATTTGAGGTGTATGTTATAGAGAGGATCGAAAGTTTCACATTATATAAACTTGGGAGGTGATTGAGATGGGGCAAAACTTCTATCTTGGTTTCCAATCGGTATTGTTGATTGCATCATGAGTTCACATCCATATGTGAGGAGAGAGGAGAGAACAAACACTTATGAAAGCCATCATCTGATGTTATTTTTCAATCTAATATCTGCCCATTATTTTCCTTTTTACAGGTATATATCTATGACCAATCGGATAACATTTGCAAAATTCTTTAGAGATGAAAGTTTCCTAAAATGATCAAATCATTTATGTGGATGTTAGCCCAAGGAATTATATTGTAGAGCTTAGACGGAGGAGAGGATTGGAGGCAGAAGCAATGTACGCTTTTGGATGCGGTGGCTAACGCAATGCACCTTATCAGGGATTGCGTGAATGCAACTCATAGATGGAGATAAGTTGTTTCTCAGGACGAGTGGGACACTTTTTCTACTCTAGAAGGGACTGCTTGGCTTAAATGGAATTTGACATGTGAAGTGTGGGAAGTATACATAGAGAAGGTTAAATGGCCAACTTTGTTTGGATACATCTATTGGGATATTTGGGCATCTTGATGTGGTAAAGTTTTTTAGTCTATTATGGTGAGTGAATATGCTAATGCTCATGACAGCTTATACCGAGCATGTTGGACATATAGTTATCCAACAATGGCAAGTTTTATAATACAAACGATAATAAGTACTCTTATGCGACAAATCGAGATAATGCAATATATCTCGGGACAAATGGCTTTGTCCTCCAAAGTGGTGCTAGTTGCTGTGGAATGGTCATCAGGGATGGAGACAAATAGTGGGTATGTGGCTTTAGTTGCAAACTTGTTCAATTTCCTCCAGCTATTAGAGAGATTGTGATGAGGATGTTGAATGGTCTCCATTTATGTTGAAATAAAGGGTATCATGATAAAGGAACCTATAGGACTTGTTAATTTTTTTTCATATGTATCGAGATATATTAAAAAATGATAATGAAATTTCTTTCTTCTCATATTTTAGTAAGGGTTGAAAATGAAACATATTAATTAATGAACCAAACTAATTACTATAAAGGTGTCTTTTATATATATATATATATATATTGGATCAAACAAATCCTCCCTTAAGCATCATGTCTTATATTTGAGACAAAAATGAGTGTGAATCCTAAGATAAACCTCTATTTCTCCCATAATAAAAAGAAGAGGCAGACACACTGTATGTAAAGATGTTATAGAATTGGTTTTATATAATTATAGTCAGATAACTTGTTTGAGCAAACAAAGATAAATCTAATTAGTAAGAAGTCGATTTATAATCCATAGGACCGAGAGGTTGAATCTGTTTTCAATATAAAGATTTTGCTTGTGAGCGATCTGTAAGTACTTTTGTAATTGCACTTTGAGGCTCTCCTAGGGTTTACTCCCTTACACCTTTAACTAAAATACTGAGCAGAACTTTGATCTCTCACCCTTAAGAGCTCTCATAGGGTTTACTCCCTTACACCTCTATGTGGTCGGCTAAGTGATTGTTATCCTTCATCTCACCCTCTACTCTTCCTCCCTTTCTACCTACAAACCAATACTCGATATGTTTATCAACGAACCATTCATTATACCCTCTGAAGTGTTTTCTTTCCTTTCTTCTAGCATCAAACCCTAGACACTATTTCACTCAACTGTCCAATAACCCTATATCCGTAACCATCCTTAAAATACTATTTTAGTTAGATTAATTGTTCTAAATGCTATTTCACTTGTAAATGTTTAATATTTAATTGTATTTACTCAAATTCGAATATTTGACATTTCCATTTGCCTGCACATGTTTTGTATTTAATTGTGTGATGGTTTTCTTTTATTTTTTTTTTTGGTCTGAATGGTTTTCGTTTATTTCATTTTCAAAAATATTGAAATATTTAATTTTAATGAATCGTTCATACCTATTTATATCTATATCTTGATATAATGATAATTAATGTTGTTGTATTTTATTATTGTCAACTAAACTTTATTATTTTAATATGATGGGTTTGACCCCAACATGTCCCACTTACCCTTTAAACCAGCACATCAACCGGTTCAATATCAAGTCTGGTTTTTTTGGACCTTACTTAAAAGCATGGTTATCTAACCCGAACAGGCCCGGCCGGGTCGGTCCGGAACCCGCCAACCCGGCCACAAGACCAGTCCGAGTCGATAACTGACCCGTGTGTCTGGCAACCCAGGGTGACCTGGAGTAACCCGTCCTAACCCGGGTAACCCAGTGGGTTGCTGGGTTGACCCGGTTTCCTTTTTTTTAGAGTTTAATTTTTTATGAATATGAATTGTAGTAAGCAATATTGGTCAAAGTTAATGATTATTTTGGTGTTAATAACTATTAGTTTAATTACTAAATGACTGTAGACATGAATATTTTGTTATCATCTATCTATTTTGATATTTTGCTAAAAAGAATATTCAATGATTACTTTTTATGATATCATTGGATGGTTGATTGTTACTGTAATGTCGATATGTCAAAGAAATTGTAAAGAATTTTGAATAAATATATGATTATTTTGTTAGTGATTTAAGGTATTGAATTAATATTTAAGGTAAAAATTATTAATGTCAATATGATATGATGTCAATTTGTCAAACCAATAGTAAAGAATGTAGGATATTATAATGATTTTTTATAGTGGTTCAAGGTGATAAAATGAAATTTATTGTTGAGAATTTTCGAATGTGTGATAGGATTTTAAGTATTTTTTATTTTTTACTTATTACCGGGCTATCACTCCTAGTCGACTACGGGCTAACCCACTAACCTTTAACCCACTGTCTCGACCGAGTCAGTGACCGGTCCGGGTTTGATTACCTTGCTTAAAAGTGAGGTGAGTTAAACATAGGAAAAATTCTAAAAGATGACACTTGAATTCCTAAATTTTATATAGAAGATTTTAACTATTCAAATAATAATTTTGATTAAATAAGTAACTACGTAGACAACTTTATATCACTAGAATTTAGGAATTTAAATATATTGGTGGAAAGCGGGCCAACAAGTGTAGCCCTAGATGGAGGACTATGCATAGCATTATCATCGCCAAGTTTGTCTCCCAAACCCTAGCTAATCAAACACCCTAAAAAGCCTATTTTTTGTGAGCAGCCAAGTGTTAGACACCATTAATAATGTCCTTGTGATCTGTGAAAGGGTAATACTCCCTCCGGTCCTAATTATAAGAGCCAGTTGACTTTTTTGGAAAAATTAAGGATACAAAATACACCGCTTTAAATTGTTTATATTTATCTTTTTTCCTCAAAACTAAGTTATTTTACTTATAAACTATCATATAATCTAATTACATGTTACATATATTAAAATTTAGGGGTCTAATTTGTTTCCTTAATCTCTCCAAAAAAAGTCAACTGGCTCTTATAATTAGGACCGGAGGTAGTATTTTTTACAGAAAAAGTGGGAAAAGGCATTTAGTAAGCAACCCAAAATTGAAAAGCCACTTTAGCAAATAACAAAATGTGCAAAAGAGGAAACCCCTACCTTCCTCTCTCTTCACATCAATCTCACAACTTCCCTTTTCAGTTGAGATGGAGAAATTCCACAACATGAGTTGAGACATATTTGGTTTCTAAGTACGTTTGGAGACTTTGCAGTATAGTGGCATTTTTTTCTCAATGAGAAATTACGAGTTCATCTTGTTTATAATTTTAAACATTAGTGCGTATAAAAAAAAGTGCACTTGCCCAATCAACAAGGGAAAATTTCACATTACATCTATAACAGGGGATTAACCTCATACTCCCCAAAAACAGTCTGAAATTTTATTGCACCCCCAATGGATCAATGTGAAATTAAATGTTTCAGCTAAACGACCAAAATATCCTTATTGAATTTTGTACTAGATTTTCAAGATACATAAGGAGAATTTTCAAAACGTTTATGCTTATTTCTAACATCAATGTAAGCATTTTTCAAATCTCAAGAATCATGAAATTCAACACCCAAGCATCCAAAATTTCACAATAAAATTTTCAAGATATATATAGAGAATTTTCAAGACATTTATGAGTAATTTTCAAGACTATGGGAAATTTCTAAACATTTGTGTTTATTTTCAAGATCAATGTGAGTAATTCAAGTCTTACAAATCATAGAATCCAACACTAAAGTGTCGAAAATTTTACAACTATATTTTCAAGACTAATATGGAGAATTTCCAAGACACATAGAAAATTTCTAAAACGTCTGTACTTCTTTCAATAAGGACATTTTGATCTTTTAGTTATAATTTAATTTCACTTTAGGTTCTTGGGGTATAGTGAAATTTCAGATTATTTTGAGGGAAATCTGAGGTTAATTCTCTATTATGGGGGCAAAGTGAAATTTTTCCTATAAACAATGTACAATTTTTTGCCATTATAAACAATGTACAATTTTTTGCCATTATAAACAATGCACATTTGCTCTATGAAAAGTATATATTTGCATAAGCTAATAATAATATATAGCCTACTTTTCCTGGTATAGTATAATGTGTTGGAATTGTTACAAAATAAAACATTTAATAATATTATTGTTATTGCAGACAGTTTGATTGAAATTTAATTTTAATTCATATAGTTTTAAATTATGATTAATGACATTAAATACACGAATCAAAACAAAAACTTTTTATAAATCACTGAAACTTATTTTGGTACTAAAATCAAATTTTGTTGAGCATAAAAAAAATCAAATTTTGTTGAAAGTTGAAATATTAGAAAGGGACAATTGCACATAAGTCCCAAGTAAGAGAATTAATTTCAGAGAGGTCCCAAGGAGTTGTTAATGATAGCTATTAACAACTGCAATAGTCTTGGTTAACAAGTGAAGGAGTGTTAATGGACCTGTCTGAAATTAATTCTCTTGCTTGGGACCTATTTACAATTCTCCCTGTTAAAAATTGCATAAGAATACAGTATTCCACCTAACGGGAGAAGTTAAGAAGAAAAATAAAAATGAAAAGAATGGATGGTGAACTACACAACAAATCAGTTCAAAAAAAAAACCTACACAACAAAAAGAAACAACGTGGATGACGTCACAAATTCTCCATAAGATGCTCTGTTTTTTTAGAAGGAAAAATGGCCAACTACTAGATAATATACTCTATAAATAGCATATAGAGAAATTGTGTCAGAACATGATCATGACTCATGAGGATTACAAATTACAATGTCCAATACAGATTGTGGAAACGGCACACCGTATTGTAGAGAGAGAGAGAGAGAGGAGAAAACAAGGAAAAAAAAATAAAGCTCGTGGTAAATTGCGTGTAGCAGACGGTGTTTGGATGGATCATTTGATATTTTTGGGACTATAAAAGGTGACGTTTAAAATGAAGTGAGAATTACCATGACATGCTAAGATGAGGATTTAACAATAGAGAACCCAATAATAAGTGATTAATATAAACATTCGTGATTTGCTTCTTTAACTGCTATGAAAATTTTGGATGTTTAAATTCTTTTGTTGAGATAATATAGTAATTCTCTATATCGTAACCAATGTTTCTGTTAGCACTCTTTATTCTAAGTTATTTTATTGTTTATTTAGCCGTCATAAGATTTTTTTTAAACCACCTAGTATTTTTAATTTTTTTTTTCATTAACTTTTTTTATCTAGCACCATAAAGAAGTTTTCCAATAGAACGTAATGTTTGAAGTGTTCATTGTTGTTGAGAAAAATACTCTAATGGTATAAATATGCAAAAGTATTTAAAATACTAAATGTTACCCCAAAAAAAAATTCTATATGGTCTTGAATTTATGATACGTTAAACTTATTAAATGAATTAATATGATATGTTTTTTTTCTAAAACTTCAAAATTATCTTCCTTAATTCCCTTTCTCTTTCTTACTTCATTGTTGTTGATGAAGTATCAATGAGCTAATTCAAACAAGAATTGACAAAATTTAAAATATACTCTACCGTTTAAAATCAAGGTTAACCCTGAAGTTTTTTTAGAAAACTGAATAAACCACAAGTTAGTTTAAAAAAGACTCAAGACATTAAACTGAATATTCTTGTGGAACGAGTTTTATGTTTGTGGTTGGAATTAAAGTATTAAACGACCATGATATTGAGAGGCGTTCCATGTTGGGTGTTGGCCTGAACGACGCTAAAGCAGTGGCACATGCACCAAACGAAACGACGGCAAGCAAACGATTCAAAAAGCCTCTTTGTTCGGTGTTTGGTAAAATAAGGCTTCTAAATTATAATTCAACTTACGTTTTAAAGTTGCATTTGTTTCTCACCTTTTTCTAATTCTTACGCAATTGTCGGCAAAAAAAAAAAAAAAAAAAATCATACGCAATTATCATTGGGGATCGACATTTTGACCCCAAAAATCATTGGGGGATCTACATAAAGATCTTGGCAAAATTACAAATTTCAATTGAGAAATCTAATATCACCTATTTACTTTTAAGATTTTAGGACTTGTTTGTCAATTATGTTGTGAAATTACCTAAATGCTTTATTTTGAGAAAACAAAATTATTTTAATAAATAATAAATTTAACTCATTAAGATACAATATTAACTTTGATGCCCTTAATCAATTTTTGGACAAAAATGAATAGTTTTTTTTATAAGTGATTTAATTATATACGAATAAGTAAGTATGTGGGAGGAGCTTTGTTTCAACTTATAAAAAAATATTTTTGAGAAGTTAACATATAAATCTTAAAATTGATTTTGCACAGTAGTACTTGTGACAAGGTTCTCATTTAGTGCTCATTCTAGTGATAAGAAAGCACTTATTATCATTGAAACAAAATATAGACTATATAAAATTTGATATATATGGTATAGATTTAAAATTTTTAAAAGACCAATTTTTCAATAATAAATTTAGTTTTTTAAGAAATGATAATTATAGGATTAATTTTATTTTTAATTTTGTATCTATTAGAATAAAAATTTATTAAATATACTAAAATAAATTAAATTGAATATAGACCATTAAAATAAATCTAAATGGTAAATATAAAAAATGTTATTATAATAACTTTTTCACGTGTAACTTATTATAAAAAAACAGAAGTTATATGAAAACCACAAGAAAGAATAGGATTTGAAGTCGAAAGGATGAAATTTGTAGTATAGTTGTCACTTTATTATATTTATTTTTCTTGCATTGTCATTATTCGTCCTGCTTAATGAAAAACGATGGTTTAAACCTAGGATTATGAAACCACGGTCTTGTTGAGGGAAAATAACTTTTAAACCCAATTTAGCAAATATAACAGTATTATCTTTTTAAATGAGATTGAGTGACACCTAATTTTTCTGTGGTGAATTATTAGATCAGTAAGCAAAAACAAACTTAATTTTAGTTGTCCTTTTATATTATCTCATTTTCATTTATCAATCGTGTCATATTCACGCATCCACTCATCCACCAACGATATTTTGTTTTTATGTTTTTGTAAGAGTTTCTAATTTAGATTTCCGGAGAGGTGGAGCTATTTTCATTACAAATAGCATTATAAAGGATTTAAGGATGATATTAAAAAGGGTTAAGAACTTAATATCCAATTCCAATTTCACTCATAAAACAGTTTCTCTTACCCGATCTTTGTTAAGACACAAATGATAATCGAATTATGTAAATAAAAAAAGTTAGTTAAAATTAATTAAACATAATGTGGAAAAGATTGCATTATTTTATTTTACTAAAAAACCTTTCTATGTGTGGATAGGCAGGAGAATAAGAAAGAATTAACATGAAAAAAAATATTGTAGGACATAATTAATGCAATTGCAATGATCTACATATAATTAATGAAGGAAAAAATAACAAAAAATGTCAAAATATCTGACACCTTTTAAAAGTATGTTATAAATATGAGCAGACAACCTTAAAAATTTATATTGTATTTATATAAACTATTAATTCCTAAATATAGGAAATAACTGACTTTTTTAAGAATCATAAGAAAATGAAATAAGCTGCTTATAAATTGATTTGTCTAAAAAATTTTACTAAATTAATTTATTTTACTTATAAGCTAACATATAGTAATAATTTAAATAATAGGTTATAATTAAGTGGCTACTTTTGATTGATTAATCTCTAAAAAAACTCAAGTGAATTTTATATTTAGAAATCGCGGAAATATTATTTAAGAAACATTGGATAGATTAATTTTAATTTTAAAACTGAATTATGAACCGGATGGCCTTTCCCCCTTAGTTGTGAAGAGTCAACGGCCAATTAATTGAAACAACATCCATATTACTAATATTCATTGTACGGTCCTTTCAAAAATCAATTAATTGAGCCACGAAGGGCTAACGACAATGATAGATGGAAAAGCAAAACAAACAGCTATTTCGAATTAACTAATTCCAATTAGTACTTTGCTAGCTAGCAGTACTTTCATATAATGTTAGAATTAAATCATTTATTAGCTATACTTATCTGATATGCATTCATTGTGTCTGGATTGCCACAATATGTCAAGTCTCAACTCTCAAGTGTCAATTTGGCCCCAAAAAAAAAAAAAAACTCTCAAGTGTCAACAATCCAATCTGTTCAGGTCAAAAGTTAAGCTCCCTCGTGTAACATTCTTTTATAGGGTACTGTGCATATTAAGAATACAGTTAAAATTGATTAAAACTACTCCCTCATTCCCTTATTATAAGAGTCAAAGATGTAAAATCACACAGATTAAGGAAGTAGTTGAGAAAAATAAATATGTCTGAAATAATTTTGTTTTCTTAAGTTTACCCTTATTTATGTAAGAGAGAGAAATGTGATAATAGTGTTATAAATGAGTATGAAAGAGAATGTGAATAGAGAGAATAATGATCGGTAAAATGAGAAAAAACTCATTAAATGTTTTGACAAATTGTGACAGACTCTTATAAAAAGGGATAAAACTATTCAAATTTTTTACTCTTATAAATAGGGACGGAGGGAGTAATAAATATATAGGGAATGAAACTTTTTAAGTATGTGTGTGTTTGTGTTTGTATATAAAAGGCAAGTAAAAAAGAATTAACAATAACAAATAATGAAAGATAAATATGTATGAGGAAAAATGACAAGATAAAATAGAATTAAATAAGACTAAAAATAGTGAAAAGTATTTAATGAAAGTTGGTAATACTTGCGCGAAAAATTGTAAATGATTTGAAAGTGTGGATTTAATACCTAATAAATGAAAATTGATAATATTTAATTAAATGTGAAAAAATGCTTTCATAAAAGTGAGAAATAATTTGAGCCAATAATTAATAGTTCACTCATATATTTTGTATATTATATACACACATATATTAATTCATTGGTTTTTTTTTTTTTTGCACTGTTTGGTGGTTTAATGAAACCAATCTTTTTGGCAAATAAATGGTGCGATGAAATCCTAACTCACCACTTTGCCAACAAATTATTCTACCAATGCTTAAGTGTTGATGCCAGTGGCTGCCTGACGAGGGTTATTTTATAAATATATCTATATATATATATATAAAGGCATTTGTATTGTTTTTCATTAGTTTTGAAAATCCCATTTTGGGATATGGCATATCATAGGAATATAATTATTGATGTTAGGAGCACCTTTATGAGATTTTATATTTTTCAAGTTATTTATATGTCTTTTTCCAAAAAAAATTATTAAATACTCTAGGTATTAGTATTAAATGGGGTTGTACATTTCATCAAGCTAAGTAAAAATGAATTATATTGTTGATTGTTTTGAACTGCAATTATATTGTCGATCAAGGAATATCTTTATAAGGTGTTTTATTGAGTGATTTCATTTTTTATGAAATAAGATTTTTTGAAGGGAAAAAACGATGCATTAAGGAGCTAGATTTTAAAATATCTTGGGTTAAACCCACTTTTAGTCCCTGAACTTTCATCAAATTTGGGTTTTAATCCCTGTACTTTGAAACAGGTGCTATTGGTCCCTGAACTTTAGCCCGTTATAAGAGTTAGTCCCTGAGCTTCTTAACGGTGTTAAAATGTATTACTTGGCACTAACTCTGTCAACCAATGTGATCTGGCACGCTGACTTGGAAATCTGACTGGGTAATAAGTTATTTAAAAAAAAAACAACACCCACTGGATAATAAAAAGCACACCCAAGACAAAACCAATAAAAAACGAAGGACACACACGGGGAAGAGGGAAAGGCGGAGGGTTAGGGCAAAAGGAGGACCCACTTGTGCCGGTGTAGTCCGACGTGGCCGTCGCCGGAGCCGTCATTATTGCTGGTCGGGGTCAATCGAAGATTAAGGCAGCGTTGTGGTTGGTTTTCTCTGCTTGTGAAGGTAAGTAACTCCTCTGCCACATCAACAATGTGTATCGATTTATGATTGTTCTTGTTCATAGGGTCCTCCTCAGATGATGCTCTGTTTTATTGTACAATTAGAGGTAGCTTATATTTCATTACTTGGTTGATCTCATCCCACATTCTCATTACTTTGTATGGAGCGTTTTTTTTTGGGGAAGTTCACTGAACTTGGTTCTACATTTTGAAGAGGTAAATAGATGTTTGTAGATTTTCCCAATCACATTTAAAAACGTTTTGTGGATCTGTGGAGACATGTATGATTATTGATTACAGTCAAGACCCGTTCTTTTTGTGGATTTACTCACGCAACTTAACCAGTGCATGCATACCCTTTCTTTTTTCATTATACTCATATCGTTGTAATCTTGACTTAAATAAAGTATAATGCTTTGACGGGGAAACACTCCATTTCTTCTTCTCGATGGGCTGCTAAGGATGAAGGAAGAATGATTAACCATTAATCAAACTTAGCTTGGTATAGGATTATGGTCCAGTTTTTGCCATACTGATGTGCTCTGTTTTTTTTTTATTGTGGAGGATGTTTTGATTCTTTGTTTGTTATTGTAGAGAAGAATGTTCTAATTAGCACTTTTGTTCATAGGTGAAATATGGATGACTGCAGTGAAGATAATATTGATTTCAGTGAAGAAGTGGAGGAGATGTTGTCAGATTTTGAGATGACTGATGAAGAAGATATGGATGATGACTATTTCAAGCAATATGTTGATGTAGGGGTGGGTGATGTGTTGGATGAAGTTGTTGGTAGCTCACAGCTCATGATAGTTAGGCCTAATCAAGGAGAGGAAAACATGTTGGCTATGAGAGAGGAAAACATGTTGGCGGTTAGAGAGGAAAACATGTTGTTATCAGATTATGAGTCTGAAGAGATTGAAGAAGTTTATGCAATGAGTAATGATGAGAATGAGATAGTGGTTCAAAGAAAGAATCCAAAATATAATCCCTCAGAGATGTGCAAAGATTTTCAATTTAAGAAGGGGATGGAGTTTACTTCACTTGAAGAATTTAAGGATGCGGTTAGAGAGTACGCCCTTCTAAATGGATATGGATTGAAGTTTGTTAAGAATGATAAGGTTAGGTGCAGAGTGAAGTGTGCATACAAAGAATGTGAATGGTTGGTGTTTGTGAGTAAAGGAGGGGATGGTGATCTAACATATGCAGTGAAAACACTTTACCCCAAGCACACATGTGGGGTGTCCATAAAGGGGAAGAATGCTACATACAAGTGGGTTTCAGAGAAGATTAAAAATGTTATGAAGACAAACAAAAACTTCAAGTTGGCACATGTTATTACATCAATAAGGGAGCACTACATGGTTGACGTGTCTGTGTGGAAGGCATCCAAGGCAAGAAAAAGGGCAAAGGCAATGATTGAAGGTGATTATAAGGAGCAATATCATAAGTTGAAAGATTATGCCAATGAAGTGAAAAGGTGTAACCCAGAAACAACTTTTGTTTTGGTTACCGATAGACCATATGCAGATCGTCCTCCTATATTCAGAAGAATATACGAGTGTATTAGTGCTGTGAAGAGAGGATTTTTAGCTGGTTGTAGACCGATAATTGGCTTGGACGGATGTTTCTTGAAGGGCCCATATGGAGGGATACTACTTGTGGCTGTGGCACGTGATGCTAATGATCAATATTTTCCATTAGCTTGGGTTGTTGTTGAGGGAGAGAATAGAGACTCTTGGACATGGTTTTTGCAAAATTTACTTGATGACATTGGCAGCATGCGAGAAAGACAATGGGTCTTCATTTCTGATCGGCAAAAGGTACTTTAACTATTGGTAAAATATGCATTTGTCAAAGTATGCATTTGTTCGGCTAATTTTTTTGCATCATATTAACATTTTAGCATTTTGATGTGATGTAGGGTCTTGTTCCAACATTTGACGAGCTACTTGAGGGTGCTGAGCATAGATTCTGTGTTCGACACTTGTACGCAAATGTGAAAGCAAAATATGGAGGAGGAACAGTGGTTTGTGACTTAATCCTCCGTGCTGCAAAGGCCACTGTGAAGGCAGACTGGAGAGAAAGGATGAATGAGTTGAAGGAAGTGTCAAAAGAAGCACATGATTATTGATTGGCCATTCCTCCAACATGTTGGACAAAGTCTCACTTTTGTGAGACGTGTAAATGCGATATGGTCACCAATAACATTACGGAGTCATTTAATGGAAGACTATTAGAGGCTAGAGAACTTCCTATTGTGAGCATGCTTGATTGGATTCGGACATATCTTATGACAAGATTTGCTGAAAATCGGGTGAAAGCTGAAAAATACCGTGAGAAGAGCATAGTCTGTCCACGTCCTCGGAAAAGATTAGAGAGAGAAATTCAAGAATGTCGGAGGTGGGAAGCTAGATATGCAGGCTACAATCGTTTTGAGGTTTCACTAAATAGACATAAGTTTCAAGTTGATCTTACTACTAGAAGTTGTACATGTTATTGGTGGCAATTAAATGGTATTCCATGCAGGTAAAATCATATTACTTACATTAGCACATATATTTTGTACTAGCATATTCTGCATTTTCTGTTTCACTGCTGTCATCAATATATAATTGCATCAGTATGCTTCATTCTGCATTTTTTGCCTCAGTTTCGCATTTTCTGCAACCTCTGTACGTGGTCATTATTAGGACATCAACCCCACTGCTAGTTTACTCAAGGAGAAATAAGACTTAATTAGGACCTTTAGTTTCTGCTCCCTCACTGACAGTGTTCTTACACTTTCATTTTTGTGTACGTGGTCTCTGTACGTGGTCATAAATGCAACTCCTCCAACAAGCAGTCAACCTTGATTTCAGATATCACTTTTGGATGTAATTTTGTGCTAATATTTTGGATGTAGTTTTGTGTTAATATTTTGGATTGGATGTGATCTACATTTGCCACTTCAAATGTTAATATGACTGCATAAGAGTACCATATTAGAGAATATTTTGGATGTAGTAAATGTTAATATGATCTGTTATGATCTGTTAATGGGACAGGAGATATTGTAATTATTAGTATTCCAACGTTATGCTAGTGCCATTGTTGTTAGTAATGTACATTACATCTGAGTACATTAATTAAAGCCCTCTACATTAATTAAAGCCCTCTGATGTAATCAAATCAGTTGCTCACTGTAATGTATAAAGTCACTATATATGGCGCAAGGCCCAACTTAACTATTGATGCATTTATTTCAAGTTCTGGCAAAATAATTTTGCACATTTTGCGCAAGGCCCGCGAGCATTATTTCATAGGGACGTATGTGCGCGTGAACATTTTATTGAGCATTGTATCTCGTCTTTTAACATGAGATATATTGTCTCATTGTCTGTGACTTTGTGGGTTCAAACCTTTCATCAACTGGAACTACGCTGTATACATGCTATAGTCACTAAGTTCCCATGGTCCATATACGCTGCCATGGTCATTTTTGTAGTTCATTTAAGAGAGAGAAAAAAGACAGAAAGAAAAGAAATTAGGAATAATGAATTGAACATGCTGCTGCTGCACTTTTAGGTTGTTAAGAAAGAACAAGTCATATAAACTACAATACCATCAGCTTTCACAATGGTCTTATACACCAAGATTGACAACTTTCAAAATCATATATTCCCTGCATATTACATAGCATCAGAATGCCAATACAAAAGTTGTTCAGACACCAATATTGACAACTTTCACAATCATATAAACTACATTTACAGCAACAACTACATATAAAAGTGATTCAACAAATTTCAATCTCCTTCTAAATTCACCATTCTCCTTCTTCAGCTTCTTTAGCTCTTCTAAAATTGGATTCTCAATTGGTCCTTCATACCAATCAAAATAATTGCATCCCCAGGGTGACTACATGCCAAACACAAACACAGAACAGGACCACATCAAATCAAATTAATCATTAAAAATCTCAACAGAATTAGAAGCATAAATTGCTATGTTTAAAATCTCAACAGAACCTTACTGGTAGTTCTAAAGTTTATTCAAGGGAAAATAATAATGAAAAGAAATGGTAAAAAGGCTTCACTGCAATAATGGAACAAATCCTTCCTACCGAATAGCGTTTCAATCAAATAATCCACCCACCTTATAATTTGGACACTTGACAAACCTCCTACCATAATTTTGTTCTGTCCATGACGTGAGGATTACCACTTCATCACCACATTTGCATCTTTCACCAACCCTTCTTCCCACTGTGGTGCGTGAAGACGAGCTCCTACTGGAAGCCATTACCTATCAATGCATAAAAGTACCTATCAATGACGATTGCTCTCAAATTTCAGAAGAATAGCAGAAGATGAGGTAGAAGATAAATCGACAAGGACGATTCTAGATGATTAAGATCTTACCAACACCGTGTAGCCCCTAAACTTAGGAATCTTAGGAAGATGATTCCTTAACTTTCAACGACGCACTACCCCAAATCTCTTCAAACGGGTTTGCCGCTGAACGATCGAAGACGCACTCCTCGAAATTTCTTAGCCGCTGAACTTTCCCACACCGTTGCTCCCCCAAATCGTCCTGTTCCTCTTGCCCTAACCCTTCCCTTTCGTGTGAGTGTGTCATAATCCTCCTGTGCGTGTGCTTTTTATTATCCAGTGGGTGTTGTTTTTTTTAAATAACTTATTACCCAGTCAGATTTCCAAGTCAGCGTGCCAGATCACATTGGTTGACAGAGTTAGTGCCACGTAATACATTTTAACACCGTTAAGAAGCTCAGGGACTAACTCTTATAACGGGCTAAAGTTCAAGGACCAATAGCACCTGTTTCAAAGTACATGGACTAAAACCCAAATTTGATGAAAGTTCAGGGATTAAAAGTGGGTTTAACCCAAATATCTTTCATAATTTAACAGATAGAAAAACTTGAGTAATTAAGGGGTTAGAATTGAATGACGGGCATTTTTGAAAATTTATACCCATTTATGAAAAGATCAAAATTCCCAAGCATATTAGATTTATTTTTCATTGGTTGTTCAAAAAAAAAAATTACTACATAAGTAGATTATTTATACAGAGAATTTATAAATTTTCTTAAAAACATATGATGAGAAAGAAAAACTTAGTAGTATCAAAAAAAAAAAAAAGAAAGAAAAATTTAGTACCAACACATAGTTGGTTTAGCGGTGTAAGGCCACATTTAAATTCCTTGAAGTCTCTAGTTCGAGTCCATGAGGAGGCACTTGTATAGAGTTGGTAATACGGGCGGGCCCGACGGGTTCCGGCCGGGCACAAAAAAGCCCATGTAAAAAGAGTCGGGCCCAAAAAAACCCGTTTTGAATATGGGCTTGATCTTTCAGTCCGGACCATATTGTTCGGGTTCTGGGCCGGGCCTAAAAAACCCGTTTTAAGCCTATCTTTTTCAAAATTTCCCCTTTTTTTGAATGAGTCCCCACGTTTTACAATCTAACTATAATACAAATATACAACACAAGATTATAAATTCAAATTCAAGTTTTTAACACATTTTAAATAACAAAAATGATAGTAAAACATATAATACAATGTTCAACTTCAAATATTCCAAAATACAACAAATCCCTGTACTAAATCTAAAATTCAAAAGGCCAAGATTTCAAATTTCCAATTTCCAATACAAAATCAATTGTATCATTATCATTTTCCTACTCCTAAATAAACTACCATTAGCAAATGAAGAAGTAGAATACCAATCATCGCATAAAGTGAATGGATCAGGATAACAAGAAAAAACAACACAATGCATTGTCTTCTAAAATCCACAAACATGTTAACATTTTCTAGTGACTCCATCAGGATAACAAGTACCTACAATCAAATAAATATGCCGGTAAATAAAACTCCTACAGAACCAGCAAAGATGTACGTATTTCAAGTGGATATATTTTACATTTTTTGTGTGCCAAAAACGTTATGAAAGGATTTAATTTCCTGGTATATTATAAAGTTTTATTAAAGTAATCTCAACTAGGAGTTTCCACATTTGTTTGAATTTTTAATCTTAAAGGCCTCCATTCAGACACATTTATAAATTATTAAAAGTACACAGTTATTTTTAATTATGTGGAGTGTAAGGGGCTAGATTTAAAATGGAAACATGGTAATTAATGAAGGAAATTAAGTAAAAAAGATGAGGTTAAAAGTATGGGAGAGAATGGAGAAAAAGAAAGATTTAAGCGTGTATAAGCTGTCGTTATCGTTGAATTTATTGAGTAATAGACATTTTGATAGAATCATTTATTTTTGTAATTACTAATTTGAAGATGAGACTCATTATGAAGGAAAGATAGGGTTTGTTTTTGTTTTAAAAAAAGGGGGGAAACGGGTTCGGGTTGGCCCACAGGCTTAACGGGTTAGCCCGTCATAGGCTCGGGTTTGACGGGTTCGGACCAAAAAAACTCATTTTAATATGGGCCCTATTTTTCCGAGTCCATAACCATATTTTTTTTACAGGTTTCTGGTTGGTCCACAGGCTCTGGCCCGTATTACCAGCTCTACACTTGTGTCGAGAAGGGAAGTCATAAACCCCAAAACTTGAGTAGTCGGTTGCTCGGATACTTGATAATAGAATCCAAAAAAGTGTTGATTAACAGTTGATATAGAAAAAGAAAGAAAAACTTAATACTCCCTTGGTCTCAACGTCCTTTATACATAAGACCATGTTGATTATTTTTAGGGAAAATAAGGAAATTAAATAAATCAATGCAAAATATTTATATTTATCTTAATTTTAAAAAAAATTAATTTATTCGACTCATAAGTTGATATGTACTCTAATGATATGTAAGATATATTATAATTAAGTTGTTTAATTGTCTCTCTTAATTTTTTAAAAAAACAATTGAATCTTATGTTAAAGAATCAAATGAGTATATAATAACAAAATAATATGGTCTTAAATTTTTGCGCACGACAGGGTAATTCATCAGCTTAAATCTTTCTAAATTTAATTTGATATTTTTCACTGTCACTTTGGTCCAATTATTGTCGTTACATAGGATTTTTCGAGAAGGAAAAAGAGGAATAACAAATTTAGCAGACATGGGATTTTTCGAGAAGGAAATAGAGGAATAAGAAATTTAGCAAAAAAAAAAAAAAAAAAACGAGGGCGTTGTGGACATTTCACGCCCCCAACATAATGAGTAGAGATCAAATATACGAAGACTGTTTGCTGCAATAAAAAAAGATTCAGATAGGGGTACTTTGGGCATAAAATTAATTGCTCCTTGTCCTTTTCTCCTTCATTAAACCGCTTCATCACAAGGTCGTTTTTTCAGAATTTGAGTCTGACCAAAAGTTTAATTACGGAAAAAAACAGGGACATTATGATAAAGGGTTAATATAATTTTTAGTCAATGAACCTTCGCTCAGTTTTAGTTTTAGTCTCTAAACTATCTGTCAATTTTGGTTTTGGTCCCTGAACTTTCAGTTAATTTTGGTTTTGGTCCCTGAACTTTCCGTCAATTTTGGTTTTGATCCCTAATGCTCAATGACCAAAACCAAATTTGACTAAAAGTTCAGGGACCAAAACCATCACTTTTAAAGTTCAAGGACCAAAATCAAAATTGACCGAAAGTTCTGGGACCAAAACCAAAACTTTCAAAGTTCAGGGACCAAAATCAAAATTGAGCGAAAGTTTAGGGACCAAAACTTATATTAACCCTTATGATAAATCTCAATGAGTTATCAATAATGATTTTCACTTGTTTGTAATTAGAAAGTTTTTGAGATATGTCTGATATTAATTATATTATTTGAGACATCAATACAATTTTTCTAAAAAAAAATTACTCTATGTAGAGGTCTTTTTTACCGGTAATCCCCATAAGCCAGAAAATTTTGAAATGATGTGAACAAAGTTGAATAAATAAGGGACAATTGCACATAGGTCTCAAGTAAAAGAATTAATTTTAAAGAGGTCCCAATGAGTTGTTAATGACAACTATTAACAACTACAATAGCATTGGTTAACAAGTAAAGGAGTTGTCAATGGACCTATCTGAAATTAATTCTCTTGCTTGGGACTTATTTGCAATTCTCCCAATAAATAAAAGTTTCAGTAAATCAATAAAATATATATTAATATTGTAAAAAATGACGCAGACTCAAAATCTACGGTCCACACTACCAATTCCTTATATATAATGATGGGAAAAATAAACTAATTATGGAATGTGACGTAACACTCATACATGACAAATTATGCTTAACACAAGTAAGGTCTCATTTATCAACTAATATGTCCAATAGGGATTTGTTCCCAATTTTCCTTATAATGATATACCATATAAAATTTTATATTTTTTGAGATATTTAAAATTATTAAAATAAAAAATTTATGCAAGATTTAGAATAGAAAATATATATGAATAATGTGTATATGTTTAATATAAATCCATAATATTTTATTTATTTCTTTAAAAAAAACACTATATCCAGTTCTCATTGTAAGAGTTAAATAACTAAATTACGCAACTTAAGAAAAACTAATACAATTAATTAAAAGTAATAATTATATAAGAAATAAACTTTTTTTTTTCAGTAATGCCTTTATTAATAAAAGGGAAATTAAAAGATAAAAGCATAGAATTAATGGGAGGATGTTTGAAAGAAAATGTAGGATAGGAAAAATATGAAAAGAGAGGATAGAATTAATTAGAGGGCAAAAATGGTAAAATCACATTAAATACTTACACAGCCCTTAGTGAGTTTTTATAAAAAAAATATTAAGGCAATTTAAATTTTGGGCTCTTATAATAAGGACTAGAGGGAGTGTTTTTTAAGACCTATATTTTATTATGCTTGTTAATTAATATAGTTATAATTCATTAAATATCATATTTTTTCAGAATAATTATCACGCAATTAATACTAATAGTAAGTTGCACTTTTATAAGAGATGAATAATAAATATTTCAAATTTTGTATACTTTATACAAAAAAAATTCTAATTAATTGATCCAGGAAAATTACAAAGGTTAAAAGAGGCCTATACATTAAAGATGGAATTATAAGTCTTTAAATTTATGCATATTGATTATTATTGATGAGTGAAATATACCAAAGGTCTTTTTATCTTTTCTTAATAACAAAAATATCTCCTATATTCTTAAAACATAATGCCTCCGGTCCTTATTATAAGACGTAGTCAACCTTTTTACACATACCAATAAAAATATGTTGGAATTATTTATTATGGGTATGTTTAATATAATTTTCTGTTTTTACCCTCACTCATTTATTATACACATTTTCTCTCCCCTCCTTGCATATACTAATATACAAGGGCAAATATGGAAAACATGCATTTATTACTTTGACTTTTTTATGTTACCTTTTATATTTTGGACAAATTTTTTTTTTGTTACCTTTTATATTTTGGACCGGAGGAAGTATAACAACGCCCTTTATAATTAATTTGTTGCATACAATGTAATTGGAATTAGAATGAGAGTTGACCAAGTGGAATGGAGTTACTGGTTCACTAACTCATGTTCAAACCATCAGATCACAATTGAAATAATGTTTTTTTAAAAATAATACTTATAAAAAAAAACATAGACGATGCTTATTCACACATGCTCAAATATGCTAAACTAACATTATTTCTTATTCACACATGCTCAAATATGCTAAACTAACATTATTTCATGCATGTCCTGCTTAATACTCCCTCCGGTCCTAATTATAAGAGCCAGTTGACTTTTTTGGAAAAATTAAGGATATAAAATATACCACTATGAATTGTTTATATTTGTCTTTTTTCCTCAAAACTAAGTTATTTTACTTATAAACTATCATATAATCTAATTACATTTCGCATATATTAAGATTTAAGGGTCTAATTTGCTTCCTTAATCTCCCCAAAAAAAGTCAACTGGCTCTTATAATTAGGACCGGAGGTAGTAGTATACTTTGCCAATTACAAATAACTAAAATCATTAACTGTAATCATCAACAAACATTCATTGTCCAACTAAACTAGCACAGCCTATTATGATTTTTCTACCCATCTGAAACAAATTGACTGAATCAATAGGATTGAATAAAAAACTGCCTAATTAATCTTAAACCGTCCTTAAAATATTTTAAAATGAAACAACTTAGTTTTATTTCAATGAAGATTCAATAGAAAAGAACTTCAATGAAGAGGTTCAAGCTGATAAGTGAGGGACTCAAAAGATTAAGTTTTAAGAGTCAAATAAACATTAAAGGCAAATATGAGGGATTAAATATGTCATATATCAATCATTAATCAATTAATAATGAGAAAGTTAAAGTATACTTTTGATAATTTATATTTGCATCATGTATCATTTTAGTCCATTAACTTTGGAAATTGTATTTTTAGTCATATTTTACTAATGAGATTAGTTTCACTTAATGAAAAATGTTTACTCAACAAATTAAATGGTGATTTTATAAATAAATATTGATAAATTATGCTTAAACTTTAATTTTTTATAATCATTTTTATATTTTAAAAATCAACCATTTTTTATCGGCATTTAATTATATACTTACCCTCTATATTTGTTAAATCATTATTAATGATACAAATATAAAGAATTAAAAGAACACTTTATTCATCATGACGAAAATATAAAATCACATTTTGCCACTTCTTATGTGTGTACGTGTGTATATATATTCTCCTCTCCCCTCACCTCTGTCTTGTGCGTATCAAAAACATCTTCAAATCTCTCTTTGACCGTCGTACACTTCTCTCATTCATTTCATCCCCTCCTTTTGGCCCTCTCTTCATAGAGCCGCTCTGTTCCAGACTCTGCTTTTATTCTGCCATTAATTCAATTCCATAGAACCCCAATTACCACTCTCTCACATACATGCCTATAACCCTTAAAGCCTTCAACTTTTGAATAACTCTCTTCCCTTTTTCCATTCTCTGCTAATATATATATATATATATATATATATTCATTCAATTTCCCATCGCTCTTTCTTCTTCAGTACCTGAAGAAAAAACTCTGATACATAACTTTTTCCTTTTTCTCTCCCCGATTTCGATACCCTCACATTCGTTATTATTAAAAATCTCTCTTTACTTCAACCTCCCTTCCCTTTTACTCTGATCCGACGGCTGCGATCTTCTTGTTTTTCCAATCGTACGGCCAGGGTCCTCATTTCTGCTGCTTCCCACATTCTCTTTACGTAAGTTCTTCACCCCCGTAACAGCAAAAAGGTATAACCTGACTTTCTTAATTCACCTTTTTCTGTGTTCATGTGCTTATTCCATCCCCCTTTTCCTTTTTTTGGAGTGTGAATCAATTCCTTTTTGTGTTTTACCACTATAGCTTTGAAATACGATAGTTATCTTGTCTTTTTTGTGACTGTGCAATGTTCTCTGCTTCAGTTTTCTAATCTATTCATATTCGGGTCGTCTCAATTCTTTATTCTTCATTTCTTTATTTTATTTCGAAGTTCATTCTGCCCCCATTTAACAACAATATGTAATTAATTTTTTCATTGGGTTCAAGCTTCAATCTGTTTTTTTTTTTTTTTTTTTTCGTACATGCAATGTTGTTGTGTTGAATTATGTATTGTTGAGATGGGTTTCCTGATTTAGTGGCTGCGGATGTGAGATTTAGATCCATCATGATGCTATGATCATCAAATTTAATATCTGTTTGCATTAAATTTATTGTGAAGTTTTCGAACTATTGTTGGTTTGGAGTACTTGTTGTAGTTAACCCTTTGTCAAGTGCTTGTTGAAAAGTTTAGTTTTAAGATGGGGGTCAATTGCTCTGCCTGCTATTCTGTGATATGCATGTGGCTGCTCTGTGTTAAAATGCAGGATGTACTGTTCTGCTGTTGCTCAGACGTTAAAGCTGAAGTTGCATAATATTGTAGAATCCTTCAGTATGTGGTAGAATTTGTTATTTACTGTTTTTCAAATCTGTAACATTTCATATTAAGGTGTTTTCTTAGATACTGCCATAGGATTGCAATTTAAGGTTTGATTTGGTGAAACTTGTTTAGCTTCCTGTAATTGTCAGGTCAGGTATTTAATGTGGAACCCTGAGATTATTAAGTTCACAGAAGTTGCAGGCCTCTTATTTATGTAGGCAGATCCTTGGGATCAGTTGTTTTGCATTAAATGAAAACTTGGTAGTGTCTTTTGTTTAAAAATAATGCTCTGGGTCCACTTCAAAAGAAAAAAAATGTAGAAAAAGGGGGAAATTGTATAAGAATATTATTATTCTTTGAAACTCACTGGCATTTTTACTTACAATTGCTGTACTTTATATTGACTGTAATTGCATGATACATTTATATTGCTTGTTATCGTAGAACCATTATTTTTTACTTATTTGGAGTTTTGTAGTTCTTCTCTGAATATCATTCTCTTGTTAATGGTTGCACATGTTATTTAAATGAGATGAAATTCTGTAAGAGAAATTAGTAAAAATCTTTATTATTTGTGCTTACACGGGTCTTTCATTGTTAGAACTTAGATGGCATGGGAGGAGATATTATATGTTTCATGTCATTTGTTGCTGTGTTCTTTGTAGGAGTGTTTTCTTAAGGAGCATAGGTTACTGATGTCCTTTGTCACAACCCCACAAGATCAATGAATGATATTACTTTTACAAATTGAACAACAGTGAGAAAGTAGCTTCTCTTCAACAGTAAATTATGGAGACCAAGGGTCATCAGAGAGTAAAGAGAAATGACTATCCTGTTAAAGTAAATGGTGGCTCTCATCTGTCAGATTTTGAAGATGAATTTGATCCATGGACTGCCTGGGCATACAAGCCTCGCACGATTACATTATTACTAATTGGTGCCTGCTTTCTAATGTGAGTGTGCTGCCAGATAAATCATTTCCATATCATGCTGGTGTATTATTACTTCTTCAGGAATTTGTCCTACACTATTATTGAGTTTGATCAATTTATTTTGGATGCACATGCCAGATGGGCTAGTGGAGCGCTTGATCCAGAAAGAGATGCATCTGGTGATCTTGTAACTTCTGTTAAAAGGTCTGTTCTTTTTTATATTTATAGGTTTCATACTGCTTATTTATTTTTGCTTGCATTTTGTTGCTAGCATACTTGTACAGCATTTTGACTCCACTTTCAAAATTTTTTAGGGGCGTATGGGCAATGATTGCTGTTTTTCTTGCTTATTGCCTCCTGCAAGCTCCATCCACGTGAGTAATTGCATTAATTGCTTTCAGTAGTTTATAATCTACTATTCTTGTCCATTCCTTGTGTGTGTGTGTGTGTATTTATGTACACTTGCCTGGTATATTGTTACATTTAGGTCTAAATCTCAAATGAGGTCCTCCCGGAATTTGGAGCTTGTTTTGTGGACTTTCTTTTTGTTAATAGGAGAAAATACTTTTTTATTCTGAAAAGTCAGAGGAAGATGATGTCTAATTGGTTTCGTTTAGATAAACCTCAAAAGAGGTCTTCCCTGGTATATATTTATGATGTTTAATCTTTCTTTGTATTAACTCTACTGCTATTAAGCATTTATGCGGCTAAATGATACAATCACACTACAGGTCTTGCTGATGACAACTCAAGTCGTTATGTAACAGCCCTTGGTCATGTGATGCAATGAAAAATGTGTTTTAGATGGGGTGGTTTTTATGAGTTAGGATATTAGTTGCTTAAATTCTGTTGTAAATTAGTAGTTGAGACAATGATATTTGTCTGACTTTCACTATTTTTCTGTCTTTATTCAGGGTCCTGATCAGACCACATCCTGCAATTTGGCGCCTGGTCCATGGCATGGCTGTTGTTTACCTTGTTGCACTTACATTTTTGCTTTTCCAGGTTAATTATTTTGGTTCAAGTTATCTTCCTATTTTTCTGATTTTGATTATTTGAGTTCATTGGGGTATGCTTTTGAATTAGATTTTTGCATACTTTGGTGATCTGCTTATGTTGCTTCCCTCCCACTCTCTGTCTACCTATGATTATAACTTGTGGGTGATAAACATGAAGGCAGACATAATTTGTTTCTTTATTACCTCTAACTGAATCGATTGTATGCTTACATGTAGCCTCAAATTTATGTTTCTGCAGAAACGTGATGATGCGAGACAGTTTATGAAGTTTCTTCATCCTGATCTTGGTGTTGGTAATGCCATATGTGTTTCTTTCTTATTCTATTTTTTTTAACTTCATTTTCGTAGCATTGAATGAAGGGACAATTGTACATAGGTCCCAAGTAAGATAATTAATTTCAGAGAGGTCCCAGGGAGTTGTTAATGACAACTATTAACAACTGCAATAGCCTTGGTTAACAAGTGAAGAAGTTGTTAATGGACATGTCTGAAATTAATTCTCTTGCTTGGGACCTATGTGCAATTCTCCCTTGAATGAATCAGGATTAATTTATTTTTTTTATCTGAGTTGCTTTTGAGAATTGAAAATTTTGTCAATTCGAATCATAATTATTTTGCATTACTTTATGCAGAACTTCCAGAAAGGTCATATGGTGCTGATTGTCGCATATACATACCTGAAAACCCCACAAGCAGGTTTAAGAATGTTTATGTATGATTCTTCTTTCAAAACCTTTAAATTATTTTTCTTCTAATTCTTTCAAGGTTTTCTTGTTATCCTTATTTTATGCCACATGCATAGCTGATACTTTTATATTTTTCTTTCTCAAGGAGACACTTTTTGATGAATTTGTTCTCGCTCATATCATCGGATGGTGGGGAAAAGCTATATTGATACGTAATCAACCCCTTTTGTGGGTTTTGTCGATTGGATTTGAGTTGATGGAGGTTAGCCCTTAATTTTATTCTTTAACTCCCTCCTTTGATGATTGTACGCTTGAGTCCTTAAAGAATGCTGGCTTTTTAAATTTTTCTATATTGTAAATGTATTTCATGTCGGCATTTCCAGTTTACTTTCCGCCATATGTTACCTAACTTCAACGAGTGCTGGTGGGACAGCATTATTCTTGACATCTTGATCTGCAATTGGTTTGGTAAGAATTTGTGCATTCATTTTTCCTTTGGTTTGTTGGTGATGTGATATAGCATGCGTCATACATGTCGAAGCATGGAATTATTTCTTGTATTAATATGTAAATGATTACATATAACTCATTTATTGGCTTGATCTTTTTTTTTTTTTACCTGACCTAAAATACATCCGGAAAGGCAAGCCTTTTACATGTAAAATGGCTGGACTTTTTGACACTTTTGTAGTGAATGCTTTCCATTTAATGTTTTAAGTTGAGCTCATTGGTTGTCTGAAAATTATGTTTTTTTGGTACTATTTTGAATTAGAGCTGTTAAATTCTGATGCATTTGTTTCTATTCTGAATAAAATTTTCAATGAACCGAGATTTCTGTTTCAGGTTTTCTGAATAATATGCTGAGATAGGATATTGGTTATTTATAGTCTAGTGAGACTATTTACTATATCAAGAATCAATTAGAATGTGTTAGAGCCGTTGAAAACATGTTTTATGTGATTGACTTTGCAGGTATATGGGCAGGAATGCATACTGTTAGATACTTTGATGGGAAAACATACAAATGGGTTGGTCTAAGCCGGCAACCCAATATAATGGGAAAAGTATGCTTTTGCTCATATAGATGTTTTGTTTATGACTTATTATTCTTTGCATGGATTAAAAATCAATCCATTCACATCTTTCTGATTTCTGTCTTTCTTTATTTGATTGTTGTCAAACTCAGGCTTTCTAATTCTTTGTCCCCTGATGATATACTGTTATCAGGTGAAACGAACATTAGGGCAATTCACTCCAGCACATTGGGACAAGGATGAGTGGCATCCTTTACTTGGTCCTTGGCGTTTTGTTCAAGTGCTTAGTCTCTGTATTGTATTTTTGACAGTGGAACTTAATACATTCTTTCTGAAGTTTTGTCTCTGGATACCACCACGGAACCCGGTTATAATTTATAGGCTGATTTTATGGTGGCTAATAGCAATTCCAACCATTCGTGAGTACAACACCTACCTTCAAGATAGGTACATCCTCCATCTCTTGTCCCTACCTTAAAAGGAAAAAAACAAGAGAGAGAGAGAGAGAGAGAGATAAGATTGTGGGGAAACCACTGAGATCCAATGAAGGAATGCAATTACCTAAAAGTCATACAAGTGAATAGTATACAATGACAAATTTCTGTGCAGACAATGACAACAGGTCTATTATGCTCACTCGTTATTAGGACTTTTGGATGATGTTATGTTTCTTCCACGGGACCTCAGTGATTTCCCCTAAGATTATAGGCTATTGTTTGTTTATGTATTTTATGTGGGAAAATCACACACGCACTTTTTTCTTGTGCTTTTTCGGCTATTCATCTACACATTTCATTGTGAACTTACCAGGAAGCCAGTGAAGAAGGTTGGGGCATTTTGTTGGCTATCTCTTGCCATTTGCATTGTGGAACTTCTTATTTGCATCAAGTTTGGGCATGGTATGTCTCTTCACATATATGTTAATTCCTGCTATCATTGACTCTGGAAAGATAATATTCTTCAGTGTGTCATAATCATATAGAAAAGGCCAGACAAATTCCTATATCGTTCAGCAAAGTTTTTTGCCCCTTATTTTTTTAATGCTAAAGATTGTTTCATAAACCAATTTGTTGTGTTTCATTAGGTTTGTATCATAATTCAATGCCTTTATGGCTGGTTATCTTCTGGTCATCTGTTGGAGTGGCTCTTGTTACATTCTTGCTTGTTTGGTCGTGGCGGCAACTGCATCGGAATCTAGAGAAGAAGTGGCGATAACTTTACTGTGTCAAAGTAGTGCATTAAATTCTTTGATTCCTTCCCCATTTTGTTGGTCATTCATATTCAATGAATTGACTTTCTGCATTATAACTGTAAATGATGATGATTTTCCTAGGATAGTGATCTACAGTTCTGAGAATCAAGTATTAGAAATTCGGCTTGGTGGAAAGTACTTCTGATGTGAGAGATTTCTGAGCAGTTTTCTTTAAATAAGTGAGTTTGGTCAATTTATTCCCTGTATTGTCAATTCATTGATTTGTGCATTTAGTGATCAAGGAAGAACATTGGGCTTCTGTTTTACACTAGTACTGTAGTTTTACTAGAATTTGAATGATGCTAGATTGGATTGATGTGTTTAGACTGTAACTTTCATCATTAGACTCTTTGTTGAGCTGCAAAATATAGACTGGCCTATCCAACTCAAAAATCAAGTAAATATATTTCACCCTTTGCTCCTACATATAGTGTCTTCTATAAGGATATAACCCTTTTCTGATTTAAAAGGTCTTGTACAATATGACTTGAAAGTTAATTACCTATTTTATCCCTCATTTATTTGATTAAATATCTTGTAATCGGTCTATCCCTTCAGTTATTAAGGGCAAAGTTGAAATTTTGAAGTTTATTTTTGAGGAGTAATCTGTTTTTTTTTATTTATTTATTAAGGGTAAATTGGAATGTTGAAGTCTTTTTTTTCGAAGAGTTTAAGATTGTTACATGCTATTAAGATGCATGAAATATTTGGAAATATCATCTGCTTAAGACGTTTATTATATGAAGCTTAAAAGATTTTCCAGTCCTTAATTATAAGGTCAATGTGACTATTTTTTTTTTTTTTGTTGAGGTTAAGGAAGTAAATTAGACCACTAACCTGTAAGATATGTTACATGTAATTAAATATAGGTTAGTTTATAAGTAAAATAAATTAGTTTTGAGGAAAAAAGATAACTATAAACATTTTAAGGTGATTCATTTTGCATGCTGAATTTCTAAAAGAAAAAAAGTCAACTTGATGTTATAATTAAGACCAGAGGGGTATTATAGAAAAGTCCTAGAAAGGAATATTTATATTTTATCTAGAAAATAATAAAAATCAATGTGGACGTATATATGTTTATACGTTGGTTCATATAAGTTGGAATATGTTATGTAACCATAATAAGGATTAGAATCACAGTTAAGAACCAGCAGTAAGGACTTTAGTTGGCGTCTGCCCAATTAGGGCATGATTCAAATTGCCTATCAAGGACTTTAGTTAGCATCTACCTTAATCGTGAAGGGCCTATAAATAGATAGCTTATTCACTTGTTAATGGAGATTCAAACTTGCCAGACAACGTGATGCTTTAGTGGTCCCTTCTCTCCCGCTTAACATTTCCTTTCTAAATACATTTTTAACTATTAATTAAACAATGAACAAGATTTATTCCAACTAACTATGTTAGGAAAAATAGTTCACTTAATAAAACACTAACATAGTTAAAAAAATTATCAACAACCAACTTTCTTCAAAATCCAGAATAAGTTATCTAACTGTGATAGAAAGAAAACTTCTAGGATATTAAAAGATCTATTATAGTTAAGAAGGTTTTATCTTAATTAATCAAAGAGGAAATCCATGTTAGAAAAGAGATTTGCTTAGGGCTTGTTTGGTAGGAGGGATTTAGAGGGGAGGGGGGATAGAATTTTTGTGAGCTGAATTTAAAAAAATTGAAGAAGCGGGGTTGTAATTATTAATCAAATATCATATGTAAGATAAAAGTGTAAGAGAAAATGATTATAAAATTTTAACCCCACATCACTAATTTTCTTAAATTCAACTGAAATTTTTTTTCCCTCCGCCCATTTTCCCTCCCCTTCCCTCATACCAAACAGACCCTTAAACAAAAGGCTAACATGGATAACAAATCAATTCATTAATCAATCCATGTTAAAAAAGAGTCTTTCTAAATCAAAGTGACTAATATGGATCTAAAAATTCACCAGAATTAAAACCAGTCCATCCGTGTTAGATAAGATTTACCTAACATGGATATTAAAATTCACCTGATATACACCCAAAGCTTCTCAAATAACTTTAACAACAGCTTAAAACCGTAATTACATTAGATTTGCACCTTTTCTAACTAACATAGTTTAAATAACAATTCATACAGTTTCCAAATTTTATACCATAACAGAAAGGGAAAACACCTGTCATGGTAATTTGAAATAATGTCCATTATAAAATAATCCATGCCTCTTGAAAAACATAATTTAACATCTCACAACAATTAACCAGAAAACCCATCAATTTTCACAAATCATTCAAATATAAATCGCCCATGTCCATAACACTATATCATAACCAATATGAAATACAACATTAATAATTAGAGATATATCCTCATGTCAATTATAACTACCACCCAAAAATATAACTGACTCAACCACAACTAGAAGGCCTCAGGCTAGTTTTCCGAAAACGGACCAGTCTCAAATAAGCAATATATCATACAATTATCTAGGATGAAGTATATTCAAAAGTATAAAATGTAATAAATCCAAAAGAGAGCAGAAGCTAAACATGAATGCCTAATAGAAGTGGCAATATACAATATTGCGCCCCGAAAGTCTAGGAAAACTCACTGTCACAAGTGAGTAGTATCTGGATCCTTTCCCTGCAAGCCTACACTGGAACTAGAACCTACAAGGATTGAGCAAATGGAGGTAGACAAGGTCTAAGGTAACACGCTATTATAAGTTTACATGTGAGTATGTTAGCAAGGTGTCAAAGTGGGATAATACAATACATATATATATATGGATTCCGAAACATGATCAGATATCGAGGTACAATGCTATAACTCAAATCCATAAATGGTTTCAAAATCTCATAATGATATAACCTTTACATAATCAATTCAACAAGTGAATTCAACTATAAATAATCTCAACGTCCCAAACAATCGCTTTACGAGTCGTTAGGGCTTGTCCATTTTCACAAGAGGACGGATGGAACCAATTGGCACTACTACAGAAAAGAGTTTCCATGTTCGTTATTTTGGGGTTTTCATGTCATTTTTTTTTTTTTAAATTTTTTGTGACTAGCTACTTACGCTAATGAAATATCAAAGAAGCTAGTCAGTGAGTATTGAGTATTAGGATATCTTGATGGACAAGCAGTACGATGGCGGCGGAGGTGGAGGGGGATCAACAGTGGATGAAAGTTCCCATGATAGAGGTCGGAAGAAAGCAAAGGCAGCGGAGTTGGGAGAATATGACGGCGGGATGAAGTTCCAAGGGATGTCGTATAGAGACACGTTAGTTGAGGAAGAGATCAAGAGTTGTCCTGTGGATACGAGAGGAAGTGGAGTGTTTGAAGATGCGTGGAAAGAGCATATAAAGAGTCTTAAAGCATTCTTTGGAGGGTCAGATATGGAGCAGGAAAAGGAAGTTGAGGATCCCACTAGGGAAAGGAATACCATTCCTACTTTGGTGTTCTCACAGGAGCAATATGAACGGTGGTGTGCACCTTGGCGTAAATCCCTTATCATTAGATTGTTGGGGAAGAACCTGTCTCTTTGGAACTTACAAGCGAAGCTTCAACGTTTGTGGAAGACGAAGGAAAAATATTCTCTAAGAGATATAGGGAATGGATATTTTGTAGCTTCTTTCATCAGTGAGGAGGACATGAACTATGTGTATTTCGAGGGGCCATGGATGATTGCAGACCATTATTTGTTGGTGCAGAGATGGAGACCTAATTTTGATCCGGCGACGGCAGATCATCATCGTAAAATAGCGGCGTGGATTCGGATTCCTGTGCTTCCTTTGGAGTTCTTTAATGCTGAAAGCCTGAATATGATTGGAAACCTTGTGGGAAAGACCTTGAAAGTTGATGCAATAACATACCTTACAGAGAGAGGAAGATTTGCTCGTATTTGTGTCGAGTTAGACCTGGGACAAAGACTGGTTCCGGCAATTCTTATTTTCGGGAAGGAACGCACTGTTGAATATGAAGGATTGCACCTTATTTGTTTTAGATGCGGTAAATATGGGCATCATCGGGATGTTTGCTCGGAACGGAATATAATAGAGGTGCATGAAGATAGTCATGAGCATGATAAGGAGGAGGTTAAGGAGAATAACAGTACCGGTGGTATAGAAAATCAGTCAGTCAAGACTAAGGAGGTGACCCAAAAACGTAGCAGGACGGTGGTGGAAGGGGATGACGGAGGGAGTGTGTCATCGTCAAAACCAACGGAGGAGCTAGGAATTTGGAATCTAGTTAGGAAACCTGCGAGAAAGCAGGGTGGATGGCCAGAGAAAGGGGGATTGATGGAGAAGGGACCCGTGAAATCAGGGGGATTGATTCACAATGATATAAGGAAAGAATCTCGCAGTGCAATCAAGATGGGATTAAATGATATGGGATTGAAGGCAAACTTTTCGCCTGGAGTAAATGGTGAATCCCGAAATTTTGGGAAGGAGAATAATAACAAAAAGAAGTGGGTCCCAGTTGTCACTAGCAAGCCAACCCCACGTGTGATGCTAAGTAGGCGAAAAGGAATTATATATGGTCCTGGAGGAAGAAATACCGAATTGGGCCCAAGTAAGGAGGTAAATACTATTAGCCCTTTAATATGGAAATCAAACACTTTTGGGCCTTTAATGGAGTATGACGAGGACCTGAATAGTAAAGATAAGGACCCAACTAATGTTATGGAAATGAAGGAAAGGCCAAGACAAGAGGTAGTGCCCATGATGGTGGGAGAGGTTCAGAATTTAGATAATCATATTAGGATTGATGATGGCTCTAAAGGCCAGGAAACGACTTCGTTGAGTTCCCAATGATTGTGCTCTTCTGGAACTGTAGAGGGTGGGAGCAAGAACGTTTCCAGGCCTTATTAGAGAACTAAGCACGAGATATAAGGTGGATATTTTGGCTTTGTTTGAGACTAAGTCAAGTGGTACAAGAGCAAGGAAAATAGCAAGTAGGATGGGGTATAAAAATTTTCATATAGTGGATTCCCAGGGATTTATGGGAGGTATTTGGATTTTATGGAAAGATGTTAATTGGCAAATCAAAGTTAAGGGAAATTCAGATCAATGCATTCATCTAGAGGTGAATTCAAATGGGCTCATTAATTATGTTTCAGGGGTATATGCAAGTCCGAACATGATAAAGAGACGGGCCTTGTGGAGGGAGCTAGAAGAGTTTAAGGAGGAAATTGATGGGCCGTGGTGTATAGGGGGTGACTTCAATAGCATTTTATATGAGAATGAAAGGAAATCGGTGCAGAGAAGTCAAGCCATACCTGATCGTGACTTCAGAAATTGGTTTGAGGCTTCAGGGATGCTGCAAGTTCATACAAATGGTCCTTTTTATACTTGGAGTAGGGAGGGGTGTGAGAGTAAATTGGACCGGGTGTTTGTTAATGATGCGTTCATGGATTCTTTTCCTGACACTAATGCTACGGTGATGTATAATTTCAAGTCCGATCATAGACCCATTTTGCTCCAAACGGAAAGCCAATTTGTTCCAATTCGAAGAGAGTCTCAGTTCAGATTTGAGGCTTCATGGTTACTGCATGAGGACTTTGATAGGTTCATGGAAAAAGTTTGGGATAAAGAGGAGTCGTGGTTTGTTAATTTGGACTCATTTACGGACAAAATAAAGAAGTGGAGATCGGAGGTGTATGGGCATTTGGGACAGAGAAAGAAACATATTCTAGGGAGGCTTGAAGGCATAAATCGTTCGTTTCAAATGGATTCTCCTTCTTCATCAATGCTACGTCTTCAAAAGGAGTTATGGCAGGAACTTGAAGAAATAATTCTTCATGAGGATGTGATGTGGGCTCAGAAGGCTAGGTGTGAGTGGTTTGAGTTAGGAGATAAAAATACTCATTACTTCCATCGAAGGGCGAATGCAAGGAGGAAGGCGAAAATTATTAAAGCAATTAAAACTGAGGAAGGGGAGTGGAAGTATGAAGAGGAAGAAAT
This sequence comes from Mimosa bimucronata, assembly GCA_037074515.1. Taxonomy (NCBI): domain Eukaryota; kingdom Viridiplantae; phylum Streptophyta; class Magnoliopsida; order Fabales; family Fabaceae; genus Mimosa; species Mimosa bimucronata. Next base: position 22,415,843 of record CM073445.1, on the reverse strand, counting down.
TAAGAAAGAGGCGGTAATGTTCTTTTCTCATTTGTTTACGGATGAAAGCACTGTTCAAGGGGGGAAGACTTTTTTGAGCTATCCGCCGCTACCCCAGCAAGCGGTGCAGAAGATGGAAAGTGATATGACAAAGGAGGAGATTGAAGAGGCAATTAAAAGTATGGGCCCAATGAAGGCTCCTGGGCCAGATGGTTTCAACGCTCTATTTTTCCAATCCCAGTGGGAGAAGGTTGGAGCAGGGATCATTGACTTTGTTAAACAAATATTTGTTTGCCCGAGGTTAGTAGAAGATATTAATCAAACTTTTTTAATCCTTATTCCTAAGATTCAGCAACCCGAATCTTTTAAAGATTTCAGGCCTATTAGTTTATGTAATGTGATATATAAGCTGGTGACGAAGGTGGTGGCAAATAGAATCAAGCCTTGGTTGGACAAAGTTATATGCCCAAATCAATGTAGTTTTATCCCGGGAAGGCTTGGTTCAGATAATGTTATTGTGGCTCAAGAAGTAATTCATACAATGAAGACTATGAGAGTAAAGAAGGGGTATATGGCTATAAAAATTGATTTGGAAAAGGCTTATGACAGGGTTCGTTGGTCCTTTATGATTGAGTGCCTTAAGGAGTTATGTACTCCGGATAGATTGGTTTCTTTGGTGAAACATTGTATTTCTTCGTCTTCTATGCAACTTCTATGGAATGGAAGCAAATCTGATAGATTCTATCCATCTCGGGGTATTCGACAGGGAGACCCCCTTTCGCCTTATCTTTTTGTGATTTGCATGGAAAAGTTAGCGCATATTATTCAGGAGCAAATTAATTTGCGGAATTGGAGACCTATCAAGTTAAATAAGGATGGTCTACTAATTTCACATTTATTTTTTGCTGATGATCTAATAATTTTTGCAGAGGCTAAGATGGATCAGGTTCAGGTAATTAAGGAATGTCTCGATAAATTTTGTGTTGCATCAGGACAGAAGGTTAATGTGGCCAAAACTAGAGTTTTTTATTCTAGGAACGTGAATCATAATATTAGGACTCAACTTAGTGAGTCTCTTGGGTTCACTATGACAGCCGATTTGGGTAAATATTTGGGAGTTCCCCTTCATCATGAAAAAGTTACAAAAAGGACATATCAATTCACGGTGGATAGGGTGCGTCGAAGACTTGAAAATTGGAGATGTAACTCGTTATCCTTAGCCGCGCGGAATACTCTAGTCAAATCGGTTGCTATGACCATTCCTAACTATGTAATGCAAACATCTTTGTTGCCAGATACCTGTTATCAGGAGATAGATAGGAGTGCTCGTAATTTTCTATGGGGGTCTTCGGAAGAGAAGAGGAGGGCCCACCTGATTTCATGGGACAAAGTTTGTAGGCCGAGAGCTTCTGGAGGTTTGGGTTTAAGGCACTCGAAAGATCAGAATCAAGCTTTTTTAATGAAGGTGGGATGGGGGCTGATTTCTAATCGGACTTCTTTATGGGCCAGAGTTATTCGGGGAAAATACCAATGTGGCGATGACTTAATTCCAAAAATTAATATGGAAAGAAAGGGTTCCCGAGTCTGGAGTGGAATCAAGGCAACCTGGGAGAAGGTGCAGAATGGCATGGAGATGGTGCAAAGAAATGGCGAGGCCAAGGCAAGGTGGAAGCTTGAAAGAAGTGGGATGTTTACAGTAAAATCTGCGTATCACTCCATTATTAATTTTTCGAGTCAGAGGGTATCTATATGGCAAAAGATTTGGAAGGTTGATGTCCCCCAAAGATGCAGGACACATTTGTGGATTGCTTTTCATAATAGACTGTTAACTAATGAAGCGCTTCAAAAGCGAGGAATCCATCAGGATGGTTGCTGTGTATTATGCCCTGGTATAAAGGAATCTCAGCTGCATGTGTTGAGAGATTGTGGTCGTGCCCGAGAAATATGGGAAAACCTGGGTGTATCAGTTACGGATAATAGTTTTTGGACATCAGACATTCGGGAATGGTTGCAGTTTAATATTGAAAAATCTAGCATGATAGAGTATGGTAGGTGGAATGTGGTTTTTGCGTTAGCATGCTGGATTTTATGGAAGAGAAGAAATGAATTTATTCACCAAAGTGTTCTATCCAGTTCTTATATCGGACTAGCAGAAATTAAGGGTGTGGCCAGCTGTATGCAGAAAGCGAAGCTTTTGATTCCTCGGTCTCAGAAGGGGGTGCTACAGGGAGATAGGAAGAAGCAAATGGAGAAGGACATGGTACAAATGTTTGTTGACGGAGCTTTCTCACCCTCGGCAGGTACGGCGGGATGCGGAGGTGTTATGAAGAACATGCACGGGGAAGTAATTGAGTCATTCAGCTGTGGCGTGGAAGGCATGGCATGTTTCACGGCGGAAATCTGGGCATGTATATGGGGATTACGGCGAGCATGGGAGGCAGGCTTCAGGAGAGTATGTTTATATAGTGATTCGGAGGAAGTTGTCTCGTGGGTTAGTAATGGGCATACAGAGATGCATGAGGATAGAGATTTGCTGGGGATACTACGAGGGATTCTAGATCAGGATTGGCTTGTGGTGGTGGAGCTAATCAATCGTCATATGAATGAGGAAGCTGACTTTTTGGCGAAACAAGGCCTACGCAATGGCATGGGAATTCAGATTTTCTCTAAAGAAACCACAGCTGCTCTAATGAACTCAATAGGTGTCACTTAGACACCTGTGTTTAGCTTTAGTTTATTTATGTCTTTTCCTTTCCGAATTATCAAAAAAAAAAAAATAAATAACAGACATGGAAAGTTAGAATTTCTACGTCACATGTTATAAAAAAAACGGACATGAATTAGTTGCAAAATGTTGAGTTTTGTCTGTTAGGTCTCCAAGAAACCACATCATATGTTATAAAATGAGTGACGTGGTTTCTCCTGCCAGGAGAAACCATGTCACTCATTACTCTAGTATGTGACGTGAATTCCATTTTTTAAAAAAAAATAGTTTCTTTTTTGTTTTTCCCCATATTTTCATGCATTGCATTGCTGATGGAAACATATTATTACAACGTTAACAGATGTAAACCATCAACCAGAGATATAACTTATCTAATCAAACTAAACATATATACATGTGACTTTTGCTACTACTACACAAACGAAAAATTCTATTTTTATACAACTTAGTATTTTGTACAATGCTCACTGATTTCTACTAACCAAATCCGAAAGAAAAATTAACTTGGGAATGCACAGAAATCAAGAATCAAATTGGGAAACAAGCAAGAACAATTTCAAGAACAACCTGGAAATCGTGTTCTTCTAATTGAAAAAGTAAATCACTTAATGTAACAAATGTAACACAACACCTCTCATCCTGGAATATTTAGAAGTGGATTTTGCATGATTATTTCCATGAAATCGATCAGGAAAATGACATTGAAGAAACAGAGACGCATACCTGCCATTAAAGGAGCGGCAGAGTAAGAGGGAAGAAAGAAAAGGAAAATCAATAAACTAAGAATGCTTGAATACATCCGGTAGCTAATTAAAGGTGTACACATTTCAAACAAAGCAAGGAAAAAAAGCAAGAAGCAATGAAATTAGCAGGGCAGGTAGCTAATTAAAGGTGTACACATTTCAATAACTAAGAATGCTCGACAAAAGAGCTTAGAACTCCAAAATAAGAAGATAGAGAAAAATGCAAAGATACAAAAATGCAGTACATAGAAAGCAAAAACCAAAAAGGAGAGAGAGGGGAGCTAAACCTAAAAAAGTAACAGAACGAAAGAAGAGGAAGAGAGGCAGAGGTTTCGAGAGTTGGGCCGACAATGGAGCTGAGGAGGAAGAGAGGCACCGACAATGGGGAGCGTTGGGCCTAGAGAGCTAAGAGAGCTGAAGAAGTGGGGAGATGAGGGTTTGGGAGGAAGAAGAGGAAGTGAGGTAGCTGATGTTTCGATCGGGTTAGAGAAGTTATTAGCTAAGAGAGGGAAATTGGGAGCTGAGGGAAAAAAAAGGCGCCATTTTTTTAAAAAAAATTTAAGAAACAATGTCACTTGTATGCTTAATATGTGACGTGAAAAGAAACCATGTCACATATAAAAAAACCTGTGACATTGTTTCTTCTTTTTATGTCACATATCAAAAAACCTGTGACATTGTTTCTTATTAGCTAAGAGAGGGAAATGGGGAGCTGAGGGAAAAAAGGCACTCTTTTTTTTAAAAAAAAATTAATAAACAATTTTACTTGTATGCATAACATGTGACGTGGAAAGAAACCATGTCACATATCAAAAAACCTGTGACATTGTTTCTTCTTTCCACGTCACATATCAAAAAACTTGTGACATTGTTTCAAGAAACAATGTCACATGTTTTTTATATGTGATATTGTTTTTTCTTCACGTCACATATCCTCCAATTTAAGGACATCGTTTCTCCTTGGGTCCCAAATTTAATTGCAAAAATGCCACCGAGTTATTTTCAAAGTCAGTTTTATAATTGACTAACGTTAATTAGGGACAAGAAATGAGCTTTTTGTAGTAGTACGGGGCTTACTTCCTGCCTTAGAACCATGAGAGGATCTCTTCACTCTTAATCAAGGTTCAAAAAATTGAACCAGTCATTGAATTGGTTGAAGCACTGGTTTAAGGGTCAGAGGTTCAACTGGGTGTCAACTCGGGTCAAACAGGCCATATTAAAATAATATAATTTAATCTAGAATAATTAAATTTAACTATGATAATATATATACATATATATAAATATATATTATAATTATTATAATATTTGATTGCCATCATACTAGTGGACAATATATCATCTAAGAGTTTATAGGTATATATTATTTTAATTTTTAAAAAAATTTCAGTTTTTTTACAATTTTTAAAAATATTGAAATATCAACTATGAATTAAAAAAAATATATTTGCAAATAAGTTGTAAACATAAGAGATTATGTTTCCACTATTTGAAATTGTCGTGAACATTTTTCATCTTTGAACTAGATTTTTATATTCGTAATTATTGTATGGTGTAAAATTTAAAAATTATGTTACCACTGTTTGAAAGGGCCCAAGCCCAAGAAAGCAAAGGAAACCTAATTACAAACTAGTATATCATGCATGACAGCCTCATCTCAGTATATCACAGCCGCTTCTTCATTTTTTTTATGGTGAGTGTCTCTAAGACTCATCTTCTCAGCAATGATCAGAGACGCACATCTCTGACAGTGAAAAAGATCAGATGCACATCTCCAACCGTGAAAAGAAACCATCTTCATTCTCAGGTTTCTCCTATTTTGTCTTTTAATCTCACCACAATCTTCCCTTCTTCTTCACCCTCCCTCCTCTTCAATATCTTTAGCCCTGCATTTGTCTCAGATTTTTCCCCGAAAGTGAACCCGCTAGACCCGTCCAGACTAGTGGGTTGGTCGGTTTTTAATGGTTTTTACCGAGCCAACCCAGCAAACTCCAAGTCACAACATCCCACGGTTTATTCCATGAACTGGACCGGGCAAGGGAGCGGTTCACTGGGTTTCCAGTTGAACAGACCGGTCCGGTCCGGGTTTTCTAACACTGCTCTTAATAGAGCTCATAAGTTCCTGTGGGCTAACAGTGTACCTCATCATGTGATAGTAATAGACAAGTACACTGACATCACACATATATCAATGCACACCCAACAATCACACATGCATCAAAACTCGGATGGCATTCGGCTTATCCAATATTTCCAAATGTCAATATATTATAGTTTTCAAATCATGCTTAATCACTGCTCATGCAATTCCAAAAATAAAAATCCCACATGACAGTTTTATAATCAAATAACCAGTTCAAATCCACCATATCTCATATCGTTCTCAAGATACCAATTGAAAAGAGTTTGAAATCTCTTACCAACATGCACACACATATAAAGCAGGTAGAAGCGGTTATCTTATAGCTAGAAACAATTTTACCAAATTGGCGCAGCTTCCCCATGCTCGACGCGTACAACTCAAACTATATATAATCTTACATACAAACACAATCAACCATTAATCAAAATCCCAAATACAATTTGGGAATTCAATCCTAAAAAAAAGGTTTAAGGCTCTTAAATACCCAAGAAGTTATATCTAAGGAGCTGCTAGCACCAGAACGTTTTTTTTAATCTTAAATGATCAGGAAGTATTATTTTCGTAGTATTAATGCCCAAAGTTAACGAAAAGGAAAACAGACGTTTGTCACGTCAGAGTCCACCATTGTTGGATGGGTGATGATGTGGCTATAATACTTCCCAAGCATTTAAGATCCAAAAAAAACTTCTTGGTGCCGGTAGTTCCTTAGGTATAACTTTCTGGGTATTTAAGAGCTTTAACTCCTAAAAAAACAACTCTTTTCCTATTACAATTCAACCTCAAACTCTCAACATATTCCTCTTTTCACTACCAAGCCCATACTTCACCATTGGCTAAAATCATGCCGTTTAAGCCTAATCATTGCTTTCCTAGCCTTATGCATACCTTTTGACCTTAATAACCATTTATAATCCACAAATTGCATCCCAACTCCTCTAAAATTAACATAATCAAATTCAAACTTATATGGCATCTCAAAATCACCAATTCACATATCTAAATTTACATCATCGTTAGGCATATCTAACCCTTAGAATCCATAAATCAATCTCAAATATTCAGAATGAAAGAATTTCTTGATTAAACCTAACTTATTCAAAAGTTTAACTATAAAAATTACTCTTAAGTGAAATTCCAACTACTCCAACCAAATTAATATCATTATATAACCTTAATAAATCTCTAGGAATCACCAATCAGTCTAAAAAAATTCAGATCATAAAATCCCTGACTTTCCAAAGCTTCAAAATTTGAATATTCAAAATAAAAAAGAAATCTTCAAGTAAGTTAGAAATATCTTCAAGGAATCTCTAATTTGAAGCTTAAACTTCAATTTGATGGGTTTAGAACTCCCAAGAACCCCAACTCATCCAAAACCTATTTTTGATCTGGAGCTAAGAGAAGAAATAAAGGGTATAAGGCTAATAAAAGAAATAAAGGGTATAAGAGCATAGAGGAGACTCATCGGCGTCCAAAAATGTGCTCGATTGGGCGTACAGAGCTCTCCTTTGGTGCTGACGAGCTCCGCAACGTTCGGCGAGCTCCTCGATCAATCTCTCTCTATGCTGCTAACGGACGAAAGGAAGGAGGAGAAGGAAGGAGAGGCTTGGGTTCGAAATTGAGAAGGGAAGGGAAAAAAGAACAGGGAAAGAGAGAAATAAAATGGGAAGGAAGGAATAGATTATTAGGTCCTAAAATTCTCAAATAATATATTTTCTTTTGTAGAAAATTTTTCTTTTCACTCCCAAAAATTTAATTTTAATATTCTCTAATGTTTTTCTTCCACCATAACCTTCTTTGAGCCTGAGAATTAATTTCCCTAACTATTTTTCTCAAAAATAAGAAAGAAACTAAACTTTTAAAAATCCACCGAAACACATCAAATTCATCAAATATCTTCATAATTCATCAATTTCCATTAATTAAGTCCTAATTACTTCCCTAATCCCCATTTAATTTTCTAAGATGTTACATCTCTTCTCCTCTCTACTCTCTACTCAGTTATTCTAATTCCTCGCTGTTTTCTCTCTTTGTTCCCATGTTCTTCTCTCTCCTATCCTCTCTACTATGTGCCTCTTCCTCTCTTTCACTCTTTCTCCCTCACAGAGAATGTAATGATTATATAACAGTCTCAATTACACATCCAAATTATGTAATAGAGATTACTTAATTTGTTGTGACCGGGGTTATATTTGAGTACTCTAATGTGACAACCAAACACCATGAATCACCAACATGCATTAGGATTGAACCAAACACACCAACATTGTTTAGTCTACCTTTTGCTAATTCATTAGCAGTATGTTCAGGTTTCTAGTAATATGTTGGATCTGAATTTCCCATGGAAGCTTTAGTATATCCTTGGAACCCAAACACTGAACAAAATGTGTATAGGAAACAAATGCTCCTATTGTTTTTTGTTAGCCTATAGGTTGCTTTCCTCCTTGGTCCCCTAAACTTCTTAAGATTTTTTTTTTCATTTTCCCACAGTTTTCTAAAAAAGATAGCTTATAATTACAAAGTTGTGACATCAAATTTTAATTATATGATGATTTTGTTGGGGGACGATCAATAAGTATATCAATAAATGCTTTTTAAACCCGGACTCCTAGATGCATGTCCGGACCCTCATGAACTCCTCAAACTCAACTCATTTAAACTTTTTCATATCCATAAAAGAGAGTAGATATAAAATGCATTGTTTTAGGCTTTTAGCTAAAAGATAAAATGCATTTTTAAATTCAATTTTATATTTATAAAAAAAAACATTTCATTACAATAGAACAATATATCAATGGAGTATTATACAATATTTCCACTTCGAGTTGAAATGGCACATTCGTTCTTTCTTTCAAGTGATTACGGCGGTTTTGCCAAGAATTTCTTGGTAGATTCACACAATAATATACAACTTTTGTCGCTTCTTCTTCAAGGCGATTTTTCTACGTGTAGAAGATAGTTTTAGTATTTTACTGTGATGAAAACGGCATTGAAGGTATCTTCCTCTTCCATACTGTTCTTCCTCTTACAATCTCTTCGTCTTTCTTGTCTCCTTTGGCTTGTAAAAGATGTGTAAACCTAATTGGTCTCTGTTCGAGGCATCCCAATAATCCACTTCCATTGATAATCTCTGATGCCAAATTGAACAGATTTGGATTGTAATCTCGTTTATTCTTTACCTCATTCAGTATTTCGTCCTCTTCAAGATCGCACAGTGATTGAACTATATCTGAGCTCCCACATTCCCTTCTGTACTCGAGTGTGATTCCTGATAATTGATGGCTCTCTAGGATTTGGTCCGGGATGGTCTGAAAATGTAGTTTTTTTAAAAGTTAATTATGAGATTTATAAATTAGGTATTCCTCGGATCCATTGACTTTTTGTTTTTTTTTTAAAAAAAAAATTAAGGAAGGTAAATGAGTTTGGCCTAAACTACTTTGTGTATTATTAGATTATATATTAATTTATAAATAAAATAAACTATTTTAAAAAAAAAAATTACTTTTATAAGTAATTTATTTAATTTTGTTGTTATTTTTTAAATAAATCAACTAGATCCTATATTTAGGAATTAATGAGTATCAACGAAGAAATAGCTTGGATTTTTTTGGTTTTTGTAATTCACCTCTAGCATCCATTTTACATACTTCACATTGTTTACATGTTGGTTCATGTCCAAATCACTCCTCTTTGGCTGCATCAATGGGGGAAAATAGCAGTCAGTGTTTGTGTGTTTCGGTAAGAAATGAAAGGTGATGTAGAAAAATGTGGACTTATACCTTCAGATCTGATATCATATATTTTGCCTCTTTGTTCAACTTGACAATTTTTTCATGGCTGTCTTCCTTTATTGCTTGCTTCTCTATGAACCAAGGTGAAAGTTCATCCCTAACCTCATCTGGGATCTTTGAGAGGCGCCTTGTTGTTCGGTTCATTGTCACCCATGTACTGTTTGATAAATTGTCTGAGTGAGTTGAGTCATATATATAAAGGGGAAGAGAAAGAGGAACATTTTCAAGATGAATAGGGGGGGATTTTCTGGGACAAACCTTGTTGCTCTTGCGAAAATACGACCTGTTGCTTGACTTCTTATCAGCCAGTCTCGCCTCATGCCATTCTTACCCGACGCACCAACCCATGTGTCAATTTCAAGCACCTCCCCCCTGTCATATTTGTCACAGTTCATTCACTGGTTATGGTTCAGCCTTATATCAGTAAAAAAATTGAAAAACGTTTATTTTGTCTAATGGGAATGGTCGGCTCAGATTATGGTTACTCACAAACTATTCTGATGACGAGGAAGTGTATTCAGTTGTTTAATAGAGTTTTGGATGGTCACGTGTTTACATTATAAGGCATAAAGGCTTTCAGCAGATAACTCAGATTGAGAAATGATAATATGAAGGATCTTTTTGGAAAATGCCTTTAAGAAGGGATGGTTTGTCTGAATGAAGTGGGGTGAAAATTTCTGAAGATGAGCATATTATAGCCAACAAAAACAAACAAGATTTTCTGTCATTGTTGAGCTGACCATTATGGACCAGATTACGCTTACCAGATAGGGTAGCAATCAACCAGAACTTGCATTCTTGAGACAACCCAGATAAGATTGTTCCTCATCATTCCATGGGTTGCCCCAAATCCATCACTGAGCAGTCCAGACATCCATACGTGGTTTAATGCTGTCTCCTTCACATCATCATCAACTACGTTATAAATAACAACACATACATCTAAGGTTGCCTGACATGGCATCAATGAGAGCCACTTTTACTATGTAGATACCTGAAGAAGATTGAGGATGCTTTCGAGTGTCGCGGTTTTGTCAGGGCCAACCTCATAGGACCTGATGACCACTGTCTGTCTGTATCCAACTCCACCTTCGACGATGAGCCCTTGACGATGAGGATCAACAAGCTGCTTCTTTGTTGGGATGTTCTGGCGTAGGCCATTGGGAGCAACAGACTTAACTGCTGCTTCAGCTGTCTGGGTGAGAGAATCGACCTTAATTATGGGAGATCTAGAAGTCCCATTAAGCCTGATGTTGCTATTTAGCTGCTGCTTAAGCTGGTCATGATTTTCTCTCATGGAGGAACAACATCTCACAAGGTATGCAGAAGATGAAAATGAGAAAATAGTAGCCATTTTTGTTTTTGTTTTTTTTTTTTTTTGGGAAAGAAATTTCTTTCTTTTGTAGGAGAGAAAGTTGGAAAGAGAAAACAAGGATGCTACCTTTTTATAGGTGAACTTTAGGACTATTGAGCAAGAAAGATTAAAGAACTTTGTAAATGGAGCTGACAAATCAAAGAGCTCTTCTGTCTTTACTGTGGCTGCTAGTTTTAGTTGTTAGAGTTGAGAAACTAACTTCCTAGAACTGATCGATCTTATTTAAGGGTTGTGTGAAATACAAAGATAAAAGCATGTATCTTTGAAACTCCACCAATTCTCATGCCTGATGTCATTAATTTTGTCTCCTTCAATGGTTGGCTTGAGATTTTCCACCTTGGTAGGTACCAAAACGACAATATATTTTACATAGGAGCATTAAAACAAAGGCCTGTTGGTTAAAACTAAAAGGTACATCGTTGTTTAAGCTTTCCTTAAGTAGTTTATGGTATTGGCTTTGTGTGCTCAAGGCAGAAATCAAGAAGAGAGAGACAGCTATGTTGCTCCATTCTAAGATTTAGAATCAAGTGGGTAATGGAAGTTTCTAACAGAAAATTACGCTTTTGGTAACCTGGGAAAAATCGTAGTTTTCTTGTCCTTACTATGTTTGATTTTTTTAATTTTTGATGTATGAAATGTGAGAGATTTGTTGGACTGAATCTGCTGAAATATTATTTTAGTTTTGTAGGAAAAGTTATCCTTCAATTCCAACCAGAAAGTTCATGCATATTAGGAAGTGAAATTCGGTCAAGGACTCGTGTTGCTGTCATCTTCTTATACATTGCTTTCTCAGGCAAGCATATATATATATATATATATATATATGTGTGTGTGTGTGCAAGGTCTTGTTCATCAATAAAAAAAAGAGTAAAGTTAGCTATTGCACAAAAAAGTCTACAATTTGACAATCACATATAACTAATATAGTTTGCACAAAGCTGATTAAATAAATGTGCTAGAAACTGGTAAAATAATGTAAGACTTTATTCCACTTGAATAGGTTAACTTGGCAATTTTTGTTTAATGATTGTAATAACTAATAAATAACAACAATAATGGTGTATTTATCACTATCTCTCTCTCTGGTTTCCTATATTTATTGTTTCTTTTCAATAATGCCCCTATTTGTTGGATATTTTAATATCTACGCATTACATTCTGATAATTATATGGCAGGAGTATTTTTTTTTTAAAAAAAAGTATTTACAATTAGTAAAATAAATTTAATGTTTAGGATTAGAGAAAAAGTATATGAGTTTGTCTAGTTGCCTATAACTTTTAGATCATGAAGAATAGTAATTTTTTGTATACAATGTTTAGTTTATTTTCTTGTACATGTTTGGTGAAGATTGGACAGATGGTGTAGGCCATATACTAATTTATGAGCCTCCAAATGCGTTTATGATCACAGTTGAAAATTTTAATTCCGTGGAATTGACCTCTGTGTGTGTGTTTTAAATTGATTTCTCTATCGTGATCAAATATTATGTCAAGGTGTCACCATTTCAAGCAAACCCTCTTAATTGAACTGATAAGTTTGTTGGTTCATTAAATTCATGATTCATCCGTTCAAGAATATTTCTAAAATAGAATGCATTTAAATGACTTCCTCCTGTCAATTTTTCAGAAATCATCGAGTTATGTAAATAAAAAAAATAGTTAAAATTCATTAAAGATAATAAGTATGGAAAAATGTAATTTATTTTCTAAAATATGTTTTTATCTATGGAGGGAGAGACAACAATGATTACTTCATATCCTGAATGTAAGAGTTATATGTCGTTGACTTTGGATGTTAAATATAAAGTGAATATTATTTATTTTATTTATTTTTTTAAACTAATTTATCTGATTTATAAACATATATGTAATCTAATGATATATATAAATTTCTCAGAAATATTATATAACATATGCTATAATTAAATAATTTGTTTGACTTTCTTAATATCCTAAAATTAGTGAACTAAGTCTTTGTTAATGATGAGGTAGTCATTAATTAATGCAATGTACTGAGATCAACCAATAATTAATGGGAATAAAAGAAAATGAAAGTACTAAATTTAATTAATGCGGGTAAAACATGTTCTCCTAAAAAAAACATCATGGAGTAATATATAACAACCGACAAGCCACCTTTTTGTATTCTACCTTCAGTTTACATATTTCTGATAATTATATTCAAAATCGTACAAGTAAAATGAAAATTCGTACCGTATACAAGAGACATATTTTCAGATAAAATAGTTATTCCACATTTTATTTACTGATTTTATTTTAACGAATCCCGTAGTGACAAAAGGGAATCAGAGTGATAAATTATTAGAGATAAGATACTATCCCCCCCCCCCCCCCCACACACACACAAAAAAAGTGTTCAAGAGTGTTCAAATTTCAAATGATACAGGCTATGGACTTCCAGTAAACCAGTAAATTTATGAAATAATAAGTTATATATATATATATATAAAGTTGGGATTCTCTATATGGATAAAATGAACGGAGAAATGCAATAAAAAATAAATTAAGAAAAAGGTTAAGTTTTATGTTGATATTAAATTCCAATATGGGTCCATCGGTTATGTTAGATAACTTTTAATTCAATTTCTTTTTTATTGTTTGTAAAACTTTTTATGATTACTAATATTGTTTTGTCTTTTTTTTTTTAAAAAAAAATTAGGTTGGGCATCTAAGCAGGGATGAATTTGGTTTTATCAAATTTTTAGGGTGAAATATCATATTTGACCCGGAAGTGTGCACGGTGGATCACATATGTTCCGGAAGTATTTTTTGCATACTATTTAACAGTCAACGTGAGTTTTTTAACGTTTAAGAGCGAATATAATACACTTTGCATACTTCCGAGGCAAAATTGGACCAAAAAATACTTCTGGGGCATATGTGATTCACCATGCACACTTCTAGGACGAGTATGACCTTTACCCAAATTTTTATACTGTAAGTTACTGAGTGAGTTGAGAGGTATATCCAGAGCAAGGATGAACTGAAAAGATGCAGAACAAGTTTATTCTGGTTTGATCTTCTCCACATGACCTACATCTAATCCTTATAAACCTCATGAGATTTCAATGTGATATGTTATCTCAAGTTTAACCATGTACTTGATCGACAACCACAACAATCTCACAAGTTTATACTAAACACTTGAAAAGCCTTTACAATCCCACTACTTCGATTCTGGCCATAGTGACGCCACTACAATTCCTCAAATTCGATCCGGATATTTGAGAAACCACCTACAACACCAGACTTCAGTAATATGCAAACCCCCCTATACCTTGCAAGGTTTCAATAAATTCCCCTCAAAATCCCATTATCTTGAGTGAATCTCAAGCTAATGAAACACTGAAGTACATAGAGTGTAAGTGCCACCAGATGAACAATAAATTCAACTAAGTAATACCACTGATTTCATATTGTTCATTGTCTATTTATTTGACTTGAATAATGCTTATCTTTCTATACATAAATGACACATTTTACCTGTTGGAGAAGTTGAGCTATCTATTAGAGATGTCTTCCCATTGGAAACTACAAAAAGTCATGACTCGCATTACTTCATAGAAAAGAAATTCTAATGCTCCTTCCGGTCCTAGACGTAGGACCTAGCTATTTTGAGAGGTGAACTTGGTTCTAAATATAAGACTTCTAATTGTTCCCAACCTTTCTTCAAATTATCACTACCAATACTCCCTAATAATAAACAAGTAAGAGAAGAGGAATAGGGATAAATGTAGATGATAAGGATGTATTGGTAATATCATGTGATTTTAACTAGCTTAACTAACATATTTAATCTAATCAAATTAGGTAAATAAGTCTTATATTTAAGACCTGGGAGTAGTTAAGATAACCATTGTAATCAATCTGCATCATCTTGCATGCAAAATATGTTTTTCTTTGGTTAATGTGAGATAGAACATTTAGATAGGTTTTACATGGTTTGAGCAAATATATAAGCATTTAGATAGGTTAGACCAATGAACCAATAAATCAATTCCCCAATCGGTTGAGTCAAGAGTATTTTTTTTAATAAATACTGTATGTCATTTGCAATGACTCAAACTCAATCAAGATCGACCGGACTTAATTTAGGTGGAGATTGATCAAGGACACGAAATTGACCCTCTAAAGTATGGTCCATTTTCTCTAAAAAAATCAGCTGCGACTAACGATCCTCTATCACTATGTAACACTGTTACCTGCCAATCCATATGTAACAAAGACTTGATATCATCTATAATATCCCTAAATGGATGATTATTATCACAGCCCCTTGCGCAAAATTCAATAGCTTCAATACAACTAGAAATGAAAATGATATTCCTAAAAGCTTTATTCCAACACATACTTAACCTAGTCCATATGCCGAATAGTTCCACAATAGTTGGTGGCACCATTGCCAATTTGCAGCAACATCCAGAAGTCCAGTGTCCTTCTTCATCTTTAATTGCTCGGCCACACCTACTTATGCCATTTGGTAGTTCCGATCAAGATTCAAAAACCCGGACCGGGGATCGACTCGACCGATGTACTGGATCAAGGGTCAGGGGTTCAACCGATGGTCGACTCGGGGTTAAACCAGCCACATTAAAATAATATAATTCAATAATTAATAACATAACATACCAACAGTAATATCAAAATATAAGGAAATTCAACAAAAGTCTAATTGTTTTAAAACACAATACATCAATATTAAATATGTCCATCACTAGTTCCTTATAATCATTTGATCAATACTAGAAAGATCATTAAAAAACAAAGTACAAATTTTTTAAAATTTTTTAACCTGATCCAACCGCCGGGTTTCTAATTAAGGGTCAACCCGGAATATTCTCAGGTTGATTCCTCCCCACGGGTGGTGCACAAATTGACCCTCCCAAATGCCTAGGTCACCGGGTTTTTTATCTGACCTGCCGGGTCGAACCGGGTTATTGAACTATGGTTCTAATCCATCCACCTCTAAAGCAACATACTCGGGTGGGACTGTGATCTTTTGAGGAACATGCAAAAAACTTTAACCATAGAGAGCGCAATAATCAATTAAATCTTTATCCCAACAAGCTTGGTAAAAAAGTCTTTAGCATCATTTTGGATGCTCGTTTCTTGGGTATCATAGACCCATTTACAGCAATGGGTCCAACTATCCCAACAAACATAGCCGAATAAAGTTGACCATGAGTTATATTTTATATTTTTTTCTTGTTTTAATTTAAAATTAAACAGGAGTATGTCATATTTGTGTTTTAATAATAATAATTCTTCGTTTTTGGACTGTTTGGTTTACACTTAAATTAATGCTCTATCTGCTTGTGGATTAATTTCTATTTTATTTAAATATTACTCTTTTTCATCTTATATATGTATGTGTTTTTTGTATGAATTTTGTTGTTTATGTGTATATATATTAATAACATTATAACATTTTATTTAAGATTGGGTTAACTCTAATTCGATCGCAATTGGATCATTAATCTTGTATGTATCACAATCTCGATTGGTTTAATAAATAATCCAATTTCAACATCTTGCTTAATACTCAACTATAAAATGGGAATTCCATGCATTAATATATTTTATCGTTTTTATCTCTCTCCAAATAGAATCTATGCATATCAATAAAGAGAATCCAAAAGTTAATGGATACACACACGGTATATTTTTGGTGTTATTAATGATGAATATTTGAGAATATACATGGTTATCAACCAAACAAAAGTAAAAGAATAACATTTGATAACGTAGTATGACAAAGTTTAGTGTGGTTTAACCTAGGATACAACTATTTGAACGGAATTGCATTGTATTTCACGATACATTATCTATATTGAAATTATGCCACAGTTTGTGTTGTTACGTTGTTGGATTCTGAGATACCATAATTAGGAGTTTTCTTTCCTTTTGGTAGTACACAAAAAATACAAAAATTAAATGTATCTTTATAGCGTTTGTTAATATATTTTATTTAGTTGCAACATGTTATTAATATAATTGCGGAGTCTGTGTTGTTCTGTATCCTAAGGCAAAATTATTGAAGAGGCTTGATGTTTATAACTAATAAATCCACATGAACTTTTTCTAGCTTTCTTAGCTGCAAAAAGTATATAAAATAGTTATAATGAAGTAGTTATAAAATATTTCTCTTAATAAATATGATCCAATTCTCCCTCCAATATTTCTCTCAATATATATTCCTTAGAAGCATCTATCATATGCGTCCAATCAATCTCAAAGATCAGAAAAAAAAAACACATCATATAACTTTTTAAAATTGCATTCACATGGAGAATATTGAAAAGATCCGATTATATAAAAGGCAAAATTTATGATTGCAATAAACTGTTTAGATTTGCTTTAGAGGAATACTAAAGAGATCAGATTCCTAATAAATAATATGACTGTGCAATTTACACATCACAACATCTTTGATCATGAATAAGATTCAAACAAATTAATTAAATATATATATTTAGAAAAAGAGAATAATTTTCCATTAAAAAAACGTATAATTTCTTAACATACCTAAAACATTAATTGAAGTACTAATATCTTTTTGTTAGCAATTTTCTTACTACATTCAAATATGAAAATAATGGGATAAATACCAATTTTATATGAAAAATATTTTGGGACTAATGTCGCCATAAAAGTATGAAAAGTGTAGAATATCGCTCTGAACTCACGGTGGTGCCAACGGACATTACATTATGGTTCACGTTAGAATAAAGATGAATCACTTTTTGTCCAGAATGTTTACTTCCTTAAGCGATTTTGCTCTAGAAGTTTTTTAGGGTGCAATGTCTTCTTGAAAGTTTAAAAAACTTTGGGGGAAAATTGCACATCAAGGAAGACTTTCAATGCAAAGTTTATTCATCTTTATTCTCACGTAAATCATAATGTTGCATCCATTAATGCCTCTATGATTTCAAGACGACATTCCTATACTTTTCATACTTCTGGGGTGACATTGGTTTCAAAACAACTTCTATGGCAAAATTGTTATCCAAAGAATATTTTTAGGATACAATTAGTATTTAATCGAAAACAAATTAAGACTATGCTATCTAAAAGTATACAGTTTTTGTTTAAACGTTTGATGTATGATTTTAAATCAATTATCATCCAAAGTTTTAAGATTTTTTGGATTCAATTAAAAAGATTTCATATTCTGAAAAATTGTTCAAAATTGACTTTTAATAAAATAAATTAATTTAACATATATGGAATCAATTCAGTACTAAAAGCATCTTTAGATGAATATATAATCTTATTACTAAAATATTATAATCAAAATTCTCATTTTACAATATGGGAAATTAATTACAAGTCCCATGAAAGGAATTTAATTAAGATGATATTTCACGAAATCCTAATCATCTAATTAAACTGAGGTTCCTATGGATCTTAAATATATTAAGTTCTAATAATTCACAACTCTTTAAATTCTTGGTCACTAACGACGTTTGGCTAGGCAATGACAACTTTTAGGGCCTTTGTCATAACATTATAAGCATAATTCACAGTAATTATAAGTTCTTGGTAACAAACAATGTTTGATAAGATAGTGACAACTTTTTGTGCATTTGCAAAAACATTATAAGTATTATTCACAACTGTTTAAATTCTTAGTCACTGACAATTTTTTGTCAGACGATCACAACTTTTTGATTTAAAACTTAATATAATTAAGGTCCCTATTGATCTTAATTTAATTAGAGTATTTCATAACACCTCATCTTAATTAAGTTCTTTTCAGAATACTTATAATTAATTTCCCCTTTTATAGGGTTTTCATGAAAGTTTGGCACTATATCCTTTCCCTTCTTTAAAAAACTTTTTTTTGGATGAAGTTGAAAGCAGATGGGAACTATGTTGCCTATAATTTTTTAATTAATGCCTCAATCAATTTGGGTAGCTCCTAATTCTGCTTTCTTTGCTGACAACATAATCCCATATTGTCAAACAATATCTATGAATTGAGCTAAGAGAGTTTTATGAGATTCCTGATTTTCCTGAGAATAGCAAACTATCATCAATGTACATGGGAGGCAGATTCATCTCTGAGTGCCATGAAGGGTGGAATCAGAAAGAGATAGGTCATTAGCACGATTGATGATGGGTTCAAAGATATTTTGTTATAGCTCTTTGGAAAATCGAAGGCTCAACTTTGACTACAATCTATAAATATTGTTCTATCCGATCATAATTATAAGATTAAATTAATTTTTTTGGTGAAAATTATGGAAGCAAAACATAACACTAAATTTTAACATATGCTATATGTAATTAGATTATATGTTATTTGATAGGTAAAATAAATCATTTTTGAGAAAAAGATAAATATAAACAATTTTAAGTGACTTATTTTGAACCCTTCATTTATCTAAAAAAAAATCAATTAAATCTTATAATAGGATCCGATAGAGTAGTAACTATTAATTATGTAAGCTAGTTCCTCCTGTTCAATGTGAGAATAAAGGTTTGCTTTAGTCACAAACATAAAATTTAAATTCACCTTTTTCACATTTATAATTTTTACCATAAATTCTCCAATTGATTGCATATAATAATAAAGTTTTCATTAATGTGATTTCCAACGCAAATAATTAAAAGAGATATTGTAATAAAAATAATACATTTTTTACAAATAACTATATTAATTGTTTTAATCTTTACAGTTTATTTATATAATTTCTATATTTAAAATTATAAAGAACAATGACCAGAAAACATATCCAATTGTTTTTTCTTTTTTGGATTTTGGCCGTTGGGTTTCAAAATGTTCACATTGAGGGGATTTCGGCCGTTGTGTTTTCTTTTTTTTTTTTCTTTTTTTTTTGTTAAAGTGCTCCAGATTTGACTAAACTTTTAGTTATGATTCACACAATAATTATGTTATTTAAAGTTTGAATTAAAACCTCACATTTCAGAAAAACTTGAAGGAGATGTCTGGTGTTATTAGGTTACAAGATCTCAACAAATGTGACTCAAATTTTAGAAACACACAAATTCTATGTGTCCCCTAAAATATGAGATTCAAAAGTATAGGGGAATTCGATCCATTTTTGTAATTAAAGATGTAGAAACTATTGATATGATATTATAAATAAGATCGAACTCGCAATCTCTTATTTGAGAAGTAGTAGAGGGGTCAAGCTGAGAGAGCTCAAACCTGGAGAAATTGCAATAGGGATTAGCATAGAGACAGACGAGGAAAAAGTTGTGATGAGGAAGATCTAGAGTGAACTACTTAGGAATGCTATCATTTTTTAATGTGGGGGTATGGATGGAATATTATATAGATGGTGAGGGCAAATTGGCCCAAAAACTTAGCTCCCCTCCAATAAACCCCAACTTAGGGGCACCCAAAATAGAACACGATGAGGGGAGGGGGTATTTTGGCTACCCACACTTCCAAATTTTAAAGCCGAGAGAGGGGAGGAGGTCATTTTCCCTTTCATCCCCTCACCTCCCCTCCCCTCCCCTCCAACCAAACATACATTTAAATCTTAATGTCAATACCTGACTTCCTCCATTCTTAAATATACAAGACTTGTTGAACTTTTTGGAGAAATTGAGGAAGTTAAATGACCTACTAAATCATAACTTATTTTTGTGTATTATTATATTATATCATATGTAAGCTTACAAATCAAATAAATTAGTTAAGAGAAAAAATTCAGAAAAATGAATTTATAAATAATTTGTTTAATTTTCTTTGGATTTTTGAAAAAATCAACTAAATCATATATTTAAGAACGGAAGGAGTACCATACCGTTGCAGGAAAAAAAAAGCCAATTCTGCAAAAATATGTGGTAGCTTAAAAACCTAGTCCAAAAGTTTGGATTTGCTGGCTTAGTATTGGTGTTCCGGTACGGCACATTGATATTTGTGTATGGCCCAACAACCTCATTTCCTATGTGTGAAACCATTTGTTCTTTTTTCTTTTTTAAAACATGGCTAAAGGTGAAACTTGCATCCCCCGAAGTAATTTTGGAGGTGTAATTGGCACCCTAAAATATTTATAGGTGTAATTAGCACCAGAAGGAATTTATTTGGAGTAATCCCCTGCCCTTGTAGTAACAGTGTGAGACGGTTCTGTTAACCCATCGCCACCTCACCATTTTTTTTTTTGGACCTGATTTTTTAAAAATGCTACGTACGTAGACCAACATTACTTGGCCATGTTTCTCATGATTAATTGTGCTACATAAATTTAAATAAAATAAAATCAACCAAATTATATACTCCCTCCATCATATAAATAAGGTCCATTTTTTGAAATGATTTGTCCCTTTTCATAAGTTCCTATTCCACTATGTTTGAGTAATAAATGTTTTTTCCCATTTTGCCTATACATTATTTTCTCCCATTCTCTTTCATTTTCTTTTTTTTTTTTTTTTGATACATAAAGGAAAACCAAGAAACTAATTCATAGTATCTATCCAGGAGCTAGCCTGCAAGCAGCTTGCTTCTCATTCCGTAAAAGCATCTCCAGCCTTTCACATGGTTGACAAACTTTCACTAAGCCTGGTCTACCATGTAAAGCTTGTTTCGCCAACAGGTCCGCACATTGATTCGCCATTCTAGGAACTCGAACAATTCGCAGTTCCCACTCTTGATCAGACAGAGATTTAAGTTCTTTCAAAACATCAGCATCTGGGTGGCTCTCCATAATAGGCTCCTTCATTAGTCGTACCACATCCTCTGCATCAGTCTCCATAATAACTCGCCTTACCCCTTGCTGCCATGACATCTTTAAACCAAAAACAGCTGCCCAAAGTTCTGCTTTCAGACTATCACCACAATTGGCATCTTTATATTTAAAACCACATAGAAAGTCTCCATCCGAATTTCGCAGGACTCCGCCACAACCCATAACTTTCCTTCGGTCACATGCTCCATCAATGTTTAATTTCACCCATCCAGTTTCAGGTAACCTCCAACTTGAGATACTCATTCATAAATAAGGACATATACATTTATTGTTTTTAACCAACTTCAATTTAATTTTAGGAAACCACATTATGGATAAAAATGCCTCATATATAGTAATGGAGGGAGTATTATACAAGAGAGTATTATGAGAATAATAATTTTTTTAGTTTTTATGTTGATGATAAATTTTATTCCATCACCTTATTCTTGTTACAACTCAGATTTCCCTGGTCCACATTAACCAACGATCACATATTATAAAGATAGGAACTAACAACTATAGATGATGAAACTAGAAGGACTCGATAAAAAAACTACAAAAACCTGATTAAAAAAATAATCTAAAACGATAAATACTGACAAATTGATCTTTATATCCCCCCTAAAATCAAAAGTCCACAAGAGTGGTGCAGGTAGGTTTTCTAGTTCTAGTTGGAAGGGGCAGGGTCCAGATGTGAGATGGTTATTAGGCATCCTGAAACCTGTTAGGATGACTGCAGTTGAGGCTAATTAGAAACATAGCCTTGACAGTAACAAAGTGGCAGATTGACTAATTAGTGCCGTTTCACATACACAAACTTAGAATCATCTTCAAAATACATACCAGTTCTCAACACAATAAATCACAATCCACGTCAAGAAACCAAACTGTTGTGTTGTATTTGGTTGGAGAGAAAACTTGGGAAGAAGAAAAAGAGGGGGGAAATGGGAAAGAAAATGAATTTTTATCTGTTTGTATTATGAGAGAAAATTGGGGGAGACCAGTGAGGGGGTAAAAACACACGTGGGTTTATTTTTTTGTCAAACATAGATAAAATAAATTCTCTCCCCTTCTTTTTCTCCTCAACCAAGCACCTTGAAGGAACATGTCCAGCCAACCCAGCAAAAGGCTAAATGGGTATGAATAGCTTGCATTGCATATAGTAGTGTCTTATCTTTTTTTTTTTTTTGGCCGAAATAGTAGTGTCTTATCTCATGCCTGCATAAAGTAAATTAAAAAGCAGGCTCTACTTTTGCTCAGTTGTTTTTTATTTTCTATGTTTTCACAGTACTGGTTTGTGTGAACATTTTCTGACATTTGCATTAAGGTGATAGCTTATTAATATACTCGTCTTAAACATGAGGAGCAAAGAATGCTCATGTCTCTAGAAATTAGGTTATCCAAATTTTATTTCATTCTGAATATTTCATTTTTTTATTATTTCAGTAGGTAAAAAACTGAAATAGAAAAAATAAATTGACTGCACGGATTAAATTACTTCTGAACAGCCAACGACACGATGCTCAAGGATGTGTCCATCCTAAATTTAAATACAAAATGTGGACAGGAGCGATGTATATGTACAGATAAAGTAAGAAAAATAAAATGGCAGAGCAAGAGATTTTGGCTGTGTTGATGAGCAATCCAAAGGGACTAACTGACTTCAGACAAATTTGTCACAAATATAATCCAAGGAAAGTATTTTTAGCTGCAAACGGAAAAGAGAAAGAAGCAGAAGAGCTCCGGCCTAAAAGAAAAAAAAGAAAAATAGAAAGAAAAAGAACATCCAATCACATGTATATTTAAGTTAGGACTAAAATACAAGGAAAGGTTATTAAGCTATATAATCGTATTTATTATTTGACAACTGAACAACAATCAAGCATATCCCCACTACTTATAGACTTACAGCTACTACTCTAAATGATAAACAGTGGCGAGATATTAGAAGCAGCAGCTTAGCTAGGGATGGAAATAGGCCAGGCTTTGGCTAAATAGGCCTGAGCCTGTAATGTGTATCTAAAGTTTGAGCCTAGGCCTGAACCTGCATGCAATCTTTTTTTATGCTCAGGCCTGAGCCTTCATAAGGCCTGATCAAGCCTGAAGCCTTTTTACAAGCCTGTAGGCCTTTAAAAAAGCTTTATGTCATAGGCCTTGAAGGCCATAAGTAGGCCTTGAGCCTACTAAAACCTAAATAAATGTAAGTTTTCGATAGGCTTTAAAGCCTACATATTTTTAAATTACATACTTTACATATTTTTGTCAACATCGAGAATGTAGAGTTCCACCTTGTAGGACAATCAATAATAAGCTTCCTTTCTTTCAAACCTTTCAACTCCACAACTTCACAAAAAGATTTTATCCTTGCATCTGAGGCATTTATAAATTTGACACTTTCTCGAACTTTGTGAATAATATCTTTAATGGTGCTAAGACCATCTTGCACCAACAAATTTAGAATATGTGCACAACATCTAACATGAAATAGTTGGCCGCCAAGTACCAACTTATTGTTCAATGATAAGTTCTCTTTCAGAGTTCTTAAGCAAGTGTCATTATAGCTAGCATTATCAACCGAAACAGGGAATATTTTGTTCTCAATCCCCCATTGGAAAGACTTGTTCTATTTAAAAATCATAACACAAATATAAGATAATAGTACTCATGTAGCTAGTAAAATAAAAAAATAACAAACCAGAATAATTTCCTACATTTGGAATCATATTATGCAAAATATACTTGAAAATTTACTTACAGTAGGAACAATTCAATAGTAATGAATCAAATGCTATAATATATAAGTATATAATATTTATATGGGTGTGAGGCGTGAATGATTGCAATACATGCAATGAATCAAATGATATACTACACATGTTTTCACCAATAGGAACCACTTTTATGAGTTGAAAAAGGATTTTATTAATAATATATTAATGTATATCTATATAACAGTCACTAGTTTCGAAAAAGTTACAGGCTTACAACTAAAAAACCATTTTTCTTTCCATGATGAACAAATCCTAAAGAGATTGGGATAAATTTGGAACTTTTTCAGAAGCTTATTTCTTTTGTTCAAAGAGGGAAATTGTGAGACTGAAAGACCAAAAAAAAATAAAAATTGAAACCATTAAAAACCTAGGAAAGAGAACATTATTCGACACCAATAAACCAACATCCAGATTAGCAAACTTCCAGCATAAAGCTCCCAGCACTAAAGATTTATCTCAGACTTCAAGCGTAGTAAAACCCCATAAAATACTCAATTTGAACAGATTCACCGAAATTGAAATTGAAACAGAGGCTAAATACTAGAAGGTAAAAAAGCATCACTTAGATTATTTCTCTACTGTGATACAATTTTTTCTTTTCTCATAGTTCTATCACCTTTTTGAACTCACAATTCCTCGTCAGTTAGTAAATAGTATGAATAGTGTGTTTCAATCAAAATAACCCATAAAGAGACAAAGTTAAAAGGGGACCACTTTCATATAAAGTCTCGAACCCACAATGTTTTATTATAATAGATAGGGGGAAGTAGAGGGAAGAAGTAAGGAAGGTACAGAGGCTTAAAACAAGGCATACCACTATGAGTTTAGAATATCAACATACCACAAAATGCCAAAGGAGATTCAAGGAGGAGAAGCACCAGTTTAACGCTAAGTTCCTCTTGCAAGATTGATTTTTGTGAGTCAAGGGTAAGTGACTGACGGCTAGGTTTCGAGAGGAAGATTGGAAGAAGGCTTTTGTCATTTCATTTTTAGAATTAGAAAGAAAGAACACTGTGATCTAAAATTAAAAAGAGGGGTTCTTTAGTAATTGAATATTGTAACTTTACATTAGAATATAAACATAACAAAATATAAAATATTATGTATATATAATATCATTATTTTTTAATGTTAAACAGGCTAAGCCTGTAGGCTTACAGGCTAGGCTTTAATGAAATAGGCCTAACCTATTTACACAATTAGGCTTTTAAATAGGCCTTGGCCTGGCCTATTTAATAAATAGGCACGCTGTAGGCCGCCTGATAAGGGCCTGGCCTATTCCCACCCCTAAGCTTAGCCTTTGGTCATACAATACTAATTAGATTGGATTCTAAAACGGGGAAATTACAATGAAGTCTCAAGGAAACTAATTACCAAGAAATCCCAATGACATTTGAGGGGTATAAATCTATTGTCATTTATTTCATTAGCACTTGTTATCGCGTGCTCCTAAATTGTTGTTTGACTTTTTGTGTAATTAAATCCCTTCCTTGTGACCTCATTGTAACCCCCCCTTCTTTAATAATACCAATAAGCTACACTTCATAGTAACTGCTGTTCAGCTTTATTGATGATGACTGTAAAACCTAATATTGATAGTCAATTCATACAATCAGACATTCCTTACTGACTAAAATGATCAGACAATGCACGTAGCCATTCCTTACAATACAATACATACCTTCATCAGGCGGCAGATTATCCATCATATAAATTTAAGTCTAGGATCAAAAGAAAATCAGGAAACATCAATGTGTTAAGCCAGAGATACTGATGTCCTTAGCTGACATTACATGTATGCCAGCTACGCAACTTGAAAGAGTTCTCCATTAAAGGGATCCAATATATAAATATATATATATATATTTATATATGTATGTATATTTAAACTACGGTATAGATGGGCAGCATATGCCATGCCATATCAGCTCCTGAAAATACATGCTACAATGAGCAAAAAGATTACCAATAACAGAGTTATACAATCCAAGTAGTTGCTATGGAATCTTGTTATTTCACTTTCTTTTGGATAAACAAGAAAATCATCATAAGGAAGAAAAATACATAAGAGGAACTTGAAATATCCACCTAAGAAAAACTACCAGAATCAAAACAAGGCATTCCAATTACAATAAAAAGAAAGATCTCAACAAGGCTGCCCAATCCTCTGTATATATAATAAAGTGACTTCCTTGAAGTTACTGTGAACCAAACACTACAGAGAGGCTGCAAAAGTTATGTCCCATATAGCATCTAAAGACAGAGAGATCCTTGAAAATATAACATTCTTATACAGCAAAATGTTTCAAATCACCGAAAAGTTTGTCTAAAGCGTTTTCCTTGTCTCATACACATACAAAAAGTAGAGAAAGCATAACAATTATGATTTTTTTTATCATTTATAATACTCACTTTTACAACTGGTGGTTGGGTTGAGTGGAAGGGACTTGATTCCCTTCAAGCAAAGTCGAAGGTTAGAACCTTGTAAATGGAAAAAAAAAAAAAAAAAATCATGTTGGGAGAGTTACACCAATTGGGCCCAACATAGTTTTAATTTAACTTGGTAGTATCAGATCCTAGATTATTGTATCAAAATACCCGGTGTTTTAAAGAGAATACTCCACTCAATTTCCTTTTCTTTTAAATAAATAACA
Organism: Mimosa bimucronata; assembly: GCA_037074515.1. Taxonomy (NCBI): domain Eukaryota; kingdom Viridiplantae; phylum Streptophyta; class Magnoliopsida; order Fabales; family Fabaceae; genus Mimosa; species Mimosa bimucronata. Next base: position 22,388,938 of record CM073445.1, on the reverse strand, counting down.
ATTGAAACATCTGAGTCTTAATCAATTGGCTATGGGTTGTTAAAAACTGGAGTTCATCTGATGTGAGCACATACACATTTGTAATTGCAAAGATGGAAACTCTGACTGTATAGAGGAAAATTATTTTTATACAAGTCATATTTAATTACCTGTTCAGATTCTGGTTAACACTCCTGTTTAGTTACCTATACTTCTTCTAACTCAATATCCATATTTAACTAAAGTATGATGAAAGAGAAGTCTCGAGTGCAGACCACAGACAGAATATCAAGGTCAAGCCGCACATTGTAATTACACTAGCATTCCACAAAGCTTTAGCCTAATGTCCATAAAAATAAAGTCCGAAAAGTAACTGCATGGTGAGGTTGGTTCAGCCAGGTTGTTGGGTTCGCTAAAAAACACTAATATAGAAGTGTTAAAATATATTTTCTCATCTTTTTCTTTTATAGAACATTGTCCATCCTTCATACAAGTTGTAACTGTAGAAAACAATGTCTATACCACTTGAATAAAAAATAATTATCATTAATGTCATGCATTGAATGGGCTCCATCCCATCTACTTCCCTTCTCCCTACAAGGACTATAACAAAAGAATGAAAAAATGGTATGATTGTGTCAAGAATTTATTTGAAAAATATTGACAAAGAAAAATGGGCTTTCTGTTCGCCTCTTCCTGCCTTTCCCACATAATTTAACTGTGATAGAAGTGCTAAAAATGGTCAAATCCACATACTTTCTCAAGTGTTACCTAGTTGCATAGTAAATTGTTGAAGTCAGCACTCCTAATTGATAAATAAACCCATCAGCAGCTTCGTCCTGCAGAAAATTAGACAATGTGTCAAGGCAAAAGGATTATGCATTTCAATACAAGTATCATATATTAAGGCAAAAAAATAATGATATTCTTACTTGGCAAGATGAGCAGAAAGTTTTACATTTCTACGTCAGCAGCAATTTAAACCTTAGTGAGGCAAAATCTACCCATATTCTGGCATGCCATTCAGTCTAAATCATGAGAGAATCCCATAAAGATCCATTAAATCTTCACATAAAGAGTTTATATGCCACCTCCAATCAAATTCTCAAGATGTTGAATTGCTTGAAATTTATAGTCTTTATTTAGATGTTTCATAAGTGCACTGTGTGTACAAGAATCAGGCTCTATTTCCCTATCTAGCATGTCCTTATACAATCTGAAGGCCTCCTTCCAATAACCCATGTTGCAATTTGCGTTGATTAAAATAGTGTACGTATACTTATTTGCAGAAAGACCGTATATTTGCATCTCTGCGAAAAACTTGTAAGCTTGATCTATCCTTCTCATTTTGCAAAGACCATTTATCAAAGCATTGTAAGTGATCACATTCGGATAAACACCATTCTCCTGCATTTCCATGAAGTACATAATAGCAAGTTCCAGCCTTCCCCTAATTGCATGTGAATGAATCAAAACTGTGTAAGTAACTACTGAAAGTAATATTCCTCTGCTCAACATCTCATAGAACAGTAATCTAGCCCTCCTAAGATGGCCAACTGCAAGGTGGGCATGGATGATGCTTGTGTATGTTACATGATCTGGAACAAGTCCATCATGAACCATGTTCTTCACAAGTTGATTTGCTTCTTTCAAATTGCCCAATTTGCAGAGCCCATCAATGAGGACATTATATGTGATCAAATCAGGAGGAAAACCTTTAGCTAGCATTTCTTCTTGCATACCAAAAGCCTTGGATATGTCACCAAGTTTCAATTCACCTACAATACGCGTAGTGTAGGCAAAGCGATCTGGCACCAATCTTCTATGAAGCATCTCATCAAATAGTTTCTTGGCCAGTTGCAAGTTACCTATCATGCATGATCCTCTTACAAGAATTGTGAAAGTGTAAACATCAGGACTTGAACCCTGAATGATCATTTCTTCTTTGAGCTTCTGGGCCACCTCCAAATTCCCCAATCTGCAAAGACCATCTATCAGTGTATTATAGGTCACAGCAGTGGGGACAAAGTTCCTACATCGTAGCTCATCAAATAAAACAAAAGCTTCTTCTAACATTCCCAACCTACAGTAACCATAAATTAGAATGTTGTATGAAACTAAGTCCGGCAGCAGATTCCTATTTAGCATAACAGACAAATACTGCCTTGCATCATTCATTCTTCCCAACTTGCAAAAACCATACATGAACGTATTATAGGTCACCACAGAAGGTGAAACTCCTCTGCTTAGCATCTCTTCACCAACAATAGATGCTTCTTTAAGCAGTCCCTTCTTGCAGTACCCACTGATCAATGGGTTATAGGTATAAGCTGAAACTTCCAGTCCAGATTTCAGCATCTCCTCAATCACTTCCCTGGCTTGCTCTAGTTCCCCTTCCTTAGACAAACCACTTATCAAAATATTATAAGTTACATCATTCGGAAGACACCCTCTTTCTTGCATCTCCGATAAAAGGTCCACAGCTTGCTGGACTTCCCCTTCCTTGCAAAATGAACTCAGCAAGGTATTATACGTGACAGTTGTTGGCTTAATGCCAAATTCAGTCATTAAATTATAAACCTCTCTAGCTTTATTGACCAGACTTTTATTCCTAAGTGTCCTAAGAATCCTATTACAGTTCTTCACATCAGGCAACAGCTTATTATGAATCATTTTATGAAACACACAAAGGCACTTCTCTAACATTGACCTTTTTGTATATATCCACAGCAACAAATCAAGAAGCTTAACAGACACCTCCAATGGAACACATCCATTAATCAAAACATCCATAACTCCATGCATATTCCCACTAATAACCCTCTCCATAACCCTATAAGCCGATCGCATCTGATTATTCTGCGCAAGAATATCAAGAATAACAACAATTGCAAATACAGATTCCCTATATTCAGGTTGGCTCTCCACCCATCTAAAGAAACGCAAAGCAATTTTGGGTCTGTCTCGAATAGAGTTAAGGACCCGAACGAACAACTCAGGTTCAACAACCACAGCTCGAAACTGATCAGAAACCCAATTAGAGTTACAAAAAGCACCAGGCTTTTCTTCAACAGTGTCGAAGATAAGTTCTCTGTAATGGGTCTCAGGAATGGAAGCTAAACTTGGGGAGATAGAGTTGTCGCAGCAATAGAAAGTGGAGAAGAAAGGAGAAAGAAGACGTACTTTGAGAGATGTAATAGGTGCAGAAGAAGTTGCAGTAGCGAAAGCTTTTGAAGCTCTGAAACAGAGGGTCATTGAGTAAACCACGCATTCGGAGTTTTGGGATTGAAAGAAAACATTCAAAGAAGAATGTGAAAAATGGAAGAAGATGTTGCCATCGAAGGCAACACCACCGTGGGTGAAGGTTGAAGTGGGGATCGAAATCCGCCGCCAAGAACGGTTCTTGAGGAGGTGGGGCGGCTGGAAATGGAATCAGATTCAGAAATCAGAAATTCAGAAGAATTATGAAATCACAAGTTCTCAATTCTCGACCCGAGATTATGTGTCGGAGCTTCGGTTCGAATCCGAACCGTCTTAGTACCATTTTGTGGGGTTGCTTAATAAATAGACAAGGTTATCAATACATTCTCCGTGATTTTGTTATTAAATATAGGACTTGTATTTTTATTTTTCTCATATTTTTTTTAAATTATTTCTATTGATGTTCTTCAATAATAGACAAGTAAAAGAGGAAGGGTCAGAATAAAGGTAAATAGTTTGGGTGCATTCGTAATATTATGTAATTTTAATTAACTTAACCAACATCTGTAATCTAATCAAATTAAGTAAATATGTCTTATATTTAGGAATAAAGGGAGTATGGTTAACTTTTTATTTGATTTTATGTGTTTGATGTATTTTTAATTAAATTAGGATAACTATAATTTTAGACTAATAATTAAGAAGAATTAGTGAGAAAATCCATTTGATAAATTAAATTAAAAATGATACTTAAAGTGAGTTAAGTATTTTTTTTTACCAAAATATATGTATATCATCGACATAAGAAACAAGAACTATCAACTTACCTCTGTATTAAGTATGATTTTATATGTGAGTGTTAGGTCTTATGCATTCATCAATTAATTTGTCAAATGGTTATTTTTACACCCCCCAATTTTTCAGAATTTTTACTCCACTTGTTATTGAAATTACTGTTAAATAATTCAATCACTAAAACATCTCAAGTCATCAACTTACTGTGACCTATTGTCATATTTTACACATTATTTTTATAATCTTTACACTAGGCATTCTTCTTGGAGAAGGGAAAAAGACAAAAAAATCCCTTCCAATTTGTAAAATCCTAAATAAGGAATTTTGTATTGATAATGGTTGTTAATACCTATCATGAAGTTGTTATTGGGATTTTGCAAATTGGAAGGGCTTTTTTTGTCATTTTCCCCTTGGAGAATACCTAGTTTTTAGTTTGTTTTTTTTAAAAAAAATATTTTTTGGCCTGATTTAAAAAATATTTTAAGCATATTAGTCTACATACTTTTTACAAAAGAGAAAAGAGGGTGAATAAATATTTATGAAAAAAAACCTAATGAGTATTTGAATTTTAATTAATGACAAAAAATTTTAATTTTTAGACTCGAGATCCAGTTCCTTGATGAATTTCCCTCCACGATCCACCGCGCTCGACCACAGAAAGTAGTAAACTTCCATCCAACAACTACTTTATATTAATACGAGAATACCGAAAAAGCCCAGTCTGCACAAATAAAAGTGGATCATCTAAATAAACATTAAAAAGGCAATTACCTTGACATAAGAGTTTAGCGGTAGAGAGATGCTCAAATATTTATGAATAGAGTAATACTTTTTTTTTTTTGTGCCAAATAATAGAGTCATACATCATTTCAATTTACGACTCGTTAAAAAATTCACATTTTATTTTTTAAAAGGAAATAAGTATATTAACATTCATAATGTTTCCTTTAAAAGAGAAATAAAATGTGAGCTGTTTGATATAAATCTTGAGCACATATAAAAAAAATGAGTCATAAGCTAATTAGGGTTAAAATCACATCATCAATCATTGTGTTTTAATTGGTTCAAAATTCATATGACATGCAACTTCAGGAGTACCCCTCTTGTTCTTTTTATAAATCTAGAGTAAAAACACCCATGATAATTTGTGAAAAGTGCATCCAGCACCATATTAAAATTTTGGTGCAAAAATACTCACATTAATTTGTCAAAAGTGCATTAAGCACCATATTAAAATTTTGGTGGGTGATAGGTGTGGTGTTCATGATAATCATGCCTTTGTTTGCAATGGTGGTGGATATTAGGTGCGCGGTGTTCACGATGGTTCTGACTTAGCGGCAATGACAACAAGTCATAGTCTCATAACAATCAAGTGCAAATGGAGGGTGTGGATGGATTAATTGCATTTTCATTTTAGATCAAAGACCAAGAAAAGTTTGCCATTGAACAAGAGATATGAGAATTATATAGAGTGATACTGTGAGACTGCCAATGGTGAAGGAGAGAGGAATTGTGAGACAAATTTTGTTTACATAAAGTATGTTTTTTTATCTATACATAAAGTATGTTTTTAATGGGGTAACACACAAGTTTAATGTGGGTATTTTTGCCTCATTTTCAAATTTTTATAGGCAATTCTGCACCAAAATTTTCATATAGTATAGACATACTTTTTTGACAATTTAACATGGGTGCTTTTGCCCATTCACCCTTGTCTTTATTATAGTCCACTTAGAGAGTAATTAATGAGAGTATTATAATTTTACCCTTGTTAGCGGGCGCGCGCACACAACATACACACACACAGAGGACAATGCCTAAAATATCGGGTTTAGGTGTATTTAGCCCTCCAAACTATTTTTCAAAATGTAATCAGCACTCAAAATTAAATTTTGAAGTGCAATCAACACACTGAAGTATTAAAAATGGGTCAATCTTACTCCACACTAATAGAAACACAAACGCTTGTTTGTCATTTTTTGTCATCTTTTTAATTTAGGTGACAAACAAACATTTGTGGTTTATTAGTGTGAGGTAAAATTTCCAAATTTATATAACCTTAAGGTGTTGATAGAACCTCAAAATATATAAGTGTGTTGATTGCTATTCAAAGATAGTTTGCACCCCAAAAAAGTAGTTCGATATGCTTAATACATCTTCATCCAACAATATTTTTCATTACTCATTCATAAGGATAAACTTGGAAAAACTTACAAATTTAGGGCATTTTTAATGAGTTAAATAGCTTTCTTTTATATGTGAAAATTAAGTAAATTGGACTTATAAAAAGGGAAAAGAGTAGTATGTAAGTGTTTCTCTCCCCCTTCAACAAAGTGAGAAATTGCAAGTTGGATGCCACTTTTAATATGAGACTATTAATACCCGTGCTCCTTAGAAAAAAGAAGTTAATATGCAAAAATACACACAAAATATTCCCCCAAAGTACGCTCAACACCAAATATTTTTAAGAACAAATGTGACGATGAAATTCCAATAGCGGTGCAAAAATCATATTTTTGTTAATATCAGATGATGAATGTGGCATAATTTTGCACTAGTTATTGTTCTTATGCGATTTATTGCTCCTTTGACTACTTATTGCTCTTTTGACTACTGGAGACGTGGTAGTAAGGGATTAAGAAGGGAGATGAAGAGGAAACGATAGAAAATATAGAGCAGAGTGAAATTAGTTGTTGTGGCAAAGCTTGACGGTATTGTTTTCAAATTCCACAACTGGGAGATTTCGAAGAAGATTGGTTTTGATGAGGAAGCCCATCATGATGAAGATAACTAAGGTCCGACAAAGTATTGCTCGAACTACAACAATGTAAGATTGATTTTTAACGGTTGAGATGAAAATTTTCAAAACTTCCCCTTTCTCTTGCTTTCTAGTTTGTCCCTCTATTCTTTGATTTATTCTCCATCTCCAATATTAAATGTGTGGTGTTGGGCAGGTGTTGAACATTATGCCGTTTTTACTCTCCAAACTGCAATATATTCGATAGTTGAAGGGGCTATATCACATGAACAACAAGCAAAATTACACCTAAAATGCTGGTCATCATCAAATATTAACAGAAAATGTGAATTTTGTACCTCTTTTCTCAATTCATCTTCACTTTTATCTAAAAAAAACATTTGGTTGTGGATGCATTTTAAAAAATATCACATATAAATTTTTACAACCTAACCCTCAAAAATCAAACGGTGAAATGTTGTGGGGCTGCGATAGGGACTGTTTAGTCAAGAGAGTCAGCCTCCAAAGTTTTCTCATCTTATGTATTAGAAATTCCTCATCAAATCTCGATGAAGAATATTATGTGCTTCCAAAATTAAAAGTCCAGTGCTCATGTAAGTCATTTTGACTATCCTTAATTGACTTCCGTCTCCATCCAACAACTCTTCCTATTTATTTATTAGAATAAACTAAATTACACGAAATAGTAAAGTTTTATGTATCATACAGTATGATAATATCTTGAAAAAAGACATAAAAAGACTGTCAAATTAAAAAAAAAAAAACACAGAATGGTGCAACGAAATGTCCTTATCCTTGTCAAGTCCAAGAGTCCTAAATTGTGATATTGAAAGTTTGGGGGAAAAAACAAAAGTACAAGGAAAAGATCAAAATAGCCCTAATAAAAATATATAAAAAGAAAAGCAAACAAACAAACAAACCTATCTCTACAACACTTTACACTTTATTTTACTAACCAACTCTTTCCCAAATTCTCGTAAAGCATTGCCAATGCTTCAGTAAATTTTACCAACTTTTGTAAAATTACCAAGTTGAGATGTGAAATTATTAAGTTGAGATGTGAAGTTACCAAATTCATATATAGAATTATCAAGTAAGATATGAAATTACCAAGTTTATATATAAAATTACCAATCTCATCTATGCAAATGAGCTTAATGATGTCATATCTCAACTTGGGAAGTCCATATCCAAACTTGATTATTTACATCTCAACTTGGTAATTTTATAAAAATTGGTAAAACTCAATGAAAAGTTGGTAATATTTTTTTAGAACTCACGAAAGAGTTGGATAGAAAAATAAAGTGTCTACTTGTTTTTGCACCTTAGATATCGAAAGTATTGGTGCTTTTGACAAACAAGTGGTAACCTTAGATATTGAAAGTATTGGTGCTTTTGACAAACAAATGGTAAGGATCAAAATATACCCCCATGAACACCCAACTTTGCAAGTAACAAACAATATGAAAAAAACCGCCATAACCAAAAAAGCTCCCACTGGTGGTTGGTGCCGGGCTCTGGCAAGGGTCCAGTGCCTGTGATCGGTATTAGCCTCATATGGGGTTTAGTGCCAGCAGTCGGATGGGTTTGTTTGTTTTTTAAATTTTTTTATCAAGGGGCATTTTTGTCTTTCCCTCAAACTTTCAATATCCCAATTTGAGACTCTTTGGACTTACTAGCGATGAGGATAATTTGTTGCACCGTTTTGTCTTTTATATATTTTGATAGAATTTTTTTTTTTGTCTTTTTCCCCTATATATCTTATTGTTCTCAATTACATTTTTGTTTTAAAGATTTGTAATATTTTAATGTATTTTAAATCAATTTTTTAATTGAATTTGTTTCAAATGATTTCTTAAGCAATCTCCAATGCTATTAACAGCCAACTATTCTAATTCATGTCAATGTAGATCTATAATGGGATGGGACTTTGTTATTTTTAAGTAATTATCGCGACTATATGTCTAGAGATTGAACAGAAGACTACTGGTTTTACGAGATACGAAGTGGAGGCACACCATTTCCTCATCGTTGCTCCTCCCACTCATATCGATTAAACTGCTTCTTTCATTTATAATATTTTTTTCTGGACTTACGTTTGCTCTTGGGATTTTGTATATTTTGCTACATCTTTAGGATTAGGTGAAATAGAGCCGAAATCTTATAGTATCTCCAATTTTTAATCATGTACACTCCAGTGATAAATCCACTTACAAAGATATTTTAGAGAAAAATTATAAATTTAGGAAATGAAATAAATTGAGGTATTATATTCAAAATCTAATCTAATACAATCTAAAGCTAGCTTTTATATTAATAGGAGTATTAAAATGGAAGCTCTTTTTTTTCTTTTTTTTTAGGTAGAAAACCCGGCGAGGAAGGGATTAATCACTGCTATTGGCGGTAAATACTCTGAATTTAATCAAAAAAATGTAAGCTCTTTTTTTTCTTTGTTTTTTTTTTTTTTTTACAGAAATGAAAGCTCTTTTGTGCCAGAAACAAAGCTTGGCTTTTCAAATGTCAATCACGGTCATGAAGTGGATGTAAATACTTTTTTGTAATAATAAACGAAAAAAATGTGCACGTTCTCGTGGAAGCCCACCAAGTCATCAACTAAATTCAACAAAGGCCCCACGTTCCAGACTACTCTATTCAACCAAAGGCCCACACCAATAATTGCCAGCCTCTAAGCCCATCCATTCAGAAAGGCAATAAATATAGGCCCGATATCTACTACCGTTCAAAGAAATGTAAAACCACAATCAACATGCGACGTATAATGCACTACAATGACCATAATGGTTAATGATTAATTGATTGATTAATTATTGATGAATCAAATTCAATAAAGAGCATCCCCTAATCACGTAAAAGTTCGTTTTGTACAATTTTTTTTCATGTTTACAGAAGTTCCATTCAAAAACTGTCTTTAGTTAGAATATTATATTCTTAAAACGCTTTCTAGAATAAATGTCGAAATGTCATGTCTTTTTTTTTTTTTTCTTATTTTGCTAGCTAAATGTCATGTCTATTATTCTTAGCTCTTTATGTGAATGCAATACGAGAAATAAATTTCAAATAGAATGCATTTCTCATTTTATACTTAAAAGGGCTGAGCCCAAAGCTTTTACCCTAACCACTTGGAAAGCCAACCATTGACATTTGAACACAAGTGAGTAGCCTGTTCACCTGATAGGTCAGATGAGCAACCTTAACCAGTTCTCTTTAACATTCATTGGTTAATTCAAAGACCATTGTCAGAAGTTATAACTTTAAATTGATCTGGAAACGATTTCATAATTGAATTATCACCTATTTATATCAAAACAGAACACATTTGATCAAGAAGTTGGTGACAGACTGTCAGTGTTTCCATCACTAATATGGTTGATAAAAGTCCTGCAATTATCCAATATCAATGAAGCAATTGAAGTCAAGATGTTTTTACTACCAGCATTTGGATCCTTTCCTTCAATAAAATAAGAGGATGCATTAAGGAAAAAACCATAATGTTTGAGAGGTTATGATTGTGCTAACAGCCTCGTAGCTTAGTGGCATGAAAACTCTCCCATAAATAAATGTGATCCTATTTGTAAACTTAGGTCATTAGTTTCTGCCCCTTTACTTCAAATCAAAAAAGAGTATGATAGTGTATAAGACCCACATCTCATCTTAAGGCACACTATTAAAATTCCGTGCTGCTCGCCACTCCCCAAGTCCAAGGACGGGGTCGAACCGTCATTCCAGGATTTGCAGTCAAATGCATCATTTATATTTGTTTTGTAAATGTCTTGCAGATTAGCCTGCGTGCCAACCAAAACTAGGCTCCTTCCAGGATAATTTTGAAGGAACATGCTCATAACTTGATATATAATGTCTGGTAAATGCAAACCAGCAAGATAAAAAGGTATCTTCAACCAACCACTTTGGAGTTTTCGAGTTTAAAATATATGAACATATGAATAAAAAGTTTGCCATATATCAGTTGCAGAGTACAAGAGGTTTTGGCAAGGAAATTTCACTAAAGAGCACCCTCCTCAGCAGAAATTGTGGCTACAACTGAAATATTCTAATAATAATGTAACACTATACATTTACCTCCTTCAGGCTGAGCCCATCAGATTGAGCGTGTGACGTATCTCCCTAGAGCATTTTAGCCTTCGCGATCCATTAACTTGTGAAGAATAGCCTGCCAAACAAAAAATATTGTAGCAAAGTAACTCTCCCATCACTATCACCGTAGGCATTGCTTGTAATAATTCGTAATCTAATGATTTTTATAATAACAAAAGATCCTTGAGTACAGTTCTTCATAGTTATCAACTTATTATGTTCAAACCTTGTCCACTTTTTTTGTAGGATAATCATTGATTATAAAAAAAATTATAATTTGAAAGCATTTCCCCCCTAAAAAGTAAGGCTGAAGAAAATAGACCACAAAGCTACTGAATACGAGTAGTTTAGAAGATAAGGAGCATAAGAATTAGGTAGGCTCATTTTCCAAGTAACTTACAGGGCATGAGTGATATGCTTTTAGTCCTTGGTGTAGTTCAGACGAAGATATTAAAAGCTTTACAGGGCGAAACTCGACAGATGAGCTATGTACTCTGTTGTCTGTGAAACATATCAGTTCACGGTTTATAAGATGTTCAAATGCCTGCATTACAAAGCAAAATACCACCCAATAAGCCTGAGAGATGAATTCAAAGAAAACATCACCACGAACTTCAAACGTTTATGCAAATATATGCATTGTCTCATAAATTATCAGAAATACACACCCTTAAGCAGACATTTCGTGCATAATAATCAGAAGTCCGAAAGGAATCATGTACATTTTTATACTCTGCAAAGCATGACACAAATTCAGTGAACAATGTAATAACAGTAGACAAATGACACACTAATTATCAAAGTTTGACCTTTCATTACAGAATTGAAGTTGCACAAGGTCTGTTCTTTAACCTCCAACCTCTTCATGCAAACCAGGATGTAAAGTTCTAATATGGAGCAATCTGTTTTACCAAGATGCAAAGTGACGAAAAGCAATCAATTACTCCAAAAAAAAAAAAACAAAATGAGAGAATTAAAAGGTTGATTATTTACTTTGCATCTGTGCTTGCGCACATAAACATAAATAATTGCCATACTTTTTAAACATTCCAGTTTGGGCTGCCTCAGAATACTTGATAATGCAGTTTCAAAGTTCTCGTATGTCAGAAAGCCAGTCTGCAAGTCCATACAAGAGGCAGCGCAAAATCTAGAAAAGCATCAAACTCCAGTATGTCAGATAGTCTATCTCACACAGGAAGCTTAAAAAAATCATTGTAAGTGTAAAGAAATACTTACAGAAACCTCAGCATATGTTTGACTGAGGAGTCAAAATTCAAATATTTACTGAAGGTTTCTTTGAACCTTCGATCTGCCAAAATATCCTAAATAATGTCAAGGATCCCATAAGAGATGGGGAAGAGTATTATTATTATTATTATTATTATTATTATTATTATTATTATTATTATTATTATTATTATTATTAAGCTATTTTTTCTGCAATCAACAACATTAATTGTTGGAAGTAAATTAGTTGTTTTCAATCAAATCAATAACTCGGTATAAATGATGAAACCACACTGACAAACATAAGAACATGAGCACCTCCAAAAACATGCAAAACCAATTACTAAGTCTTCATAAGCACAATAGAAAAGGCATACAAACACCAAGTTGATTTGTGGCATAAACAGTTTATTCTAGGTGGCACTTAACATCATACTGGAGGCTCATTCTCCATAAACTTACCAATGTAAATGAAGGCCTATATGAAGCAATAACAATAATGACAACAATCAGGCTTATCCCAATCAAGAACTAGTGTGTGTGAAGAAGAAAGGAAAACCTGGATCCAGTTTACTTGAAAAGCAATAATTAATTCCACAGCTGTAATATTTTTTCAACAGATGATTTCCTTACAAATTTATTATAATGTTATTTTACACTCTTTTCTCAGACCAAAAACCAATCAAACATACGTTCAAAAACATTTCAAAATATGAATGATCCAGATGTTAAAACAAAATATCAACTTAAGGGTTTAACTTGAAAAGTTTTCATGAAAAATCACATATTTTGAGATGATGTCATCATACACATACAGTCTCCTAGGCAAGGATGTTAAGAAGTTAAACTATCAAGCTGAAAGAGTCAGCATGAAAAGGATACTTGAACCTTTCTATTGAATTCAACAGCATAATCATGTGGAAGGCTTGAATCCACCGGTAAAGACAGTACATGCTCCAAAATGCTACATACGAAAAAGTAAAAAAAACAAAAAAAACAGACCATTTATTCTTATAGTCTTCTTACAAGCCAAAACGGCCAGCCTAATTTACAAGAAATTTACCTCTTTGAATCATCCATAGAAGGTGGAAGGAACAATAATTTTCTATGTGAAAAACGAGATCGTACTCTTTTCTCCAATAGCTGATCTGCATCCTGCAAGATCAAGCAGATTAAACTAGAAATTTCTCAGTCCAATATTGATATAAAAATCAATACAAAAACTATCAAATTAGAGTTTTCTCCATTGATCAACGAGGTAATGATATATAACATGCTATGATATTCAGAGCAACTTGAAATTTACAAGGGAAGCAAAAGCAATGAACACACCAGCCGACAACTAATGCCAATTACAACAGCCTGTGATGTTATTGATTGCATAGCGTCTAGCAAGCTATAAAGCAACCTCTGCTTACCCTGTGGAATATCACAATGGTAACAACAGCAATGTATAATCAGAAAAATTAAATTAAATTAAACATGGAATCATAAATAACATTTTACATTTACACTGGAAGGATTTCAGTAATGGTTGAAGACCAAAAAGTGGAGTCTTACCTGGGCAAACAGGTCAAACTCGTCCAGAATAAATACAATTGTTTTATGAGCTAACCCACACTCCCTGGTAAGTAAAGATAACAGCCGTTTCAGAAAGTAAAACAATTTACCCTGCTTTTAAATCAAGAAAGTTTCTACTCACTTTAGCATGGCTACCATGAATTGGGAGTTGTCATCAAATGATGCCTATAGAAGTGCATATCAAAATCAACATATCACTATATCATAGTTTATAATGTATGATAAAAACCTTGCATAGGCTAGCCTTATTACCGCTTTTGAGAATTGCAATCGATGCTCCATACATAACTGCCTAGCCACTTCCTGATTAACCATCAAAGTATACAGCAAATGGGACATAACATATGAAAAAGGGGCAGCAGTGATAATAAAACCAATAAGTCAACAAATTTAACTTATGTTACAGTAAAGTGTGGGGAATTACAGTAATAAGTAACAAACAAGTATCATTATATTGAATTTTTCATATTCATATATGAACTGTTTTTATCTATGGGTGCGCGTAAATGTAAATGGTTTTCAAGTGTTTGTGTGTGTTCCGTGTAATTCAAGTCAACGTAGGATTAAACAAAAAGGATTGCTACCCTCAAACAATAAATTTTTCCATTTTAGTATGTCTAATCAGTTATCTCTCATACAAATCCATAAATAATCAAATCTTATATGGAACCATCATCATCCAATATCTTGGGACATTTTCAAGTTCTAAATCAGTAAAAGGTTAGATGAGCACTCACTAAATCTCATGCCAATCAAATTATCCTTCATTATTTTATTTAGCTAAAAGCAGATAATTAGCATAATTTGAGGATTTAGGTAGCAAAGAAAAGTACAGAATCAAATGGCATCAACATTCTATTCATTCGGGGTCCGGAATCTATGTCTCTCCAAGAGAAGCCGAGAGCAGACTCCATCTAGGCCCTCCAATGAGAGCGGCCATAGGATTTTGTGTTTTTTATTTTTAATTATTTTAAAGAATGAAACTCATAGGAGTAACATGGAGCACTAGAGAGTAGACACTAAAGCAACAAATAATCCATTTTCAATGACAAGTAAACCAATAAAAAGAAAAAGAAAAATCAAAAAATAATACAAATTTATATCTCTGTGTGTGTGTTTTGGGGGGCGGGTCTTATTCAATTATTAATGCATCAGATCCAAAGCCAGCTTCTAAGCTCTAACCTTTAATGCACAGTTGTCATCACAATGTAAAAGCCCGCTCAACTTGATCTGTCAAAAAAAAGAAAAAGAAAAACTTACTCAAATGAGAACAAACAAACTTCACACCCAGTAATTTCCTAATTATTTGACATATGGCTGTCAACATTATCATTTGATGTATGGCCGATGATAAAGAACCGGCAAATAAAGTTATCCTAGCTTGCCACCATAGGTTAGCAGAACTTATATGCCATTACCATGCATTTGAGTAGGTGATTTTAACAGTAGGAATATACATGATCACTATGCTATTGAAAAATGATACCAAAGATTAATTTCCAAACCAATTCGTTATACCAGTACACCACATATTACAATATTAATTGTATTATTCCGTCATTGGTGTAAAATCGTACATAATTCAAGCATAAGGGAACTCTGATCATTTGTTTATTTTTGGCCAGCAAAAGGAAGTAAGGAACTTCAATTTGATGGAAGAAAATGGTAGGTCCATTTCCAATATGGTCATCAAACTACGAATGCAACTCCGTTCTATCTTGAAAAATATGAAGAGGAATACGTTTGGTATAAATATAATTCCAAGTGATATGTCAAGAATGTAACCATACCACAGAAATCATGTCCGGATACTCCACCAACAAATCTCCAACAACAAGCTCCAGAACCTAGCAATTATGTAAGAGGATGTTACTTTTATGTTCAAATCAATATAAAAAATTCCCTGATAAGAACTTGCTCTAAAACACTTATCAACAAACCGCAGATTTCCCAGAGCCACGAGGACCAAGAAGCAGAATCGAATTATTGCATGCCTCAGTAATTGAACTTGATATCATGAATTTCAGTTTACTGCAAATCAACAAGAAGTAGAAACCTGAGCAACCTAATTTAGCTGCCCGTCAATTAAACCAAAAAAAAAAAAAAAAAAAAAAAACTGATAGAAACCAAAACGAATACAAGGGAGCAAGACCTGTAATTGCTATCCGGAGAATCATGGAGAGGCTTGAATATAAATTTGGGATCACAGATTCTACTTCTCAGCAAACTTAAAGCTTTCATTTTGTGATTTTCCCGCCCCATCAGCTCCAATATTTGAAATGCAAGCGAACTAACAGATAAAATTAAGTTTTCAGCTGGCGAATTCAAAAAGTAATCACTACCCTAGTTGAGTGGCCAATCAATAACACCCCCCCCCCCCCTCCCCCCAAAAAAAAAAGAAAAAGAGTTAACAAAAGTAACAGATAAACAAAATTCAAAAGAATGGAAAGAAGCAAGCAAAAGAGAAGGCAGAATTCATAAACTCAGAAGTAGCATAGAGTAACAAGCGGCGGCGGCGGCTTGTACACAAGATTTCTTCAGCTTACTGTGTGCAGGTTGGTGACGGTTTCACAGATTGAAGAGTGAAAATAAAATCCTCAGGAGAAGATGGATAATAGACAGCGATCAGATTAAAGAGGAAAGGAGCCCTCCAAAGGTGTTAGCGGCGGATTATTTCCACTTAATCACACAGCGATTGAAGAATCATTAACAAACAAAGTGGAAGAGAGGAAGAAAGTGGGCCCTCCGATGAGACATTTGACAACATTATTTTGGTTCTAATAAGGGAAAATGACAGAAAAAGACCCTCGAATTACATAAATGACACTTTGATACAACGAAATTTCAAAAGGACATGTCAGTGCAATTGACTGATCTGTCCATAGCCAAATTTAAAGGAATTGACTGCATTGCCCTCAAATTAAAAAAACCTAAGCACACGTGAGTCAGCTGACCTTTTACCTTTGCCCTTTACCTTTTAAAGCTTTAACACAAAAATAAAGAGAGAGAGAGAGAGAGTTGACATTATGGATTAAATGCAGAGAGAGGAACACGGAACCAGCTGGGGAAGAAGAAGACTGTGGGCTTCGTCTTCGTCCCCACGTGTGCTCAGGTCGTTAAGTAAAGCTGAAGGAAGTAAAGGTAAATGGTTTTAAAGATCTTGTCTTGAACTCCATTGTCTTCATCTTCGCCTAATCTCGTCTTTATGGAAATGCAGAGGGAAAGGACGAATTGCTGGGTTGGTGAAGAGGAAGACAAAAGCTCATCCCAACGTTTTCTCAGGTTGGCCGAAAAAGCTGAAGTTAATGGTGACATTTTTAAAGCATCTTCCCTGCATCTCCATTGTCTAATATTTGAGTACATGCAGGGTAAAAAGAACGCCTTCTTGCTGGGGAAGAATAGGAGAAAAACTTACTCCTCATGTGTCTGAAGTAGCTCGAAAATACTTGAAGCAAGTTAAGGTAAATAGTGAATATTGTTTAAAGCATTTTCTCTTCATGTCCATTGTGCAATATTTTATTACATTGTGGTTGGTGTTCATTGTTTGGGGTAAGGAGAAGCATTCTGTTGGGAGGGAAATGGGAATGGTGTGGTTGTGGTTACGTGAGTGTCAAGGATGAAGAAAGGTGAATGAACACATGGTTGGGAAACCCTTAATCAAATTTGGGAAACCCTGAATAGAAGCTGGGAAACGCTGAATAGAAGCTGGGAAACCCTTAACAAAATCAAGGAAACCCTCAAGAGAAACTGGGAAACCCTTAACAGAATCTGGGAAACCCTTAATAGAAACTGGTAAACCCTTAACAGAATCAGGGAAACCCTTAAGAGAAGCTAGGAAACCCTTAACAGAAACTAGGAAACCCTTAAGAGAAACTGGGAAACACTTAACAGAATCTGGGAAACCCTTAATAGAAGCTGGGAATCGTGATGTAAAGTTAATTTTGCAAGTGATGTAATGTAAATTGAGATGAAAAAAATCTAAAATGTTATATTTTTTGTTGCAGGTGAAGGAGGAAAATGAGTAATGAAATTCGGTCAAGTAATGTGAAAGAATTGTTTTGTTATTTCCATGTAGAGGGGAAATTTGTTTATAATGATGATGGTGAAGTTAAATACACTGGAGGGGGTGTGAGGTCAAGGATGCTGAAAGAATGGACGACAATTGATGAGTTAAGACATATTGTATGTGAATTGGTAGGATATGATTGGAGTTGCTGTGACATTAAATATACAGTAATGTATGATGAGAGGACATTAATTGATCTTGATAGTGAAGCTGAAATGAGAAATATATTTGGTCACAATGAAAGAAAAGCACATGTGTATATAAGTTGTAAAGGGAATGTGAATGAACCGGTGGAAATGGGTGATCCTCAAGTGTAAGTGCTTAAATATTCTGTGCTATTTGATGTTGGTTTTTCGCATTAAAGTTTTGGTAATACACTAACAAGTTTTGGGAAATTGTATGCAGGCATGAAAGAGGTTTTGGATTTTCAGAAGAAATTGATTTAAGTGGCATTCCTTTGGATGAAACTGCTTATCATTTGTCCTATGATAGCGGTGCTTCATTTTTACTTCAGGAGAATCCCTCGGGAACAAATTCAATCATAAGGAGTTGGGTAGGAAGTAATGAAACAAACATGAGTGACATGATCCATGTGAAATGGTATGGACTTATCATTGGTGAAGGTCAGCAATTTGCACATGCAGATGAGTTTAGGCAAGCTGTCTACAAGTTTAGCATTGCTCACAAGTTTGAGCGCAAATATGTGAGGAATAGTAAGGAGAGGATATCTATAGAGTGTAAAGTTGAAGGGTGTCCTTGGAAGGTCTGTGCAGTTGCTGTGGGGAAGACTGGTCCTATGTTACGTGTTACAAAGTTCATTAGAGACCACATTCATACTGCCCAAGATACTCTACAAGTGGTTCATGGGGGGAGAGCAAGTATGACATCATCTTTAATAATAGATGAAATGAGGAACCACACAGAAAAGAAGCCTTCAGAAATAATCAAGAATGTGGAAAGAGAATATGGTATGAAGCTAACTTATAAGCAGGCTTATAGAGCGAAGGAGAAGGCATTAGAGGAAATACATGGCAAGCCTGAACATTCATATATGTTGATTCCATGGATATGCCGAAGGTTGAAGGAAACATATGACAAGACTGTAGCAGAATATGTGCCTGATGGGAATAGGTTTGCACGTGTTTTTATTGCTTACAGGCCATGTATTGAGGGATTCTTGGGAGGCGCAAGACTTATTCTATATGTTGATGGAACTCACTTAAGCGGTCCATATCGAGGAACCATGCTTGCAGCTTCAGCATACGATGCAGATAATGAGATGTTGCCTTTTGCCATAGCAATTGTGAAAGGGGAGACGGATGCTGACTGGACATGGTTCATGCATATGATTAAGAAGATTGTTGGTTCACTCGTACTGACTATTGTTTCAGACCGACACCATTCCATCATAACAGCTGTTCAAGCGGTATTTGGCGGGGAGAGGCACGCATTCTGTTATCGGCACATCAAGGAGAATTTTAGTAAGGAGTTGGTTAAATTGAGTAGGGGTAAAAGGAAGTCACCGTGTTCTTCAAAAGAGGATGGGCTGTCTCTACTTGACAAAGTAGCTTATGCAAGGCTCGATCATAAATTTGATAAGGCAATGGAAGATATGCACAGCTACAATCCAGAGTTATGTGATTGGATTAACAACCGAGGGAGTTGAAAGGTGGGCTTAAAGCAAATTCCCATACAAACGATGGGACAATATAACAACCAATATAGCTGAGTCTTTCAATGCTTGGATGGTTAAGGAGAGAAAGTATGGTGTAAGCCAACTTCTTCATGAGCACCGTGAGAAAGTTGCTAAGAAGATGCATGCATCTTATGTGTCAATGACAAAGTGGAAGAATTGCGTTGGACCAAATATAGATGCGAAGGTAAAGAAAAATGTGGAATCATGTGGTTATATGTGGTGTGAGAATTATGGTGGTGGCAGAATCCGTGTGAATACTACTAATGGTCACCACCGAGTTGATCTAAATTTAAAGCAATGTAGTTGTGCAGCTTGGCATATGAGTGGGATTCCGTGCAAGCATACTTGTGCAGCAGTGAAGCATATCCATGGGAATATATATGAATATGTTGAAGAATGTTATAAAGTTACAGCTCAACAGAAGATTTATGGGCAGAGCATGATTCTGGTCGTCACCATTGACATGCCTAACTTTAATGACTATGTTGATTATAGCAGATTAAATGCATCTGAGGAAGTCTTATTGCAGCCTCCAACAACAAGTCACCCTAGTGGGAGGCCAAGAGTTAGAAGGGTGGAATCACAATTCCAGAACAAGAAGATCTATGTCTATTCCTTGTGTCATCAATGTGGCCACACCAGAAGGACATGCACAAATCCTAACCCAAGTTGAGTGTGGGTGTATATTTTGGTTTTTTGGGAGTGCCTTAGCACATGGTGGCATTCTAAAATGTACATGTTTTCATGCCTATTTTGTAATTAATATATGTGGTTGTTTCAATGACAAAGGAACATTAAGTTGCACCACTAACTTAATGTCCACTTGTCATTAAACACAATACAGCAATAGGGTTGCTAGTTTTTTGGGAGTGCCTTAGGAGATCTTGGCATTCTAAAATGTACATGTTGTCATGCCTATTTTGTAATTAATATATGTGGTTGTTTCAATGACAAAGTTGCATTAACGTGCACCACTAACATGTTGTCCATATGTAATTACCAGATTCTGACAGTAATTACCAAATCTGATCTGAGTGCACATAACCAGATTCTAAGTTTCCCAACTTCAGTTAAGGGTTTCCCAACTTCATCTAAGGGTTTCCCAACTTCAGTTAAAAAATCGCTCCCAACTGAATGTAAAGGGATTTCCCAGCTTCAGTTAAGATTTTCCCAACTTCAGCTAAGGGTTTCCCAACTTCTAATAAATATTAACTGAAGTTGGGAAAAATCTTAACTGAAGCTAGGAAACCCTTAGATGAAGTTGGGAAACCCTTAGCTGAAGTTGGAAAAATCTTAACTGAAGCTGGGAAATCCCTTTACATGAAGCTGGGAGCCATTTTTTAATTGAAGTTGGGAAACCCTTAGATAAAGTTGGGAAACCCTTAGCTGAAGTTGGGAAAATCTTAACTGAAGCTGGGAAATCCCTTTACATGAAGCTGGGAGCCATTTTTTAACTAAAGTTGGGAAACCCTTAGCTGAAGTTGGGAAACCCTTAGTTGAAGTTGGGAAATCTCTTTACATTCAGCTGAAGCTATGAGCCATTTTTTAACTGAAGTTGGGAAACCCTTAGCTGAAGTTGGGAAAATCTTAACTGAAGCTGGGAAATCCCTTTACATGAAGCTGGGAGCCATTTTTTAACTGAAGTTGGGAAACCCTTAAATGAAGTTGGGAAACTCTTAGCTGAAGTTAGGAAAATCTTAACTGAAGCTAGGAAATCCCTTTACATGAAGCTGGGAGCCATTTTTTAACTGAAGTTGGGAAACCCTTAGCTGAAGTTGGGAAATCCCTTTACATTCAGCTGAAGCTGGGAGCCATTTTTTAACTGAAGTTGGGAAACCCTTAGCTGAAGTTGGGAAATCCCTTTACATTCAGCTGAAGCTGGGAGCCATTTTTTAACTGAAGTTGGGAAACCCTTAGATGAAGTTGGGAAACCCTTAGCTGAAGTTGGGAAAATCTTAACTGAAGCTAAGAAATCCCTTTACATGAAGCTAGGAGCCATTTTTTAACTGAAGTTGGGAAACCCTTAGCTGAAGTTGGAAAACCCTTAGTTGAAGTTGGGAAATCCTTTTACATTCAGCTGGGAGCCATTTTTTAACCGAAGCTGGGAAACCCTTCACTAAAGTTGGGAAACCCTTAGCTGAAGTTGGGAAAATCGTAACTGAAGCTGGGAATGTTAATTTGGACTTGGGGCCCTTTCATTAGAAGTTGGCTATAAACATGAAGCTTTGCAACATTGCAACCACTTTTGTAATTGGTAACATCAACACACCTACTATGTGATATTGACATTTGGGACACAAAAAAACCAACATAACAGAACAATCTGAGTCAACATAACGTCTCAGCAACTAAAATTTTACAAACATCCACCTACTTTACAAGGGATAACATATAACAATGCAACAACTAAGACAACCGTGCTTGTTTCCTCCAAAAGATTGTCGATAGCGCTATCGTCCTTCTTAGCAATTGGTTCTTCCTGAAGCACCTCCAAAGCATCCTCGCGACATGTGTTTTCCTCATGGTTCACTAGCCACCACATGAGGTCTTTCCTAAATTGGGGAATGTGTTCCTGGGAAAAATGGAGACATAAGAACACGGAACCAAAATATAAGCAACTGCAAAGTAAGTTTTATTCACACAACACTTACATTTGTGTATTGTGTAACAGGCAGGAATGCACAAGAGGGGGGTTAATTGTGCTTTTAAAATTTAACTTTAAAGACAGTACAATTTATACTGGTTCATCCCAAACTTGGCCTACGTCCAGTTCTCCAACCTTCAGTTGGGTTCCACTAATATCTCAAGATTAAATCAGACTCTTGACAGCCTTTACAGGTGATAGCAAGAACTCCTTTCTTTACTGATCACTCCCCCTTACACTTTGTAAGTTAACACCCTACTCTTAAGATCCCACTATCTTAAGAGTAATTCTCCCTTGATAGTGAATACATAAATAGATTGTTCACTCTATTGAACAGATTGTGTTACACGCTTAAGAATATTAGAACAGTAAGCTTTCTGAGTATTGAATGCAGTAGATACAGATAATCAATGTGGCAATCAAATCTTCAACTAACTTCTTCACTAAAGTATTTATACTCTCTTCTAGAAATTTATCCGTTGAAGATATAGCCGTTGTATAAGTTCAGAGAGTTGGATAATCTGGTGGAGGGTTGAAGATGTATTCTGTGATGCATTTACTCCATTGTACTTGTCTTTGCTTTAGCTCATCTCTCTTCATTAATTGTTGAAGGTGGTAGGTGAGTTCCAACAGCTCTATTGATCAAATTGCATGCTAACGTTAACTTCTATAAGTAGGTCTGTGCAATTCTGTACTTGAAAAGCTTAAAATAACCTTAACCATTGATTTTGAATAAATTCCATCGCCACTCAGATTACAACCTCTGATCGATCACAGGGTCTGGTGTCTAATCGATTACATAATGATTATTCATAGATTATAGCCTGCATCACTGAGCATCAGAATAGAAAATCATGTGCCTAATCGATTACAGGGGAAGCCTGATCGATTAGGTAATGTCAAATAGATTACATTCAGATTACATGCTTTCTCTGATCGATTACTTGATTTCCTTTAATCGATTAATGCTCTCTAATCGATTGTGCTTGAAATATGTTATGATCGATTAATGTTCTCTAATCGATTAGGCAAATTTCTCTTAATCTATTACTGGTTTCTGATCGATTAGGCTACAGTCTCTTAATTGATTACATGACTCTAATCGATCACTCTAATTCCTCCTAATCGATTGAATGGTACTAATCGATTGGACTAAAATTCTCTCATCGATTACAGGATCCTCTAATCGATTAGGCGACCATATTCTTAACTTCTAATCTGAACTCTAATCGATTAGACTCATAATTCTTTGTTTTGTAATCTATCCCTGATCGATTATGCAGCACTTAGAATTTTATCATATTATCTCTAAGTTGATTCTGATCTTATCATAGCTTTTCTTTATGCCTAAGATATGTTTAGTTATCATCAAAACTTAGCATTCTAACATATTGTAGTGGTTGATCGGGTTCCCATTGCCTTAACCAAATCATGACATGCACCCCGCAATCCTTCCTATAAAGAAGAAGAAGATAAACATTACATAGTTATAATTGACATGTCTAATTACAACCATAACAACATGGAGACTTACGTGTTGGGCTGTTGAGGAACTTCTGGCCACAATATGATGCTCTTTCCCTTACCCGAGACACGTTCAGGCATGACTATGGCAATAGCATCATACAACCTATCCCTCTGCAAGCAACCACCATTGCTCAGCAACATTTCAACAAATACTTGAGCATAATCAGAAAATTAAACTATCATATGCTTACAATCAGTCGTAAAGGGTTCAAGGTTTCTTTTACTTCACGCTGCTTTTTCTTTGTATTGGCTTCTAAGTTAGGCTTGCAAGAATTCAACACATAGAACTTCATGGTCTTTGGAGCTAAAGCAACACAGAACCAGTGTTCTTCTTTCAAAACTGGTCCCAGGATCAAATCACAATCACCAAGATTGTAACCAAGTCTTTCTGGCAAGAATTCATTCTTGGCTTCTCTAACATCCCAACTAATTGGTTTCAATGCCACTTTCATCTGCATTATATTGGAGTCAGCAATCATATTACAACAAATATATACAAACAAGACAGTTTCACACAACACGCAATCTCCAAATTTCATGTTCTATGTTTTACAGTAAGAGGGATTGTGACTCAGGGAATAAATACCCATTGTGCAAACATACCATGAAGTCAGCCGAAAAAATGTGTCGCCTCACTGGAGATCCATTTGATTGTATCTCAGCCATCAAAGTCTTACACACCAGTGACATTACCTGCATTTGTGATAGAATCATATTAGTGACAACCATTTTTAGACCCATTAAAGTCTTCCTTTAAGACTAAACAACACACACTATTAAACAAAAATAATGGCTGCTTCTTAAATCGATACAAACCCTATTACCAACTCTTTGATACTCTCCCCCAAGGGCATACAATTTATCTCTAGTAATATCTTCGTCCATCATTGACACCAATATCTTGTGAATAAGTGTGGGATCTCATGTTAGTATGAAAATAAGTTATTTATAAGTTATTTACTTAGGGGTGCCATTTTCTCTGACACACACATCCAACTGTAATAAAAACTTACTTATCCTTTATATCTTTCGGTGGGATGCATGCTACAATGGACTTGAAAAAAGTGTCTCGCTCATCAAGTGCCTTGGTCTTTCGAGGAGGTGCCTTTAACTCCACATATGGAGATGTAATTGCCGGCCTGTACGTCCTCACTGATCTTCTCAACTTGTGTCCCTTGTCACTTTCCACCCCTTCTTTCCCCTTGCTTCCATCGTCCATATTGTCTTCAATGTCATCAGGGACTCTAATAGGGGACTCGTCTGGTATAAAAGATGAAGAAGGTTAGTTGATCTCATTGTTGACTTCATAGAAACCCTCATTGTCATCACCAACAGCATGATCGTCTTTTTCTTCACACCGTGCATTGTCTTCATGCTGCTCATTTTCATGTTCTTCTTCACAAGCAATGGCCTCATTCTCAGTCTCTTCCTTTTTCCCCTTCCCTTCTCTCCGTAATTGGGCATTCATCAACTCTTTGCCCACTGCATTGACAAGTCTTGTGCGAACATTGCTCAGCTCCTTGTCAATCATAGACATCAATCGCCAGTGCAACTCTTTAAGATCCTGCAACCGTACAGCGATTATCATGATATGCAAACTTACAGACAAAAAGGATAAATGATATGGCACCAACATGATATGCAAATCTAGATAAATTATTTGCCGGGGATAAACAATCAACAACTTTACTATCCTCCTTTCTCACCGTAGCCTCAAAAGTGCAACTACTAAACAGCAATCCAAATTTGCTCTTCTCTGTCTGTATCAAATCTATCATGTTGTCCTTCGTCCAGAATTCAACGGGCCAAATGGAATCATGCTCCAAAAACTTTTTCACAGGGAAGTACTCACCAAGGTATAACTACAAAAGCAACAAAAATTGTCAATACAGTCAAACAAAAGTATATATTTGTTGAAAAATTATTACCACATCATATCATACCAATAGTACGTACAAGCAACCACCAACATTGCATATACCATCCCCTTCCCCCTTTCTCCGGTATGTTGAGACATAGTTGTCCATTTCTTTCCACAAGTCATTCTGCATGAATGTTGCCTAATCATAGCCCCCGAATCCGTCTTTGGTACAACATATCACTCTCAAAAGCCTATCATTTACCCCTGAACTGGACATAGGGCATAAAAAAGTTCCCAGAGTGTATAACACAAATAATAGCTCAAATTTCTCTGACCCCTTGTCATTTTCAATTTCTTCCAATATTTTGCTATACCTCTTATTGCCGTACTCCCTCTTCAACTGTTGCAACGTTGGGTCACTTTCGCTCACATCCACGTTCACCTCCTTCCCTTTATGAGGAATTCCTAGCAGCTTCTCCATATCATCGGCATCTATCTCACGTGTCATCCCTCTTATCATAGACTTGTGTGTCGGTGGGTCATATAACCTCAACATTGATACTATTAGATCATGAGGGAGTCTATGAAATTCCACCTTCAATAGAGGACCAAAGCCTATTGCTTTCACTCTGTCTTGTAGACTTGTATCACTATTCACAAATTTCAGCAGCTTTGTAAAGGCTCTTACTGAACATCTTGTGTGGAATAAAACTTCTCTCTTGTTGTCTTTCTTCGGTTCCTCCACCTCTTTTACTGCCTTTGTCTCTTGTCTTCCGTCCCTACTTTCAAGGCTTGCTTTGTGATATTTATTTTTTTCCACGTCAGGGAGTTCTTTCCACGCGTTTCCTGCTGCCTTGCTATGTTCTGGTTTCGAACCAAATTCCCTTCTAAACAGCAAAAAACCATTCGTAGCAGCTTTGGGTGCTTCTTGTTCTATAGCTTTTCCCCATTGATCTGTCCATATCTGTACCTGTTTCATAAATGGAAGAGCTTAATTCCACATTATACCTGCGTGACTCTTAACCATGCTTCATACACATTTCAACTTTTACATCTCATGCAAATGTCACATGCAACTTTAGGCACAGTATGCCCAAACAAATGAAAGATACAAAATTTAGGAATTTAGACACACTAAGTCCACAAGAGCTTTTCAACCATATATACCACAAGAAAACCATACAATCACATGAACTAGAGAATAACAAATAATAATCAATAATTCACATAACAACTAATATAACTCTATTACCTTTCTCTTCCTCCTTTTTCTCTCCTTTGCCCTTCCCACAGTTCTTTCTTGCTGCCATAGTCTTAGCTTTCATTTTCTCGCAGTGTACAACACAGAAGCACAAGTTATTAATCAAATCATCATCAATATAACCATTTAAAATTTCATAAGAATAATTATTTTGCAAATGTCTCTAATCCAATTAAGACCACTACAAGCTTAATTGAACCAACACAGAAGAAAACAATAAACAGAACTAACTACTTAGATGTTTCTGACACAATAGTAGCACAAGTATATGCAGCCTAATATTTAAAAGCCATGGCTTAAAGGTCAATTTTACCTTAATCTTCATGACACCAACTCAAGATAAGGGTAGAGATGAATAAGAATGCATCAGAATAATCAGATAACAAGATAAAAGCCAAATGTTTCAAAGCTTTAAATTTCCCAATATCGATCACAAAATTATCCTTAATTCTCATTCAGCCAATTCACACAAAAAAATAATAATTTAACCCCTCTCCATTTTCATTATACTTTGTTCAGCAACGTCAAGGGCTATCAATTTTACTTTAAGTTCCCAAAAATTGATGGCAAAAAACAGAACACACACAAAAAACAATACGGAGTGTTCAGCAATGTCAAGGCCACGGCGAAAATGGCATTTTACTTTGTTTTCACCTTTGTTCATCAGATTAAGTGATCATTTCGCTAACCTTCTGCACTGGAAAGCTATCATTTAGCTTGGAAAGCTATACCACATAGTGTAGACTAAGTCATCAGTCTATTAGTCTATAATGCATAAGATAGGTAATTGTGAATTGGAAGTAGAAAGAATGAAGAGAATATGAGATCCAGAGGGCGAAAATGAAATAGAAATAGAGGACTGACAGAAGAAGAAATCAGAAACAGAGGACAGAGGGAAACGAAACGGCATTCAGTCACAATTGCAAATCTGAATCAATTACAAAGCATACAGGTATTTATATATGATACTCCCTTACTTCCCATTACTCAGCGCATTAGTTGGTAATTAGCACTAACTCTAACTCTACCCCTAACTTACTAACGGTTACAATTCAAAATATTATTTACACATTACCATAACAAAATAAAAAATCATCCAAAGCTACCGAACAAACAATGCCAGAAT
The DNA here is from genome assembly GCA_037074515.1 of Mimosa bimucronata. Lineage (NCBI taxonomy): Eukaryota > Viridiplantae > Streptophyta > Magnoliopsida > Fabales > Fabaceae > Mimosa > Mimosa bimucronata. The sequence continues at coordinate 22,361,103 of CM073445.1, read as the reverse complement.
CAAACGGTCAAGAAAGGTGAAGAAAGACGAAGACGAAGATAATGCCAGAATCAAACAGTGATTAGGGCTACATTAATGGGCAACAATCAAACACAACAAAGAAAGGGGCATACCTGACACAGGTGAAGAAAGACAAAGCCGAAGACAATGCCAGAAGAGGGTAAAGACGGTGAGGAGCGTCGTTTCAAGAGGGTGAAGACTTGACCTCGACTGCGAACAAATTTCACCTTGATTTGGGGGAACCGGCAAATCGTAAGACCTTGGATGCCGATTGAAAATGTGTGTGAAGAGTGTGAGGAGAGTCGTCGTTTGAGAAGGGTGGAGAAAGGGTCCCGAGAGGCTGAGGGTGAAGTGATGCCGTCGTCGTTTGAGGAGGGTGGAGAAAGGGTCCCGAGAGGCTGAGGTGAAGAGGGTCACATGAGAAGAAGCCTTTTCTCTTTTCAATCAACCTAGGGGCAATGCAATCAATTCCTTATTATTTGGCTATCGACAGATAAGTCAATTGCACTGACATGTCCTTTTGAAATTTCGTTGTATCAAAGTGTCATTTATGTAATTCGAGGGTCTTTTTCTATCATTTTCCCTTCTAATAAAGCCTAGAGGGGGAGAGGGAAGGTGAGTGGAGGCAAAATTTTTCTAAAAATTGATTTAAAAGAATTAAAGAAGTCTAGTTGAAAGTTTTTAAAGAAAATTAATTACAAGTCCCTCGTAAGGAACTTAATTATCATGAGGTCCCATGAGGTTGTTATCGCCTGCTCATTTAGTTGTTATCACCTGCTCATTTAGTTGTTATCGGCAGCTCAAAAGATGTTACTGAACAAGAGTTGTTACACATACTCATTTAGTTGTTATCGTAAGCCACACGTTACATATGCTCATTAAGTTGTTATTGTAGGCCAAAAAGTTGTTATTGCCTGCTCATTTAGTTGTTAGTGACTGAGAATTCTGTAACAACTTTTGACCAGATGATAACAACTGTTTGGCCTACGATAACAACTTAATGAGCATGCGGTAAGAACTTCGTGTCAGAGACTTTGAAATTAATTACGCGAATTCGTGGGATCTCATTTTAAGTAAGTTTCTTACAAGGTTCAAAAAACCGAACCGGGCATCAAACCGGACGAGGCACTGGTTCAAGAGTCAAAGGTCCAATCGGGGTCGGACCGGGTCAAACCGGTTATATTAAAATAATAAAATTTTATTGATATTAACATTAATAATCACTAATATCAAAATGTAAATGTAGATAGGTATGCATGATTCATCAAATATGAATATTTTAATGTTTCTATATAGGGAAAAAAAGAAAATATATTAGTTGATTACATGTGAAAATAAATATTATTCTACAATCCACAGACTAAAATATAAATATTAAGAGTAACAATAATTAAATATTAAGTATATGCAAGTAAAATAGCATTTAAAGTATTATAGATTCCTAATTTCTAAAATTGAGTGGAGTGAAAGTTAGTAATTAGGTGAATTATAATAAAATAATTTTTTTTTTTAAAAAAGGGGGGTCAACCTGGTTCAACCCCCCGGGTTGGCTGTGTTGACCGGTTTTTCCCGGGTCAACCCAGTCCAAGACCGGTCAAAGCCCATCTTGGTTTTAGAGGCTGCCCGGACCGGACCAATGGCCGGTTCAACTGGCCATTGGTCCGGTCTGGTTTTTTGTTCATTGGTTTCTTATACATGACCTCTAATTAATCACCCCAAGTTTTTAATTACTTTTTGTTATTTTTTAATTTTATATTTATCTTTAATAAAATTTTATAATCCCACATCTTCAAATTTTTTTAATCCAAATTACAAAAATATTCCCTCTTATACCTTCCAAATCCCTCATATCAAACAAGCCCATTAATGATGGGGCTGGGCAAGCCATTAATGGTGGGGCTTCCAGCCAGAGTAAAACTCGGTTGTGAAATTATGTAAATTAAAGTTCGCTTTTATTTATAAACATATAATTGGCCTGAAAAATCTAAAGATATGGAACTTATAATAATTCTACATCGGGAGTTGTTTGGGAGTAAAACAGAATGTGGCAGAGTATACCTTCATGGCACAGTGAACTAATTCGAAATTGACCAAAAGATTAGTCGAACCTCAGAATCAAATTTTTAAGTATAGAAAACAGTTTAGAATCAAATTGAATGAAAAAAATGATGTGTGGTATGACTCCAGAGTCAACTGACCTTTTACCAAAAAGCTTATATACAATTAGGGGTTTTTGGTATAAAAAAAATATTTGGCCTTCCATACAATTATATGCTTTATAACTTTTATGTTAAGAAATTTCGTATAACCTCTGAATCATAAATTTGTTTTTTTTTTGCATGTTCCATCATTTTATTATAATAATGTGCTTTTCAAAAAATGAGAAGTGGGGCTTTTGTATTACCTAGAATTTTAGTACTCATGACTTATAAATATCATAGTTCATGTAGATTATGTAGATTGATTTTATAAATAAGTTTTGGTCATTTTTCGTTACCTTTCTAAGATATTTGTTTTGAAATTAAAGATAGAAGCTTTTTTAAATGAATACTAGATTCTATTAATTTACAAGGAAAGAAAACGACAATAGGATATTCTTATATTCTTTCATACTCCACCTCCTACCTAAGAGCTAAGAGGCAGTAATTGATTAAAGATACAAAACTTACCGTCCATACTTTGAGACAATTTAGCTAATTGATCAGCTATAGGCTAATATCCTCTCTAATTGTGTGACAAAGAATGACCTGCCATTCTCAATTCATACAAAACCTAATATCAAATTTTCCCTAAAAATTGCTCAAATTTGTTCATCATTTTCTGATGACGATCTTCCCTGAAAAACCCTCTCCCTTGCCTTTCTAGCCTGCAAATCCAGACGCTCCATCAATAAGAACATATCAAAACAGTAAATGTTCAGAGCTGATGTTGAATAATCTAGGCAAGATTGGTAAATGCATTATCAACTAAACTTTAAAAATTGAAGATTAATATAGACATGGCCATATGAGTTATCAGCGCAGTAGCATTTAAAATGAACTTATATTGCTCAAAAGTAAAAAAATTAAGCATTAAATTTCAAGATGTACTGAAATGGTATTCTTGAAAGTTAAGAGTTTAAACTCTTCTTTTTTTTGGTCCCAATGTGTAATGATAGATTGCCAAATCACTTGGCAAATTGAAGATAAGGCCATTCATCAGCTTATCAGCATTTTTTTTAATAACCCTTTGAGCCACCCGCAGTATCTAGCCGGTGTATTTTCTAGATTCTATTATCAAGTATATGAAAAACAGAGTAATCTCGATATAAGTTTTGTGGCTAGGAATTCTCTTCCTAGGGGCATTTGAAATAAACTTTAAATTTATCGAAAATATAAAAACCTAGGCATCAAATTTCAAGATGTAAGCAAAAAGTATTCTAGAAGATGAAGAGCAAACCTCTTTTTTCCAATCTGTACAACTTAATATGATAGATAGCAAGACCACTTGGCTTAACGATCCAATCATTATTCCAATCCAAAGGCCCTTTGCTCTCAAGCATAGCCAGAAACCCAACGCAGCAGCTATTGGAATGCCAAGAACATAGTAAGATCCAAGGTTCACATATGCCCCTAAGTGCTGCCAACCAATTCCTCTAGCAATACCTGTTTTGAAACAAGAACCAAAATTTCAGACCAAAAAAAAAAAAACAAGAACCAAATTCCATGCTGTATAGCTTTATCTCATAACACAATAGTAAAACAATATCTATTGAATGAAACTAGCCTGGTCCTAAATATAAGAGTTAGCGGATGTGTTTGTTTTAGTCCTAGACATAAGAACTCAATCCATTTTGTTTCTTAAATTTATAATTCTTTTTCTAAACTCTCACTGTTATATTCGTGCATCTTAAGTATGAAAGGAGTGATTTCCAATACAAATAACTAAAAGAATACTTCAGGAAAATCAACATCAATTTTTTGCCAAATAATTAACTTAACTAATTTTCTTAATATTTGCATATTAGTTATCCAGCTCCAATGTTTAAGACTGAATAGTTTAAAAAGGAATGGGAGGGAGTTAACCTGAAAGGGTTCCATGTATGGAGTCCATTATAACAGACAAACATAATAAAGGAGCCATATCTGTGAAATAGTCCACAACGTCCCCATCATTGCTGAAAACATAACCGAAAACTTTTTTGCCAGCAAACATGATCGAGCTCATCAAAAGAGCCTCAGAACAAGTTAGAAACATAGCAGCCAAAACAGCCACACGTGCCAACTGTGGATTTCCAGCTCCTAATGCATTTGAAACTCTAGTGCTGAAAATGCCAATCACAAAAGATTCCAAAAAGAAAAGATAATCACATTAACACAATGTTGGAGACTTCAATAAATAAATGTGTATTCATAAACTGATGAATTTTATCTGAAATGAACCTTGCTGCTGAGCCAATTGCCTCTGGTATTGTATAGAGTGTTGTGGTGGTTGATACACTGATCATAAAAATACACAAATGTTAATTATCATTGTTTGAATTAGTTTTACATAGGTTTTAGAAGCTGGAGGACGGAGAAATAAAGATATACCATACTGATAAGATTGAAGTTTCAAGCTCTGGATTTGGCAGAAGACCGGAAATCAAGGTAAGCATTTCAAACGACCACCATTCAAGGCTGAAATTTTTTTCCCGAACAATATTTAGTAAAAATCAAAGTCACAAAAAACATAAGATTTGCTCTGCGGGAAATAAATTACCAAATCATTGCAGCTGAAGGGACAGCAAGGCCAAAGAATTCTCTAACCCCTTGGAAAAGCTCCATGGAAATTGGAACCCGAGTCTTTGCACATGAACTAGAGAATTTCACATATAATCCAAGTAAAATTACATTCAACCAATATGAACAGCCAATAGCAAAAGCTGCTCCTAGGCAACCAAATCCAGATTTAAAAACTAGCACCCAACAGAGAGCTATGTGGAAACAAAGAGTAATGGAAGAAGTAACTAAACGTGGAGGGGTCAAACTCTGCATCATGAAGAATCTAATTAATGCCTGAAGAGTTGCATAACCAAAAAGAGAAGGAATGAGGCACACTGCAAATTTGCCTGCTTCATGTGAAATCAAAGGGTTTTGACCAAAGAAAACGAGTAGCTTGCCCAAGAATATCCACAAAAGACAGAGAGGGAGACAAGATAAGGTTAGACAGAAGATGGCAGTGTGGATTTGAACACCAAATTTTCGATATTGCTGAGCTCCATAGGCTTGCCCACAAAGAGTTTCCAGTGCACATGACAGTCCAAACTGTTTGATGTGCACAGAATATTAGTATGATAAAAATTATAAAAGTGACCAAAAGACAAAATAATACTAGAAATATGGATAAATTTTTGGAATACTTGTAAATTATTGTCTCCATACATTCCATGGGGCAAAAATCATCTGATCAGTTCTCAAATAGAGTTTCCATTTCAATCACACTCAGTTAGATGAAAAGATTATTGTTTGAAATATTGACTAACATATTTGGATATTAAATGTAAGATCTATTAATTTAATTTAATTAAAGTAACTATGTTTGTTAAATTAGTTAATATGACATGTCTTTTCTAATACACCATGAACATCTTCCCTAATTCTCTCGATCTCTTTATTATTTTTGAGAGAGTATCAATAGAGATAATATGGGAAGTAACGAGAAATAGAAATATTTCCTAATGATCCAAATTCGACTCCCCAATGAGGTCCCACATCAATGACACGAGGAAGTATACTGTACAGACCCAGCTGCTAGTTATCTCCTATCTCCTATTAGCCCCAAAAAGCATGTCAACTTTCTACATATTCAACTTTAAAAAAATTTACCAGTAGATCCACCCCACTAATACCCCTTTTCCTCTCTCCTTTCAAATGGCAAGAGAGAATCTCATGTCTAATATACATCTATTATTCATGACATGTGGAACCAGATGTAAGCTCAACTAATGAGAAAATTATTACTTCCTTTATTCTTATGCACAGCTTCCCCATAGTTTACTTTATACTTTTAACTTTTGCACACTTCAAGGAGAGAATCTTTCAAACAGGTAGTATGCAACAATTACTCTTAATTTCAAAAAAGCAACATGGATGACCAAAAAATGGAAATCAGTGACTTACAATAACGCTGAAGCCAGAAACAGCACAGAGAGAGATGGCAATCGCAGTACTTGAAAGAGCAAGCTTACCCAAGTGACCAACCATCATCAATGAAATAACTTGCAGAAAAAAGAGTGACCAATTCACAGCCACCATTGGTCCTGCTAAGTAACTCACATCTTTCACTTCTTGACCAAACACATCCCATGTTATTAGGCCTAATAAACCAGCACGATCCTCTGTTTTCACCTCCTCATTATTTTTCTCTAAAAGACCTTCCTTTTCCATTATTCTCTGGCTTTTACCACTTTTTCTGCTCACAATCGTCACAGATACAATAATGCAAGCACCTGTTGCTTGTTTCCAAACCTTATGAAGAAGACAAAAGCTTTTTGAGATTTGCTATGTTCCCTTATTATTCATGTGGGAATAGAATGGAAAGGTCGGTCTTCCACAGCGGCAATATAAATAATCTAGGTAGGTCCCTTTTAACGGTGGCTGTCTTCTTGATTGAGTTGAGGGTCATGATCCAAGTGAAAATAAAATTTTCTTATCCTTCTTGAGACCCACGTGTCGTCCTCTCTCCTCTTTAATTTTTCCCTTTTTAATCCGGTTGAATACAGTGATATACAGCTCAAGAATCTCAAAACTGGTGAATTTATGTAAATTTGAAAAATCAGATTGCAAACTCTCGAATGTAATTATATTAATAAATATGTGTTTAAAGTATATAATTAAATAAAAAAATACAAAAAATAATAATGATTTAACTTAAATATATTTTAAATATGAATAGTTTATATTAAATATATCAACATTTATACTTTATCAAACCTAATAAAAAATTTTCTATAAAATTTATATATAAGCTCTTTGAATAAGGTTAAATAAATATAATTAACATGATATTTATAGCAAGTTGACAATATTATTTCGTAAAATAGAAACGTAAAAATGGCAAACTCAATACGTAAACTTATGAGTTTAATTACGAGTTTACTTATATTAATAAATATGTGTTTAAAGTATATAATCAAATAAAAATACAAAAAACAACAATAATTTGATTTAAATATATTTTAAACATGAATAGTTTATATTAGATATATCAACATTCATACTTTTTCAAACCCAATATAAATTTTTCTATAAAATTTATATATAAACTCATTGAATAAGGTTAAATAAAAATAATTAACTCAATATTTATAGCAAATTGACAATATTATTTCGTAAGGTAGAAACGTAAAAATGGTAAATTCGGTGCGTAAATTTGTGAGTTTAACTGAGTTTATAACTACTACAAATTTAATTGACTCTTAGAATCATTTAGTTAGACAAACGTAAAAACGATAAAATTATAAAGTTAACTCACGAATTTGACAATAATAAATATACTATTCATGAAGAAAAATAGGATTAGACTAAGGAAACTAGTGGTAATCTCTTTTGTTCTTGTCAATATGTTCAAGTTATTTGGTCAAGGTGTATTTAGCACACTAAAATAGATCCACCCCACTAATACCCCTTCAGCACACTAAAATATTTTGTGATAATTCAACACTCTAAAATATTTTTAATATGTACCAAAGTTTTTAAGGATCTTGACGTACCTAAAAGTATACAGTTATGGTGATAGATGCTAAAAAAACAGCTTTATGTGTTGGATGCACTTAAAAAAATTATTTCATGCCGTTATATGCACAATAATTTACTTTCTATTAGAAAAATTTGAGCCCTTGATATAAAAAATTTTCCGAAATCAATACTTTGTGTTTTGATGGTAAAATGCCATGCATTTGAAACAGTTTTTCGGAATCATATAGGATTAAATGAAATAATGCCCAATTAATTTGAAGTTACCCTTATAGTTTTTTTTTCCCCAATTTCTTTCTGAGCCAACTGGATATTACTAAGAAAATATTCCGAGATATTAGATACACCGTAGCCCTTTTATTTAATCAAGGTGTAAGTGTTATTTAGTTTTGATTATTTCAACTCGGTTTAAAAGAGATTTTTATTGTATTTTTCATAAAAAAATAGCTCATTTCGTGTTTTTAGTTTTGTTTTGTTATTTAACGAATAAACCGTATTAATGGACTCCAGTGTCAATAAAAAAATCTAATCCCTGTCATTGGCTCATTGGTCATTGCATAGTTTTTTATAAGATGACCAAACATGTGAGAAAAGAAATTAATATATTTTGATATAATTCTTTTTTAAAAAGCCACAAGGTAAACAATTCATTTTTATATTTCCTTGGAAATGGAAAAGTGATATGATAAAATATAAACACGTGTATCAAAATCAAATATTTGGATGGATTCATATAATTTTGAATCCAAAGATATAGCCACGTCATAACATCTTTAACTAATTTTAAACGAACTCTAAGCCATGAAACGAGGTGATTATAACAAGTGAAAGTAGTAGTACTCCTTGTTGATATTGTAAGGTATCAATTAATAAATTTATTTGATCATTTTTATTAGTTTTTAAGAAGCATTAAATGAGTTTTTCATCTATACCCATATTTAACAAGAGTAGTAGAAGCAAGCAGTAATTATTATGGTATTTGAGTTTAGTGTAATTAGTATAGGCAAATGGAAATCACTTAAATTTTAAGACAAGTTTAATACTTTTTACCAATTTTGTTGGTATATAAAATTTGTTAGTTGGTGCTTTATATTCCCTCTGTTCCTATAAATAAGAGCCCAATTAACCAAATCACGCGAATCAAGAAAGTAGTTGAAAATGATAAATTTATCTGAAATAATTTTGTTTTATTAAGTTGGCCCTTATTTATGATTGAGTATATGAGAGAGAAATGTGATAATAGTGTTATAAATGAGTATGAAAGAGAATGTGAATATAATAATGATGGGTAAAGTGAGAAAAAACTCATTAAATACTTTGACAAATTTGGTCAAGCTCTCATAAAATGAGACAAAACTATTCAAATTTTTTACTTTTCTATAGGGATGGAGGGAGTAATAAGGACCCAGAGGGAGTAAGTCTTAAAAGGAACTTAATTAAGATGAGGTCTTTTAAAATCTTTTTATTACAATGAGATTCCATAAAATTTCCTAATTAAACTAAGACTCTAATTCAACTTATTATTTAGGGAAAATTTCATTGTAGGACCACTGTAGCAATTTAATGTCAGATGAGGACCAAAAAAATCTGAAATTTCACTTCAGGACCAAGGTCCTTAAATGAAAAAAATTTGTTGTGTGAAAAGACCTAAAAGCCCTTGTGAATTAATCTCAAATAGGGACCTGTGCAAAAGTCTTCTGACGCTGACCACTGAGCTGACAACGTATTTCCTCGTGCATATGGCGATTTCCTTGTGCATATGGCAATTTCCTTGTGCATATAGTCATTTCCTTGTGCGTGGCCTATGCAACAAAAGTCTTCTGACGCTGACCACTGACGCTGACACGCTGACACGCTGACGCTGACAACGTACTTCCTTGGCTGACAACGTACTTCCTCGTGCATATGACGATTTTCTTGTGCATATGGCGATTTCCTTGTGCATATGCTCATTTTCTTGTGTGTGGCCTGGACATAGCACATTATAAGGCCAATTAATTACTCCTTGTGCATATGACCATTTCCTTGTGCATATGGCGATTTCCTTGTGCATATGGCCATTTCCTTGTGCATATGGCCAATTAATTACTCCTTGTGCATATGGCCATTTCCTTGTGCATATGGTCATTTCCTTGTGCGTGGCCTGGATATAGCACGTTATAAGGCCAATTAATTGCTGCTTGTGCATATGACAATTTCCTTGTGCATATGGCCATTTCCTTGTGCATATGGCCAATTAATTGCTCCTTGTGCATATGGCCAATTAATTGCTCCTTGTGCATATGACGATTTCCTTGTGCATATGGCCATTTCCTTGTGCATATGGCCATTTCCTTGTGCGTGGTCTGGACATAGCACATTATAAGGCCAATTAATTGCTCCTTGTGCATATGGCGATTTCTTTGTGCATATGGCCAATAATTACTCCTTGTGCATATGGCCATTTCCTTGTGCATATGGGCATTTCCTTGTGCGTGGCCTGAAAATCTCTTATAATGTGTTATGTCCAGGCCACGCACAAGGAAATGCCCATATGCACAAGGAAATGGCCATATGCACAAGGAAATCGCCATATGCACGAGGAAGTACGTTGTCAGCCAAAGAAGTACACAGCGTCAGCGTCAGCGTCAGCCTGTCAGCGTCAGTGTCAGCGTTAGAAGACTTTTTGCATAGGTCCTTATTTGAAATTAATTGGCCACGCACAAAGAAATGGTCATATGCACAAGGAAATGGCCATATGCATAAGGAAATCGCCATATGCACGAGGAAGGGCTTTTAGGTCTTTTCACACAACAATTTTTTTTCATTTAAGGACCTAGGTCCTGCAGTGAAATTTCAGATTTTTGTGGTCATTCTTTTACATTAATTGTCTACAGTGGTCCTTAAATGAAATTTTCCCTATTATTTAGGTGGGAATACAATGGAAGGATTAGTGTCCCACAGCCACAATCTATATAATACAGGCTGAAGCCTTTTAACGGAGGCTGTCTTCTTCGTAGAGGTCATGATCAAGGCGAAAATAAGATTGTTTCTCATCCTTCTTGAACTTTCTTGAGACCCACCACGTGTCGTCCTCTCTCCCTTTATTGTTTTTGCCTTTTTAATCCCGGTTGAATACAGTGAATATAAAGCTAATAGTTTTCAAACTTACAAAGTTTAGGCTAAATTTGTGATAAGGATGTAAAATAGAATCTTAAATTTACAAAGGTTTATTTTTATTAATAAATACGTAAAGTATATAATTAAATAAAAAATAAAAAAATTTGATTTAAATATATTTTAAGTATAAATAGTTGATAATAAATATATCAACATCTATACTTTTTATCAAAATCAATAAAGAAATTTCCATATAGTTTATAGGGTTAACGGTAAAAAATACACATATTTTTGTCAAAAATTCATCCAGCACTAAATGTTATTTTTTGGACCAAAAATACACATGAGTTTTCAAATTGGGTCAAAAATACACATCTACAGTTAAATTAGGGTAAAAAATACACATATGATTTTGTAAAAAGGTTCATCCAGTACCAATTGCTTTTTTTTTTTCAGAATATAACTATAAATGTGATTTTTGATCCAATTTGAAAACTCATGTATATTTTTGGTCCAAAAAAACATTTAGTGCTGGATGAACTTTTGACAAAATCATGTGTATTTTGACCCTTAACCCTAGTTTATATATAAATTCGTTGACTATTGTCAAATAAAAATAATTAATATGAGATTTAGAGTAAGTTGACACCATTGTTGTCATACTTATGAGTTGACTATCTAATTTTACTGTTTTTACTATTTTACCTACCCAAAACGTGTCATTACTTGACAGATTATTTTGTAAGGTCGAAAAGTAAAAAAGGTAAATTCGGTGTGTAAAGTCGTGAGTTTAACCGAGTTTACAACTAATATGAATTTTAAATCACTCGTAACACGTTTTGGTTAGATAGAGTCGTAAAAAGGTTAAAATCGGAGAGTAAACTCGCGAGTTTGACACTAATTATATACTATTAATGAAGAAAATAGGATCAGACTGAGGAAACTATTGATAATCTCTTTTGTTCTTGTCAACATGTTTAGGTTTTTTGGTTTGGTGTCCTTTGACCTTTCAATCTATCATTTATGCATAAGGCTGGTTAATTTTCATGAGAAATATTAAAATAAGAAGACATACATCTTGCTTTTCTACTTTTTTCGTAGACCAAGATGGGATTCGTCTTTCAAATGAGTGAAGTTATGTTCTATTGACCCATGTTGTTTTGGTATCTCTTTCTTAAGACTAACGCTCCTCTGCATTATCCAAGTAGCTCTAATATTTGATTCCATCTTGATCCAGATCGATATCGATTTGTACAATAAAATTTGCTTCATGATCTGACACATTAAAAATCTTGGAGTCACTCTGGAAAAGGGATATAAATTCATTGCTTATGTGTTTTTCCATTTACTCTAAATAGAGCTGATGTAACATTAACTCCCTATTCCCTGGACCATTCTCTTTTTATTTTGCCTGTGTAATATGTTTTATATCTATAAAATTGATCATTTTAGGGTTAAGGTGTATTTTTACTAGTAAAGTATTGACACGGAAGCGTCGGATACAATTAAATTTTAAAAGATTATTGTATATTAATAAGCTTTTAAAATGGGGTTTTTTAACCAATACCGTTAATAATCATTTAATGGCTGTTTGTGTAGATGTGTTAAGACCCAGTGGCATTGACGTAAGCTTAGTGATAACGAAGGTGATACAATAATGATTGGGCTTCACAATTAATGGTTTTTTTTTAAAACTAATAAGGAAAAATCAACCCATCCCCAAATCAATACTTTGGAAAAAAGTCAATCTAGAAAATTTAAAACTCAGTCTACAATAAAACAATCTGAAAAATTAAAATCTTTTCTCCTTCATCATCATCAGCAAACTCTTTTTGCCTGAATGCAATCAGTCTGGAGAATCAGTTCATCATGAAATAGACTTCGACTACCATAAAAACCAGCACTAGGGAAACGAACTCTTACCGTCGATTCTAAACCATCTTCAAGCTATTGCGAGAAAACTGTAAATGCCGATACCCATTGAATACACAAAGATCTCTAATTTAGATGAAATTCTATCGCCATTATTGGTTGTGAAATAAAATTGTCAAAGGAATTTGAAGTTGCAAGGCCTTATAACAAGGGGGTTGTATCGATCGGGGAGGAACCATACCCGATTATTAGCTCATTCATGGAAAATTTTTATGGACATTTGCTCATTCTTCTTTATCCACCAGTCATCTTTCTGGGATATTAAAAAACCCGAAGCTTGCTGATGTCTAGCACCTTTGAAGCTGGGATCTGATTCATTGGTGTGATTTTGAAATTTCTTTCAAGAATTTCACTTTGTTTTGGTTTAGAACATTGGGATTTGATTCACTCCTTCGGGCAAAAAGAGCTTGTTGATGATGATTAATTTTCCAGATTTTTTTATTGTAGATTTGGGTTTTAAATTTTCTAGATTGACTTTTTTTCCCCAATTGTTGATTTTGGATTGGGTTGATTTTTTCTTATTGGTTTTTTTTTTTTAAAAAAACCATTAATTCTAAAGCTTAGTCCTTATTGTGTCAAATTTCACATCATCACTAAGTTTATGTCAGTGCTACTAATGTGTTTCTCCACATCTCCACAAACGGAAGCCGTTAAATGGTTCATAATGGCGTTGGCTAAAAAGCCTAATTTAAAAAATTTATTGTCATACAAGAACCCTTTAAAACTTAATTGTGTCAAATGTTTCTACACCAACTTTCACTACAAAAAAATAGACTTTCGGTGGCGACTAAAAAAGTCGCCGCTGAAAGTCCCTATTTCCGCGGCGACTTTTAAGTAGCCGCCGAAAGTGGGCGACTTTTTTTATCGCAGCCAAAAGTCCCACTTTCGGCGGCGACTTTTTTCCGCGGCGACATAAAATAGTCGCCGCCAAAAGGGGCACTTTTGGCAGCGACTTTATTAATCGCCGCCGAAAGGCATACCTTCTGCGGCGACTTTTGTGTCGCCGCAGAAGGTTGGACTTTCTGTGGCGACATTATAAAGTCGCCGCTGAAAGTCATATATTTTATTTTTTAAATAACACTAATAAATATTGCTTTTTATTTTTATATAAAATATTTAAAATTTTAAAATGTTAAATAAATTATTTTATCATGAAAAATAAAATAAGGTAATATTTTAAATTTTTATTCGTTATTTAATTTATAGTAAATACTTTAATTTAATTAAAATTAATGATATATCAAATAATCTTATAAATGAATAAAGAATAATAATTTTTACATTAATAAAATTATATCAACTATACAACCATTTTAATTTATTCAAAATCAATATTATATTAATAAAGATACATTTATATTATATTTTATCTCTATATATTAAATATTTAAATGAATATTTAAAGTGGAACTTTCAGCGGTGACTTTATAAAGTCGCCACGGAAGGGGACCTTTCAGCTGCGACATATAAAGTCGCCGCTGAAAGGTCCACTTTTGGTTGCGACAAAAAGTCGCCGCTAAAAGTCATGTAATTTATTTTTTAAATAACACTAATAAATATTGGTTTTTTTACTTCTATATAAAATATTTAAAATTTTAAAATGTTAAATAAATTATTTTATCATGAAAATAAAATAAGGTAATATTTTAAATTTTTATTCGTTATTAAATTTATTGTAAATACTTTAATTTAATTAAAATTAATGATATATCAAATAATCTTATACATGAATATAGAATAATAATTTTTAAATTAATAAAATTATATCAACTATACAACCATTTTAATTTATTCAAAATGAATATTATATTAATAAATAAACATTTATATTATATTTTATCTCTATATATTAAATATTTAAATGAATATTTAAAGTTGGACTTTCAGCGGCTACTTTATAAAGTCGCCACGGAAGGGGACCTTTCAGCGGCGACTTTTAGTCGCAGCTGAAAGTCATGTAGTTTATTTTTTAAATAATGATAATAACTATTTTTTTTACTTTTATATAAAATATTTAAAATTTTAAAATGTTAAATAAATTATTTTATCATGAAAAATAAAATAAGGTAATATTTGAAATTTTTATTCATTATTAAATTTATAGTAAATACTTTAATTTAATTAAAATTAATGATATATCAAATAATCTTATACATGAATAAAGAATAATAATTTTTAAATTAATAAAATTATATCAACTATACCAACATTTTAATTTATTAAAAATGAATATTATATTAATAAAGAAACATTTATATTATATTTTATCTCTATATATTAAATATTTAAATGAATAAATAAATATGTATATAAATAAATATTAAATGTAGGTAATATGATAATATATTTATATTATAATAATATATGTATTTAAATTAATATATTAAATATATGCATATAATATTAGTATGTGTATGTGTGTGTATATATTTAATTTTGTAGTAATATGATAAAAGGTCATCACAGCTCAACTGGTCGAAGCTTCACACAAGAACAAAGTGGTCATGGGTTTGAACCTTAGGAAGACACATTTGGAGGAGAAATAAAAGGTAATGAAGTGGCACGATGTGCTATAGAATGATGATGTGGCACATGACAAGTGGCAGGAGGGTGGATGATATGGCAAGTGGGTGAGGGTCACCACGTCATTAGCCATGTGGCCATAGGGTGCTAATATGGCTTTATATTTTTAATTTTTTTTGCCACTTTAATGTCGCCGCCGAAGGGTACCTTTGGTGGCGACTTAAAATGTCGCCACCAAAAGGGTTATTTTTTTTATTTTTTTTGCCACTTTTAGCGGCGACATTTGTCGCCGCTGTAACATCCCAAAATGTACAAAATCGACATAAGGAATTATTTATGTTTTAAGGATATTATTTAAAATATTAAAAAGTATTAAAATAGATAAATTTATGATAATAGGCATTTTTAATAATTTTAAGGCTTATGTTATTTAAGAAACAAATAAGAATTAATTAGAAGATAAAACTCAATTTTGAGAAAAGGGATAATAAGGATGTAGTTGAGGACTTATAAAGGTATTTAGGAATTAAAAAGCCTTATAAATAAATTTATGAGGTCCAGTATATTTTTAATAAATTTTTAAAGTTTATTTCCTTTATTAGTTCAGAGAAAATAGTTTGGAGATAAATTTAAAGAAAGGAATATTCAGAATCTTGGGGTATTGATTATTAATTAAAAAGTTTTATAAATAAATTTAGGAATTAAAGTATATATAGAGAAATTATTTTAGGGACAGATTTAGGCCTATTTCTAAATAATAATGATAAATAAAATTATGATTTAAGAGAAAAATAGGAAATAGAAAATGAAAAAAGACAATATCTGCCCCTAGTTGAAAATATCTTCAGTTATAAAAGGAAGGGCAGGATAGTAAAATACCTGAAAACAAAAATATTAGTATCCTCTTTACCCTATGAGCTAGACGTGGCCTTCTCAATTCTTCCACCTCCTTATTTTAATTTATTTAAAATACTCCCTCTTCCTCTGCCGAAATACACACACCCACACATATATTTCCTCACTCTCTCCCACCGCCTCTCATCTCTCACTCTCTTCTTCCTCTGCTCTCTACTGTGCTTCCTCGTTCCAGCACTCTCTCCGGCCTCCAGCGACGGCAAACGGCGGCGCGCGGAGGAGCAACATGTGCCAGACACTAAGGCTAACATTGGGTAAGCTTCTTTCCCTCATTTTCCTTCTCTTTTGCCCGATTTCGGGTCTGAATGGGAGGAAGAGAGATTCGAGTTTTGGGAAGTTTTGAAGCTTTTAATCCCATGAAAACAAAGCTTAAGACTTGGGTAAGAGTATTCTTGAAGTGATTTTGTAAAGGGATGATGTTTCGTGGTTGATTTCCGTCGATTGGGGCTTAACTTAAACTTGAATTCCTCAAAATCGTTTGTTTTCAACATTTATCATCCTCTTATCTGTAAGCTGCATGCCTAAGAATCCAATCTGCTGAACCAGCTTATTAATAACAACTTACTCTGAGACAATCAATTCACCAAGACTAGACTTCAAAAGAAAATTGATAATTGGTTTCTTTACATCTTGAATATACTTTTCTAAAGGTATTCTAATGGTTTCTTTTAAGCAACTTCAAGGGGAATTCCTACTTTCTCTTCTCTGTATCTAATCTGTATAGCCTAAAACCATAATATTCTGGAGGTGCTCTAATGGTCTCTTTAATTGATCAACTTATGAGCAAAGTATTCTAGCTAACATATGCCAGAACCTTTACTCTGATACCAAAATGTAACGTCTGGAATTTTCTATTATATTATAGCAATTTTTAATTGAATTATAACCACTTTTCAATGTCAGAAGCCCAAAAATACGGAAAAATTTAAAACTTTTCTTTTAAAACATTAGACCAACCCTCTGTTGGTTGGAATGGGCTTTTCAGATAAATTGAATAACTTAAAACTCTTTATAAAATAAAGTGGTTAATAAAAAAATTAAAAATACACTAACCCTCTTAAGGGAGTCTATTAATAATTCATAATACTTAAGAAATTTAAATCTCTTAATAAATTTATACAATTCTATTTTCTATACTTTCTACTATTAATTTAATAATTTAATTTTACAACATATACAAATAACCTTATTAAAAGATTACTGCCTCTTGCTTCCCAAATTATAATCCTAATTTCTTCATCTACTCTTCTTCCCCAGCTAGCTTCTTTCAACCTGCTAAACTGAAAAATGTTTGGGGAAGGGGGTGAGATTGGAAATCCCAATAGCAGTTTCTTTCATTAACTTATATTATCATGCTAGCATTGACATGTATTAATTTCATAAACTTGAACAAATAGAACAATTATACATACTTCCTGCGCTCAATGCTCTACCAGCCACTATTAACAATATATTCGTTAACTAGTGGAGGCTTCACCTGCAGGATTTCTCGTTATAACTATCCCGTTATAACATAACTGATCTGGCAAAGGGGGTGCGACCCACCTAAGCCTGGAGTACTCCATAAACTCTATGCAGGAATTAACAAGGTATTCCACCTTCATGCATAATGTAAACTTGAAACAGATATTATAAAATAATACATGCAATTTAATTGTTACTGAAATAAACTGCTACCTGGATCCTGAGTTTACTCTTTACTGTATTCCTTCTCTTCTATGTACTCTGGGAATTTGATCTCACTATCTTGTCCTATAAATATATATAATACCGGAACAATACATCAATGTCTAAACTTAAGCATAATAATTAAACGGCTCTCACGTTCCTCTAGTTCTACCCCTTTTCTATTTCTAATACTAAATCTTAACTTCTAGATAAATGGTTAATCACCATTATAAATCAACATTGCACAAGCATTAATTAATATACATATAACTAGCATCCAACATAAAAGTAGTCTTACTAATTTACATTAAACTTACATACTAGATATGATAACACATATTTCCAATCCAACTTAAAGTTTCTTATCTCCAATCAATTATAACCAACTTAACATTTTGACTTGGAAATTCCAAACAATATATCACTAACCAAAACATTAATTTATCCTAACAATCATTCAATCTCAAGTCAACCATTTGGAAAGGTAATTCAAATTACATTTCAATCCAAATTCAACAAATCAAAGGAACACCCCTTTAACTTCTTATCTTCCTTAAATTTCTTCCTTCTCCTTTTTAATTTTTCAATTATAATACCATCCTTCTTTCCTACTAATAAACCAACAACCAACTATCAACAACATTAATAATTATTTCTTGCTTAACATCAACAACTATTTTAACTTCCCACTTCTCTCAATTCCAAATCCAATCTTAATTCAAAATCTTTGAAATAATAATCCAAAAGAACTCAGCTCTTGTCCCTACATCAATATCAAGTCAACAATCCATAAATGTAATTCGCATTACATTTTAAATTAAGTCCAACAAATCCAAGAATAATTAATCTAACTTTCTTCATCCTTTACTCTTAATTCCTTTCGAGTTAATATTACCATTCCTCCTTTCTTCGCCAATAATCCAGCAGTCAACATTATTTTGTAATCAAGCAAAGTTAGAGAAATCAAACGTATAAAGAACATCTAATTTATTCTAACACAATAAGCCATTTGATTTAGTCTTAACACAATCAAAATTCCTAGAATCTAAAATTATAACAATTATCCACAATTAATCCTATCAACAAGAGTTGGAACTTTCAATCACCAATACTACACTATCACCTGAAACAAGATTCAAATCTCAAATTTAATAACAACTAAACTTCCTTCTTTCTTTATCATCAACCCCATAGTCAGAGCAATCAGAGGCACTCCTAATTTAAACAACTACCACTCACATAACTAATCATTTTCTAATTCTTGTTTAGCTAAATATTACAAAGTTCCTTCCTTTCCCCTAAACAAGCTCACGGCCAGATCATGAAACCAGAATTACACCCTCAATAATTTCCTATTAAGCAACCATGCTTTAACAGATTCCATTCATCTTCCAAAACATCTATGCTATTTTTCCTTTCTTTGACCGAACAGAATGGAAAGCAAGAAGGGAAACAAGAATTCCAAACTTGCTACCAATCTCATCATCCAACAGAACTAGCCCATCACCAGAATTGGAGCTTTCAACCACCAATGCCATACACCCATATGAAATAAAATTCCAATATCAAGTTTTTTAACAGTTAAACTTCCAAATTTTCCCCTAACCTCACGGCCAAACAGAACAGGAGGACAAAGGGAACAAATTCAACCAGAACAAAGCAACATATTAGCTTAGACTAAGCAAGCACCAGGAACAAATTCCACCAGAGCCGAACGCGTCACCCAGAACAAGGGAAGAGAGCAAGAAATCTGACCGAACAACAGCAAAAAGAAAAGGAATTTGAACCATTATTATTTTTTTTAACACTATCAAGCAACTTAGACAAGGAGATTAAACCCTTAATCATGGTATAATTTTCATCACCACTGGCTACCTTCACCGACGGCAGAAACTGAGAGCAGGGGAAGAAGGAAAAATTTTCCAAGAAAACCTTAAGCTTCACATATTAGCATACAAGGTCCGATTATAGCATTAATCCTTCTCCTAAACAAGATTAACTAAGCTTCAAAGCAAGGAAGCTTCGAAATCAGAAAAATGGCATTGAAGTGAACAGTACCCGAAGCCCCAATCGACAGAAATCAACCACGAAACATCATCCCTTTACAAAATCACTTCAAGAATACTCTTACCCAAGTCTTAAGCTTTGTTTTCATGGGATTAAAAGCTTCAAAACTTCCCAAAACTCGGATCTCTCTTCCTCCCATTCAGACCCGAAATCGGGCAAAAGAGAAGGAAAATGAGGGAAAGAAGCTTACCCAATGTTAGCCTTAGTGTCTGGCACGTGAAGCTCCTCTGCGAGCCGCCGTTTGCCGTCGCTGGAGGCCGGAGAGAGTGCTGGAACGAGGAAGCACAGTAGAGAGCAGAGGAAGAAGAGAGTGAGAGATGAGAGGCGGTGGGAGAGAGTGAGGAAATATATGTGTGGGTGTGTGTATTTCGGCAGAGGAAGAGGGAGTATTTTAAATAAATTAAAATAAGGAGGTGGAAGAATTGAGAAGGCCACGTGTAGCTCATAAGGTAAAGAGGATACTAATATTTTTGTTTTGCAGGTATTTTACTATCATGCTCTTCCTTTTATAACTGAAGATATTTTCAACTAGGGGCAGATATTGTCTTTTTTCATTTTCTATTTCCTATTTTTCTCTTAAATCATAATTTTATTTATCATTATTATTTAGAAATAGGCCTAAATCTGTCCCTAAAATAATTTCTCTAGATATACTTTAATTCCTAAATTTATTTATAAAACTTTTTAATTAATAATCAATACCCCAAGATTCTGAATATTCCTTTCTTTAAATTTATCTCCAAACTATTTTCTCTGAACTAATAAAGGAAATAAACTTTAAAAATGTATTAAAAATATACTGGGCCTCATAAATTTATTTATAAGGCTTTTTAATTCCTAAATACCTTTATAAGTCCTCAACTACATCCTTATTATCCCTTTTCTCAAAATTGAGTTTTATCTTCTAATTAATTCTTATTTGTTTCTTAAATAACATAAGCCTTAAAATTATTAAAAATGCCTATTATCATAAATTTATCTATTTTAATACTTTTTAATATTTTAAATAATATCCTTAAAACATAAATAATTCCTTATGTTGATTTTGTAAATTTTGGGATGTTACAGCCGCCAAAGGGAATGTTGCCGCCAAAGGTAACCCTTTTGCGGTGACATTAAAGTCAACTTTCAGTGGCGACCCAAAAAGTCGCAGCCAATACTTTCGGCGACGGTCACATAGGCGGCGACAAAAAGTCGCCGCCAAAGACCTTCAGCGGCACTTTTTATGCTTTCAGTGGTGACTTTTGTCGCCTCCGGAAGCGAAATTTTTTGTAGTGTTTATTGGCTAAAATGCACCTTAATCCATCATTTTATAAAAAAGGAAGAAAATAGGAAAAATCATTATTAAATCTAAATATAATACTAAGAATATGTGTAGTTCAGAAGGAAACTTAAAACTAATGTAAGACTTATTGTTTTTATATAGGGTTAGAGTTAAGCTGTATTAAGCATACAGAAGTATTTTTTCGTGTACTTCCAACATTCTAAAATATTTTGTGATGCATTCAACACTCCAAAGTATTTTTAAGATGCACCAAAATTTTTTAAGGTTCTTGATGCACCCAAAAAGATACATTTAAGGTGATATATGTTCCGAAAAACAATTTGATGTGTTGGATGCACTTAAAAAAATATTTCACGTTGTTATATGCACAAAATTTACTTTAGGATACTGGAGATTAGTTCGGAACCTTTCCATTGAGATTCCTCTCAATTGAGACTCCATTGAGATAAAACTTTGTCGTTCTATTAAAAAAGTGAGATCTTGAGATAACAAATTTTCTGAAATCAATACTTTGTGTTTTGGAAGTAAAATGCCTTGCATTTGAAACAATTTTTCTGAAAAAATAGGATTGAATGAAAAACTGCCCAATTAGTTTAAAGTTACCCTAGAGAATTTTCAATGAAATGACCTAGTTTTATTTTAATGGAGCTCAATGAAGAAGAATATCAATTTCCAAACCAGGTAGATATTGCTAAAAAAATATTTTGAAATACTGGATACACCTTAGCCCGTTTATTTAATCAGGGTGTAAGCCTTATTTAGTTTTGATTATTTTAACTCGGTTTAATTGAGATTTTTTTTGTATTTTTCATAAAAAAATAGCTCATGTCGTGTTTTTATTTTTGTTTTGTTATTTAATGAATAAATTGTATTAATGGATTCCAGCTTCAATAAAAAAATTATAATCCCTGTCATTGCATAGTTTTTTTTAAAGATGAACAAACATGTGAAAAAAGAAATCAATATATTTTGATATAATTCTTTTAAAAAAAGCCACAAGGTAAACAATTCGTTTTCATATTTCAATGGAAATGGAAAAATAAACACGTGTATCAAAATCAAATTATTTGGATGTATTCATGTGATTCAAAATCTAAAGATACAGCGACATCATAACAACTCTGACTAATTTTAAACGAAGCCTAAGCCCTGAAACAAAATGATTATAATAAACGGAAATTTTCAGATAACCCCATTGTAGTAAATTTATTCCCAAAACTCCCATAAAAATCTGAAATTTCATTGCTGTTTTTTTTAGGGCAAAGCAAGCTTAATTTGCAGAAGAAAATGACGAAAATATCTACATAGAAATAAAGAATAAATAGCCTGATTTGAGACGAAAGAGGCCGGTCGCAAACTGCAGCTGCCATAAGGTATTTATTATGATCTTCACAATAAAAAAAGCAAAATTGGACTAGAGCACATTGGCACAACTGGTAAGATAGTTGGGTCCCTTAACCATTACCTCTAAGGTCCGATCCTTTGAGGGATGGGAATGGGGCAAGCGTGTTTGGGAGGATCGGCCCTATTACTTTGAGCCCGACGATACCCAATGGATTTGTCATCGGGCTTGCTTCGATGGATACTCTGGTGTCTCATAAAAAAAGAAAAAGCAAAATTGGCTGAACCTTGAAAACTACAATCAAATAATGCTACCTCCAATTAATCCGTTTGTTATAACTCATAACCTACCAAACCATCTAATGTTCTTATTTTGTAAAATTTTGAATCGACTTAGCCATCCATTCGGTTTTTACAGAGTTTGTGTTGGAAATAGTCATCCATTGAGTTCTACAAAATTTGTGTCGGAAATAGTTGCCAAATGGTAAACAAAATACTCCCTCCGTCGTTATTGAAATATTGGGGTTGAATATTTAGTCCGTCATGTAATTATGATGAGTATGTAATTATTCACTCCCTCCGTCAGACATTGTATTTTTTATCCTGCATTATTGAAATATTGGGGTTGAATATTTATATCTAAAAAATTTATTGGTATGCAAAAAATTGGTTATTTGAAGAAAAACCAAAAGTGAACCGAAATATTTTAGTTATTTCAGTTTGGTTACTCTATTTTTTTTTGGGTTTCGATTCGGTAGGAGAAAGAAGTGTAGTTCGGTTTTCAGTTTTTTAGGTTATTATCGAAAACCGAACTAAAATACCAATTGCTCACCCCTTATAATCACAATTAATTAACCGCTAACCATGTTAGAAAAAGCAATTCATTTAAAAAGGAATACTAACGTAGTTAGAAAAAGGTTTCACCAATCAAAGAACAACATGGATATTAAAAGTTCAAACATTAAATAAATCAATAATCCATGTTAGAAAATGAACTACCTAACTTGGATATTAAAATTTTACAAGTAATTGAAACCTTAGTTATGTCTGAATAGAATTTAACTAACATAGTTAAATAAAGTCGTTCATAAAAGGTATCAATGTGGGAAAATATACAATATATATAAGTTCGTAACATGTATGAACAATGTAAATACCAAGGACATGCAATATGCCGAAAAGCCTTTTCAAAATCTCATATATATATATATCATGTACCATAACTTTCACAAGATTATATTGTTCAAAATACATGTTTCAGAAGCATCCTTAATGTTAGTCTTGCAAATAGTTATGGTTGTCCCCTATCACCAGGTGGAGCAAAGTGAAACTCAACGAGGATCTCAACCCAGTACCCAGAACTAAGGTGAAGTGGAACTTGATGGGGTTCTAGCCCATTCCCAAAACCTCAAAGGGTAGTGCTTAATGGGGTTCTAGCCCATACCCAGCATACCAAAGGATAGTTCTTGATGGGGTTCTTGCCCATACTCGGTACACTGATAAATATAATTAGTTCTTGAGGTGCAACAGGGTACCTCATCACGTGATAGTAATAATAACTAGTGCATCGATGCTAAACTAGTACAACAATATATGCATCACAAATCACAATTACAATTTAACCAAAAACAGATATTTGGCATTTCCAATGTTCCAAAAACTCATGCAATATAATTTCCAAAACAGTATATATATTCCTTTTCCAAATTATGATGTAATACATAGATATATGCCAAGTTCACCATAAGAAACCCACATGACATTTTTATACTAAAATAATTAGTTGGGACCACATAATACGTATGTCACATAATCCTGGGAGTTCATAGTTGGAAGAGAATTTGAAATCCCTTACACCAACGCGCACATACATAGAACAAGTCGAAGCGATTACCTCTTTGAAGTCAAACTGAAAATTACCACAAACACGCCCCCCATCGCAATGCCAAGAACCAAAATCTACAGACAATATTATAACGCATACACCTGATTAGTAACTAATTAAGTGTTACAATTCACAACTTAGAGACTTAGTTCTTATAAAGCTTCTAATGGTGCTTAGAGTAATAATCTATGATCACACGACTAGATTAAGTTAATTTAACCCATATATAGCCTATCAACCACAAGCATATGTAATATACCAGTTTGATCTCAAAATCCTATTTCACTTTAATCAATTTCAAAGTCTCAACAACAACCCCTTAAATAAGTCTCAACACCTCAATTAAGCATCATTTGACCCAAACAGAGCATCAAATCTTCCAAGTTATAAAATCATACAAAAAATCCCATAACTCTCAATGACATCAAATCATCATTCACTTAAATTCCATTTGGACCAGCAAGTAGTACTGTTACAAACACATACAACATGCCCAACACTTGTAACACCAAGTATTATCCGTTTAAACCTCAATATGTGTCCAATTCCTCTTAATTGAAAGTTTATGCCTGAAAAAAATCATCCTCAAGCTTAACAATCCATAAAATCAAACATAATCTATATGCACTTCAGAAACCATTTTATATTCCCCTGCTTTGGAACTTCTTACAAATCAAATTAAAACCAAGACATCATTATCAATATTCACACCCTTAATTACTTCTACACACTCTTGTATGATCCAAACCTTTAATACAAAACTCAAATAGTCTTCCTTGGGTTTAAATTACAGTTCGCAAATCATTTTAGATTTTATCTCTTAAAACTTTAGTCATATCCAATAGCTAAACAAAATATAGCAGCAGATTAATTGAATTGAAAACCACTAATAGCCGTCATTAAAAATTCAACCAGTCTCAATTAATCATATCTTTCCAAATAGGCATTAACCTTATTTACTAACAGAAAATGCCTTCCAATCTCTGGACCTCAGACTATACATTTAGCATATTTTAAACACTTCTTTCAGTATTTTCCATTTTCACAACCACATTCCAACCACGACGAACTTGAGAGCAGCAACAATGAAGCATTTCAAAATTGGAATTCATCGTATACCATACAAAACGAACATGCAGCTCTACAATACAACTTCAACAAACTCCTAACAACATCTAAACACTACTTAACTTCACTTTGTATAGAAATTCAAAGAGTAAATGAGAGGAATCACCCAGAATACTCAAATCAGATTCATTCTTAAAAACAACTTCAATCGAATAGTGAGAGAAAAAACAAGGAGAGAAGACTCACCACATTCCGCATCTGAGTTCGTAAGCACCCTCCACCATTCCTCTACTCCTATGCTCGATCCCTTTCGCAGCAGTACTCTCCATCTTCGACTCGAATCTCTCTCTCGTGGCCCCCTCTCTTGTTGTGATTAAAGAAGAAAAATGGATGAAGAGGACTGGTGGTGATGGTTGGAATGGGAGCTTCCTCAAGGACGTCACTCTCTCATATCTCTCTCACTCACGACGAAGCAGGAGGGAAGGAGAAGAATGATGGTGATGATGGTGCAGCTCCATTAAGGCTATGTTTGGTTCAGCTGAGGGGAGGGGATGGGAGGTCCATTAAAGTTAGGGGAGGGGAGGGTGGGGTTATGAACTTTGTTTGGTTGGAGGGGAGGGGAGGGTGGGGTTATGAACTTTGTTTGGTTGGAGGGGAGGGGAGGGGGTGTTTGATTTCTTGTTTGGTTTAGAAAGGGAGGGGAGGGGGAAAATTATAAGTTGACAATTATGCCCTTATAATTTTATTTCAGTTTTTTCTTCATTTGTTTAACTTATTTATATTAAACTAATTATTTTTTATTCTTTAATTTCAAAAATATATTACTTCACCTAATGTTGATGAATAACTACTTTAACATGTCTTGAACAATTCAATTTATTGGTTGATGAATTTCCCCATTTACGAAAGATGAGTATGCAAGAGATCAAAACTCAAAAGTAAAAGGGATGGAAGGAAATCAAAATTTGACAAGTCCAGATCTAATACCATAAACAATTCCAGTAATATTAGGGGCCATTTTTCGCATTCATTCACTAAATTTGCATTATGAATGAAACATCACACTCTTGGCACATAAATGACAGGCTAATCAATGCATTCTACTTAAATTGATTGCAATGAACTATAAATAAACCAATCCATTTTGATCAATCAAAAAAAAAAAAACCAATCCATTGGAATTTTCTTTTGCAGGTAAGTCTACTATATTTTCTCCATAACAGAATAAATACAAGGAAAAATACAGGTATCTATACATTCTAAAAACAAAAAATACAGGGATTCCTTAAACAATTCCCTTTTACAGGTTTCACATAAACACATTCATATAGAAGATCTTTCTACAGTTACAGAGAAATTATCTCACTGGTAGATGGTTGGGTAAGTGACCCTTGGATTCTCCTTGAACAAGTTTCCAGGCTTGAAGAATTGCTAGTCACTACTTAGTCCAAAATCTTCCGGCTCCACCGTATCTGATTACAGAATTTCAAAACAATATTAATCAATGGAAGATTATAAAGGGAAAAACACATCACTGTTGAGTCTTTATGTAACAAGAAACCCACCACATCATAACTAGACATAGCTTCCACAGACTATCACTTTCAGATGAATGCATAATCAGATTTTAAGCATCACAAATCCTCTATTGCAGTTATATTGGCAGTTATATTGCAGGTACCATCAGTATGCAACATGACTTTATAGAGAAGACCAAATCTAGGGATAAGGATTATACAGCAGACGGCTGACGAACGGTGGACTGGAGCGATATGGAAGAAGCAGATAGAAGAAAAGCACAAGAAGAATAGAGGAAGCACGATGGACAGAAGGGGTTTTGATCAAGAAAGGACACAAATTTTCTCTCCCCTCCAAAAAACCCCAATTTTGGGGGGAGCAAAAGGAGAGGAAAGGGCCACAAAATGACAAAAATTCTCCTCTCCCCTCCCCTCCACTTTTCCTTACCAAACAAGGTTTTCTCCTCTTCACCCTCTCCTCCTAACACCTCCCCTCCAAAACCCCCCAACCAAACAGACTCTAAGTTGAGGGGGAAAGGGGAGTGTCTGGTTTGGCAGGGGAAAAAGAGAGGAAATGGAAATTAGGTTTTTCAATGGAAAATGACCCATTTGCCCCTTTCTCTTTATAAGAGA
This sequence comes from Mimosa bimucronata, assembly GCA_037074515.1. Classification (NCBI taxonomy): domain Eukaryota; kingdom Viridiplantae; phylum Streptophyta; class Magnoliopsida; order Fabales; family Fabaceae; genus Mimosa; species Mimosa bimucronata. The sequence goes on along the minus strand of CM073445.1, from coordinate 22,333,455 downwards.
AGATACTCTACCATTAAGGGCAAAACTGTCCTTTCATTTTTCAAAAAATTAATCTTGCTAGCAAAATAGAATTTTCTTCCACCATAATTTCCTTTAAGTCTCAAAAATACTTTCCCTAAAATTCTCAAATAAAAAATAAATGCCTAATTATTTTTCTTAATTTATTGCAAATTTAACTTTAAGGTTTTTTAATTTTCAAGCAATACCCCAAGGCTTTAAATAATTCCTTATTGCCTCTTTTGCAAACTTTTTGGTGCTCCACCAACTAATCCTTATATTTAGGATGTTACATTATCAACCCTCTCTTTTTTGTATAGTAGGAGGTGGATCAGTGCAACAAGCTAGAAAGAACCCCATCAAGCAAAGGAAAAACAAAGGACTCAGATTCAAGCAACAAAAATACCAAGGGCAATCTGGAAGCTTTAGTTTATTGTGGCCTCCGACAGCGAAGCCACGGAAAACAAGATACAAACCTTTTCTGCTAGCATGGTCGCTGTGCCTTTGCCAAAGTGAAGCCATGGCAAATGCGTGATCGATGCTCTTTGCCTTCCTTGTTTGCTGTGGGTTTGCCACACAAATCCCCTAATATGCTTCTGTTAGTTTTGATTAAATGGGCCAATTTTCAGACATATAGCCTAGGTTTTCAAGCCAAGATATTGGGGGTGGTTTTCTGAGAGTGTGTGCCATCTTGAGAGAGCTTGGGGAGTCTTGAAGATTGAAGGCTGGAAGTAGAGAAGCTTGGAGAGATTTGGGTTTCATCATTTTGGTTGTCATTCTTCCTTCTTCTCCTCATTTTCTATCATGAACTCCTTTTTAGTTGTATATTCTGTTTTAGTTTCATCTATGTGTAACTAAAACCCTTTGCTAAGGTTACTTTGAACTATTTTATGGACTGAACTATGTATTTCTCTCTTTTGATGCTATGAATGAAATTATGTGTGGATTTTCATCTTGCTCTCACTTCTACAAGTGCTTGATCACCACTTGATTTATTGAATGAAATATGGCTTGGGAAAGTGTATTTTGTTGTAGACATGAAATCATGTTAGCCTTGAAGTTTAGGGTTTAAATGGATGGTTAATGGTAACATAAAGATATAGTTACTAACATAATAATGTCGATTGGAGGTTGGTTTTGAATCATAACTTTTATTAATTGTGGCAAGAGATTGTGCAATTAATGAAAGTATAAATTTGAACTTGAATTGAGGAAGCTTTTCCAAATGACTAAGAACCCATGGACCCACAAGAAGTTTCACAATGATGCTAATAATGAAGGAATTAAAGTAGTTCATGAAGTAAAATGGGGATAAGTAGCCATAGGTTTTCATTATCTTGAACAAGTGTGTTTTCAACCATTTTCCCCTTTTATTTTCCAAGTGCAACGTAGTTTTTGGTTTTAAATTCAATTTATAAAATTTTTTCTTACTCATTTCCAATTAAGACCTCAATTAGTGCCAATTGACTTGCTTATATTATAATCCTTGCAGAACAACACTTTTAAACTATACTACATGTTGATGACCCGTATGCTTGCTGGCATGACCCAAAAATGACTGATACATCGATGATAGCCACTTTTTGTCTATCTTCATTTCAATGCTTGTATAATCTAAATTTGATTTAGACTTCATTTAATGATGTCAAGGTTGTCCTAAGAAATGGATGTGCAACAGTAGAACTGAGGATAAACCCTAAATTCTAACTTGGTTTAGACTTCATTTAATGATGTCAAGGTTGTCCTACAAAATGGATGTGGGGTAGTAGAACTGAGGAGAAGCCCTAAATTCCAACTTGGTTGCCTTTAATGAAAGGTAAATATGACGAGAGTGATACTCCTATTGTGAAGTAGTGATTTAATTGGGAAAATTCCACATTAGATGTAAAAAAAGGATTGAAAAGGAAGAGCTCAAGAAACTTAGCAAGTTGTTTACATCAGTAATGAAATCTCAGAAATTAAAGCATAGAAGACAATGCCTAAGTTACAAGAATAAATGATCAATAACTATATCAATGTATAGTTATCCAGCACGTGTCATCCACATAAAGTTGGCTATTATCAAGGTAAACCGTTTAACAAAGAATGCAATGTCTCGATGGTTACCCTCACAAGGTAAAGTGTTTACTCTCATCACTCAGTATTTGAGGGTTAATGTTTGCTCTCAATATCCAAGTTATCCAATCCCTTTACTATAAGCATGGCAATAATCTAATTTCTCCATTACAAGGACTTTTATTTAGCTGTGAAGTGGGCATAGGGTGCAGGGGAAGATGAATGATACTCAAGATGATTAAAAGCAATAAGCAAGTATACAACCCAAAAGACCTTGTTCAAAAGAAGAATTAAGGAAACCTTTCCTCATGTTTTTCTTTGTATTTGTCCATTTTTCTTTGTTTTTTCCTTCCCTTCTTTTCTTTTTTTCCCTCTAATTTTTGTCAAAGCTGCCCTTTCGAGCTTTCAACTTAGTGAGCTTCTCTTCTCTCTCTCTCTCTCTCTCTCTCTCTCTCTGTCTTGGTTTTTTGCTCTAATTTTGCCTAAGATACCCTTTCAAGTTTTTAACTAAGCGATCTTTTTTTCTTTTTTTTTTCCTTTTCATATTTTAATCAAATTTTCAAACTTCGAACAATTCATCAATGAGTAGCCTTACAACAAGACGACTTCAATAATTGTAGGAATGTACACATACTCTCATAACCAAGGAGATTAAGTGCCCTTAAGAATAATGTACCCTAAGTGAAAGGTAAGGATGTGGGATTTTCTATGGACTGATGGATAAGCAAGGAATGTCATATGGACACAAATGGATGTAAAGATAACTTTTTAGCTTTGTTTTCAAAATGAATGCCTCGATCCTCTCTATATCAAACAAATGAACCTTAAATTTTACTTCGAACAAGATATTTGCCAAGTTCTAGATTAGGGAAGGGATAAGTGACGCACACATGAAAATGGGATCATATCAATAGGCTCAAATTCTCACATGGCTTATGTAATCAATGTTACATTGTATCCAAATTAAACAAGTTACCCTTTAACTAGCCTTATCAACGTGAGATTTAATCATTTTCAAAACTATTGCATCTCTATAATATGATATCCCTTCCATGCAAGCAACCTGTGCAAAACAATTTTTGAAACACTTGGGAAATTTAATACTTCAAAAGTTTCACCACACATTTGGAAAAGGAATAGCCATTTAAGGGAGATAAGGGTTGGTTGAAGTCATTTTTAATGAAAGATAGTCTATGCAAGCATTATCAAATAAGGATGAAATTATTTTGAACTTTTCTTCTTCTGTTTTCTATTATTGTTTTCGTTTTTATTTGTTCCATCTTTTTCCCATCCCTATTATGTGTTTTCGATAACGTTATCATGAGAATGCTTTTCTTAGCTAGCTAAAATTTCCTTTAAGTTATTCATTTGCTTAATGAAAGATGAAAGACTTCATCTCCTTGAGATGTTCATTACATTATAGAGAAATAGAAGTGACATTTAAACTGCAACATATCAAATTCACTACACAGTTATTGCTAAGGGATATAGTTCCTTTAGTTAACATGTTAATTCTCATTTCAAGAGTTAATTAGAATGTTCTTATGCAATTCACTTTATTAATGAAATATGAAAGACTTCATTTCCTCTAGAAAGCCCATTGCATTATAGGGAAATAGAAACGACATTCAACCTGCAAGGAATCAAAATCAAAATCCCTACATTAATAATGCTACGGAGATATAGTTGCTTGAGATGACATGTCGATTCTCATTTCAAGAGTTATTTAGAATACCCTTTTGCAATTCACTTAACGAAATATGTAAGACTTCATCTCCTCCAAATGCCAAGTGCATTATAGGGAAATAAAAGCGACACTTAACTTGCTAGAGATTAAAATCCCTACATGATCAATGCTAAGGAGATCTACTTGCATGATATATATGACATGTTGGTTCTTATTGCAAGAGTTAGTTTGGGTTTAAGAAAAATAGAAGCAAAATTCAACCATCTTTTTCCAAACTTTTATGGCAATTAATTTTTGAAAAATATGAATCCGTACATGGCTACGAATAAATTTTACTATTTTTACTAAGTTGCTTGATGATTTCCTATATTTTTTTGGTTAAATTATGTGGAAAAAAACTATTATCCCATGTCATTAGCTTATATGTGTTATAGGCATGATAGTTTAGTTAACATTGTGCTGGCATGAGGCTCTTTTTAGCACCTGCGCCCTCTAGCCTCTTCTGAGAATACATTATTCTACAGGGAGATTTTAGAGTTGATCATTAGACAGGAAGGACCTAAAATCCTATCCTAGCCCAAGATCTCAATGTATTTTCTACAATGAAATGAATTCCAAGTGATAAGAGCCCACAATTATCCTCCAAGAATTCAATATTCCACAGGAAGATTTAGAGTTGATCATTAGATAAGAAGGACATTGAATCCTATGGTAGCCTAAGATTTTGATGTTTCCTTTTCCTATATGCAACTTCCAATGAGAACTTGACTTGAACTTGATAATTATGCCATCAAACCCTACGATAAACTTTCACAATTAAAAGATGATTCACTACCCCCTTTTGAGAAAAGGAATAGAGAAGAAGAATGTATGTTTGATTTTTATTAGCTTGCATGTGCTTTGAGTGTCAATACGACTCATGGACATTAAGTATGAGAACTTTACTTCTTCTAGGGGCTTATTACCCTATAGGGAGAATGAGGTGCCCCTTAGCCTGCAAGTGGTTCTAGTAAATACACAAAGCTAAATAATTATGGATGTTTTAATGATTCATATTTATCCTTAAAATGATTGGAATGCGCTTCAAAACGATTAGCATATATATATATCATAAGGGTCATGTGTTTTAAATTTTGAAATGGATGATGGATATTTTGAAAAATAACTTTACTTCATCCAGAGGGCCAATACCTCATATGGAGAATGAAGTGACCATTATCCTATGAATGGCCGATGCCAAAACATGACTAAGTGTTTTTGTTACAAAAATTACATCAAAAGCCCATATAAGATGAAGTTAAATGATTATGAATGTCATGATAATTCATTATGAGCCAAAAAATGGTTGGACTGTATGCACATATTTTAAGCTTTGACATGGGTGACGGTCATTAGAACTTCACTTCCTCCAGAGGCCCATTACCTCACAGGGATAATGAAGTGCCCATTAGCCTGCGAATAATCCAAGTCAATATATGGCTAAGGGTTTTATAAATAGTTATCAAGTCCATAACCCATATCAAAAGACTTTAAATGGCCATGATCATGCATTATGAGCCCAAAAAAGGGTGGATTAATTTTCTTCAAGATTTGATGTGGGTAATGATTATTAGAAATTCACTTCCTACAAAGGCCCCTTACCTCACAGGGATAATTAAGTGCTCATTAGCCTGTGAATGACCCAGGTCAATACACGACTAAGGGTTTTATAAATATTTATCAAGTTCAAGGCCCATATCAAATGAAGTTAAGTGATTATTGACGCATGAATGACAAGATAATTGGTGGTGAAAAAATATATGCCCTCAAATGTCCTATTTTAATGTTCTCCTTAGGTGTTTGGTATCTATCATAAGGAAGGTAGGTTCTAACTAAATGGGTAAGTCAATATTTTTCTCTAATATGTGCAATGGTTTTATGGTATTTCTAATTCTCACAATAATAGGTCCCCTAACTGCCCCCATAATAAAGATGAAGACCTCATTTAATAAAGTTGACCATCTCCAAAAACATAAAAGTTTCAAGGGGTCAACCTTACTAAATTGATAATAGTTAGGTGAAGCCTTCACAATAACCTCTAAGGGTTCAAAAACCCTATAGGAAAACTGCTAGAAGCTTCCAATCTCTAAGTTACACACAGACCCTGTTAAATAGTGTAAGTGTTTAGTATGTGGAGAGGGCATATCAACCTGTGGGCCTACATTCTTTTTTTGATACATGTGGAATGAAATAAACATAACAAAAAGAAACTAAATCTACTAAGTAACCCCCTTTCCACTAGCAGCATGACCGTCGGCTCTCTTGACATAATATGCAGCCCATAACCTTTATTCAAGGCTTCCTTGGCTAAATACATTAGTAGCTGCAGTATCCATCCTATTGGCATGTAGAAGGTTGGCATCCCAATCTCTGTTCAACCCGACCCACATATGCTACTATGGGTCTAGATTCTACCAAACCCAGATATGCTAAGTAGATCATAAGACACACAAAATATAGAAAGAAATAATGATGAAATGAATAAAGAATTGAATGAAACATAGTAAATAAAAAAATAAAATAAAAGGGAAAAGGGTAATTAAAATATAAGTAAGGTCATATTATTTTTAAATAATCAATTTAAATGGGCTTGACTCTCAAACTGGCCCAGCAGAGTCAACACAAAATTTTTTAAATATGATATTTTGGAAAACCTTTTTTATAAAAAAATTTAAATGGTCTTCTAAAACCAAGTAGGGTTCGGGAGTCGATTGTGCGTAATGATGGTGTTATGCACCCCACAACACCTGTTCATGGGAATAGTTGCCCTAAGTTAATTATTTGAAAATATATATGGCCATTAATTTCGTTTTAATTACCCAAGAAAAAGATAGAAAAATATTTACTTTGAAATAATTATTTATATATTTGGGCTTGACCTAGGATTTAACCCAGGGCCTACATGCCCTTTAGAGGGATCAAAGCCAATGTAGTTCGGGGTAGAAATGCGTGTCACTAAGTTTATATTCTTTAGGAAATTTTTTTATTTATTTTTTAAAGAAAAACTCTTTTTTTATTTTGTGTAATGAGTTAACCTTTACATAAAAAAAGATTCTTGAAGAAAAATATTGTTGATTAACTTTCCTGTGGAGATTCCCATAATCTCACATAGAAAGTTAATCAATTTTGCCTGTCGAGTTTCTCAAAATCTCATATGACAACAAAAATTGATTGAACTTTTTTTAGCGAAAGAAATTTTATATTTTATTCTAATCTGTGTAAGAAAATATGGGTTCACAGTCATTAATTAACTTCAATAACAACTATGCCAACAATAGCTTTCAATAGTAAGAGAGTTTATACCTACTAGGCTTTGGACTTTGATGGAAAATAATGAAGTGAAAACGGCATATATAGGAAAATCAAAACTTTTATTAAGTTTCCAAGAGAAAAAATTCAGTAGCATGAAAGAGGGATAAAAATAAAGAAGAAGAAAAAAAGAAGAGAAACAAGATATATATATATATATATCAATCCAATTGTATTATATTCTAACCCTCAAGCCATTGATGTCGAAGCTTACATGTGTAGCAACAACCATGAAAAACTGGCTTTCCTTGGATAATAGTTGGAAAAATAATTATTGGATCAAAAGAGTACAAGAAATAAGAGAAGCTAGACAAAGATGATGAAGTAATCGATTTCTCTCAATTTCTCACTTGCTGCCACTTCTGCAAATAACTTCTGCCTCTCCAAAATTCTTGTCTATTTTCCTCTCCGAAGTTTTGTCTACCTCCCAAAAATTCTTGTCCCCATACTCCTCCACAATTGTTCTCTTACTCTCCTTTATTTAGATAATGCCTAGGGTTTTCCTCATTAATGCTCTTATTTTTTATTTTTTTATTTTTAGTTTACAAAACATTTTCTATTCTAAGACCTTATCAACATAAATGAATAAATATTTTTTTAATAATTTTTATTTTTATTTTATATTTAATTTTTTATTCAATCACCCACCAATCACCATTAATGACCCATAATCACCATCAATTTTATTTTTCAAAATTTTCTTTTGTAATGATGACCCACCAATCAATACTAATGATACATAATCAATTATCTTTGAATTTTTCCTATAATAATGATCAAAATGTCATTTTTTAATTTGGCATCAATCATAATCAATGGAGATTCCACAAGGATGAGTTTTCTTATTTTTATTTTATCACATTTTATTCTTTTGTGGGGCCTAGACAATATAGGGTGTTTACATTTATTATAACTACAAATATTTTTGTCCTCAAAATTTTCAATCCCTGAATTGAAAAGGCATTATTAAACGAGAAGGTGGGTTTGTCCGATTCCACATATGTGGTAATGTCTAATACTAGGCTTCCTCAATAAGGCTATTCAAAGTGTCCCTATCCCAAACTTGTTAGTATCAGAATTTCCTAGGACCAACAGGAGTTGGTATCGGGATCAACGGGATTAGGGATGGATTGAAATCAAACGATCTTGGCGTACAGTAACGTCTCCAGGATTTACGGTCCCGGGACACAATTGTAATTACTTTGTTAATTTTTTTACAACATAACTATTTACTTATCTTATTAACTTTTTAATTGATTTTCCCACAATCTAAATATTCATTTCTTCCTTTACCTTATATAATTAATTTTTATTGTGGTTGTTAACTTGTTATTTAGTAATATTTTGAGGACTTTGGTAGTAGTTAAGAATGATTTGTAGGACCAAATTGTTGTTGAATGATTAATATTTTATTTACACATAAGAATATATGTGATATTAGAAAAAATAATTATTATTAGTAACCAAGGCAAAATATACACATGTACTTCACTTTTATTGTTTCTTGACCAGTGAGTTGTATTTAAAAAAAATTGAGACTTCTTGGTCTTGATCCTGATCCCATCTAGACGCAAATGGTGTCCCGGCCTTCTTCCTGCAACATTTTGATTTATTCACTCAATAATGCGTACCAAACATGACCTAAGAGTATGTTTTTCAAACGGCACAAACAAATTGAGGAATTGATAGTTCTGTTATAAATAATATGGAATATGGATGTTCATATGCTCTCTTAGGATTCCATCTCCTAGTTAATTACATTATATCATATAACTCCCAAATTGAAGAGCCTTAAGTACATATTTTCTATAACCTCCAATGTACCATTATATTGCTTAATTCTCTTCTTTATGTACTTGTAACTATTTAGGTTAGTCTTTATGTCTTGGAGGCCTATAAATAGAGGCTATGTACAAAGCATTGGGATAACCAATAATGAATTAGAGCTTCTCCCTCTTTCTCTCCAATTTTCTCTCTTGTCATTCTTCATCTTTCTCCTCTCAATGTCTTATATTTTTCTTATTTTCATAACAAGTTCATCTTTCTCAGACGGCACAATCAAATTATCACGTCACTGACTCTCAATCATCTTCTCCACTAAGTCTCGCCCAAAGCTTTATGGACTTGACCAGCTTTAGAACCTTATCGATATCACTAAGAGTATGTTTCTCAGACGGCACAAACAAATTGAGGAGTTGATAGATCATCTTTTTTTATTGTGATAAACAGCTGCTCAAGTGGTTCTATTAAAAGGAAGGATAGGATTTTTGTTGTTCTAAATATTAGAGATTTATAGCTAATTAACATATATTATAAATATTAATTCAGTTTGATATTCATAAAAAAATATATGTTGGTTTTTTATTTGTTTTTTAATTAGTTATTGAAAAATACTCCAATAGATAGAAACTCTCTCTACATGTGTGATAAATAAAGATGATCTGAAAAAAATGTTAAAGACAAAAAGAATTGAGGTCTTATATTAAAACTAAAGCAAATCCCTCATTTAATATATTCGTACAGACCGGAGGAAATATAAGAATAGCAAACACTAGTAAAGTATTCTTACTGGTGAAATAAATAAAGAAAAAAAAAACTTGTTTATCCCAAACGCCATAGGAAAATTATTGGTAGCATACCATTAAATGATGCCCACCACATAATTTTTATTTTCATTTTCTGGGTGTAACTTGTTTCAAACATGTTTAAGTTGATGGCAAATAGTGTTTGCATTGCCAAAAAAAAAAAAAAAAAGAGATGTTTTCGTCTTGCTCAGTCAAAAGAATCTATGCTCATAAAGCGAGTTGGAGGATGTTAACATTATGGTCTTTCATCTTTTGGAAAATGGACCATCAGTAGTTAGGCCATCCATGAATTTGTTTGTTTACATTTTATAAGTTTCTTTTTTAAAAAACAGTATGGCTTTTTCCATTACTTCTTTTTACGAGCTTCTTTTAATTACAAGCCATCATATTTTGAAATTTCTTGTTTTTTTTTGCTAGAAATATAATATTCATTAAACATCATAAAAAACTTACAACACAATTATTCAAAAACAAAACAAACATGAAAAACATAGCCCAAACACAACAACCCAACAGGCAATAAAACACAACCACCCAGCCCAAAAAACACCACAATCCAAACACTAACTATAATAGAGCTAGTAATTCGGACCGGCCCTTCATAGGTTTGAGCCTAAAAGGATTGGCTCTTTTAGGCCTGAGTTCAAAAAGTGATCATTTTCCAAAATCCGACCCTTGAGAGCTCACGCACAGGCTTTAAAGGGCCGTCCCTTTTAATGAAAAATTAATTTCTCTTATTTTCTTATAAAAAAACCAAATAATATTGGCATTATAAGGCAATTTTAAATAAAAAATAAAATATTAAAAATAAAAGGGCCTAACCGGGATAACCCTCTGCCCTGCAATGCAGGCCTTTTTAGGCCCGCTTCCAATTTTAAGGCTAAAACTTAAAGCATGGCCCTAGCATTTTTGGGCCTAAACAAGCTGACCCGACATGCTCGGCCTCATTTTGTGCTCTAAACCATAAAGCAAAGAAAGAGATTCACAATCCTACTGCCATTACATCACTACTGGAGAATACAAAGAACTACCGGAGTCGATGTTGGAGACAAGGGATGGGAATTTAAAGAACCACCCAAAATGTCCCATCCCTTTTAACTTACTATCTGCTTATAAAATAACAGATACCTAATTTCCACATAACCATGTGGAGAGAAGCAGCAACAACAACATCATCAACATATTAGGCCCAGAATGATAGGCCAACACCAACCGCACCATCCGATCACCAATCACCATATTTGTGAAGACTAACAAGAAAACACACCTATCCAAACCATCGGAGAATAGGAGCCAAGAAACCATACCAGATTGGCAACGAAATGCCGTAATTTTAGTGTTGACATTGTTGCTGTTGTGAATTGCTCTTTCTTGGTTTTGTTCGGGAAAGGAATAAGGCAAACAAAAGTTCCACATAACCTTCAAAGTCTTGTCCTCCATTCTGTCGTCTTCCTCTTATCAACAAATCTGACCTCTCTTCCTATTTCTCGCATTCCATAGATTTTGTAGCCATTAATAACCTCAACGAAATAAAAGACCTAAGCCCCCAATAGGAACACCCACTAATTGGACAATCTCCCCTCCAAGCTTCGCCATTGAAGGAGTTGTCGGAGCCCAAACCACAAAATTTGAAAACCCTCACAAGAGAGAAGCACCTCCATGAGAGAGAGAGAGCCTCATATTTTGAGATTTCTTACCTGATGTTTTTGGGTAGTTGTTGCCAATCCACAGACTAGTTATTTTAGTTCATCTACTAGTATGTAGCATGAAGATGCTTAATTGCATATTAACTTGCAAGGTTTTGTTTACCTGTGATTTGTGTTGCAAACATTATATAAATTATTTGTAATTAAAGATGGATTATGTTACAACTGACATTTTTAAATCTCACCCCCTCTTGTTTCATCCATTTACATTTAAGAACAAAGAAGTGGTATAGCTGGAGAAGGCATAAGGTAGAGAGCATAGCTGTGATGCTTTTGTTTAGTTTGTTTATATATATAGTCATCTGTAGATTATTTTGAGGGTATATGTTTATAAATTTACATCCTTATGTTTTTAATTTGTGCAAGTTTTAGTTACTTGCCCTTATTTGGATACACTATTAATTGCCCATTTGTATGAATATATGTACATGTATACCTCAAAAATGAGGCGAGGCTAGTTATTACATGTGAGGGTTATCAGTTGAGACAACCAAAGTATTTGGATTTAAAGTTATATATAGATTGATTTAACTGTTGTTCTTAGTTTCCTTAGGGGGTTAAATGCAAAATTATTTTTAAACCAACAATTTTGTATGGTAGCACAACACTGGGTCATCTCACAAGAAATCTAATGGTATCTCTAAGTAACAAAATGCAATAGGAAATAATAAATCCGGGTTTTTGTTGATAAGATAGTTTTGGTTTTTTTCATAGAGTAAATGTAAATGACTTGTTTTTGGATTTTTGGGTATAAAAGGAAATGAGTGATGAAATGCAATGATATGGATGCTCTCTTGGTTAGAACATTAGTTACAAACTTATGTTCACACATTGGGGGGTTAGATGAATAATGTAACACCTAACTTTATATAACTATTCTATAGCATTTTAATTAATTTATAACCACTTTTTCAAATATCATAAGTCCAAAAATACGAATAACTTAAAACTTTTTCAGCCACTTTCTTTCTTTCTAAATGGGCTTTTATGATAAATTGGTATAATTTAAAACTTTATATACAATCAAGTGGTTTAAAAACAATTAAAATAACTCAAATCTTTTATCGTACCTAACCCTATTGATAGAGCTTAGGGAATGAGAACCCCTTTATACCTTCTTTTCTATTGCTTAGATACATATATCTTTCTATTGTTTCAACAACCAAAATATTGAGGTCATCCTAGCCGATAACCCCTTTACCTGTATAGGTTATTGTTCTGCTTCTCACTGATATACATGTATACATATACATACAAGTCTATATAAACTCATTGCTTGTTTTACCTATATGTATATACCTATACATATATAACATTATCTCGTATCCAGGTAACACTAACAGAATATTTATTTACAGTGGTTCATCACATCGCAAGCATACCCGCTCTCTAAAAAATTACTACCTTATTTCCTCAATCTCACCTTCTTCCAGCACCTCTGTAAAACAATAGTTCAAATGTAGTTTATTTCATATTTAATCGTGCATAATATATCATAAACCTGAACATTAATGATAACATTTATCCTTACAACTGTATATCATAGAACTCTACCCACCATTATTAACAATATGTTCGTTAAATAGTGGGGGCACCTCTACTTGCACGATTTCTGGTTATAAAAATTAGGTTATAACTAAATAGATCTGTGGCAAATCGGTAGCTCGTCACCTAAACCCTGGAGTACTCCCATCATAAATAAAGCTCATAATTAGAACTCATTAATAGAACTCTAAGGATTTAAAACTTACCATATATGTTACAGATATTATGACATTTATTCATGTAATAGTACTCTTTATAAAATTTCTTATAAAATAAATTTTTACCTGTACTCCAACCTTAAACCTGAGCTGGCTCTTTTCCTTTCTGACGCCTTATGGAGCCTATATCACTATCTTTGATAGAATAATAAATTTTTATGATAACTAAACATAACTTAGGCGTAAAGAAAGGTTGGACATAGATCAGGAATAACTTTGAAACAATCTGATAGAAAATGTTAAGTATTGCCCAATCGATCAGGATCAGATTATTAATTAAGAAACTAAGGCATTGATTGATCAGGAATAGATCAAAGACAGATCAGAGTTAGATTAGAAGTTTGAATCATAGGCGCCCAATTGATCAGACACCCCTGTGATCGATCAGAGAAGTAAAAGTAAACTAAGTAATCTCAGCGTGATCGATTGGAGGAATTAGAATAACTCAGTGTGATCGAACTATTGCATTTGATCGATCACGCCTCCCCTGTGATCGATCAGAAAGACTAAAGTATAATTCAAGCCTAATCCAAGCCTAATCGATCAGAGAAGGTTAATCGATCAGAGAGTAGTGAGTAATCGATCAGAAAATACTTGTAATCTGAATATAATCTAAGTGTGATCGATTATATAAGCCTAATCGATCAGGGACCCCTTTGATCAATCAGGCAAGGTATTTTCTAATGTCATATTCAAGTGATGCAGGTCGTGATTGATGTATGATCGATCAGAGACCAATGATCGATGTGGTGATAGGATTTAATTCAAACTGAATTGTTAGCCTATTTTAAGCTTTCAACTACAAAAAGTGTTCAGTCCTATTTTGGAAAGTTATCGTTAGACACACAAATATGCCATTAGAGCCGTTTGACACAACAACTACTTCCTCTAATTTATGAAGAGAGAAGAAGAGAAGCAAAACAAGTAGTGAGGAGTTAATACTATACACAGAACACAATCATAACACTCCATCAGATTAATCATCTCTCACTAGGATCAAGGAACGGATATAATTTCACAATGGGCAATTGATTATTGTATTGAATACTCTTGTTAGTTATACTTACTGCATTCAATACTCACAAACTCTTAGAGAGATCATTCATTGATTTTTGTACTTCAGTGTGTATCACAATCTATTCATAGAGTAAACAAGTTTTCTGTAATCTCATTTCAAGTGAGGATTATTTTTAAGATAGTGGGATCTTAAGAGTAAGGTATAATCTTACAAGTTGTAAGGGGGAGTGATCAGTGTGAGAGAGTTCTTACTGTGTGATCACTTGTAAAGGCATTCAAGAGCCTGGTTGAATCTTGAACTATTAGTGGAACCCAACTGGAAGTTGGAGAACTGGACGTAGGCCAAGATTTTGGGCTGAACCAGTATAAATCTTGAATCTTACAGTTTAAAATTTTTAGTAGCACAATTCACCCCTCCTCTTGTGCATTCCTGCCTTACATTTGGTATCAGAGCCTAGTCTTCTCAGAATAGTTGATCCAACGATCAAGAGAAGCAAAGATCATCATGGCAGGATATTACAACATTCTCCCAGAAGGAAGTTCAATCAATAGATCTCCAAGTTTCAATGGAGAACATTACACCTTCTGGAAGATGAAAATGGGGACATTTATCAAGGCAAATGGGTACATGCTCTGGAAAATTATAGAAGAAGGAGATATTATGCCAATGAAGACAGAATATGGAATCCAAGTTCTTAAGCTTCCTACTGAATTCGCTAGTGACGACGAGGACAACACAGAGCTGAACAACAAATCAATTCTTGTCATTCAAAGTGCCCTAAGCCAGAAAGAGTACTTCAGAGTGTGTCACCTTGAGACTACTAAAGAAATGTGGAAAGCTCTGGAAGTGGCTCATGAAGGAACTTCAGGAATTAAAACAAGAAGAGCTGAGCAGCTTACCTCAGAGTTTCATCTCTTCAAGATGGAAGAAGGAGAACTTATTAGAGAGTTGGAAATCATATTCACTCATATGATAAACAACCTCACTACTGCTCTTGGTAAGAGGATCTCAGAAGCTGAACAAGTATCCAAGATATTGAAGATCCTCACACCAGAATGGAAAATGAAGGCCACTGCAATACAGGAAATGAGAGGAGAATCTATGAGTTCAATCACATCCTTATTTGGAAGTTTAGCTGAATATGAGTCTACTATCAAGACTCAAAGAGAGCTCTATGGAGACAAGAAGAAAAAGAATCTGGCCCCATCAGCTTCTGTAAAGGATGAGGAAGACGAAGAAGAATTGGATGATGATGAGATGGCCTTTATGGTCAGAAAATTCAAAAAATTCTTCAAGAATGGAAGAAGATTCCAAAAAGGTGGCTCCAGCAACACTAGATGGGACTCCCAGAAAAATACTCCTGTGTGCTATGAATGCAAAAAGCCTGGACACTTCAAATCAGAATGTCCAAGCCTTCAGAGATTTAAAGAAAAGGAGAAAAAGAAGAAGAAGTTTTAGAGCAAAAAGAAAGCCTATGTCTCTTCTATATGGGGAGATAGCTCGGATGAGGAGGCTAGTGATGCTGAGGAAACGACCAATCTCTGCTTTGTAGCCCAAGAGGAATCTGACAATGAGGTATATCACTCTGAACCTTCTTTCCATGAACTTCAAGATGCATATAATGAATTACAAATAAAGTTTGTGAAACTTGCAAAAGAAGTAGGTGTGTTGAGAAAGAAAAACAAAGAATTAGAAAAGAAAGCTGAGGAATCTCCTCAGGAGGTTGAAAAAGATGAATGCAAAAACTTTGAAATTCTTTTGAAAGAAAAAGAAAAGATTTCTGATGTTTTGAAAAAGTTCACAAAAAGCACTGAAGTACTAGACATTATGCTAATGAGTCAAAGAGCTTTTAGAGATAAGACTGGCTTAGGATATGATTCAACACACAAGTCCATGAAAGAAAAAAGGACAGTAGCTAAAGAAAAACCCTACTTAAAATTTTTCAGAAAGGCCTCAAACTATTCATCACCATTCAGTTTCTGTAATTTTTGTAACAGTAAAGGACACACTTAGTCTACATGTTATCCTAAGAAACATGGTGTGTCTGAATTATATAAGTGGGTTCCTAAAGGGACTCAACAACCTAAAGTCCATCTGGACAAAAGGTATCAAACTAATCCTAAAGGACCTAAGAAAGTTTGGGTACCTAAATCTGTGTAGTTTGTGCAGGTCTGTCTCAAAGCATCCAACAACAACAAGTGGTACATAGATAGTGGATGCTCAAGACACATGACTGGAGATAAGGAGAAGTTTGATAATCTTATTATGAAGAATGGAGCCAAAGTCAGTTTTGGTGGAAACCATTCTGGAAGAATAGCTGGTGTAGGAGAAATTGGAACAGTCAAAGACATCTATCTAGTTGATGGGCTATGCCACAATCTCCTAAGTATCAGTCAAAGTGCTGACAGAGGTAACTGGGTAATATTTGATTCAAATGAATGCCTCATAGTATATAAGAAAGAGCTAGATATAAACAAATCAATCCTTAAGTGTCGGCAGAAAGCTAACAAATATGGAAACTTATATACAGTTGATCTAAACCGACAATTCTTTGAGAAATGCCTTATAAGTAATTCTGATAAGTGTTGGCTGTGGCATAGAAGGTTAGCTCATGTGAATATGAATCAATTAGATAAGCTAGTAAAAAAAGATCTTGTTATAGGCATACCTAACATAAAAGTGAAAACTGATTTATTGTGTGAAGCATGTCAAAAGGGGAAACAAACCAAGTCCTCTTTCAAACCAAAGAAGGAAGTCTCCACTACTAGACCACTGGAACTGATTCATATGGATTTAGTTGGTCCTGCAGGAGTGAAGAGTCTAGGAGGAAGTCTATACACTCTTGTGATAGTGGATGACTATTTAAGGTTTACCTGGACTATATTTCTTTCTTCCAAACATGATACTTTTGATCAAGGTAGTAAAAAACGGACCGGACCGGCCGGTCTAACCAGGAACCGGCCTGTCATCCGGTCTGGTCCAGCCTTAAAGCCGGGGGAGCGATTGACCCGGGGAGAGGCCGGGTCAACTCGCTCCACCCGTCCAAACCCGGCTGACTCGGCCGAGTTAATTTTTTCAGAAATTTCTGTCCCAAAATGACGCCGTTTTGGGACAATATTAAAAAAAAATTCATATCAAAATTCAAAATGAAACATTCAGAATTCAGAAATCACTCCCTTCATCCTTCACCCACTTCGCGCAGACAGAACCCCCCCGGGCCGCCGCGCAGAAACCTTAAGCTCGCCCTTCTTCCTCCCTTCCGGCGTGCAATCTCCGACGGTGGACGGCGATATCCGGCGACAAACGGCCGAGACGAGCGCCGAGCTTCGTGTTCAGGTAAATAGCTTCGTGTTCCAGTCACCTTCATTTCTTGATCAAGCTCTATGGCTGTTAATCTCTATAGCCTGTTCTAATTATACTTGCATTATTGTATTTTCTTGTTTGTCCTGACACTCAGTGAAAAGATTTTCGAGTGGTTGAGTGCTCAATTGAATTTCTTTGTGATATTACCATATGCAGTTACGAATTGCTAATCTAGTATCACATCTATGACAAAATCAATGACCAAGGGCTTTGTTCTTGGATTTTCTTTTCGAGTGTTATTTGTGAAAGACTTTAGCCCTGTTCTCTGCTCTTATTTGGAGAAATTGTTTACCTGATGTGAAGTTATTCCCTTGTGTTATTTGTGTTTATATTGCTTAATTGTTTACCTGATGAAGTTATTCCCTTTGACTCTTATTTTCTATCAGTTACAGTTTCGTTGTTTCTGCCGCATACATGTAGTAGAAATAGTAATTATGCAATGTATACATGTTGTTCCCTTTGGCTCTGATTGTGAAATAGCAATAAGATCTGATTTAGCTCTGACTTGGATGAAATGTATACTTGATGTGAAGTTGTTGACTATGATAGATTGATTGTGAGATTTGGCTCATAAATGTTGGTTTTGTCTGTGAAAAAAAAACTGTCTGTGGAAATTTTTCATCTTAATTGGTTTAACTTTGAGGATGATTGATGGCCTTTGTTCCTTGTAATTCTTATTGTTATGTTTTATGAAATTGATTAATTGAATTTTAGTGGTTTGAAAGTTGTTTAGAAACATCAATGGATATTGGAAGTTCAGGAAATGAAAGTGCCACTCCTAATATTAGTGTTGAAGCTCCCACATCCAATTCGGATGCAAACACTAGTTCTAATCCCTCATGGGCACATGTTACCTACAAGAAGGAGGGGACACAAAATGTTTATATGTGCCTTTTTTGTACAAATGTCTACAAAGGAGGTGGGATAAATAGGATGAAGCAACATCTTGCTGGAGTCGTTGGTAACATTGCTTCTTGTAAGAAGGTTCCTCATGACATTCGTCATAGAATGTTAGTGTCTCTGAAAGAAGGTTCAAAGAAAGTTTCTATGGAAGACATAGGAGAGGAGGAAGTTGGACAAGCTAATGCTGATTCTCAAGTTTCTGTGTCTAGTGCCAAGAAAAGGAAATATGGTACTATAGATAATTATATTGCTCTAGGACAACTCCTGGTTCCCAACCAAGCCTTAAAAGTGTATTAGCATCTAAAGAAGCACAACACAAAGTGAGGATGATGGGAGCTGAATGGGCTATTGTCAATTGTATTCCATTTAATGCATTTGGCTGCCCTTTATTTCAAAAATATGTGGATGGAATATCCTCTATTGGGCCTGGGTGTAAAGCCCCTACTCCGCATGATTTGAAAACCAATTTGTTGCAAGATTGGAAAAAGGAATGCGAATTGCTTGTTAATGATCATCGAGCTAAATGGAAAGTTAATGGTTGTACACTCATGGCTGATGGATGGACTGATGTCAGACAGCGAACTTTGGTAAACTTCTTAGTGTACTCTACGCATGGTCTTGTGTTTGTTAAGTTTGTCGATGCATCAGATTTAGTCAAAGATGCCAAAAATTTGTTTAGCTTGTTTTGTGAAGTCATTGAGTGGATTGGTCCTGAAAATATTGTTCATGTGGTGACTGATAATGCTGCTAACTATGTAGCTTGCGGAAGGTTGATAAGGGAGAAGTACAAAAGTTTTTATTGGTCACCTTGTGCTGCTCATTGTCTAAATCTTGTTTTAAAAGACATTTCAAACTTGTCTCATGTGTCTGAACTTGCAAAAAGGGCATCAAAGATAACAGTATTTGTATACAATCACATTGTATTCTTGTCATGGCTAAGGAAAAGGCCAGGTTGGGTCGAAATTGTGCGTCCTGGTGCAACAAGGTTCGCAACTACTTTCATAACATTGCATAGTATATACAAGCACAAGCATGACTTGCAAGCCCTTGTGGTTGATAAGCATTTTGTGGATCATAGATTATCAAAGACAGATGCAGGAAAAATGTTTAGTCTAATCATATTAGACAACTGCTTTTGGAACGAGTGCTACAAAATTGTGAAGATTGCCACTCCTCTTGTGAAATTGTTGAGAATTGTTGACTCAGATGAAAAGCCTTCGTTGCCATATGTTTATGAAGGCATGCATGGGGCAAAACAAGTAGTTAAGGAGATGTTCAAGAGGAATAAAGAGCAATACAAGTGTTACACAAAGATCATTCAAGACCAGTGGGATAGGCATTTGAAAACCGATCTTCATGCAGCTGCTTGTTTATTGAACCCTGCATATATGTATGATCCAAACTCTTTTGTCAAGGGAAAGCTAACTGATGCTTTGGTTGATGTGATGGAGTCAATTTGTGAATCAAGATCCCAATTCTTCACGATAGTTGACCAGTTGAGTGCATATCATGAAGGAAAAGATTCTTTCAGTAAAGCCACATGTAAAGAAGCTTCTAAAAAACTAGACCCTTGTAAGTATTCAAATTTTATTAGCATATTTATTATCAATTTATCATTCCGTTTAATATTTAATAATTAATATATTCTAATTTTGTAGATCGATGGTGGGCTTACTATGGCAATTCAGTTCCACAATTGCAACGTATTGCAACACGTATTCTCAGTCAAACTTCTTCTTCTGGTTGTGAGAGAAATTAGAGCTTATTTGAGCGTATCCATTCAAAAAGAAGAAATAGATGAAAGCATGACAAGTTGAATGATTTGGTTTACACAAACTATAACTTGTGGCTAAAGAATAGGTATCCTTATAAAATATGATTGCTTCTTTACTTCTATTTTGTATGGATTTCATTTAAATGAAGTTTTACTTGTCATATAGGGTTGTATTGAAGAAGGTGAACATGAATCCTGATCCTGTTGACTTTGAGAGCATTGATGATTTGAACTTTTGGATAGATGAAGAAGATCCTGTTCCGGAGTTTAATGATGAAGATATCACAAATCTTGAAGCTGCCGTGAGTGATTCCAATGTAAATTTGACAAGTCATGGTATGGATAATAAAAGTTTTAGTTTTAGTTTTATATAGTCTTGTTAATTGATTATACAAAAATATGATTTTCTTTGCATATTGTTATATATATAGGTGATGAAGATTTGGATATTGTTGAACCACCTCTTTTGGATGATGCTCCTAATGCTGATGCTTTTATCAGTCAAGATTCTAATGCTAGTGCTGATGAAGATATCAATATAAATGATGATGTTGATGAAATATAAATGAGTATTATTGGTATTGATTGAAGTATTGTAATGAGCTAAGGACTAATATGGACTCTTGATGCAGTATTTTTATATTTTGGAAGTATTGTAAGGAGCTAAGGACTAATATTGACTCTTGATGTATTTTTGGATTTTGACAATTTTCACTACTTAGTATTTATCTTGGTATATTTTCATTATTTTGTTGGTTACATTTATATATTTTCTTATATTTTAATATTAGTGGTAATTAAATATTATTATTTTATTAAGTCCGGGTTAACCCGAGTTAACCCGTGGTTGGACCAGTGACCCTTGAACCAGTAGGTCGGCCGGTTCAGTGCCCGGGTTCGGTTTTTGAACCTTGCTTTTGATACCTTTTACCTGTTTGCCAAGAAAGTGCAGAATGAAAAAGGTTAGAAGATCAGTTCAATTAGGATAGATCATGGAGGAGAATTTGAAAATCAAAACTTCCTGGACCTGTGTGAAGAAAATGGGATAAACCACAACTTCTCAACTCCCAGAACACATAAACAAGATGGAGTGGTTGAAAGGAAGAATAGAGTATTCACTGAAATGGCCAGAACAATGCCCAATAAAAGAGAATTATTTCAAGTGTTTTGGGCAGATGCAATGAGTATAGCCTGCTACATATCCAACAGTGATTACATATGAAAAGGAATGAAGAAAACTCCATATGAGCTCTACAAAGGAAGAAAGCCAAATGTAAGCCATCTCAAGGTCTTTGGTTCCAAATGCTTCATTCACAACAATGGAAAGGTAAACATAGGTAAATTCAACCCTAAATCTGATCTTGGAAGTTTTATTGGTTATTCTAACAGAAGCAAAGCCTATAAAGTGTTCAACATAAGAACCTCTACTGTTGAAGAGTCAGTCCATGTAGTATTTGATGAAACTGACTCTAAACTGAAGCTTTTGGCACAGGAAGAAATTGCTTTTTCAAATAAAGCTAAGTCCTCAACACAACCAATATCATCACCAGATGAAGAAGGCCAAAATGATGATTCTCATGATGAACCATCTGGGCCCTCAGCTTGGAGACATCACAAGGATCATCCACTTGAGCAAATCATTGTGATATTAATGGAGGTGTTAAGACCAGAAGCCATATTCAAAATGAAATGCATTTCTCTGCCTTCATTTCTGAAATTGAACCCTCTTGCATTAAGAAGCACTAACAGACTGTGATTGGATAGTTACTATGCAAGAAGAGCTCAATCAATTTGAAAGAAATTAAGTTTGGCATTTGGTTCCTAGACCTTCAAACTATCCTATTACTGGAATTAAATGGGTTTTCAAAAACAAACTTGATGAATCTGGAACGGTGGTTAGAAACAAGGCAAGGCTTGTGGCTAAAGGATATAACCAAGAAGAAGGCATATATTATGAAGAGACTTTTGCCCCAGTTGCAAGACTGGAAGCAATAAGACTCCTCTTAGCCTTTGCATCCCTCAAAAACTTTAAACTTTATCAAATGGATGTGAAGAGTGCCTTTCTTAATGGATATATTATGGAAGAAGTATATGTTGAATAAGCTTCCGGTTTTGAAGATTCTTCCAAACTTGATCATGTTTTCAAACTTAAAAAGGCTTTATATGGACTTAAACAAGCACCAAGAGCTTGGTATGAAAGACTTAGAAATTTTCTGTTGGAAAAAGGCATTACTAGAGGAAAAGTGGATACCACACTATTTATTCTGCATAAAAAGAAAAGCATGCTTATAGTACAGATTTATGTTGATGATATCATTTTTGGTGCTAATGATGAATCTCTCTGTGAGGAATTTTCAAAGATTATTCAAGGAGAATTTGATATGTCTATGATGGGAGAACTAAACTTCTTCCTAGGTATTCAAATCAAACAAATGAGAGATGGAATATTTATCTCTGACTAAGTATGTAAAAGAGATCTTGAAGAAGTTTGGAATGGACCTATCCAAAGAAGAAGACACACCCATGAGTTTTACAGCATTACTGGATGCTGATGTAGATGGGAAGGAATTCAATCAATCCACATACAGAGGTTTGATTAGATCTCTCCTGCATTTAACTACTAGCAGACCAGATATCTAATTCAGTGTAGGAATGTGTGTCAGAGATCAAGCCAAACCAAAGAAATCTCACCACAAATGTGTCAAAAGAATACTAAGATATCTGGTTGGAATTCAGGAGCTGGGATTATGGTATCCAAAGGAAACTCAAGAGTATCTCATGGCCTACTCAGATTCAGACCATGTTGGGTACAAGACTGATAGGAAGAGTACCAGTGGTCAGTGTGAGTTTCTTGGAGGATCCTTAGTTACATGGGCCAGCAAGAAGCAGAACTGTGTCTCCCTATCATCAATAGAAGCTGAATATATTACTGCTGCAAGCTATTGTGCTCAAGGTCTATGGCTCAAGCATCAATTGAAAGATTTGGGAACGGAATTTCTAGAAGTCCCAATTCTCTATGACAACACAAGCACAATCAGCTTGGCCAAGAATCTAGTCAACACTCAAGAACAAAGCACATTGATGTCAGAAATCACTTCATTAGAGATCATGTGCAAAAGAAGGATGTCAAGGTGGAATTTATTCCCACTCACTTGCAGTTAGCAGTTATATTTACTAAACCTCTGGCAGCTGAACAATTTATGTTCATTAGAAGAGAATTGGGAATGGTAAATCCCAATGAGTTGTAAAATTGTATCAATCCCTTGACTCTACTAGATTTATTTAAATTATGTTATGCTTTGATAATAAGATACTAACTTAGGCATCGAAGTGCCAAATTAACATTTTGCAGGTTCTGTGTTCAAAGTAAAGTTTGCATTGTCCAATCGATCAGAGAACTCTGATCGATCACAGAACATGTTCTGTGATCGATTAGACATCGATCAGAAGAGAATCAAAGGAGATACCCAATCGATTAGGGAAAGGAGGCAATCGATCAGAGTTACCTGATCAATCATAAGGAAGGGGTAATCGATCAGGCAGCGATTACTCAGTGTGGAGCCAATCAATCACAACAATCCCTAATCGATTAGACGCATTCAATTGATCAGATACCAGACTCTCTGATCAATCACAGGGCACACATGATCGATCAGGCGCTAACGGTAACTTTTACAACGGGCATTTTCTCTGACAGTTGCATAGCTTTTCACTCTTACTCTCTCATATATATTTGACCCATGTAACTGTTGCATCATTTCACATTCACTTGCATTCATTCTCAATCATTTCCCTCCTTCTCTTTCAAACCCTAATGGACTGAACCATCACCTCCCTTCATTAAACCTCTCCAAACCAGTCGTAACTAAAGCCATCCATCATTCGAACCATCATCAGGTGTAACCTCTCTCCGTTTTGAATCTATGAGTCTCATCCCTTAGCTCTTTATATAAACCTTCCAATGGCACCCAAAATGATTATACCCAGAAATTACAGAGCCCCAGTCATTGAAGATACTGTTCCTCTCCCTCCAGGTGACCCTGCTCTTAGATATAGACAACCCTCTCAACCCTCAACCTCTCAAACCTTATCAACAATGGCCAAGACTTGAGCCCATGCCTCTCAGTTCAAAAGCAAAAGTTCTATAACTGTGAGGGTTAGAGAACTGACCTTTAGAGACATAGAAGTCCCAGTGGATCCTGCTTATGCCCAGGGTCCCATTGAAGAACCATCAGAAGATATTGCTAAAAGAATTATTCATAAAAGGTGTGGCTATGTGGACATTGACTACTTGTAGAAAAAAGGCTACCCTGTGACTGAGTGGTTGGAGCCATACAAAAAGTGGATAAGGCTTAAGAATCTCTATAATAAGAAGGTGGTCAAAGCCTTCTATTCCAGCATGAAGATCTCTGTCACTGAAATTAGAGGAAAGCCTACAAGGATGAGAGTGTCCTCCTAAGTCAGAGGAAAGAAATTCTCCTTTGATTGGAAGGATCTGAACCAGTGGCTTGGCATGGATAAGCCAGAATTGGAAGCATACAACATTTGGCAACAAAAGTAGAAATATTTAGAGATTGATGTTATGAAGGCTTATAATCCAGATAGCATAGTAGAAGGAACCCTTAAACCTATTCAGATGCCACCAATCAATAGAGTAATTCACTATGCCTACTCTAGATGCATGGTGAGCAAGGCAGGGAACTTCACTCATATTTTGGATATTGACAACCCAGTTTTAGCCATGCTCATCAACAAAGACCCAGTTAATCCAAGCCAACTAATCTGTGAAGAGTTTCTTAGGTTTGAGAAAACCAGGACTGTCAAAACTCCTCTCCCATTTCCTCAGTTGGTGTCTTCATTCTGTGCAACAACCATATTTTTTGGTTAGAAGGAGAAAACAATGTGGAACCCCCAGATGTAACCTTACCACTCTGAAGAAGATGAGTCTGTTACCATTTGGTCAACAGAATGTCCCAGCACCAGTTTAAGAAGTAGTTCTTCAGAAAGTAGGTCAAACTCAGGAGGCACATGAAGAAGAAGTCCATTCCTCTACCTCTCACTCATCTGAACCCTCTACACCTAGGCTAGCAGGAAGGGCCTCTCTCTCAGAAGACATGGTCAATCAGATTGAAGGCAAAGTCACAGAAAAAAGTTATGGTAGAAGTAACCTTGGAGAATCAAGCTATGGAGGATAGGCTCTTGAAGAGGCTAGTAGCAGTGCTCAATGATACAGTGGTAAAATCAGTCCAGGAAAGTGGCCTGAAAGTTTTCAAGGGGTATGATGTAGTGGTGGACATGCACAAGTTCCTCCACAACAGAATTGATGGCCTTGAAGAAGTTCTTAGGAAAAATTTTGAAGTCCCTGGCTCACCCTTAAAACCATTCCTTGGTCATGAAGCCCATCAGGTATCCCCTATTCACTTCTCTCCTCGTCAATCACCCTCTTCTTCTCATCCTCCCTCTCCATTCACCCAAACACAAGCTTCTCCCAAAACCACTCCTCCCTCATCCAAACCTTCCTCTCCTTCAAAGAAAACTTTCTCAAGCTCCTTAGATAACCAAGATCCTCCTCATTCTCCTATGAACATCACCACCGCACCACATTCTCATCCTCAAACCTCACCCTCATATCCCCAAACACAAATCCCTTCCCAGCCAATACCTCAACCAACTCATACTACTCCACCACAATCCGAACCTACTCAAATTCACCCATTTGCTCTTTAATATACACCTAGGCCAGATCCAACACAAATGTATGCTAGAAAGGGCAAAGCCATAATTGTAGACACCTCTCTTCCCTCTTCCCTTTTTGATGATGCCAAAAAGGGAGAGAAGATCTTCAGTGTTGCAACCCAAGAGGAGAGCAATATCATCCAAGAAAAGGCTGTTGAGAATGCTGCGATTCTTTCATCCATTGCTTCTGACGTGCCTCAAGTTCCTGAGGATGTCACAATGAGCCAAACACTTGAAGAAATCCATGACTTGGTAGAAGGAATCAGACTAAGCATGGCAAAAGAAGGCATGGTGGAAGAAGCATCAGATGAAGAAATCAATGCCACCAATGTCCCTCTAGAAGATAAGGATGTAGTACTGGAAGAAGATATGAGTGTGGCCATGGTGTTGTATGAGGGGAAGCCTCAGCCAGTATCAATTGATACTTGGCCCTACCTTCATCGAAGGGTGCAAGAAATTATTGCAGAAGGTGCTGCAAGGGAAAGATCAGAGCAAGAGCAAGAACAAGAGCAGAAAGCCAAGGTTAAGACTGAAGCCAAGGTCAAGGCAGAAGAAGAGGCTAAGGCCAAAGCTGAAGTTGAAGCCAAGGCCAAGAGAGTAAAAGAGGCCAAGGTAAGAGAGGAGAAAGCTGATTTACCAAAGTATGTGCTCCCAAGCTGGGGAATGCAGAGGCAGGTGAAATTCAAGAAAACTGCCAAGAAGGATGTGGAGGATCCCATTCAAACCACTTCTCAATTCTTGGAGTCTAGTAGGGAAGAAGAAGGGCCAGAAGTTCAATCTGTTGCTAAGGGAAAGGGAGTCAAGAAAACTGCCCTTAAGCCCCCAGCAAAAGTGACAACAAGGAAAAGCACTAAGGCAACCAAGGGCATTGTGATTGAAGAGTTTAAACCTGCCCCTAAGACTGCAACAAAGAGGAAGGTAGCACTAAAAGGAAAAGCATCCAAGCCTCCTCCTAAGAAGAAACAGAAGCAGCTGACCTACTTTGAGAGGATGCTTGAGAAAGTCAAGCCTCTATGCCCCCTAAGAAGAAGAAAGCTCTTGCCAAGAAGAAGAAGGCTGAGCCTAAAACAGAAATTCATTTGGAAGTGCCTTCAACTGATTCTGGGGGATACAGTAGTGAATATGGAGATGATGACCTAAATACAAAGTACTGGAAGGACTCGAGTGACTCAGATTGATCCAACCAAAAACTCATCTCATTCTAGCATCAATCATTCCCATCTGCATCATTCATCTTTTATATCTATTTTATTTAAGAAGATATCTCTTATAATTTTCATATGTTTTGTCCTATTATTATGGTTCCAGTTGTATTGCATGACTCATAATATTATAATGCTTATGTTTATCGGATCATATCTCTTGTTCAATTTGCGCTCTCTGATTATCTTTAAGTATATCTTATGTTTTGTCATCATCAAAAAGGGGGAGAATGTTTGAATAATAAGTTTTGATTATAACAATACATAACTTAGGCATAAAGAAAGGTTAGACATAGATCAGGAATAATTTAGAAACAATTTGATAGAAAATGTTAAGTATTGCCCAATCGATCATGATCAGATTATCAGTTAAGAAACTAAGGCATTGATCGATCAAGAATAGATAAGAGACAGAACAGAGTTAGATTAGAAGTTTGAATCATTGGCGCCTAATCGTTCAGACACCCCTGTGATTGATCAGAGAAGTAAAAATGAACTAAGTAATATAAGCCTGATCGATTGGAGGAATTAGAATAACTTAGTGTGATCGAACTATTACATCTGATCGATCAGGCCTCCCCTGTGATTGATCAGAAAGACCAAAGTATAATTCAAGCCTAATCTAAGCCTAATCGATCAGAGAAGGTTAATCGATCAGAGAGTAGTGAGTAATCTATCAGAAAATATTTGTAATTTGAATATAATATGAGTGTGATCAATTATATAAGCCTAATCAATCAAGGACCCCTGTGATCGATCAGGCGAGGTATTTTCTAATGCCATATTCAAGTGATGCAGGTTGTGATCGATGTATGATTGATCAGAGACCAATGATCGATGTGTTATGACTCCCCATTTTTAATTAAATTTGATATATATTTTGGTATTTTTAGGGAGTCATTGATTCTAAATTAAAATGATTTGTTTAAGATTTTAATGGGATATCAATTTGATGTATGATTTTTGGATTTGATTCTAAATTTTTAAATAAAAAGATATGTATTTCAATCTATGTCAAGATCTTAAAAAGTTGCATGGGTATTGTTATTATTATCATCTTTGACCAAGGTTTTATTATTATTTTAATTCCCTTTCCTCTTGTGCAGCCACGGGACCATTTGAATTGAATTCATTTAACCTAAAAGCATCATTGAAAGACGCGTGGGGACTGGGGTAAAAAGAGAGGCCAGCACGGCATCCATTGGAATCACTCTTGGAGGTCAATGTCTTGGGGAGAGAACGGCGCAAGCAGAGAGGAGGGACGCTGCAGCATTGTTCCAAAAAGAAAAATCAATCTCTTCACTTCATCCAGAGCATTGCAGCGAAGACAGAGTCACGACTTCGGTGGGTTCATCTCAGCGTCTTCATCCTCTTTAATTTGAGCCACGGTGAGAGAGTGATTGGGAGCAAGATTTGGGGTTTTCAAGGCTCCTTGGTGATTTCCTCTCTTTCCTTCCTATTTCTCTTTTATTTCTCTTGTGTAATTTCTGGATGAGGGCATGAGTTTGGTGCTGAAGCTTAAACCTCATTCCAATATGTGTAGCTAAATTTATCTTCTAGGTCTATTTTGAAACTTGTATGGATTGATACCTAAACTCTTTTCCCTTTTGCTAATTAATTACTGTTATGTTGTGTGTTTAATTTGTGCTTAATGTTTTCTAAGTGGATGGCCAACATTTAGATTGTTCACTTTATTAGTGGCTTGAGAGAGCATTAATTAGGTAAAGAACTAGATTAAATCCAAACTTGTCTTGCAAATTTTAATTTAAGATTGTAGGTGTGTTAGTGAGATAGAGATATTCACTAACCAAGTTTTGTAAAATTGAGGTGGTTTGTTAAAAAGACTAATTGATGATAGTATGTAGTAAGAGATTATGCATACTAAATTCAATTAAGATTTGAATAGGCTTGAGAGAGCTATTTGAATATAAGAGACTTCAAACAGCAACATAATAGGCATTAATTATCATTTGGGAAGGAATAATTGGTGTTAGAATCTTAAGTTTTGATGAAGACTGACTCATAAATAACATAAGTGTAAGTTACCTGTGAATTAATCATGTAAAATCTGTTAGGTAACAAATCACTATCGCTAGAGCTAGAACCTATCGCTAATAGACAAAGAGCCATAGCAAGTGAAGACTTAGAAATAACAAGGTTAATATCTATCGCTAAGTCATTCACTATCGCTAAAGGAATATCCTATCGCTAGAAGTTCATTAAGAACATGGATAAATAAAAGGAAGAATAACTAGCTGAACAATGAACCAAGTCCTTGAGCTATAGAATCAGCTAGCGATAATGGGTTAAGCTATCGATAACAGAGTACTTCAGATAATAGAAATTCAGATAGCTAGTGCCTGAGAATAAATGAGTTTAGTGATAATATAGTTGCTAGCGCTAACACGTTTAGCTATCGATAATAGGATACCTTGAAATACCTTTGAATATTCATCTCAGTATCCTCAAAGCAAATGAGCAATCAAGTAACTAGCGATAATGGAATTAGCTATCAATAGAGAATGTTTTGAAAAAACCTTAACTAATATATTGTCTCTATCTTGTTGAGCTAATGAAATACCCTATCGATAACATCCACTGCATGAGTATTTGTTTCAGCTAACAGCTTAAGTACAGGACTCACACTGTCAAGATAGCGATAGCCAAGGGAGCTAGCGCTAATGAAAAAGCTGACATGCAAGTACAGTGGCAGGTAGCAGTAGGATAACATTACTCACAGTCTCTCTCTCTCTCTTATCTTATCCTCTGCAAAATCAGTTGAAGCATGAAAAGAAAGAAAAGGTGCTAACGGCTAGTTCTCCAAGTCTCCAACGGATAGAAAAGTATTCCACCATATATAAAGACTTGAAGACATCTGAATAAGCAAGAGAGCGAACACACGACGCAAGATGATATGAAATGAAAATCAGAGGCTCTGCACAGAGAATCAGTCGTATTCAAGTGATCCCAGAAATGATGAGTCGAGTGCATTAGAAAAGAAGAATTAGAGCACATTCATTGTCCAGATTATTAAGCTCAAATTTGTATTTCATCCTACTTTACTATGTACCTAAGTGTTTATCACAATCAGTTCATTAAGTGAACATATTTATTGAAATCCTTTATTGTTTGAGGTTGTTCTGAAAGCTTGGTGCTTTAGAACAGGGATATTTCCTTACAGGTTGTAAGGGGGAGTGTTTAGAGGGATTCTAAAACTCTGTAAAGGTTGCCAGGTGAACCTGTGGTCGTAAAACCTATGGTAGGCTTCTTTTGTGCCCGGTTTAAACAAGAGGGTAGTGGAAATCTCAGGTGGAGCCTGAGGACTGGATGTAGGTCTGGGTTGACTGAACCAGGATAGACTTTGTGTGCATTATCTCTTCCCTTAACTCTCTTAGTTTCCAGCATACCAAACTTATTTACTCTTCAGTGCATTTCATGTTTTGAAATATTCTCTGTGATAAATCTTAAAAAGATTTCAAAGATTGACATCGCTTGTGTTTTGCTTAAAGAATTAAAAGTTTTTATTCTATCACCCAATTCACCCCCCTCTTGGGTGACAGCCAGCACTAACAATTGGTATCAGAGCGGGTCACTTGTTTAAAGGATCCAATGATCTCAAGTGAAAAGATCATGGCTGATTTTGGGTACAACGTGTTTTCTGAATGTTTTGATCATACCATTCCACCTCTCCTTGAAAATGTTGATTTTTCGTTTTAGAAAGCAAGGATGAAGAGTTTTATAAAATCATTTGATTATCATATGTGGAATGTTTTCATAAATGGTTTTGATTTCAAACCTAGAAAGGATTGGACTGAAAAAGACAAGAAAATGTTTTCCTTGAACATTAGAGCAATGCAAATTCTGCATAAAGGCCTAACTGAAAATGATTTTCAGAAAATCAGATTTTGCTCTAGTGCTAAAGAAATTTGGGATACACTTGAATCTATGTATATCACTAATCATTTTGTTGAAACTGAAAGTGTTGGTAGCTCATCTGAATTTCAAAGTTGCATATCTATGATTGTTGAGCAATTGGAAGCAGAAATTGAAGAAGGAGAAATCATAGAACTCTTCCCAGATTCAGTCAACACAGAAGGACAAGAGAAAGATGACTGCCAAGAGCCCTACCTGAACGAGTCTGATCAATCATCCACTGGAGCTCAAGATGCAGCTATGGTATACAGTTTCAAGTCCTGTGTTTTTGAGAAAAACAATTTTGATTTGCACAAAACTTATTTACTGCCTATCACTGATCATATTTCAAAGAATAAAAGTGATTTAAAACATGCAGGAAAATGTTTTGGGAAGAAATATTTTTCGAAAAGGAATAACCAGAGTTTGTACTCTCCTAACCACCACTATAGCGGCATAGAATCTAATAATGTGCATAATTCTATTATTTGCCATTATTGTGAAAAATCTGGTCATATTTCTCACACCTGTAGTATTAGAAGAAATTCAAATGTGAGAAATAAATTTGTTTGGGTTCCAAAAGGACATGTAAGGTCAAAAGCTAACAATGAAGGACCCAAATATAAATGGGTACCAAAATATCCATCTAGTACTTTATATGTGCAGATTAATTCTAGAAGAAATGGATATCATAGTACAAAAACAATAGAGAAGAATCCAAGAGTTTCTCATGCATCAATAAAGGGATCCACAGAATCCACATATAGAAGGAGAACTCTAGGAAAAGCCACTGCTGCAACCTCTTGTTCAAATCATAAGAAACAGTGGATAGCAACAAGAAGAGCATGTTCTACCTCAAGAATGAGCTACCACAAAGTGCCATACAATTATCTTGAGGAGAACAGGAGAAATAGAATTCCCCTACATCAAGAAGAAGATTCTTGAATTCTGTTTCTCGTAAGAGATCTCTGCAACCCAGAGCTAAGTACGAGTTGATTGCCATCAAGAGCCCTATCGATAGCAACTCTCATTACAGATAGCAATCTTCTGCCTAATCAAGTGCAATTATGGTGATATCGTTCTTATCCTATCTTGAGTGAATATAATTGTGTTTGGATAATGAATGATTGTTTCTTTTTCATTAGCAATCAATCTTTAAACTATCTGTCAGATTGCTATATGATTGAAAAAGTTGGAATTGTGTATAGTATTATCTTATGTGGAATCTATGAAATGCACAATTCAAATTTGTTTAAATTTCAACTCAGCATGCTTATAAAATTGCATTCATATATTCTGAAAAACATGTTCATTCCAGTTGGATTTAAATAGATTTTGAAAAACTAAAAGATAAAGTTAAAACCATTTCAAATCATCCTCATAAGATGTTATTTCAAAAATGCATGAGTTATCAAATGACAGATCTTGTCAAATTGTGCTTATAAGTATCACTTATCAATGCAAACAATTAGATTTGTTCTGTCTGTGCTTACTGTGCCAAATCCCAAAATTATGTAGGACAGACCAATCGATAGTCATTATCATTAGCGATAGCAAGTTTCTCTGACATCAACTTGACAAAAAAAATTTGAGCAAATAAGTATGAGCCTTATTATTCTAAAGCTCTCACTCACTTTCTGTTACTCAAAATATTTTAGTGGTCACTATCATTCTATGTAAAGAGTAGCTGGAGTCCTGTGTTTATATTCTGATCCTGAATATCTTTATCATCATGAACACAACACTTATTGGTCAAGAAAATTGCTATGCTATAGAGTCAATATTTGAAGCACAAAGCAATCACTCTCATGCTGTTATTTGCATAACGTTAAATATCTCATCTGATCTTTTATGCATCAAAATCTTGATTTCTTGTTGTAAATGTCAAAATATATTGTTACCACTCTGATTGATTAATATCAATCATGACTCAATATAATTTGTTTTAAAATGTCAAATTTTAAGTTTTGCAACACTGACCCATCGATAGCAAGTTCCACTATCGCTAGTTGTATGCAGGACAAAGCTAAGTTTGAGCAAATATTGCCATCGCTAGTTAAAAGCATTATCGATAGCAAAGTCAGCTATCGATAGATGAAACTTGGAAGGAATGAGTGATAAGTCTCACTTATTCAGCGTGGGATCAAGCCTGCTAGCGATAGCAAGTCACTTAACAGGTCAGAATGCGAAACGTTAGCTGATACACTCTATTAAAGGTAAAACCCTAAACCCTAAAACTTATAAAGCTGGATCATTTGCATTTGCATTCATTCTCTCCAAACTGTGTCTGAACTTTCTCTGAGCATTTTCAAACACATTTTTGCATCCATAAAACCCTAAACCAGAAATGGCCAGAACCAAAGTACCCAATGTTTCGAAGACCTCTAGCGATATCCCTCCTCCCAAATCAGTGAGCAAAAGGTCTCGGCCTCAGAAAAATGTCTCATTCTCCAAAGAAATTGCTGAACCTAACCCCAAAAGTCAAAAAGAAACCAATGCTGACATACCCTACCTATCAGCTCCTCTCGTAACCCCAAGGAAACACTTTACAGAAAAGGGAACCCTAGATAGGGCAGCTGTCTGGGTAGATTTGAATTATTTCAAGGAACAGGGTTTTGACTTGGACGCTTGGCTGCTACCATACCAGAACTGGATAAGTGTAAAGAATGATTACAACGAAGAAGTTCTGAGATCCTTCTACTCAAGCCTAAAAGCTCTTCTTGTTTACAAGAAAGGTCTTCTCAGGGACATATCTTTTGAAGTCATTGTCAGAGGGAGAGGTTTTGCTTTTGGTTGGTCTGCTATCAACAAAATTTTGGGAATTCATGAGGCATATTATAACAAATGGCAGATGTTTGAGCAATATTCAGACGAAGCACTTACTGAAATCTATGAGACTCCATCCATCAAGCCAGCTAGCATGCCAGTTCTTAACCGAATTCTTCATTATGTCTACACAAGAATTATGACTCACAAGTCAGGAAATTTTAGCAGTTTTGCAAAGATTGATAACCCCTGGCTTGCAAATCTCATTCAGAAGATTCCTCTCAATCCTGGCCAGATTATATGTATGGAGTTGCACAGATTTCTTTCTGACAAATCTCCTAAGGCCCCTCTTCCATACCCTCAGCTTATGTCCCTCATCCTTGAATTTTCCAAGATCAAATCCTTAGGGACTGTTGAAAACAAGAAGTGTAAACAGGTTACCACCTCCACATTGAAGAAAATGGGGATTCCAGTCACTGCTGGTAGGAGTATCTCTGCTTCACAATCTCAAGCTTCTCCAGCTCCATCCTCCTCAACTCGTCCTGTCTCTGTTGAAGAAGAGGTTCAATCTCAGAGAACTCTTTCCACTCCTGTTTCATTAAAGCCATTTTTCACCAAGGAAGCAGTGGAGGAAATAATCTTCAGGCTCTCTGCCGAGTTTGCTTTTGCTTTGAAGCTCAAAAAGAGGAGTTGCTGAAGCATATCCGGGAGCTTCAGGCTCAAGTGACAAATTTAGAAGAATCCTTGGGTCTCTCCAGTCCCATAATCCATCAAGGTAAATCATCATCATCCCCCCTACACTCTCCTCTTCAACCTTCTCACTCACCCCTTCATTCTCAAAATCCTTCTTTTACTCCATCTTCTTCTCCCAGTCCTCCAAATTCCCCTCTCTGTTTTCACTCACCCTCTCATTCCTCTCCCAAACACTCACCCTCTCATTCCTCTCCCAAACACTCACCTTCAACCCCTTCTAATTCTTCTCTTCATCTATCTTATTACCCCTCTCCTTCCACCTTCAAACATCCTAGCGATAGCCCCCATTCCCAAGCCAAAACACTTGCACCTCCATCTTCACCACATTCCAATCAGCCCACACCTCCGGACATTCCTATCGCTAACCCCTTTCCTAGCGCTAGTCCACAAACACAAACCTCACCCTCCTCAAAAACCAAAGTCCCAACACCACCAGCAACCCCTATCGCTAGCCCTCTCCTAGCGATAACACCCATACCTCACCACCAATCCAGCCAACCTCTATCGCTACCACTCCTCCCATCTCTTCCCAAAATTCTAATCAACCCTCTTCCCTTACCCTTGCCTATGATGATGACAAAAATGGGGAGAAACATGTAGAGAAAAATGTGGAGCAGATTCTGAAGGATCCCATGATAGCAGAAGAAGCTGAGAAAGTTATCAGACAAATTGCACGCTGCTACATGGAATCAGAGGAACACAGAACCCCTCATCCTCAAGAAAAGGCTCAAGCTCCTCCAGAAAAGAGAAAGAGGCAAACTTCAACTGAAAGCCTGAAAGGGAAAAAAACCAAGAGAAAAGCAAGGAAAGAAATGTCCTTCAAGGTCACTCCCAAGACCCCAGAAGTTTCTACAGCCAGAGCTCCAAGAATAAAAACGACAGCTCCGAAGCCAAAAGCCAAAGCATCTGAAAAGCTGTCTCTCCCTCCAGAATTGTCAAAAGAAGACAAGAAAGTCATAGCTGAGATCTTAAGGCAAGATAAGAAAGAAGCAGCTAAGGCCAAGAGGGAAGCTGCTAAGGTAGATAAGAAAGCAATAGCAGCACTCTTAAGGCAAGACAAGGAGGAAGCCAAAAAGAAAAAGTTAGAAGATGATGAGATGGCTAAATGGAAGGCTGCTTATGAAGCAAGAAATGCTAAGCTGGCTGTATGGAAAGAAAAATATGAGGAGCAGAAAAAGGCTGAAAATGTGCCTGTTCTTAAAGAAAAGACAATAGCCACTTCTCGCCCTCGCAGAATGACAAAAGAAGAAAAGAAAAGGGCTGAAAAGGAGGCTGCTAACAAGGAAGCCCTTGTAGAGGCTAAGAGAAAGCATAAAGAAGCCCTTGAGAAGAAAGCTGCATTTGAGGCAAGAAGGAGGGCAAGAATAGAGAGAGATGCAGAGGTAGCTGCACAAAGGGCAGAAGAGAGGAGAAGAGAAGAAATTTCTCAAGGAAAACGGGTGTGGAAATATAAGAGAAGATTTCACAAATCCAAGGGTGGCTCTTCAGGCATTTCCATCAGAGAACATGTTGAGGAAATTGAAGAAGAAAGAGCTAAGGGTGGCCCCAAGAGCATTGACTAAGACAAATTCTTCTACCTAGACTCTGAGCTATCTGACCATCCTGACGAGGAGTACATTGCCACAGCCTCTGGAGCAAATTTTGAAAATAATTACACCCTCTCCTTTAGAAACTTCTCTGAATACCAAGAATACTTAACTAGTCATGACATTTCTGATTTTAATTTTGATTTTGAAATATCTTTTGAAAGGCCAACATATGAATATGAACTTGAAGGCTCCGACTCTGATAAGTCAAAATAAAATATATTTTTCATCTCAATTCTTGATCTGAACATCATTATATTACATGCTCTGTACATGCATTGCTATTATTTTATGCTCTGATAAATGCTTATACTGATATGTGTTCATGCTCTGAATGTACTTTAATGTATATGGTTTACTTATGTTTTGTCATCATCAAAAAGGGGGAGAATGTTAGAATCTTAAGTTTTGATGAAGACTGACTCATAAATAACATAAGTGTAAGTTACCTGTGAATTAATCATGTAAAATCTGTTAGGTAACAAATCACTATCGCTAGAGCTAGAACCTATCGCTAATAGACAAAGAGCCATAGCAAGTGAAGACTTAGAAATAACAAGGTTAATATCTATCGCTAAAGGAATATCCTATCGCTAGAAGTTCATTAAGAACATGGATAAATAAAAGGAAGAATAACTAGCTGAACAATGAACCAAGTCCTTGAGCTATAGAATCAACTAGCGATAATGGGTTAAGCTATCGATAACAGAGTACTTCAGATAATAGAAATTCAGATAGCTAGTGCCTGAGAACAAATGAGTTTAGTGATAACATAGTTGCTAGCGCTAACACGTTTAGCTATCGATAATAGGATACCTTGAAATACCTTTGAATATTCATCTCAGTATCCTCAAAGCAAATGAGCAATCAAGTAACTAGCGATAATGGAATTAGCTATCAATAGAGAATGTTCTGAAAAAACCTTAACTAATATATTGTCTCTATCTTGTTGAGCTAATGAAATACCCTATCGATAACATCCACTGCATGAGTATTTGTTTCAGCTAACAGCTTAAGTACATGACTCACACTGTCAAGATAGCGATAGCCAAGGGAGCTAGCGCTAATGAAAAAGCTGACATGCAAGTACAGTGGCAGGTAGCAGCAGGATAACGTTACTCACAGTCTCTCTCTCTTATCTTATCCTCTGCAAAATCAGTTGAAGCATGAAAAGAAAGGAAAGGTGCTAACGGCTAGTTCTCCAAGTCTCCAACGGATAGAAAAGTATTCTACCATATATAAAGACTTGAAGACATCTGAATAAGCAAGAGAGCGAACACACGACGCAAGATGATATGAAATGAAAATCAGAGGCTCTGCACAGAGAATTAGTCGTATTCAAGTGAGCCCAGAAATGATGAGTCGAGAGCATTAGAAAAGAAGAATTAGAGCACATTCATTGTCCAGATTATTAAGCTCAAATTTGTATTTCATCCTACTTTACTCTGTACCTAAGTGTTTATCACAATCAGTTCATTAAGTGAACATATTTATTGAAATCCTCTATTGTTTGAGGTTGTTCTGAAAGCTTGGTGCTTTAGAACAGGGATATTTCCTTACAGGTTGTAAGGGGGAGTGTTTAGAGGGATTCTAAAACTCTGTAAAGGTTGGCAGGTGAACATGTGTTCGTAAAACCTGTGGTAGGCTTCTTTTGTGCCCGGTTTAAACAAGAGGGTAGTGGAAATCTCAGGTGGAGCCTAAGGACTAGATGTAGGTCTGGGTTGACCGAACCAGGATAAACTCTGTGTGCATTATCTCTTCCCTTAACTCTCTTAGTTTCCAGCATACCAAACTTATTTACTCTTCAGTGCATTTCATGTTTTGAAATATTCTCTGTGATAAATCTTAAAAAGATTTCAAAGATTGACATCGCTTGTGTTTTGCTTAAAGAATTAAAAGTTTTTATTCTATCACCCAATTCACCCCCCTCTTGGGTGACAGCCAGCACTAACAATTGGGTATCATGAAATACAAGTGGATAATTAGGCCTAGGCTTGTCCAATTGTGTTGAATTTATCGCAAGCATTTTCTTTTGCTATTTTCTATTTTTGATCACTTAAATTTTATTAAATCATTTTCCTTTTGTCCTTTGTTAATTTGGAATGCAATGAACTTGGTGAATTTGCTTATTATATAGTCCTAGTGGAACGACTCTTTTTACCACTTTACTACTAAACTTGACCCGTGTGCTTGTGGTGGCAAATTTTTGCGAACAATGTGACGATAGGATTTAATTCAAACTGAATGGTTAGCCTATTTTAAGCTTTCAAGTACAGAAAGTGTTCAGGCCTATTTTGGGAAGTTATTGTTAGACACATAAATATGCCATTAGAGCCGTTTGACACAACAACTACTTTTTGTGATTAATGAAGAGAGAAGAAGAGAAGCAAAACAAGTACTGAGGAGTTAATGATATACACAGAACACAATCCTAATACTCCATCAGATTAGTCAGCTCTCACCAGGATCAAGGAACAAATATAATTTCACAACGGGAAAATTTCCAGAAACAAGTATAAAAGCTTTGGTGAAGAAGTGGGTGGAGAACAATTGATTGCTTGCATTGAATACTCTTGTTAGTTATACTTACTGCATTCAATACTCACAAACTCTTAGAGAGATCATTCATTGATTATTGTACTTCAATGTGTATCACAATCTGTTCATAGAGTTAACAAGTTTTCTGTAATCTCATTTCAAGTGAGGATTATTTTTAAGATAGTGGGATCTTAAGAGTAGGGTGTAATCTTACAAGTTGTAGGGGGAGTGATCAGTGAGAGAGAGTTCTTGCTGTGTGATCACTTGTAAAGGAATTCAAGAACCTAGTTGAATCTTGAACTATTAGTGGAACCCAACTGGAAGTTGGAGAACTGGACGTAGGCCAAGATTTTGGGCTAAACCAGTATAAATCTTGAATCTTACAGTTTAAAATTTTTAGTAGCACAATTCACCCCCTCTTGTGCATTCCTGCCAATTACAATCTTTACCTATATTTTCACATAATATATAAATAATATATTAATACCTAAGCTCATATATATTAGTTTAGTGTCTCTCATGTTCCTATAGGATTATTTATTTCTTCCCTCCCTTTTTTTAATACATGTCTCAAATTGATATTTTTAAATCATCAGACTTACAATCATTTACACACACAAACAAACACCTAATTTTATTCTACTATACAACTCTTTGTTCTATCCAATTGTAAGCTAGGAATAAAACCACAATCATATTCTATATTTAAATAACTTTTAACACAATTCATTCTCTTTAACATCTGGTACATCTAAATTATAACATACAATTAGTTTCAAATTTCAATAATTCAATCCTATCAATCACCAAAATAATTACGTGATAAGCTTTGAACATAATTAATAATATTAATCATCTTTAATCCTTAAACTATGAACCCATCAACAAAACATCACACCTCAAGCTCAAGCAATCTCTATAATAATTTTTTTTTATCCTTACTTCCTAAAGCTTGCATAAACATTTAAACTCCAAACAACCTCATTGTTTCTCTCATGGTCCCCCACTACCATTCATTAATCCACATAAATTTGTATTTAGAGGAATCAAATTCCCCACTTCGGCCACCAATGAAATCAGCTAAGATTTAACAGAAATCATTGACCAAAACAAACTAGAATCAATTTTTTACGAGTATCTACGCATTTGAATTACAAAAGCATCAATTAACAACCCAAATAAGCCATTACACCTAAGCATTTCTGTTTCTTTATAAACCTGAAATTATTTACTTCAAATCTTTGTTAAACATTTAATCCCATTTAAATTCTATAATCATGAAGTTAATCCCAACCATCTACTTAAGAACCCTCAACATTCTTTAAGTATCTCATTGTATCCAGAAACATTAACCAACAACAAAATGTTTATTTAAAACAATGCTTAGTCTTCCCAATTATAATTCTCTTTATGTTTAATCTATATTTAAACCGATAAAGAATCTACATGACATTTATTCTTCCCAATAATCATCCAACAACAACATCAACTTCATTTACAAGACTTTGAGCTTACATTTTAAAATTTCTATACTTGTTCTAATCATCCATAAACAATCTATTTAGCACTTGGGGACTTTAAACAGAAAACATAATCAGATTTAAATCCTTAAAAACTTGAGTAGCTTAACTATGTAAAAAAACACTCCTTTTACACCTAATCAACCATCAACTAATAACTCACTTCACTCAACTTCTCTTAAATCCCTAACTGTCTAAAACAATACTTGTGCCATTAATCACCCTTGATCGTTACTTTATTTAAATTCTCAAGTTGGACTAATAAATTTCCAACAACTACATTTTTCAAGATACATTCAAAATTCACACCTACCCCTTCCTGAAATTGTGATTTTTAAACTTCCTTCAAGAATCCAATAGTAATTAAGCAGCCCCAACAATATAAACTTGGGCAGATCATTTGACAATCCTACACAGCAATTTGTGATCATTTAAAACTCATCCCTTAACAGCCACTGAAACTTACAGCTTCAAGAACAAGGTTCAAACCTTTATTTTGAAGTCTATAGGCTTGGTTTGA
Source organism: Mimosa bimucronata (assembly GCA_037074515.1). NCBI lineage: Eukaryota > Viridiplantae > Streptophyta > Magnoliopsida > Fabales > Fabaceae > Mimosa > Mimosa bimucronata. Next base: position 22,292,723 of record CM073445.1, on the reverse strand, counting down.
AACATCTAACGCTATAATGCATCATTACGAGATATTACACCATAATTGTTAAGTCAATTTCTAGCTACAAAAATATGGGGTTTCAAGATTTCTATACAATTTAACTACATAGGGTCCTATAGATGCTTCATAACCTTGATCCCATATCTAATAACATTAAATTTATTTAAATGTCACTTCAACATGTAATGTAATACTCAAATAGTGGGGAAAATGTAATTGCTTTTGAGCTTCATATTTCCGCTCCAGTAACTCACATACCATTAACTACTTTGACATTTAAAGAATCATTTAAAATACCTTCATGGAATCCAACAAAATTCTTTCCACAAAACAAAGCTGATGTGCCAAAATCCTACTCAGCTAAATTTTCATATTCACAAATCCTTAGTTGCCTCTAAACTCTTCCAAGGATATGATGAACCTTCCTTTATTAATCTAAAAATTTTCCAGCATCTATTTCTAATTATCCCTCAATGCAAAACACACTTTAAATATTCTAAAATGTATTTTCACACTTGAATTACCTTCTTCACTTTATAAATCTCAAACCCCTCATATTTTTGGATTGCCACATCCAAAACCAGTAAATGTCATTTCCATCTTCTATATTAATACCTAACTCAATATCTAAAGCCTCCAATCTTATCATGACACTTTATAACACTTATTTGGTTTTTGGGGACTTTACAATCAGTACTTATAACTAGATTTTTAACCTCAAAGTGTTTAAAATCCCACAAATGTCTATAATCCTCAGATAAATTTCTGGTTAGTATCATTTCCTAGATTATAGGGAAAGTCTCAAGTTTAAAACATGCTTAAGTCTTTCTCCAAAATCATTTCTTTTCTGCATAAGACAGTGACCATATTTTCATATATTCACATTACAAATCCTATCTCTTAACCAATAAAAAAATATAAAAATCTGAAGGAACCTTGAAGAGATACAACCCATAGCTTCCATTTTCGTTTTCAAAGCTTTCATATTAACCAAACCACATGAGCAATACATATTTCAATCTCAGTTAACATCTTTTATAGCGCATGAGTCAAACACAAAAACAGAATAAAGGACTTCACATCTAGAACCATCAACATAAACAAAACAATTTAAACACCCAGTGACAAAACTCATTCTAATGCCTTCCTAACCTCCGTTGAATACCCTTTTTCCTTGACTTTAAGCAAAAACTAAAACTCTGAATATTAGAGCACATGAAACAAAACCAAAATATGCCTGGTTCTACTTTAATCCTATCATACATACCGACCACCGCACATGCAAGCCAAAGTTTTAACTTCAAAGTATCTCTAACAAGTTTAACGAAGCTTCAACACAGTTCCACACCAAAAGAGGCGTCAGTGAGTAGTAGCACCGAACAGAGTCATCCAGAAATCCGATGAAACTCGAACCCAATCCTCAAAACCTTATATATAAAAAAAAGCTTTGAATTGAATCCTAATCTTGCTTTTAATCAGTTTAGAATCTCAAAATCTCCCACACCCCCAAATTGAATCACACCCAAAATCACTCAAATTGGAGGAACTAAAGTTGGAAACGGAAGGACGAAGCTTACCTGATCTTGGTCCTAGCTCGCCGTCATCGGAATCGCTATCTCGTCCGCCGGTCACTGTAGAAGTCGAGAGAGAACGGAGAGAGTGAGGATGAGAGGGAGAATAGAGAGTAATGGCGGGAAACAAGAGAGAAAAGGAGACGAAAATGGTTTATACATGCTAATTTACCATTTTACCCTTCTACTTATAACTTGAGATATTTTTAACTAAGGGCAAATATTGACCTTTTTATTTCCTCCCATTATTATGCCCCTCTTTAAAAATTTTAATTACCATTCCGTTACACCTTGATATGAATTTACTCTCAAAAATAAATTCTCTAGATATGCTTTAATACTCAAATTTATTTATAAGGCTTTTTAAATTTTTAACAATACCCTAAAATTGTAAATACTTCCTTATTATCTCTTTTCAAAATTTTTGGGTGTTACAGGTAATTAGGATTAGCTCATTCAATTAAGTTCCATCAAATCCTAATGAAAGGAATGATTCAACACATAACATGTAACTCCACTCAACATTAATGAATTTAGTTGATTATATACAAATTTATGCTAATTGGCAATTAGGTCTATTAATAGAATTACTAAGAATCACTTCTAAGTTACTCAAAATCAACAAAGTTAATGACTAGTTAACATTAACTTGCATTAAATCACTTCTCTTTATATAACTTAGCCCCAATTACTCTATGTGATTAAATTGAATAATTGTCATAATTCTCTTTGGTGAGTTCAATCAATAGAACACTACTACAAAAAGCCCTTTTTATGTCGCTAATTAATGTCCGTTAATTATAAAACTGATATTGAAAAAAGCACGGTGACATTTTTGTAATTAAGAGAAAGGCTGAGGGAGAAACCACGTCACAAAAATTATTAATATGTGACGTCGTTAGAAACGACGTCACATATTAAAACTATGTGATGTGGTTTCCTTCAAAACAACCGTCACATCGTATGTGACATCGTTTTGAATGAAACCATGTCACATATATTCTAATTCACATATAAAAAATGTGTGACGTGGTTTCGTTCAAAATGACGTCACATATTAACATATGTGATGTCGTTTTGAAGGAAACAATATCACATATTAGCAGCTGTGTGACGTTGTTACATAAAAAAAAATTCAAAACCCCATATATCCAGCTCTCAGCCATCGTCTTCACCACCCCCAAAAGATTTCGTTACCCGTGTGTTCTAAGCTCTTCTCTTCCCAAAAAAATTTGAATTCTCAGCTTCTCTCCCTCAGCTCTCTCCCTCCGCCATTGTTCACCATCTTTAGCCTCACCCCTTAGCTCTCTCCCTCAGCTCCGCCTCAGCTCTCCCCCCATTTCGTCATTGCAGAAGAAGAATAAAAAAAAACCCAGCTCTTAGCTCTCAGCTCTTAGCTTTCAGCTTTTCTCCCTAGCTCTAAGCCTCAGCTCTCTCCCTCAGCTTCGCCTCCCTCAGCTTTGCCATCTGCAGCTTTGTCGTTGAAGAAGCTCTCAGCTCTCCCCCTAGCGCTCATATCAGGTGTGAGATTTTACCAAAATATTTCTAAATTTACATAATGGGTCTGTTATTTATAAATTTAATAAGTATATATAAATTTAGAAATATTTTCGTGGTTGGACTTTTTACTTCTCTTTTTGGCTCTTGCTTAGAATTTGCATAATAGGTTTGTTATTGCTCTTATGAATGTAATTTTTTTTGTTTGGAATTCCATTCTTGACTTCTTTTAGTTTGAATCATGTTCTCATTTCATTGTTCTTGTGCCTTACTTCAATGCAGTAGTTTAGATGCTCTGTTCAATTTATCAATTACTTTATCATATTCTTCATACTTTGTACAATTACTTATCACTTTATCAATTACTTTAATGCCAGTAGTTTATCATACTTTGTACAATTACTTTATCAATTTATCATATTCTTCATATAGATAACTTAAAGATGCTCTGTTAAAGAATTATCATGTTTTTAACATCTACTTCCTGATTTTTTGTTCCGCAATTTATAGTAATTGATTAGATCAATTGTATTTAGTATTTTTACTCAAAGCCATCCGTCCATCCATCAGTGAGTATTTACTTTACTAATTTTAGAGCAATGTTTAATTTCCATCAAATTAGGGTGAAATTAAAGGTTTTGTAATTACTGATTGGTGTTGAATTAGTAATGGTATGCTTTTGTATTTACTGGACTAAAATTGGATTGTAAATGTAATTTTTGGATGTCACATTTACAAGCGGAAACTCTACCAAATTTTTTAAAAAATTTGCATGAAGTGAAGTTAAGTGTATGGCATGCCCATTTCTTCACAAGGTAGTGAGCTAAACTTGACTAATTTGTTGGACATATGGCATAGGTTTAATAGAATGGATCGTAGCTAGATGCATGCATTGAGAACTACTAAAGAATATCAAATGGGGGGTGGAAGAATTTATTGAATTTGCCAAAAGAAGCGTGCCTAGTAAGAATGACACATATCGTTGCCCTTGTGTGAAGTGTGCAAATGCTTATTGTAAAAGCGTTGATGATATAAGGGATCACCTTCTTTGTGATGAGATCAATCTCCGTTATAAGAAGTGGCTTTGGCATGGGGAATTGGGAAGTACCGTATATGCATGCATGTCACAAAATGTAAAAGCAGTGGTTGATGATGTTTGTGATGATAGAATGGACAAGATGATCAATGACATTGGGGCGAAGTCATTTTCTTTGGAAGATGAGTTTGACAAGTTGCAAAGTGATGCTGAGACACCGTTGTTCCTAGGATGTACTAAGTATACTCTATTGACTGGCATCCTGAAATTGTTGAAAATAAAGACAGAAAATGGGTGGGCGGACGCGAGTTTCTCACAGTTGCTTAAAGCTTTGAGTGATATGTTCTCGGCCGGCAATGCGCTTCCGAAGCATATGTATGAGGCTAAAAAAGTTCTAAGCAAGATGGCGGTGGAGTATAAGAAGATACAAACTTGTCCTAATGATTGCGTGTTGTACAGAAATGAGTATGAAGGCCTGAAAGAGTGTCCAAAATGTAATACTCAGAGGTATAAGCCGAGGAAGGATGCCATTGGTGATGATGATGGATCAAAGAAAGGGTCACATTTGAAGGTAATGTGGTACCTTCTGTAACACCCAAAAATTTGGATTAGAGGTAATAGGGATTCATTGAAGGTTTTGGGGTATTATTTTATTATTAAAAAGTCTTATAAATTAATTTGGACACCAAAATGTATCCGGGTAAATTATTTAGGGGTTCAACTTGGATTAGTATTTTTAGTATTGTAATGTAGCTTAAATTGGACGGGTAAATAGGAAAAAAAATAATGGCAGAAATGTAATATTGTGTTAGTACAAGGGCAAAAGAGTAAATAAATCCAATTAAAAATTTTATATACTCCCTCTTTCTTCATCACCGGATCACCATCACATTTCTCCTTCTCTCTCTTTGTTCATTTCCTCTCTCTCACTCTCGTGCTCTCTCGGCCTCCAGCGGTTACCGGTGGCGAAGCCGGCGTTTCACGGCAGACGAAGGCTCAGGTGGTGCATGCAAGGTCGGATTTAAGCTTAGGTAACTCTCCTCTCTCTATTACTATCCGTTTCTGGCCGATTAGAGAGGAAATAGAGAGAAATCGATTTCGGGTTTTGGGAAAATTTGGGAGATCTAAACCAGTAAAATCGAAGCTTAGGCTTCGATTAACAACCTTTGTGAAGCATTTTGAGCAATGGAGTAGCATTAGTCAAGTTTCCAAATTTTTTTTCTTTGCTGGCACTGTTCATCCGCCGCTGTCTTTGGCGTTTTCGGGTGTACAAGTGTGTTAAGCTCAATTAATCTTGCTTAGGAGTAGGTCTAAGCTTAAAGGGTGTCTTGCATGTGAGATTTTAGAAGTTTTTGAATTGTTGGAGAAAATCTTCTTCTTCCCCTGTTCAGTTGACCGACGGCAAAGAAGAGAGAAGATTGATGAGTAAATGAAGTAATGTTAGGATAGGACTAATGTATGAAATTGCATGTTAAATTTATGGAGTTTTGAAGCTTGTATTGATTTTGATATTTCTGTTCTATTTGACCCAATTTCTTCTCCTTCAATTTGAATTTCTGTTCTTTCCTCTGTTGAATTAATGTTCTGCGCATATGGAAAGGTTGATGGAATGGGTGTTTAATCATGTATGGTTGATTCTTGATTGAATGTGAAATTGTTCTTCTCCCTTTTGCCTGCTCTGTTTCGGTCAGGGAGTTCAAATGGTGTGGTGAAAATATGATGGAGCATATACTTGATGTTTGCATGTTGAGTTTTGGGGAGATTTCTGAAACTCCCGATTCCTTCCTTGTTCAAGTCGATTCTTCTGATTTGTGCGTGGCTATGGTCGTATGAAAATGATGATAGGATTAAGATAAAGTTTGTGTGTGAAGGTTTGAATTGAAAGAAAGCTTCCCAGACTTAATAATTCCGTTAATAGTGATTCATGATGATTTGGAACTTAAGCCTTGATGCTCTCTTTTTGTTATTGTTATTCTTTGGTTGGGCCTTTATTTTTTTATGATATGGAAGCCTATAAAGGTGCTTAAGAGTCACATGAAGTTTATTGTTATGATTAATTGCATGGAAGTTTGCTGCCCTGTTTTGTATTGGTTGTGATAGGGGTACTTTTGATGTTTGATGTCATGGGATCAGATATTGGAATTTGGAAGTGATAAATGAAACTTCACAAGTTTTCCTTTTGGATGTTATTGATAATTAAAAATGATAGGAAGAGAATGTAACTAATATACGATCTTGTACGATGAATATAATGAAAGAAGGCCAGGGGAAAAGTAGTTGATTCGGCCCACTCATTGCAGAAGTTTTCTTTGTTTGATGTTTAAGTCTTTGATTTAAAGCTCTAAAATTAAGTTAAAGAGTGTTTAATCTGAAATCTGAACCAGATAAGTTGTAAATAATTGTTATGGAGTTTGGAATGAAGGAATCTGTATGGATTTAGTTTGATAAATGATGTTGGTATTTTAGTGTATAAATTGTTCTTGAAGAATATTTGGGTGATGGGTTTAAATGGAACTATGTATAGATTGGTATGAGATTTAAAATATGATTTTGAAGTTCTAAGGTTAATTTAACTAAGTGGATTAAGTTAAAAATAGTGATATTCATGGCTGTGTTATTCATTAAGAATTGGGGAAGAAGCCTAAATAAGTAAGATACATGATTTAGAGATGGAAAATATAATGGTAAGAGAAGCTTTGTGTGTTTCTGTGATTAGTTGAATGGATGACTATTATGAATACACATGAGTAATGTAAGCATGAGAAGGGTAAGGTTCACTTGGTTGAGGTGGAAGTTATGGCTTATGTGATTAAAGTTATGTGATGTGGTGAATTAGTGTTTTCTTTGCTGCCACGGTGAGGGAAGATTGAGAAGATGAATGGGATTGAGGAAATTTGAAATTAGAAATTGTTTGAGTTCTATTAAAAGAGCTTAGTGAAGATATAAGTTAATATTAATATTTGGTTGGGTTATTGATTTGTATTGTGATTGATTATTACAAGGTTCTTTAATTAAATTTAATTGCTTGGGCTTAAAAGAAATGATGATTTATATTGTTGATTGATTTACCCTTAAGATTTTGTAATAAATAGGAAGGAAGAATGTGTGTAAATATATACGTGTGTGATTGTGAATGTAATGTTAAAGTTAGAAATACTGGTTTTAGAAATATATTAAAAAGGGAAGGGTAGAAATAAATAATACTATAGGAACGAGAGAGACGCTTAGTATAAATATAGAAGTACATATATTAACTTACTCTTATTATAATATGATGTGTAGATAGGCTTTGATATTGGTATGAGTTCACCAATGTAACGTCTGGAATTTTCATACTATACTATAACATTTTAATTGAATTATAACCACTTTTTCAGTTCCGAAAGCCCGAAAATACGAATAAATTTAAAACTTTTTCTTTTCAAACAATGTTCCAACTTTATTGCAGTTGGAATGGGCTTTTCGAACAACTTAGAAATTAAACTTTTTATGAAACAAAGTGGTTCATAAGACAATTAGAAATTCACTAATTCTCTTAAGGAATTTATTTTCAATTCACAATACTTGGGAAATCTAAATCCCTTTTATAAATTTATACAATTCTATTTTTTTATGCTTTCTATTATTAATTTAATGGTTTAAAATTACATCATATACAATTCACCTTACTTTTTATAATATAATCCTAAATTCTTCATCTAATCTTCCTCTAGCACTCCTGCATTATCTCAATCATCTTACCATCTACCAGCTTATCTGAAACAGCAATTTAACGCAGTTCATTTCATTCATTACCATACATAATAATTAGCAAATATATATAACTAAAAACATGTCTGTATGGGTAGGGATGTTGCCCCTCTGTGAGCCCCCGCACTCATCCCATATAAGTAATCCTTAACCTTGTTGCTAGTGCATTTAAGGCACTACTGTGAGGTTTAACCTCCTGAATATAACCTTTCGGTTATAACTGAACTGTACTAGGGGTAGCTAGCCCTCTAGTCATCGAGTACTCGGATCCCATGAATAATTCTGACAAGGTTAAAGCTATTGTAAATTTATAAAACATGCTGTGCAATTATTAATACATGATAAATGAAATTGAATGAAACTGCTACCTGGATACCCATACTTAATATTGATCAGGCTCCTTTCCTTCCTACTGCCTTGCTGAATCTTTTGCTACTATTAAGGCCTATTACACATCTGTATAATAAAAATAAATTAATACTAATACTTCTACATTTGTACTTAGCGTCTCTCGCGAATCCTAATTTAATTAATACTACCCAAAGCTTATTTTCTAGGTAAATTATATTTTGCTCATATTTATTTAGAATTGTGACCATTCAAAATACCTTAATAATTTACTTATTTTAAATCTTCTTATTCTCAATGTTTGACCCATAGTTTTATAAAATCCTTTTGTAAAAACTTTAGTCATTTACAAACATACCTATATTCATTTTCCATTTATTATAAAATTTCAAGAATCAATCAATCAACCAAATAATATAAATCAAGCTCCAAATCATTCACAATACAAAAGCTCAGAATTTTAATCTTCATGCAAGCATTTAACTATCATTCAAAACAGAACCTAATGCCTCCCTCCAATAAAATTAAATGCATCTCTTACTACTTCCTTCTACTTCCCATCATCAGATGAATGCTATTAAACTCTTCTTTACATTCATTATTTGACAAAGTCCCTTAATAACCCAACAGGATAATTATATTATATAACCAACTCAAGACTTCTCAGCAACCCAGAAATTTCCAAACGTCATAGAATCTCATTTATCCAGTATACTTTCAATTTAGGCCTACTGTCAATCACACTTCCTCTTTTTTTTTTCCCTTTCTTGATCCTAAAATCAATACTCCATAAACTCTAATCTTCAAGCCGACTACACCAATCAATTCCAACAAAATTCAAAACCTATAACATTTAATATTTCATCCAAATCACTTATACCCTCTTCCAATAAACATTCCCTTAATAACCTTAATTCATTATAAATGATAATAATATCAGAAGTCCAATTCCTCAATTTCTTTCTCAGTTAATTACATAATTACCTATGTTTCAATTTCCCTAACTTCATTCAACCAACTTCCCTTAAATCTCACTCTTTATTGAAAATCACCCACTTTATTTCACATCATCCTCAAACAACTAAGCACATTTAGAACCGAACCTAATAGGCTCAATGATTCAAATAAATCTTCAATCCCAATCAACCTCATTCCAATTCACCCCCAACTCCACCACTCTTTTATCTCATTTAGGATCCAATTATTAAGAAAACAAGGCTTACATGACTAAATGAACAATTAACCATCAATCCTTCCTCGTCACTAAACAACAACCACCACAGCATGAGAAGATCAAATTAAACTTCACATTTAACCAAAGACAACTAACATCAATTCCAGGACTATTAAGGTTCTCCTCTTTATTCTCTTAACAACATCAAACCTAACAAAGTCAAAGACTAACCCACTCAACTTCACATTCAATTACATCTTGTTCCTATTGAAGTAAACATCCAAAATTTCTCCTTCTCCCTGCCATTAAACTGTCGGCCAGCACAAGCAGAACAGAAAAGAAAAATGCACAAGTTCATATGTATTCAAGAACAGAAATCACAAAAGAGAAAGAACAATAATTCCTGCCAATGAGAGGGAGAAATTCAAACAACTAAGCAACAATCAAACATCACAAATTAATCTCCCCTGTAACCTGTCAACACCACCCAGAGAAGAACAGAAATATTTCCAAATCCTGAACATGGTACTTAATTACACAGAATAAACTTCCAATTCAAGCTTAATACCAATCAATTCCTTTTCTCCCTTTTTGCTGTACCCGTGCGAACAGAAAGCAGGGGAAAAACAACTTCCAAAACCTCCCAAAACTCAGCAAAATTCACATGCTACCAGGAATTAACCATACACCATCAACATCAATTTCATTCTTCTATTTATGCCTAAAACGAAAATTACAGAGAGGAAGACGAACAAGAACTCGGTCCAACACGAATATAGAAAGAAATTCAGAAAGTCCCAGAAATAAAGCATACAACTCCCAATATAAACTCCAATCGATTCCTAATTATGATTAATTTAAGCTTTCATTCGAATTTTATCCAGAAATCAACAAAAACAACTCAGATGAACAGTGCACAGAGGAAGGAATTTGAGAAAATCTTGACCAATGCTACTCTACTGCTCAAATTCGTTCTTGGGGTTTGTTAATCGAACAATAAGCGTCAATTTTATGAATTTGGAACCTTCAAAAACCCTTAAAATCGGATTGATTCTCCCCCCAAAGCCTCACTCGATTCGGACCAAGAAGAGAGAAGAACGAAGGAACGAGACTCACCTATGATTAAGCAAGCTTTGGACGTGTTTTGAAGCTTCTCGTCGCCGGCCATCGCTCCATCCGCCGTCGATTGTCGCTACGGGACTCGAAGGAAGCAGAGTGATAAAGAGAACAAGGGAAAGTGAGGAACAGAGGGAGTGAGTCGGTTTTGAGAATGAGAGAGTGAAGGAAAAAGTAAGGGACACGTGGGATATATTGGTTTAAAGAGAAGGAGATGATATTTTAAAATAAGTGTTTTACCATTCTGCCCCTTCTTTTCACTAAAGATATTTTCCAACTAGGGGTAGATATTGTCTTTTTCATTTTCCTTTTTCTACTTTTCTATTGAATGGTAATTTTATTTACCATTTCTACTTATGAATAAACTTGAATTTATCCCAAAAATAATTTATCTAAGTATGCTTTAATTTCCAAATTTATTTATAAGACTGTTTAAATATTAAACAATATTCCAAGGTTCTAAATATTCCCTTATTTAAATTTACCTCATAACTAGTTTCCTTTAGCTAATAAAGAAAATAAACTTGAAAAATTATTAAAAATATACCTAGCCTTATAAACTTATTTATAAAGCTTTTTAATTTCTAAGTACCTTTCTAAAATCCCAATTACATCCTTATTATCCTTTTTCTCCAAATTAAGTTTTATTTCCTAATTATTTCTCTTTATTCCATAGAGAAAATAAGCCTTAAAATTATTAAAAATACCTACAACATCCTAAATTCGTTTTGAATGCTTTTTAATATTTTAGTTATATTCCAAAACCTTAAATAATTTCTTATTTTCTATTTTCTAAAAATTGGGGTGTTACAACCAAGACAGTGGGAAGTAAAGGATCTGGTTCAGGAAATAGCTCTGGTATCCAGGTAGTAGTTTAATTCATAATATAAATTTCTATATATAATTTTGTAATATTTGTGGCATTTAAATGAGCATTATTCTGGTGGTGATATTATGATATTTGTGGAGTACTCCAAGGCCTAGGTGGGTCGCTCCCCCTTTGCCAGTTAAATTCCTATAACCGTGAGGGTTATTGAGTAGCTTTGAGGGCCACAGTTAAATTCCTATAACCATGAGGGTTATTGAGTAGCTGTGAGGGCTACAGTTAAATTCCTATAACCGTGAGGGTTATTGAGTAGCCGTGAGGGCTATGATTGGAAAAATCCTGCAGGTATTGGTTAAAGGGATATATGCTTTCATTATATGCACATATTTATAAAGTTGATATATAAGTATATATATAAGTGCACACATGATATGAAATAAACTGCTATTGAGATTTTCAATCTCACTGTTTTTCAAAACATTTTTAGTATAGCAGAATGGGAGTAGCTAGCTGGGAAAGAAGTAAGGTAATGTGAAGGGGCAGGAATGGGGCAGGAATGCCTGCTTTGTCTTGTACCCTGTAGGTAGTTACTTTAGGAACCTATTTACCTGTGTATGTTGTATGATTAAATAATTAAGACAAGTTGGAAGCTTGTCTAGTAATTAATATATATATATATATATTTGCATATGTAGATATACCCTTAATAAATAATAGAATTACATACCCATGTAAGAGGGTTATCAATCGAGATAACCCGCCAATATATTAGTATAGTAAGAGAGGTGTAAATAGATAAATAGAACATAATCTAAAGAATATGTAAATATAGTGTAAGGGATTTGAATCACCAAGCATTATAATTCGAGTTATTTTAATTGTTTTAATAACCACTCTATTTTATTGAAAGTTTAAAGATATTCCAATTTGTCCGAAAATCCCATTTGAAAGAAAGGAAATTTGATTTATACTTTGGAAAGAAAAAAATTTAAATTTTTCATATTTTTGGACTTCTGGAATTAAGAAGTGGTTATAAATCAATTAAAATGCCATAATATAGTAGTAAAAATTTAGGTGTTACACCTTCCAATTGTTCCACAGTTTAAACACTTGTTTGCAAATGAGGCAAAAGCAATTATTCTATCTTTGAAGGTAATGTAGGGCTGACCAAGTATTTCAGCCGCAAACCCTGATCTTCCGCTCGTAAAGAATCCACTGAGGAGATTGTGGCTAGGGTTCGGGCGGAGATGGGGGCCCATTTCCAGGAGCAGGTTGCTGCATAGGTCTAACAGCAGGTAGCGGTACATGTTCAGCAGCTTACTGGGCAAATGTCAGAGCAGATCTAGGTGCAGGTTGAGGCATAGGTCCGAGCATCAAATGTCATCGAATCGGTGAACTATCTATTTTGCACATATTCTTGATGAGTAAGTTTGATTATTTCATTTTGCCAACTTTTCATCATTATACACATTTGTAAATGTTATGATTATTTTTAATGTCTTTCAGTAAGTACTGGGCAGTAGCTGTCATTTGCCCCAGGGATCTTCATGTGGTTTGGTTTGACTCTTTGAGGCTTAACATACCCTCCTATCATAGAACTCTCCTATTGAAGTAAGTAGTATTAATATCTTTATTATATACTAGTGGCCCAAATAAATTATTTTCATGTATATGTGCTAATTTTGGTTCCATTACAAGGGTATCTCTCAATGGCATTTAATGGAAGAAACAGGTCAAGCCTTTGAAGACGTCGTGACACAAAGATCTAGAGTAAGTACTTTTTGATTTAAATTCTTTCAATGTTAGTAAATTGAGATATATTAATTACTTTGTTATTAATTTATACCGTTTCTTGTGATTAAAGTGCTCTAAGCAGTCGACGAATAAGGAATGCGGGTATTACGTCATGAAGTATATTTATGACATTATTATGAGTGAACGAACCACATCCTTCTCAGATGTATAAGTTAAATAATTCTTATCTATAACTTCTTAAATGATTGATACAATTAATACATATAACTTCTTAAATGATTGATCATCACATCCATTATTGTTGCAGTTTTATGATGCAACCGACTCATTTACAAATGAAGATCTTGATGCAATTCATGAGTGTATTGCTGAATTTTTGCTTGGGGAATTGGTTAGTAGAGATGACTGATCATTGTACAAAACACTAACTTGTGTAAAAATGGATTTTTGTTTGTTTGTGTAGTAGTAGCAAGAGTCACAAGTAAATATGTTTAGTTTGATTGATTAGTTATATAGCTTCGTTGATGTATATCTGTTATGTGTTTTTGAGACATCTGTAAGACCAAAAGAAAATGGGGAAACCAAAAGAAAATAATAATATTTTTTAAAAAATGGAAACCACGTCACAGGTTTCATAATAAGTGACGTGGTTTCTCCGGCCAGGAGAACGTCACATGTCACCATAACATGTGACGTGGTTTCTCTAAACCACGTCACTTATTAGGGGTAATAAGTGCGGAGAAACCATGTCACTTATTATGAAACTTGTGACGTGGTTTCTCATACACAATAGGCAAATTATTTACTATCAGGGACTTATCAACGTCGCTTTTTTTCAAAGCTGTAACGTGGAAAATCTAACTTTTCATGTCCGTTATTTTTAGTGACGTGAAAAATGGACTTAGAAACCCCAAAATAAAAAAGTGACATGAAACCCCAAAATAATGGACTTAGAAACCCCTTTTTTGCAGTATTGGAATTACCTAAGAGCTAGCAAACTTGGTAACTCAACGTAGAAAAGCTCAACCATGGAAATCAATCAAAAACATTTATCTTATGATGATAAATCTAATGAATTAAATTTTCCCACATAAGCATGCTAGACAATAAAATCACAGAGACTCAAGAAGAAATTAACATTGAGAAGAATAAGTACTTAATACAATATCTGATCCAATCCATTCACATAAGTACCTAATCAACAATTGTGCACCAATAATCGTTTACTTGCTATGGCGGGCAAAGTTGAGAGCCTCAGCAAGCAAGGCATAAGAAAGTGACTAAAATGGCTGATTTGGCTCGCCGCAACGAGAAAATCTGAGCTAGGCAGCCAAATATCAGCGAACATTAGCAAAAAATAGCCAAATTTCATCACTTTTCAGCACTTTTCCTTCTTATTTCTTCAGTTTCTTGGGATCATTTCTCCCAATTTCTTATTTCTTCAGTTTCTTGGGATCATTTTTCCCAGTTTCTTACAATGAAATAACATGAAATGAAGCATTAATTGTCCTAGAAATCAATTAGATATAATGAATCACCAATTATGACAATTTTATCCCTCATTAATACAATTTCAATGCAAGAACTTAGAAATTATAATAGGCCTAATACATGAAATGAAGCATTAATTGTCCTCAAAATGATTGAAATAATTATATAAAATTTGGTGCAATCTTAGATTTAGCTTTATTTTTTTATGTATTAAAGTAGAGATAGGTAGTTAATATATAGCTATAGAGATTTTGGTATGATAAGATTGATAATGTTAAAAGTAAAGGCGTAAAATTAGATAAATATTCTGGTTGACAATTTAGAATTGTTGTGATAAGCTTTCAGATAAGATAAGAAATTGTAGAACTGTAGTCTCTAAGATAATAAGTAGAACAGGAGTCTTATTTGGTCTTATAGAATGTCGTATGACAGATTTAGAGTTATTTGATTAACGTATAACAAAAAATCACTGATTTGATTTTACATAAGTTTTAGTTTCAAAATATTTTTAATGAAAGCTCATTCCTTAGAAGAAGTGTCTTTTAGTTGTTTTAGAAAAAAGGTTTTATAAAGTTCAGATCTTGGGTATTTTGGAATCTTAAAAGTAATTCTTAGTTGATTAAATAGCTCTTCTATAAGTACCTATATCCACACCTTATTTCAATTTTAAAAGTGGTTCTTAGTTGATTTTTGTTATGGTTCTTAGTTGATTGTCCATATGGTGGGGCTTGTCATTGGATTTTCAAAATGATTTTTAAATATATCTCCAAATGGCTCAAGTTTCTTTAATTTTTCATAGGGGAAATGACAGAAAAATACATTCTTAATTTCAAAATCCTAAATAGGAGATTTTAACTAGTTGAGTAAATGTATTAACAACTATAAATTACTTATATATGATTTTGAAATTCATATCTTGTCAATTCCCCTTTTTATATACCATTATATATCAAGGTTTAATGTTTTCTAATTTTTATCAGTACCTTCACCTTGTTTTAAAAAATTATGGTGTTACATGTACGAAAGTTTTTTAAAGAAAAATAACTAGAATTTCTAAGGCAACTAAAAACTAAAAATCTAACTGACAACAAATCCTAATAGTGTTACTTAATTAAGCCCAATACTCACAAGTAAAGAGTAATTACGTAGCTAATCTGAATAGTGCTGGATTGGGCCTCAGCTAAAGCACTGACTAGTTAACACAAATAACTTGAAATATGAAAGTAAGCTAGGGCCTAAATTAACAAGTCTTTGCCTATTAAGAAATAACACAACTCAACAGGACAGGTTGAAAAAAAGCCTCAAAACAGGTTGTCATTTCACCAACCCAACCTGTTATTTCTTGGGTGATCGTTAGGCTTGTGAGCACAACCCATATTACTACCTCTACTTCCTCTGTCTTGAGAGAAGTGAATGAGCTTTTGATTCCCATAATCTATTTGTGATATGGTAACATTCTCCTTCACAACTAATGTGCTCAAAACCTGTTCTTTAAGGATTAAGACAAATGTGCAAATTTACCAATGACATTTATTACGATGAGCGTCTAGCACAAAAAAGCTTTTTGTGGTGCTTAAATACAAAAAAAGTTGTAAAATTGTGTGAATTTAACAAAACCGTTATATATGAGCGAACGTCCGTTACTTTTTGAGGAAGAAATCAGGTGGGATCAATGGGGAAAAAGTAACGAAAGTTTGGTTATAGATAACGGTTTTGTTAAATTCGCACTATTTTTAAAACTTTTTTGGTATTTAAGCACCACAAAACACTTTTTTTGTACCAGACACTCTTCAAGTAATTGTTCATTGGTAAATTTGCACCTTTGCCCTAAGGATTATATGTATGTATGTATGTATGTATGCATGCATGTATGTATGTATGTATGTATATTCTTGCATAGAATATTGGTGAAAAGAATATATTTTTGTCACATGAAGTTGACACAAAGGGTATTAAATTAAATGAGACAAGTTTAGAAACCAAGGAAGGATATGGTGGGAGAATCTTAAAAGAGAAGAATAGGGTTAAGGGTAAAAAATATACATGTGATTTTGTCAAAAGTTCATACAGTACCAATGTTTTTTTTGGGACCAAAAATACACATAAACTTTCAAATTGGATCAAAAATACACATTTACAGTTAAATTATGGTAAAAAATACACATGTGATTTTTAGAAAAGGTTCGTCCAGCACCAAGCGCTTTCTTTTGGAATATAACTGTAAATGTGTATTTTTTATCCAATTTGAAAGTTCATGTGTATTTTTGATAAAAAAATATTTGGTGCTTGATGAACTTTTGATAAAATCACATGTGTATTTTTGACTCTTAACCCAAGATAATAAATATGAGCTTGAGGAATGAGGAATATATATAGATATATATATATATATATATTTACAGATATTTAACAACACAAAATTAAATATATATATGTTAATACTGGCTGTCACCCAAGAGGGGGGTGAATTGGGTGACAGAATAAAATATGAGAAATTCTTTCCTTGTCAAAATCACAGTTGAAGTGTTAAGTAGTGCTCTTGAAGATCTTCTTCACTAAATAATGATAGCACATTAAAAAATGAAAAGCATGATAAAATGTGTAAATCTGTTATGCCGGAAATATGATGAGAGACAAGGGAAGAGAGAATGCAAACAAAGATTTTGTTAGAATCTTAAGTTTTGATGAAGACTGACTCATAAATAACATAAGTGTAAGTTACCTGTGAATTAATCATGTAAAATCTGTTAGGTAACAAATCACTATCGCTAGAGCTAGAACCTATCGCTAATAGACAAAGAGCCATAGCAAATGAAGACTTAGTAATAACAAAGTTAATATCTAACGCTAAGTCATTCATTATCGCTAAGAAAGATCCTATCGCTAGAAGCTCATAGAAAACATGGACACATGAAAGAGAGGACAAATAGCAGAAATATAAATCAAAGTCCTTGAGCTATAGAATCAGCTAGCGATAATGGGTTAAGCTATCGATAACAGAGTACTTCAGATAATAGAAATTCAGATAGCTAGTGCCTGTGAACAAATGAGTTTAGTGATAACATAGTTGCTAGCGCTAACACGTTTAGCTATCGATAATGGGATACCTTGAAATACCTTTGAATATTCATCTCAGTATCCTTAAAGCTAATGAGCAATCAAGTAACTAGCGATAATGGAATTAGCTATCGATAGAGAATGTTTTGAAAATACCTTAGCTAATATATTGTCTCTATCTTGTTGAGCTAATGAAATACCCTATCGATAACATCCACTGCATGAGTATTTGTTTAAGCTAAAAGCTTAAGTGCAGGACTCACACTGTCAAGATAGCGATAGCAAATCATGCTAGCGCTAATGAAAAAGCTGACATGCAAGTAAAGTGGCAGGTAGCAGCAGGATAACGTTACTCACAGTCTCTCTCTCTCTTATCTTATCCTCTGCAAAATCAGTTGAAGCATGAAAAGAAAGAAAAGGTGTTAACGGCTAGTTCTCCAAGTCTCCAATGGATAGAAAAGTATATCACCATATATAAAGACTTGAAGATTTCAGAATCAAGAAGCGAGCGAACACACGACGCAAGATGATATGAAATGAAAATCAGAGGCTCTGCACAGAGAATCAGTCGTATTCAAGTGAGCCCAGAAATGATGAGTCGAGTGCATTAGAAAAGAAGAATTAGAGCACATTCATTGTTCAGATTATTAAGCTCAAATTTGTATTTCATCCTACATTACTCTGCACCTCAGTGATTATCATAATCTGTTCATTTAGTGAACTCTATTGTTGAAATCCTCTATTGTTTGAGGTTGTTCTAAAGCCTGGTGCTTTAAGAATAGGGTTGTAACCTTACAGGTAGTAAGGGGGAGTGTTTAGAGGGATTCTAAAACTCTGTAAAGGTTGGCAGGTGAACCTGTGTTAGTAAAACCTGTAGTAGGCTTCTCTTGTGCCCGGTTTAAACAAGAGGGTAGTGGAAATCTCAGGTGGAGCCTGAGGACTGGATGTAGGTCTGGGTTGACCGAACCAGGATAAACTCTGTGTGCATTATCTCTTCCCTTAACTTTCCTAGCTCCCAGCATATTTTACTTACGCTTTCTTTAATGCACTTCATGGTTTGAAATTTTTACAGTGATAAACCAAAAAAGATTTTAAAAGATTGTCATCACTTGTGTTTTGTTTAAAAGAACTGTAAGTTTTTATTCTATCACCCAATTCACCCCCCCTCTTGGGTGATAGCCAGTACTAACAATTGGTATCAAAGTAGGTCACTTGTCTAAAGGATCCAACGATCTCAAGTGAAAAGATCATGGCTGATTTTGGGTGTAATATGTTTTCTGAAGGTTTTGATCATACCATTCCACCTCTTCTTGAAAATGTTGATTTTTCGTTTTGGAAAGCAAGGATGAAGAGTTTTATAAAATCATTTGATTATCATATGTGGAATATTTTTATAAATGATTTTGATTTCAAATCAAGAAAGGATTGGACTGAAAAAGACAAGAAAATGTTTTCCTTGAACATTAGAGCAATGCAAATTCTGCATAAAGGCTTAACTGAAAAAGATTTTCAGAAAATCAGATTTTGCTCTAGTGCTAAAGAAATTTGGGAAACACTTGAATCTATGTATATCTCTAACCATCTTGTTGAAACTGAAAGTGTTGACAGCTCATCTGAATCCCAAAACTGCATATCTATGATTGATGAGCAATTGGAAGCAGAAATTGAAGAAGGAGAGATCATAGAAACCTTCCCAGATTCAGTCAACACAAAAGGACAAGAGAAAGAAGACTGCCAAGAGCTCTACCTGAACAAGTCTGATCAATCATCCCCTGGAGCTCAAGATGCAGCTATGGTATACAGTTCCAAGTCCTGTGTTTTTGAGAAAAACAATTTTGATTTGCACAAAATTGATTTAGTGCCTATCACTGATCATTTTTCAAAGAATAAAAGTGATTTAAAACATGCTGGAAAATGTTTTGGGAAGAAAGATTTTTCGAAAAGGAATAACCAGAGTTTGTACTCTCTTAACCACCACTATAGTGGCATAGAATCTCTCAATGTGCATCATTCTATTATTTGCCATTATTGTGGAAAATCTGGTCATATTTCTCACACCTGTAGTATTAGAAGAAATTCAAATGTGAGAAATAAATTTGTTTGGGTTCCAAAAGGACAAGTAAGGTCCAAAGCTAACAATGAAGGACCCAAATATAAATGGATACCAAAATGTCCATCTAGTGCTTTATGTGTGCAGATTAATTCTAGAAGAAATGAATATCATGGTACAAAGACAATAGAGAAGAATCCAAGAGTTTCTCATGTATCAATAAAGGGATCCATAGAATCCACATATAGAAGGAGAACTCTAGGAAAAGCCACTACTGCAACCTCTTGTTCAAATCATAAGAAACAGTGGACAGCAACAAGAAGAGCATATTCCACCTCAAGAATGAGCTACCACAAAGTACCATTCAATTATCTTGAGGAGAACAGGAGAAATAGAATTCCCCATACATCAAGAAGAAGATTCTTGAATTCTGTTTCTCGTGAGAGATCTCTGCAACCCAGAGCTAAGTACGAGTTGATTGCCATCAAGAGCCCTATCGATAGCAACTCTCATTACATATAGCAATCTTCTGCCTAATCAAGAGCAATTATGGTGATATCGTTCTTATCCTATCTTGAATGAATATAATTGTGTTTGGATAATGAATGATTGTTTCTTTTTCATTAGCAATCAATCTTTAAACTATCTGTCAAATTGCTATATGATTGAAAAAGTTGGAATTGTGTATAGTATTATCTTATGTGGAATCTATAAAATGCACAATTCAAATTTGTTTAAATTTCAACTCAACATGCTTATAAAATTGCATTCATATATTTTGAAAAACATGTTCATTCCAGTTGGATTTAAATAGATTTTGAAAAACTGAAAGATAAAGTTAAAACCATTTCAAATCATCCTCATAAGATGTTTTTCATAAATGCATGAGTTATCAAATGACAGATCTTGTCAAATTGTGCTTATAAGTATCACTTATCAATGCAAACAATTAGATCTGTTCTATTTGTGCTTACTGTGCCAAATCTCAAAATTATGTAGGACAGACCAATCGATAGTCATTATCATTAGCGATAGCAAGTTTCTCTGACATCAACTTGACTAAAAATTTGAGCAAATAAGTATGAACCTTATTATTCTAAAGCTCTCACTCACTTTCTGTTACTCAAAATATTTTAATGGTCACTATCATTCTATGTTAAGAGTAACTGGAGTCCTGTGTTTATATTCTGATCCTGAATATCTTTATCATCATGAACACAACACTTATTGGTCAAGAAAATTGCTATGCTATAGAGTCAATATTTGAAGCACAAAGCAATCACTCTCATGCTGTTATTTGCATAACGTTAAATATCTCATTTGATCTTTTATGCATCAAAATCTTGATTTCTTGTTGTAAATGTCAAAATATATTGTTACCACTCTGATTGATTAATATCCATCATGCTCAATAGAATTTGTTTTAAAATGTCAAATCTTAAGTTTTGCAACACTGACCCATCGATAGCAAGTTCCACTATCGCTAGTTGTATGCAGGACAAAGCTAAGTTTGAGCAAAGATTGCCATCGCTAGCTAAAAGCATTATCGATAGCAAAGTCAGCTATTGATAGATGAAACTTGGAAGGAATGAGTAATAAGTCTCACTTATTCAGCGTGGGATCAAGCCTGCTAGCGATAGCAGCTCTTCCTAGCGATAGAAAGTCACTTAACAGGTCAGAATGCGAAACGTTAGTTGATACACTCCATTAAAGGTAAAACCCTAAACCCTAAATCTTATAAAGCTGGATCATTTGCATTTGCATTCATTATTCATCTGCACTTTCTCTTCTACTCCAAAACTCTCTGAGCATTCCAGCATTCATTTGCTTCTCAACAACCTCTCACCTCTCAAAACCTAAACCCTAAAAATGGCCAGAACCAAATTTCCAAATGTAAGTGATATTGAGGCAACCTCTAGCGCTAAACCATCGTCTCAATCCGCTAGCAAGAGGTCCAAAACCCAGAAATCTGTGTCATTCTCCAAAGAAGTGGTTGAATTAGGGTCCAAGCATCAAAAGCGAACCTCCTCTGATCTGCCCTAGTCAGAAGATCCTCTTGAAGCTCCAAGTGCCCTATTCGCAAATCGAAAAACCCTAGATAGGGTTGCTGTGTGGGTGGATTTAGAATATTTCAAGTAGAATGGTTTTGACTTGGACGCCTGGCTATTACCCTACAAGAGATGGCTTAGTATTGTGTTTGAGGCGTCAGTAAGAGGAAGAGGAATCTCTTTTAACTGGTTAGCAATCAACAAAATTCTGGGGATATTTGAAGTAGAATACAACAAGTGGTATTCCCCTGAGCCTTACTCCAAAGAAGAACTCAAGGAGATTTATGAGACAGACTCCAATAAGCCAGCCAGCATGCCTGTGGTCAACAGAATCTTACATTATGTTTATACCAGATTAATGACTCACAAGGCAGGGAATTTCAGCAGCTTTCCCAAGATAGATAACCCCTGGCTACCCAACCTGATTTCAAAAGTTCCTTTGAACCCAGGGCAGTTAGTATCTATGGAGCTTCATCGATTCTTATTTGACAAGTCAGCCAAAGATCCTCTTCCCTATCCTCAGCTCATATCCTATATGCTGGAGTTCTCAAAGATCAAATCAATAGGTGAAAGAGACAACAAAAATTGCAAACAGCTTACCATCTCTACTCTCAGAAAGATGGGAATTCTTGTTCAAGAAAATGGTGCTGGTTCTGGTTCTGAAGCTTCTCATGCTCCCTCTTCATCAGCTCAGTCTCATCCTGTTGAAGAAGAGGCTCAATCTCAAAGGACTCCTCCTTCTGCTCCTTCTGTTGCCAAGACTTCTATTCCTTCCAAAGATGCAATTGAAGAAATTGTCTTCAGGGTCTTTGCTGAATTCAACCTTGCCTTAGAAGCTCAGAAAGCAGAATTAATGAAGCCCATTCAGAAGCTACAGTCTCAGGTGAAAAATTTGGAAGAGAATCTATGCCTCGTCTCTAAGTATGTCAAACAAAGGGCAACAGCTTCTCCCTCAGCAGGTACTTCATCACATCATCATTCCCCTCTCCATTTTCACTCACCCTCTTATTCTTCTCCACAACACTCACCTACGACCCCTACTTGCTCTTCTTTTCATCTATCTTATTACCCCTTTCCTCTCACCTTCAAACATCCTAGCCCTTCCCCTAGCCACAATTCACAAGCCCAAACACCTCCATCTCTACCTTCACCATAAACCAAAATCCCAACACCACCAGAAACTCCTACCGCTAATTTTTCCCCTAGCGTTAGCCCACAAACACAAGTCTCACCCTTCTCAACTCCCAAAGTCCCCACACCATCAACAACCCCTATCGCTAGCACCATCCCTAGCGATAGCACCCACACTTCACCACCTATACAGCCAACCTCTGTCGCTACCACCACCATAAGCCTTCATTCTCCTCCCAACTCTTCTCAAATTCCTAACCAACCCTCTTCTCCTACCCCTGCCCGTGATGATGACAAAAAGGGGGAGAATCAAAGGGACAAAAATGTGGCAGAAGAAGGCTTAGTGGAGGATGCATCTGATAAGGAAGACAATGCCACAATCATTCCTCCTGATAATGAAGCGCAAGAGGAAGATATGAGTATGGCCATAGTCCTATATGAGGGGGAGCCTAAACCAGTTTCTGTAAATCTACTTCCTCACTATTTTCAACAAGCACAAGAGCTTCATGAGGAAATTGAAGAATTTTTTGAAAGATCTGCTCAATCTCAAAAGGAAAGAGAGGATAGAGATGCAGCAAGGACAGGAACTGAGAAAGAGAAAGAAGCGGATCCTATTCAGACTACCTCCCAGAACCTGAAACTTAGTGGGAAAGAGAAAGCATCAGAGGTCCAGTCTGTTCCTAAGAAAATAAGGATCAAGAAATCTGCTCCTAAACCCCCAGAAAAGAAATCTAGGGCATCTAAAGGGATTGTGATTGAAGAACCCAAGTCAGCCCCCAAGTCATCAAAGAGAAAAGCAGTGTCAAAGGGGAAAGGAAAATCAGCTAAACTTCCACCTAAGAAGAAACAGAAAAAGCAGACTTTTCTTGATAAAATGTTGGAGAAAATCAAGCCTCCCTCTCCTCCAAAGAAGAAGAAAGCTGCTGCTAAGAAGAAGAAGAAGTCTGAGGTTGAGGTTGAGGTTGACCCTGAAATCTTGGAAGAGCCTTCAACTGACACTGGGAGAATAAGTAGTGAGTCTGGAGATTATGAGTTGGACACATCAAATTGGAAGGATGATTCTGAGTCTGACTGAATTGAAGAGCCTGAATCATTCCCTAAATTCCCTGAATCCATTCTCATATACATCATACATAAACTGCACATTTATCAGTTTCATAGCTTATATTTTAGTAATTCTTTCTGTAATATATGAACTGTGATTTCAGCACTGAATTATTTCTATCAATTCTATTATCCTCTTTATCTTTACTTATGTTTTGTCATCACCAAAAAGGGGGAGAATGTTAGAATCTTAAGTTTTGATGAAGACTGACTCATAAATAACATAAGTGTAAGTTACCTGTGAATTAATCATGTAAAATCTGTTAGGTAACAAATCACTATCGCTAGAGCTAGAACCTATCGCTAATAGACAAAGAGCCATATCAAATGAAGACATAGTAATAACAAAGTTAATATCTAACGCTAAGTCATTCATTATCGCTAAGAAAGATCCTATTGCTAGAAGCTCATAGAAAACATGGACACATGAAAGAGAGGACAAATAGCAGAAATATAAATCAAAGTCCTTGAGCTATAGAATCAGCTAGCGATAATGGGTTAAGCTATCGATAACAGAGTACTTCAGATAATAGAAATTCAGATAGCTAGTGCCTGTGAACAAATGAGTTTAGTGATAACATAGTTGCTAGCGCTAACACGTTTAGCTATCGATAATGGGATACCTTGAAATACCTTTGAATATTCATCTCAGTATCCTTAAAGCTAATGAGCAATCAAGTAACTAGCAATAATGGAATTAGCTATCGATAGAGAATGTTTTGAAAATACCTTAGCTAATATATTGTCTCTATCTTGTTGAGCTAATGAAATACCCTATCGATAACATCCACTGCATGAGTATTTGTTTAAGCTAAAAGCTTAAGTGCAGGACTCACACTGTCAAGATAGCGATAGCAAATCATGCTAGCGCTAATGAAAAAGCTGACATGCAAGTACAGTGGCAGGTAGCAGCAGGATAACGTTACTCACAGTCTCTCTCTCTCTCTTATCTTATCATCTACAAAATCAGTTGAAGCATGAAAAGAAAGAAAAGGTGCTAACGGCTAGT
Organism: Mimosa bimucronata; assembly: GCA_037074515.1. Classification (NCBI taxonomy): domain Eukaryota; kingdom Viridiplantae; phylum Streptophyta; class Magnoliopsida; order Fabales; family Fabaceae; genus Mimosa; species Mimosa bimucronata. The sequence goes on along the minus strand of CM073445.1, from coordinate 22,267,757 downwards.
TCTCCAAGTCTCCAACGGATAGAAAAGTATATCACCATATATAAAGACTTGAAGATTTCAGAATCAAGAAGCGAGCGAACACACGACGCAAGATGATATGAAATGAAAATCAGAGGCTCTGCACAGAGAATCAGTCGTATTCAAGTGAGCCCAGAAATGATGAGTCGAGCGCATTAGAAAAGAAGAATTAGAGCACATTCATTGTTCAGATTATTAAGCTCAAATTTGTATTTCATCCTACATTACTCTGCACCTCAGTGATTATCATAATTTGTTCATTAAGTGAACTCTATTGTTGAAATCCTCTATTTTTTGAGGTTGTTCTAAAGCCTGGTACTTTAAGAACAGGGTTGTAACCTTACAGGTAGTAAGGGGGAGTGTTTAGAGGGATTCTAAAACTCTGTAAAGGTTGGCAGGTGAACCTGTGTTAGTAAAACCTGTAGTAGGCTTCTCTTGTGCCCGGTTTAAACAAGAGGGTAGTGGAAATCTCAGGTAGAGCCTGAGGACTGGATGTAGGTCTGGGTTGGCCGAACCAGGATAAACTCTGTGTGCATTATCTCTTCCCTTAACTTTCCTAGCTCCCAGCATATTTTACTTACGCTTTCTTTAATGCACTTCATGGTTTGAAATTTTCACAGTGATAAACCAAAAAGGATTTTAAAAGATTGTCATCACTTGTGTTTTGTTTAAAAGAACTGTAAGTTTTTATTCTATCACCCAATTCACCCACCCCTCTTGGGTGACAGCCAGTACTAATAGATTTATCCTGGTTCGGTCTATTTCTTTGACCTACATCCAGTCCCCAGGTTCCACCTGAGATTTCAAATCCACTACTATCTTGTTTGAATCGGGCACAAGAGAAACCTTTACAATTCCACAAGTTTAGTCGGGCACTTGTGAAGCCTTTTCTTCCTCAAGTTTAAACTGGGTACTTGAGAACTGCTCCGCCTTACAACTTGTAAGATTACACCCTCTCTTAAGATCCCACTATCTTAAGAGATATCTCACTTTATATAGAATACAGAGTATTTCTTGTTCACTCAATGAACTGATAATGTTACACATTGAAGTATATAAGATATGATTGATCTGAGAGCTTAGAATGCTAAGAATGAATATGTTCAAGTATAGGCATCTTTATCCCTCTCTTTGAACTTGGCTACAAAATGCTTTTATAGTCGTTTCTGGAATTTTTCCCGTTGGAGAAAATATAGCCGTTGGTCTGTTGAAGATGAGAGATGATAAGTCTGATGGAGTGTTCAACTGATGGTATTCTTGTGTAGCCTTAACTCCCTGTATTTAGTTTGCTTCTGTTCTTTTCTCCTCATTAATTGTAGAAACCTTTTGTTTACGGCTTAATTCCTGAGTCAGAGAGGTAACATAAACTTCCCAAAATAGGCCTTAACAACTTCTGTACTTGAAAGCTTATAATAGGCTGACAATTCAGTTTGAATTAAATCCTATCGCCACATAGATTACAGCCTCTGATCGATCACAGGGTCTAGTGTCTGATCGATCATGTATAGATTATACATCAATTAGGACCTGCATCACTGAACATGAAGTTAGAAAGTATCTCGTCTGATCGATCACAGGGAGTCCCTCATCGATCAGGCTTGTCCAATCGATTTCATTCAGATTACATTTAGATTACAGCCTTTGTCTGATCGACCACACATTTTCTTCTGATCGATTACATATTTTCTTTTGATCGATTAAGCCTGTCTGATCGATTACATATTTTCTTCTGATCAAATAAGCCTGTCTGATCGATTAGAAATAGATTATGCTTAGATTAGACATAGATTAGAGCCTCATCTGATCGATCACAGGGGAGGCCTAATCTATTAGGCATTGTTCATTTTAAGGACAAACTTTGGAAAATCATAACTCTCTCAATTTAACTCCAAATCTAGCATATAATATATCCATGGAAAGATAATTCAATCTCGATTTTAATGAAGAAAGAATCATTGCCAAAATCTTTGAGATTCAAAAGTTATGATTAAAATCGTGACAGCCAGTTTTATCCAAAATGACAGATTCCTGGGAAAACTTTGAAAATTCATATATCCCTCATTTTAAAATATTTTAAAGTTAAACTTGTGTTCATAAAACAGGTATTGAGTCTAGTTTTATATGAAACAAATTTCATCTCAATCGGATTTGTATTTTAAAAGATATGATCCAAAACATGACTGCCTGTCTGATGCATGACGTGAAAATATTGGGCAGATTGAAAAATTCATATCTCCTTGGATATAAATCATTTGAGGGTGACATTTGTGTCCATGAACTGTGTTGGGAGTCTAGTTGCATAAAAAACAAGTTTCATCTATATCGGGGTTATATTCTATGAGATATGATCAAAATACTAGACATAGGTCAGACTGAACGAAAACCAAAATTCGCATTTGATCGATTACATGCATTTTTTTCTGATCGATCAGACCCCTCTAATCGATTGGGAGTTCTTCCTGATCGATTAGGCGACTGCAAAACATGTTTTATAATCAATTGGGGTGCTCTAATCGATTACAAACACCTTGTTGTGATCGATTATGCATGAGAATGATCGATTATGCGTAGGAACTCATGGTTTGATGATTTAGACTTCATTTGAGCTTCTTTTAACTTCCAATTGAGCATAGAAACTTTTAATACCAAGTCTAATAACATGATTCATGATTTTCTCATTCAATCTCTAATCTTATTTGATCATATCATTCTCCACAAACAAGCATAATAGCCTTATTCTTTCTTTGACTACTTTATACAGGATATTCATATGAAATAATGGTTTGGAGATGAATACTTTATGTAAGCTTTTTCTTATTTGATTTAATTCTACATTAAAACTAACAATTCTTCATAAATAAACACAATAGCTTCAATCTTTGACCAATCTATATAAGATAGCAACATAAAATAATAGATAGTCAAAGTAGGAGATAAATACTTCATACAAACTTTTTGTTTACTATATTTAAATCTATATTTGACATCATCAAAACTAATCATATCCAACAATATACACAAAACAAGTGCGAGTTTAACAACACAAAATGAAATAAATAAGTAGATTAGTGCTAAAGTAAAATTTGGCCACTATGTGCAGAACAAGACAATTCCCACTAATTATTAGTAATCTGCAATAATCTTATCACAACGATTCAAATATTCTTTTTCTTCATCGCATGGCTTCTTTGTAGATATGCATCGACAATACGCTACACACTTGATGACAAGGGAAATTGAATTTTAAATGTATAGTTAAGTCTAACAAATTTCGGGATATTGTCGAAGATTAAATAAAAGCATGTGGAATCAAGATATACACAACATGTGAGTGCGATCATAGCAGACATGCAATCAATACCATGTAAAGATTGTAAAGTTCCTAATACACCCATTAGTGTCAAACGAGTCCAGGTTCGTTAAATTAATGTCTAGATTCAATGAACGAATATGTCCTCATGTGCCTCATCATTTTGGAGAGCCTCTTATTTCAAATAGAATATTCTAAAAACATATCCCACTTTTAATAGAATACAATATATTGTACTATTTGTGATGGGATATTACTCACCTCCCCAAGATATATTAATGTATGTGCTCAAACCTTGTTCTTTAGGGATTATATTCTTGCCTTGTATCAACACATAAGAACAAATTCCATCATTATTTTTTTCCTTAAAAATGTATTGCTGGTTGATATAAACTAAATAATATATAATTTTAAACGTTATTTTAAGTCTTAGAAACAATAGGAGGACATGGGATAATAATCTCAGTGTAAGTATGAAAAACAAAAAAATACACCCAGCAATTGTGATATGTCGTTATTTGTAGCTTCGATTTCTATTAAAATGATTGTCCCCATTGAAAGATTTAAATATGAGTTAAAGGTAAATACAATTGAGGTAAATCCTATCAAAATAGATTAAATCATTTTGATAGGAAGACAGGCCTAATATATGTGTACAATTAATTTAAAATTTAATATACATACATATACAATTAATCTAAAGTTTAATAATTCCCAAACAACCTGATTTGCTGACAGTGCTGAGCCCAAGTCCCTTGGAAGGGGGCGCATGAGAAGATGAGATGCCTACAGTAACTAGTCTTTTTTCATGATAATAGATTCTCTACTCCACACAGCTTCTTTGTGCATATGCTCATAATACACAGCACACTTCATGATAAATGAAATGGAATGGAATCTGAAATGTGACTTTAAGTCTACGTAATAGTGGGAGAAGATGGGAATCTAAAATGAATATAAGTGATGGCTCAATCTTGCAAGTGGATGGAGTGGAACAAGAAAGTAGGTGAATGTATATTGAATTCCTCCCCAGTCAGATAGGCATATTTGAATTTTTTTTTCCCAGCAATCACATACATATGAAATTTAAGCCCATTGAATAAGCATTTTATTGGATAGATACTTTGACTTATCAATCATAAGCATCAAGAATCAAGAATATACACAACATAAGTAGTGTGAGTTTAATAGACAAAGAATAATCATTAATAATCAGCAAAGACCTGATCTGTAAAGGTTGTAAATTTCCTAACACACCTATCAACACTAGTGTCAAACGAGTCTTAGACTCACAATTCGAGGACTTATTCTAATACCGTTACCGATGAACCTAAAAATAGGATGTTCTAGAGAATTTCCTAATTTAAATAGAACGTTCTAAAAGAATATCCTACTTTTAGTAGAATATATTGTCCTATTTGTGATATGATATTATTAATTATTCTCGTTCTCAGCATATATTCTCTCTACTTTTATATATAAGGTTTCAAATTTTTAATTGCCTTATCCTATTTATAAAGTCCAATTTAGGTTTATCTCACTAATAAATGAATTTTTTTCCTATTTTATCCTCAATTGATGTTTTCCATACATTCACTTTTATTAATATTCTCTTTCCTTTACCACTCATTAGTGAGGGCATATTTGCATAAAAATATATGCCCTACATATTTATTACATTGTAACTAAGGTTAGCTGTTCTTACATTACGCAGTTCGGTTTTTGGAATCTTATATATGGAGAAGATATTATATAAGAATGAGGGGGTACTAACCTGCTAAGAACTTGTTCTGTAAAGTTTATATTCTTGCCTTGCATCAACAAAAAATAAAAAATCATCGACATAGGTTGATACAAATTAAAGGAAAAGTAGCATAGATCCCGTGTGATGCATGTGGATAATGAATTCAAATATTATTAAATGAAACTACATTTTTCTCCAATGAAATTCTTCTAAGATTTCAAGATACAAGTTAAAAGAAAAAAAGAAACTAAAAATTTTAATGTTTCTTTGAGTAATTCTTATATAATTAAAAAAGTTACTTTAAGGCAACAAAAGTTTATTATATAGTTTGAAGGTTTAAGGGGTCAAAAATACACATGTGATTTTGTCAAAAGTTCATCCAGCACCAAATGATTTTTTTGGACAAAAAATACACACAAACTTTCCAATTGGATCAAAAGTAGACATTTAGAGTTAAATTATGGTAAAAAAAATATACATGTAATTTTGTAAAAAGGTTCGTCCAGCACCAAACGCTTCTTTTTGGAATATAACTGCAAATATGACTTCTGATCCAATTTGAAAGTTCATGTGTATTTTTGGTCCAAAAAAAAAAACATTTGGTGCTGGATGAACTTTTGATAAAATCACATGTGTATTTTTTGCCTTTAATCTTAGTTTGAATTGAATTTAAATAATATTAATATGCAATGAGATTTAGAAATAAGGTGAATGCAAAAGGGAAAACTAATTTGTTGATAGCTATACTTTTATTTAATTTTGATTTTGACGCCTGTGGTTTTTAATCTCCTAATTAAACCATTAATTTTGCTCAGTTACCACTATTAGCTCATTTATCTTTGTTCTATAACATGGCTAGCATTTGAATAGAAGCCAATGGTGTTTAAAAATTAAAATTAAAGTATTTAATTATGATAAAATTACACATAGATACCAAAATCAAAACTAAATAAAAGTATAGGTACCAACAAATGTATTTTATGCAAAAATAGTTTTTGAATTACGTTCCCATGTATAATATGATTACAATTACCAAATATGTCGTTCCTAAATGAATGATTTCACTGGAATATAGAATAAACACAAGAAGTATATGCTAATCAAAGCATGAATCACTGTGTCACATTGCATTGTTGAGGATGTCAAAATGGAATGCAACGAAGAGTTAAAGAATTATCTGAGTGGAAGTTTAATTATAGATTGGTACATAATTGACAATCCAAATTTTTTTGCATATAAAATAAATCACAAATTAACCTTGATATTGCATTAGTCAAATTAAAATTCAACCATTAAATGAGTGACAACCAATGGCAGTAATACAAGTAAATTAATTTTTTCCAATACAGCATATTCTGAATTGAAAAAAAAATGCGCAAATGGAAAGATTATATCATCAATGTCATTAATCCACGAAAATCAAATCAGGTGAAGTAAATGAAAATGGTTGAATTGGATAATAATTAAAGAAATCTTAATGGATTCATTGGCATCTATTAAACGATAACATACTCAAATGCATCTGGTATGATTTAAGATTTAAATTGGTTTTTTTAATGAAAATAATATTTTAAACTGATTTGGAAGAATGAAAAATTTAATGTGAATTCGAGAATCTTGAAATATATGTGTGTATTTACATATATTTACATATGTGAAAAGGGCGAAATTTTTAAGTGAACCCGGTTCGCAACATCATTTGTGGTCTCCCACAATCACAAGTAAACATGTAGGATATGACGTGGATATTATATTCTATGTAGGCACCCTAAAAAATTACTTGTCAACTAAAAAAAATTATTTTGTGTTTTCTTAACTTTACAAGTTGAAAAAAATAAATTTATCTAACATCTAATTGTTTTAGGGTGCCTACACAGATTATAATATCCACATCATATCCTGCGTGTTTGCTTGTGATTGGGCAAATGACGTGGCGAACCGGGTTCACCTAAGAATTTCTCGTGAAAAGGCACTTTAAAAATATAAAAAAATGAATATAAATTATCATTTTTTGGGACGTTTATCAGTTATCATTGATGAATAATCATTTAATAGTTGACCAAATTAAATTGAAAAAAATTGCAAATAGAATGTTCCAACAAAAAAGAAACTTATACAAACAAATATTATCATATTGCAATCATTGTTTTATACTACAAAAAACACTTTTCACGTCTCTTTTTGGTGGGACGTGGATGAGAGAGACGTAGAAAGTCGGGACTTTCCACGTCTCATTTTCAAATAAGAGACGTGGAAAGTCTTTTTTTTAAAAAAAATAAGATCTTTTTAATTAAAATGATTAACCCCAATACAAAAAAACCCCAATATTTTATCGAAATAATAGAAATACAACACTTAAAATGAAAAAAATGAACTAATTTTATTATTTATAGCCAAATTAATATTACAAAAATGTTTTAATACAACTTTGATCCTAAAATATGGGATGGTTAGCAAAAAATAATAATTAAAACAGACCATAACAATTATAAATCTTAACACAAAAGCTTCCCATTAAGAGTGTTCACAGCTTGAAAAGATCCTCCTCCTTCATTCCTAAATATGCTCCTCCTAGTCCAAAGTTTCTTGTACAAGCACATCATACCTAAAAGAGGGGGCAAAATCATTGACAAATCTCTGATTTGTAATGCTTTTATATGCTTAAATTGAGGCAATTAACATGATTAAGATGCAAGTTTGGTCTAATAATGCTTAATTGAATGTCTTAAACTCTCAAGTGAAATGAGTGTAAAATTAGGATTAATTAGCCATAATTGTAGATTAATTGCATTGATTAATTTATAGGGCTATTTGATCTTGGTTTTATCTTATTTTTACTTACAGGGTCGAGCAAGGACCAAAGATCGGATTCCGGACGAAGAAAAAGGCCAAACAAAAGAGGCAGAACTGAAGGTTTCTCGCCGCGGCAAGGCAGACGGCGAACGAGCCCCCAAATTCCAGAGAAGGAGTGAGCTCGCCGTGGCTTCGCCGCGGCGAGCCCATGGCGAGAAAGCCAGAAGAGTTCCAAAAGTAACAACATCTCGCTGAGGCGAGAGGACAGCGAACTGCGCGAATTCTGCAGAATTTCAGTCGCGTTTTTGGGCCTGATTCGGATCCAACTTGAACCCCACTCACTTGACCCGACCTGGAGGACATAAAACACGAAAGACACACCCTATTAGGTCAGATTTGGTTCCCATTCACACCCTCCAAGCCTAGCTCTCTCTTCTCCATCTTCATCTTCATCTTCTTCATCTTTCTTCCTTCCACCCATGGCTTCCACACCTTCGTACCTTCTTGTTGGTTCTTCCATGGAGAGTAGCAGCTAGGCTCCACCATTCTTGGTGGTAGGAGCCAAGAGATGAGCTTGAAGCTTGAATAGGGGAGTTTTTCTAGTTCTAATCCTTCCTCCATTTGTTGTATTTATGCTTTTCTAGGATTCTAGGGGTGCATTTATGGCATTTGGTGGAATGTATTAATTGCACTTGGTTGAGTGCATTTATGTCATTAGGGTTAGAAACTATGTTTATGTTATTTCCTTCTTGTATAATGCTTGACATTGCTACTTATTAACTTTGAGTTTAACGAAATTTATGGGTTCATAGTTTTGTTATTCTCTTTGTGAAAATTATGTGCTAATGCAAGGTGGCTTGGTTAGTGGATTAAGAGTGTTAAGTTATTTGCTTGAGGGAGATGGCATAAGAATTAATTGGTTGTGTTGAGACATTGGGAAAACACTCTTTAGGTCCTAATTTATTGTATGGGTGGCCATCAATGGATTAGGGTTTAGAGAGAAATTTAGAGCAATTATGGGGTGGCCCAAATTGTGGATTTAAAAGTCTTACATAATCAATTATTTCTTCATTTTGTACTTAATCAACTTGGGTTAAATTAACTAATGTACGGGGTTCTGGCATTAATTAAGTTAACCTAAGTCTAGCCTAGAGGGGTTCCTCTAGGGTCCTTTAGAAATCAATTAAACTCCCTAAAAATCTTTAGAAGCAATGATTCCCGAATCTCTCATTCATCAAGAATGATCTTTATCCCATTCTCATCCAAATCTCACTTTTAATTCCCACCTTTTACTTTACCTTTTGCACATACCAACCTTCATACTAAAACCAAACAAAAATGCTTTTTACTCGCCTTTTCAAGTTTATATATCAGCTATTAGGAATCATATTACACTAGGCTCCTTGAGATCGACACCCAGGGTTAGCTTCCACTATCCCCTCAGGTTTAATTTCTTGGAGAGCGGACTCGAGGCGGCACTGCACTGCACTGACATAACCCCAACGGTTAGGTGCTCTTCAATCATTATATATTTTCTACATGTATTACTTCCAGCAACAATCATATGCCAAAAAAGGGGGAAATCATCACAGAAAATGTGAGATAGTAAAGTAACATTTGAAACAATTTAATCACACCAATTCTAGGCTATTATATATGACCCAAACTTAACAAGTTTATACAAAAGAACCTAGGTTTTTGAAACAGAAAAGAGAAGTTTTCCCAACTCCAATTTCAGATGCTCAAAGAATTCCTCATTCAATCTAGTGTAATGGTAAAGTCATATGCAGATATCTCTTCAACTGTTTGTGCTTTTTTTAGTTAGCCTATAAGGATTATGTGATCAGTGATCTTTGATATTGTTGTGGGTTGCCTCATGTGAATTGTGTATGTACAGTATACATGTATTTGTAAAAAATTTATGCTTTTCTTCCTGCAGCTTAACCATTTTTGGGGCAATCTATTGATGTATAAGAGGATTGCAAATGAAATTTGTCAATGGATGTTTCTTGAATTGAATCTTGACTTCATCACCTTTGTGTATGTATGACTACCTAATAGCACACATTTCATACATACACAAACAGCGTGAAGCAGAGAGAAAATTTCCAAGGGCATAAATCCATTATTTTCAAAGATCCCAGAGCTTGGCACAAATCTAGGACAAAGGAGGATACTTCAAATCTATTTTCTTAAGTTTTTCTAGGGGAAAAAGGCATAAAAGCACATTTTGAACACTTATCGAGGATCAATTCCAGATAATGATATATAAACCCCACCAGTTGGCTTGACAAGCTCCACAGTTTTTATCTCCTAAAATTGTTTAGAGAGACAATCAAATTATCAAATAGATTCTTACCTTCATTAATTTACAAGGAAAGAGCCAGAAAAATAGGGGAATGGTTCAAAACTACCTTCATGTTATGGAAGCCATCACCAGCACTAATGGAAATTTTGCTGGGCGTATAACTCTCATCAAGCTTGAAATCTGCATAAAGAACAACCAACTGGAAAGAAAAAAACAAATCCACCACTCACTAACAAAGAAAGAACTAAGAAGCGAAATCCGGATGATGGAAAACTTATATAATAACGTTTACTACATACTTGAAGCTTGACCTTTTTCTAAAATTGGACATTGACCAAATGAGACTGAGCATCATCAAATCTGGAACCAAGAAGCAAAAAGTATTAACACAAATAAAAACAGAGCAATGTTCCTTCCTCCCTGTACAATAATTTACAGAGAAAATTCTAATGGAAACTTGCCTAACAATCAGAAGAGAAATAACTTATATAGACTACAACAAATCAAGCTAAGTATTGAAGTCACTCTTTCTTGGTTGCAATTATTGAAGCCAACTACCAATCACGATTCATGACTATTACTTCTAAAAACCAAGCTGACATATACCAAGAACAAATATTATAGAACTGAAATTCATTGTTAAAATTCACCCCCAAAAATCAATTATTAAAAATATGGCATGCATCCTTTGATTCTCTCTCAAACAAAATTTCTGAAGGAATGTGATTCCCAAAGAGGCGTTAGGAACACATTGGACAAAACAGCAAAATGTATTTCCCTTAATACCTGCTAAATTTAAATGAGGTTGCATCAGTAAACAAAAGATGACCTCCTACTCGGTAATCCTAAAGATCAGTATCAGTCTAAACTATCAAAGAGTAGCTATTGAATTGCAATCAAATCAACAACCTCATTTCAGCAGAAATAGACAACAGCCAGAGTTTGTATAATGTTGTCTAAAACTCAAACACAGAAAATACCGAGCAAATCATTATGTGTGAAAGTGTGTCTACATCATGTAAGCAAGCATAACTAAGACTATGAATCAAGCAAACACAATGGGAAACAAAAGAACATTGCATTCAACAATAAGAATCCACAATTTCAAACCCAGATGAGCAAAAAATATACATAACCAAGATAAATCAATAATGGGTTTATTTTCCAGAAACAAAAATCAGATGTAATAAATAAAATCAAGCAAGGACAAGAAAAATGGCATACGCTAGAAATTCAAAGCAAAATCAAGAGAGTACAAGAGAAAAAGGAAGGTTTAAAAGATCTAACCTGAAAGACGATTCTTTTACTTCAAGAGGAGGATCACATAAACAGCGAAGAAGATTAGGGTGTGGATGAACATGGCTTTGCCATTGGGCTTCATGCCTCCGAACTCTGGGAAAGAACAGAGCAATCCTAGTTGAAGAAGCATGAACAGCACCACGCCAATGAACACTGGGGCCCAATCCACCATTTCTCTTTGAATTCACTCTAATACTTCACCGATGTTTTGATCTGATTGTTCATTGTCCAATCATCGACCACTAAGAGTTGGTTCCCTCCCGTGAGCTTCCCGGCTTCTTCTCCCTCCGATGACTCTGCCGTCATTTCTCTACTTCTCACATATTAAACGTTATTCCCGATTTTGATCATCAAACCGCTTTATTTGAACTGCTTTCAATGTTAGCATGGATTGATCGATATGAATGCAGGCTTTCTCTCTGCTTCGTCCGATTGTAGGGTTTGGGGAAGAATGAGTTTTTTTTAAATGGTCATATTTTCCACCTCTCATAATATTTGTGAGATGTGGAAAACCTCTTTCTACGTCTCACAAATAATGTGAGACGTGGAAAACCTCTTTCTACGTCTCATAAATATTTGTGAGACATGGAAAAAGAACTTTCCACGTCTCACAATATAAATGAGACGTGAAAAGTTTTTCAGATATTTACGATTTTGCCACCGCATTGTTTTTAAATTTAATATTTGAAAAAGAGGACAAAGGTTTGAACTGGGGATTTTTTTTAATTATGTGGAAGAGCTTTCCACGTCTCACAATTATTGTGAGATGTGGAAAGTGCTTTCCCGCCATCACTTTCGCATTTTTTCACACTTACCGCTCATTTTTTGGAGAATCCACGTCTCATAAATGGAAAAGAGACATTACAACTTTTTTACATATTTACAATTTTGCCACCGCCTTTTTTCTACATCTCATATTTAAAAAAGAGACGTGAAATGGGGACGTAAATACTATTTTTTGTAGTAGTGTATGAAATAATAAGCCATATACATAAACTTTGACCCACAATAACGAACTTAGGAAGACTATGGATTCTGAAAAAAATAAATTAGTACAAAAGAGACATATAAGTAACAAAAAAAACTCCCAAAGTTAATCATATGAATGAGGTATACAATGATAGGACATAAAATTTAACTGATGAAGTGCTTGATAATAATTGGTAGGATCCAGAATAATCTATCCTATCAGGATCTTGTTGTTTGTATATTCTGTTTACAAGTATCAATGTCTGGATGGTCACCGTTTGTAGAACCATGATTGTGTTATGTAAGCTCTTGAAATATCAAGGAACAAGACTCCTTATCATACGCAAACTTATTGAGTCAAATGAACTCCCTCCAAGTTCTAACTTTAACAGATGATGATACCTATGCTTTGATGAAAGAAATTTCTTGAACAAACAAGTTGTCTTTGATCTCCCTAAAGCTAGTGCTCCAGGACCTGATGGTTTTCATGCTGAATTCTTTCAAAGAAACTGGTCTACAATTCAAGATGATATTTTTGCTATTAAAAGTGGCAGAAATGCACAAGAGGAGGGGGTGAATTGTGCTAATTAAAAATTATAAGCAATGAGACACAAGGCTTTTCTGGTTTAGCCCAACTCTTGACCTACGTCCAGTTCTCCAACCTTCAGTTGGGTTCCATTAAAATCTTTAAGATTTAATTAGGCTCTTGATTGCCTTTACAAGTGATCCCTCAGTAAGAACTCTCTCTTACATATCACTCCCCCTTACAACTTGTAAGTTTACAACCTACTCGTAAGATCCCACTATCTTAAGAGTAATCCTTACTTAGAATGAGATTACAAGACTGGTTTACTCAATGAACAGATTTTGATACACATTGAAGTACAAAAATAATGAATGAATATAACAAAGAGTAGGTGAGTATTGAATGCAGGAAGTATTAATTGCTTGAGAGTGTATTCAATGTATTCAATCAATTACTTCACTAACTTCTTCATCAATGACTTTTATAGATGTCTCTGGAATTCTGCCTGTTGGTGACTTTATAGCCATTGTGTATCTAATGTGGATGAGAGATGATAAATCTTGATGGAGTATTGAGTTGATGATATTCTTGTGTTACATTAACTCCCTTGTACTAGGTTAGCTTCAGTTCTTTTCTCTCTTCATTAATTGTAGAAAGCAATTCTAGTTTCAAACGGCTTAATTCTTGAATCTGTGTGAGTAACGTTAACTTCCCAAAATAGGTCAAACATACTCTGCATATAAAAGGCTAAACATTCAAATCCATTTCAAGATCGATTATAAGGCTCTATTCGATCACTACTTCTGTTCCCTGATCGATCACACATAGATCAAGCTTAGATTAGGACCTGCATCACTTGAACATGAGATTAGAGTGTAGTTTAAAAATGCCATGCCTGATTGATCACAAGGTACCCTTATCGATCATGCTTCATTGATAGAATAGGCTCAAGTTATATTGGCCTTGTTTCAATTAATCCTAGACGTCCACAATCGATCACAAGAAATCACTCACATACTCTCTGATCGATTAGGCGGCTATGATCAAACATGCTAAGATACTTTGAATTGCAACTAAGACTTCTTGAGGGGTCCTGATCGATCATGTCCTTTTACTCGATCATGCTAAGATTACTAAGTTTGATTTCCAATTACGTTCAAGCTTCTCTAATTGATCATATGGCATCCTAATTAGTTAGGTAGCCATACTTATAAATTATATTTATTCTAACCTTATCTTGATCGATCACAACCTTAGATTCTTAATTGATTATATCTCTCTGATCGATTAGGCAATGACTTAGGATTTTTATCAGATTATTCTGAGTTCATTCCAGTTCTAAGTCCAATCTTTCTTTATGCCTAAGTTATGTTTAGTTATCATCAAAACCATTATTCTAACAACTATGGTCCTTAATACCTGGTCTTCTGGATTCCTCCTTATGTCTTTCAAAAAGACCACTATTACTCTCATTCCTAAGACTGATTATTCTCAGAGTTTCAAAGATTTTAGGCCAATCAGTCTAAGCAATGTTTCTTATAAAATCTTTTCCAAAGTGCTTTGTAATATATTAAAGCTTCATCTGGATAAATTAATTACTCCTTATCATAGTGCTCTTATAAAAGGATGATTAATTTCTGACAACATCATGCTGGCAGCACATTGTATTCATCAAATTCATTCTTCAGGGAAAAGAAAAAAGAAACTAGCTGCTCTAAAAGTGGACTTTTCTAAAGCTTTTGGCAGACTCTCATGGCAATTCATTATTATGTGCCTCCAAAAAATAAAGTTTCCACAAAGATGGCTCAATCTATTTTATCAATGTCTCTCAAAAGTTGAATATTATGTTCAAATAAATGGTTAGGTTATCTTCTCTATGCTCCTAGCTGTGGTATAAGTCAAGGTTACCCCTTATCTCTCTATTTATATATAACTGCTTCAAACATTTTTTCATATCTGATACATCAATCAGAAGCTTAGGGCAAATGGATGGCAGTTAATGTTAGTATGAAGCATTCCCAATTTCCCATCTTTTATATCCAGATGATTCTCTTTTCATTTTAGAAGGTGACAGAGAGTGCTTTGAGCATGCCAAGCAGATACTTGATTTGTTATTGTCTTTGGTAGAGCTAGAGAATAAATAAAAGAAACCTACTCTAATATTAGTCCCAGTACTAGTCACGAAGATAAAACCAACCTATCATCAATTTTTCAAATAGGCTATTCTCAAAAGTTGGGTAAATATTTAAGGACTTTGATCGATCTTGGGAAGAACAAAAGTGTCATATTTGACCATGTGTCAATGTAATTAATCGAAGAACATCATCATGAAAGGCCAAACTTCTGTCTCAAGCATATAGATTAACTTTAATTAAATCAGTTCTTTCTGCTACTAACATCTATCTTCCTTCTTGCGTCAAATTGCCTTCTTACATATGTAAAAAGATTGGTAGTAGATGTATGGATTTCTTCTGGGGATCTTGTGATGATAAAAAGAAAATTCATCTGGTGCAAAAGAATAATCTTTTCTTGCCTATTAACACAAGAGGCTTAGGTTTATGAATCTGAGATTTTAAATTTAAGTTTGCTTGCCAAACAACTCTGGAAAATTATCTCAGCTCCCTCATCTTTGCTTGGATCTATGTTGAAAATAAAGTATATCGATCTTTCAAAATAAGCCATTGTGAAGCAACCTTACAACTCTTCTTGGATTTGGAAAGACATCCTAAGTAGCAAGAACCTCATTTTAGATAATCTTCAATGGAGAATAGGTAATGGATCTTATATACCTATAAACCACCACCTATGGTGGCCAATGCAATCAGGATTATTGACACCTCCTGAGTTTCAGAGTGTCAATTATCTAATTCTGCATTCAAACCTTTCTTGGGTTCCTATTCAATGAAATTCAACCTTGATAAAGCAGCTATACTCTCCAGTGTTTCTTCTACAATTCTTTCTTTTCCAATATCCTTTACCAACTTTCAAGATTATATAATTTGTAAATGTTCCTCCAATGGTAGGTATTTTGCTAAGGATGGTTTTTCTTTGTTAACCATATCCACTATTTATGTCTCAAATGAATTTTTTGAAAGATGTAGTGGTCAATTGTTTACCTATGAAGAATTTGCTCTTTATTTGGAAACTCATTTATAAAGCTATCCCATTTGGAGATGAGTTGATTTGACATCATTTACAAGTCAACTACTACTATCCTTTTGGTTGTGATCAAGAAGAAACGATCGAGCATTCAGTCTTCCAATGCCCTCTTGCTCGAGCAGTTTGGTGGAGTTCCCTTTCCATCAGGCCATAATGGAATTGCTTTAATTCCTTTAAAGCATGCTTGTTTTCACTCTTGTTCAACTTAAAATGGATAGGCTTGTTAATGTATTAAAGAAAATCATAAATCTCCTTAATGGTATTTGGTGGTTGAGAAATAGCATTATCCACAAAGGTACTAAAGCTTGTCCTTCTCTCCTCTCCAATCAAATCAATCAGGCTATTTCATTCAATTATGTTGCCTTTGCTTCTTGCAATCAAACCGGGTCATATATAGTATATTGTTCATGGATAGGCAGCATATTCCAGATCTCAAAGCCTGATTCGAACTCAAAATTAGTGTGTCCTTGCTCATAATATAAGAGAAGATCAGGACTGATGTGTCATATGTAAATTTTCTCAAATAATGAGATGATTCAGTCTTTCTATTCGAAAAATAGTAAGCATCAGAAATCTTCTTTTTATCTGCGATGTCTAAGGGTTGCATTACAATGGATTACATCTTGTGATCCAAGATCTTCTGATAAGTCTCTTACAATCATCTCATCTGCTTCAAAGATTGTTATTTATCACTTGTTATCATCTCAAGGAGACATTGTCAGCATTGACATATCTAAGATGCTTCGCCTCTTCAACAATTTCAATATCATCTTCACAAGTGGACCATCACTTTCAAGTTTCATGTCCTCCCATTTAGATTACTTCGCTCATTGTAGCTTTTTCATTTGATTGTTGTTATTTTGAAAACTTATTTCGTTTTAATGATAAGTGTCCTTAATACAAAAAAAATATGAAGGAACAAATTTAATACAAAGAATTTAAAAAGTCAAAAAATGTAAATTATAGATATGTGAGACTATGGATAAAGACATAAGTGCTACTATTACTATTGTTCCTTTCCATCCTATCCCATCGAATAACAACCACATGGTTCTCACTTTCTGCAAGCATTGTAAATCCTTATATGCTCAATAAGTATATGTCTCCTGGATAGGACATTGAAAAATATTTCCACTATAACATGATAAACACAAATTATGGCACAAGTATTGAAGAATTACGTTAGAAAAGCGCACAAACTTACCAATCATCCATTATGTCAAAATTAAATTGCTCTACCCATTTGTCGTCCACAAAATCACACTCGAAACTACCAACTTGTCATAAAACGAAATACATTTGCACATACAAAAAAGGTTAGAATGTGAACATAATAAAAAGGAGTGCAAGTAAATACTGAAATCATTAAACTCACAAATAAGTGTCATTTAGTCGTGAGAGGTATTCATGGAAAAATCCCATGATTTGTATTAATAGGGTAAATGTGCTGATTTAGTACTCTACTATTATGAAAATTACTGCCAGGATAAAAAAAATTTCGAATAGCATATGCGGTACTCATCAATTAAATTCGTAGCTTGATTAGTAATGCCGTTAATTGGTCCAAACTTTAGTTAGAATTGGCTGAGATGGCATTTTATTTTGCCCTTGTGATGTGGCATGGACATGTGGCATATTTTTTTATTTTTTTATTTTTTTATTTTGTTATTTTCATTTTTCATTTTTTTATATTTTTTTGAAATAACAGACAGATAGGGCCTTTGGCCCCCAAACTCGGATTGCCCCGGTATTCGAAGCCTTTTTTGAGTCCCTGGCCTTCTTAACTGGACCAAGTAACCTGTGTTTACTTTTTTTATAACATCAGACAGATAGGGCTTTTGGCCCTAAAACCCAGATTCCCCTCGCTATTCGGCACCTTTTTTTGAGTCCTTGGCTTTCTCAACTGGACCAGATAGCATATATAACCCCACTCCAGATTAGTCGGTTGCCCCAGGTTATTTGTTCCAAAAATAAAAAAATAAAAAAATAAGCCCGAGTTACCTGGTCTAATTGAGAAGGTTAGGGACTCTGAAAAAGGCGCCGGATACAGGGAGGAATCTGGTTTTGGGGGCCAAAGGCCCTATTTTCCTGTTGTTAAAAAAATAAAAAATGAAAAAAAAATAAAAAAATGCCACTTATCCATGCCACATCACAAGGGCAAAAGAAAAAAAAATTCCACGTCAGCCAATTCTAATGGAAGTTTGGACCAATTAACGACGTTACTAATTAAGCTACGAATTCAATTGATGAGTATCGTATCTGCTACTTAAAATTGTTTTTTATGCTGGCAGCAATTTTCATAATAGTAGAGTACTACTCCAGCACCTTTACCCTTATTAATATATTATAAGGATTTTACCACGATTAGATTGCATTTATAGGTTTCATTGAGCATATAGCATACCTTTGGTCATTATGTTAAAATAAAGTATAATAGATGTAGAATTGTCATTATTTGTGGTCAATTATTTGTAATTAATTTTCTAGGACAATTGATATTTTTATGCCTGATTCCTATTGCAGGTGCCCTGAGAAACCCAAGGAAAAGAGCATAATGCGGAGCTATTTGTTTTGGACTCAGCCCGTGGCCCAGATCCATCCTTGTCCTTCTGACCCAAACTAATCCTGTTTATTTCAAAACCCTAGGTTGAAATCCTCAGATTTGGGAAGCCTAAACCTAATTTGACTCCATTCTCTCTTTCTCTCCTTCTATCTTCATCTTCCCACCATTGCCTTCATGTTTTCATATCTCTGGTTGGTGTTTCTCCTATAAGTAGTAGTAGCTAAACCTTTTTATTCTTGGTGGTGGAAGCAATGAATTGAGCTTGAGACTTCAATAGGGGTTTTTTGTTCTTTCACTCTCTTCTGATTGTTTTGATTTGGTTTTATAGAATTATAGGAGCATCTTTATCACAATTGGATGTAGTTATTCGTTAATTATATATGAGTTGTAGCAATGGTTGTCTCTAGTTTTGTTATCTTTCTAATTGTTAATGCTTGACATTGAACCTTACTATTTGGACTTCCTTAGAATGTATGGATTTATATTTTAACTGAATGTTTTTGTTAAAATTTTGTTGAAGAATTGTGATTAGGGTACTAGGGTGTTGAATGTTTGCAATTATTAAGTAACAAATGAATCAGTTGATTGTCAGGGAAGCATTAGACAATCAACCTTCTAGGTTTAAATCATTGAATGTGATGCTATCACTGAGTTACATTTTTTATTTGTAGCATTAAGAGCTTCTTACAATTAACATGTTATTCTATTGGTTAAGTACTTAATCAACTTAAAATAGAAGAATTGATACACGGGTAATGACTTCCCAATTTCAATGTATTTTCATATATATATATATATATTTTATTTGGGAGTTACCAATTAAAAAATTAAGGGATTTTGTTGTTATTTGAGAAGATACCGTTTTCAGACCTTGTTGGGGATCTCTTTTAAATTATCTTGTTTCGAATTAAAATAGGAAAGTGACAAAAAAATAAGAATAGTTGAAAAAACATTTCAGATTTACTGTTATTGTCATTCTATTTTTAATTGTTGTAAGTATTTTAGTTTTTTTTTTTTGGCAGCGACATGCCTATGATTTTGGGGGAATGGAAAAAGGCACCTAATGGCACTAATTAAAAGGCACAGTTTTAGGCAATTGGAGGGAGACCTAGATTGATTCATCATACACACACACACACGCACAACACGCCAAAGGAAGGAGGGAGAATTGCGCACTATTCATCGTCATCTACACGAGAAAGGAAAAGGAAGCAGTGTGGTTCAACTTTCTTCTTCAACGTGAAATCAAAGCAAGACGCTACTGTTCATCATCTTCTTCATCTGTGATTCTCAACATTGAACAAGTTGGGGCATTTTGTGGGTTCTTATTTCTATTTTCCTTGATGATTTTGGACATTGACTCTAATTTTGCTAAGATGATTTTGATGGGAACCATGTGTGTCTAATTTTATTTTACAACCTAGGGCACTACGAACTTGTTTGTGACTTAGAGATTTTTCCCACTTATTAGTTATTCTTAATATTAATTCAGTTTATTTAATCTTGCTTTTAATTATTATTGTTTAGTGATTGGCCACCATTGAACATGTTTTGAGACTTTAGAATTGAATTAGATGAAGGAAATTTTAAATTGGCCATGAGATTAAATAATGTGGAATTTGATTTTGATCTAATTTGCGTCTAGGATAAGAATATACCTAGAAGCTCCATATAATTGAATTAGAGTGTTTCCAATATAAATTGCATCTAGTCAATTTGTCTAAGACATTGCATAATTATTCTAGGTGAAGATATAAATGGACCAATAGGCATTCATAGACACTAGTTGTAAAGTCCTACTTACTAATACAAAATAATTCCTATTAATCAATACATACCACCATTATTAATGATAACTATGATAGGAAAAGGGTTTTCCATACAATTACAACAACCTTATCATAGTTAGGAAAAACGTTTTCCTAATGGTTCGAGGTAATATCCATGATAGAAAGAGCAACCCTTATCACAACATAATTAGTATCATGGATAATAAAGTATCTAACCATGTTAGAAAATGACCCTCCTAACATGTTTAACAAAAGCAAACTAATTCAAAGAAAATCCACATACAACTATCAACATCACATCAATCAACCATTCAACATAACCATGTTAGAAAGAAATGATCTAACATGGTTTTCAAACAGAATCATGCTAATTCATCAGTTTAGCTATCAACCAAATCACATAACTATGTTAGAAAAGAACTGATCTAATATGGTTATTTAAACAAAACCTGCCCATATCCAAATATACACATATACATCGGGCCTCGGTCTAAACTCCCAGATTTATCATACATAGCCCATCTCATGAAACAATCATACCATTTACATTATTTACTAACCAATGTTTAAGTAATGCATATATTCTCATACAGCCATCCAATCATAACAAGTTACACATTTAATAATGCGGAAGCGAATGCAAGTCTAATTAATTTGGAAACATACAAATTCCAATACAAAAATATCATCGCCGACTTACACAGTCAATACGGTTCAGTAGGCCCCTTCCTTAATGCCCTCTACTATGCATGATCACCTGCAAAAATATAAATAACTACTGGGTGAGACAAACATGTTTCAGTAACTACAACTTATCTCAACACGAGTGAGAATGGAATAGCAAAGTGTCTAAAAGGTATCCCATTTCAAGAAAAGTAATTTTACCATCACAAAGTATACATACATATATAATACAAGTATAAATCATAGCATTAACAATTTACATTCAATACAACAGATATATGCATGAAGTGACACTGTGCCCTCATTTACAATCAGGATGGCATCATCCCCTTCTATCTACAATCAAAATGGGTGCTCCCCCTGTCTATAATCAAAATGGGGATTTCCTTGTCTACAATCAAGGAATGGTCCCTATCTACAATCATTATGACCAGTGGTCACTATCTACAATCAAGATTACCAGTACAAACCGCTTGGTTAGCCGACTGAGGGTTGAATCGTGCAATTGTACAATGTAGTGTCATGTGCACAATTTCAACTATCAACAATTAATCTCATTCACAACAATCAATAACTCAGATAATCATAGTCCTTCAACACAACCAGCTAAGATACTACATATAGCATTCTGATTTTTATTATTTTGGAAATTACATTCTATAGGCACTGGTTTAAAAGCATGAGCTAGTTTAAGTGCTCATTTAATAACTTTCCCCTAAGAATTCTCATAAAATATTAAGGGAGAATTTATAATAATGAAGTAGAAAATTGCATGTTAATAAGATAATATTATTCGCTTAGAAACCCGTCTAATGTAGGGTTGGGCTTAGAAAATGGATTAGATATAAAGAAAGAGATCTTTAGCCCATAAGAAATGATAATTCCCTCTTGTGGAGCATAAGATGGCGCCACTTGCCATATAGAGAAAGGGAATTATGTTGCAAATAATAAATAGAAAATGTATTATAATATGAATTAGCATAATTTATATTAGAAAGAAAAGATTATGTTGAAAGCCAATAGAAATGCATGCAAGGGAAAAAGTAGTGTTGGACCTTGAAATTTTGATGATAACCAAACATGACTTAGGCTGTGAAAATTATAAGTATTGTTGACTTAGAAAATATTTTGAAACAAGTTTTTAAAACCAAGTCAAGAACAATTGATTGACATAAGACAATCGATTGAACAAATAGAAGTTCAATCGATTGGCTATCGATTATATATTGATTGTTAAAATTCAATCGAATAAACAACAAATTCATTCTGGTGTTTCAACTCTCAATCAAAAAATCTTGAAGTAAAAGATGAGTTGAAACAATCGGTTGAAGATATGCCAATCGATTGAACAAAGTTCAATCGATAGAGGCAACATCAATCGATTGAACTGTAGGAGAAAGAAAATCGATTAAAGTTGCATGTTTAGAGCAAACTCAACCAAAACCAATTGATTGAACTAGTTCAACTAATAGACAAAATAACAATCAATTTTTCTCCTTTGATTTTATTCGATAAACTGATGTTTCAATCTAGTGGTGCAGGTACAATTCGAAGACTTCAATCTATTGACTTATGTCCATCGATTGAACTATGAAAACTTCAATCGATTGATTACTTGGCAATCGATTGATGAATTGAAAATTTTCAAACTTTATTACCTATCCTGTGATTCACTTACTTTATATTTGTAGAAGTTTTGTATGGCCTATTTCAATAAGTTATTGTTAGACACATAAGCCATTCATAGAAACCCAGAAACTCAGAAACTGGACGCAGAAGACTGTTGCTATGGACAAAGACTAAATCCAGGAAGAGAGAAAGAGAAAGGCAACTCAATGAAAATGCTAATCACCTTGGAGCATTAAATGCAATGACTAAATCTACTCTAACACTCCAGTTCATCCTTCTCTCACAATGGAAACTTGGAAGATTCAATGGGCAAATTTTTCCTACTTGGTATAAAAGCATTTGAAGCTTAAACTTGGTTGGCAAAGAATTAAGTGCTATCCAACTACAAAATTCCTACTGTAATCAATTTAAGGCTTTTCTGAGTTCTCTCATCTGTTCTACAAATTGTACTTTCTATAAGCTCAATTAAGTGAGCAAGCTTGTAATTCTACAAATTTTTTGATTGTGTGATTTCCTTGGGATATGAGGATTCTAGAGGAAAGGGTTGTAGTCTTACAAAGTGGGGGAGAGAATTTAGTGAGGTAGTGAGGTCTTACTGAGAAAATTCTCTGGTGTGAAGGTATTCAGGAACCTTTTGTAATCTTAATCACTAGTGGAACCCAACAGAGGTTGGAGAACTGGTTTAGGTCAGAGTTAGGACCAAACTAGTATAAATCCCCTGTGTTTGTTTTAGACCATTCAAATTTTTAAGATACACAATTCACCCCCCTCTTATGTATTTCTTGCCATGTTCAAGTAGAAGGGGTTATCATGACAAGATAACCAATAGAAAGGCATGCAAGGAAGAAAAATAAAATAAAAAGTAGAATATAATAAGAGAGCCAATAGAAAATGCATGCAAAGATAAATGGAAAACAAATAAAATAATAAGTGACCAATAGGGAGAGATGCAAGCCAAAAATGGTTCTTATGAGTGATGTCACCTTTCCTTCTTGCAAGATAAGAGAAAAAAGTCTCTATTCCTTCCCCGATTAGCCACAAGTGGCGTATGGAAGGGCAAAAGAAGGCAAAGAAAGTATATATATATATATATATAGCCCACCAGTAGGCATAAGGAAAATTGTGGATTAAGTAATTAAGCAAAAATGAGAAATTAGCTTTAGTCCTAAAGAAGTAAAAAGGGCCACTATCTAAGGGTAAGATGGTCATCAAGAAAAGAAAAGAAAAGGAAAGAAAAGCAAGAAAGGAAAAGAAAATGCATGAGTGGTGCATTAGAGTTGGCTGGTCTAAGGAAGAATAAGGGTAGTGGAGGAAATCTTCATGCAATTGGGCATTGTGTGAGGTCGCTTAGGGTGATCCTTGCCCTTATTTACCCTATAAATAGGACCCTTTCCATCCCATTTTTCACACCAAACTCGCAGCCCCATAGCAAGTGAGAAGAAGAAGAGTGTTCTTGAGTGTTCTTAGGTGTTCTTGAGGAGCGTTGAAGGTTGGGACTCCAAGAAAAGTTATAAAGCTCTAAGGTAGTACTTACTCTCTTACATTTCCAGCATTGTTTCAATATTGTGATGTGGTATTTGGCCGCCTTGATGAAGCATGTTTGAAGTGATTATGTGTTTCTTATAATGCTATGGCCATAGGTGATTATTCAAGAAAATAAATGCTCACATGTATAAGTTATTGGTATTGCCATATCTTGTCCAATGTTAAACATGCATGGTTGTTTGTTGAGTATTGTGCTACTGAGATTTTCCCCAAAATCTTATCCCCCAAATCTAAACCATTTTAGGAGCAAGCTCATCAAAGGAGAAAGAGAAGAAGCTAGTCTAAGTTATGATGGAAGATCCAATGTTCTTTGTTTTTAATGTGCATCTTTAGAACCTTGATGAATCTTTAATATTGTTGAGATGCCTTTGAATATGTTGTTGTTATGTTATCATTTTGGATTTATGTATGTAAATGGTCATTCATGACCATTTGGAACAAGTTTTAATATATGCAATTGAGATTCTATTTTCTGGGTTCCATTCTACCAATGTCTATTGATGGAGTATTTCTAGTCAGCAGATAAATGCCTTTAGCTATGAAATTTTTATGTAAAATACTAGACATATTGGGGTTTCTGGAAACCCAAAAATGAAGTAAATCAGAGTTATGTAGCTCAAATTAAAAATCACGCAAGAAGGCTGAAATTTCTGGGCGTGAGAAAGAAGGCAGGTTAGTGAAAATAGAAATCTGTACCATATGAGTTAGTGCATGTTATGTTTGATATTTTTCCCATATAGAGGACTCTTTAAGATTTAATTTGAAACTTCAACCAAGTCAAAACCATTTTTCTACAATTAGTTATGATTTTTCAAAGTTACTGAAAAAGTTTTCCGCATTTCAGTATTTTTCTAGAAATAAAGAAAAGTTTTAAAAAGTTTGTGGTTTTAATGTTCTAAGTCCCATACAAGCTTGAATATGATTCCTATTTTTAATCCAACTTGGGAATGAGTCCTAGAAGTAGGTGGTAAAATACATATATTATAGCAAATCTCTTGATTTACTTATATTAAAATTAGCTAGGATCCCAAAAGTACCCAATAGAAGGTTTGATATGAAAGTATTTTTTGAAATTCATTTTTGTATGCTAATAGGCATATACATATAAATATACTGAAGGGATTTGGGAAAATCCCAACTAACATCAAACATACCAATGTAGTAAGTTAGAATGGTTACCTGGAATTGCCCAAACCAAAAGAGATACCAGATAATGGAAAGTCCGAGCTCTGCTTGATCTGCCGTTGTCTACAATCACCATTAGAACAATATACACACGATTAATTATCAAACTAAGTGACATTCAATGATACTACTCGGGACAATTCCCTATTAAAGCTCCTATGGAACATTAAGGCATAAGCTATCATTACTCAGCTTGATTAAGTTAAGTTTAACCCCTATCAAGCTTGTGACAATTGTGTATCCTCATTTAATTAACTTTATTGAATCTGAAAACCCCCAAATTTCTACTAACATAATCACTTATATCCAATTGCACTCACTTCACAATCCAAGCCTAGAATTATCCTTCCAACTCGCCATGAATCTTCAATCCACAAAATCTTATTAAAGTCCTCTAACCACCACCAATTCATCACTTCACATGGTTATCCTGAAAATCATCCCCAGTCTCATTATATGCTATAATTGAAATCACCAAATTCTCAATAATCTAACCATCAATAATCAATCTATAACAATAATCAACCTAATACAATCATCACATCAACCAAAAATCAACATTAAGCTCAATCTTCCAAGCTTACCCCAAATATTCGTAACTTTAAACACCCAAAAATCCATCCCAATACATTTCTCCACAAACCTAATCATTTACATCATAATTAAGCATCATCAAGCATACTGAAACTATCAAACCACCAAAATTCATTATAACTTTTGAATCCAATCCTAATCCTATACTACCTAAATCTTTACACAATAACACCCTATATAGGCTCAAATCGTACCACCTTGGCTTGATTGAATTTATTTAACTCCTATCCAAATCCAAGGCAAGCAAAACATCCTCAATTTACTCATGAAACATAGTTCCCTTTTTTCTTACTTTACCACCTTCTATAACAACCCAATTTCCTCCACAATCTTTCTAAATCAAAATTCTCCATCAATCAACCTCCAACATAATCCCACTATCTTTTTCCATAATTCAATTATCCTTAAACATTCATCATAGCAATTCCAACATTCTACCTCTCCCTTAAGCACCCTAAACTTCAAAATCTCATCCTACTCTAATCTCAACCAAATTAGTCCAATCAACATTATCGTTGGACACCAACAATCCTCTAGAATTCATAAATCAAGTTTAAAAGTCCATACTCATAGGATTTCTAAATCTACACCTATCTTATTCCAACTCTAAACAAGAAAAATCTCATATAGAGTCAAATCTTACAAAACTAACCAAATTATCATCATCCTATAACCTTAATAATCAAGTATAATTAACCAATTTATACCAATCAATCTAGATTTTCAAAATCAAACAAAACCCTAGAATTTGATCTTTGAAAATCAAGAACAAGAGGGAAGTGAAAGAAGGAAGTTTATCCAATCCTAGAGTTCTCTTCCTTGCCTTCAGAACCGTTGGAATCTTATCAGAAAAACGCCCAAACCACCGGCTAAATTCGCCCCTCTCTCTATTTCTTTGTCGTGTTGCACATGGCTTTGGGGGAGAAAGGAAGAGAAAATGGGAGTGAGGATGGAGGAAGGAAAAGAAGAAGGGTCATCCCCCACACTGGGCGGCGATGGTGACGACAGTGGTGACCAATTGTCTTTGCCCCCTCTCTCGATCGATGCTGGTCGAGGAAAAAGAAAATAAAGAATGTGATGGTGATGAATCGTGTAGGGGACGAGGAAGAAGGGAGGAATAAGGGAGAAAAAGAAATAAAAAAATAAAAAATTAAATGGTTAGGATAGGGAAAAGCCTAAAAAGCCCTTAGATCCTTAAAATAAGGCGTTTTGTTTTAAGATAAAACCCCCCTTTCACATTCTAAAATTTATTTTGAATATCCACAAAGACTTTTCTCTCACTAGGATCTCTTTTGGGTGCAAACAAAATTTCTCCAACTCTTTTCTCAAATTAAGGGAGAAATTAGGCCTTTAAAAATCCTCAAAATAATTAAATTTTCATGAATTAATTTATAAAGCTCTCCCATACTCCTTAATTAATCCCAAAATCATATCTTAAATTATCACTAATCCTTATTTAAATTTTTGGAATGTTACAGTAGTATTCTAGATTATCTAATTAAGTTAAAGCATCATTAATTTAGTGGGTATAAAATGTAAGAATCAAACAAGAGAATAATGACTCTAGGTTGTTCGTTTGACGCTTGAATTTAATAAGTACAAAAGTTTGTGTTTTTCATTAGATACAAGTTAATTTTCTTCACTCGCTTAAAATCAATTTTGTCTTGCTCAATTTAAACAGAAAGAGGAGATTTGATGCCTAATAATCAATGCTTTTGACTCTCTATGAGATCGACCTTGATTTTCCGAATTACTATTTCTACGGCCCGTACACTTGCAGAGCTTATTTAAACATCAATTTTTGGTACTGTTGTCGGGGACTCAAGGCAATTGGTAATTAGAATTAGAAATCCTTTGGTAGTTTTGATTTGAGTTTTAAAAAATAAAAAAAATTGTTTTCTTAGTTGTTTCTTGGGTAAGTTTGATACTCTTTGGAGCTCGTTTGTTTTTTAGTTACCATTGATTTATGCCTTGCAAATCCAAATCTATAAAGACACCACAAAAGACAAAAAAATATTCAGAAGCTTTTGGAAGCTACTTCACCTCATGTTTAGGAACAAGAGGTTATTGAAACTAAACGCGAAGTAATAATTGAGGATGATTAGAGTACTTGAATTTCAAGCAACCAATTTCGAGATTAAAAAATGATGCTTAAAATGCTTGAACTGCAAAAATCAATTTGCAGGAACTTGTGCTGAAGATCCAAATCAACATTTGATTATGTTTCTTGATGTATGTTGTAAAGTCCTACTTACCAATAACAGTTGAAACCATAATGCACCAATTCCAATTCCAATTCCAATCACCATCTTCAATGCTAACTATGATAGGAAAATGATTTTCCATACAATTTCAACAACCTTTATCATAATTAGAAAAAGATCTTTCTAATTACTCAAATGTTATCCATGATAGAAAGAGCAAAACCCCAACATAACATATTCACTATCATGGATAACAAAGCATTTGATACAATGATTACTTGAATAAATTCAAATAATCCTTTCCAAATTGCATGTTACGCTAACTATGATAGGAAAAGGGATTTTCTTGAAGTCAAAGTAATAACTATCATAGTTAGGAAAAGCCTTTGCCAATCTTCAAAACATATTATCCATGATCGAAAAGTAGCCCACCAACACAACATAAACATACTATCATGGTTATTCGAAACTTTGTATTTTTAATAAAACCATACCTTGATAGTAACAAAATATGCTAACATGGTTATTTATAAAGGCTACACTGAATTACCAATATAACACTTTCAAACAATTACCATAACCATGTAAGAAAAGAAGCGTCCTAACATGGTTATTTAAACAACTATCAAACAAATGGTATAACCATGTTAGAAAGGATTGGTCTAACATGATTATTTATATAGCACCTGATAATATCACAAACATAATTATGCATTAGGCCTCGGGACTACAATCCGAGATAATAGATAATTAACCTATTTCACCACACCATGACGATTTAACATATCTACATATATTTTCACATGCGTATGAGTAACAAAATCATAACTTGGCACATTGGCCCATTTCCGGAATCAATCATCGCTCCAAAAATTCAATCATATACCTTTGTAATATTAAAATAATAGTTATCCCAACAAATCAATTCAAATGAGAAAGCGACATAACGTAGCCTAAAGTTAGCAATATACAAAAACCATAAATACGTATACTGCTGCCGACTCATGGTTCAATGTGGTTCAGACAGCCCATTCCCTTCCATTCTCGTATGTGCATGATCACTTGGAAAAATGTAAACCAAGATGGGGTGAGACAAAATGTCTCAATAACACTTATTCTCCCTATACCGGCTACATACATAGTATGTGTCAATACAAAGTAAAACATTCTCCAATAATCAACTATTACAAATACAAGAGATGAAATATCCAATAATTAACTCTTATCACATGCTTAGTCACTTTCTCAACATTTAGTGAATGAAACCGGATTACGATATTGGTACAACTAGGTGTTTGCATGCAACTCCGAAGAATAATTTTTTATCATACATATAATTCTCTGAAGAGGGTAACATACTCTTTGTGCTCGACGGAAGCCACCGAAACAAGACTTCACCATCGTCACAACATATGATGAAACCAACCACCTCTAAATGTGTGCCACCGAAACCAGACTCCACGTCTCGACAGAAGTCAACGAAACTAGACTTCACTATTAGTAAGTCCCTATAGGACATAAACCCAAAAGGTAACCTGATGGCCGTCAGGCACCTCATCAGGTGATGGGGGTGAAACCAATCTCATACCTGGCACCAATACCAATCAACAGCAATATAAATAAAACCATAAACAGATAGGTCATGCTTTCATAGGTTGGTTATCAAAAACAACATATTCTCTTTTGTAATTAACTAGGCATGCTTAAATACAATCACATGTACCTATATAGATAATCATTATCTATCAACAAATTTCCATAATCACCAGAATCCAACACATGCTTTTCTCAAATAATAGAGCAATAGAGTAAACGTTCACCGTTATCCATGTAAGTTGGCATATTAACCACGTTGCACAATCTCCTCCAACAATTGAGTTTACCAATTCATCACATACAATTTTAAGGCAAGGAAATGGTTACCTGAACTTACCCGAAAGCATGAAAAAATAGCAGACTAATGTCGTCCTCTAGTTTCACTCGACTCACTAGTGTCTACAATCACCCAAACGCACAACATTTGGTCAAGTCACATTATAAGTGACTTTAACCTTAAATTTGGGACCTTTCCCACAAGACTTATAAAGAGGAAAGTAAATTCAAAGATACTCAATTAACTCAAACAAGTTAAATGATTACAATCTCATAACCATCTCATTAGTCCCAACTCTCTTACTTGAACCAAGAAACCAAAGTCCACTCAATTTCCAAATCAAGCCTAGAGGACACATCCCCCAATCACTAACTACCAACCATTGCACCTATACAACACCATTAAATCCGCTAATTAACATTCCCTTATCATTATACATCACAACTTCACAATTCAAGCCTAGGCCAAATTGATTTATCATAAAAGGTCAATTTTTTAAACATCTAGCTCTCACGGAGTCCATCAACAACATAAGTGAACCTAATACAATCCTTTCATTACTCAAAGTCGTCATCCAACTCAACCTCCCTAGTTTATTTCAAACATTCATAAACTTTAAACACCCATAAATCCAATCCAATACATTTCTCCACAAACTTAATCGTTCAAGATTATATTTAAACATAACTAAACATATTAAAACTACTAAACAACCACAATTCATCAAAATTTTTGGATCCAATCATAAGTCCTATAATAAGTAAGCTTCACACAACAAAACCCCATAATAGGCTCAAATTACACTAAATTGACTTAATTGAGTCTATTTAACTCCTATCAAAGTCCTAAATAAGCAACCACCCTCTAATTTACTCAAGAAGTATAAATTCATTTCTTTCTTACCTTCAACTTCCTATAACTACCCAATTTCCTCTACAATCCTTCTTACGCAAAATTCATTATTAATCCACCCCTACACATATAATCCCACTATTTTATTAGCATTATTTGATTCATCCTTACACATCCATCATAAAAACCCCAACACCTACCTCTCAAATAAGCACCCTAAACTTCAAAATCTCATCCTACTCTAATCCCAATTAATTTAAGTCAACCAACATTACCGTTGAACCCCAACAATCGTCTAGAAAACATAAATCAAATTCAAAAGCTCATATTCAAAGGATTTCTAAATCTAAACCTATCTTATTCCAACTTCAAGCAAGCAATTCTCACTTAGGATCAAATCCTACCAAAATTAACCAAGGTATCATCATCATCATCATATAACAAATCGGGCTTCATAGCACAATACTCGCCCTCAAACCCACTATAATAAGTGAATAAAAGACCCAAGACACAATAGAATTTAGGTTAGAAAACCTAGCCCACAAGCCAATCATACATATACTGAACTCCATACCAAGAATTAGATAGCCATACAATATAATCTTAATATCTATGACATCATTATTTTTCCAAACAAGACTTGCAGTAGATGCACAAGCTAAACGCATAAAGTAGTCATATGGCCTCTAGCCAAACTAACAACACTCATAATAACACAATTATTCCAAAAGACATGTTCAAATGCAAATAAGTTATCCAAAACAATGTATAGATGTGGTGGCCCAAGACGGCAATATACAATCACATAACACATACATAAAGGAGGCATACACAAATACAAACGTCTTTGCCTTAGTCTACTTCCATTCGCATTGTCCTAGACTAGAGAGCTTGCCTAAAAAATACGAAGATCAGTGGGGCAAGACATAAAGTTCTAGTAACCAATATCAAATTATAAGATATACAAGAACGTAATTTAAGCCAGTAAAGTAGCAACAAACTTTATAATCATTATAAACAACTACATATATACACATACATAGTACAAACACATATATTATACGAAAACAATTATGTAAAGGTCCACCCATCCACTTTACTCTACCTTATGACTCCTAGCATGGACTTGGACCTTTTGTGCTGAGAAACCCGGCCAAAAGTCACTCCACTCATATCAAGCCAACGAACCCCTCCCATACCTACACCGCCCATTGCTGGACTATAGTTTGAGAGATGTCTGCCTCATTTGTACCTACACTTTTTATTACTGGACTATGGTATAAGGGCTTACTAAAAGGCCGAACACTATATATAGTACGGTAGCCATGCCGCACAGGCTTCAAGAACAAAGTCCTCCCTTATCCTTTCCTAAAATCCTCCCACATATACAACGATAATTAGTTCCTTGAACATATCACTTCACATAATATAACAATCACATGGATACTTCACAAGCCAATAATATATCAAATTTTCAATTCAAAAATCATTTCATCACAATTTTTAATGCTAAAAAATATAGTTCCAAAGAATAAATTCATTCACACACACACTACTTCGCTAGAGTAAGTTTACAAAACATACTAACATAGCTACATTTTTTCCAAAGTCACATTCATAGCATAATATTGTAGGGAAAGTAAGGTTAGTATGTATATAACCCAATTACTTCAACTTCAAGCTTATCCTTACAAACTTTGAGGAACCAAGGCACCACAACCACAATCCATTTATAAATCAAGCTACATAATAACGTAGATAAAAACTTAATACACAAATTGACAATTAATTAAATTATATAAATTTAAAGTTTTGAACTAGTTTTCCAAAATTTCCACTATTACATTAACACATCCATTATTTATTCTAACTCAACTAAAATATTTTCGTCATCTTAAACAACTCATTTGTATCATAGATTAACATCAAATTCATTCTATTATACAGAATACCCAAACTAAAGCTTGAGTTTAAAACATAAAAATGGTTAAATCACAAATCTTTAATTCATTCAACATCACCAAATTTCAAATCTAAAACGACTAAAATTATATGTTAGTTAATTCTTTATTCCTATAGTCATCCATTGTCAAAAATAAAAAATTATCCAAAATCCTTAGTCAAAAATTCATCCCAACTAGTATAAAAAGAGAAAATTACATAGAACAACTTTCATAAAAATCGTTTTGTGAAAAGATGTATATTTGATTACCTATTTGACCTCAAAATAAACCCTAGACCTGAAAAATGGAGCAAGCGCACCACTACACCAAAATGCTGCCCCTCCTTTGATGTAAAATGGTGGAAATGAAGGTTTTTAAAGCTATCCGTCACCGTGATATCAAGGGGTCATGTGCCCCTTAATATGTTATGTTATTTTTTTTTCTTTCTCTTCTTTCCCGTCTTGTCTCTCCTCTATTTTGGTTTGTTTAATATCAGAGAGCCACGTGCTCCCTATCCATTCCCTTTCTTTTTCTTTTTCTTTTTCTTTTCTTTTCTCCCACATACACACATATATACACACCAAAAAATTTGCTTTACACTCATTAATCCTTTGGACAACAAATTCTATTTTCTTTAATAAATACTTAATAAATTCGCTTTATAATAAATATTTTTTCCTAATGTTGTTTAAATTATACTAATTAAAATTAGGATGTTACAGAAATCATCTAATTAGTTCAGACATTTGTTAACTAGGATAGGGACGTGACTTCAATAAAAACCATGCAAGTTAGTTCAGACATCCAACAACGCACAATCACTACAAAGTTTGAATTTTGAAAAGGAACGATAATGCAATAACTACAGCATATTACAAATAAATGTATAGGTGTGTGCGATGATGTGGGCCCCTTATGTAGGTGTTACTACTAATAGCTTAAATAAAAGATGACTTCAGAGATTAAGTGGTCCAATAAGAAACACACATGCACTTTTAGAGAGAAATATATATATATATATATATATATATAGATATATTCAAAATCAATAGCCAATAAACTACCTAATTTCTAAATTATTTACAATATTAGACTTTTTTATTTATCCATCGATATCCGGCTCTATTAGTTACTGACTACTTCGGTTTAAGGTAATGTTGTAGGCTCAAAATGGAGAAAACCTCAGTACCTCCAAGTAATTATTATAGTTGTATACCCAAGAATCAAACACAAGACCACTGGTAAAGTTGAAGTAGCCCACAATCGGTTGATCCTAGCATTTGATTATACAATGGTAGATTTGAAAAAACTCTTGTAAATCAAGATAAAACATATTTTTTTGGGTAAAATTCAATACATAAATGACAAAATCTTTTATTTCATACTTTTATTTACTTTTATTTGATAGTGAGAAAATAAATGGAAGTTGTAATAAACATAAAGAGAAAATTAACTAATGTTTGAATTCTCGCAAGAGAAGTACCATATTTTGTGGCATTGTCTGACTGTATCTTAGATAGGATTGTCTCTAGTAAGAGGAATATACCCATGGTTAAAAAGAAGAGAAAAATTAGGGAATCATCTTTATGAAATCAAATAAGGTAAAAAAATACCATATATACCCATGAGTTATCTGGTTGATTGAGGAGTTATGATATTTGTTTAATAAATAGTGTTCAAATTGGTTTAGCATACTAAATATTTCATTTAGGATTTTGATTTGACATTGAATTTATAACAAAAATGAAGATAAAAATTTGATAATTCAAATAATAAATTGAGAGCAGCAACATGGTGCACTCTACTTTTGACATATATTTTTATATTGATAAAGATTGATAATAAAGAATTGAGTGTATTAACAAATGTTGATTTAGTTGATGAAGAATATCTTAACCTATTCGGTTGCAAGTTCAAATTTCCATGTCACCTAAGCTTTTGCGTATAAAAAAGGGTTAAAGTGCAAATTAACCTCATAAGTATTTTTCGTAGCAATGTAGCCTTAGAACTACCTAAATGTAGTAATGTCCCCCTCCGTTAACTGAGTACCCAGGCTACATTGATCAAGGTTTGGGTACTTCCAAGGCTACATTGCTACGTTTGTGTACTTCTAGGGCTACATTGCTATGAAAAATACTTCCAGCATTACTACAGAAAAGGGTTTCTGTGTCCGTTATTTTGGGGTTTTCATGTCACTTTTGTATGGAACATAAAAGCAAGTGACATGGAAAAATTGACTTTTCACGTCACAATAAATAACAGACATGGAAATTTAGAATTTCCACGTCACATGTTATAAAAAAAAAAGGGCCGTGGATAAGTCTCAAAATGTTGAGTTTTGTTTGTTAGGTCTGGAGAAACCACGTCACATGTTATAAAATGAGTGATGTGGTTTCTCCTTCCAGGAGAAACCATGTCACTCATTACTCTAGTATGTGACATGAATTCCATTTTTTTAAAAAAAAAATAGTTTCTTTTTTGTTTTTCCCCCATATTTTCATACATTGCATTGCTGATGGAAACAGATTATTACAACGTTAACAGATGTAAACCATCAACTAGAGATATAACTAATTTAATCAAACTAACATGTATACATGTGACTTTTGCTACTACTACACAAACAAAAAATTCCATTTTTACACAACTTAGTATTTTGTACAATGCTCACTGATTTCTACTAACAAAATCCGAAAGAAAAATTAACTTGGGAATGCAAAGAAATCAAGAATCAAATTGGGAAACAAGCAAGAACAATTTCAAGAACAACCTGGAAATCGTGTTCTTCTAATTGAAAAAGAAAATCACTTAATGTAACAAATGTAACACAACACCTCTCATCCTGGAATATTTAGAAGTGGATTTTGCATGATTATTTTCAGGAAATAGGTCAGGAAAATGACAATAACTAAGAATGCTCGACAAAAGAGCTTAGAACTCCAAAATACGAAGATAGAGAAAAATGTAAAGATACAAAAATGCAGTACATAGAAAGAAAAAACCCAAAAGGAGAGAGAGGGGAGCTAAACCTGAAGAAGTAACAAAACGAAAGAAGAGGAAGAGAGGCAGATGTTTCAAGAGCTGGGCCGACAATGGAGCTAAGGAGGAAGAGAGGCACTGGCAATGGGGAGCGTTGGGCCTAGAGAGCTAAGAGAGCTGAGGAAGTGGGGAGCTGAGGGTTTGGGAGGAAGAAGACTAAGTGAGGGAGCTGATGTTTCGATCGGGTCAGAGAAGTTATTAGCTAAGAGAGGGAAATGGGGAGCTGAGGGAAAAAAAGCGCCCTTTTTTTAAAAATAATTTTAAGAAACAATGTTACTTGTATGCTTAATATGTGACGTGAAAAGAAACCATCACTACCACAGAAAACACATATACCGGCGCTTTTTTGACCCCTATAGCGGCGCTTTTGAAGTGCCGCTATAGCTAGCGCCGCAATAGGTCACGAGACCTATACCGGCGCTTACAAAGCGCCGGTATAGGCCTCTCTATAGCGGCGCTTTATTACCAAAAAGCGCCGGTATAGGTATCTTTTAATTAGTTTTTTACTGAAACTGAAAAGGCCTATACCGGCGCTTTTTTAAAAAGCGCCGGTATAGGCTTATCTATACCGGCGCTTTCTGTAAAAAGCGCCGGTATAGGGTATCTATAGCGGCGCTTTTCATAAAAAGCGCCGGTATAGGTTATATTTTTTTAAAATATACAATTTGTTTTTTAATTCACACCCACCTGCATCATTGCAAAAATTCCAGCAATTCTATACAATTCCAGGCAGTCTATATACACCAGTAACTCAAACAGAGAAGAATATGTACAATAAGACCAAAAGTTATATTGTTCAGTTAGGAAAATAAACGTGCATACTACTAGTCAGGCTGTCCAATTTGAGAGAACAGAGGGTGTACATAACTACACCATTCTTCAATTAGCGCTTTCATCTTCTCCCTTGACAACATGAAGCAACGTGTGTCTGGGTAATACTGCGTATAGAAATTTAAATGACAATTAAATTTACTTGAAATCTAACAACTACAAACACTTAGATTAGGAAAAATATAAAACTTACTGTCAATGGGATGTTATCTCGATCACGTGATACGATATCCCTCATATAATACATGACATAGTATCCACAGTCGTTGTCATTGGGTTGATGTGGGCACTGTAACAAAAAATACAGAATAGCATATAAGAGCAGTTACGTTCTGGTTTAAGTAATGTACGATTGTTTGAAAAATTGAATAACTTGTAAAACCTGAACTTTGAGCCACGGATAAGCATCTTTCTGGTCAAGGGCTTTGGAATAATTGTACCCATTAGCTGCCCGATAACTAGTCAATGCTCTGGAAACAAAACATATTAAATTAATTTTAGTAGCTTGGGTCGGTCATATAAAATGACAGATAATACAACACATTCAAATAATGTTGACATTCACTTACCCATTGAAGAGACGCATCAAATCCGGGCGATTATCTGGTTCAGCAGATTCCACAGGATCCAAATAGTAAATAAGTGGATCCGGCTGTACTGTCGGATTGATGACAAGCAAAACCCAATGTAGCCTAAGACGTTTTATAACGTTATGTCAGTATATATATCAATGATGATTGAAGCTAAGAATATGATGAAAGCTATCATGCCTATACACTTACCCTGTATTAATTGGAGCTAAGAATAAAGTTCTGCCTGTTGCCTTTAAATTGAAACGCCTCTTAATCGCTTTGAACTGATCATCACGTTTCGCACCCTCAATTTGCGCTATTAAATAAGGGTTTATGAATTCGAACGAGACGTTGTCCTCAGAGACTATGACTTCTTCTTGCAGGTGCCTTCAAAGAAACCATACAAACATCCAATTAGTGTAGAACTTATGACATTGAATGAAACCACAATGGAAGCACATATATACCTTATCCATAAATTGACGACCGTAGCACCGACCCATCTTTCGTCAAGCACCTCCATGACCTGATCCCTAGAAAGAAGCTCATTGAAATTTGACTCGCCAAATATAAGCCTATTGAATGGGATTGTGACAGTAGCATCGCGAGGTACGGTAGCTGCAAATGCTCGCAATCGAGCACGATTTGGCGTTTCAACACTTATATCTTGGATAACAGGAGCAGGCACTTGAACTTTCTTCTTGCCCTTTGCTTTTGTTGCCTATAAACCATATAAATAGAAAGTTTCAAAAATTCTTCCAATAAGAAGAGTGTTAGTTTAAATTAATTAGAAACTAACCACCCGTGACACTGGACCAGCTCGTGAACTCTTTTTCTTCAATTGAGCAGCTGGGCCACCGGTACCTTTTACACTAGCCACTTGTGCTTTCTTTCCCAGAGACTCTGTACCCTGTAAAAACTTATAAATTGTAAAAGAGCGTTATTCCAAAACAAAGAATGCTAGTCTGAACGTTATTAGTAAATACCACCTGTGGTATTGGCTCAATCAAACTGATGGGCCAAGCAACATATGCACCAACTACATCTCCGACCTTAGTCATTGCATCAGGAGTAGGGAATGGTAACGGTGCATCCCCGTTCAGGGAGAATTCAATCATAACCCTAAATGTATTTTCAGGCAATGGAGAATTGTGCAGGATCCTGTTTGAAGTGTTGAAGACCGTACCGATTGCAACTACTTCACTGAAAGATTGATCCTTGTACAGGTTGCACCTTGATTCGCCCTACAAAAGAGTTAACAACGTAAGCTCCCAATCGATAATATAACAGTGTCACTACAAGTTTATAAGTACAAAAGACAAGAATTACCTGAGGAATTTGAGCCCTAGGCATCGTACAGCTATCCCTGATGCTTGGACTCTGACACGAAGGAACGTTACCTTGTTGCATGAAGTTCGACATTTGTGATCCAACATTGTTACGCTGGAAAAATTCGTACATCATATCTTGCCGTCTTTGCATTTCCCCATTCCTTCTTTGCATTTCAAGCACAGTCTCCCTCAGAGTATTGACTTCATCTTTCAACACAGAAACTTCGCTTTGTGTTACCCACTGTTGGCGGTCAAAGTAAGCTGAAGGCGTGACCCCTATACCAGTGCCCCGAACACGGCCTGAATACTCAGGACGTTCAAGTGCTCTACTGAGGATATCGCCTTGGCCAAATATGTTGACCTCCTCGGGCGATTCTTGTGATAACATTTCCTATAACAAGAAGGAAGGATTATTAGTTATTAAGTTAGGAAATTCACTAATAAAAAAATTACAAAGTCCAAGAGAATGACTTACACAGCGTTCACGGATTCTTCTAACCTCTTCGTGAACGATGGTTCCATCGCTTTTGGAGTGTCCTTTGATCCAGACCCTAAACCGTGGAGGGTGACCTTCTAAGCCCTCTTCCTGAATCTGTCATGGTAAAACAGGTGAACTTATAAATTAATTACATAAACATTAATTCACACTTGTAGAAGCAAAAGGGCGTTGCTAACATACCATCTCGTACTCCAATTCTAAAAATGTTTTCCGGCCGCCTAAATAGGGATACGGACAGCTTTTAGTCGCCTAACTATTTTTTTCGCTTCTTTCCCGAAACTCCTCTAATAAGCGTGATTGCACAAATTCATCCCACTCTGCTTGGGTTATGACCCCTTCATATGTAGATGGGGGTGTTGGAACTACCTCCCCGTTTTCATCTCTCATATATAATGTCGACAAATCTGAACGGAAGTTTCTGTGTATTTTTTAGGCTTTCTTCATGACATAGTCCCGGTGAGTCTCATCGATATGAAACACAGTCTGTAGCAATAGAAATCATATTAAATTTGTTAGTTACAATGTTATCTATCATGACGAAATTAAACTTAATTGTAAAAAAAATAGCTTACCTGAACCTCTGACCAAATCTCATTACGTATTTTCTTGTTTACTTTTCTCCAATCTGTAACTGTAATAGGAACTTTATTACGAACAGTGCATCCAACGAAACCGGTAAGGGCCTTCGCACTCTTTCCAACTAGTTGGCCATTGTCGTTCCATACAAGGGCTGCCTTTTTTCCCTTAGCTCTAAGCTTGAGGAGATCACGCATAATGGTCTTGCCACGACGAACTTGGTCCTCAACATGTGCTCTACCCTCATCAATAACTTGCTGGGCACTCTGTGGTGCTTCCTCCTCCTCAGGTACGTTTGGATCCATTGTCTTGTAAAATAATTAAACAATATACGATTTTAGTGCATGCATATGCATATAATGAAATAATTCGTAGTAAAAAAAAAAGAAAATACATACAAACTTAAATCATTATGATGGCATTCGACTACTTTTTCTCATTGTTATATTATCCAAAATTGTTGGCTTCCTCTTTTTTGTGGGATTTAGGGTTGTGTTGACCCAAATGCCTTCTTCATGGTCACCCCTTACATAAACAGGCTCATCTTCGTCATCATATCCGTCTGCATCAAAGTCTTCTGCCAGTAATGTATCAAAGGAAGGATCATCTTCAATCATATTCATATCTTCATCATTGCTTCCATCATCAACTTGTTCGGCATAATTTTTGTTCGACTGAATGACAACTGACCAATTCTTCTTAGAAGGATCTGCAATGTAAAAAACTTGTGCCGCTTGAGACGGTAGAATGTAAGGATCATCCTTGTATCCAACTTTAGAAAGGTCAACCGATATAAACCCAAATTCATCTAACCGTCGTCCACTATTATTGTTAACCCACTGACAGCGGAACATAGGAACTCTGAACATGGTGTAATCTAACTCCCAGATGCAATCAATCACACCAAAGTATGACATCTGTGCATAGACGGGATTTGTATCCCTTGCACTGGATATATGCCATGCCTCGGCAACAACTGTGACTCCACTATTCTGCATTGTGCTTTTCTCATCCTGAACTTTTGTATAGAATGTGTAACCATTGATTGCATAGGCAGTGTAAGCAAATGCGTGCAAACCCGGTCCTTTCGACAGCCAGAACAATCTTTCACCAACCGATCCGGCATTAAGCTCATGCTGCTGACAAATACGCGCATTGAACCATCTAATGAAATGTTTGTTGTGCTCCTTCGTAATCAAATTCTCATTTCTATCACCGTGAATTTCCCGAAGAAGTTTTTTGTGTTCTTCAACAAATGGTTCAACCTCAGGAGTATTATGAAGAATATACAAGTGCGCCATCTCCCTTTCAACATTCGAAATGCGTATTAAGTTGAACCCACTCATTCCTTTCCCAGTTAATCTCCCGTCGTGACGAGACTTAGGTAAACCAATAGGTTCAATATTTGATAGGTAATCTGCACACAAATCACTCGCTTCTTCGACGATGTATCGTTCAGCAATACACCCCTCTGGTCGATATCTATTTTTAACATACCCCTTTAAAACTTTCATGAACCGTTCAATTGGGTACATCCATCTCAAATAGACTGGGCCGCACAGTTGAACCTCTTTGACCAAGTGTACTGTAAGATGAACCATGATGTCAAAGAATGAAGGGGGGAAATACATTTCAAGTTCGCACAAGATACAAACGATCTGTCTCTGCAAATCCTGCAACTTTGTTGTATCAACACTTTACTACAATTGAGCTTGAAGAACATACAAAGTCTGGTGATCGTGCTACGCAATTTCTTAGGTAAAATGTTGCGTATGCCGACCGGTAAGAAATGTTGCATCAGGACGTGACAGTCATGAGATTTCAGGTTCTTCAATTTCAACTCTTTCATGGACACAAGGTTTTTTACATTTGAGGAGTAGCCCTCTGGAACTTTGATTCCATTCAGAAACTCACAAAATGATCTTTTCTCTTTCTTCGAAAGGGTGTAAGCTGCCGGAGGTAAATAAGTGCGGTATCCTCTCTCGACAGGTGCTAACTCTTGTCTTATTCCCAACTTGACCATATCTAACCTCGAATTGACACCATCCTTACTTTTCCCATGCATATTCAGCAACGTGCCAATTAGGTTATCACAGATGTTTTTTTCAATATGCATCACATCAAGAAAATGCCTAACATATAAGGACTTCCAATACGGGAGTTCGAAGAATATGGACCTCTTCTTCCAACCACTTGTCAACACATTTTTTGCGAAAGGCTTACCAAAATCATTCTCCAACGCCTTCACCTTTTCAAAAACGTTATCCCCGCTCAATGTCCTTGGTGGCCTACCTTCTTCTGAGTTCCCGTTAAACGCCTTTTTCCACCTACGCCAACGATGTTTTAACGGCAAGAACCTCCGATGTCCCATGTACACATTTTTCTTACAATGATCCAGTCGCATCGAATGGGTATCATCTTCACATACAGGGCACGCACCATATCCTTTGATGCTGTATCCGGACAAATTACCGTATGCTGGGAAATCATTTATCGTGCCAAACAACATGGCTTTCAAATTAAAACTTTCTTCCTTACAGCCATCAAAAACTGTCTCACCCGAATTCCACATATACTTCAGGTCTTCAATCAATGGATCCAAGTAGACGTCTATATCGTTGCCGGGTTGTCTAGGCCCGGAAATAAGCATCGAAAGCATCATAAATTTGCGTTTCATGATTAAATTTGGGGGGAGGTTGTATATCATCAAAATCACCGGCCATGTGCTATGAGTACTACTCTGAACTCCATGCGGATTGATTCCATCGGTTGCCAATGCAAGCCGTAGGTTTCTTGGTTCTTCACCGAACTCAGGGTACTCATAATCAATTTTTTTCCATTGGGGGCCATCTGCGGGGTGCCTAAGCTTGGTGTCTTTAATCCTTTCATCGGCATGCCAAGTTAAAAGCTTTGCAACATCCGCATTATTGAACATGCGCCTGAATCTCGGAATGATCGGAAAGTACCACAAGACTTTAGAAGGACTCTTACCTTTCTTTCCA
The DNA here is from genome assembly GCA_037074515.1 of Mimosa bimucronata. NCBI lineage: Eukaryota > Viridiplantae > Streptophyta > Magnoliopsida > Fabales > Fabaceae > Mimosa > Mimosa bimucronata. The sequence goes on along the minus strand of CM073445.1, from coordinate 22,224,919 downwards.
TACCGAGATGTACTGCATTTAGGATACTTCTCCAACGACGAATACTGGTTCCGGAATAAAATACAGTCATTGGGGCATGCATGTATTTTCTCATATTTCATACCAGTCGACTGGAGAATTTGCTTCGCCTCGTATGTTTTCGAGGGGAGTACATTCGCCTCTGGGAGTATATCTCGCAAAGCGGACAGCAGCGAGGTGAAACTTGCATCACTCCAACCGTATCGTGCCTTCAGGTTATACAATTTAAGCACCGCACTCAATCTTGTGTATTTGCTGCATCCCACATACAAAGGCGTCTCTGCATCGCTCTTCAGTGTCTCAAACATTTCAGGATTCTCCTCACCCACCACATTCAACATTTCTTCAAGGTCATCGCTCTCATCACACATGTCTGTGTCAACTACATTTGAAGCGCTACTAACATCAGGTACCCGGTCTCCGCTAGAATACTCATACGTCTCACCATGCTTAGTCCAACGTGTGTAAGATGGATCGATTCCATGACAAATTAAATGACCCAACAAATCAAGAGGACGGAGACGCCTTCCATACAAACACGACATACAGGGGCATACAATTCTGTTAGCATTCTCTGCATGCTCAGCAGCAAATTCAATGAACTCTTTTGCTCCATCTATATAGTCCCTTGAACGTCGATCACAAGACATCCATTTCCGATCCAACATTATAACCTACTAAAGGAAAACATCGGTAAGATGTATATGACCTACTCATTAGGTAGCCACCTTACGATGTTACCTTATTTTCTAAACAAAAAATCGGCAGCATAACAGCTAAAAAATGAACATTCCCAGGCTCAAGGCCCTCTCTTTTTTACATAGAAATGGATTGCCAACTATATAAACAACATCAACTCAATATATCTCAACAGCCCACCACAACAGAATTCACAGAGCATTTATATATATTGAGCATTAATAGTTCCACAAAACAAAAATTCCATACGAGTAAAATAAAACACCACACAATAGAATTCATTGGAAAGTACCAAAACTCAATCATCTGATATGTCCCAGCCTGCTAAATTAAAGAAAAAAAAGATAAGACTTACTTCAAGATCCTTTAGCTCAAAGTAAGCCCACTAGCAACAATAGGATTCTTCACCTTCAAGTGTCGAGCAATAATCTCTAAATACTATAAGTAAAACAAAAAGCAAATAGATTTGATTTAACTCAATGTTCAAAGAAAACAAAAAGCAAGAGAGCAGTCACCTATACCCACTTAAACAACTCAATTCAATACCTCAAATATATCAAACCATCTAATTAATCTTGATGCATTTCTCAATACAAATTGACCTCGTTCCATTCAGTTTAGGCATCATAGTAATACCCAAAATTATACACAATTAATACATAATTAATCAAAGCTGAAGCTTAACCATAATTAATCCTCATGAAAAAAAAAAGCAATGTAACTATAATTCACATAGCTAGGCATTCCAATCATCCAGATTCCCATTTTCAAGCTACCCATATGGTCTTAAAAATAAGCCTAATTGTCTAAATTATTACAAAGGTAAGGATAACTTAAATACTCATCTAATGTTTGGGCAAGTTTCAGAAATATACAAGACCAATATAGCATGAAGGCTGACTAAAAAAAACGCCCAAATATATGCCAAAATTGTTAACCAGGCGAGGGAAATATTAGGCTATATCCAATTAAAGAAAAAATGCAGATATGTACCTCTCAAATATGGAGCGAAATCGGCCAAAAAGTGACGGAAATCAGCCAAAAAGTGATGGAAATCGGCCAAACAGTGACGGAAATCGGCCAAGATGTGGGACGACACGAACGGAGATGGCGGCACGAACGAAGACTGCGGCACGAACGGAGACGGCGCGGCGACGCGAGCGTCCGGAGACGAAGAGAAGGACGGCCGAACGGAGACGGTGGCGGCGACGCAAGCTTCCGGTGGGGCGAGCTTCCGGTGACGCGAGCTTCCTGGGGCGAGCTTCCGGTTGGGGCACACCGCTGGTTCGCCGGATGGGGGAAGGATTTCGCTCGGACGATGTGGGGATGAAGAAAGAAGAAGAGTATTTAAGGGGAGCTATACCGGCGCTTTTTTGGAAAAGCGCCGGTATAGCTTGCCCGAAATATTTTGGAGGGAAAATTCCCTCCAAAATTTTGGCCTATACCGGCGCTTTTCCAAAAAAGCGCCGGTATATATATACTAAATTAATATTTTTTTTAATTTATTATGTATTATTTATTATTGAATTATTATTTTAATTTTTTATTAAAAGTTGAAACAGAAAAAAAATTGAGACAACCTATACCGGCGCTTTCTGTAGAAGCGCCGGTATAGGTATTTATCATTAAAAAATAAAAACAAAATGTGTAAATAAAACTCTATACCGGCGCTTTTTCTAGTAAGCGCCGGTATAGGTATTTAAAAAATAAAAAAAAAGGAATATGATTGAAAAGAAATACCGGCGCTTTCTGTATAAGCGCCGGTATTGGTTTTTATGATTAAAAAATAAAAAAAATAAAGTGAACAAAACCCTATACCGGCGCTTTCTATAGAAAGCGCCGGTATAGGTCCACTTTATTCCGGCGCTTTTCTTATAAAGCGCCGGTATAGGCCCCACCCTTACCAATAGCGGCGCTTTTTACTATAAGCGCCGCTATTGTTGCGTCGCAATAGAGCTTTTCTGTAGTAGTGCATGTCACATATCAAAAAACCTGTGACTTTGTTTCTTCTTTCCACGTCACTTATAAAAAAACATGTGACATTGTTTCATTGTTTCAAGAAACAATGTCACATGTTTTTTGATAACTGACATTGTTTTTTTTTTCACAACACATATCGTCCAATTTAAGGACATCGTTTCTCCTTGGGTCTCAAATTTAGTTACAAAAATGCCACCGAGTTATTTTCAATGTAAGTTTTATAATTGACTGACGTTAATTAGAGACAAGAAATGGGCTTTTTGTAGTAGTGCAGGGCGAATGCGAGATTTTTTGACACTTCTGGGGTGGATTTGCACCTTAACCCTATAAAAAATAGAATTGAGCATTGCCCCGTGGCAACCTCTGCTACTAACCTTCCCGTTATAAATAATAATAGATAGATAGATACAATTTTAAATGTGATAATGGGTTTTAGAGAGCATCGACGTGGAAATTGGTTTCCCTACTTTTAAAGATGAGTAGGGAGAGTTAGTCATATATTAGAAAATCTAAATTTCATCTAAACAGTCTAGATTTAATTTTTAAAAAAGTAATATAAGAATATTTTAACATATACATAATCTAAAATCTAATATAGACCGTCCGTATGAGTTTTATATGGTCTAGATATACTTAGCTCTCTTTATTAATGTTTTCATTGAGTAGAGAAACGGTTCAGGAGGATGTGGGAGAATCACAATGGACAAATATACGCATGAGAAATCAATATTACATCTCGCAATTGCTAGTGGAGGTCAGTAGTAGAGGTTAACCAAAAGAAAAGGGATAGATTGGAGTATGTAAAATAAGGCCATGCCATTATGTGTACCACAAGATGCTTCCCACTAATTAATCACAACCATCCAAATAATCTTTTATTCATGATATAATGGATGCTCCGCTTCATACATTATCTTTATATATGTGTCAGACACTACACAATTCACGATGAAGGGATTTGAATTTTAAACGTAACCATAAGTCTTAGAAACGGGATAACATGGGTGAAATCTTAAAGGATCAATCTTGCTAGTGAGCAGGGTCAAAATAGTAGAATAAACATATAACCTGGAAAATCTAATGATTCTTGAAAAAGCTCTAATGATTCTTAAAGCCCATGGTTAAAAATTAAATGATTTAGCATTAGAAAAAATTAGAAACTCTAATGGAGAAGGAGAAGGAGAAATGATTTAGCATTAGAAAAAACTCGAATGATTGTTGAAGCCCTTAGAAGTAACTTAAGCGTACCTTACCTTGAGAGCAAATTAGTAACTTGAATTACCATGCAAAACCACATCACAATGACATACTCAGTTTTGATACAGTACACAACAAATACAGAGAATAGGAGACAAGAAAACTTGCATGAGAATGCGCGGGGGGGGGGGGGGGGGAGAGAGAGAGAGAGAGAGAGAGAGAGCCAAATAATTTAGTTTGGGAGTGATTACTCTTTAAACTGAACACTATATGCTTGTTGCATTCGTTCATTCAATCCCTTAACGACACCACAAATGCGTCGTTCCCATGCAGTTGAATTAAATAGGTATATCCCAATTAATTTCCCATGAGTAGTGCGATTTTAACACAATAGTGTAGCACTGATTCAAGAATATAATATAAACATGATAGCTAGTGTGAGTTTAATAGACACAGAATCATTACTAATAAACGAATTTCAAGTCATGTATCTAAGGTTACAAAATTTAATATACCCATCAATAACATCAAACGGGTATTGGAAATACAATTGGTGGACTTAATCTATTACTATGATACAATCTCTTGAGGGACCTACAAAATAACTTTTTCCCATGTTATGATATCAGCTTTCATTTAACTAGATTCACAGAGCACTCAGTAAAGTGCGATAAGGTGGGAAGGTTGGCCCATGAACTGAACTATATAAGGTAATCATATGTAGCTATCTATTTTTTTTAAAAAAAAAAACTATACCTATACCACATCATTTTTTTACAATATGGTCTCTAATCAAACATCGCAATTTGGAAGCATTTATGGCTATGAAAACTTCGTGCAATAATTGTGAACCATAAATATATATATGGATAAGCTAGTTTTGTCAATGCAAACACATGGCCACGAAATGACAAGAAAGAAAGAAAGAAAGTTTGACCATTGATGGACATGAGAGGTCCTTATGCTGTTTATGTATAAAAAAACAATATTTACAATATGATTAATATAATAAGTGACATTGACATATATTAAAGGGAAGAAAGAAACATACCAACAAATGAGAGTTGAAAACCATTTATTTGAAAAGTATGAAATAATTGAGAAATTAGAATAATGAGAGATGGAGAGTTGTGTGGGAGTATATTTCGTCTAGATATATCATCTAATTTTTTTAAAAAAAATGGTCAAAATGGAGGTAGAGGTGGACCGCTTTACTTTGTCAATGGGAAATAAATATTTTTGGAGACAGCATTGGACCACTATTTTGTAATGCAGTTATCATACCCTAACACACACAAAATAAGACTAAAGTACTTTATAGTTTAGGCCACAATGTGCACAACAAGACGATTCCCACTGAAATTCTCTAATAATCATCATATCACTATGATCTAACTATGTCTTTTCTTCATGATAATGGATTCTTCATTACACACAGTTTTTCCTCTCTGCGATACAACACACACCACTTTATGTCGAAACACTTTAGATAAGATAGTAATTCTAGAGTTCAGAATGGTTTCCTTGTATTACTTGAGTTTTTTTTTTTTCTTTTCTTTGGGTTTCGTTTAGTTGAACTAGACTCCAGCTTTTAAGGAAATAAAATAGTCATATCATAATTTCACTTTGATTTGATGATCTGTTTTGCTTTTAATTTATCTAATCTATATTTTCTATGATAGCGTGGAACAAGGAAGTTTTTAATCTATATTTTATCCGCGAAAAGGCTAACAATGATTATTGTGCTTTGGTTTCACATCATTTTACTGGCAAGAAATGGAAAACAAAAATTGTATTATTTCTGTTAATTTTAGGATATAAAATTCTTTATTAGAATACTATATCAATATTCGAGTGTCATAATATTGTTTACTATTGGATAAAGTAGCATTTATCACTCTATTATTATCTATAGCGCATTCAACATTCCAGTAACTAGAGCGTTTGATCTAACTAAATGATAACATCAGGTGCCGAGTACAATATAAACAGTGTCATGATAATAGATGTAACTAAAAAGTAATGTCAACATACTATGTGTTGATTTGCCTTTTACTATTTTGGGTTTACTTGCTTTATAAGCAAGAAAGATTATATTGGGAAATGCTTGATTATATAAGTGTGTGGAACGACAAGCATGATTGATGTGGGATAAATGGACGTACAAACCCTCACATCTAAAACAAAAGGGGTGCTTTAAAAACCAAAAACTAAATAAATAAATAATAATAATAATAAGATCACATGTGGATTGTTCCTCATTCACAAAAAGCATTTTGATTTTGCGAGAAAATCTAATTTGTCGTTTATTGGTCAAAAGTAGTGGTATAATTATATTATACTCCCACTTCACTGGCAAAAAAAAAAAAAAACGGTACTCCCACTTTATTATATAAAATGTTGGTAAGTAATTCATACTAATTAAGAAATGTTAGTTAAATTACTCAAGCTGTGTTAGAATGATAAGATTTAATTTACATATTTTACCTTAATTGAAAGAAAGGTTAAGATAGAAATTTGCCTTGAAAATTTTCAAACTAGAGCAATGAGACCTAAAAGTTTTTTTGAGCTCAATAGTACCCAGAAGCTTCCAAAATATAGTAATGTCGCCTAACAAAGTTGTTCTCCAGGTAACATTTGATCGTTTGTTGATAAAATATGCTAAGGTACAAATTTGTCCCCAAAATTTTCATTTAGAAGAGTACTGGGTATCTAGAAGCTTTTTTTTTTCAATGTTACTCCATGAATTTTCAAATACTAATATGATGTAATCCAAAGGAAAATGAAAGTTTCATATATAAGCCACATGTAATCCAACAAAGTAGAGTTACTAAAGTAAAAAATATGATGTATTGTTATTTTTTTATTTTCACTCTTAACAACATCTTTTTTGGCTCATTATAAAAAATCCAATCTACTCCAAAAAAAATATTGACCGAACAAGATAGGAGATTAATTAATTCACTAGTGCATTAGTATACATGAGATACCTAAATAGAGTTTTAATACCATGAAATTTGCAATTCGCCATTTTTTATGTTTTGGTTCACATGATAAGAAAAGAAAAATTAAACTGAAGGACCGATTTAAAATATTAATTATGCTACAAACCCTTAATTTCTGTGATTATATTGTGAAAAACTTTGATTTGTCACAATAAAAACTACTACTAAAGGAGTGTGTTGCGGCGCCACAATATCGGCACTCATAAAAATAAGCGCCGGGATAGGATATACCTATATCCCGGCGCTTAAGGGATAGGCGTTTTGTGTTTATTTTTTAATTGGTTTTTGAATTTCTTTAACCTATCCCGACGTTTATAAATATAAGCTCCGGGATAGGTTTTACTTTATTTAAATTTTTTATTTGCCTATCCCGGCGCTTTAATTTCTAAGCGTCGCGATAGGTTGTAAGTTTTTTATTTTTCTACTTTTTTAATACCGGAAAACCTATCCCGGCGCTTATAAATGTAAGCACCAGGATAACTTTTCTATTTGTTCTTTTTTTAAAATTGTTCTTTACCTATCCCGGGGCTTGTAAGTGACAAATCTATGATTTGTAATACTTAACACAGAACTTAGACTCTTAGGTGAAATTAGTGTTAGATTAGGGTTAATTGGCCATAATTGTAGATTAATTTCTATCAATTGGTTTATAGGGCTATTTGATCCTTGTTTAATCTTGTTTCCACTTACAGGGTCGTGCAAGGACCAAAGATCAGATCCGGGACAAGGAAGAAGACCAAACGAAGAGGGCAGAATCATCTGAAGAGCTGCGGCGAGGAAGACGGCGAGGAGCTCACAAAAGGACCAGAGGCAATGTTAGCTCGCCGTGGGCTTCGCCGCGGGAACCCTGAAGAGGTAGAGAGCAACTCACCTCGCCGCGGGGAGGGGACAGCGAGCGGACATTCTGCAGAAAACATCAGCACGCGTTTTTCGGGCCTGTTTTGGATCTAACTTAATGCCCACTCTTAGACCCAACTTGGGGGACCTATAAATACTTAAATCTAAACCCTAGAAGGCAGATTTGGTCACCCACAACACACAAAAAAACATAAACCTCTCAACTCTCTCATCTCATCTTCATCTTCCACCTTCTTCTCCACCCAACATCCATGGCTTCCACCATTTCCTCCACCTTGGTTGATGCTTCTCCTATGAAAGGCAGCAGCTAAGCCCATTTGTTCTTGGTGATGGAGCTCAAGGGAGGAGCTTGAAGCTTCAAAGGGGAGTGTTGTTCTCCACTCTCTCTTCCTCTTGTATATTTCAAATTATCTAGGGTTCTAGGATTTGTCTTATGCATTTGGTTGTAAGCTTATTCTATATCTTGTATGAGAGTGGTAGAAACAACTTATCTTGTTTATTTTCTTTGTATGGATGCTTGACATTGAGCTTATTGACTTGAGCATATTTTATTTGTATGGGTTCATCATTTAATATATGTTTTCTTATTAAAATCTTGTGCTAAATGAGGGTTCTTGTTTAGTGGATCATGGTGTCTAGTATTTATGTTTAGAAATTGGCAAGTATATCTATTAATTGCTTGAGTGACATTGGACTTCAATCTATTGGGTTCAAGTTATTGGATGGGGTTCCACCAATAAATTGGAATTAATAGGCTAATTTGGTTGCAATTCGGGGTTCCGGTTGTAGGATTAATAGTCCCTTGCGATTAATAGATTTAATTGGGTCAAGTGCTTAATCAACTTAGGTTAAGTTAATTAACGTGCAGGGTTCCGGTGTTTGTTAAATTAACCTAAGCCTAGCCTAGAGGGGTTCCTCTAGGGTTCTTTAGAAATTGACCACTTTTTACTCCCAATTAATTTTTGAAGCAATGATTCCCAAAAGTTCCATTTACCAAGAATAATTATCCCTTTTAATCCAAATCTCCCGCTTAAATCCAATTTCAATTCTTTCTTGAACATACAACACTTTTCACACAACTTTTATACTTAAAATCAACAAAAAAATGTTTTACCCGCTTGGTCAAGTTTGCATCTAGCTAGTAGGTTATCATTTGCATTTTAGGCTCCTCAAGAGAACGACGCTTGGGGGTAGCTTCCACTATCCCCTTGGTCCCTAAGTTTCTTGAAGAGAGGGCCCGAGGCGGCACTGCTCCGACTTTATCCCATTCGGTGAGCTCTTCATGTGGCGCCGTTGCCGGGGAGCCAAGTAATTGGTTCCCTAGTAGCCGGTTGTCAAACTTGCTTTGGCCGGGTCTAGCTTCTAGTTGCATTTTAGCTTAGTTGCATCTTAGTTTAGTTTTTATTTTTGCATATCATATTTTGAAAATTCCTAAAAATTAGTATAGATACTTGCTCTTGCAATTTCTTTGCTCTTCGACTCACTTGTGTGCTTGGTTGCTTTTGTGGTAGTCTTGTTGCACTAATTGTGAATGCTTGTTTTTGCTTGATTTTGAGTGCATGATTCTATCCCCCAAGTCACATTTTTGTTGCTTGAAGTTTACTTGTGCATAGCATACTTGCTCTGACTGATTCGCACTTGTTTGAAGTGGTATATCACATTTTCACTCAACCTGTGTTAATTTTTGGAAATTCTGCAAATTTTCCCCTGTTTAGTGGCAGAATCTTTGCTTCCTTGCAGCCACCTCGCCACGGCGAGCTGACCCTGTGACAGCTCTGTTTTTGCTTATTTTCGCTGTCCTCTCACTATTCTTGCTGCACATACACCTCATACATACACCATTCTCATACATACATACTTCATACACACACATACACTTTCATACATCGCATACCTTCATTCTTGCTCGAGTTTTGTACATTCTAAGTCTTGGTTGCTGTTGAAAGTCCACTTGTAGTCTGTGCCTTGTGTGACTCAACCTTGACTTGCTCTTGATTTCTTCTACTTGTTTGTATCTCATTGTGCATGCCTAGAGGGAGAGGTAGAAGGAGAAGAGGATCAAACCTTCCATCCTTAAACCTTGGGATTGAGCCACACCTTAGCCAACTTAGGAGAGCCAATCTAGGTGGTCCCTCTAGCCCTATATTGGAGGAGTGTTCTTCTAGGGAGTCTAGCATTCCCTCTCACTCGGACACCGAAAACTCTTTTCACATAGAAATACCTCTAGACATCCCACCCATGGCCCACAGACCACCACCCAATATTCCCAATGCTGACCCACCACCCAATGGTCAAAATGGAAACAATGGTGAGGGTGAGGGAGTAGGAAACAATGAAATCCCTAGGAAGAGGAGTATTAGGGAAGTTACCTCGAGTGGTGTTGCATATGATCCATTTCAAACTGCTTATCCTGCTTTACATGCTGATATTGAGATTAAAGGGCCTCTAATCGCAGCTTTACCTCATTTTGCAGGTTTGGAAGGGGAGGACGCCTATGGCCATCTATATGGGGTCAACCTCGCATGTTCAAGTATGAAGCCGGTTGGGGCAAATATTGATGATGTGCAGTTGAAAGTCTTTCACTTGTCGTTGGATGGAAAAGCCAAGGAGTGGTTCCGACTTTTGCCTAGACATGATGAAAATGCCCTGACTTCTTGGGCCAATTTGAGGAGGGCATTTCTGGAGCACTACTTCCCGGATGTTAAGATTGAAGATTTAAAGAAGGACATTTATTCCATCAGACAAGATCCATCTGAGAGCTTTTATGAGTATTGGTGCTGTTTTCAAGAGTTGTTAGCCAAGTGTCCCCACCACCAGATCATAGATGAACAGTTGATTTAATACTTCCACAAGGAGCTCTTGCCTAATGAGAGAGGCATTATGGATGCTAGTGCCGCTGGTTCTTTGGAAGACCTACTCACCGAAGAGGCTTGGGCTATGATTAAGCTAAGAGCCAAAAACACCCAACAATACAACAGAAGAGGTTCCAAAGGGGTGTTTGAGGTGAGCTCCAACCCACAACAAACAAGGAGGATGGATTCTTTAGAGGCTAAGGTGGATACTTTGAGTTCCCAACTTACTTCTCAACTTGCCTTCATTACTTCAGAGTTGAGGAACCTTAGCATGCAACAGTGTGCTCCCACTTCCTCTACCTCCAAGGCCTTAGTTGCACCAAGTTGTGAGCATTGTGGTTCGGTGATGCATATTAGTAGCCTTTGTCCTAATGAGCCGGCATATGTTAGTGTCATGTACCAAGGGAGGTCCAATGCTAATCCCAACCAGAAATGGGATCCCCACAGCAACACCTATAATGAAGGGTGGAGGGCACACCCTAATTTCCGGTGGAGGGACAACAATACCACCACCATGACAAACTACAAGGGCCAATCTTCTTCTTCTCCAAGGTCCTTAGTTCCCCAAGATTCACCAAGAGGGGATGATTCATGTGATCGAATTCTCAAGAGTATGCAAAGGATGCATGAGGACATGAATGCTAGCAACGATGCGAGGTTTGCATCTCTTGAGTCTAAAATGGAGCAATGGGAGACTAGAGCTACAAACCTTTAATCCTTTGTGACCCAATTGTCGGATGGTTTGAGTGACAAGCAAGCAAGGTCAAGTGGAGCTTCTCCCTCCAACACCGTTATCAACCCAAAGTCCCTTAATGCCATCACCTTGAGAAGTGGCAAGAAAGTCAAGTTTCAAGGCCTTGAGGGTGATGAGTCCGATGTTGATGAGGAGATTGTTTGTGATAGACCACCTTTGGGTATGGGGGAGTATTCCAACTCCAAGACCATTGAGGAGAGCTCCTTGCCTATGCCGATCCCTCCGGTCCAAAGTGAAAGCAATGAAGAGAGAAAGCTCTTAGCTGCTCCACCTTCCACAAGAAGAAAGAGAGGTGTTCGCTTTGAAACACAAGAGTCACCCAACCAAGAGCCACAAAAAAAAGGTAAAGAGGTAAAAGTTTCTGACCTTCCTTTTCCTCATTCATATTTGGCTAGTAAAAAGGTTGTGGATGATAAGTGTGATAAAGAAATGTTTGATATGTTTAGCAAAGTAGAAGTGAACTTACCTCTCCTTGATTTAATAAAGAAAATGCCCAAGTCGGCAAAGTTTTTAAAAGATCTATGCACCAATAAAAGAAAATACAAGCATAGTGAGAGAATCCAACTGGGGTCAATTGTTAGTGCTTTATTTAAACCACAATTACCTTTGAAATGTAAAGACCCGGGTTCTTACACTATACCTTGTATTATAGGCAAGACCAATATTTCAAATGCTTTACTTGACCTTGGTGCTGCAATAAACGTCATGCCTACTTCTATCTTCGAGTCTTTGGGTACCCAATCCATCCGGGACACAAGTGTGGTTCTCCAACTTGCGGTCCGAACGATTAGGTACCCTAAAGGCATTTTGGAAGATATCTTGGTGCAAGTCAAGGGTCTTGTTTTCCCAGCTGATTTTTATGTGTTGGATATGTCCACTGAAAACCCTAGTGATAGTACCTTGACTCTTGGCCGTCCCTTTCTTAGAACGGCTGAAACCATTATTGACATGAAGCAAGGTGCCATTACTATGGGAACTGGGGACCAAGAGGTCAAATTTCTATTTTCTGAGACTATGCGCAATGCCAATGAGGATTGCACATACCTAGGCATTAGTGCAATTTCATGTGTGGATGATGACATCGATGAGCTGTGTGATGCTATGTTTGTTGATTCATTTGAGCATGTTGAACCATCATCTGTTATTTCCCCATCCCATACTTCTACATTTTGTGATTGCATTGATGATGTGCCGTGTCTTGCTTGTATTGAGGTTAATAGCTGGCTTTCCACTTCGCATGATTTTGATGTTTCTACTTGCTCTTGTGATGATATATCTGCTTACCCCACATCCAGTGGTCTTGGGAAAGTCTCCGTTGCTTGTGATGCAGGTTCTACTGATCACTTAGGCGCTGTTATACAAGCTACACCGGTAGCTTCACCTACGGTGGACACTTGCTCACCCTTGGGAAGTGGAGAAGTCACATCAAATGTAGATGCACCCATATCTCCTTCCCCGACTTGTGATGACACCATTTTTCCACTTGCTGCACTTGAGTTGCAAGAGTTGGTGCCTTCTGTGGTAAAACCCCCAATTGTGGATCTCAAACCCTTACCTCATAACTTGAAATATGTGTTTCTTGCTGATTCTGATAAACTGCCTGTCATTATTTCAAGTTCTTTGTCTGCTGTTGAGGAGGGTAGACTGGTTTCTCTTCTTAAGTCTTATAGGGGTGCGATTGGGTGGTCTCTTACTGACATTCCAAGGATTAATCCCTCGGTTTGTACACCCACTCTTGGAGGAGGGTTCTAAGCCTATTCGGCAACCACAGAGGAGGCTGAATCCTCTCATTCTTGATGTGGTGAGGAAAGAGATAGCTAAGCTCTTGAGTGCTGGGATCATTTATCCTATTTCTGATAGTGAGTGGGTGTCACCGGTATAAGTAGTACCAAAGAAGAGTGGAATCACCGTTGTCCGGAGTGACAATGATGAACTTATCCCCACTAGAGTCCAGAATTCTTGGAGAGTGTGCATAGATTATAGGAAGCTTAATTCCTCAACTAGGAAGGACCACTTTCCTTTGCCCTTTATTGATCAGATGCTTGAAAGAATTTCTGGGAAGTCTCACTACTGTTTCCTTGATGGTTTCTCCGGGTACTTCCAAGTACCAATTGCACCGGAGGACCAAGAAAAAACCACCTTCACATGCCCTTTTGGTACCTTTGCTTATCATAGGATGCCATTTGGTTTGTGTAATGCTCCCGGTACTTTTCAAAGATGCATGATGTCTATTTTTAGTGATTTGTTGGAGCATAACATGGAGGTGTTTATGGATGGATGATTTCATTGTGTATGGTTCTAGCTTTGATGAATGCCTCTCTGTTTAGAACTTGTTTTGAAAAGATGTTTGGAAAAGAACTTGGTTTTGAACTATGAGAAGTGTCATTTCATGGTAGATAGTGGCATTGTTTTAGGTCACTTGATCTCCCAAAAAGGGATTGAGGTTGACAAAGCTAAAATTGAAGTTATTGCATCTTTGCCCTATCCGACCAATTTGAAAGAAGTTAGATCATTTCTTGGGCATGCGGGGTTCTATAGGCGTTTTATTGCTAATTTTTCAAAGATTGCCTTGCCCCTCTCATCTTTGCTTAAAAAGGACACTGATTTTGTGTTTGATGATAAATGCAAGCATGCTTTTGACACTTTGAAGTCTTCCTTAATTTCTCCACCCATTATTAGTGCACCTAATTGGAATTTACCCTTTGAGCTTTCATGTGATGCATCTAATTTTGCGGTAGGAGTCATGCTTGGTCAGAAAGTAGACAAGGTCCCTAGGGTCATTGCATATGCATCTAGGACACTTGATTCTGCACAAGTTAATTACACCACTACTGAAAAAGAGTTGTTTGCTGTGATTTTTGCACTTGATAAGTTTAGACAATATTTGATAAACTTTTCTGTGGTAGTATACACTGACCATGCAGTTGTGCAGTACTTGTTTCAAAAGCCCCAGTCTAAGGCTAGACTACTGAGATGGGCTCTTCTGATGCAAGAATTTGATGTGAGGATCAAGGATCGGGCCGGAGCTGAAAATCATGTGGCCGATCATTTGAGCCGCTTGCCTCCTGACACAAGGGGAGTTGATTCTTCTGATCTTTGCATTGATTGTTTTCCTGATTCTGCTTTACTTGCCTTGACCACTGTTGAGCCTTGGTATTCTCATATTGTGAATTTCCTTGTCGCTGATGTAGTCCCCCTCCTCTTTGTCTCATTTTCAGGTCAAGAAGTTGAGGAGGGAGGCTAAATACTACATTTGGGATCCACCCATCCTATGGCGCATTTGTAGTGATCAGATCATCTGGCGCTGTGTCCTTAACCATGAGATTCATTCTATTCTGACACATTCTCATTATTTATCTTGTGGGGGGCATTTTAGTGGTAGAAAGACAGCTAGGAGGGTGTTAGAATGTGGGTTCTACTGGCCTACACTATTCAGAGATGCACATATGTACTGCAAGGCGTGTGATAAGTGCCAACAGTATGGGAGTTGGGGCAAGAGACATGAGATGCCCATGAACCAAATCCACTTTTGTGAAATCTTTGATGTTTGGGGCATTGATTTCATGGGCCCATTTCCCCCATCTTGCGGTTTCACTTACATTCTCCTTGCGGTAGATTATGTGTCTCGATGGATAGAGGCCATCCCCATTAGAAAAGATGATGCCAATACTGTTTCCAAGTTCTTACGTTCTTCTATATTTTATAGATATGGCATCCCCAAGGCAATTATCAGCGATCAAGGCACACACTTTTGCAACCGGATCATCCAGTCCCTTCTTGCCAAGTATGGAGTCACTCACAAAGTTGCTACACCCTACCATCCCCAGACCAATGGGCTAGCTGAAGTTTCAAACAGGGAGGTGAAGCACATTCTTGAGAAGATAGTGAAGCCATCGAGAAAAGACTGGAGTGATCGCTTGGAAGAAGCTCTTTGGGCATATAGGACGGCCTATAAGACGCCTATTGGGACATCACCCTTTAGAGTTGTCTATGGGAAGTCTTGCCACCTACCTATGGAGTTGGAGCATAAATCATATTGGGCTATCAAAGCTTGCAATGTCGATTTGGAGTCTTCCTTGACCAATCGGATGATGCAACTCCAAGAGCTTGAGGAATTGCGGTTGTATGCCTATGAAAATGGGCTAATCTACAAGGATCGGTTGAAGATTATGCATGACAAGCATATCATGAAGAAGGACTTCAAAGAAGGGGACAAGGTGATGATGTTTAAGGCGAGACTCAAGATCCTACCGGGAAAGTTCAAGTCTAGGTGGGAGGGTCCATACCAGTTGTCCAAGCCTACCCTTATGGTGCATTTGAGCTTCTAGATGGCGTCACCGGATCAAAATTCAAAGTCAATGGCCATCTGCTCAAGCACTATCATGAGCCATCTCAACCACCTTGACCATGAGGTTGTTCCTTTCCTCTTCACTTACTCTTTTTGCTTTATAATTGCCATATGTTTTTGAGCTAAGTGTGGGGGAGGGAACTTACCTAGTAGGAAAAAGTAGTTGTAGTTGTTTTTAAATTCCTAGGATTAGTAATAAAAGCTTCTTGCTCACACTTGATTTCAACATGCTTTGAAAATTTCATTGGTATATCATTTTGACTCATCCTTGCCCTCTCCCTATTTTTCTTTTGGTGATTGATGACGTGTTGTGCTTCAATCTTGAATTGGACTTCACAACTTTCCACTTCACCCAAGAGTTGAGTTAAATTGGTATTTCCATATTTTTGCTACATTGAGGGCAATGTAGAAATTAAGTGTGGGGGAGGGATGTGTTTTGTAGTGGGTGAAGTGGGTTAAAAATTATTGCATCTTGGTTATGTTTTTAGCTTCAAAAAGTTGGAAAAATTTGAAAAATTTTGAACTTTACCTCACTTCTACTTTTGTTCCTCTTTGGACTTGACATGATGTTTTTGGAATTGTTTTGGCAATTATGGGAATTACTGCATGCTTTTGAATATGTTGTTGATGCTATTGATGAATCTGCTTGATTGGCACTTTGTTTATTGGAATTGATGCTTCATGGTTGAATCTTGTTTGTAGTTGATCTATGTTTATGAGTTTTAGAGAATTAGCCATGTTGTGAGGTTTATTAGGGCCTATATGTTCATCCTTGTGTGATATCCACTTGGTTGCCATTCTCTAGAACTTGTTTGCATTCTTGGTCAAAACTTGTTGCATTTAGTGTAATGAAGCATGACAAAGGCATTCATTTCATACCATATCATCCCAAACACAAACCACAAACACTCTTTCCATTTGCCACCCCATTTGAGCCATTCACTTGATGTTTTGCATTAATATGCCAATTTGTGAAGAGTTGCATCATTGCTTGTGTTATGTGAAAAATACCACTGCTTAGTTGTGCATAAGCATGCCATGTATAGAGAAAAACAAAAATACAAAAAGAAGAAAAAGAGTGAAAAAGAAAAAGAAAATGTGAAAAAATTGAAAAATTACAAAAAGTGCAAAATAAGGCATGTGTGGTTACTAGCAAGTTGCAATCGGTGCTTTAAGTTGAATTAGGCATTCAAGCATGCATAGCATCATCTTCTTTTCATTTCATCATACCATGTAGCCTATTTCATCATCACAACCCAAAAAGTCCTTTTGATGCATTACACTTCTTGTGTTTAAGTAGAGATCTTAGAATTCCTACAAGCCTATGGTAGAGTGTGCTTCTAAGTGGATCTTGAGAGTAGAAAATGGACCCAATATGGTGAGAAGAGCGAAACACTTATCCTTGAGTGACTTTCTCTTCTACTCATCCTCATTGCATTCACTACACTCATGGTTAGCTCTTTAGCATCATTTCATTCCTCATTGCTTGTTGGTTAGGGGATTATCAATTTGCATTAGCTCATATTCAATTAGCATGTTGAAGTTCTCATTTATGCCTTGCTTACCGTTGTGCTTAATTTTCGAAATTTGTCTTTGTCCGGGAGTACAAAGGTTCAAGTGTGGGGGAGTTGACAAATCTATGATTTGTAATGCTTTTATATAACTTGAACCCAATAGGTTGAAGTTATTGGATGGGGTTCCACCAATAAATTGGAATTAATAGGCTAATTTGGTTGCAATTCGGGGTTCCGGTTGTAGGATTAATAGTCCCTTGCGATTAATAGATTTAATTGGGTCAAGTGCTTAATCAACTTAGGTTAAGTTAATTAACGTGCGGGGTTCCGATGTTTGTTAAATTAACCTAAGCCTAACCTAGAGGGGTTCCTCTAGGGTTCTTTAGAAATTGACCACTTTTTACTCCCAATTAATTTTTGAAGCAATGATTCCCAAAAGTTCCATTTACCAAGAATAATTATCCCTTTCAATCCAAATCTCCCGCTTAAATCCAATTTCAATTCTTTCTTGAACATACAACACTTTTCACACAACTTTTATACTTAAAATCAACAAAAAAATGTTTTACCCGCTTGGTCAAGTTTGCATCTAGCTAGTAGGTTATCATTTGCATTTTAGGCTCCTCAAGAGAACGACACTCGGGGGTAGCTTCCACTATCCCCTTGGTCCCTAAGTTTCTTGAAGAGAGGGCCCGAGGCGGCACTGCTCCGACTTTATCCCATTCGGTGAGCTCTTCAGTAAGCATAAGCACTGGGATAGGTTTCCTTCGTTTAAAATTTTGTTTTGCCTATCCCGGCACTTTTAATTTTAAGCGACGGGATATGTTTAGGCTTTTTATTTTTTTTAAATATGGCAAAACTATCCTGACGCTTATATGTATAAGCTCCGAGATAGGTTTAATTTTTTTTTAAATTTCTATTGACCTAACCCGGTGCTTAGAACCATAAGCGTCGGGTTAGGCCCTTTATAATTCACTCCCTGCCATATTTTCCCATTTCGCTCCCTCTCATTTTCCCCTCTTCTAAAACCCTTCCTCCCTCACTCTCTCGTGTTCCTCGCCGTAATTCCCTTCGTCCCTCACTCTCTCGTCATTCCCTTCATCTCCCAAAGTTCTCGCTAATCCCTCCCGCTCATTCTTGCTACTCCCTCTCATTCTAAGCCCTATTTCCATCCCTCTTGTTCTCACTGCTCCCTGTTGTCATTCTCTCAAAGTTCTCGTCATTCTCCGCTGTTTGTCCTCACCGTTTGTGCTCAGATCCACCAGCCCCAGTGATCTGAAGCTCCTTTGAAGCCACATTGCCGCTACTATTTGTCCTTTCATGTTCGGCTCAGTGCTCAGATCGCTACTCCCTAAGTTCTTCTTGCTTTCTCCTCTCGCAGCTCACTCAGTTTGCTGGAAAATATTAGTAAAATTTTATGTTCTCTTTCTGGTCTTTTGTTAAATACTTGGGGATTCTTTTTTTTCTGATTTTGTTAAAAGTTTTTTTTGTTATTGCTTTTCGCTCTACGGGTTTGTATTTTCTTTCATAGTTGATTTAAGTTTCAATTATGAGGAATTTGCTTCTAACAAGTAAGATTTCAGCCATTCCCTATATGAAGTAACATTTCCATTTTGTACTTGGTTATTCTTCTTCTAAATTTGTTACAAGTTTTCTTGCTTTTGGTTTCTATGGGTTTGTATATTCTTATGTTGCTGATATTATCAGTGTGTGACTTTAGATTGTCCAACTTTGTGTTGATACTTTGTTTATATATTGATAAACTTCTCAAATTTTTTAGTGTTTGTAACAGTGGGTTTTTTATTTTTATTTATGATATAATTTTGATTTTAACATCATTGTTTTGGTTTCTACGGGTTCTTGTTTTTTTTTGAGAAAATAAAAATAAAAATAAAAATGAGAAATAAGATTAGAGACAGACCAACAATGGTACAGTTTCATAAGCATGAGCCAAGCCTTGAAGCTTATGATGATTCAATTGCTGATTTTTTTTTCTAATTACGGTTCTTGGCTTGAATTATGAGAGGGTACTGATGTAAGAGAGGGTTTTATTTGAATTTGGTGCAGTAACGGCATCCAGATAGGTGGACAAGAACTTTGCCTTCTTTGTTGAGTGAAGCTAAATAGAAATTTTAACAAATTCAAGAAGCTTATCCAGGTAGGGATTTTTTTATCTTATATTCTCTTATTCTTAACCTTGAAAATTTTGATGTGGTGTTGCTGCTCTATTTTAAATCAATTTTGTGATGAATTTGGTGTTTGGTTATTGTGTGTTCAATTGGATGGTTTTCTTTACAATTGTTGGGCATATTTGATATTAATTGAGTTGATACTGATTATATAGTTGGCTATCCACTTTTATATTAAAAGTGAGGGCCTTGAGCCTGGGAACGTTCATCTCTTAGCCATTATGCTACCATTTTTTTAAAAAAAAATAAGAAAAAATTGTAAGGTGGCTACCTAATGAGTAAGTCATATAAATCTTACCGTCACTTTTCTTTAGTAGGTTATAATGTTGGATCGGAAATGGATGTCTTGTGATCGACGTTCAAAGGAATATATAGATGAAGCAAAAGAGTTCATTGAATTTGCTGCTGAGAATGCTAACAGAATTGTTTGCCCTTGTATGTCTTGTTTTTATTTGAAAGCGTCTTCATTCTCTTGACTTATTGGGTCATTTAATTTGTCATGAAATCGATCTATCTTATACATGATGGATAAAGCATGGTGAGACCTATAAAGATGAAGGTGGAGACTAGATACATGATGTTAGTAGCGCTTCAAATGTGCTTGACACAGACATGTGTGATGAGAGCGATGACCTTAAAGAAATGTTAAATGTGGTGGGTGAGGAGGATCCTGAAATATTTCAGACATTGAAGAGAGACGCAGAGATGCCGTTGTATGTCGGATGCAACAAATACATAAGATTGCATGCGATGCTTAAATTGTATAACTTGAAAGCATGATACGGTTGGAGTGATACGGTTGTATAACCGTGCTGCTTTCTGCTCTGTGAGATATACTTCTAGAAGCAAACATACTCCCTTCAAAAACATATGAGGCAAAGCAAATTCTCCGCTTGACCGGTATGAAATATGAGAAAATACATGCATGTCCCAACGACTATATTTTATTCTGAAACTAGTATGCGTTGTTGGAGAAGTGTCTTAAATGCAACACTTCTCAATATGGAAAGAAAGGTAAGAGTCCTTCTAAAGTCTTGTGGTAATTTCCAATCATTCCAAGATTCAAGCGCATGTTCAATAATGCGGATGTTGCAAAACTTTTGACATGACACGCTGATAAAAGATTAAAGACACCAAGCTTAGGCACCCTACAGATGCTCCCCAATGGAAAAAAATGGATTATGAGTACCCTGAGTTTGGTGAAGAACCAAGAAACCTACGGCCAGCATTAGCAACCAATGGAATCAATCCTCATGGAGTTCAGAGTAGTACTCACAGCACATGGCCGGTGATTCTGATGATATACAAGCTCCCCCCAAATTTGATCATGAAACACAAATTTATGATGCTTTCCATGCTTATTTATGGGCTTAGGAAGTCCAGCAATGATATAGACGTGTACTTGGATCCTTTAATTGAAGACCTGAAGCATATGTGGAATTCGAGTGAAATGGTTTTTTATGGTTGTAAGGAAGAAAGTTTTCAATTGAGAGCCATGTTGTTTGGCACAATAAATGATTTTCCAGCGTATGGTGATTTGTCCGAATACAGCATCAAAGGATGTGGTGAGTGCCCTATATGTGAAGATGATACCCATTCGATGCGACTGGATCATTGTAAGAAAAATGTTTACATAGGACATCAGAGGTTCTTATCGTTAAAACATCATTGATGGAGGTGGACAGAGGCATTTAATGGGAGCTCAAAAGAAGGTAGGCCACCGAGGATATTAGCCAATGGATAACATTTTGGAAAAGGCGAAAGCGTTGGAGAATGATTTTGGCAAGCCTTTTGCTAAAAATGTGTTGACAAGTGGTTGGAAGAAGAGGTCTATATTCTTCAAACTCCCGTATTGGAAGTCCTTATATGTTAGACACTTTCTTGATGTGATGTATATTGAAAAAAATATCTGTGATAACCTAAATGGCACATTGCTAAATATGCAAGGAAAAAGTAAGGAATGTGTCAATTCAAGGTTAGATATGATCAAGTTAGGAATAAGACAAGAGTTAGCACCTGTCGAGAGAGGATACCACACCTATTTATTTCCAGTAGCTTACACCCTTTCAAGGAAAGAGAAAAGATCATTCTGTGAGTTTTTGAATGAAATCAAAGTTCCAGAAGGCTACTCCTCAAATGTATAGAACCTTGTATCCATGAAAGAGTTGAAGTTGAAGAACCTGAAATCTCATGATTGTCACGTCCTAATGCAAAATTTCTTATAGGTTGGCATACGCAGCATTTTACCCAAGAAACTGCGGAGCACGATTACTAAACTATGTATGTTCTTTAAGCTCATTTGTAGTAAAGTGGTTGATACAAAACAAAGTTGCAGGATTTGCATAGGCAGATCATTTGTATCTTGTGCGAACTTGAAATTTATTCCCCCCTTCATTCTTTGACATCATGGTTCATCTTACAGTACACTGGTCAAAGATGTTCAACTGTGCGGCCTAGTCTATTTGAGATGGATGTACCCAATTAAGCGGTTCATGAAATTTTTAAAAGGGTATGTTAAAAGTAGATATTGACCAGATGGGTGTATTTCTGAACGATACATCGTTGAAGAAGTGAGTGATTTGTGTGCCGATTACTTATTAAATGTTGAACCTATTAGTTTGCTGAAGTCTTGTCATGATGGGCGATTAATGGGGAAAGTAATAATTAGGTTCAAGTTATTACGCATTTCGAATGTTGAAAGGGAGCTAGCTCATTTGTATATTCTTCACAACACTCATAAGGTTGAACCATTTATTGAAGAACACAAAAAACTTCTTTGAGACATACACAGTGATAGAAATGAGAGTTTGATTACAAAGGAGCACAATAATTATTTCATTAGATGGGTCAATGCATGCATTTGTCAGTAGGTTGAGCTTAATGCTGAATTAGTTCGTGAAAGATTGTTCTGGCTATTGAAAGGACTGAGTTTGTATGCATTTTCTTACACCAGCTATGCAATCAATGGTTACACATTCTATACAAAATGCCAAGATGAAAAAAGCACAATGCAGAATAGTGGAGTCACAGTTGTTGCCGAGGCATGGCATATATTTAATGCAAGAGATACAAATCCTGTTTATAAGCATATGTTATACTTTGGTGTGATTGATTGCATTTGGGAGTTAGATTACACCATGTTTAGAGTTCCTGTGTTCCAATGTCAGAGGGTTGACAACCATAGTGGACGGCAATTAGATGAATTTGGGTTTATATCGGTCGACCTTTTAAAAGTTGGATATAAGGATGATTCTTACATTCTACCATCTCAAGCAGCACAAGTGTTTTACATTGCAGATCCTTCTAAGAAGAATTGTTCAGTTGTCATGCAGTTGAACTAAAATTATGCCAAAAAAGTTTATGATGAAAGTAGTGATGAAGATATGAATATGATAGAAGATGATCCTTCCTTTGAGACATTATTGTCAGAAAACTTTGATATAGACAGATATGATGGCGGAGATAAACATGTTTATTTAAGGCATGATCATGAAGAAGGCATTTGGGTCAACACAACCCTAAATCCAACAAAAAAGATGAAGCAAACAATTTTGGATAATATAGCAATGAGGAAAAAGAGACGAATGCCATCATAGTGATTTAAGTTTGTATGTATTTTCTTTTTTTTACTATGAATTACTTCATTATATGCATATGCACTAAAATCATATCTTGTTTAATTATTTTACAATATAATGGATCCCACCCTACATGAGGAGGAAGAAGCACAACCAAGTGCCCCAGTAAATATTGGTCAAGGTAGAGCAGAGTTTGAGGAGGGAGTTCATCGTGGCATGACCATTATTATGCGTAAACTCCTCAGACATAGAGCTCTAGGACAAAATATAGCCCTTGTATGGAACGAGAATGGCCAAGTAGTCGGAAAGAGTGCGAAAGACCTTACTAGTTTCATTGGGTGCACTGTTCGGGAGAAAGTTCCTATTACAGTTACAGGTTGGAGAAAAGAAAGGACCAAACATGACGAGGTTTGGTTAGAGGTTTAGGTAAGCTACTTTTCTACAATTAAGTTTAATTTTGTCATGATGACATTGTAACTAGCAAATTTAATATGATTTCTGTTTTTATAGACTGTGTTTAATATTGATGAGACTCATAGATAGTATGTGTTGAAGAAAGCTGCAAAAATGCATAGAAGTTTTTGGTCACCTTTGACCACATTATATGTGAGAGATGTAAATGGGGAGATCATTCCAATACCCTATCTTTATATGTAAGGGCCATTACTCAAGAACATTGGGATGCATTTGTGGAATCACGTTTAATAGAGGAGTTTCAGGCAAGATTCAGGAATAGGGCATAGAAGGTAGACTACCATGGTATGAGGTATGGATCAGAGGACACTCAAAAAAGGATGGTACCATTGTTCATGAAGAGGTCAGAAGAGTCTATGAATGATGTGTAAGTCATTCTCTTGGACTTTGTAATATTTTTTTATTGGTGACTTTGCTAAGTTAATAACTAATAATCCTTCTTGTTATAAGATATGTTAACAAATGAATTGCCTAATGAGGTCAACAAATTTGGCCCTAGCGATATCCTGAGTAGAGCACTCGATTGCCTTGAGTATTCGGGTCGTGTTCAAGGCACTGGTGTAGGGGTCACATCTTCATCTTACTTTGGCCGCCAAAAGAGGGCAACAATATTGAAAATTGAAGTTAATACTCTAAGGGAGACTGTGCTTGAAATGCAACGACGGAATGAGGAAATACAATGATGGAATGATCTGATGTACATATTTTTCCAGTGTAGTAATGTTGCATCGCAAATGTCGCACCTCATGCAACAAAGTAACGTTCCTTCCTGGGAGAGTCCAAGTACTAGGGATAGCTGTACGATGCCTAGGGCCCAAATTACTCGGTAATTCATGCCTTTTCTACTTATAAACTTACAGTGATACTATTATATTATCGATTGTGAGCTAATGTAGTCAACTCTTTTGTAGGGTGAGTCAAAGTGCAAGCTGTATAAAGATCAATCTTTCAGTGAAGTAGTTGCGATCGGATAGGTCTACAACACTTCAAACACGACCTTGCATAATTCGTCGTTGCTTGAAAATACATTGAGGGTATTGATTGAATACTCTTGCAATGATGGGGCACCATTACCATTCCCTACTCCTGATGACATGACTAGGGTCGGAGAGGTTGTTGGTGCATTTGTTGCTTGGCCCGTACGTTTGATTGAGCCAACACCACAGGTGGTTATTTACTAATAACGTTTAGACTAGCATTCATTGTATTGGAAGAACACTCTTTTATTTACATGTTTTTACAGGCTACACAATCTATAGGGAAGAAAGCACAAGTGGCTGATGTTAAAGGGACCAGTGGTTCAAATGCTCAATTGAAGAAAAAGAGTTCACGAGATGATACTAATTAATTTAAATTAGCATTCATCTTATTGCAAGAAATTTTCAAACTTTCTATTTACATGGTTTATAGGCAACATAAGCAAAAGGCAAGAAGAAAGTACAAGTTGCTGCTCCTATTATTAAAGATACAGGTGCTGAAACGCCAAATCGTGCTCGATTGCTAGCATTAGCAGCTACCGTATCTCGCCAATCTATTGCCATGATTCCATTCAACAGGCATATATTTGACGAGTCAAATGTTACTGAGCTTCTTTCTAGGGATCAGGTCATGGAGGTGCTTGATGAAAGATGGATAAGTGCTACGGTTATCCATTTATGGATTAGGTATATATGCATTTCCATTTGGTTTCATTCAATGTCATAAGTTTTACACTAATTGGGAGTTGGTATGGTTCCTATGAAGGCACCTGTATGAAGATGTCATGATTGCCGGGGAGCATGTCTCGTTCGAATTCATAAACCCTTATGCAGTAGCACAAATAAAGGGCATGAGACATGACGAGCAGTTCAAAGTGATTAAAAAGCCATTTTCTTTAAAGGAAACATGCAGAACTTTATTCTTAGCTCCAACTAATATAGGATAAGTCTATACGCATTATAGGTTTCACTGTATTCTTAACTCCAAGCATCATAGGTATATATTGACAAAATGTTCTAAAACATTTTAGGGCACATTGGCTTTTGCTTGTGATTAATCTGACAGCACAACCGGATCCCATAGTTTACTATTTGGATCCTGTGGAATATGCTAAACTAGATAATCAAGAAGCTTTGATGTGCCTCTTCAATAAGGAAGTGAATGTCAACATTATTTGAATGTGTTGTATTATTTGTCATTTTATGACCTTAGCTAATAAAATTAATTTAATTTGTTTCTTTTTCAGCGCATTGACTAGTTTTTGGGCCTTTGTTGAGTTGAATTATTAAAGAGACCCTGACTAGAAAAATCCTTATCGGTGGCTCAAAGTCTAGGTTTTATAAGTTATTCAATTTTTAAAACAATCTAGTTAAACCATAACGTAAATATTTCTTA
Organism: Mimosa bimucronata; assembly: GCA_037074515.1. Lineage (NCBI taxonomy): Eukaryota > Viridiplantae > Streptophyta > Magnoliopsida > Fabales > Fabaceae > Mimosa > Mimosa bimucronata. The sequence continues at coordinate 22,199,080 of CM073445.1, read as the reverse complement.
TATGATATTTGGTGTTTTTTTTTTGTTACAGTGTCCCTTTCAACCCAATAACAACAACTGTGGATACTATGTCATGCAGTTTATGAGGGATGTCGTAACACATGATCGAAATAGCATTCCATTGACAGTAAGTTTTATATTTTTCCAATTCTAATTGTGTTTGTACTTATTAGATTTCAAGTAAGTTTAATTGTCATTTAAATATCTTTGTGCAGTATTAATGACCCAGACACACATTGCTTCATGTTATCAAGGGAAAAAATAAATGCGCTAATTGAAGAATGGTGCAATTATGTACACCCTCTTTGCTCTCAAATTGTACATTTGTAGATAATCTAGTAGCATGCTTTTGTTTCCTAATTAGAATGGTTGGTTTAATTGTAAATTGTTCTCTGGATGAGTTACTGGTGTATATGGATTGCCTAGAATTGTATAGAATTACTGGTATTTTAGCACTGATGCAGGTGGTGTGTATAAAAATAAATGATTTATTTAAAAATAAAAACTATAGTGGTGCTTTTAAAGATAAGCATTGCTATAGGCATCCTATCCCGGCACTTTTCATGTATAAGCACCGCTATAGGCGTCTTGTTTAATTTTTTTATTAAAATTAAATGGCCTATCCCGGCGCTTATTAAGCGCGGGGATAGGTCAGCCTAAAGCAGCGTTTATTATTATAAGTGCCGCTTTAAGCCTTTGCTTTTAATTTTTTTAAAAAAATTAAATGGCCTATACCTACGCTTTTAAATAATAAGCGCCTCTTTAGGTTAAGTTTAAAGCGGTGCTTATTTAGTCTTACCTATAGTGGTTCTTAATATCGTCAATGCCCTATAACGGCACTCAGAAGCGCTGCTATAAGCATTTTCTGTAGTAGTGAAAAACATATATTTAAACTAAAATTCTCTTTTATCATTCAAGGAATACAATGCTCTCTGCTCTCCCATGGGCTGCACCATAATTTCATAATTTTGATCTTCTTAATATTAATCAAAATTAACTTTTCCTATTCGTTCTTCTTTTTAATTTTCCCATAAAATATTTTTATTATCATGCCTATAACTTCTTGCATGCACTTAACTTTATGGCCATGCTTATCAGTTTTTGCATCCACACCACCTTAAATAACCAGTTTAATTATTTTATATATGCTACTTAGCTGCTAGTATGATCTAAGTGCTTATTTATTAGTATGTGGTACCATGTTAATTAAATTACGTAGATTTTATGGCACCTGTCAAGTTTGTGTTAGGCCCAATTAAATATTGAAGCTTATATTGAGGTCATGTTTTTTCGTTGTACACTTCAATTAGAGGTGGAAACAGTCTAGCCATTAAAAAGCCTGGCCTTGGCCTATTCTCAGGCCATGCTTAGCCTAAAGCCTGTTAAAAGTTCTCTTATGAAAAACAAGCCAACAGGCTTGCAAATAGGCCAAGATCGCCTAACTTGCCAAAAACAAGGTCACACATAAACAGGCTTAAAACATGCATATAACTCAAAAAAAATCTAAAAGTAGATTTTTTTACTAGGCCAAGATCGCCTAAGATGCCAGAAAATAGGTCACACATAAACAGGCTTAAAATATGCCTATAACTCAAAAAAAATCTAAAAGTACATTTTTTACTTGGAAATAGTCTAATTCACAACAACGATGCCATAACACAAATATAATACAAAGCAACACGATTGTAAAAGACAAAGCAAGTATACTGAGATGAGAATTGAAGAGTGAAAAAACCCTAGATACATGTGTAATTTCATTTTAAGTTGAGGGTACATATGTAATGTTACTAAAATACTCCCTCCGGTCCTAAATATAAGACCATTTTGACTTTTTTTTGTGAAAGTTAAGGAAGCAAATTAGACCACTAAATTATATCATATGTCATATAAAATTAGATTATAGGTTAGTTTATAAGTAGAATAAATTAGTTTTGAGAAAAAAAGATTGTTTTTGTAACTTGAACTACTTTATTTTTGAACTGGAAAAAAAAGTCAAAAAAGTCAAAGTGGTCTTATAATTAAGACCGGAGGGAGTATTGTTTTTTTTTAATATAGGTCTAACAAGCTATTTATGACGATGTGCCTGGCATATTTTAGTATAATAGGCTTTGAAAAAAGTCTAGGCCTGAGCATGTTACCTATTAGGTCAGGCATGGGTAGGCTCAAAATAGATAAAGCCTTAAGCCCAGCCCCTGTTAGACGGTTTGCTTCCACCCCTAGTTTCAATTATCTATATTAATTATTTGCTAGTGAGGTATTAGGTAATGATATCAAAATGATGGCAATAACAACAATGATTGTCAACTAAAAACAAACTAAAGCTGAATTGCTCTTGTCCCCATGCCTAATTTCAATTATCTATATTAATTATTTGCTAGTGAGGTATTAGGTAATGATATCAAAATGATGGCAATAACAACGATGATTGTCAAATAAAAACAAACTAAAGCTAAATTGTTCTTTTCGTGATCTGGACGGACTACGTATAAAAGATAATAAACAAAAAATAAAAGTACATCTAATAAAAGTATTATATTAGTTAAATATTTAAATAAATGCTAAAATTTATAATAAGATTATACAATAAAACAGGTCAAATACAATTTTTAAAAAGGAATTATATAATAATTAAATATTTATAATGAATAATATTTATTTATATAAAAATTGTATACATGTAGGTGAAAAATGTTAAAATCTATAAAATAAGGAAGAAGACTTAAATACTCAGCCGTATAGAGAGAGAGAGAGATATATATATATATATATATATATATATATGTGCTTAAATATTTTTCCCAATCAAATAGTACTAAGAATTTATTCTCAAAATAATAAGGGTTAAGGTGCACTAAGAAAATCCAAATTATTTTTTAGGGTATAGTCAACATCCTAAACTATATTTTAGGTGAAATCTACATCTGAAAACATTAAAAATGAGACAATTTCACATTATACTAATAGAACCACAAATGCTTGTTTGTCATTTTTTTCTTTACCTATGACATCTTTTTAGTATAGGGTGACAAGTAAATGCTTGTGGTTTCGGTAGTGTGAAATGAGATTGCCCAATTTTTAATATTTTAGAGTGCTGATAACACCCAAAATATGACTGATTGCCTTAAAAAATACTCCCTCCGGTCCTAATTATAAGAGCCAGTTGACTTTTTTGAAAAAATTAAGGATGCAAAATACACCACTTTAAATTGTTTATATTTATCTTTTTTCCTCAAAACTAAGTTATTTTACTTATAAACTATCATATAATCTAATTACATGTCACATATATTAAGATTTAGGAGTCTAATTTGCTTCCTTAATCTCTCCAAAAAAAGTCAACTGGCTCTTATAATTAGGACCGGAGGGAGTAGTCTAATGTGCTTATTACACCTAAAGCATAGTTTGATGTGCTGATTGTCCGTAAAATATTTTAGGATTGTGATTGCATGCATCTAAGAAATGATTCGGGGTTCTGAATACATCCCAAATAATATATAAAATTCATGTGTTTATTTGTTTGGAAACAAGCCCATTAACTATGAGTTTTTTTTCTTCAAAATAAGACAGTAATGAAATATAATGTAACTATTTTATTTCAAAATACGGAAAAAAAACCTTAGATTTAATAAGAACATAATAGCCTATTTACAACTGTTCGTCTCTTCTCGACATTTAACCAGAATATGTAATATATTTAAATTTATCATCTTTTACACTCAAGTTTAGGCCAATGGAAATGACTCTCATCACTTAAACAGGTTGTTGGATGTATATAAAATTCATGTGTTTATTTGTTTGGAAACAAGCCCATTAACTATGAGTTTTTTTTCTTCAAAATAAGACAGTAATGAAATATAATGTAACTATTTTATTTCAAAATACGGAAAAAAAACCTTAGATTTAATAAGAACATAATAGCCTATTTACAACTGTTCGTCTCTTCTCGACATTTAACCAGAATATGTAATATATTTAAATTTATCATCTTTTACACTCAAGTTTAGGCCAATGGAAATGACTCTCATCACTTAAACAGGTTGTTGGATGTGTTTTTTTTTTTTTTGGCACAAGTTGCTGCATGTTTAAAGCTTAACCATTTCATACATAACAGATCAGATATTAATCTCTGGTATCGAAAAAGTATAAACACGTGTGTATGTGCGCCTGACTAAAACAAATTGTTCCCTCGTTCTAAATATAGGATCTAGTTAGGTTTTCTGGAAAATCCTTAGAAAGTTAAATAAGTTATTTAAAAATTTGATGGATAAAGGTCCATCTTTGCTCCGGAAGTAACCGCAAAGGAGCATTGAGTATTCGGAGGTAAATTGAGGAGCATATATAGCCCGGAAATGTCCATATCATAGCAAATTTACCCTACCGTTTAAAAAGTTAACTTTAACCGTTATCTTTGACCCACCGATAGTGACGTGGCTCTGTCACTACATACATGTCATCATTTTAAGGTCCATTTTTACCCAAGAAGTAACTACCAATGAGCGTTGTTGCCCCGGAAGTAAACAGCACTTTGAATAATGGACCGGACAAATTCTCTACTATTTGGATACTTTGGGGCAAAACAACTCATTGGTGGTTACTTCTGCAGCAAAAATAGACCTTAAAATGATGACATGTACTTGGTAATAGAGTTACATCAGCATCGGTGGGTCAAAAAGTAGGATTAACGATCAAAGTTAACATTTTAAATGGTGGGGGGTAAATTTGCTATAATTTGGACACTTTCGAGGCAAATATGCTCCTGAAGTTACTTCCGAATACTCTATGCTCTTTTGCGGTTACTTTCGGGGCAAAAATTGACCTTATCCCTGAATTGATTCATCTGAAATTTTTTTTCTAAACTAGTTTATTTGACTTATAAGCTAACATATAATCTAATAATACATAAAATATAGTATAATTAAATGACTCATTTAGCTTCAATAATTTCTAAAAATTAGTCAACTCACACTTATATTATTGAGGACGGATGAAGTATTTTATATTTGCTTCCATTTATCAAAAGACCCTCCGTTTCCATATCCTCTTTAACATACGCGGATTCAAGCACCTCTTTTGCAGAAAGATTTTTTTTTTTTTTAAAAAAAGGAGGCTTTAGGACATTAGAATGAAAGTAAATAAATGTCTTGTTTTTTATGAAACATCAACGACAATCTAGTCAGAAAACCAACAATGGTGATTTTTGATTAACAATACCCATCTGTTTGATTTGCCGACGAGACGACGTGTCGTCCTCTTCAACCTAATGCCGGATCCTCGTAGAATGTTGACCACAAAACTGCAAAAGCAATAAATGATGGAAAAAAGAAGCTAATCAATTATACTATCTTTCTTTTAAGAAATATATATCCTATGTCCTGAGAAAGTGAAATATTTTAAAGATTTTCTTAATATATAATAATACTGATGAGCATAAATATATATTACTTTTTCTTTAAATGTATCTTTGAGTCTTTTAAATTATATATATATATATATATATTCTTTATCGTAAAAATTTATTTATGTATTTTTAGGTAAAAAATTTACATATGTATTATGTGTATGCTATTTTTGTGAAACCTCCTCTCCGCAAAACAGTAAAAGCAAGCTTGAAAAAGGATCAATCTCGGTGGATCTTTGAAAGTTCCTATGCCAATTTCCAATAGTTCTTTCTTCGGAAATACATTAAAGTCAAGCTTTATTTTTCTAATAAAAGAAGGGAAAACTGTATCTAAATCGACACATTAATTAACTTTCAATACCTCAATGTTTTCATTTATTTATAAGGGAAAATAAGTTTTTTTTAAAAAAAAAAAAAAGAAACACACACACACACACCCCAATCTTTATTTGGACTTACGCACACGCGCGCACATATGTATAATTATATTAATCTTTATTTAGAAAAGGAATAACACACACACACATGCTTTTTTACATTACATTGATTTTCATACTACTGTCTATCAAAATGATTTACTATTTAAACTAAATTATAAAATAAGAAACAATTCTAAATGTGTTTTGAAAATGATCAGAAATCTATTTTTATTTCATACTTATTTTAAAAATATCAAATAAAATCCTAAAATTTCTCAAAAGTATTTTTCTTCCAAAAATGGTAATTTATATAAAATAATAAAAATGAATGAACTTAATGCAACACCATTCAAAAATTTCTACTTTTTAGGGGCATTGATAGTAGTTCAACATTCATATGTGTTACCATAATTTATTAACAATAAAGATTGATTAATTGGTAAGATAGCACGATTGTGGTCCACTACGTCTCATCAAAAGCTTTATCCACGAGATCATCATGTAAAACCTTATCTCACTATATCTATTGCAGAAGGCAAAAACTGATTGAAGAATACTGATGTTGTATCTTATTTTTGTTGTTATTTTGTTTACAAGTGAAGTTAGGTAAGTCAAGTCATATGGCTCACCATAATCAGAATAGGCATCAATGGATATGGCTCGCCTTATTTATTCCATTAACTCATCTGTACTTATAAAAGCTATTAGTCAAATTCAATCTTCATTGACATCTTTTATAAAAGCTATTAGTCAAATTCAATCTTCATTGAAATCTTTTGCCGGAAGTTTCATTTTTGGAATATTTTCTCTTGATATGTCTTTAGAATTTGTAATACTCATGCCAAAGTTTTAGTTAACACAATATTGAGTGTGTTGGGATTAAAGGTGATAAAATTGCCATTTTTTTCAACCTGACTCTTACAATTTTAAAGTTGAGTAAAAGTCATATTGTTTAATATGATTTAGATTTAGATTGACGGTGGCAAAAATAGATTTTCACAAATAGTATAACTTATTTGGTGATCACTTTACAAGCAATTTTACATAAAAAAAAAATTAACTGAAAATCACTCATCTGTACTATATATATGTTGTGATAATTCTGATAAAAACATCAAAATTAAAATTACAAAAAGAATAATTTATTATTGAAAATTTAAAAATATTCCTATGGTTTCCTTTTTATAAAACAGTTCCAATTGAATTTCTAATTGGTAATATGATTTATCATGACATTCTCACCATTTGAATTTTTAATTGGTATTATACGTGTAATATTTGGTAGAACAAAGCCAACCAGTGTCTCATCATCACGTGATGGCATGGGGTGGTGGAACCAATGCACATGCAAGAGATATATCCACAATAATCAATAATGTGCTTATTGGGACTTTCAAGCCACCTCATCATAATACTATAGCAAGTTGCTCAAAATCGACATTAATATTCATTTTCAGAATCTTTACAAATAATCAACTTCAATAAAAATAAGCATCCCACTGAACAATTTCCATATAACATATTCATTTTCACAATCAATATAATTATCATAAAACCCTCCATAAACTTCTACTAACGATCAAGACATGTAAGATAAGTGGAAAGTGGTTATCGCTTTGACATCAACAAAGAATTACCACAATAATGTTTCTCTATGCTCAAGCTCTAGAACTAAAATCTAAAATCAATAACATAACGAATACACATAATTAATAACTAATCAAGAGATAATCAATAACTACTTAGGGAATTAATCCCCTTTAAAGCCTAATTGGTGCTTTAGGTTTTAAAATTACAACTTATTGGCTTGATTAAGTTAACATAACTCATATCAAGCCTATTATATCATAATATATCCTCAAATATACCAATTCATTCCCTGATTCCCAATTTCCTTCCATAAAATTCTTCCAATAAACCAAATTCTCCCAAAATCCTCTTTAGACGGGAGTCCCAAACAATTCAACCCCAATCATACATCATAGAGAATATATAAATAATTGGAATAATCATTTAATACCTATCATCTCCAATCTAGTCAATAGAGTTTAGAAGAATCCATCCAAATTTTCCAAATTTCATATAACTTTAAATTCCACTAAACCAAACATATTACCACTGCCATTTAACCTCAATGAACCTATAGAAACTACCAACTAACCTCAAACAATTATATTCAAAAACTTTTTCTATAGATCCTAGCTTATCTCAACTTTAATCAATAAAAATTCAACATGAGACCAATTCTAACTAAACAAAACCGTTCAAACATTTCATTAAGCTCATATAAGTGATTTAATTTGGAAGAAACCAACAAACATCAAGATTTTTTTAAACTCCTCAAAAAACTAAAATTTCTCAAACTTTAAAATATGAAAGTTGAAGAGATATTGTGTAGAAATTTAGTTAGGGTTGCTTACTAAAGTGTTTAGTAGCTTAGAATCACCCTTAGACCTTCAAAACCTCAAACCCTAGCATAGCAAAATCACCTTTCTTCGTTTCCTCTCATCCTCCCTCTCTGATTTGGTCAAAATATGCTATTTTTAAGTGAAAACAATCGTGCCTTCACCGTGGCTTTGCACCAACAAGTCTATTATGAGTTTCAGGCCTTTCTATCATTGACAGCTCGTTGTCGCCTCACTCCGGTGTGAGGTTACTGATAATAACACTGGGTCAACTTCAAAATTCATAATTATTGCTACATATCTCAAAAAAGGAATGACTCAAAAATATTATCATTTGACCATTCAAAATGAAATATTACAATGACTTTCCAGAAACCATGAATTAGGACTCTTTGGAAAGTTTAAGATGTCTCATGTCTAATGCAAGAATAATTATTTAAAAATACTATCATTTGGTCTCTTGAAACCCTCTATTTTTAACACTGCTCCAAAAAGGTCTTAAAATAAAACCTCCAATAATTAGTTTTGGGTCTCTTGCAGCCGCTTATTACCTTCATCTCTTCACTAATCAAGTCTTCCATTTATCATTATTATCATACTCAATCTCAATACCAATCATCAGTCATTAAACTCATCATCACATATCATCTCAATTCTCAAAAACCTCAAAATACATTGCAACAATATCAATAAATCTTTATTTAATCATACCCAATTACACATTTGTCTTTAATTGAAATTTGAATTGTTACACATACTAACATGTTTGATCATGATTATGATTATACTGATGTTCTCAACTGTGTAAGAAATCTTATTATTCATATTGATACACTTGAGATTAGTTTCTACTCGTGTACATGTTCTTAATTTAATTTTGGGTGCTTTCACCCTGTTTTCCATAAAATTGGTTAAATATAATAGACCAGCCTTCATGATCAACACAATAATGTTTCCTTTTTCATTTATAGAAATGGCTAATTATAACGGTGTTTATGAATAGAGAAACAATCCATTTGCATGCAACAATCATGCAAGCACTCCCTTCAGTTTAAAATTGGGAGAATCCTATTTAAATACATCTGAAAAATTTCCAAATTTAAATTTAAGGCTATACTTCAAACAAACATCTAATTAGAACAAGGGGCCTTATTCCTAGATTTTTGAATACGTTTTTTATCTATATGTCATTTTGTTATTTTCTACGAGTCTTCTCTTTTTGTCTCATTATTCTTTTAAGAAAATGAAAGATAAAATCTTTATCTGATACAAAACATATTTCTTTTTACTTGAGATGTTTCTTTAGCGAGCTTATGAAAATAATTGGATGTGATAAATGTAAATGTAGTAAAAGTAAACAGATATGGAAAAAAATTTAAAATGTAAAAAATATTGTAAATTATAAAATAAAAGCTCTTTTTATGTACATGGATATTCAAAGGTATCATGATGTCAAAAAAATGCTAAATACTTCATCGAAAAAGTGCTTAATAAAATGATTAAATTTAGAGAATCTAATTGAACATATTTTTTACATAAGGGAACATAGGTAAAATCAATTAAATGGGATTTTCTCTTCAAAATATACACTTCATATAATTAAATAGTGTAATTCAAAGAGTTCTTAAAATTAAATTACTTAAAGACAATAAATATGTAAACAAATGTAACTTGCTTTTCTAAATCATCCTTACTAGAGTATGAGATGAGCGAAAAAATATATGAGAAAAAATGAAGGGGAAAAAGAGATAAGAGAAACATAATTACTAAGGGGGTAAAATTGAAAAAAAAAAACACATGAAAAGATAAGAGAAAACCAAATTGTAACTTATAAAAAAAAAAAACTACACCCCCTTTACAAATTATAAAAAAAAAAAAACTACACCCCCTTTACAAATTATAAAAAAAAAAAAACTACACCCCCTTTACAAATTTAAAGCTTTTATTTTGAATAGGGGTAACTAATAAAGGGGTTGGGCACGTCATGCATAGTTATCATAACTATAACAAATGTTTATATTAAAGGATTTCTGATTGGTTCGAGGCAAATCATCAAGGAGTTCATGCTTGCCAATGCCAATTTATAATGTCATGTTCTTTTTTAAAATTAGAGAAGTATCATTATATAGTGCACAAAATTTATGTAAAACAATAGTGGTTTTCATTTGCATCAATGCACACAATACCAATATAATACAATGACATACACTTTTAATCAATGGTGAAATTCCAACTCACATTTTCACTCCCAAAAAAAAAAAAAAAAACTCACTATGTGGTGGTATTAGCCTATTAGGTCACATTTGGTGTGAGCGAAAGGGTTACAATAAAGAGAGACAGTAAGCTGAATTTCTTATCTTGTAATATTCTGTATACACTATTTAAGTCGGTAAATAGGAGTACTTTTTTGCCAAGTAGTTCACTACTAAGTAATTGATGGTTAATTTAGGCCTCATTAATGATTGTAAAGGTGCTTCCTATCACCCAAAAAAAAAAAAAAACCATTATTAATAAATTTGCACTAAGTTATTAAACATTTTGACAACTTTGTCTCTCTTTGATTTAAACTATTTTAATTGGTTGAACTTTTGACAGAGTAATATTACTTTATATAATAAATCTATTTCTTTTTTTCTTTTTAAAATTTCAATTAAAATAGTACCCGTGATTTCAAAAATTCGATCAGAGTAATTTGACAAAGTGAATTTATTTCATTAGTTGACCATCTTAGTTTTTCTTCATTTATTGGTTAATTAAAAAAATTTTAGGTCAGAAAATTACCCTTCATTATTCAAGTGTCTATCTCTGTTTTCTTATTTCTGTAAAAAAGTGTTCATGCCTCTAATGGCAGCTCCCAGCTTTCATGGTGCTATCATATCATCAACTTGAGTACCTGACTCTAATAAATTAATTTTCTTTCCTAGTTCACTTTAGATTCACTTTTCTCATATTTATAAGTAACTTATAACATGTTACATATAAACTTTAAACCCTATTAAAAAATATATAAAATCTTTTTAAACTTTTTTTGAATTTACCCTAAGATTTTTATGACTTTACAATTTTACCTTTATTTAACATACATTATATCTCGTACAAACAAAGTAAGCATAATAATAAATTATGAATGTAATTGTTTATATATATATATATAAACAAGTTCATGCTGTGACTTATAAATCAAACTAAAATAAAAATCTCTCTATCCTAAAAACAAAACTATAGAAGTAATTTTTTTTTTATTTTGTCACCTTAGATAATTATCTTTTCCTAATTGACCTTTGTAATAGAGGAAATGTTAACCTTTTCCATTCAACTAGCTCAATAAAAAGTAACTTGACCCATCAATGTCGCAGATATTATCTCATAATCTCTCGCCACAGAAACATTAATTGTGCGTGTGTGTAAGTGAAGTGATAAAATAACCAACACAATAATTAATGATTCCACACCTCAACTTTAAGTCTCTTTCAGATATAATCTGTCACAACATAGCAAGACATGTGGCACATAATTTACATAAAAGTGCTAGTATTTTTAAATATATAAATACCCTCCCTCCCGATTATGGCTAACCGTGCATTTCAAAAGGTGTTTTTATCTTTTTCATAAGGAGTTGTCTAATTTTAAGTAGTACGGAGTATTACACTTTTTTTATATAATATATATATTTATATATTATATCAAGGAGAGTGATAAGAGATATTAAAAATTAAGATAATGTTAGAATTTACTAATAAAGGTAGCATCCAAAATCACTTAAATTTTATGACACATTAAGTAATTTTAACTGCTGTTATTGATACATAAAAGTAAGTTAAAATTGACTTATACACACACACATATGCGCATGTTTGAATGGACTCATACTCAAAAGCCTGTACTGCTATTGATTCATGATGGTTTCCAGAAGGACAAAAGTTAGTTGCGCAATTTTACATAAAAAATAGTAAACACTAGACTAGTCAGTCAGCCATTAAACCAAGGCAAGTGACAAAAGGTCACTAAAACTTTATAATTGCACAAACTTTTACTCTATCTGTTCACATATAAAAAGATAATATAAGAAACCTTTTTTTTTTAAAAGTCAATATAATAAATGATTTGATTTTTATTTTTGCCCTTACACATTAAATCTAAAGAGGAGAGAAAGTATGAATGTATAATAAAATATATATAAGGGTAAAATTGGAAAAGCACATTAATTTTGTCTATAATAAATGACTCCATTATATTTCCTTTTTTTATTTGTGTAAAATTGTTGAATATTTCTTATAATGTAAACAGGAGGGAGTATGTTTATACCGATTAGAAAATTCCAAATGCATAACAAAAAGGAAATTAAAACATATGCGTGCGAACAAGTTTTTGATTTATTTAATTGAATGAAAAATTTAGGACTTCTGATTTATTTAATATTATTCTTCAAATTTTATTTGGACTATTTCATTTATCTAAGAGAAATTTAATATTAAAAATATTAGTTTATCTTTTAGAATAATATGCTATAGTTTGATTAGGCTTAGAAAATTAGGGTGCCATTATATAAATAGAGTTAGGAATTTTTCTATAGATATTTTGAATAGATTAAATAAAGAGTGAATATTTGACTTTTCTTCCTTCCTTTATTCTTTGTGTTAGAGAAATTTTTGTTATCGTATCACTGTTAAAATTGTGAAATAAACTCATAAAACAATTTGGAGAATATTTTCCATGAATTGATCTCTGCAAACGTAAATATTAATCATAGATGGAAAATTTTAGTTGGGTGAATAAGTTTTGAAGAATTACTGCTGATACATAATTAGGTGGGCGTGTCTCCTTTGTTTTTATTTCTTCTCCTTGTTTTCTCTTCCTTTTCCTTGCATCGTCACTAAAATGATGAAATTCAACTATTCAAAGTGAATATATATAAAATGATTATTATTTTATATAAATAAATTTAAATGGTTGAAATTTGATATGAATAATATACAATTATATATTATTGTTCAAGTAATTTATAAAGTTAATTAATCTTTCCCAACATTTTTAATATAGTTGTGAAAAGACCAAATTATCAAATGGATTTTTTTTTTTTTTGGGTCTGAATGGAAAATTATTGAAAACTTAGAATATATAATAACGAACACATATGTCACAAAATCAATGCATCAACAATTACAATCAATAATATTGTCAATACCAAATTTAAAGTCTTTGAGAAGTAACAATATTCATATATAATTTATAAATAGTTAGGACAAAACCCGTGATTTAGTTCATCATACAACACTTTGTAGAACTAGTAGTGGACATTGATTATTGATTATTAGTATAATAGTAATACATTTAGTGGCGCGTTATGATGCGCTTTGATTGATACCCATCTTTACATCTTCTGATCAATATATCTCACTTCGCTCGAAGAAATTAAAGATGCTAATTCGCAATAAAGTAATGCATTAACCGACAATAAAAAAGGTAATGCTCTTTGGTTGCTCAAATTGATACGTTTTCGTCTTGTGGCAAACATCTTTTCAATGTCCTCTCTCTAGCCCGTTTTGCCTGCAAAATTCAAACTCTTCCACAATGAGAATATTTCGAATGAGCACTACAATTATGTCAAAACTGTTCATCCTGCAAAATTTTAATGGTTAAGAACTTACGATGCAATTTTTCCTTTGAAATACATTCTCTATATTAATAAGTACGATAAACTACTATTTTTTGTTGTAATGGGTAATGAAGTTTCAGGGTTCTGAGTGTTATTAAGAAATTATTTGAAAGAAAAAAAATTGCACTATAAATTATAGTGCTAATAAAGTATTAGTGAAAAAATATTTGAAAGAGAAAGTTATATCTTAACCCGAATTTGA